>JARYZH020000009.1:6319521-7803710 GCA_030021035.2 Notholithocarpus densiflorus | reverse complement strand
GCTTTCTCTTCAGCTGTATCTTGCAAGATCTCCCTTCTTCTTCCTCATCAATGCCCCAACCTCATCATCAATGCCCTAACTTCGCCCTCAAGCTCTTAAATTTTACATCTACCACCAACTGCCCAAATTAATGTGAAGCATCTGATACACAAACTCTCTGGAACAGCCTTTATTCGGACAAAGTGATACAAACTCTCTGGAACAGCATTTATCATTGTCATTTTCTTGGCTGCGAGAGAAAATCAACCACAAAGCTGATGCCGCCACTGTGAGGGAGAGATGCCGATGTCAGACCCCTGTGGGTTGTATTTAAATTTTTGGAGTTTTCTGATGTGTTGGTGTGTTTTCCCTTTTTGTTGGGTGTGGCCGAATTTTGCATGAACAAAATTTCAATGGAATTGTGTGGGTTTGTTTATGGGTTTTGTACTTTTGTGTGACTTATTCGTGGGTTTCTCTGTATTTCATTTAATTTTGTGGGTTTGTCTTCCTATCTTTGAAGTGACTCTAATTGAAATGCAATTAATTGTTTGTTGAAATGCCTCTATGAGCTATCTATGGAAATAAGATACATCTGTTGAAAGGAGGGTCACCTTCTTCAATTTTTAGAACCCTTCTTCAATGTTTTGAAATATCTTTTATAAAATATAGGGTTATAATAATACCATTTGTTAGGCTTAGAACCAAAAACTTGAGCAAGTTGGACCTTTAAATCATAAAATAAGAAAAAAATGGTTGACATATATAGCTTGGAAAGAACTTTTACTACATCCTCAAAACTACTGTGCAAAATATGAGGAATAGGAATATTAATAAAAAGAAGGGAGAACTTCTAAAATATTCATTGAACTGAAGATGAGCTTTCTTTTCTTCTCCCCCCCAATAAAAGAAGTGAGATCTTGTATTCCAATTTAAGACTTGGATGTGTTGTTTAGAAAGAATAATTATCTAATGATAGTTGCTTGAAAGACCAAACAATTGGTAAGCTTATCCTGAGTTATATCATTTTTCTTGCCAAAAGCATTGAAACAAAAAATTTCACTACTTGTGCAAAATCAATGGCTAAGGTTTGTAGAATTATGGTGCTGCTACTCTGCATTGGGACTGCCTAGTTTACCATTTAATGTAACTCTTATGTAATTTTAATATTTGCTTCATGTGACTATTTTTTTTTTTTTTGATAAGTAATTGATGTGACTATTTATCTACAAGCAATTAATTAGTACAAGACCATTTATAATATCCTTGAAAATCAATTTTAGTGATGGTTGTGGGTGTCGGAACACAAAAGTTGAGTTCCCTGTCAACTTTCAGGTGCAAATTTCTTCTTTTTCTTTCCTTTTTGACCAGGCTTCAGGTAAAAACTTAGTTGTTGATTTTGTATGCCTACCTTTTTCTCGTGGAAAAATAAGTGAAGATGGGTGGACAAAGCTTATAAGCTTATCCTAGAAGTACTTTGTTTATGTATATTTACTTGCTTCTTAAGTTACCGTGAAATAGATAGACATAAATCTGACTATCTCATTGTGCTAAACATCAGTTGTGTTGCTAGATCTCACTGTCTCTGACTTTAAATCAACCAAAAAATGAGTTGGGAAACTTTGGGTTTGGCAGAAACAGCTCTTCTACCTTTGCAGAAACAGCTACACAGTCCTCACTACATTCAAAAACAGTTTCACACATCAGCAGGAACAGCTCCATGGTAGGTAACTCTTTCATTGATAAATTGTTACTCTTGTTTGTTGCATGCCTTTATGTACACAATGTTTATTTAAATGAATGTGCAATAATGAAAAGATGCTTATGAGTGTGCAATAATGGGCTGTTACTTGGACTTATGTTATTTAAATGATGGTGGTCTAATTAGGAAGGGTTAATGGAACATGGCTTGGAAGGTGATTGAGTTTTATACTGGTACTTTTTTTAGCATATGAACTATACAAAAGGATGCTTATGAGTATATAATTTCTTTGTAGCCAAAATGGTTAAGGGGAAATCGAAGGATGCTGAATGAAAAGATGAGCGAACAGAGTGGAAAGATCCAATAGAATTAAAAGCCTTTTGTGATTTGTGTGCTGCTTAATTCCTCGCAGGAAATCATGTTTGAAGGCACGGTTGCAACGGAAAAAAATGCATGGACCCCAAGTGGTCAAATACTTTGGAAAGCACCGAAGGTTTTGGGGACTCTTCTGACAGTAAAGAATTTGTTGATCCCTAATCTTAGTCCCCTATGGATGTTGACCCAATGGATGTTGAATGCCCATTATTGTTGAGAGTAGGACCGGAAATGAATAAGGGAAAAGCCTTGGCAAGAAATGTTCAGCTCTTCAATGGAATTCACAAGAAGCGTGGTAAAAAGTGTTCAGTAGCGCAAGAATTGTCCGACTCTTTGAAGAGCATGACAGATGTAATCATTGAAAGTAAAAGTGAAAGTAGTCCTGCACCATCTACTTCCGCAGCTGCTACTGAGGTTCAAGCAGTTATGGACATGGTTTTGAGTCTTCCTGGAGTGCAATCAGGTGATCACCTCCATATGTTCAGCGCATTCTTTTTCATGGAAAATGAAAATGCGATGCACATGTTTGCAGCAAATAGGCATGATAAGTCGTTCTAGTTGACGTGGCTACAGAAACAGTATGAAAAAAGGCCTGATCTTTGGTGGAGGAAAGGGGATTGTATTGAAGGGGTTGATTGGAATGGTGTTGTAGGGTCTGTTTCTCTATGTTGCTATTGTTTTTTTTTTTTTTTGGCAGAAACTATGTTTAACATTGGGTACTCTTTTTGGTGGGTATGGAACTATTGGGTACTCTTTTTATTCTAGTAGTAATAGTTGTGGTGTTAAGTATATACTGGTAGTTGTAGCTGTGACTTAACATTGAATTTTCCCTAGATATGTGTACTTGAAAGATATGTGTTAAGTATGTACTCTTTTTTTCTATTCTTTTTTTGATCCTTTGGGTTTTGCATTAATTTCTAGTTTTTGAATGGGTATTGGCAAATCATTTATTCAGCTATTGAAAATGGTGGATATAACTTTGCAAAGATCATGTGCTAGATTTGTCTACCATTATACTTGTTTATTTGTAGGTATCAAATATGTGTGGGGGATTGGTATTTGTGATAAACCAACAAGTGCTCTTTTTTTATTGGTGATTTAGGGGCACCATTTACTATTATAACCGACAACAAGTTGAATAGGATGGACTACTGCCTCCTATGGTTGGCTGATAGTGCTTAAAATTGCATTTTTGTTTGCCATGAATTTTTATATCTTAAACATATTCATTCAAGCTTTATTAAGGAACCCTTTTATGCTAAATGAGTTACCACATATGCTAAATGAGTTACCACATATATGCAGGGAAATGAGTTTTGAAATAAGTGACGAGCTTGTATACACAGCTTATTTGGCTGGGTATGCAAGTGTCATAGCTTATATGGAGACGTATATGAACAAAGTACTGATGCATACAAATGTACAAACAGGGTATGAATGGGTACAATATTTTTTACATGGGAATGAGCGGAAATGTCGCAATGTATTTAGAGTATCACGTCATGCTTTTGGAGAATTGTGTAATACATTGTGCACTCAATATGGATATGAGGGTAGTAAAGGAGTTCGCTTGGAAGAGTCTGTGGCAATTACATTGGTGGTACTTGGTAATGGCATGTGTAATAGAATGTTTCAGGATAGATTTCAGCGTTCGGGTGAAACAATAAGTCGACACGTGAAAATGATAGTTACATTGTAGGCAATGTTATGTTACCAGACATTATCAAGCCTGTTGATCCTACATTTCCTAATGTGCCACAACATATTCTCAATTAAGATAGATATTGGCTACATTTCAAGGTACTTTGTTATTTTGGTATATTGATTTAATTTTATTCAATTTATCTTTATGATGAAAACACATTGCAAATTTCAAATGATATTTTTATGGCAATGATTAGGATTGCATTGGTGTGATTGATGGGGTTCATGTCTCCGTGATCTTACCAGTTGATAAGCAACATATATACAGAGGAAGGAAAGGGGAGCCAACAATCAATTGCATGTGTGCTTTTTGACATGAAATTCACATTCGCATGTGTTGGATGGGAAGGGTCAGCACATGACACAAGAATATTTTTAAGTTGCCTTAATAATGAGAGTGACAACTTCCTAAAACCTCCACCTAGTATGTATTGTTGCATTTTAATTACTATATTAAAGTATGTGTTATGTAGTGAAAATGCTAATGTAATAAACATTCTCATTTGCAGGAAAATATTATCCTGTGTATTCAGGATACCTTATGAAAAAAAGGCTCCTTGCACCATTTAAGGGAGAGAGGTACCACCTCCTCGATTTTCAGCAAGGTCAAACACCACAAAATCCAGAGGAGAAATTTAATTATCTCCATTCATCACTTCGTTCTGTTATAGAGTGAACTTTTGGAGTTTGGAAGAATAGATGGAGAATTTTGAGAAATATTCCATCCCATGATATACGCATTCAAGAACGCATTATTGTTGTTACAATGGTTCTTCATAATTTTATTAGAGCAAATGAAGACAATGACCTTGGACAAGGGCTTTCTAGAGGGGGCACATGTCAAAGTAGCGAGGGAGGTTATTATGATGAAATGACACATGTGATGTCTTCTTTAGATGAACCTGAGATGAAAGTGGTTCGGAATAATATCACAACATCGATATGTGGGATGCCTCCATCCTAGGACTTCCTTTATTACTAATGTTATAATTACCATTCATATTATGGTTTTTTTGGTCAAAATTTAAAAACTTGTGGTTATAATTACCATTAACATTATGGTATATTTTTTTTTTTTGGTAACCATAATTGATGGATTTGATGAAATATGTATCTTAATTATGATACACAAACTTGATAGTAAATTAATATCTAAGACAAAAAAAAAAAAAATAGTTATCATTATTGTTGTTGTTAAATATTTGGCTTTCATATTTGGAAATTGGAAGTCACTTTGCATATTCAAGCATTAAAATATAGTTCAAATTACACAAAAAAAAAAAAAAAAAAAAAAAAATCTACAATACTTTCAGCACTTTCAGCTTTAGCTATAGTCTTTAGCACTTTTAGCCAAAAATCAATCAGCTAGCTTTTAGATTATTTTGCTACAGTACTTTCAGTAATAAATTTTAGTTTTAGCAAAAAAAGTGAATTCCAAACAGACTCTAAATATGTTACTCTTATTTACCAAAAATATAATAAATATATAAGAGGCAAAATTGTTGCATCTAAACGCATACTAATGTTCCAAATCTATCAAACCAAAAAAAAAAAAAAAAAAAAGTTCCAAATTCAGGTAGAACTGTACCATGATTACCAGAGAGTTTTCATATTATTTTATCATAAAGATTTTAAAACTTTATTTGGATAAAAAACAAAAAAACATGTTTTTGTTTTTGGGGGTTATTTTATTCCGAAAAGTACCGTATCTTCACCCAACCAGAAAAAAGTGAAGGGAAAATTAACAAATCTCTACCAACTTTAATGTTAAATATATTTAATGGAAAAAAAGTATAATTGGGCAGAATATAACCTATACTATATAGTTGTTGGAACATAAGGCATATATATATATAAATATATATATATATATATATATTACAAAAAATGAAGACAAAAAAGGCACATCTAAAAAAAAAAAGAAAAAAAGAAAAACCAAACGAAGAAGAAAAGGATATAACGTTTACTTGAGCACCAAAAAGTCCACGCGATCCAAAGAAAGACTTCTCTACCTCTAAACATTATCGGAATCGGTAATGTCGAATGACGAAACAACAACTCTAATCTAATGGCTCGCTAGTCGCTATCAAAATTTCAGTAGCCAGCCGAGCCGAAACAAATAGACAATACTTTGTTGCTATTACTGTCATTTGGTACATTTTACTTTGTTGCTATTTTTGCTTTCTGGGATTTGATTTCAGAATGTGCTGTGTTGTTATCTATTTTTAGGTACGAGTATTATTCCTATTTCTTCAGAATTCAATTATACTTCCCTTTCATTGTGGCTCAAAGTTCAAAAATCAGCTGCGGATGCAGAAATATATAAGAAAAACAAATATTTATTTTATTAAAATATATTTGATTAATATAAAAAAAAATATAATGTGAATATGAATTATAATTAGTTTTTTCGTGTTTGATTTCAATTTATTTTTCGAGCATAGTACTAGGATTAGTATAATCATTGTTGTTATTAAGCTACTTCATAATTTAAGTTTTGTTATGAATATATATTTTAAACAAGTAAAAAAAAATCAATAAATAGTCATTAATAATGAAGTTAAAAGATTAATCTAAATATAAGATATTGAAACAAATTATTTATATACTTAAAAGTTAAATAAAAATAAATTAAACTTAGAAGTCTTAAGAATATGATCATATGCTTGAAAATTTTAGAATGTTTTGTGTATTTCTTGTTTTTGTTAAAGATGTTGTATGGGGTTTTATTTTTTGAATTAACTTTAAAATATCAATAATTGTTATTTCTATCTTATATCTCATTTTCAACTATCCAGTTGTGAATATATTTCAAAAGACCTTAAAAAGTAGTATATAGCATTGTGAAATTTTTTTTTAAACTATAAATTTTGGCACATTGGTTAAGGAGATATTTTGATAATATAAAATGTTAACTTTTTTCCTTGATTACATTAGGAGAGTTAAAAGTTATTTCCAATAAAGAAGTTTTGAATTTGGAATATTAATAAATACAAATTGGTGTATACTTTTCTTAACAAAATTATGAACTTTCTTTAGAACCTTGGAGGAGGGTGGGGGGAATTGCCTCCTTCTCTGTCCCTAGCTTAATTTCAAGTGCCATTCAATATATAGAGAGATTATTTCAATATTTTAAAATATTGGTCTTTTGCTTAATCTTTTTGATATGCTCTCACATCCCTCTCTCTCTCTCTCTCTCTATATATATATATATTGATAAAAAGGGACCAAAAAATCAAGAAACTAATATGATATTTTGATTTTGATAAGATAATATGATGTTTTGTTACTTAAATTTAACCATTGATGTCACATGATAAACTGGGCTAGGAAATAATTCATGAAATGATGACATGCACTTTAGATTAGGGTTTAGCTTAAAGGCCCTAGAGTATTTTTTATTCCCCATTTTGCGATAATTTTAGAGTTATAACTTTTAACATTGCTCATTTTTAAAAATTATTTTGTTATTGTCACCAATTACCTTTTTTTTTTTCTTTTTTTTCATTAAGTAATTTTTTCTTGTTGTGGTGGTTGCTTTATTGCCTATTAATTCACATGAGAAATCGACCATCAGGTCGAGTAGGATGGGTGCTTAATAGTTTTTCATCTTGTGAATTAGCCTCTAAACTTAAATCAAATGATTTAGGCCAGTGTCTTTTCCACAGTAATTTTTTATTTCTATAGTTTGTAACCAAGAGTCAAAGTCTTCCAATTTATTCACTTAGATTGTTTCTAGGAAAGAATAGTCATATCATTATTCATTTTCTTCATTTATTGAAATGATGTATTTTTTTATATAATTTATTTTAATCGGACTTATGGATTTTATCCAGCAAAGAATCATGTGATGAGTCCATTTGTGATTCCCTTAATCTAAATGATAAAATATTATAACTAAACTAAAACGTAGTGATCAAATTGACTATGATTCCAACATGTAGGAACTAAAACAATATTTTGCAAATTAAATAAATAAGCTTAAACTTTTATTACTATTTTTTTTGGGTTGATGAGTTTATTAATTCTACTTGAGTATATTCCCTACTCCTTAAAAAAAAAAAGGGCTAATATGCAAATTGCATATTCTAATTTTGACTGAAACTCATTTTAGTCTTCTAATTTTACTATTGTTCAATTACTGTGTATTCTAAATTTCAAAAATTTGTAATTAAAGTCTTTTGTCCAATTCTATAAAAAAATTTGCTATTAAGTAAGCTATTATTAACTAATAAAAAAGTTTCATTGATAAAAAAAAAAAAACTCAAGTAACAGATTTATAAAATATTTCTTTTAGTGTGAGATATTTTTATAATTTAAAAATAAAAATAAATAAAAGATCTGTATTGAATAAAATAAATTTCAATTAAAAAAAACGATTTCAGTCAAGGTCAACTCAAATGAAATAAACAACTATAAACTTTTAGTAATATTTGAGTACATCCCTACTTGGCTACTCCCCTATATAAAAAAAAAATAAAAAAAATTAAAAGCAATCTTGTTGAGTGACATCACAGCCACACAGACATACCGACGCCAACCAAATCCAACAACACAACAAAAAACAGAGAGCGAAAAAGACCCACAGACGGACCACACTCCACAGGGTTCGAGCTTTTAGCCAAAGCCAAAGCCAAAGCCAAGCCCCGTCGGTCGTGCGCACCAAGGAAACTATTCCTATTCCAATGTGAAAAACCCCAAAAACGGGGGTTCCGATAAGCCAACCACAGTCGTTTGATCTTTTCCTTCCAATCCATCACAACACACACACACACACACACACACACCCGTGTTGCTGCTTTGTACACTCGTGCGTGTGTACGAGACTCCATCTCTATCTCTCTCACATTCTCGTACTATCTCTCTTCTCTTCTCTTCCCCAAAACCCCCAATCAGATAATTCATAAATTTATTTATATAATACTCTCTCTCTCTCTCTCTCTCTCTCTCTCTCTCTCAACACCACCTTCTCCTTCTCTCGTTTCTAGGTTTATTTAACCCAACTGTTATTTTGGGGGAACCAGGTAAAAAAAACCTCGGCTTTTACTGTATATCCCAGCTATCTATTTGCTACGCTCTTCAAGCTTCGGTTTTTCTTCTTCTTCTTCTAGGGTTTCGCTCTTTCCAATTCCAAAGAGGTACCTTTTTTTCTCTTTTCTTTAATATTTTGCCCCTAATTTCTTCAATGTATATAAGTTTTTCTTTTGGGCTAGATATTTATTTATTTTTTTTATAATTGTATGTTGGTGGGAAAAAAGGGTTTTTTTTTTTTTTGGTTATGTCAGTGGGGAAAGTGTTATTTTATTTTATTTTATTTCTTGTAAATTTTGTTTGCATAATTGTGCTTAGTAGCAATTTTGTTATTTTTCTGTAAATGTCAATGGGAACTTTTATATTCATTAAAATAAAGAGAAAAGAAAAAAAGAAGAAGGAAACTCTGAATATGTTTATTTATTTATTTTTGTAATTTTGTAATTTTAATTTTTGCTTGAAATGGTTATTATAACTTCTTGTGTTTTAGCTCCAAATAGAGTGAAAAAATTTCCATGTTGTGCTTTGATGGTGACTGTTTCTTGAAAGTTGGTGCCTATATGAGATATACAATTACCCGGGTTGGAAATTGGACAATGACTCTGTTTGTTGTATTTATTCTGTCTATATATGGTTGGGATTGAGTTTCTTTGAGTTGGGGTTGTTGCAAATTTAGGGCTGACAAAGGGAATTTGGATTTTGAAGCCGCCGTTACTGCCCGTTGGGACAGGAAGCTTTGATTTTTTGTCAATTTGGGAATTTTGACAGTAATGTGTAGGAGTGTTGTTGATGTTCTAGGTAGACTTTTTACAATGGCCTTGTAGGTTATTATTATTATTATTTTTTTTTTCTTTTTTTCTTTTTCCCTGTCATTTAATGATTTAAGGGTTTGTTTTATCTGAAATTTTAGAATAAATGCCACCAGGGAGAGGATGATTGCTTTCTTGTGAATCATGATTTCTTCTTCTTTGAAGAATGCAGTTGCTTTTGTGTTAAATCTCCTTCTTTACTCCATTAGGGTCTATTTATAAAAAAAAAGTCATACCCTGTGCACAAAACTTCCACTTTTGTGGGGTTTGGGAGAGGTCATGGTAGGCAGCCTTATCCCTAATTTTTGGAGAGGCTGATTCCTGGGCTTGAACCTGCAACATGTTCCTTTTGGTGGAAGGCACTTGCCATCGCACCAAGGCCTGGCCTCTCACGAGGGTCTATTTGTCTATGCTATAAAATGATAATATAGGACAATTTCCTCAGTTGCAAGGACGGACCCCTGTAACTGATAATCTTCATGCTTGTTGTGGTGGAATTGAACTATATTGCTTCCTTAATTTCTTCAGCCCTTCTCCCTGCCTCATAGGTCCTTCATTACTGGGTACATTCTTTGTTAGTTTTAGCCTTTTCCCCTTCTCAATCATTTCCCCCTTTTTTATTAGTTCTAACAAAGAAATTATTGACAATGACTCCTGCTCCCCCCCACCCCATCCTCACCCTCTCCACCCCCCTCCTCCACCCCACCCTCTCCCTCTCCCTCTCCCTCTCTCTCTCCCTCAACCGTCACCTGCTTTCTTTCCTTTTTTGCCACCCTCACATTTTCCTTCTCCCTCCCCCATATGCTTTCCTCCACAGTTTGGGTTTTTCCCATATCCTTATCCTCCTCCTCCACCATTGCCTTTGCCCTCCCCTTCCCCACCACCTCAGGGGTCTAACCAAGCTTTGCCTAAACAGCCTACCCTTGTACCTGCATCTTTAACCATACCAAGTTCTCCCTCCATAGTAACCTCTCATAACATCCCTCCTAAACCTCAATCCTCTGTCCTTGGGGGCAGCAAGAGGTCGTTTTATATTGATGCAAAACCTTTTTCTTTTTCCTTTGATGGGGGGCGGTCTGATTCGTATGCTATACACGAGACACGTTGGAATGTTAAGAGCTCTATTTGGGTTGGACGTAGGGGCATGGAGTGGATACTTTTTTGTCTTGAAGATATACGAGATCGGGTGCCTGGCCATGTTTTACTTTGTAAGAGATTCAGGGAAAATGGGAAGTTGTTAGAGTTCTGTGGGAGATCTAACAAAGCTGGTCTGTTTGTTGCTATTGCAGTATATTTTGGAGGGTCTAGGAGAGGTTGTATAATGATACCAACAAGCTCTAATAGAGCTGGTTGGTCTTTGTTTCAAAAAGAGCTTAGGAATTTTTGCTTTGGTCCTAAACCGGTATCTTTGGCCAAAGATAATGGTGGTGGAGGTGGTCAGCTTGCTGGTGGTGGCCGGAGTGGGAAGAGTAACTGGAAACATTTATCTGTTTTTGGCAATCAGCAAAAAAACAAGAATTTTGAAAATTTTGGAACTATATCGGGGCTGAACAGGTTTCATGGAGACCCTTCAGATAATGTTTCAGTCAAACATGGTAGACCCATGCGGGCTTTTAAGTTTGAGTTGTCTCCAACTGTTTTGGCTTTGAGAGTGTGCAAGCCTGAGGGTGGGAGATGGGTGGTGACTTGTCTGGGTGCTACTGAAATTAAATGGCCCAAGGATATAAGTGGTGGGCTTGAAATTTCAGAACTTACTGGTGGGCTTGTTAAAGCCCAACCCGAGGCTACAGTATCTCCACTAAGTGAAGATATTTTGGTCAAACCCAAGCCTTTTAAAGGTCTTCCAACTGGTCAAACTAAGTGGGTAAGAGGCGAGTGTTCAAGAGGAGGTACGAGGGGCTATTCCGTGTCACCGGCGACTGCAATGGTGCTGGAATCTGAAGCTTCTCTTCAAGTTGCCTCGGTGAAACTTGGGTTTCTCGGCGAGTTGGACGGGGACCTCCCAAGGACCGATGGGTGTACTGTGACTCACTTTTCTTTGGTGGGAAGCCAGTTTAGTAAAGGATTGGACCCCCACGGCTCATCCGAGAAGCCTTTGATGGTGTTTCCGGGCACCGGCGAGATGGGTGGTGTCCTTACAAGGTCTGATGGGTGCAGTGGTTAGGGTGGGGCTATCGATGGTCTTTCAGTGGATCCTAAATCAAGTGGGGCTGAGGTGGGTTGTAGTGTGATGGTCGCCGATGATCCAGTGGAGGACTTCCCAAACTCCGGGGATGTCTTTACCTCTGGTGGGCAACCTGTCAATGGCGAACCCTCTTCTTCCCCGTCTTTATTGGTTTCTGGATTTTCCGATATGTTCCGATACCACCATATGCTGGGTAAAAATTGTTTCTCTCCCCTTTCTGAGCTGGGTTTTGATTTGAAGGATGATGAAATCTTGCTACTGGATTGGGTCAATCCCTCGGGGTCAGGTAAGGATGAGGATGGTGGGAATGCTTTGGATTGTGTGCCTCTGGCTAAGTGGGAACCTCAAGGGGGTATGGAGTTAGTATCAGAGGAGGCTGCACTGGATGATTTTCTTGTGGGGGAGGATCTGGAACCTTCAGTGTGGGTGAAGAGGAAGATCAAAGGCTTTAGTAAATATGTGGGCTTCCCTATTGACTCATGCGAGCAGCAGTGCATTGCCTTATTTCAAAAGCTTGAGAAAGTGTGGGAAAAACATGCCACGGTAGGTAGTTTGCGCCGCAATGCATCTTCATCAAAAAAAGGAATGAGGGAATTGAGGAATTTAGTCTCTTCCGTTAACTATGAGGGGCAATTTGGTTGACAAACCAGAGAGATTGAGAATTTCTGTGGGGTGGGCTCAGTTAGTTGTCCATGAATTTGAAACTCTTATCTTGGAATGTGAGAGGATTAAACAATCCTCAAAAGAGGGATACGGTGAAGAATTTACTCAAGGAATGGAAGTGTGATGTAGTGTGTTTCCAAGAAACCAAGTTGGATTCTGTCAATTCTGCTGTTGTGAAAAGTCTTTGGAGTAGCCCTTTTGTTGATTGGGAGGCTTTGGATGCTATTCATACAGCAGGGGGGGTTATTCTAGCTTGGGATACAAGGGTGTATAAGAAAATAGATAGCATGGTTGGATGCTTTTCTGTTTTTGTTTTGTTAAAGGGTGTAGTTGACGGTTTTGATTGGATATGTATAAGGGTGTATGGTCCAAATGCTGATGGTCTTAGGGATGCTTCGTGGACTGAACTTGATAGTATGAGAGGGAGTTGGAGTGCTGCTTGGTGTCTTTTTGGTGACTTTAATATCATTAGATATCCAGCAGAGCGCCTTGGTTCTTCTTCTCTCAGTCTAGCCATGTACAAATTCTCGGACTTTATTGAGAGGAATTTATTGGTTGATATACCTTTGGTGGGGGGTGGGTATACATGGTTTTGTGACTCAGAGAACCCTTCTATGTCTAGAATTGATAGAGTGTATCCGCTGATTGGGAGGATCATTTTTTGGATGCGACTCTAAGGCCTCTTCCTAGAGTGATTTCGGACCACTGTCCTCTTCTTGTGGAGGCAGGTGGAATGTCGAGGGGAAAGACTTCTTTCTAATTTGAGAATATGTGGCTTAAGGTGGAGGGTTTTGTGGATCTTGTGAGAGGTTGGTGGAATGGATACCATTTTGTGGGGTCTCCTAGTTATGTTTTAGCTTGTAAATTGAAGGCTCTTAAGGGTGACTTGAAGTATTGGAATAAACATGTTTTTGGGGATGTGGCTTTTAAGAAAAAATACTTGCTGTCTGAGCTCCTGGACCTAGATTTGAGAGAAGGGATGCAAACTTTGTCACCGGCAGATAGTGCAAGAAGGGCTGAGATAAAGGCTGATATTGAGTATTTAGCTTCTTTGGAGGAGATTTCTTGGAGGCAGAAATCGAAGGCTTTGTACTTAAAAGAAGGGGATAATAATACTGGATTTTTCCATAGGCTTGCTAATTCTCATAGACGTACAAATACTATGAGAGGTGTGGAGGTTGAGGGCATTTTGTACGAGGATGAGTCTGCAATTTAGGATCAAGTGGTGGGTTTTTATAAGTCCTTGTATCAGGAGACCGAATCTTGGAGGCCCACTATTGTTGGGTTAGAGTTTGCAAATCTGGATGAAATCGATCAGACTGCTTTAGAAAGGGGGTTTGAGGAGGAGATCATTGCAGCCCTATGGGAGGCTAAGGGCGATAAGGCTCCCGGTCCAAATGGCTTTACTATTGCGTTCTTTCAAAAATGCTGGTGTGTTCTTGAGAAGGAGATCTTGGCTTTTTTTGCAGACTTCCACAAAGAATGTATTTTTGAAAAATCACTCGATGCCACCTTTCTGTGTTTGATTCCCAAGAAGCTCAATGCAGTCAATATTAGAGATTTTCGCCCAATCAGCCTGGTAGGTAGTTTGTACAAGCTACTTTCAAAGGTTTTGGCACATAGACTTTGTTGTGTTTTGGATAAACTTATTGCCAACTCCCAAAATTCCTTTGTTGGAGGAAGACAGATACTTGACTCTGTTCTTATTGCAAATGAATGCTTGGATAGTAGATTGAAGAGTGGTATTCCAAGTGTTATTATTAAATTGGATATTGAGAAGGCTTATGATCATGTGAGTTGGAGTGCCTTATTTTACCTCATGGAGAGGATGGGTTTTGGGGAGAAGTGGGTGAGTTGGATGAAGATGTGTATTTCTATTGCTCGTTTTTCAGTGCTTATTAATGGGTCTCCAGTTGGTTTCTTTGGCAGCTCTCATGGTCTTCGCGCAAGGGGATCCCTTATCTCCACTCCTATTCTTATTGGTAATGGAGGTATTGAGTAGGTTGTTGAAAAGGACAGAAGATGGAGGCTTTCTCAGTGGATTCCAAGCAAATCCCAATACACGTGGAGGTTTGCATATCTCTCATCTTTTGTTTGCTGATGATACTATTCTCTTTTTTGATGCATCCAAGGAACAATTATTACATATTCGTATGGTTCTAATTTTCTTTGAAGCTATCACAAGACTGAAAGTAAATGTTGGTAAGAGTGAGATTGTACCGGTTGGGACCTTGGATGCCTTGGGTCGAATTTTATGTTGTAAGGTAGGCTGTTTACCCATGTCTTATTTGGGGATGCCCTTGGGGGCCCACTATAAGGACTCCTCAATTTGGAACCCTATCATTGAAAGAATGGAAAAAAAGCTTGCAGGTTGGAAGCAGTTATATTTGTCAAAAGGAGGTAGACTTACTTTATTGAAGAGCACTTTATCAAATCTCCCTACTTATTATTTGTCTTTGTTCACTATTCCACAACATGTGGCGGACAGATTAGAGAAAATTCAGAGGAATTTCCTTTGGGGGAGATCTAATGATGTCTTTAAATTCTCACTTGTTGCTTGGGAGAAAGTTGTGTGGCTAGTGGAGTTTGGTGGCTTGGGGATTCGGAAAATTGGGCTGTTTAACCAAGCTTTGCTTGGGAAGTGGCTCTGGCGATTTGGGAATGAGGTCACACGTTTATGGAGGCAGGTTATAGCTTCCAAATATGGGGAGGACAGTGGGGGATGGTGTACTAGAGTTGTTAGAGGGACACATGGATGTGGTATGTGGAAGAACATTAGGAAGGGGGCTGAGAGTTTCTTTGGTCATGTGTTGTATGCGGCGGGTGAGGATTTTCGTATCAGATTCTAGCATGACCCTTGGAGTAGCCCTTCTGCCTTGAAAGTTTTATATTCGGCTTTGTTTGCTATTGCTGTGAACAAGGAAGCTATGGTTTCTGAAATGGTTGATTATGCTCCGGATGGGGGTGGTAGAAGCTGGAACTTATGTTTCCGTCGTGCATTTCAAGACTGGGAGACAGAGATCTTTTATGATTTCTTTGCGTATATCTCCTCCAAGTTACCTAGGGGGGGTGATGATACCATGATTTGGCAATTGAATCGTAGTGGTGTTTTTGATGTGCGCTCTTTTTATACTTCATTGCTAGCGGCCCCGTTGGTGTCTTTTCCTTGGAAGAGCATTTGGTGTGTTAAGGTTCCTAAAATGGTGGCCTTTTTCTTATGGACAGTTGCTAGGGGTGGGCTTCTTACTATAGACAACCTTGTTAAGAAGAAGTTACCTCTTGTGAATTGGTGCTGCCTTTGTCGATGTGAAGAGGAAACTGTGGATCATTTATTGATCCATTGTAAGAATGCGTATACCTTGTGGAGTGAAGTCCTTCGTGTGTTTGGGGTTCAATGGGTGATGCCGAAGAATGTTGTTTCTCTTCTTATTGCATGGTGGAATTGGTTGGGGAGTCACACTTCAAAAGTGTGGAATATGGTTCCAGCGTGTCTTATGTGGTTAATTTGGCAGGAGCGCAATGCCCGTACTTTTGAGGAAACTGAGAGACTTGTAGACTGTGTGAAGTCTTTGCTACTTAGGACTTTGTTTGAGTGGTCCCGGATTTGGGGGTTTACGCAGGACTTTGTTTGAGTGGTCCCGGATTTGGGGGTTTACGCATGGTCATTCTTTGTTTGACTTTCTTAATTTTGTTAGTCTTTCTTTTTGATTGGTTTGTACTCTTTTCAGTGCAGTGAGTTTACTATCGTAAATTCATTGTGCTTTTATTATCAATAAAGCTGTTATTACCTATCAAAAAAAAGATAATATAGGAATCTTATTATGGTGTATATATGGTCATTGTGATGAATATATTGCCAGGAAGTTGTTGGTGTGTGTGTGGGAGGGGTGAGAAGCAGCCATCTTAGTCAACAGTCACTGTATTCCACATTGAATCCTGTTTAATGCATGTAGTATTGTGGGATGGGTGAGAAGGAGCCATCTTTGTCAATATTCACTGTATTCCACATTGAATCCTGTTTGATGCATTTAGTATGGGTGTAAATATTCAGGATTTAATTACCCTATAAAAAGACAGTAGAATGTGATCCAATGAGGAATCTATATTTAGCATGGAGTTTATTCATTTTTTTTAATTATAAAAAAGCAAGGAGTTTTCACAACAGGGATGTGATATTCGAAATTTGCTTAAAAGTGTGCTTCAAACAGCACTCTACATCCTGATTCGGTTACGCTGTGGCATTAGATTGTAATAAATTCTATTACACTGACTTTGAAAAATGCACTGCATACAGTTGATAACATGCTTATTAAACAGCAGCATACTGTGCTCTAAAGGGGATAAAAGGAAAAAAAAGGGGGGGAGGGAGAGGCTACACCTACTCATATTTGTAAATTGTAATTCTGGGGCTTGTTCTTGATGAATTATTGTTTAATTCAAGAATGATGATCCTCTGCCCCTTTTTTTAATACATGATGGTTTCAGGTTGTATATGAAGGGAAGATACTTGTTAAAGATGATGAAGATAGTATTTCACAATTTGTTAGTGTAAATTCCTGCTGTGGATTTTTTTGACATCTGTGCCAATGGCGGCTGATCAGCGCAGAAAACGTTTGCATGGTGCGAGCATTATAGGTTCCAGTTCTAGGGAGCAACATAAAGTAAAAAGGAAGAATCTAGGATTGCCACACAATGAATCAAATACGAAAGCTCATATTTCACTTCAGTGGGATGGCAATCAAAAAAGGGTTGTTGCTAAAAGGGAACAAATTGGTGTAAGTCGGAGAGATTTGAGGCCATTTAATGGTTCAGTTCCTGAGCATCACAACACCATAGCAGATGTTTTTGCTATTCCTCAAGAAATTTTTGAGTTAGAAGATTTGACAGAAGTTCTTTCGCATGAGGTACCCATGGTTTCATGGTATACAAAATGTTCTTCTATTCTGAGATTATGTTCTATTCATTTGGTTTGAAACCTATTACAGGTTTGGCAGAGTCATCTTTCAGAAAATGAGAGAAACTCCCTTATGCAGCTTCTCCCTAGAGGACATGAGCCACAGCAAGTTATGCAGGCATTGTTTGCTGGGGATAACTTTCACTTTGGGAACCCCTTTCTCAAATGGTAAGTATTCATATGTGATAACTTATTTTGAATCTGCTGAATTGTTTCCTCTTTACAAGGTCATATGATTACATAATTAATTATATCAGTATGGGTAAATGTTTTTGAAGAAAAAACATGTGTGTGCATGTGTGTGTGTATTGTTATACACATATCGTGTTGGTAATATATGTTGAACGGCTTACTGATAAAAAAAACCAACAACAACATTGAATGGCTTAACTATGTCACTTACACACATGTTGCATCTATAGATGTATATTTTTAGAGCACTTGAACTTTTATAGTTGTGAATATTTTGTGAGTTTTTGTGTGTGGATCTGTTCTTTTGCACTGACTTGAAATAATTTGACCTTGAAGATACAATTCTATTGTCTTAGCATCTATGTAGATTAGGGGTGCTCACGGATCGGGTTTGGTTGGGTGTTTGTTCAACCTGACACCTGACTGAATCGCTTCAGGTTAAGGAAAAAAACTGCTGCTGACTGACAATGATTGGATAATCAATTGGCTGGTATCTTTGGATATCAGTCGGTCAGACCTGGTGTATTTATTTATTTTATGCCATCACTTTCCACTGCCTGACTATAGATTTCCAAAATACTATGGTTTTGCTCTTATTACACCGAAGCCTCAAAGATAGCTATCTTTTTTCCCCCCTAAGTTTAGAGTTTAATTCAATGAATGTCTTTGGAACATTTGTTTTCAGGGGTGCTTCACTTTGTTCTGGTGGTCTTCACCCTGATGCAATTCATCATCGGGAACAGTGTCTAAAGGCTGGGAAGAAAGCATACTACTCAAATTTGCAGAAGTATCATTCTGAGTATGTGAAGTGTTACCCGCTTTTCCTGAATATTTGATGTTGTTTTAAGTGTTAACTTTTTTTTAAATTCTTTGGTTGCAACATCTTTATTCTTCTTTTGGCAGTATGGTAGGATATTTAGTGAAGTTGAAAGAAAGATGGGAAAGCTGCAAGGATCTGGAAAAGGAAACTGTGCAAAAATTATGGAGGTTATATTCACTACATGTTCTGATTTATTTATAGCTGTCAATGTTCCATAATTTAATTTGCTCAACCCAGTCAACACATTATAGTGGCAAAAATGTGTATTTTGAGGGCTATGTTTCTAAAATTGTCACTGCTTTTTCTTCAGATCAAAAGAATGTGCTGCTCAAGAGCTTCTAGTTTAGTATATAGTATTAGTAGAAGTGTGATATGCTGATGATGGATTCTTAAATTGGATATATACTTTACTCAATGGTGTCTGATGATATTGCACTTGCCATATATCCTCTGTTTGCATATCAATTCTAGAAGATTGGTAGAGCTTAAGAGGGGTTTTGTCTGTATTTGTGTAAATAAGATTGCATTATAATTCTTTGGAAATGATCCAGTATGTATAAAAATGGGTAACCTTTACAGTTATCATTTTTTTCTTTTTTCCAAATAAATGGAGTACCAAAGTGCAAAAATTCTCAAAGTACTGTGGAGTGATATATATATATATATATATTTTTTTCCCCTCTTTTTAAAATTGTGTAAAACTTGCATAAATATTAGTACTTCTGGATCTATCAAATGCAAAAAAGTGAATGAACTCTTCTGGGATATTACTTTGGACCATGATTTGGTTATTGAGAGGTTATGTTGCATCCTCATTGGCTTTCAAAGATTTATTGTAATTTATGGTTTGTATTGTTCTCTCCCTCTCAATCTGATTTCTTAAGGTGATATATTTTGAATTTCATTTTGGTTTCCCGAGCAGGTCAAGAAATGGTGTGGAAAAAAGAATTACCTCACATGGAAATGAGTCAAGATTTCTTGATCCTGAGGAGGATTTGACAGCTACATCTGAATCTTGTTCCTGGGCTGCAGATGACAAAGCATGTAGTAGTGATAACCAGAACACCTCAGGGATGAAGGGTGCAGAACTTATTAAGAGGTAATTCAGCTAAGCTTTTCACAATGAGCCATATTAGTTCATGTATATATTGCTACAGGATGTATTGTCGTCCTGGTAGAAAATCTGATGCTGGATCTTTAATTCATTTGAATCAGCATTGTCTTAATGGTATTTGGGATTATGGATTGATGTTGGGGGCCTATGGTTATGCTTCTGAAACTGCCAGAAAATCAGTCTATTCCTAAATAAGGTGGCAGA
Source organism: Notholithocarpus densiflorus (assembly GCA_030021035.2). Classification (NCBI taxonomy): domain Eukaryota; kingdom Viridiplantae; phylum Streptophyta; class Magnoliopsida; order Fagales; family Fagaceae; genus Notholithocarpus; species Notholithocarpus densiflorus. The sequence continues at coordinate 7,783,981 of JARYZH020000009.1, read as the reverse complement.
TTTCAAAGGCATTAGGCTGGTGACAAATCTTTCCTATTAGGAGTAGGGTTCTTAATTAAGAGGGACAAAAAATTATAAATTAAGCTGGAGACTAATCAAAGAAAATCTTTCCTGTTTGGCATCAGCTTATAAGCTCAGTTTTTAGCTTTTATGTAGAGTTTTTTAAAACCTCAATTTTTCCTGCCTTTTCTCACTTTTTCAAATTTTTTCAAGGTACAAGTATATTTTAGCACACTTTCAGTAAAAGTTTTCAGCAACAGTTTATTTCAGTTAATTTGGAAATTACCAGATTGACTTAAATCACATAAGTTTAAAGAAAACCAAATCAGCTGCTTTTAACTTTTAAGAACATAAACGAACCCTTTGAGATGCAACTCCAAGACTAGAAAATTTCCAACTGGGCCTGGTGTCAATGTAAACCAAATTTGAAGGTTTTTCTTTGTTGATAAGTAATAAAATTTTATGGTGTGAAGTCTTTTTGATGTTTGGGATCCAGTGGGTGATGCCGAAGACGGTTGCCTCTTCTTTTTGGATGGAGGAATTGGTTGGGAAAATATTTTTCAAATATTTGGAATATGGCTCTAGCTTGTCTAATGTGGTTAATCTGGCGGGAATGTAATACCCATACTTTTGAAGATATGGATAGACCTTTATATTTTTTGAAGTCTATGCTAGTTGGGACTTTGTTACAATGGTCTAGAGTTTGGGGTTTCACACAATGTATTTCCATTTCTGATATTCTACAATCTGTTAGTTTCTCTTCCTGAGTTACTTGTAATTGTTTTTAAGCATAGAGTGTTCATTGTGAACACAATGTAATTTTTATTCAATAAAACTCTGATTACCTATCCCAAAAAAAAAAAAAAAAAATTTATTAAAGATGAAAATGACTTCATGCTTGCAATGATGAACACAAAATGTTAAAAAAATTACAGAAATCATACAGAAAAGGAAAGAGTCTCTTGGATTTAACAAAGAATTACAATGAGTAACTCCCCACACTCTAGGACAATCAAAGAAAGTTCAAATTAGCAGGGATTGCAATTGTTCCTAGGTGCTCTCAATATTCTCAAAAGTGTGTTTATTGTTTTCCTTCCACACAATCCATATCAAACATGAGGGAGTAAGGTTCTAAATGGCTGAAGATTGTTTCCCAAACCAATTCCTCCATCCAAACAATAAAGCTGCCACTGTAGAAGGCATTACCCAGTGGATCCCAAAGATCTTAAAAATGACACCCAACAAATTATAAGCCGCACTGCAATGTAATATTAGATGATCAACTTGCTCTGCCATGAGATTTTGCTGCCCTTTTCAAATGTGCTCCATTTCAGCAATGTTTATGAGTGAGATTTAAACAAGGCCAATTTTTGTGATATGAGAAGATAAGAGATTGCTTTAATTAATCTAGGCTTTTGATATTCTCTCTCATTCTCTCTCTTTCTCATGCTTAGTTGCTGTAAAGTGAATTTCTTTATAAGTGTACATGGTTTGAAGTCTGATTATCTTGCAGCTATCTTGAAAGATGAACTTTTATAAAAAAGTGGAAAATGATTTTTTTGGGGTTTACAATGGATACATATTGTTGCTTTCTTGTACTTTAAATATTATGTATTTTCTTCCTTTTTTAATGAGAAGGCCATCTAGTGTGTATCTTTAAAAAATGTCCTTAATTTGTACTCAACTTTTCTAGAAAACTGGAAAAAGGGGTTTTTTTTTTTTTTTGGGGGGGGGGGGGGGTTAAAGCTGATTTATATTGTATAGCATTTGTTGTACTTAAAAATTATAATGCATATTTTGTCTGGTGTTGATTTAGTGTTTTTTTTTTTTAATAAGATACACTAAATCAACATAGGAAGAAATATACACTATATACTGATTTAGTTTATATTTTAAAAATAGTCCTCAATTTGTATTTCTATCTTTTTATTTTTTTTTTATTCATTAATTATGTGCAAAAGGGGCAACCCATGTACACAGGAGATGTACGTAAAGTACACCAACAGTAAGCACAAAACGAACACCTATCAAGCATCTCAAACATATTAGCAAAAGAAAATACGGAATTGAGATGTGAAGGTTAACTCTTGGCAAATCTGTGGATTTGACTTTCAAAACATAAATTTGACCATGCATCAACTAGTTTCTCGAATAAGAATGAAACAAGGGGAATTTGTAGGAGCCATGGGGTTGAGCATGGGACCTAAACCCTAGAACAGCAAAACACAGTGCAATACTATTAGGCCAACCCTCTTGTTTTGTATGCTGATGGTATTTAAATAATATTTTTCCTTAACAAAACAAAAACTGGACGCAGTACATGCACTTAAAAATGTCAATTTAATATATATATGCTCTGGACCTTATAGCATTTGTAATTAATGCTCTCACTTCCACTCCATGATCTTTATCCTGGGTTTTCACTGGTGTTTTTTTTTTTGGTCTATTAAAAAAAAATAACTTTTTGTGACTGGTAATATGTAGGACAAATTACGGATTTGTCTACGTTTAGTTGTGGTGGGTTTAGGGTAAGAAAGAAGAAGAATTAGAGAGAAGTTAGGGCTGTTTAGGGGCTCTGTGAACAGTAACCGTGAACGGTAACCCTAGGAAGAAAGAAGAGAAAATAAAGAAAAGAGAGAAAGAGAAAGAAACAACAAAGGCCAACGTGCCTATTGCTCAAAACACCCAATTTTATTAATCAACTCATTCTACTCCTTCAATACATTGAGCACCCTATATACATAGACTCTTACTCGTACTAGTAGTATTAGGATTCCTAATAGTACAAGGACTACTATTTAACCCTAATAAATTAAACCAAAGCCCATACATAAAGACCCATAATTAAATAAGACTCATTAATAAAACCTATGGCTTATAACTATGGCCCATACCCAACAATTGTAAAATTACTAAAATATCCTTGACTCAAGAATAACCAAATAAAATATAAAAACTTAATTAACTATCATGGACACTTATTCTTGGGCTTTGCCTTAGCCTTAGGTTTCCAAAGAGAATATCCTTTCTTTAACCATGTTATGATTCCGCCATCATAATATTGATGGAAGTTTTAAACGATATGTTTTTGAGACCATGTTATGACTTCCTTTTCCATTTTAGAATTTCTTTGATCTTTTGAACTATAGATTGTAATTATTTGGAGCAGTTTTGTTAAAAATAATTAAATTGGTATGTTAGACATGCACCCAGTGAATTTTTAACCCACTATTGCACCCTTGACCACTATTTTGAGAGGAGGAAGTGTCATTTGAGTTAGAGTTCATTGGCAATTATTTGAAGCAGCTCTTGTACATCCAACCCCCTTGTACTTTATTCTTCTCTCTCTCTCTCTCTCTCTTAAATGGATTTCTCTATTTGCTTGTGGAAGTTTCTTCAGTTCTACTATGATTGGCATATTATTCTCTTTTTTGCTTTCTTTTGTTGGTGATACTGCTTGTTTCAGATTTTTATGGCTCTGTACCTCATCTTAGAAGATGAATTATGCTCAATCAGTGGATTCATTTGCTTGGTTTGACCAATTATGTCTCATGGTTGTATTATCTGCTTGTAATAGCTATTTTGAGCCATAGTAGTTTCTTTATGATGACAGGTTGTCTGAGAAAGGCTTCATGAAAGACAAAGGTAGAAATCCATTGACTGCTTCAGATAATGTGCTTAATGTAGGAGCAAGGCCCAGAAATGGAGACAAGATACACAAGCGTAATATTCACTGTAGTGATGGTGCTAAATACATGTCTTATTTCAAGGTTGGTGTTTCCTTTTTGTTTCTTAGTTTATATAAAATCTTGAAGGGATAATAACTAGGTACTTGATCAGTCACTTCTCAGATAAAAGTAATCCATCATCATTTCTATTGTAAGTTGTTACTAATTTGCCTATAACGTATCCCAAGCATGTGGAAGCAAACTTGTTCTAGAATTGGAGATTTGGAGGCCAAGTTGATTAGGAATGATACCATTTTTGCCTTTCAGTTCTTTTTTCATAAACATGGATTCTTGGTGGACATATGAGTCTCCTATTATTCTTTCACTTATTTTTAGAAACTCTTTAATGTGGTTTACAATGTTGAGTCTCAAATCTATTAAGTTGATATATTTGCCTCTTACATGTTCATGCAAAGTTAATGACTAAACCTCTGATAGGGTATTAAACTGGTATCAATCTTTTCCATGATTATAAATACTTATCACAATCTTATGCAGAACAATAAGATGTGATACCCAAAATTTTATGTAGAAAGAAAATTGCAAGTTAAAAAAACCTAGGAGTTGCCAAAAAGCAAGATAGAAAACTGAGGAGTCAATACCTAGGGTTGGCTGAAGTTAACACCAGACCATGGGAAAAATTCCCAAAGAAATTTTATTAATCAGGCAAACTGTCTCCATAGAAGTACAATAGTGTGCTTATATAGACTACTAGGACTAAACACTAATTCTAATTGCCTACGATATGTTTCAGATAAGCAAGAAGCAACATGAACTTGTCAAGAATATGAAGCAGTCTGGTAAAAGCATCCAGTCTAGGTCTCTTAATCGTGTTTTGGGTAATCTTGATAGTTTTCATGTGCAACCATATGAAGTGTTTGTGGAAGAAGAACAGAAGAAATTGCATCAGCACTGGTTAGTGGATTGTGAAGGAAACATGTCTTTTTTAAACTTCAGCCTACTGTTCTATCCCTCCTCATAATGCATTCTTGTTTATAGGTTGCAATTGGCAACCGAAGTTCTCCCAGTGGCGTTTGATAACTGGAGAGGGAGACAGCTTCAAAGATCACTAGTGATTAATTCTTTGGCACAAGAAGTGAAAGATTATAAAAAATCTCTGATAAAGGTTTATGACTCTGCCCTGTCTCCTTTATTGTTGTTTTATTATTGGTGTTATGCATATCAGTGCTATTATGTTCATAACAACACCATCACCATCATCATAAGCATTTTTATTATTCGTATTTTTTCTGTTGCCATTTAGTATATGTGAGCACACAAGTCTGTGTAATGTTTTATTTTATTTTTATTTTTATTTATTTTTTCTAAGTCTGTCTGTGTAGTGTTAATATCCAGCAGATTTTGATTATGTCTCTATTGTTGTACCACGGCAAGAATCATCCTTAGGGGTATGATGTTGAATCTATCAATTTGTTACTCAGGATAAGAATAATGTGAACCTTGAGAGCATGCTCGAGGATGAGAAGGAAAACAAATTGATAAGCAATGTATCTACTGTGGAAGATGATGAAGAGCTTGTTCCTGGTTCCCCATGGAATCAGGAGTCTGTTCCTTACTCGCCAGGGAATCAGCAGTCTGTTCCTGGCTCACCACTAAATGAGGAATTTGTTCCTGGATCGCCACAGAATCAAGTCTCTTTTCCTGGATCGCCACAGAATGAAGAGTCCGTTCCTGGATCGCCACAGAATGAAGAGTCCGTTCCTGGATCGCCACAGAATGAAGAGTCCATTCCTGGATCACCACAGAATGAAGAGTCTGTTCCTGGATTGCCACAGAATCAAGAGTCTGTTTCTGTTTCCCCTCCGAATCAAGAATCTATTCCTGGCTCCCCACAGAATCAAGAATCTATTCCTGGCTCCCCCCAGAGTCAGGAGTCTATTCCTGGCTCCCCACAGAGTCAGGAGTCTATTCCTGGCTCCCCAGAGAGTCAGGAGTCTATTCCTTGCTCCCCACAGAACCAGGAGTCTCTTCCTGGATCCCCACAGAATCAGTCTCTGCAGCAGATTTCTTCTCCTAGTGGTGACCATGAGATTGATCCCATTGATATGGATGCTGAAGACAATCATATCATGTCAAAGTCAGATAGTGCTCCTGCTGACAAATCTGGGTACTCAGGGGATTTGAACACTGCAGATGATGTCATTTGTCGGGGAGTGCCTCTTACTTCTGGAGAAGACATTTGGCCAGCTGTTAATGTGTCCCATTCTTTCTATGATTCCACTGCAAGCCATGAGTTCACATCTGCCAGTGGGTTGCCACTTGAACATTCTCAAGTTAATGAACATCATCGGACCCATATGATTGATCTAGAATCTGACTTGCAAGTGGAAGAGAGTGGGAAAGATTTTCTGCAGAGACAATCAGGTGATTGTTCCTTCAGTTCTTACCCAAACCAAGACAGAAATGAGTTACTTCAATCTCTCTTTAAGAGCCAGGGGATGTTGTACCATCAGGAGCAGAAACAGACAGGTTTGGAATTTCAGCCACAAGTCAATTTGTCAATGGAAAATGGTCAGTTTCCTGGGCATTTCCAGGAGCAGCCGCAGCAGTCAATTCCACTGGAACTGGAGCAGAAGAGACAGAACGAGGTTTATATGCAACGAAACATCTCAGGGAACATGTACTCTGATGGAGGCAGATACTTGATCCCAAGGCAAGAACACTTGACACCAGTCAATGTGCAGGACTTGCCAGTCAATACCATCTGCATGCCAGCACCTCTGCCATCTGGCTTAAATGGTGGAGGATTGTTAAGTCAGAACTGGTTTCCTGGTGAGCATCAAGTTCATGGTGGCTGGGCTGGTTCTGATGGTGCTAGCGTCCGGAGTCAGAGCATTGGGAGTGGAAGTGGTGCAGATCAGAGTTTATTCCATGTTCTATCTCATTGTAACCAATTACGTTCTAGTGGTCCTTATGATTCAGTGGGTTCCACAGAACAGTTCATTCCATCAAGGAACTATGGAATGGTGGGTGGGGGTAATGTTACTCCCCGGATCAGCAATGTTCTACCACAAGCATCTCATCCACTAGACTTCTTGAGTGGGCGTGAAGCAGCTACTTCTGTGATGCCTGATGATATGGGATGGATGAGCTTGTCACATCAAAATTCTGTTTTACACGATCCAATGGGAAAACCATACTTGAGGTCATGGAACCAGTAAAAACATCTTATCTCCCTTTTCGGCGATTGAGTTCCAATTTATGAGCTTGGTTGGAAGACAAGGTAAGAAAAAATGCTGAGTTCAAGATTCATGTGATGGGAGTTTTGGTTTAGGACTTCTCCAAGCATACAAAGATAGGTTTTTGTACATACTTATACAAGAGCCAAACTCAAACAGCATGTATATATCTAGATGTTAGATGGGCAAGTGGGAGGGAATTTATGGGAGGAAAAAAAAAAAAAAATCCAGGCTTCCCAAAGTTGTTAGATTAGTTATAAATTTCTTTTTTTATTATTGTTGGATTTTTTTTTCTTCTCTTTTTTCTGAAAAATGTCTTTCAATAATTTAGGAGATCGTAAATTGTTAGACTAAATGCTTTACATGACTATGATCTCTTGATATATATATATTTAAAAAATTTCTTTTATTATTGATATATTTATATTTTAGGTCGAGAAAAGTTATTTCGGAAGTCTGAGCCATCTCTCTCCTATGTGCATGAGCCATGGGATGATCGACCTCACAATGCATTTGCATGGTGTCGCTCTCTTATGTTTCCCCCTTGATTTTTTTAGTGTTTGCATATTGCTTAATAATTTGATCTCCCTTTCAACAGTTTGTACCAGATTTGGTACATTTGACTATTTGAGTATTAACCATTTGATGTGCTAGTGGGCGTTATAGTGCACCACTTAACATTTTTATGACGTTGGTGTTTGGCAAACGGGAAGAAAGGGAAGATATGAACTTGAATGTCTTTGTTGGGAATATTAAAAAGTTTCAGTCGAGTTAGAAGGCTCTTGGCGGCTTTGTAGTGAATTATTTTCAGTAGTTTTATATATATATATATATATATATATATATATATATAGATATATATATGTAAAAGAGAGACTTTCAGGAGATGCTGCAAAAGCTACTGCATTATCGGTATTTTTTTAATATTTATTATGGCTTGGACCCGTTTGAATGATTATATAACTTGGTATTATTGGTATTTCACCACATAGTGGGTGACGATGTTTGGTTGGAGGGACTCCAAGGATCTCTCATCCATATATAAAAGTAGCTTGATTCACCTTTGTCTCAAATAAGTAGTTGGAGCATGAAAGGGCACGTGATATAAACAATATTGGAGCCCGGTTGGGGCAACTTTTTAGTCTTTGTTCTGTTAAGTAATTGGTCATCAGGAATTCTATTAAAAATGTATAAAGGTTGATCGTGGCAAAATCTGGCTGAGAAAACAAGAATTACAGCTCTTTTTTAGTTGGCATAATTGCCATAAACTCGCATTAACTGGATAAGGATTCAGAACTAGTACAATTTAGAGTTTTTTTTTTTCTAGAGCGTTTCAAACATCGAGGGAAGGTAATAATTTATCTTTACTTGATAATAAGAAGTATGAAGAACACGAAACATCAATTGAAATGATTAGTTTCGAGGTGCATGTGGTGAACATGATACGTTACGCCAGTGATAAAGCAAAGCTTTAGCCAAAAAAAGAAAAAAAAATAAAAAGTAATAAAGCAAGCTGTTTTTAACTATAGTAAATTATATTGGTTTTAAATTTTATTGAGTTAGTGGTTCTTAAATTCTCTTTTTTATTTTATTTTATTTTATTTTTTTTATACAAGATGGAAATTCTACTATAGTCTAATCTAAGTGTATATGTGTGTGGAACTCTCACCTGGAGACTTGAACCCCGGTCCTTGCCCCCCACACTCCATAAGCACTTAATACTTGTAGAGTGACCATTGCGCCAAGAGTGCGCGGTGGTGGTTCTTAAATTCTCTTGAAATTTATGAGATTTTGGATTGAATATCTTGAGGCAATTTCAAAGGTTTTTCTTGTTATATTTACTTGACATGTGTGGGATGGAAAATTAGACATTGAAGATAACAACTTTGACATGCTTGTTGTATGAGAAAAAAAGAAAAAAAAAAGTTATTGGTATTAGCTAAGTATTTTTTTTTTTTTTGAGAAACAGCTTGATACTTTATTGAAATTAGTTTGCCAAATTGGCTACATCTTGTTGGACAACTGTAAATAATGGATCGGGGACTCCCTCCATCCAAACTACATAGCTTGAGACATTAATGGAATATCTTGCTAGACTATGTGCTAATTTATTGCCATCTCTTCTACAATGAGAGTATAGCAATTTTGCATAACAATTAGAAAAAACCATGGCATCATGAAGCAAAGGCTCGACTGAAACTATTGAGTGACCACTTCCTTTAAGTGAGTTTATTATCAGTTCTAAATCACCTTCAAGTACAGCCTTTGTAATGCCTATTTCCTCTCCAAACTCCAGAGCCCAAGCAGCTGCTATTGCTTCAATCTCGATGGGTTGAAGAGCAGGTGCAATGGTTTGAGCAAGAGAAGCAATAACAGCCCCTGTGTGATCACGAATAACCACCCCAATCTCGCTCTTATTTTCCTGCCTGAAAATCGCACCGTCGAAATTTATTTTGAAACTTCTCGCATCAGGTGGTTTCCATTTCGTTCTCTGTCGTGGCATGGTTGCTGGTTTGGTTGGGATTGTAACAGTGAACTCCTCAAATTTTTCTTTCGCCTAGGCTTTAATCAGGTCCGATGGGCAGCAAGGCTTGTTGAGCCGAACCTGATTCCGTTGGTGCCACAAGCCCCACGTCACCATCACAAAGAACTCTGGATTACCATGGTTTTTGAGTATCCACGATAAGAGCTCCTTAAAGTCTAAGGGGCTTATGTTCTGGCAATCCGTCCACTCCGAAGACGTCCAGGCCGACCTGATCTTGCTGTAAGACCACAGTGCATGTAATGTTGTTTCCTCCTCCATCAAACAACGCTCGCACCTGCCGTTTTCCGTAATGTGACGTCGCTTCAAATTTGCTTTCGTGGGGATTGCCTCACGGCATGCTCTCCACACAAAGTTTTTAATCTTATTAGGAACTCGCAAATCCCAAATGTTGTGCCAGAAATTTCTGTCTTCCACCTGTGCTTCCATTGCCCCTAAAACTTCAGCCTCACACTTCAAAAATCTGTAACCAAATTTGCAGTTATACTTCCCTGTTTGAGTCCATGGCCAAAACAGTCTATCTTCAGTAGGAAACCTTGAGAGTGGGATTGATTTAATGATGTCAGCTTCCTCCGGAACAAAAAGGCCATCAATAACATCATCATCCCAAGTCCTTGAGTCTTCCTTGATGAGTTTGTCAACCGTGGCTTCCTCCCAGCCTTCAAGAACGGGTGATAAACTTCTGGCCGGTGGTTTAGATGGTAACCAAGCATGATGCCACACCTTAACTTTCTGCCCATCACCTATTCTCCAACATGCACCTCGTTTGATCACATCTCTTTCTTGGAGTATGCTTTTCCAAGCATAAGAACCTCGACTAGATTCTGCCGCCTCCATAATTGTGCAATTAGGAAAGAAATGAGGTTTGAAAACCTTGTAGAATAGGGAATTTTGATCCTCCAACAACCTCCAAGCTTGTTTGGCCAAGAGGGAGTCATTGTGTAAGGCTAAATCATGAAAGCCCATACCCCCTTCCCTTTTGGCTTTTGTCATCTCATCCCATTTTAGCCAATGAACCTTTCGCTTCTCCCCTCGTTGTCCCCACCAAAATTTTCTGACCATCACCTCAATTTCATTGCACAACCCCAAAGGTAATTTGAAGCAACCCATTGCATATGTAGGTATGGCTTGGATGACCGCCTTAATGAGTACCTCCCTTCCGGCTTGGGAAAGAAGTTTTCCTTCCCATCCTTGCAGCTTCCTCCACACTCTCTCCTTAATATAATTAAAGCTTGCTTTTTTTCCCCTTCCAATCGAAGATGGCAACCCCAAGGATTTTTCATAGTGATGGATTTCACGAACCCCCAAAATGCCTTTAATGATTTGGCGGTTTGCTTCGGTAACTGCTTTGCTGAAGAATAAGGCTGTCTTCTCCCTATTTAAGTTTTGGCCAGAGACATCTTCATACAATGATAGCAGCTCTAATACTTTACTGCATTCTTCAGAGTTGGCCCTACAAAAGAGAAGGCTATCATCTGCAAAAAACAAGTGGGTTAGTTTGGGTCCTCTTTTGCACAAACTGAATCCGTGGATGTCACCATTATTTGCTACCTTATTTATAAGGCCATGAAGGCCCTCGGTGCATAGGAGGAAGAGAAAGGGAGAGAGAGGATCTCCTTGTCTAAGCCCTCTTGAGGGGTGAATCATACCCTTTGGTTCTCTGTTTACTAGTATAGAGTAGGTGACTGATTGCACACACCATAATAAGCCCAATCCACCTTTCAGAAAATCCCATTTTCCTCATCACATTTTCTAAAAACACCCATTCAACCCTATCATAGGCTTTACTCATGTCAAGCTTCAAAGCCATAAAACCCGATGCACTTGAATTATAATTTTTCATGCAATGTAAAGTTTCGAAGGCAATAAGGATATTATCTGATATGAAGCGGCCTTTTGCAAAAGCTGATTGGTTTTCATTTATAACTAAATTGAGGAATTTTTTTAGTCTATTGGCTAGGACTTTTGCAAAAATTTTGTAAAGCACATTACATAAACTAATAGGGCGATAATCTGACACTAAGCTTGGGTTTTTCTTTTTTGGGATTAGAGTAATAAAGGTATGATTCAGTGGGTGTGGGATTGTACCTGAATTTAACCAGGATAGCACCGAGTGAGTAACATCACCTTCAATCATAGGCCAAAAATGCTGAAAAAACAAGGGGGGCATTCCATCTGGTCCGGGTGCCTTCATTGGTGCCATTTGTTTCAATGCTTGGCGTACTTCCCATTCCTCAAATCTACTTGTCAATTCACGGTTCATATCATCGGTGATCACTTGAGGAATGTGGTTTAGAGCTTCATGGTGAGTGGGCGGACTTGAGGTAGTGAACAATTCACTGTAGTAATGAATGAGGATAGTTGCTACTTCATTCGGCCCTTCCCTCCAAACTCCATGGTTATCATTTAGTCCTATAATCACATTTTTCCTATACCGGTGGGAGGCTCGGCTATGGAAAAATTTTGTATTTCCATCTCCATATTTTAGCCAAAGAATTCGAGAGCGTTGATTCCACATCCTTGTTTTTCGGTCCAGCAACTCATTTATCTTTCTTTGCAATTCTCTGATCCGTACATTGCTTCCAGTTCTCAATGCCACTGCTTCCTCTTCAACTAGCATATCCCTCTTCTTTTTTAGCTCCCTCCTCACATTTCCAAATACATTGTAATTCCAACATGATAAATCTCTGTCGCATTTTTCTATTTTTCCAAGGATTTCCTTATTTGGATCTAGTGATACACATGACCTCCATGCTGCTTCAACCACCTCCCCACACCTACTATCAGACAACCACATCTCCTCAAACTGGAAGGGTTTTTTATAGGATGGAATCTCTATTCTTGAAGGGTTGATAAACAATGGGCAATGATCCGAGGAAAGACAAGGTAAATGGTGAACTTGAGTGCCCGGAAACTGCAAGAACCACGGATTGGTTGCTAATCCACGGTCTAGTCTCTCCCAAATCGAATGTCCATCGTTATAATGTTTTGTCCAAGTGAAATTTGGGCCAATAAAACCCAAATCCATAAAATCACACTCATCTATAACATCCCGGAAAGCTTGCATTTGACTATTTTCACGGCGTACGCCTCCTCTCTTTTCTTCCTATCTTGTAATTTCGTTGAAGTCCCCTGCACACAACCAAGGAATGTGCGGCTTATCATTTAGGGTTCGAAGCTTTGTCCATGCCTCATGCCTTCTATGTGTCACTGGTTCGCCGTAGAAACCAGTGAAACGCCATTCTTGAGGTGTGTTTTTCTCAACAAGTGCATCAATACAATACTTTGATGAATCTTCCACTGAGACTCGAATATCTTCCTTCCACAACAAGACCAAACCATCGCCTCTATGGCCACTGGGTACTGACAATTTATTTCTAAAACTAAAATTGCGTAACACTTCATCTAGCCTTGCATCGTCTGTCCATGTCTCGGCTAAAAACACAACAGCAGGATCTTTTGCCTGGATGTAATCTCCAAGCTCTCTCACTGTACGTGGGTTCCCAAGCCCACGATAGTTCCAGACTAAGAGACTCATTGTGTAGGGTGGGGCTGAGCATCAGCCTCCGCCAACTTTGAAGAATTAATCTCAACAGAAACCGCACGTTTTTTACTTGGTAAACCATTGGGATTGGAGAGTTCCTCATAAACTCTTTTGGTTGATAGCACAGACTCAACAGTGCTAGAATTTCCGACCGGCTTGCTGGGTAAATCTGCCTTGTTCAACCTTTTCCATAACCCTTGTTGCCATGGAGATGGAATATTCTGTGTTTCAGTAGTTGCTACACATGAGTTTGCATGATTGACACCCTCTAGGACTTGAGAAACCCTAGCCACCTCCTTTACTTCCTCACTAGTCACGTGCACATTGATTGGAATTTTTGCAATCAATGACTCATTAACTGTGATTGGTCCGACCTTTAATTTAGATAGCCCCTCATCAATTCCAGCAAGCTCAGAAAGGAAAGCATCCTTTTGCACCGATTCTCTTGATTCCAGAACGTGATTAGGTGCGTTATTGGGAGAGAATAAATGCGGAGTGATTTCTGGTGGGCTGGCAATCCGTACCCCTACAGGTGGCTCTTCATTCTTCTTTACATCACCTTTCTCTCTCTCTAATTGATTCTCCAACGGTCCAACCTGTTGACTGTTCTGCTCAAAAACAGTAGGTGAATTAAGTGCATCAGCTGTAACCGATCCTCGTAAATGATCCAATGATTGCTCCACGTAGCTTTGATCCACGTCACCTGGTGTCGTTTGAGCTGCAGAGGACACCGTGGACTTTGCCGGAGCTTGCCTTGGCTGAAACGGAGCTCTTTGAGTGGTGGAGCTTCCTTTCTTTTTGTGAAAAAATCCGAGCACTGAGATTACATTTTTTTGTACTCGACTCACAGGTGGAGCATGAAGCCAGGGGCCAAATTTCTATTCTTCAACTTTTAGGGAACCTTCACTATCAAGCCACACCTCACAGTCCCTATCGTCATGGTTAAGACAGCCGCACCAGTAGCAAATATTAGGTAGGCGCTCATACTTGAAAGAGACCCACTTTTCTTTGCCTTGTCCAACTGACACCATTCTTCCTTGACTTAGTGGACGAGTGACATCCACGTTGACTTTTACCCTCATAAAACTCCCACCATTCATCTCTGTCTCAGACTTCCGGACAACCGTGCCAACAGTACTACAAATCCCTTCCGCCACCTTTGGATTCATGAATCTCACTGGGATGTCATGTACTTGCACCCAAAACGTTGTACTAATAAATTTCAAATCCTCAATTGGCTCATCCTTGTCATAGCGTTGCAGCACCAAAATGTGCATGTCAAAGCTCCAAGGTTCATTTGAGAGAATGGAGTCCACTTCATGTTTATTATCAAAAGTGAAGAGGACTATGTGGTTGCCCATATTTTTGACTTTGAAGCCATTCTTTGATCTCCACAATGGCATAAAAGTCGAAGCTATAGCTTCCATATTCAGAGCCCTTCTTGTATAGAATTTGCCAGCGATGTTTTGTCTCCATCAACGTTTCTATTTATGTATAAATGCAATAAATTGAAAATATGATACCGTGAAAGTGATCAGAGCCGGCTGAATGCTAGAGCAAGAAATGCAGTCGCCTAAGGCCTCAAGTAAAAAAAAAGCCCCCAAATTTTAACCAATAGGGTTATTTAAAATCAATAAATAAAATAATATTTTTTTACCAGATGAAAAACAAATAAAAAAGAGAGAAAAATGCAACGTCCACAATATTTTTCACAACACTTTTACAACTAATGTTAAGTAGTAGGTTGTTATTGATGGCAAAAAAATTATTATAGTGATATTTTCAAATAGAAAACAAAACTTAAAACCTAGGATTTGTTGTAAAAAATATTATGAATGTTGCACTTCTAAAAAAAAAGAATAATAATAAGAGTTGAGTTATCAAACTTTTACTAGTTTTCATCTAAGTCTACTACTAACACCGTTTTTTTACTTACCACTATCAATCTGCCACATCAACAAGTATGAAAAATTTTGTCAAACTTTTTATGTCTATAAAATTTCCAAAAAAAGAAAAAAATTCTATGTAGTTCATATTAATTAGTAGTAATTTTGCATCTAATACAAGATAATCAATTTTTGCCTTAGGCCCTAAAATGCATCAAGCCGCCCTTGAAAGTGATGTGAAAGAATTACAAGGTGGATAATTAAATTGGGGGATAACATGCATGAGGTGGACCATTTTAATTCTCATGCTTAAATGTGTGACTTTTTGTTGGGGGCCCTCTATTAAACCCTTATAAAAACGGGTCTTCAGTTACATTTTTTTTCCTACGTTTTACTTTTTTTTTTTTTTTTTGGATGATTACCCTTTGCAAGTTTAGTCAATAAACTTGTTTATTCTTTTAAAAAAAAATAAATTAATTGTTTATTATTAGTGCCTAATTTTTTTTATGGGAGCCTAATTACATTGAGTTTTCATTAAAAAATGAAAAAGTTAACGGATACTTTGAGAATATTAGTTTAAGAATTACTTATAAAAACTTTTTAAGAAAAAAGAAGTAACAATTTTTTGAAATATTTTATATTTCTTGTAAAAATAGTATTAAAATTTTTCTAAAATGATCAATTACTAAATACTCTAATAAGAACACTTGACAAAAAAAAAGAGAGATATAGTTTTCTACCTTTTATATTAAAAAAAAGTGGTACTTGGCATTTATTCAAAAAGAAAAAAAAAGGAGAGTAAAAGTCGGCATTAAAACATAGACATTGGCATTTGTAAAAAGTTAAGGTTATGTTTGGTAACAGTTTTTGTTTTCTATTTTCAAAAACTTGTTTTTGGGAATATAAAGAAAAAAACAATTTTCTTAGGTTATGTTTGGTAACAATTTTTGTTTTCTATTTTTCAAAAACTAGTTTTTGGGAATATAAAGAAAAAACAATTTTCTTGTATTTTTGAAATAAAAAACATGTTTGGTTAGTTGAAATTAAAAAGATAGTTTTTTTGAAGAAAAAAATAGAAAATACTAAAATATGTTGTTACTAGGATTTGAATTCTAATGCTAACTCATTAAATGAGACAGATTCATTAAATTAAATGCGTGTTTTTATTGACTTTTAAAAATTAGAAACTGAAAACAACTTTTTACATGTTTTCAGTTTCCTTCACAAATTGAGTTTTGATAACAATATTTGTTTTCTGTCCATTTTGGGTTGCCAAACAAGTTTTTTAGTCTCAAAAATAGAAAATTGTTTTTGGAAATAGAAAATAAGGGGGAAAAAATAGTTACCAAACATACCCTTATATTTTTGAAATCAAAAACATGTTTGGTTAGTTAAAATTAAAAAAAAAATAGAAAATACTAAAATATGTTGTTATTAATATTTGAACTTTAATGCTAGCTTATTAAATGAGATAGATTTATTAAATTAAATGTGTATTTTCACTAACTTTTGAAAATTAGAAACTAAAAACAACATTTTGCATGTTTTCAATTTCCTTCACAAATTGAGTTTTGAGAACGATTTTTGTTTTCTGACTATTTTAGGTTGCCAAACAAGTTTTTTAGTTTCAAAAATAGAAAATTGTTTTTGAAAACAGAAAATAAGGGGAAAGAATAATTACCAAACATACCCTAAAATTCTGGAAATAAAAAATATAGATTTTTTGTGACTGTTATAGAACAAATGATTTTTTTTGACAAATTTTTATATTTCTTATAAAAATAATATTAAAGCTACTCTAAAATTATCAATTAGAAAATACTCTAAGGACACTGACAAAAAAAGAAAAGAAAAAAAGAAGTTAGTTTTCTACCTATTATGATTTTATTATAAAAAAAAAGAAAAAAAAAAGAGTTGGTACCTGGCATTTATTCAAATAAAAAGAATAAAAGGAGAGTTAAAGTTGGCATTACAAAACATCGGCATTTGTAAAAAGTAAAAACTCTGGAAATCAAAAGCACAGAGATTTCTTGTGGCAGTTACAGAACCAAAAACAAAAGAAAAAGAAAAATAAAAAAAAACTTGTGGCTTGGTCACAGAGAAGTACCAATCCCTTTCATGATGGAAATGGATTTTATCACAAAACCCTCTAGTTAATCTCACGAATAATTCTACTTTCTACCTTTTGTTTTCAATAAGCCTTTTTCTTTCAGTTACTATTTCCTTCCTCCACTGTCCTGTCTCTCTCTCTGTCTCCTTTTTTATTGAACCGAAGCCTCTCTCTGAAAACACACAGAAAGTTCAGCTCAGTGTGATATTTTTCTTGTTTGTTTTGGGTTGAAATTTGCTTTTGCACAGAATGAGTGGAAAGACGAAAGATGTGATTCGCTTAGAGCGTGAGTCAGTGATTCCAATTATCAAGCCCAGGCTTGTCATGACCTTGGCCAACCTCATTGGTATTCACTTTGTTCTATTCCTTTCTGGGTTCCTCATTGTTCAATGTTTGGTGGGTTTTCTTTCAAATTTGTGTTTGTTTCTCTGTAACTCAAAATGGGTTGTGGTATTTTTTGACTATGTATTGCTGTATTTTGTCTGCTACTAGATTTTGAATTTGTTGCTTTGCTTCATTTTGCTATTGAGTTTTTTGTTTTTGTTTTAATTTGCAACAAGTTTGCTAATTTAAGTGTCAATCAGTTATTTGCTAAATTTGCTGTCTTGCACTTTATCCATATTTACTTTTGGGGTTTAGGAAATGTGGCAATATAGGTATAAGCTTTTGTTTAGGACTTAATTACATTCAGCCTTAGTGTGAAAATCCTCCAGTTTTTGAATCACAAATGAGTAATCTTGAATGAGTTTGTTTCTTGAAAACAAAAAATGGGTTTGAATTAGTTTTTCATCATAGAAAAATTAAATTAAACTTTCACTTTTTGTTCCCATCAATAATGTTGGCAATGAACATTTATCTTTATCTGATCACTTGAAAAAAAAAAAAAAAAAATTTAATGCAAGGGTTTATTGGCTCATTTTTTCAACATGCTGTTCCTTTTTAATCTTCACTGTACCTTGCTTTTTGAACACTTTGCAGAACATGATTCTGACCGGGCCGAGTTTTTAAAGCTCTGCAAAAGAGTTGAATACACAATTCGAGCTTGGTATCTTCTACAATTTGAGGATTTGATGGTATTATCTTGTTTCTTGGTCCTCTTGGCAGATAGGCTCCATTGCTATATTTATTATTTGATTTCAACCCCTATATTTTTATATTTTCTTGTAATTTGTGTTTACAGCAACTGTACTCCCTCTTTGACCCTGTACATGGGGCTCGGAAATTAGAACAGCAGAAACTATCACCTGAAGAAATTGATTCACTTGAACAGAATTTCTTGACTTACTTATTGCAGGTATTATGGTGACTTCTTTTTGTTTTGTTTGTTGATTGTATTTCAACCCAACCAAAAGATAGAAAGGGTAAAAGGCATGTATCATCTTAAATGATTGTCTTTCTTAAAGTAAAGAAAAAAAAAATTCACTCATAGTATGTATATTGAGAAACCCTTACCAAAGCATTAGTTGTAGTGATGACTCCTAATCATAAATTGCTACATCAATATTATCATTAATAGTCTAGACATGTTGACCCTCATTGAGCATAGGAGATTAACACCAAAGCAAATGCATTCTTCATAGAACAAGAAATCATGCCTTGGGTAGCATCCCGTCCTCTCCTTTATTAGAAATTTAGATCTTTTGAACTTGAGATGTAATTTTTTAGGAGTGATTTGATACATGCAATGTATACTTGAAGTCTTGAACCATCTCCTCTTTTGAAATCGAATTATTATTACTTTTGAGCTCATATGTGAGGGGGAGTGTTTGAAGTATGTGGTTAAATGATTAAATTTACCAAATCCCAATAGTTTAAGCTTTTGGGACAATCGGTAATTTAACAATTTGTTTGCAATAAAACCATTCAGTTCTGTTGGGACATTTCATGTCTATGCGACATGCCTATAGTGTTAATTTGTGACTCGTTTTGTCAAATAGTCTTGTTGTTTTTTTCTTAGACATCAGAGTATTTTGAATTCTTCAACATTTTTCATTTCCATCCTTGATCAGTACATATTTCTGATAAGTAAATTTTTCATTAAAATAACTCAAAAAGGTTAACCATCTACACAGAGTACACTGACACTAAGCACAAAATAAACAACTATCAAGCATCTCAAACATATTATCAACAGAAAGTAGAGGGGGAGGCATTCGACAACTCAAATAAAGATTTGAGTAGAGAAAGCTTCATATTCAAACTCTAAAGGAAAAGCCTATTTATTGTTTGCACAGCATAGAAAATTAGGGGTAAAAAAATATGGTTGGGGTAAATAGGTTAGTTTTAGGGTTATATGGCTAATAAAGTTCTGGATAATCATTGAGAACTTACGCTGAGTTGAGAACATTGCATTCCTCTAAATGAAACCATACAATTTTATGTATCTAACTTGGCTACCAATGTACTGCTAGAAATGGATTTTTGAGAAAATTCTTATTATTTCTACAGGTGATGGAAAAGAGCAATTTCAAGATAGCGACTGACGAAGAAATTAATATTGCTGTTTCGGGGCAGTATCTTTTAAATCTTCCAATCAAGGTTGATGAATCTAAGGTTTGTACTTAAACATATCTATTTAATATTACCTAGTTGAATGTGTATAAACATGCACAATAACTGTGTCAGGAGGTACCTTTGGATATTTTCATGTGCTCTTTACATTAGATGATCCTAATGTTTTTTGTTTTTGCTGGGTGTAGCTTGACAAGAAGCTTTTGAAGAAATTTTTTGCTGAGCATCATCATGAGAACCTTCCAGATTTTGTTGATAAGGTATTGCTTTAAGTAATTCAAACAGGGAAATTTTGCTGGAAATGACTGGTTTGCGAGTCTCAATTGTTTGTAGGGAAAAGTTTCCCTATGGACAGGTTTGGAAGAAGGGACGGGGGAATGGGGAAGAATTTGATGCATTATTGGGTCTTGCTTGCTCATATGTACGATCTTAAGAAAGATAGTTGAGCTAACCACAAAAATGTTCCATAAAACTGCTAACTAATATTGTGGTTTGATAAATTATCGATTATCCTAAAAGCTTAAGTTGTCAGGATTTAGGAATTGGTGAATTTAATCATTTAACCAAATATTTTAACACTTTCCTTAATAATTGTGGCGCTGCAGCCCAACAAGTGGATTTTTTGACATTTTAAATGAGAGGTAGAGTGGAGATAGAGATCGAATTTAAGACAACTTGCTTTGATTCCATGATAAATTACCAATTATCCCAAAGGCTTGAAATGTCAGGAAATGGTGAATTTAATCACTTAACCAATATTCTAACATGGTTGAAATAAATTCAAGGAAAAACATTGTTTGTTTTTATTATACTGCTTCCTACTTGTGCTAAATGTTAGTGTCCATCTTTGAATCTTGAATGAACCAAGCAGTCAGAAGTCAAATGTCTATAGATCACAATGCTTGCAACCAAGGCGTGATACAGCATCATGCAAATTCCATCATAGGATGGTCATCATCTTATCTGCTAGAAGGATGGAATGAATATTATATAGGAAAAATACCCTTTAGTTGATGAAACAATAGTCTTCCCCTCCCCACCCCATCCCCCAAACTTCTATTTAACTCCTCCATTACTAGAAGAATGACTCTCATTCTGAAGTTAAAGCAAAGAGTGAGATTCCCTTGTTCTCAGTTGGAAGGGTGATAATAGAACCATTCCTCCCCTCTCCCTTTTCTTTTTTTTTTCAGAACAAAATGATAATCCCTAGCCCCACAGCCATAATGCATTGAACAGAAAACCTCCTTAAAAAGGGGAGACACGCCATGCATGGGTTGTTTCTTTCTTAATCTTCTTTAATGCTTACCTTAATACACAGTCCCACTGAAGTTGGAGAGACACCATGCTTGGGTTTTCTCTTTCTTATTCATGTTATATGCATGTCTCAATACTTAGTTTCAAGTTGTTTGGTCTTTCAAGATGTTAATGGCTAAGAGGGTTGTGTAATTTGATGTTATATCAAATTCTTTTTTTTCTTTTTTTGATAGGTAACGAAAAATTTTATTAAGAGAAAAAATAGCCAACCCAAGTACATTGGGGATGTATTGTGGGGGCGAAAATCAAGAGACAAAATTACAATGATCAAGTAAAACAGGAAGGGAAAAACAAGAAAAATGTGACAGAGCCACACTCCAAACAAGGAGAGTATGTAAGAAGAAAGACTTAATCTCTAGCAAGGACTGCTCACAACCCCCAAAACATCTAGCATTTCTTTCAATTCAAATACACCACATCAAGCAATGCGAAAACTAGAATCAACCGTGTTTATTCAATTGGGCAACTTGATTGTATTGACTGTTCTTTTTTTTTTTTTAATGGTAGTGATGTAAACTTTATTTGAATACATGTTCTTAGACAAGTGGCAGAGTAGGATTTCTGTTTCTGGATTGAAATTATTTAAAGATGACATTTTATTTGGATTGGTACTTATAAAACAAAAATTATTTTACATTGGTAATTACTATATATAGAAACCCTAGTTTTTTGCTACTCTTTATACATGTTTGATGCTGGGTTTCTAATTTACTCTTTTGTCTCTCTCAAGCTAATATGCATTGTTTTTTTTATTTACTTGTAGTACATTATCTTCCGGCGTGGTATTGGAATTGATCGGACCACTGATTTCTTTTTCTTGGAGAAAGTGGATATGATCATTGGTCGCTTCTGGGGATATCTTTTGAGACTAACTAGGTAAGTAATTTTTTGGACCATATTATAAACAAATAAAATCTGTTGATTGGTCTTAATATATTAATGGGGGCAGAACATTCATGGACTCATAAAGAGCTTTGATATAAATACCCAACATTTTAAGGTCATTTAACCATGTTTAATATTTAATATGAAACATCAGTTGCACCATATTTGGGATAATTTTGTATGTGCTGGCATTGGCACTATTGAGTAAATAGCTTTTACTCTTAGTAAGTATTATGGTTCATAAGCTGTTAACTTGTAAGATTCGACAATTATTTTAGCATGTGAATTAATTCATTTTGTATTTACTTCTAATCCTTTTGAATTTAACCTGCTTTAAACATATTTTTAATCTTTCTGGGTGAATGGCGCATGCAGGCTGGAAAAGCTTTTAAAAAGGTCAAGTGGACAGCATAAGAAAGATCCAAAGAAGCAAGATGATATTTGTCCTGAAGCAGATGCGGAAGACCTATTTGTTGAACGGATCCGTCTCGAAAATATGGAACTAAGGTCTTATATAACTTCTCAATGTTGCATTATTTTTTTAATGAATACCATATTGCAGTTATTATGCTGACAGAGTAATTATGGAACTCGTTTGAGTATTATAGCTTTGGGTTTTGTTAAGAGCCTTGTGTTTCAATGGCATTACTGTGTTCTCCCATGTAGCAGAATGTGGGTTCAAATCCCCCCTCCCCACTTGTTGTAAGGCAAAAAAATTAAAAAAAAACCTCTGGGTTTCTATGGTTGCCATCCTAAGCAGTTTGAATGATTCTGGTCTGCCCTTGCTCTTGATCACTTGGGATTTCTTGAGTTAATCCAAGAATTGCAATTTCCATTTAATTAGTGAGATAGGCAATTAACGAATAACTGTTGACTATCCTGAAACTTTTCTCTAGAACTGGAATATTTGGGAATATTTTGGTCTTCTTGTCTGTTTAACATGCTTTAGTCACCTCTGGATCAAGGGTTATAACCTCTTCTCTGGCTTTTATTGGTCACTCCTAATTAACACTAAGTTGTGTAAGTTAAAAGCTGAAAGATCAATTGCATACAAGGTTGTAAGATTTTGATTTTGGTTAAATATCAGTCTAGACTCTAGAAGCTGAAATTAACTTGCTGACATGTTTAATTTTGTACTCTCCAGTTTTAGAAATTTGCTGGGCAAGATCACAATCCAAGAACCTACATTTGATAGGATCATTGTTGTCTACAGGTACTGCTTTTTTTTTTGGTTTATATATATTGCTTCTCAACATGTTATTATGAAGAATTCCTTGCATTGTTGAATCAATACATGTTCTTATGCATTCTAAATTAAATCAATTAGGTGATTATCTTATTTTAATCTTGAGCATGTTGATGATGGATATTGATGGTGGTGGTTAAATTGTATCAATGAAAGTGTTAGAAATCTCAAAACTTTTTTACTTGAGAAGATTAATCTTCTTGAAAGAGGAAATGGGCAGGATACATTCAATATTGCAGAAGATTCTACTCTTAAATCTCAATAAGATATGGGATTATCTTCCTTTTTTTTTTCTTTTTTTTGTGGGTGGTTGGGTGGGGGGTGGGGTGGGGTTGGCTGTGGATGTGAGGTGAGGGTTGGGTTGGGTTGAGGGGACTAACTAGATCTTTATATGGAATTGATGCACTCTGAAACTAATCTGGAGAAGACCATGAAAGTAATGTATTGACATCTAAGGAGGAAATGAATTCAGGCGAGAAAGTACGAAATCAAAAACAGAACGAGGAATATTTGTGAAGCATTTCAAAAACATTCCAATGGCTGATATGGAAATAGTTCTTGTGAGTTACTGGCCTGCACTCACTCTCTCTCTCTCTGGTTTATTAACTACTCTGTAGCCTTATTTTTCCTCTGACGTTCATCCAACTGTTGACCTAGTATTGGAACTTTTTTTTCCTTCTACAGCCTGAAAAGAAAAATCCTGGATTAACTCCAATGGACTGGGTCAAGTTCCTTGTATCTGCTGTGGTTGGGCTGGTCAGTGTAATTCATTTGTTGTACTGTTCTTATCTTTCCCCTTTTTGTTTAAATGGCTTACTATGTCTTTCTTTACAGGTTGCAGTATTTAGTTCTCTTGAAATGCCTAAGGCTGATATGTGGGTCATGTTTGCTGTTCTATCAACAGTGATTGGTTATTGTGCTAAGACATACTTCACGTTAAGTATTCCATTTTATTTTTTTACTTTTGAGTTAAATGCATATGGATGACTATGAATGTTGCACATGGTAGTTAGTCTGAATTCTGATTTATCCTATTATGGTTCCATTGAGAAAATCCTTGTGTGAGGAGTTAATCTGGTCAAATAATTATCTATCTTTTGTACATGTTCTCTCTCTCCTTGAATGCTGTATAATAGGTTAGTCAGATTAGGATAATTTCTGAGCAAAGAATTATGGGTTGGATTCACTGATTATGTATTTTCCCTTGAGTACTGATTGCATATTTGCTAGTTCCTTTATGCCACTGGCTGGCTGTTTGTGTAATAACTTGGTGCTGCTGTTTCTTTTAATGTTTAGTTAGTCTTCATATATGAATTTTAGAATTACTAATGTGGCTATCCTTTCTTCAACTTCCTGTAGGTTTCAAGCAAACATGGCTGCGTATCAGAATTTGATAACACAGTCCATGTATGACAAACAACTGGATAGTGGAAAGGGTACTCTTCTTCACTTGTGCGATGATGTGATTCAACAGGAAGTAAGTAGCTACTTGATGAATTTTTTATTTTCAGTAGTACTTGACTGCATCTCTCTCTCTCTATCTCTCTCTCTGTAGTAGGCAATAATGGTTCAAATTGATTAAAATACTTTGTAGGAAGAGTTATTAACTAATCAAAGCCTTGTAAATTATCTACTCTTAAAAGAGAGAGAAAGGCGTGTACTAGCATGAATGCTTCTAGGAAGGTGCTGTATCTATGTCAAATGATACTTCTTGGATACTCTCTTCTCATTTTCTTCTTTTTGGTAATATTGACTTATCCAAAAAGAAAACGAGGAGTGCAAAGGCCAATTAAACGATTCTGAGAGCATCCAACTTAAAAGTTTAAGCTACAAGATGGTGAGACCCAACAAGTATATGTGCCTATAATTAAGAACACATTTGACTGATATATGATTTCTCAACACTTCCTCTCCCATCCAGGCTTAACAGAAACCAAAATCCAAGACAAACTTTCTGATGACCCAACATGCAGAGTCCAAAAATTAAACAAACTGAGCTTTGATACCATGTTTGGGCATCTAAACCCGTAAGCTTAAGTTACCAGATAGAGAGAAAAAACAAGTACATATACCCATATCAAACACATACCCAATCAATGTGCAATTCTTTACTTAGGTTTTGTAATCACATTCAATCTTTCTTGAGGGAATGCATAATCGTAAGGGAAAACATGAAAGAGTCTTTTCTGTTTGGAAAAATGGGAAAAATGTAAAAAGACCCAATGGGGTTTGAGTTAATTTCAAGTAGACCTTTTGACTTTCAATTTAAGGGCATGTTTGGTATGTTGTAATAGGTCCTATAATGGAATGGCTATTCATGTGGAATGGCTATTCATGTGGAATGGCTATTTGATTATTTGGTTGCATATTTATTACAACTAATAGTTATTCCTTAGGAATAGTTATTTCTATCTAAAAGGGTTGTAATAACTATTCCTTAGTAGGTGTAATCATTTTCAAAATTAATATATATCCAAATACAAAGTTTCATATGCACATAACAATTATAAAAATAAAAATTCATAAAAAATAACCTCTATCTCAAATTTGAAAAAAAAATTTTTTTTAAGTAAATATAATTGTATAAGATATTTCCTAAATATAGATCTTGAGTGTTATTCTAATTTTACATCTTAGAACTAAACCTATAAATAAGTTTAGTTATTCCATTCTAACACCTTTTATTCCCAGTAATAATGATTATTATTTCTATTATAATTTGCTACCAAATGTGCCCTTAGTGTTGTTGACGCTTGAGGTATCGAAAATGAAAAAATCGACCATTTTGTTTCATTTTTGCCAATTGTGAGTGACAGAAAGCTCTCGTGTGAAAAATACATTTCTTAAAAAATAATTTTTAATAAATACTCACTTTAAATTATAATAATATTATTTTAAAATAAAATTTAATATTTTTTCTAAAATTGAATAAAAAAGAGAGAGAGAGAGAGAGAGAGAGAGAGATCTGTTTGGTTGGTGGGAAATTTTGGGAAAGTGAAAGAAAATGATATTAAAAAATGAGTATCTAAAATGAGAATGCTAAGATGGATATATGGAAATACATAGAAAGATACGATTCGAAATTAGGAAATTCGCTTAAAGATTGGGCTGGCGGCCCCATATGGATGAAAAGATGAGGGAGAGTCATTCGAGTTAGTTTGGTCATGTTCTGAGGAGAGTGACTAATACATTGGTAAGAAAGAGTGAGTTGATTCAAGTTTAAGAAACAAAAATGGGTGGAGGAAGACAAAAAATAATATCAATAGAAGTAGTAAAAAATGACATGTCAATCAAGGAATTAATATAGAGTATGAATTCGGATAAAATAGAATGGAGGAAAAATTACATGTTGTTGTTGTTGTTGTCAGTGGTGGTGGTTTGGTACTATATAGTATTAATTGATTAATTTGTTGATTGTTGAAGTAAATTTTATTGTGGTTGTTGGATTCAAAGTTGTGCTGCTAGTCAAATTTGTTGAAGTTAATTCTATTGTGGTTTTTGGCTTCATATCAGTGTTATTTGTAAGTTTTTCTGTACCTGCAGTTTGAAGCTCAAGGTACTTCTTGTATCTTTGGTGTTTAATGAAAAAATTTCTCATTCTTTAAAAAAATAAGATGGGGATATATTTTTCAGGAAAAAAAAAATTGTTCCTGTTTTTATTATTATTATTATTTTGTAATCAATGTTTCTATCAATATTCAATTGTTTTTTAGTGATTCAAAGTTTATTCCTTTATTTTTCCTTCATTTTCTTAATAACCAAACATATTGTTTTCTTATTAACGAAACACATTTTTGTTTCTTAATTTAAAGAAATTTGTATTAGATTATAATCTAAGATGAGTATTTTTCTTAAATCTTATTAAAAAAATGAATTTTTACTGCTTGTGAACACTTTTTCATGACTTGCAATTGACAAATTGAGACAGAGGGATTAATTTTGTCATTTACGATATCTGAGGGGTCAATAAAACTAAATTGAGAGTACATCAATTCGAGGTATCTTTTGGGGCCCCCATAGTGGTGGGGTCCTCATATTGTGAGAAGAAGGATGTATAAAATAATTATTGAACTTCAGGGGGCATTTTTACATTTTGCCCTTAAATTATTGTAGGTCATATTTTAGAAATTTCAAAATAGACACAGACAGACAAATAAGCACACATGTTAAAGTTGTTAAACTTCATTATAATGTCATACATTGGATCTTGTATTTCATATCCATGGTTCATGTTGGAACTAATTACTAGTGTAGAACATGGTAATCAAGATAAATAATTGGAATTAGTTGTCTGAACTTGCATGAACTCAGGGTTTGATTTTTGAGTTTTGTTTTGCATATAATGAGTAGGAACTCTTGTCATATTTGACATAACTAACAAGGTTAGACAGATTGATGCCATTATAATGGGACATGCTGTCGCTACATGATACATTTGTATGCTCATTTTAACATTTTGAATCTCTTTATTTGAGCATTAGTCCTGATTGAGGAATATCTTATATGCAATTATACATTTTCAAATTCTTACAGCCCCTCATTTATGATCATGCAGGTCAAAGAGGTGATAATTTCTTTCTTTGTATTGATGGAACAGGGCAAAGCTACAAGACAGGCATGTATCACCTTGAGCTCTCTGTACCCTTTTTAGTCATTTTCCCAGTAATCGTAGGATATAGGATGTGGATTCTTTATGGCATTATTGATGTAACCTTTTGTTAATGTGAAATAGGATCTTGATCTGCGGTGTGAGGAACTATTAAAAGAAGAGTTTGGTGAGAGCTGTAATTTTGATGTGGATGATGCAGTTCACAAGTTGGAGCAGCTAGGGATTGTTGCTCGGGTGAGACTCCCTACAGTTTATTCCCTTATCAAACTTGAGTGTGCTGTTAGTGGATATTTAATTTTCAATAAAATTATCAATTTGTTGTTGACATCATTCTGAGTTATATGATCTTAAAAAGACCTTGAAAAAAGAGCGGGTGGATGATTGGGACTGTTTATTACACCTATTAGGTGTGAAAAAATCATCATACTAAAGTTTATCAAATTTTGCATTTCATTGATTGCAGTGATAGTTTCTCCAAGACTATATGTGGAGGACTAAGAAATGTTACACACATTTTGTTGCCTATGGGGGTTTAATTTAAATGCTGCTTTATTGTGTGAATCTTCTTTGACTTGACACTTGATTTCAAATTCAGGATAGCGTTGGACGATATTTCTGCATGGGGCTAAAACGGGCTAATGACATCATTGGCACCACCACTGAGGAGGTTGTCCTTATGGCAAGACAGGGTAATGCTATTCCTTGATGCTATCTTGGAAATGGTGAGCTTCTGTTGCTTATATCTGTAAAAGTGTGCTTCAAACTAGTAATGCTCTAAGACTTAATTGCAGGTGATTATAGAGCTTCAGAACGGCCCATGAATGGTTCTCTCTGATGGTGACAACACATAAAGAGTTCTCGGTTCTCTCTGATGGTGACGACACAGAAAGAGTTCTCGGAGATAGGCGGCTTTTCGCAATTATGCCTTTCAATTGATCTTCTATTTCAACCGTTTGTTAATATATATAATTTCACTCACAAACTCCCCCCCTTAAATTTGTGTGCCTGTTACCTTGCCAATGTCTGAGAATGTAATGTGCTTGGAATGTTAATAGAGGAACAATGTTGATTTTTGTCATTGAATCTTATCTATATGTAAACATATATTCTACTTTATTTTTTTAAAGAGAAAAATGACCATTTTCGTATCCAGTGATTCCAGTTAACAACTTTGAGATAAGCAAAGCTCAATGAGTGTCTTCTATGTATAGAAGCGAAACAAGTGGCAATTGCCTTGGGGCTTAAAAACAAGTGCAAGAGTAATTATTCAATACGTTGAAGTGTAATTACGTGGTTCTCTTTCCTCTCATATACTAATAGTAGTCATGCTAATTAAAGTCATGGTGTGGGATTTACTATTCATGTGAAATGAGGGAATACTACATAATTAATAATTTTTTAGGAGAGTGCAACTGCAAAAGTAAATGTGACAATAAATAAAATTTTGAATTATTTTTATAATTTTGTGTTTAAAAATTGACACATCAATTTGATAAATTTATTATAGGAAATTTGTAAAAGAGAATTTGTTAATATGTGGAAGCTTTTTTAGTTTTAGAGCAAAAGACACCTTTGGAAGTTAATAACAGCAACAAACTAAAACCGTTGGGAGTGAGTTGAGAGTGTCCGAACCCGCAGGAAGACACGTGGCAGTCCAGTTTGTTCATTACTATGTAACAATTAGCAACTACTGAGAAGAATTTCCCGCCGAAAAGAGTGGCTTTCTCTCTCAGACAATGCCTACTTGGCT
Source organism: Notholithocarpus densiflorus (assembly GCA_030021035.2). Classification (NCBI taxonomy): domain Eukaryota; kingdom Viridiplantae; phylum Streptophyta; class Magnoliopsida; order Fagales; family Fagaceae; genus Notholithocarpus; species Notholithocarpus densiflorus. Next base: position 7,754,656 of record JARYZH020000009.1, on the reverse strand, counting down.
TCTTCTTCCTTTTCTCAAGGCGGTTGAAGAGAGAGAGAGAGAGAGAGAGAGAGCTTTTACCAATTAAGGTTGTGGGTTATGCATGTTGTTTATGGTGTAATAAAACAAGAAGATGGGAAAAAAGAAAAAGGATATCATACAGTTGGAGAGGGAATCAGTGATTCCAATCCAGAAGCCAAAGATTATAAGCTCCTTGGCCAACCTCTTAGGTATTTACTACAAATCTTTAACACTACATTCATACCTACATACTTACCATTCGAGTTCCTACATACATTTATATACATATATTCGCATGCATGGGATTGTTCTTCACCATCTTTAAATGGGTGTTGTGATCTTTTTTGTGGGTGGCTGGAATTAATTGCTTCTTTTTTCTTTTTTTTTCTTTTCCGAATCATCTGATAAATGGGTATTTTCTGTTTTACCATGTTAGAAAATTTGAGAATAGTTATTGTACACAATCAACTTTATATAATCTGGCTAGATAGGTTTATTAGTTAAGGTAGTATAAGGTAAAAGCAATACAAGTGCAAGGTACAACAGGCATTGGGCTCAACTGACCTACTCCCTTTTTAGTTTCCAAGGATGAATATTTTTTTGGTTTTCTTAGCTGCAAAATTGATTCTTAAATGTTTTTAAAACGTGGGATATAAGATTGTTTTGACAATATAGAACTAAGGTAGATGCTATTTACTTAAACTTGATTATGCCTTTGTAATGGAAACCACTAAATGATTCCAAGAGCAACAAGGTTCAATTATATCTTCTCTTATGCCATGCCAAGTTGCAATTTTTTTTTTCAATATTAATTTATGATATCCTATTTATTGTATAACTGAAATTGAGTTCTATATGTTGTGCAGAACAAACTTCTGACCGAACCGTTTTTTTAAAACTCTGCCAGAGAATTGAATACACAATTCGAGCTTGGTATCTTCTACAGTTTGAGGATATGATGGTATTGTCATTTTTTCAAGGCCTCATTGATCAAAATTTTTATCTATTTTCAGAACTCTTAATCTGATTAGTTATGTTGCAGCAATTATACACCTTATTTGACCCAATCCATGGGGCCCAGAAATTGGAGCAACAGAACCTAACTCCTGAAGAAGTTGATGAATTTGAAATCAAATTCCTGATGCACTTATTTCAGGTAATGTGGCTGCTGCAACTTCTTGTGAAATTCTTAAGGTGTCTTCTTATTTGCTCTTTGTTTGAAACTATTGTTTATAATTTGAAAAAGGATTAGGTCGTCTATGTACCAGTAATGAACCAAATCAGGCATCATAAAAAATTACAATAATCTATTGTTTGGAGTTTCAGAGTCCACTTGGCTTTCATCTAAACTTTCCAACATTTCCCTTTTATACAGGTGATGGATAAGAGCAATTTCAGGATAACAACAGATGATGAGATTGAGGTTGCTCTTTCTGCACAATATCGCCTAAATCTGCCTATTGTAGTCGATGAATCTATGGTGCGAAACTACATTAACATGTCTATCGAGCCGCCCATTACATTATAGACACAGTTCAACATTTCGAAACATCATGCACAGTATAGTCAAGCATCTGTAAATACGTTTATTTGGGAACTGTCACGTTTCTTTGCATTTCTGATTTCATTTTCTATTATGGCTGAATATAGCTTGATAAAAGGCTTTTGACAACGTATTTTACGAAGCATCCACATGACAACCTTCCATACTTTGCTGATAAGGTATTGCTTTCAATCCAGTTTAAGATATTGCAACTTGATTTATGTGCCTTTTGGGTGACTATTTTTGTGGGAATTGATTTTTGTCACCCCCCCCCGGCGCCCCCTAAAAAAAAAAAAACTTTATGGAAATTAATAATTCATTGGATTTTATTTTGTTTGAGAGGTGGTGGGAGAGTTTGTGTTGGCTTAAGTTGGTGAGCCAATATAACTCAGAAAACCTGATTATCGCAAAATCACGTAAATATTGCAAAATGATCTTAGTTTGATGAACTAATAAACCAACCTTAAACTCCTCCAGACCATAATCTACTATTTTTCTGCACTTCTAAGACAATAACCACCTTTCGAAATAAAGTAAGTCTATGAATTTTCTCAAAGAAATGATTTTGAGGTCATCATTAATATTTTTTTATGATATCAAATGATATCAAACTACATTAAAAGTTGTGATGTGTCAAATACTCAAATGTCATCTTTACAAGATAAAAGCTTATTGCCAGACGAAAGTCATGCAATCAAGTTTGGCATGTTGGTGACTAGAATCTTAATAATGTGTACACGAGGTCTCTCCTCTTTTTTTCAAGAAAACTTTTACTTAAATATATAATAAAAAAGGACTATATAGTTCTTTGTTGAATGCAAGTTTTTTTATGAGTAATTGCAAATGCACTATGGTTGGCCCCCAGATAATTGGAGGCACAATAGTTGTAATGAATGTAGTAATGGAATACCATTCTCCTTTTTTACCTTATATACTTGTTTGAAGTCAAGGGTACTCTCTCTCTCTCTCTCATAGAACTGATGCGATCCATCTTTTTCCTTCTAGTACATAATCTTCAGACGTGGCATTGGGATTGATCATACAACAGGTTACTTTTTCAAATCCAAAGTAAATACGATTATTGTGCGTGCGTGGAGATGTTTTTTGAAAGTGACTGGGTACGTACTTATATTGATGTGTCTGAAAGTGACTGCTTCTATTGGATTGCAATACAATAACCTAAATGTTCTGCAATATTGCTTATTTCATACATTTAGCTATACTGGAATGTTATTATTAATATTCAATTGTTTGTGTTATTGAGCTATTAGATCGACCTAGGGAAATTAGTGATCAATATTTGTTCTTGAAATCTGAACTTACCTGATTTGAGAGTTGTATTTAGTATGTGAATCTGCTTTCACTATAAGTCTGAGCTCTCTTTTTTTTGCATTTAGTATGTGAACTGTTTTCAATATAAATCTGAGCTCTCATCCTTCTGTATTTATTTTGTGAATTGCTATAATTAGTCTGTTTCTTTTTTGTGGCAGGTTGAAAAGAGTTTTGTTCAGAAAGTCAAGGCCACAGTTTAAAAATGATAAAAAAGAATCTATTGAAATTAGCACTGAAGCAGAGCAAGATGACTTATATGTTGAACGGATCCGTGTTGAAAATATGAAACTCAGGTTCAAATGGCAACTTGATAATTCAGATTTAGTTATTTATGGTCTGATTTTGGCTGAAGTGTTAAAAGATTGGGGTAGGTCTTAGGTTTAAAACTTACCAACCAGGAAAGAAAAAAGTGATAAAGAAATGCCAACATGGAAAATTTCCAATTGAAAGAATTGGCTTACTTATAAATAGTTTACACTTGTGTTCAAATTATATGTGATGATTATATGTGGTTATACATCAATTTTGCTGAGATTTTTTCAAAGGCTGAACTGCAATTTTTTCATGGGAGATTGCAGAAATTTAAATCCTTCCATTGGTGCTTATATACATATATAGTCTAGCCCGGCAATGATTTCAGCAATCTGGTTTATCAACCTAAAAATGGACATATGTGTTGTTGGAGTTACTTAACTAGGATTTCTTATAATTTATGATGTCTTTCTTCTGTCTGTCCCAGTATTTTTTCAAAGCTGCTGAGCAAGATTACAATTCAAGAACCCACATTTGATAGAATTATTGTTGTCTACAGGTATTGGCTTTTTTTATGTAATTTTTCTTGAGTTAGTGGTTTTAGATGGCTGTATGGAAGCATATATTTATCTCACTCAAATCAAGTTGATTTTCCTTATTGAACAAAAGAGCAATAAACTCGTGGTTGTCAAAAAAATTATCAAAAGCATATTTATCCGTCTCTTATTTTGAGAATTTTGTATTTTCATTTTGTTCCAAATGAAAGCACTTTGAAAAGGATTTGTTGCGTAACAGAGATACTTTTATAGATGATTCAGTCATGAGGGCTGGAATTCATTCTAATTTCCTTCAAACTTACCGGCTCTTTGTCTATGATATGCAATTCTAATTTTTTAAATATCATGAAAAATAGATCACCATTTTCTAATGGAAATGTAAATCCGTAGGCGGGCAAATACCAAAAAGGAAAATAAACGGGGTATATATGTGAAGCATTTCAAGAACATTCCAATGGCTGATTTGGAAATTGTACTTGTGAGTTTTTAGTTTTATTCTCTTCTTTCGCTCTCTCTCTGTCCCCCTGCCCTTCTCTCTCTCTAACCTGGTGTGGGAAGTTTATCCTTTAACAGCCAGAAAAGAGAAATCCAAGTTTAACTCCGATGGACTGGGTCAAGTTCCTTGTTTCTGCTGTAATAGGACTGGTCAGTTATTGCTTATCCATGAAATTTAATGTACTTCATGGTTGTCATTTTTTGGTTCTTCTTGCTAACATGCATAATCTTTTTTATCAGGTTACTGTTATTAGTTCACTTAGCATGCCCAAAGCAGATATCCGGGTCATATTTGCTATCCTCTCAGCAGTGATCGGTTACTGTGTCAAAACATATTTCTCGTAAAGTATCTTCCTCTTCCTATGTGTTTAAATGTGTGCATGTCAGTGATTGTGTTTCTGGATCTGGATGCTATGGATATATGGCATAGATTATGGGTGTTGATCACATCTGACATCGAATGGGACTGCTCAGAAAATACACTCAGCTGGACCTTTTCCGTATGTTAGATCCATACAACTAGATCAGAGTAACTTGCTGAGGAGGATTTCTCCTTGGTTGGACATTACTCTAAATCATGTTTGGGACAGGGATTCTGCTACATATTTCCTAGTTTTTCTGTTATATGCCTTGCTATAATTGATACATACCTCTACTTGTATACTCTAGTTTGCTCTTGTTAAAATAATCTTTCTTCAACTTCCTACTTATTTAACAGGCTAATTTTTAATATTACATGCAGGTTTCAGCGAAACTTAGTTACATATCAGAGCCTAATCACACAGTCTGTGTATGACAAACAACTAGATAGTGGAAGGGGAACTCTTCTTCACTTGTGCGATGAGGTGATTCAACAGGAAGTAAGTAGTATGCTAGAATTTTTTTGCCAGTCAATATACAAAAAATATAGCTTATAATTTGTATATAATATCACTAAATTAAGGAAACCAATTTTTCCAAAAACACAAGTTATTATGAAACAGTCCTGGCAATGTATATCAAGCTAACACCAAGGCCAAGCACATGCATATGGAAGAAAAGAAATGGGGAATTAAGATAAAAATGGCAAAGACAAGACTTGAGAGTCAATTGCTCTACACCATGTTAGTAAACCTATTGTTCACAGTAAATTTTGATTACAGACCTATTTTATTTTATTTTTGTTCAATTTACAGTGAATTTTAGGCAACAGGGTTATAATTTCCTTATGTTAAGGGTCAAAATATATAATCATTACTAATTTGTGAGAACGATCATATTTTGCATTTGGGAAACACGCTCCACATATTTGATCTTTTAGCTGTGTTTCAAATTTAAGTTATAGTGATAAATAAATTCCAAAAGCATTTTTCGTGATATTTTTTCTCGAAGCCACCAAGTCTATTACTTGTTTCTCAAACTTGATGAAAAACAACCTCCAAATGCTTACACTAGCTCATTTGTATGTCCAGGTCAAAGAGGTAATCCTTTCATTCTTTTTGCTGATGAAGTGGGGAAAAGCTACTAGACAGGTAAGCATAGCTTTGATGCTGATTTCTTTTCTTCTTCTCTCTTTTTTATTTATTTTTTCAATTCATGATTCCTAGAGGAAATGTAGGTTCTTTAAGGCATTGCTGATTTGTAACTTTGTGGAAATCTTAAGTAGGATCTTGATGTGTGGTGTGAGGAACTTATTAAGAAAGAATTTAATGAAAGCTGTAATTTTGATGTGGATGATGCTGTTCAAAAGTTAGAGAAATTAGGAATTGTTGCTCAGGTGAGATTTTCTTTCCTTTCTTATTTTTCTTTTACTTTTTTTTTATATTTTATTTTATTTTTATCAAATTGACAATTTCAGTGCAATGTTACCATCAGTATGTTGAGTCTGTCTTCTACATGCAATAAATATTCACTGATTTAATAAATTTCTCAAAGATCTCATATATTTGGACCTTTGATTTTCATTTAAAGTGATTTTATAAGCAATGGAAATAAGGAGGGACTAATCCATTTTCTTTTGCTCATATCAGTGAGAGGTTATTATCATACAGAGTAGGCAGATTTATTCTGGCGTTCATGTGAATGATCCCATTTACATGAACAGTTGATTGTTGTTGCATGTGTGAAAATTGTACTTTTCTCGATGGAAGTGTATACTTTATAGTCTATTCCTCCTTTCATTGTGTGCCTATATGAGGGTTAAACTGATTTTACTTAAGTGGCCGTCACACAATTTTGGTCCTGCCAAAACAAGATTGTAGGAGGGAACGTCTAGCGGCAGTTCTAACATATTTACATTAAGGCCTCTTCACAACAGTTTTAACATATCTATATAAGGCCTTTTCTCAACAACCAACTTAGGCACTAGCGCTTAACAGCCCAGGACTTTCAACATCATACTAGACAATGACCCCTTAAACTATTACTCATTATTAAATTAAAATCTACACAAGCAATAATGGTGTCCCTACCAGAGGATTTAATTCTCTCCACTCTATTCTTTGTAATGCATATTTCCCTCTCTGCTTGTTCGTTGTGTTTGTGTTGTGGGCTCAGTGCCTCTTCTAACTTGGAGAGTAATTGATCTTAGGATTCTAAGGGAAGCTATGTATGCGTAGATTTGAAGCATGCTAATGAGATCATCGGCACCACCACGGAGGAGGTTGTACTTACTGCTAAACAGGGTGACAGCACTCTTTGATGCTGTCTGGAAGGCTTCTTTCTTTTTCCTCTTCTGCTTTAGCGTAGAGTCTGATGGTCTAGAGGTGATATTCTGCTTTCAAGCACCCCAATACTGACAAAGAATGTATTAAGTTTTTGGTACTCTTCTTCTTTTCTTTTTCTTTTTTTGCTTGGTGAGATTGAATCTAAGACCTTGCCTAACCCATCCAACCTACCACCAACTGCCAAGCCAGTGCCCCAGGGACTGGAAGTTCAATTTTCATGAGTCTATATGTACAAAGTTTCATTGTTCATTTGAAATGTAACATATTTTGTAGCACATCAGTCTAAAGTTTCCAGAATTTTGATTCTATTAGCAATGCTAAAATCTATTTGTTTGAAAAGATGATATTTGGCTGAGTTTCATTCTTCATTTATTAAAGAAATGTGACACCTTAATGGCTTCAGTTTGGATAATATTGCTGGCCCCAGATCTCTTTATAATGGTTGCCACATTATAGATTTGATCAGACAACCAAGAAAAGAGAAACAAAACTATCACTTGTTGTGCATATGATGTGGATAATCTACTTAAGTAAACCAAAGCCATGCACATTGATCTTAACTCAGCCATTTTAAAGCTGACTTGGGGTAAGAAATTGCATAGAGTGATATTTCATTAGGGAAAGTAATTACAAAGAGATTTTCTATATACAATGAGTATTTATATGTTGACAGTTCAAAATTGTTGAATCCTGTGAATAGGTCCATTGCAATGAAATAAATAGGCCCACTGCAATGGTTATAATGAGTCCCAACGACTGATTTGTACACCACAAATTTCAGGTGAAGATTTCATAAGCTCTACTGCTGCAATAACCTGCAATTGATTTCGCAGAAAAGGGGTAAAAAGTTTTAATAACGAGGCTTAAGAAAATCAACATAGTACAAACTAAGATTAAAGACTAAAAAGAAAAGTTCATGGAAACCATTTACAACCTTAATGGTGGGCAAGATGGATTATGAAGACATGAGTCCTGGCAGCCACAATTCCACTGGAATCTTACCTATAAACAATCCCAGAAAATTTACAAAGTCACATCTCATTGCCCTGTCAATATATCCCAATTTTAACATAAGAAGTGAACATTGTGCAAGCACACACACCAACAGATTGTATATAATGAAACATGAACAAGATTACATGTGCATTTATTATACTGATTTGAAGTGAGAAAATAAGCAGAATACTTAAAGGTATTCGATGTCGTTATTCACGTGAAATTTGTTATATAAAATTTTTCAAGTTTATCTTCATGTATATAATGTGTATGTATGCATGCGTGTGTGCGTGCACAAATATTGCATTATGACATAAGCATTTTCTAAAATGAGCTTCTAGATGAGGTTGATCACCTCAATGAAAGGAATATCCTGTAGACATGAGCAACTTCACCTTCCCATCACAATCCAGTGCTAGTTAATGTGTCGTTTTTAATTTTTCAACTGTCTCAATTTATCAAGAACCTGCTTCATTGATGGCCGAGCAGAAAGTGCCTCTGCTGTGCAAGTTGATGCAATCCTCAAGAGTCCTAACAGGTTATCCTTAGGCCCTGTTTCCCATAATTCAGGAGAGAAAAGCTCAGAAGAACGACTTTCATTGGTCAACAACTTGGCCCATGCCACAATATTGAACCCATTCCCATACTCAGAAAATGATGGGTCAAGTGACTTTTTCCCTGAGATCAGTTCCAACAGAACAACACCAAAGCTATAAACATCTGATTTGTCAGAAACCCTGCATGTGGTTGCATATTCTGGTGCTACATACCCAAAGGTACCTGCAACATCTGTAGTGGCATGGGTCTCAGATACTTCAAGGAGCCTAGCCAACCCAAAGTCCGACAGATAGGCATTAAGCTCCTCATCAAGCAGGATGTTGCTAGGTTTTATGTCCCGATGAACTATCCGAGGAACACAGGAGTAGTGAAGGAAAGCAAGAGCCTGTGCTATGTGAATTGCGATCTTGTAGACAACTGGCCACTGTACATTATTGGCCGACCTGTTGTGTATGAAGGATTCAAGGTTTCCACCAGAAAGATAATTGTAAATTAGGAACATTTCAGCCTCTCCCCCATAATATCCAATAAGAGTTACAAGGTGCTTGTGTCGAATTCTTCCTAATGTTCTTATCTCTGCATCAAATTGTTGAATGCCTTGAAACCTACCTATAGAGAGCCTCTTCACAGCTACAAGGAAACCTGGGACCAATTCTGCCTTGTAAGTTGACCCAAAGCCACCTGCACCTATAAGATTCTTCATGCTGAAATTCCCAGTAGCTCTAACCACATTATCATAATTCAGTTCAACTGGAGAATCTGCAAAGGTCACTACTACTTTCCTTCTCAAGCTAGCGAGTCTACCAAGCTTTCTCCTCCCAAAAATAATGACAAGAACTATTACTAGGAGTATACATAGTACAACAGAAGCAGAGGTTACAGCAGCAATTATGGAAGACTTCAATTTTCTTTGTTTGGGCGAATTTTGAACTTCAGGTGAAACCGGAAGCCCAGCGGGTGGGGCAGAGTATAAATCTGGGCAAGAATGCAGATATCTATTCCCTCGGAAGGAATCACAATCACTCAGGAGCTGAAGATGTGGGATATGACCAGAAAGGTTGTTGAAAGAAACATCCAGTTTGGTAAGATTAGTTAGTGTTGAGAAAGACGAAGGTATGTCCCCATAAAGCCCATTGTGATCAAGCAACACGATTTCAAGACTTGAGGCATTTGTCAAACTTGCAGGGATAGTTCCTCTTAGAGAATTTTGAGATAAGTCCAAAACCATAAGAGAAGTCAATTTACCTAATTGAAAAGGGATTCCTCCTGTTAACTTGTTTCCTCCTAGAAGCATCCATCTCAGATTTTTCAGATTCCCCAATTGATAAGGAAGAGGTCCAGACAGTTTATTTCCACTTAAGTCAATACGTTGAAGCATCATAGAGCCACCAATACCAGGGCTAATTGATCCACCGATCTGATTCTGTGCTGCTTCAAACTCTTTCAGCTGTAGACAGTCAAGAAGTAGTGCTTGATGAAGTTCACCAGATAGTTGGTTTGCACTCAAGTTAACCAAAAAGCTATCCAGATCATTACAGTTTGAAACTATCTGGCCAGGAAGTTTCCCATTGAACTTGTTATCATTCAGTAACAATCTGTATGTGAACTTTAAATTGGTTGCCAACAACCCTTCGCCTAGAGAGAACAAAGGTAGTGAACCAGTGAGGCTATTCCAACTAAAATCATGAATGATTTCATTATTCTCTCCCAACCCCAGTCCATAAAAGGTATTCTTCTGAGAACCCCAAACAGGAATGTTAAAGTAGGCATTTTGAATATCTTCCTTATCTAGGTTATTAGGATATTGCCCATAAGAGATCATCATGGAAGCATCACAACTGCCGTTCTCAAACCTTGGAAGAAAACCAGATATGTTGTTCCGGCTGACATTGAAGTACACCATACATGGAACCTGCATTTGAGTAGGGAGGTATCCCAGCAAAGTGTTTGAACTCAGATCCAAGAAACTGAGATTCTTACACAACCCCAGACTTTCAGGTACCACACCAGTGATATAATTCTGCCCCAAATTGAGGACTCTCAGCGAGCACAAATCACTCCAATTACCAGGTAAGCGGCCACCAAGATTCGCTCTAGGCGCCCACAAAACCTGTAAGCTGGGAAGCAACAAGACCTCAGAAGGAACACCCCCAAAAAAGGCATTGAATTCAACTCTATAACTATCCACCAAGCTATCCTCATTGTAACCAGGCCCAGAGTCAACCTTAGTCAACACAAGAACAGACAACTTCCTGCAATTGCCAAGCTCTTGTGGGATCCTACCAGTAAGGCTATTTCTAGAAACATCCAGAACCCGGAGCTCAGAAATCTGGCCAATCTCGGCCGGGATCCGGCCTTCAAATATGTTCCCATCAAGCAAAAGGGTCCTCAAATTCCAACAATTTCCAATCTCAGGTGGAATAGAATCAGTCAGAAAGTTGTGAGAAAGCCTCAAATGATTCAACAACTCACATTTACTCAAACTATCTACACTAATTTTAATCCTACCAGAGAACTGATTATGGGACAAATCAACAACTCGTAAATTTCTCAAACCAATCAGTCTATTGGGTATGGGACCCGAAAGTGAATTATGGGACAAATTTACCAAGCTAAGATAGTAAAGACGGGTTATCTGGGTCGGAATATTTCCTGAAAAGTTGTTACCTTGAAGCTCAAGAACCTCCAAATACCGAAGCTTTCCGATGCTGCTACCTGGGATTTCACCAAAGAACATGTTGTAGGGAATGGACAAAGTTCTGAGCTGGGTGAGGTTTGAAATGGAAGCTGAGAGTGTTCCAGAGAGAGCAGAGTCTTTGGCCAAAGTGTTAGTGAGGTTTAAGGAGATGACTCTGTCTCTGTGACAAGTGATGCCATACCAGTGGCAGTGGTTGGTGGATGGGGTCCATGTGGAGAGGAGGTTAGAAGGGTCAAGAGTGATGGAGTTTTTGAAGCTCAGGAGGGACAATGCGTCACTGGGAAAGAGGATTGAAGAAGTGATGAGAGGTGGGTTGGTGAAGGAAGAGAAAAAAAAGATTAGAAGCCATGGAAGAGGCATTGTAATTATTGTTGTCAAGAAAGAAAGAAAGAAAGTAGTGTTTCAGCAAATGTCAGCAAGTGCTTCTTTGTTGTGAGTGAGAGAGCAAAGTGAGAAGCTGTAAAGCTTTGTTTGAAAGAAAGAAAGAAAGAGATTATAGTAAGATTTGTTTCTGGTTTGTTTGGTGTTGCTGTGTTTGCTAGTGTGTTGTGTAAAGCTTTGTAAGAGTAGAAAGAGATTGTGTCCAGACTCCAGAGAGAGAGAGAAAGAAGTAAAAGTTGGGATAAGCACTTTTTAGCAGAGGCTAATGTGCAACAAGACAAAGAATAGCCGGCGAAAGGACCGGGAAGTTGTACAGAACGGTGTTTGTCTCACATGCATGACCGCTTTTTTTTTCTTTTTTGCCTTTTAATATTTCAAATTGAAACTTAAAGTAATACTACTAGAAACTAGAAAGTATAAAAGTTAGGTTGCATTCACATTGGTTTATGTTACATTTTCTCTCGAACCTATTTTTATAATTTAATTAATTATTTTTCAAAACACTTCTAAATTTTATTTTTGAATATTCAATTTTTTTTTTTAAAATTCAATTTTTTTTTCCCTTTAGTTTTCCTCTGCCTCATTTGCAAACAAATAGAACCTCAGTCTAAATCCATGCCCAAATCAAGCCCACATATCAACTCACAACACAAATTAAACCCACGGATAAATTAAGAGAAATAATACTTTATCACCCTAAACTATACTTCATATTTTACTTTGCACCCTAAACTTTTTAAATGCACAATATACCTTAAAATATGACTATTATTACACTTTGCACTCTTGACATTAAGTTTACTACGTAACTTGGATGAAAATTCAAAATTTAATATGCAAAGTGTAATTAAAATAATAGTTTAGAGAAGTAAAATATAAGTTCTCATTTGTTTTTAAGAGATGACAATTAGGTTTTTTCATGTGGTACCATATTTTTCTATCCAAGTTAACAGTAAATTTGATGTCGGCGTACAAAGTGTAACAAGAATCATAATTTAGGGTACAAAACGTGCATTTGAAAAGTTTAGAGTGCAAAGTGTAATTGGAAGTATAGTTTAGGTTAGTAAAATGTAATTTCCGCAAAACACCATGTTGCCGATAAAGGAACTCACAGATACTACATAAAAGATGAATGACTTAAATATTGCCTTAAAACTAGAGCTACTACCTCCATCGTCGTTGAAATCATCATATCAACTGTCGATTGTCGGTGAGGTTTCAATCTTTTGTTTTTCCATCATGTCCTTCAAAGCTTCAAGATAAGAGAGAGAGAGAGAGAGAGAGAATAAATAAATAAAATATTCATGTAGAGAAGCTACAATGTTCTCTATTTTTTTAGAAGTATTGTAGCAAAATTTTATTTTGCTTAATGGGTGCATAAGCCAATGTGAGTTTTTCTTAGGGTTTATTATACGTATATTTGGGCTCATCTAACCTAGTGTGAATGTTCTCAAGTAGTTTATTACATTCATGGACTGGTAATTGAAGGGATTTACCATAAACCCCCCTCTCCCCCAAACAATGATAATATTAATTTAGGTATGTATAAGCTGATAGGTGCATAGATCTATGTGAATTTTTTTTAGGGTTTATGGTTTATTTGGGCTCGTCTAACTTAGTGTGAATGCACTCAAGTGGTTTATTACATTCATGAACCGATGATTGAAGGGATTTACCACGAAACCCCCTTCCCCAAAAAAGTGATAATATTAATTTAGGGATTCCCTACTCACTCTTTTACCTTTTTTTTGTAAACTATTATGAGCTTGCTCATTTAGTTACATTTTTTTTTCTAGGTTGCTCATTTAGTTACATGTCTAGGGGTTTCATGTAGTTTTAATGGCCTGGATGTCACCACAAGAAATGTCCTGGAGTTCAAGCAAAAGGCAGTGCAACTTGCTGATTGTCATAAAGGATTGGGTGGATTTCTTGCTTCTTGCTTAGAAGGCTCACATGACCCACTGTGTGAATAAACAAAATAATAATGGAAGCCTCTATTTCCCAAGATGCATATATAAACAAACATATCAAAAAAGTTCCTTCACTTTTCGATAAAAAGGCGACCATTCCAATCCCTTTGTAACCTGTCTTCAAAAACAAATGACTATATATACTTTCTCTCTGATTGATTTTGCTGGTCCCTTATTGTATATAAAATGCTTGCATGCATTATGCATGAATATCTTATACTCCCCCAGAAGCATGCATTACAACTTACACCATTGCATACATGATGATACAAATCTAATAATCAATGTGTGTGTCATCTGGATATGGATTTCATCATCAATTTTTTTTTTTTTTTTTTTTTTTGCTACAACAGACATGCATGATCATAATATTGCATGATAGGCATTCATTTTTCTAGGTCCAAAAAAGAAAAGAAAAAGAAAAAAAAAGAAAATGGGAGAGGTTTTGTTTGGATTTGTGTGAAATGTAGATTACAATAATCGAAAATGAGTGGAACCCAAACCCAAGGCCAAGGGAAGCTGAACATTTCCTTGGGGACACAAGAGACCATGAGCCAAGAATCGAGCTGAATGTTTGTCAGCTGCCAGTTTCTTAGTATTAATTCAATAAAAGGAAAAAAAAAAGAAAAAAAAAGAAAAAGAAATCTGATTTAAAAAATAATGAAAAAAAAAAAAAGTTGGGAAAAGAAATAAGAATCTTTCACCTACTAATATAGGCCCCCCAAAGATTGGCCTTTTCTTCAGTGCATCCCCTCCTGACCAAAATAAATTGAACCATTGACCACTTGACCTGTAACTTTCTTTTTGGAATTTTCAAGCCAATCCAATTTTACAAGGATTTTAAAACTTGGGGAGTGAAAGGGACCCTGATATGTAGTATATTGATTATTGTCTAGTGAGTGTGACTTTAGAAAACATAATTTGGCAGTTGGCATAGACTTTTAACTAACTGAAGAGAGAAATTAAGGAACTACACTTTACTGTGATACGTGTGATTAATAAAAAATATTCATAACACTATTTGGAAGAAAGAATTTAAGAGATTGGATGAGATGCTTAAAAAATGTACTAAATGTGGATTGGCATTAGGCCGTGACACTAACTTCAAGGACCTTTGAGTCAAAGGAAATGTTATAAACAAAAATAATGAAAAACAGGTTGTCATGGAAAACGACAACAATTATAAACGACCAATAATGGGAGACAGGGCTTTGATCCGATGGACTCATGGATCCATCGGAAATCCCCCCTAAAATTAAGGATTTTGTCAAGAACTCAGTTTTTTTTTTTTAATTAATAATTTTTTTAAAAAAATTTATATCCATTTTTATGAAAAATATAAGAAACCATCAAAATAATTAATTTTTTTTTTCATATGCAATTTTTTTAAATATATTCTAAACTAATACTCTTAATACATTCGTTAACTTTTTTTCTTTTTTCTTTTTTTCACTAGAGGATAAGTAACAAGAGGGGTATCACTTATTTTTTACCCACAATATCTAAGATAGTAGATGATGATTAGTGCGACATTAATTTCACATAGGACCATATATTACTTTTATTATATATTAATCATAAGACTTATAAACTTATATTTTAGAACCAAGAGGTGCATAGTATATTGAAGGCTTGAAGCTAGAGTTCGTTGTTTAAGACTCAAAATGAGATTCGGGAAAGGCATTGGTTTGGTGGTTTTTAATTTTAACAATGCTACATACATTACAAATTTCACAACTTTTTTCGCAATATTTGAAGTGACAAATTATGATTAGTGTAACATCACATTCAAATGAAACCACCATTAACATTACTTTTATTATACATTAATTATAATATGCCACATTTGGTTGTGAAAAAAATTGTGTATCTAGACTTATTATCAAACTTTTGATAAGATTGACTCATCATAATGTCATAAATAATTTAATAATTTACTTTTCTATATATATATATATATATTTTTTTTTTTTGAGAATCTACTTTTCTATATTTTGTTATTATTGTTCTTTTATTTTATTTTTAGATGTTTTAAAATATGATCACCTTAAAAATATTAGTAGATAAAATATTGATAATTTTTTCAACATATCTTAGGACTAAATAGATAATAAATAGTTATCTAAAAAAAGAAAAAAGATAATCAATAGCATTGATTGAGCAACTCATTTTGCACCAAACTGACTGCCTCAAGCAACTCATTTTGCACTAAATCGACTGCCTCAAGTAACTTTTTAATGTTTGAGATGGAAAATTATTAGGTACTCCCGGAGTACTATAAATGTGTAGTCCTTCCTCTCACATGAATGGTGGGTCCCACCATGAATTTAATTAGTGGGACTCACCATTTATGTGAGAGGAGGGAGTACGCATTTATGGTACTCCGGGAGTACACAATAATTTCCCGTTTGAGACGGTGTGATTTGGTTGTTTGAAATACCTCCTTATTGTTGACTAATTTGGTTGTCATTTTGTATATACTGTACCCGGCATATACTGCCTCCAGTCAAAGGGTGCGAAAACCGCTAAAACAAAACCAACCAATCTTTATTACTTATATGACAAGTATATTCAAGCAACTTCTAATGCTTGAGACGGTGTGGTTTGGTGGTTGAAATGCCTACAGATTGTTGACCAATGCGGTTATCAATTCGAGGGTCTGCAAAAACCACTAACACAAAACCAACAAATCTTTATTAATTATATGACAAGTATAGTAAAATGATGTTGTTTTTATATATTAAAAATTGAAATAATATAGACTAGCCTCTGAGTACGCGCATGTGGCTCTTCTATTTTTTGGGTAAAAATTAATAATTTGTATTTATTATAATTTGGGATTTCTACTTTTTCCAATCACCAAAAAAAAAAAAAAAAACCCTAAGGGTGTAATGAAATTTAAAAAAAAAAAAATGAGGATAGAAGAAACAAATATATCGTGATGAAGTAAAAAAAAAAAAAAATGAATATATGGGATGAGTTTTGTAGATTGGAGGAGTTTTAAAACTAACAAAAGAGTAATCCTATTTTGTAGGAACTTAGTGAGTAGAAGTAGGAATTTAAATCAACGTAAAAATAGGAGTTTATTAGAAGCAGAAAGGCATTTTAACGTAGTAGGAATTTATTATTTTTGTCAATTTACTATTTTAACCCCATTTTTAAGTTTTAGGTAGGGGTATTTTTGACAATAAAAAAAGCAATAACTAACTTTCTTTTTCCAATTTACTATTTTAACCCCATTTTTAAGTTGTTGGTTAATTAATTTAGGGGTATTTTTGACTTTCTGAATCCTCTTAATATATACAGATATTAAAAAATGGTATCATTTTGAATCACAACCTGTACTTTTTCTAACTCTCTCGATCTAGGTCTCTCTCTCTCAACCAAATCCTTAAATCTCTCTATTGATCTTCCAAGTCTTCAAATTTCTAATGCTTCTAAATCCTTCAAGAACCACTCCCACCACTATCAGTACTCTCTCACTCAAGATAGGCGGTCGACTTGATGTTTGACAACAACAACTAGGCTAGCTTTCTATTTTTTATTTTTTAAATTTTGTGATGTTTTATAGTCAATTATGGTGGCTTTTTTTTTTTTCATTTGTTTCGAAAATTTTAATTTTTGGGTGAAATTTATTTAGATTCCCTCATATTTGTGAACTTAATTTTTTTTTTTTAAAGGATTTTTTTTTCTTCTATTCAATTATGTGCAAAGTTTATAATAAATTACCAATTATCTAAAAAGTTTAAACTATTTAAAAATGATGAATTTAATCATTTAATCTACACTCTCCCTTCATGTGTGAGCCGCCTGACCTGCCCTTCTTAAGTGGAGCACAATTGTCTCAAAAACTTAAACCGTTAAGAAATATAGAATTTAATCTAATAGTTTATTTGGTTTTAGGAAAGGAACAATGAAATCATTTCATGGTTTTTTTTTTTGTCCTCAAAATTTCCACTTATAGAAATGGTAGGTAATTATTTTCTCTCTTTTCTTACTCTTTTGAAGCATCCTAATATGAAATATCTATGTGATTGGATTTCCTGGGATCTTTTGTTGGTCATTATGAATTTATGATTGATCACGTTTGCTTGATCCAATTCTAAAGTCGTTGGAAATTGTCAGACGGACAACAGCTCGTCGGCATGTATTGTTAGTATTTTATAGTGAAAATCTGATACGTAGTGAGAAAGAAATGTGTTCTCACATGCCTTTGGCGGTTTGGCCCATTTCCTTTGTATAAAATCCGGACTTTTATTTTCAAAAAAAAAAAATCCATACCTTTATTTTATTTTAATGAGTCATTTCAAAACCCAAAATTTTAACGTTTGAATCTTTTTATGATATTTAAGTAGAAGGAAAAGGAATGGACACCATTAATCAAATTTTTTATTTATCCTCCTAATACTATGTTAGGAGTTTATAAAAAAAAAAAAAAAGGAATAGGATAAAGTTAAATATTAATTTCTTTTTTTTTTAAAATGTTTGAAATTATCAATGAAATAAACGTAACTAACTTAGGAGTCGAAAGGAAATGAATAATTTTCTAACATCATTAGGATTGTGTGTAGGTCAGATTAGGTGGGATGAGGAAATTTTTTTAACTAATTTGCCATTGGCAGGTTAGAAAAATTAAACCATTGTAGACCCACTAACCTCCAAAAACAACTATTCAGTTGAAAATTTGGGAAATTTCAACTCAACAGATTGTACAAGTTAGCTTTAGTTATGTGTTGTATAGTAAACTTTAAAAAGTATTTTACCATTTAGATAAATTTAAGAAATTATATTTCCTCTAAATTCAAGAAACCATTGAAGAAAATCATTAGAAGTGATCCACTTTTCCATAAATCAAAGAACACATGTCTTAAGCTATGAGTACTTTCTAACTTTTTTCTTAAAAGAAAAAAAAAAAGTATGAGTACCATACCCATGTTGTTGTATATGCTTACGAATATGTTGTGAAAGTATCATTTGCTTTAATAGTTGAACTCACCCAATCTGCTTGAAAATCAATGTCCTATTCATGTGGGTGAGTGCAAGATAGAATGGGTCAAACGAATTGGGTGGATTGAGTGGGTTAATGCACATGCCTAAACATTACTATTATGCCATTTGTTTAAAAAAAATATTAGCTTATAAGAGCATTCACAACCGAGAATGCCATCTTATCCTATTTTATCATCCCAAAAAGCTACTTTATCAATTAGCATACCATTTTATAACACACCCAACATTCCAAAACTTTATTTTTTTCCCATTTTATTTAAATATTCTTTTTTTATTCCTTTTTTTTTTTTTTTACTATTTTTCTTTTTCTCTTCCTTTTCCTCTCTTTCTCCCTCAACCTCTAGCACCAGCCACAACAAATAAAACCAAAATAGTTCAACACACAGTCACCTCCATAGCCACCACGCCACCACCATGCCACCACCAACACACAATCACCCCCACATATCCCAGCACCACCCACCGGACCATCAAACCAAAACCAAAACCACATTAAAAAAAAACCATCAAAGCATCAATTCAAACCAAGCCAAAACCCCACATATCCCAACAAACCCATTTATAAAAAAATCACCATCGGAGCTACCGACGAAGCCACACACATAGCACACATCATAGTACGATCTCCAATCTTCGCCGATCCAAACCCATGCACACATCACAGCACACACCCAGCTCCGGTCACGCCCAGATCAACCCAGAAACCCACCAAGAAACCCACCACCCAACAAATACCAAATCAAAACAATCACTTACCCAAACCACAACTTACCGATTTGTTTTCTGTTTCACTCAATGGAGATATCTCACAATCCACACCGATCTAAGCTCCATGCCGATTTGAGAGTCAGGACTGTTTGGTTCTCCCCAAAAAAAAAAAAAAAAACTAAGCTCCGATATGAGAATGAGGAAGGATAGAGAGACTGAGATAGAGAGGGTGAGAAGAAAGTGAGGGAGGGAGGCTAAGATGAGATGAGATGAGAGGGAAGTGAGAGACAGAGAAAGACAGAGAGAGATGAGAGATGAGAGAGAAAAGCAGGAATAAAATATTAATATTACTTTTGGCATAGTGCTACCGTATTATCATACATTTACGATGGTATTGTAGCCCTATGCCAAAAAAATTTACAATTTTCCATGTTTCCACTTCCGGTTGTTGAGATAAATTGGGTCATAATGTTAAAATATGCTTACATTTGGCATTTGGCAGCCCAGCTGTAAATGCTCTAAGAGAATGGAATGGAATATCCTATTTTTAAACTTCCAAATAAGAGAATTAAATATTCTTTTCCATTTCATCCATTCCTATTCCTATTCCTTTAATCCAAAACAAGCCGTAAGGAAATAGAGGGAATGGATTTTAATAAATTTTATTGAAATCCTCATAATACCCTCATTTTCTTTCTTAAATGCTTGAAAGAAAATGAGGGTATTAAAATAATTGATTTTCATTTTTTACTTTCCATTTCATTTTTCTTTCCAAACATTCAAATAAAAGAGAGATGAATATTTAAATCTTTTCCATTTCATTAGTTTCTTTCATGAATTCTCGAAAATATTTAGAGAAAGAAGTAGCATACTATGACTAATAAACATTCGATAAAATTAAAGAAGGCCAAAGTTCTACAGGTACTTTATCCTTTGTTTTTAAAAAACTGGTAATATTTATAAATTGGCCTTCACATACTTATCGAATGGGGCCTGTTTGCTTCAGGCTCATCAAAAACTGGGCAAGAACCACACATTCTGCTTGAAACTCACATAAAATTTTGTATTACTTTTCTCCAATTTCCTTTTGTTAACTGAAAAAGAATAAGCAAAATGCAACTAGACCACCTTTTTGTTTTTTCATCTTGAAAATGCTGGATGAACACAGACCAGGGCCATGTGCACGCCGAGTGTTATACCTAATCTTTTTGAAGGGATGTGTTATGAATTTGGTAGTTCGAAGAAAGAAAATGGAATCAGGGAAGGAGTAGACCACTAATCTTGTGTACCTATGAGAGTGTCTGAAAAAATTGGGGGTGTGGGGTTGGTTTGGGTTGGAAAAGTGGTCAATTTTAAATGGTTTTGAATGGATCGAAATTGACATGGATGGACCATACTTACTAAATACTAATAACACTTGGATCTCCTTTTTCATGCTAAAATAAGATTTTGAGGGTTGTCTCTAAATGGGAGGACTAACCATTAGTGCTCCCTAACAAGCTTTATATTCACAGGATATTATCAACATTAAGGGCACATGAGCCATGATAGACATGAGAGATTTATTTGGCTGCCGTACATCCATGATAGAGATGGGTGGGGTGGGGTGGGGTCAGTAGTGTGACAAGCATCATGAGTGAACGCACGAAATATTAGGGAATGTTAAGTAAATAAGGTTCCTAAAACAACACTGAAAAATAGGGCTTTGGTGCATGTCACTATCTATATTCCGTATTCACATCTGCGATGGTTTCCCACATGGAAAGAGAATATCCTACCATTGCATCAACTTTTCCTTGTGCAAAGGCAAAAAAAGTCAAAAACCCCACCAAAAAGTAGCGAGACTAAAAGCTCTAGGCCAAGGTAGAGGTGAAGTCAACCATGTCGGTACTCACTAGTCACTACTAACCCTAAAATAAAGGAGAAAGAAGAAGAAAAAGAAGTCAACCATGTCTATTTAATAGTTGTTTATAGACCCATAGTTGGTTGACATGCTATTGCATACAAAAAGAAGTGGTGCAACAGTCAAAAGTAGGAAGGAAAAAGTGAATCCAATATATATTATCTGATTATCATGCATTTCAGAACTTTCGAAGTTGGTGAGGAATGAGGGGTAGAGAAGTGCTTAAGGGTTAAGCTCTTAAGTTGAAAATGGCAATTGTTAAAGAACATTAAGGGGATCCTTAAAGCTGAAAACAACTTTAAAAGACTATAAAATTTGGAGTAAATCCAAAAAATTTCTTTCTTGATTGATAGATAGTGGGGAAAGGGAGGTTGGATCCACAAACATCAGGCATGACAGGTACCACAAAGGATGTCACAATGTAAAACTTTAAAATACTGTTCACTATAATTGGTCAAACACTCAAAACCCTAAGAGCTTTTCAGTAAAAGCTCATATTAAAAGAACTCTATTATTAAAGCTTTATGGGTAAAGTTCTACTTATTAGTTCTACAACAATGCCAAACGGGCACTAGCTAGAACAGAGTGGTAATATAAATGTGAGCAGCTGTGATTGGAGGCCAAAAAGTGAAGGCAAGACTTGCCAGATTTTTTTTAATTTTTTGATGGAAGACTTGCCAGATTTTGATAAATAATTATACATTACAAAGATGACACTTCACAACTTTCAACCCAAAGACCGATATTAAATCCTTCTCAAAAAAGAAAAAAGAAAAAAAAAGACCGATATTAAATCCAAAATATCAACTAGCTGAATATACAAGGCAAAACATGTCACTTCCAATTGTGGTAATAATAGGCTTAAGGACTAATAAGTACAGCTAAAGCAGCTCATTGCAAAATCAAGGTCCAGGAAAGGGCCCACTTGGAATAAAATGGGGTGTTAGCCTATAATAAAATTTACTAATACAAGAGAAAATTTAGTACCACGACCTTTTGTGCCACAACTTTGCCACAATTTTGATGTGACATAATGTGAGTGTTGGGTACATGTGGAAGTGATAAGTAACCAGTTACTGCCACAATGTGGTAAATGTTGGTCTTGGAATAACTCCTAATATAAAGATGGATGTTACTTCACCACCTGTCTCTCCATCTTGAAGTCAAAACTCACTTCTTTCCTGATCAAATCATCATAATTTTTGAGAATGATCAAATCGTCATAATTCTTGAGAGAAGTTAGGCTCCCACTATAACTATGAAGATAAATGAGTCAGAACTCAGAACATCAGTTTAGATTGTAGCTATACAGAATTACGAATCATGCAAAGATGATTGCAAAAATAGTAAGCAACAGTGCAGCACCAACACCAAAAAAATTATTTATAATTTTTTTTTAATAAGTAATAAGACTTTTATTCAACAAGAAAAACGCAAACAGCCATTACAGGTGTTCATGATGGTGAACACAAAAAAACAGCAAACAAAAACAACTGAAAACAGAATACGAGAAGCAACTTAAGTGGCACTACTAAGGGTAGAAAAGAATTCCAAAGCAGAAGAACAGTCTGAATAACCCCAGCACTTAGCCCATTTATAATTGGTTTCACAAGTTCCACAACCCCATATTCTCTTGCGTCACGTTTTGCCCAGATCTCAATCATTGTGGTTAATATAAATCAATAATCTTTGCTGTCAAAGTTGGGTTGAGGAGTTCGGCAAAATACCACTTTCTTGGTGATACAACCTATTGTTCTCTTTGTGCTTCCTTCAGTAGAAAGTTCTGTATGGAACTATACCTCTCACCTTCATGTTTTGCTCAAAGTGCAAAGTTTAGCCTCCAATAAATCCTTTCTTTTGGAGAAAATATGAACAATCTTGTATGTGTATGTTATAGAACAATGTCCCATATCATAATGGTGAGAATGGTGGAAGTTGAATAAACTTGCATCTCACACATTGTCTTCATAGAACTGAAGGCCTCTAACCTCAAAGGTTCGAAGGATAGTAGAGAGAACAAGACAAACTGCAGAATATGGATGTACAACAGTATAAGGCATATCTAAGAGAGGGAGAGAGCTTGAATCACATTAGCTAGTACTTATATGTGAATTGCATTTCATTGAAGATTTCTTTGTAACTTTTCAAGATCTCTTCAACTGAGAATAAAAAATAACGCAACTGAAGTAAGACAATTGCTTTCTATTTCCCTCTAGGTTAATCTGGCATCTTATGTGTTGGGGGATCACAATTTGACTCCCTACAACCACTCTAAAAACATGTCCGTGTGGTGTGATGTCAAATGCCATAAAAGATTTGAGTGTTTCTTCCTCATCACCAATTGGTTTTGAGGTGGAATGGCACAGCTCACGGTCCAAAAAATGGTATCAGAGCCAAGGTCATGGGTTCGAGTCACGGAAGTGTCATTGTGAGGGAGGGATTGTTGGGGGACCACAATTTGACTCCTTACAACCACTCTAAAAACAGATTTGAGTGTGTCTTCCTCATCACCAATTGGTTTTGAGGTGAAATGGCACAGCTCATGGTCCGACATTATGATTTTTGAAGATTAAGCTTTCTTGCACATGTGACATGACGAGGAGGGAAGTCATGGTAGGGGACATGGATGGTCCAGGAACCCATCTAAAGACTCATCACAGCTCAAGAAATAAAAGATATTCCATTGAAAGAAAGTATGAGACGGAAGCAGTTCGGAATGACGAATATCATGTGAAATTCTCCATTGGAGAAGCATCAAGGGGAAACGTTAAAGAGGGTGAGGCCTTCGAATCATCAGGTCTGGAAGCTAGGAAAGATTTGTTATGGATGGAGATTATATAAATGTGGAGGTAGATGGCTAGGATACAATGCCCATACATACAGGATTGGAGAACCTTAGTCCAGACAGAACAGAGAGAAATCTTGCAGCTAGAGTACCATGCTCCATAGAAGATCAAAGGAACTGTGGTAGTCAGACCACCAAAGGAGGCAGTTGAGAAGGGCACATATAAGTGGGAAGCCAATTAAGTAGGCCAATTTCAAGGTTAACCCCTTCCTTCTACACTGGTCAAGAAAACCATTGTGGCACTATGGAGTCTATATGGTTCAGTGGAGGTATTCTCTCTTGAGAATGGCTTATATCTTATTAAATTTGGTGATTTGAGATGCAAGGATAATGTTGTTAGAGCACAGATCTGGCACATTGCAAATGAATGTTCGATCTTATGTAAATGGCAATCAGGAATGCAGCTACTTGATATTTTTGAGCAAAATACCAATCTAAATCAAGATCAAGAGACTCCCAATTGCATACTGGACCCAACCTGTCTCAGTCACGTAGCCAGTGGGGCGAGTAAGCCTCTTTAATCTCTATGCTAACAATTTATGGAATCTAGGCCACTCTGTAAGTAAATGTGGGTAAAGTACAGAGTAAGAATAGAGGAAGGTATGGAGTCCAAAGAATCATGATAACAAAGTAGTTTCCACTGTCAATCCAAATGCAGAGACTAAAATAAACATATTGTAGAGCAGATTGTGGAAACACCTCAAGTCATAAAAAGGTATGCAATTACAAGCCCCACTCCGGATGAAAATATTGCAGAGAAAAGAAGAAAGTAAGAAACCAATCGTGTGGATTGTTGCAAGCCCCATCAAGGCTTAAAACTGACAGTGGCGAATTATTATTGATGAGGCTCTATAAGTAGTACCAAAATTGAGTGTTACGACGAAGAAAGGAGCAATACATGGGAGAGAGGTGAATCATCAAGGAAAGGAAGTGAGTTCTCACCATCCCCAAATATTTCTCTATGAATTTCATGATGTGGAATGTAAGTGGTTTGAATAACCCCTTCAAGAAAAAGGAGGCTAAGGCAATAGTGAAAAAGGCATAAGTTTTCATTAACATTACTTAAGGAAGCTTTAAAGGAAAGAGGGGAAAAATAGACTAAAATCCACAAACATTTAACCTTGTAAGTAAGATTCATACTCTGACAAGAACGTAATCTCAAAGTTACCCAACATTTCTATGTTTCATTTAAAAAATAGTAATAATAAGAGAAGAAAGGATATGTGTAGCTTTAGAGCCAATTGTAAGTTCTCTATGAAACTTGGAGAGCCAAACTATAAATATAGAAAGAGGGACCCTTGTCCCTTGTAAGGATAAAGCATATTTTCAAAACTTAGCGGGGGCAACAAACATGGCCCCCCTTGGCCCTAAGGGAGATCCACCGTTGAAAGTATTGACACTAACCCATCTATCTTTTTTCCTTTGCGTGTTCTCTTCCTTTGCCTGCCCCTGGATCTCATAGAATTTTCGCCATCTGTCTTTTCCTGTATTGAAACTTCAATGCTTCAATCACAGGAGTGAGTTAAAAAAAAAAAAAAATCAAGAATGTAGTATTTTACTTCAGCCAAGCAAAATCAAATAGTGGAAGCTCAATACTTCTTTACCTATCATAAACAAGAAATTAAGCACAAAAGAGAATAAAGTTTTTTTTTTTACACAGAAACGTTAACAATAAAGTGTAGAAGCATTAAAAAATCATAATGCAAAGCTCACCCTCTCTGGAACAAGATTTGGTTTGTCTTGGCTCTTCTTCTTCTTGCATGAAAGTGGGTTTGGGCCCTGCAATTTTCAAGATAGCATAAGCGCAATAGCATCAATGACAATTATGAAAAAGAAAAGGTCCATTTTATAGCAACATTCAAAACACCACAATCAATTCAATTTTTACTGACATAATTAATGTCAAACAGATTGAGTTGTAAGAGTTAATGGTGATATTAGAAAATTGAAACAGTTCTCTATAAATCTGGTCTCAAATATCCTGTTACATGCTTCTAATTAAATGATCTTATACGAGCACTGTTCATTTTCTATCCCAAAATAAGAAAATAATTTCTTGCTATTTTTAACCCTAAACACCTTTCAAAATTTGAGAGGTAGTGAGACATTGATGACCTACGTTAGTAGAACAGTGCATTAGAACAAGTAGAAATTGGCTTTATCATGACAACGCCAACAACAAAGCCTTAGTCCCAAAACTTTGGCATCGGCTAGCTTATCATGACAATGTGCTAAAAAATTGACAATGCTTTATAATAATATCATTTCTCAACAATCATGTTTGTCATTTGAGCTTTGTACTTGAGCATGATTATATAAGGTTTTTATGCACTTCCAGCTCAGCTATGCATCTTTTAGCACAAACTGCAAAGTATATTATTGTTATATGATTAGCTAAATTAGATTATACTACACATCATATACAAGTACAATTATCTTTACTCTGAAGAATCAAGGATGGTAGCTGCTCGTAAGGTACAATCAAGATATATACCCCCAATATAGCTACATAAAGTTCTAGAAATTATTCACCTCAGTAATAATTTAAGATACCTTTATGATTTTGGGTTGACAAATATTTTTCAAATACCAGTTTATCAAAAGGTCTATCTCTAGTTGAAGCACTCAACAAGGCTCTTCATATTAACACCATGAATGCCCTATGATAAACTTCCTATCCTTCTTTAGAACCTCCATGCCAACTCTAGGTTTTGAAAGTTCTATGTCTACAAGAATTTTAACATTTCAAATCAAGTTTGAGATGTACAGACAAGTGAGAATGCAAGGAATATTAATCAACAAGAAACAAGCTTGAAGCAATCAAGAAAAACAAAAAGGAAATGAGTGTGGATGATAACCTTTGCCCTCTTTCTCTTAAATTGAACTTTATCCTTCACATCTATTCCTTTTCTTGCAGTTTTTGGCTTTGTTACAATCCCCATCCCATTGTTGTCATCCTCTGAATCATCATTTTCAT
This sequence comes from Notholithocarpus densiflorus, assembly GCA_030021035.2. Classification (NCBI taxonomy): domain Eukaryota; kingdom Viridiplantae; phylum Streptophyta; class Magnoliopsida; order Fagales; family Fagaceae; genus Notholithocarpus; species Notholithocarpus densiflorus. The sequence continues at coordinate 7,727,726 of JARYZH020000009.1, read as the reverse complement.
TGGGAGAATCATTTGTTTCCTCATCAGCCGACCTAGTCTTCCTCTTCCGTAACATCTTATATTCCAACTCAGTCATATGCATGCGTTTTTCTTCGGAGTTTTTGACAAACTCCCGTTGAAATGAAGATGGAGGCTCTAAGAAAAGGGCTTTTCTTAAACCAAATATGACCGGAACACCTGGAATCTGCAATTGAATAGACAATGTGATAAATCAAAGCATATAAAGAGCACATTTCTATACGTGTTGTGTACTTTGCATTGTGTGCGTAAAAAAAAAAAAATAAATAAATAAAAAGCACAAGAATTCAAATAGATAATAAATCAATAACAATAAATTAAAACATCAAGCAAGCTATCGTGTCAAACAGAAAACAAAACAGACTAACCTCCTGCAAACTCTTCCGCAGATCAACGTCTTGAGAAGCAACAAAGAAGTGTTCGGAATTATTTTGTCCAATAATATCCTTGATGCAAGCATCAGCACTTGTACTATTCTCATGATCACATCTGTCATACAAGTTTGATTCCAAATAAGAAAAACCAAAAAAAAAAAAAAGTCCTTATAGAAACATGACAAACTAAAGTTTAAGCAATAAAAACAACAACAAAAAAATCTTAGTCCCAAATTATTTGGGGTCAGCTATGAATCCTCAACAGTTTAGTCAGAGTGCAACATTTATTATTTTCCTCCATTCTATACTATCCAAAGTCATTTGTTCTTTAAGCCATTAAATACAACAACAAAAAACCTTAGTCCAAATTATTTGGGGTCGGCTACGAGTCCTCATCAGATTAGTCAGAGTCTGCTACATTTATTATTTTCCTCTATTCTATACTATCCAAAGTCATTTGTTCCTTAAGCCAATAAATACAACAACAAATGCAACAACACAATTTTTGGGGGTTGGCTATGAATCCTCAACAGATTAGACAGAGTCAGCCACATTTGTTATTTTCCTCCATTCTATACTACCCGAAGTCATTTGTTCTTTAAGCCATTAAATACAACAACAAAACCTTAGACCCAAATTTTCTGGGGTCGGCTAGAAATCCTCAACAGATTAATCAGAGTCGGCCCCATTTATAGTCATTTGTTCTTTAAACCATAAAATGAAGTGTCTAAATGAAAGAGAGAGAAAGGTGACCTAGCAGGAGCAAGGAGATGAGCAGCCTGAAGAGATTCAGAATACGAGGTACCAAGTCCTTTTAACTCAGCAATAACACACCTAAGTAAAAACAAATGGGGGGTTTAATGAAAAAAAAAAAAAAAACTCAAACATTAAAGAAATGAAGAAGAAAGAGAGAGAAGAAGAAAAGAAATACTTGGTAATGAAGAGTTTGACAGGGGCAGATAGAATGTTGGAGAGGGCATTGTCGGCAGGTTTAATGGCATGGGAAACGAGGTGGTGCACAAAAGTACCGTCACATAAGACCTTGAATGGCTGTCTGAACCCAAAGCATGCTGTGTAGAACCTCACACTCTTCCTATGTCGCTTCTGCTTTTTCACTCTCATCTTTCTTTTTTCAAATTCGAGGAGGCTCTGTCTTCGGGTGTGGAGGTTTTGGTTTCAACGACGTCGTTTCGTGGATTGAGAAGAGGAGGAGCCGCTTCGCGAGGCGGTGGGTGTGTTCTACTGAACTTCTAATTTTTTAGGGTTTAAGGGCTTTTGGGCTTCTAATTTTCTAATTTTCTTATATATATATGCGCTTTTAGTTTTCAAACTTTAAATATATGATTTTTTTTATGTATTGTTGAATTTTTTTTTTTTATGTTTTAAGATTTAAATTGTTGTATTGTTATGTTTGAATTGTTTTGTATTTCTTAATACCTGAATTGTTGTATTGTTATGTTTTGAGAATGTTTGGTAGTATTATAACTTGTTTTTTTTATTTTTTATTTTAAAGTTTTATGAGTTTAATTTAATGTATTCAAACTTTTAATAAATTGTATATGTAAAAAAAATTGATGTGGCAAGATGGATACTCGCCCTCTAGAACGGGCGGGGAAAAAAACCTACCTTGAAGCTAGTGTGGGGCGTGGGGCATGGGCAAGGAATAAAAAAACTACTCCATGCTTAACTTGTTGTCATTCCTATTTCTCAATTTCAATTAGCATGTCTATTTTACCAAAAATTCTTATCAAAGTCATCTCTTTTCAAGAATATATCTCGTTCTAAGTAGCGATTTGAAGAGTTTCTTATCTTGTTGATGTGTACAAACTATGATCATTCAATTCCCTCTATCAATTACAGAACTTCTTGATTCCATTTTGTTTCTTTTGGATTCATTTTTCTTCACGATTTTGTTCTTTGTCTTATCTTCTTTCTAATATGGTTTTTTTTTTTTTAATTTTCCTTTAGATTCGTTTTTCTTTTCAAGGTTAATGATCTTGAGTTTGTTTGAATCATGTAATATGGCCACTACCCAACGGTCTTGTATAGTCACTTGCTTGAAGAGATCTAGTTGCTTCTTATAACTGTTGTTGCTTGGAGTTTGCTTTTGTGCATAGAGATGGGAATAGAGTGGCTAGATTGATGGCAAACGGGCCTTGTTGTAATGTTAATATTTGTTTGGATAACATACCCCCTCTTGCTTTGTTGTTGCTTCAACAAATGATGTACATTCCCTTTTTTTAAGTTTTGAGAATAAAATTTCTAACATTTTCTCCAAAAAAAAAAGAAAAAAGTCCTTCAATTGTGGTTTCAATTAATTAAATTGATAAAAAAATTTGTCCTAGAATAAGGGATTTAAATCCTGTGCACAAAATAAAATAAAATTCATTGGTCTCTTAACTTGTTGGTAAAGAAAAATCATTATGAAACAAATACAATAGGTTTTAAAATCTATTGTATCTACTAAAAGAATTACTCCCTCGATTATTAATTGTGTCAATTTAGTTTTCACATATACTTGTGTAAATTTAGTCCCTAAACTTTCAAAATCAAATCAATTTTATTCTAAGATTTTATTTATAAAAAGAAAAATTAAAATTTCATATTCACTTAAAATTGAACAAAATTAACTCGAAGTACACGTTTAAAGGTTATTAAGGAAATTGTAAAATGTATAAATCATCTCAATTCCAACTATTAATTTTGTTAAAATTTAAATGAAGAGGAGATTAAGGATGGCATTTACTTGATTTTGAAAACTGTAGTCTAAATTGATACAAATCATACCATTAATATTTAAGAGATCAAGCTGAGCATTTTCCAATGACTGGAGAATAAACTTAGTAATTTAACCTAGAATTTTAGATGACAATAACTTCAAAACTAACACAAGATAGCTGCCTATAGCACATCAAAATCTTATTATTATTAATTATCGATACTTTTTTTAAGAGAAGTGTTACATCTACAACATTTTCAAAAAAAATCTTAGGTGGTAAACTGTTACTGGTTCTAATTTTAATCCACAATCAAAATTACTTTGTTGTCCATAATAACAATCCACTACCTAGAATTTGTTGTGAAAATATTGTGGATATAACATTTTTTTTAAAATGTTCTTTGAGAGATTTAGAGCCCATTTGGCATGAGCATAAGTTTCAGCTTATTTGAGTTTTTAGCTTATTTTTGATATTATTCATGGGTCCCATTGCACTTTTTAGTACTCCCCTGTCCCACTTTTTTGTCCTGTTTGAAAAGTTAAACTTTTTAAGGAAACATCATTTATTATCTTATCTAACTTTTAAAAATGTATAAGTTTCCAAAACTACCCTTAAAAAATTTATCAAAAAATTGAATTAGTAAATTAATAGGGGTATAATAGGAATATTAGTAAATTAATGACTTTTTATTTTTAGAAACAGGACAATATTTTGGAACATCTCAAAATGGAATAGGGGACAAAAAAAGTGGGACAGAAGGAGTACTTTTCTTCATTGTACTATTTAGTTAGTTTTTAACTTTTTTTTTTCTAACACTTAAAAAAAAAAAAAAAACTTTCAATTTCAGGCTTTCACCTAAATAAGCTATTTCCCATGCCTACCTGACAATAACTTCTATACCAACCCAAGATAGCTATGGCACACATATCAAAGACTAATAAGTATTACTCCTTCCGTCCCACTTTATTTGTCATTTATTCCATTTTTGGATGTCCCAAAATATTGTCCAGTTTCTAAAAATAAAAGTCATTAATTTACTAATATTCCTATTATACCCCTATTAATTTACTAATTCAATTTTTTGATAAATTTATTTAAGGGTAGTTATGGAAACTTATACATTTTTAAAAGGTAGACAAGACAATAAATGATGTTCCCTTAAAAAATTTGACTTTTCAAACAGGATAAACAAAGTGGGACGGAGGGAGTATCATTGTGGAATAGTCTCATCTTCTTGGGAGCACCCAAGTTTTACCAAAAAGAATTTGACTAAAGAAAAAGTCTTTCACCTTTGACTCTTTGTTGTGGCTCTTTCGAAAATTAGGGGCATGTTTAGTACATGTGTTTAAACTTTAAACACATGTTTTCAGTTTTTAAACAACATTACACGTATTTCTACACATTTTTTCACTCACACGTATTTTCAAAAAATACAAACAACATTACTAGAACAACATTACCAAAAGGGCCCTAGAGTTTCAAGCCTCAAATAATACAAAAAGATTATATTTTAACGAAGGGCCTAAAGTTTACCGCGTACAACAAGAGAGGAGATTTGGAAGGAACCTAGGAAATGACCATCCCATGAAAGGTGCAACGGTGTAATTGAAAACGCTTGGAATGCTAATGTAGCAGGGTCAGACTTTACTAAGCTGTATAAAAAGCAAGGTGCCACCAGAGATGCTCTTCGCAAATGGAACAAGGAGGTTTTTGGTCACTGCCAGAACATAATCAATATTCTGCTCAAGAAAATTAAGGAGGTTCAAGACAAACATCCTTCCCGAGAAAATGAGTTAGTTGAAAATGCCCTCCAAATTGAACTCTCTGAATGGCTTCTTAGAAGTGAAGTAATTTGGCGGCAAAAATCCAGAGAGTTATGGCTCAAACTAGGCGACAAAAACTCAAAGTTCTTCCACTTGTCCACCATTATTCGTAGAAGAAGCAACAACATTGATGCCATAAAAAAAGAGGACGGGACATGGATCCATGAGTCAAACCAAATCAGAACTTTATTTCGAGATAGTTTCGTAAACTTGTTCACAGAAGATGATAATTGCTTCCCAGATCACCTTGAACATCTAATTCTGCCTTGTATAACAGAGGAAGAAAATGAGATACTTCAAAGTATCCCCGCTCCGGAGGAGATCAAAACTGTTTTTTTCCAAATGCAAGACCTTAAGGCTCTGGGGCCAGATGGTTTTCCAACTCTCTTCTACAAGCACCTCTGGCCTACGGTGGGAAATGACGTGGTTAAAGCAGTGACTTCCTTCTTCATCATGGGTTCAATGCCTAGAGAGGTAAATGCTTCCCTGATTGTGCTTATCCCAAAAATCTCAAACCCGACCTCTGTTAACCACTTCAGGCCGATAAGCCTGTGTAATGTGGTATATAAAATTATTTCAAAGCTCTTGGTGGAAAAGATTAGACCTTTGCTTGACAAAATGATCTCTCCTACCTAATCAGCCTTCATCCCAAACAGGTGGATAGCTGAAAACCAAATCATTGTACAGGAGGTACTCCATAGCTTTAAGACTCGTAAAACCAAGCCTGGCCTCATGGCCATCAAGCTTGATCTCCAAAAGGCATACGACAGGGTTAACTGGAATTTTTTGAAAGCTGTCCTTCTCCATTTTGGCTTCAATGAAATTTTTACTAGATGGATCATTGCCTGTGTATCATCAGTGACTTTTGAAGTGATAGTTAATGGGGGAAAATCTGAAAGTTTTAAGCCGAGCAGGGGGCTAAGGCAAGGCGACCCCCTTTCGCCGTATCTGTTTATCTTGGGGCAAGAAGTCTTATCCAGATTGATTGAACATGAGCTTAAACTTAAAAATGTTGCTGGCATCAAGACAAGTATCAGTGGCCCAACCATTTCGCATGTCATGTATGCTGATGATGTTGTTTTGTTCTCAAAGGCGTCAAGCAAAGATGCAGTAAGCTTAGTGAAAGCTTTGGAGAAATATTGTAGATGGTCGGGGCAATCCATTAATAGAAACAAGTCAGGGGTTTATTTCTCCAAGCACACCCATAGTCAAGCTTGAAGGTCGATAAAGAGCATTCTTCAAGTAAAAAGCTTAAAGAAGGAAGCAGTCTACCTGGGTGCATCGATGTTCTTGTCTAGAGCACCTTCAAAAGACTTCGCTTTTCTCCAAGATAAGCTTGAAGCAAAACTTGCAGGTTGGAGAAGCAAATGTCTTTCTTGGGCAAGGAGGAAAACTCTTATCAACTTAGTGGCACAAACTATCCCTATTTATACCATGTCCACTTTCAATATCCTAAATAAGGTATGCGACAAGTTGGACTCAATGGCTAGAAGGTTTTGGTGGAAGTGTAATCAGCGGGAGGGCAGATTTATGGCATGGAGAGCTTGGGAAAAACTATGCTATCCTAGAAGTGCTGGAGGCTTAGGCTTTAAAAAATCAAAAAGTATCAACTCCGCTCTATTGGCCAAGTTGGCTTGGATGGTGGCGTCTAAAAGGGATAGTCTCTGTTTGAGGATCCTTAGAGCAAAATACAAGGTAAAAGAGGATTGGCTCCGGGCTGAAGCAACTAAGTACGCTTCGCCAATTTGGAAAGCAATTGAGGGAGCAAGGGCAGTAGTAAAGAAAGGAGCTTGTTTCCTAATTGGTGATGGTGAATCTGTTGACATATGGCTGGACCCTTGGGAGCCTTGGGTTCATAATTTCATTCCTTCTCCACGGGTTGATTCTGTAGCCCAATTGCCCATGAAGGTAGCCCATCTCATAGACCACGAGCTCCACACTTGGAAAACATCTTTGGTTCTCAGCATGTTCAATCCCAATTCTGTAGAAGCCATCCTGTCTATCCCCATCCCATCAAGGCCTAGACTAGACAAACTCATTTGGATTCCTGACTCCAAAGGGTGTTTCTCAGTTAAATCTGCATACAAAGAGTTGATGTCAAGTTACCTAGCACAGGACACTGCTGACGTGAATTGGAGCAAAATCTGGAAAATTAGAGGGCCGGAAAGGCTAAGAATGTTTCTATGGAGAGTAGCTGCCAATGCTCTGCCCACGAGGGAAAACCTTATGAGTCGTATGGATATTTTTGATCCGAGCTGTGTGCTTTGTAACCAGGAGATCGAATCAGTCACTCACCTTTTCTCTAAATGCCAAGTTGCCAAAGCACTCTGGTTCTCGGCTTGTTGGGGTTTTAGACCAAATGAAGCGCATTTAGATAGTCCTAGTGATTTGATAAAGGCTATCCTACAACCACTTCCCCTAGCCCTCTGTCAAGCCCGTGAGTTGTGGCGAGTTTCCCTTAACATGGCAATCACTTTGGAAGAGATTTGGTTCATCTGAAATGAGGTGCTCCACCATAAAGGTCCCGTTGATCTACAGGCTGCCAGGTTGAGAATTAATGCAAAATTCAGCGAATACTGTCGGGCTTTTTCCCATTCCAAGGCTCTCTCACCTGAAAAGAACGCTGCAAAATGGGCGCCGCCTCCTGTGGGCACCATCAAGATGACTGTTGATGCAGCTCTCTCCCAATCCAATGCAGCATTAGCAGTCCTAGCTAGAGACTATGTTGGGGCTGTGGTTAAGGTTTGGACTAAAATCATACCTTTATGTTCCCCCCTTCTCGCTGAAGCCGAAGCAATCCTATGGGCTTTGCACCTTGCTTTTGGGGAGAATTGGAGGAATATCATAGTGGAAAGCGACTCAAAGTTTAGCATTGATGCCATTTTGGATTGTTTAGGCAACCCCAGATGGACAATCTCAGCTAAGGTTTATGACATCAAGTGTTTTGCAATGTCTTTTTCTTCTTGTTTTTTCTTTTGGATTAATAGAAGCGGAAATTCTGCAGCCCATGCTACAGCAAAGTACGCTCTTGCTTGTTTAAGTTCTCTCTGTTTGTTTCTGGGCAATCTTCCAACCTCTTTGGCTTCTGCTTGTGAGGAAGATGCCCTGGCTTTGTCTATTTCCTTTTGATTAATATATTGAAGTTTATCAAAAAAAAAAAAAAAAAAAGGAAATGACCATCCCATTGCGTAGAAAAGTAAAAAGGGACAGAGTGAGAAACCACTTGAGATTATTTCCAAGGATTACAATGAAATTGTGACACTTGAAAGTTGAAACCACCTTTATCACTTCGTGATATATCACCCTCCTTCACTCTTATGCAACCTTTTCTAATTTATTATCTTTCTCCTCAAGAAGAAATCAGCATCATTGATAAAGAACCATCCACCCCAAACAAATTGCAACCAATAACCAAACAGAAATCACAATTTAAAATAAAACCAAAATCTGACTAGTGGGTCAGTGAACAGCCCCCAGCTTTCACTTCTAAATTTACAATAATGGTTAACAAAAGTCTCAAACACATTGTTATCATTTTAAAATAATGGAGCTGTTCTTTATAACCTAACAAAAACTTGGATATCTCTTATGAAAGATCAATAATTCATTAAATTCAGAGTTAACATCTTTGATGCAAAACAGATCTCTTTCATCTCATAGCTCATAATAGCCATCTTCCAAGGTCACAAATAGGGTAAATTGGTATCTTCCTCCAAGATTCTTGTCGGCCTGATATCTTAATATCCTCCATTCTTTGGGTCATAGCCACAGCTCGCTTTGATATTTGAAGTATCTGATTTTGTTCGAGATCACAATTGGCCTTCTTCCTTCGTGAGTGTTGTTGGCTGATATCTTCTATCAAGTATCTGATTGTGTTCTGTAATCACATAGGCTCATAGTTGGTTGTCTCCCAATACAAGGACACACAGACCAGATAATGGTATGAAGCCATTCTCAGATCAATGAAGTTGAAAATATCACTAGAATCTCTTGACAGTTTTGCACCTTCATAGAGAGAGAGAGAGAGAGAGAGAGAGGGGGGGGGGGGGGACATTTGTTTTCTTAGATAAGTTTATATGTTATACAACTAGTAGTTGAGAAGATGTCACATTTCAGACTTTGTGATTGTGTCACTGCAAAATTATTCATTAGCGTGATAAGCATGGTGGAGATTTCTTGGCTATGCATGCATGGATAGACTGTTAGTCTACCCACTTCAAAAAGAAGAAGATAGGAAGTGCTAAAATACAGTTTTATATAGCAATGCAACTACAGAATTCACAATGAACTTCATCATGGAATGTGCAAAAACTCCACCAAAGTATACACAAAATAATTGAAATCTTGGAATACACAAAGCATAACCTCTACGAAGATCATCAATGTTGACTATGAAGTCGAAGTGTTAAAGAATTCTAGCCTTACCCTGCTTTGGGGGGGGGGGGGGGGGAAACTAATTTGTTTCTAATAATTTTATTCCATTAATTAGTCAATCAATGAAAAGGTTCAAACAAGCAAATAAAATATAGATGGAATAATAGACTTTTCTGTTCAAGAGAGTAACCTTAAAGCCACAGTTGAAGCTTCAGCCTGGACTGTATACAAAGTTTTCATGAGAGTTAGTAGCTAAGTCAGCTCCTTGTCTATGCCTGCAATCTCTTGACATTGCTGCCAATAGAAACTATTAGTACCAGCAACAGGGAAACCAACCCAAAATCAAGCACAAAACAACAACCATTTTCACTGTAACAGTTGAATACAACCAACATGAAATTATCTTGTTATGTCATTATAATGGCCCACAGAGCTCATGAAATTCAACTTCTCTAATATTTTTATGTCATTTGAGGGAAGCTGAGAATTTCCAACTTCTTATCAAACACAAAACCGAATTAGATGTACTTTTTTTTGGTAATTAAATTTACATAATCATGGCATACCCACCTTTAAATACCATAAATGTGCTTATAACAAATGGGGAAGGGGGGATTCAAACCTTGGTTCTCTGATCCACAGGGGAGATTGAGCAGTGCCACACCCACCTTTTAAATACTAAGAATCACTAGCCGCCATTGAATCTTAAGCAAGAGGGCTAGAGTCTTTTGCTAATATTGCACACTAATACAACTGATGGACACAAATCTAGCCAAAGACAAAGAGTTGCACATGAAATTGCCCCAAAGCAACATGATCATATCACATCACAAAACAAAGGACCTCTAATTCCTCAAGAAAAAAAAAAAAAATCAGCTTCTATACAACATACACGATTCAATAGAAGATAAAAAAAGAGAATGTTTCATGAAGAATGATTCAGAGTCATTGTTCATGCGTTTGAACTTTGAAGTGAAGCTAAAACACCTACAATCACAAATGATCAAGGATTGGCAACTTTAGAGCCGTTGTAGTACAATCAGACATCATAAGAGGGAGTCAATCCTCTATTTGTTTATCAGGATTAGCAAGAATGCACTCAAAACAAAATATACACATTGAGAACAAAATAAAAATATTCATGTGAGCAAAAGGGTCATCGGGAATTACAAGATTGATGAGGATAGATCTCCTGGAGGAGCAGAGCTCTGGCCCTATTGATGGTGATAAAGCATAGGTTTATATGTTCCTCAAGAATTTCAAGCGTGTGCTGGATACTGACTTGGTCTATTTGGAGGCGTTTCATCACCATTTGTATGGGATGCTTTTCGTTGCCCCTCTCCAATACAAAGCGAATGAGGGACTTGTGATTGTCAACTGCATCTCTGATACGATCAACGAGGCAGTTAATGGTGACAAGGTGCTCGTCCAATTTATAAGTGCCCCTAGTAGTAGCCTCAAGCTGTGCTATACTGGCAACTTCTCTGTGATCAACTGCAACAGCAGTGCAGATGAAACAGAGGGCAGGCCCAGTTGTGGCGTGGCGGATGAGGCGAATTCTAGAGCAGGATTTGCGGAGGCGGCGATCAAGCTGTGGTTTGAGCTCGGAATAGCATTGGTGCATTTGGTTGAAGTTGTGAGAGTCAGGGGAAGGAAAAGGGTTGTCGAGGCAATCAAATTCAACTAATAAGTTGAAGATGTGATCGCATTGGGATTGGGAGAGGGAAGAGTCTAGATTAAGGACTTCAAGGAGGGTTTGAAGAGGAGAGTAAAGGGCACGTGCGCGAATGACACTAAGGTGTAAGAGAAGGCAGAGAGTGGTGGTGTTTTCGCTATGATCAAAGTAGTCTTTGACAAGAGTGGTGAAGGGGCTAGTCTTGGCACGAAGAAGTGCCTCTTCTACGCATTCTTTGTTGGGGTCAAGTAACTCTGCTAATAGTAACTGGTAATGGTCATAGTTGTGGCTGTGGCTGTGGCTGTGGCTGTGGTGGTGAATCTCACCGTTTTGTTCATGTAATTGTGATTGCAAATGATGAATTTTGGAACGCATTAAGCAGAAGGAATTGGTTTGGACAGTGAGGGTGTATTCGCGACTGAAGTTGATGTTAGTGGGTGAGGGCTGAGGTGAGACGGCCTCCGTGGAATTCCCTGTACACCAAAAACGGAAAAACCAGTTAGCGCATTTAGACAAACAGGTGGTGTGCGTTGAGAAAACTTGATGCAGATTAAGCTTACCTTGAGAATTCTGCGGCGGCGGTGGTGCAGCAGAGGAAGTTGTTGATGATTTGAGTGAGAGACACTGAAGCATTTTTGGTATCTTGATTGTGGATTTGGGTGCTATTGAATTTGATTCCCAATTCTCAATTGCGATAAGAAGAAAGCATAGATAGGGTTTTTGACTAGGCCTCTTCTTCAGTCTTGACCGTGGACTACATACAAGATACAACTACTACATCATGATACGTATCGTTCTCTACTTCTCTCACAAGTCACAAAGTCAAAATATCAGAAATAGCTCAGAAATTAAACTCTGAATTCTTAAGAAAGTTCAAGGATCTAAACCATACTGGCTACCCGTTTCTGAATCACTAACCCGGTACTGATTTGTTGGGCTTCCAAAGTCCAAACTAGTTGTCTTTAAGGCCCATGCAATAAAAGCTAAAATATTCAGACCCAAGAAAAATGAAAAAAAAAAAAAAAAAATACAAAATTGATCCTTATCCTTTACAACATATCTCAATTTAGTCCCTAATATTTGAATTGTGTTAATTTGGTCCCTAACCTTTTTAATATTGTGTTACTTTAGTCTTTGTTGTTATCTCTTAAATAGAAAAAGCTAATGTGTCAAACGAAATAATAAAAAATAATTTTTCATGTCACATCAACCGCTAATTATTCCGCCATGTCAGATTAAAAAAAAAAAAAACTCAAATTGAAATGTTAAATGACACATGGCAATTTTCTAATCCTACGGTTTAAAAAAAGCCCACTTAATCTATGTAATTTCCTCATCTTCTTTTCCTCACCTCACCTCTCTTTGCAACATTGCCACCATCACCTAAGCATGAGAGACCCATTGATGTAAGCTTTGATTCAACCCAAGATTCCAAAGAAAATAAATCCAACACCGTCTCCCTTCTATAGACCTATTACCCAGTAAGATTAGAATTTTAAATAAAAAAACATTGAAAATAACTTTCCAGATCTGTTAATATTAAGCATTGTTAAATACTAACAATATAAAAATCTGAAGACAATACTAATATCAATTCATTCGAATCATATAGACATTTACAAATATAGATCACAAACAATAGGGAATATCACTACATTGCAGAAGCATTATGCCCAATCTCCAATAGCAAACAATCCCAATCGGCAACCTTGTTGCTCTACTTTGCATCTTGTCTTACTGGGTAATAAAGTTTGGCTACCCAATCGGCTTTTTGGCACCTCCTATCTCTAGCCGCAAACCCATCCACACCATCTTATAATTTCCACATCTTCTTGTGATCAACCCAAAGTGTGTTCCGAAATTTCCTGACGTTGGTGAAATGGACGATGGGGGTGGACCGGCGGAGGACAAAAACTTTTGAATTACTAAATTTAGAATTACTAATTTTAATTTGTTTTTTTTTTAAATCTGATGTGGTGGTATAGTTAGCATTTGATGTGGCATGAAAAATCAATTTTTATTATTTCATTTGACACATCAGCTTTTTCCATCCAAAAGATAACGACAGATCCCAAATTGACACAACATTAAAAAGGTTAAGGACTAAATTGACATAATGAAAAAGTTAGAGACCAAATTGAGATATAGTGTAAAGGATAAGAACCAACTTTGTAATTTACCAAAAAAAAATCACTACATATAATAGAAAAATATAGATTGCAAGACACAATTACCAATTCAGCAAAAAAAAAAAAAAAAAAAAAAAAAAACACACAATTACCTCTCCACTTTCATAGACTATATGTATAAGATTTTTTTTGGGTGTAATCATTTAAAAATTTTGCAAGTATGTAAAATATTCTTTAAATTTTCTACTCTTTACTTAGCGCATTTACATTAGAAATTATAATTTTTTATTATTATTATTATTATTATTATTATTAATATTGAGTAAAGTTGTCAGGAAAGTTAGCATTCACATTATTATATTATTGCAACAAAATTTTTTGTTGCATAAATCTATTACTTTAAATTTTATTGCAACACCTTGCATCAATTATTGCAATGAGTATTGAGGTTATTGCAACGAAATTTTTCATTCTAATAAATATGACCACACCATGGAAAATCAAGGGTGAGAACTGCTCATTGAAACTGAATATGCCTTGGAAAATGTAGACTCTCATAAGCTCATGGGTTTTGCAACTAATGCTACCCAATTTGTGGAGAAATTATATAGTTCTCATGGTGGACCACGTTATTTATTCACCATTCTACTAAAAGACTCCCACTTGTTTAAAATTTCTGAGTCAATACTCAATTTCTGTTTAAAAAAATTTATGACTCAGCAATTTTAAACAGGTGGGAGTCTTTTAGTGGAATGGTGGATCACGTCATTTGTCCACCATGAGGATCTTATAATTTCTCCAATTTGTGAGCAAATTGCATCCAATCACTGTTCTCTTTGTACCAATTTTATTAGAGCAGTTGGCTCGAGATAGAGAGTTTCCGGAATTTGAATTACACCATCAATCTTCCATCCAAGAGTCATAGTTATTTATCAAAATGGATTAGAAAGGGTCATAATTATTGCAAGGAGAAAGAACATAACATGGGGAAACTATTTTTCTTACCAAATTTTTTCCATGAGACAAATCATCTTCTGATCCAGGATAGTAACTTATATTCAGAAGTGGGCACTGGAAAAAGAACAAAAAAAATAAGAAGATAATAAAAGCAGAGAAGAGTACAAACAAAATTCGTATGTCAAAACCATTTTTAACATGATTTTCATTTTTTTTTATAAAGTTTTCTTCATTATTCTTGATAAGAATGTCAATAATTAAATCATTAAATGCCTTGTTATTTGTTAGAAGCTTCTATGTACTAAGAAGCTAGCATTATGTAAGATAGCCAAAAATGAATAACAAAATGCTAATATTCAAATATTAGATCCAATGTGTGTATAAAGTGAAAAAATAAATGGGGAAGTAGAAGATTAAGAAGTAAAGAAGAATGGTAGCACGAACGGACCATTTAGGTTCGTGCCAAATTGGGCAGAGGTGCCTGACAAGAGACAAAAAGAGGGGCTGAGAATTGATGGTAGCAAAAAACATGTATCATGGTCTATACCAGCACAAATGAGCCTTCAGAAGCCTCAATACTTTGATTTTTCCTGAGCAACTAAACTAAAAAAGGACAACCTTTATCCAAACACAAAATTGTCACTCACATCCCATTTAAAGAAGAAAAACCCTTCTTAATTGTAATTTTGTAGATTTCAAAAGCTCCAAAACAGAATTTGCAAGACATGAAAAAATGTCAGTGAATCGTTTTCACTTCTGAAGTATCTGATGAAGATGTTATGCACGCTCTATGGACATACCAAGCCTTTCCAGTCATTTGGGGTGGATCAATAGTGAGATTTTAGGTCCTCCAACAATTTTGACAGTTTTCCAGCCCTCATCCAATCTATTGTGGACTCGAGTAAGAACCTGGATCTCTTTGCTATGATCTCCTAGTGTGTTTGGTCTAGAAAAAACAAGCTCCAAACTCAGTCTCAGGTCACTCCCAACGAACAAGTGATATAGCAAGCAAAAGAATATCTAGCAGAGTATGTTATAATTCTAATGTCCCATATGGATTAAGTGTAAGCTTAACCATGTGTTTATAATCTTGGGCACCCTCCATTTTCTGGCCGCATGTTCAATCTGGAGTTTATTCTATAAAATCTGGCTACCAGTTCTTGAAAAAGGAAGCAGCTCAGTTTCATCCTAATCCGAGAGTCACAAGCTAACCCAAGAATTTCTAGAAAAGTATATGGGGTTTGTCTACTCCAACCAAACTCAAATATCTCATGTGGAGAGCCTGCAAAAATTCCATTCCCACAAAAGATAATCTAGCTTGTCGTACTGTGATCATCGATTCCACTTGTGAGATCTACCACGGGTTTGATGAAGATGTTATGCACGCTCTATGGACATACCAAGCCTTTCCAGTATTTGGGGTGAAGATCAATAGTGAGATTTTAGGTCCTCCAACAATTTTGACAATTTTCCAGCCCTTATCCAATCTGTTGTGGACTCGAGTAAGAACTTGGATCTCTTTGCTATGATCTCCTAGTGTGTTTGGTCTAGAAGAAACAAGCTCCAAACTCAGTCCCAGGTCACTCCCAACGAACAAGTGATACAACAAGCAAAAGAATATCTAGCAGAGTATGTTATAATTCTAATGTCCCATATGGATTAAGTGTAAGCTTAACCAAGTGTTTATAAACTCTTGGGCACCCTCCCCTTACAAGCCCCTTTTTAAGGGTGAGTTTTACTCATGGGTTTGTAACATTTGGTATCAGAGTCAACCTTCAATCCAAGTTATTTTAATTTAGCCTCTAGGTCGCCCCCTCTGGGTTCGGACTAGAAAGCTGCAACTCATTTGATCCCATACTCAATGAGCTACGTCCAATTACTCAACGTGGTGGTTGGCCTTATAAATACATGGTTAAGCTTACACTTGATCCATGTGGGACATTAGGAACATAATAGAGTACCAGTTAGCCCAACCTCGGCCCTGACCCCACTCCTTTAGACCTCAGATCTCCTGGAAAAAGCCTCATGATGGTTATCTAAAAATAAATTTTGATGGAGCGGTTTTTAAAAATGAGGATAGGGCAGGAATCTAGGAAGCACGGGTGCGTTGATTGGGCCGGTGCACCTGAGTCGGATACACACGGTCACGCTGTGCAGCCGTGGACACAATTGCACGCGCGTCCGTGGCCAATTTTTTTTTCCCGATACGGTCCAATTCGGTCCTAAACGGGCTAAAACAAGCCCCGATTCAGTCTGAAACGGGCCGAAACAGGCCCCGAATCGATCTAATATGGGCCGAAATAATTGTTTAAAAAAAACATAAAATATTTCATCAAAACACACCGTTTTGACAACCTACTTAAAAAAAAATAATCCTAAAATCATCTCAAAGTCTCTCTTGTTCTCTTCGTCTCCTCTCTTTCTCTCTCTAACCCACGGCTTTAGCAGTTTAGCTCTCCCTCAGACTTCCTCCATCTCTCACTTTATTATCTACTAATGCTCTTAAATTGGTATATGTTTACCATTATATGAAAAAAAAAATGCTTAACAATATATAGAAAATATAAATAAAAATATATTTATTAATAAACATATCTTGCTGCATCCGTATCCTATTTTTTCAAAAATTGCTGTGTTGCCGCATCGCACCCGAACCCGAATCTGCACCTGTGCTTCCTAAGCAGGAATTGGAGTATTGGAGTTGTTATATGGGATCATCGGGAATGGTTATGCCCTCGCTTTCTCATAATATTACTCTTCAGCAAACTATTGTTGAAGTTGAAGCCTTGGCTACAGTTCGAGCTTTAGAGTTTGCAAGAGAGCTGGGGGTTGAATCTGCAATCCTTGAAGGCGATTTAGAGCAGGTCGTAAATGCCCTTAAGGATGCCTCTCCTTCCTTAGCTGCCTTTGGTCTTTTAATTTGGGATGCTCAATCTTTAACAGAATCCTTCTATTGTATTAGTTTTTCTCATGTTCGGCGTGAAGGAAAATTTTGTAGCTCATAACCTTATTAGACATGCTAATCATGTCACATGATTTTTTAGTGTGGATGGAAGATATCCCACCACACCTTTCGGATGTAATTCAAGCCGATTTGGCTGACCTTAATAAAATTCACAGCTTCTTTCTCCAAAAAAAAAAAAAAAAAAAAAAAAAAAATACTAGTTTCTTATGTATGCTTTACATCATTCAACAAGTGTACTCAAATGTTTCTGGTTATCTCCCTGTGGTAAACCAGCCGACATAACAAACCTTTTTAACTTCTCATATTGTTCTTTAGTGCATAATTTCTGACTTATGAAAATGAATATGTTCATCTAGCGCATCCCATTTGTTGGTATGAAGATCCGATACATGTAAGTATAGCCTAACTTCTTCAGTACATACTGCGTGCATGACTAGTCCACACATTTAGATCATTGAAAGAGAAGAGAACCATGACACAGGCCTTCAATTTCAAGACACAAGACACTGCTATAAGAATAGAAGTACGCACAGGAATTTGAATTACACCATCCATCTTCCATCCAAGAGTCATAGTTATTTATCAAAATGGATTAGAAATAATTATTGCAAGGAGAAAGAACATAACACGGGGAAACTATTTTTCTTATAAAATTTTTTCCATGAGACAAATCATCTTCTGATCCAGGGCAGTAACTTATGTTCAGAAGTGGGCACTAGAAAAAGGAGAGAAAAATAAGAAGATAATAAAAGCAGAGAAGAGTACAACCAAAATTCATATGTCAAAACCATTTTTAACTTGATTTTCATTTTGTTTTTTAAAGTTTTCTGCAAAATTATTCTTGATAAGAATGTCAATAATTAAATCATTATGTAAGATAGCCAAAAATGAATAACAAAATGCTAATATACAAATATTAGATCCAATGTGTGTCTAAATTAAGTGAAAAAATAAATGGGGAAGTAGAAGATTAAGAAGAAAAGAAGAATGGTAGCACGAACGGACCATTTAAGTTCGTGCCAAATTGGGCAGAGGTCTGACAAGAGACAAAAAGAGGGGCTGAGAATTGATGGTAGCAAAAAACATGCATCATGGTCTATACCAGCACAAATGAGCCTTTAGAAGCCTCAATACTTTGATTTCTCCTGAGCAACTAAACTCAAAAGGGACAACCTTTATCCAAACACAAAATTGTCACTCACATCCCATTTGAAGAAGAAAAACCCTTCTTAATTGTAATTTTGTAGATTTCAAAAGCCCCGAAACAGAATTTGCAAGACATGAAAAAATGCCAGTGAATCGTTTTCACTTCTGAAGTATCTGAAACGGCCTTCAAACATAAGATCGTGATGTCTTCTACTTTTTAAACAAGTGATAACTGTGTAAAGAGAAGTAACCATTACAAGCTTTCTAATTCTACTATCTTTTTCCCTCAGAAGAAACCGGCATTATTTAAAATCAAGCACAACCCGATGAGAGAAAGTGATCGAAGCATCTAATGTAGACACAACAAAAATCAAGCCCACCCCAAGCTTCACTTTGATATTAACAAAAATAATGGTTACATCAAGGTTTCTCATACATTTATGGAAAAAAAAAAAAATACAGCTGTTCTTTATACACTTATCAAACAGCCGGAATTCTTCTCTCATGTTTCAAAAAAGAAAAATATAATAAATAGAAAGTAAAAAAAGAAAAGAAAAGTATGTAACAAATATCACTCTCAACATTATGGTTGCAAACAAATATATTTTATTCTGTTGTTTTAAATAAGAAGCTTCCAAGGGCCACGTGTGGGGTTCCTTCCCCCATGACTGTTGTCAAGCTGATCTCTTTCTCTCGTATTCGATCAAGTTCCATTACCACATAGCTCATGGTAGGTCGCCTCTCACTCGATGGTTGGACACATTGGACTATCAGTTGTATGACCTCTTCCATGCCTTCAGCTGTAAAGGTATTGTCCAATCTTTGATCAATGATGTTGGAAAACTTGCTATCTTCTTGATTATTTTGCACCTTAAAGGAGAAATACAACAAAAAAATTTAGCTCCAAATAAATTCCAATCAAACAAACACCTCAAAGCTACTGCCTTTATAGCCATATTGTCAATTTGCTTCAAAAAAATCACTTAAAGCTTGCATAGGACAGTTAAAATCTTGAAGGCTACAAAGACATAAACATGCACAAGCGAATGCACATATTTCTTTTTGAATGAGCTACCATGATGATATCTGCCATGACCGACCCACAAACACACAATCATCTAGTGATCAACATATGATTTAGAGAAGCTGATAGAAGCCTTCATTATTGTATTAAAACAATCACGTACCCATTCAACCAAGTTCTGATTTGAGTCAAAAGATGGTGATTCAGTTGCTTCCCGCCCACTTACTAACTCCAGAAGGAATACCCCAAAACTGTATACATCACTTTTTTCAGAAAATCGTCTGAACTCTAGCACTCTGCATCAGCGAACAGAATATAGATTGAGTGATTAACAATGTATCATCTAATTAGTCATAAGAAACACGTGAAATTAAAGAGTTAACCCCAAGAGTAGCATAGCAATTGAGGACCACACCTCATGAAGTGAAAGTCACAAGGATGACTCCCCCCACCCCTTTTTGGGGCCATTCATGAAAAAACAAGGACAATTAAAGAGTAATAGTCTGGAAAATAAAGAAATGGAAAATTATGGAGTATTACTCTGGGGAGAGGAATATCTCATCTGCTAGCACTTGAGAAGATGGGCCCGCAATATCAGCTCTTCCAAGGAAATTACGAAGTCCTGCATCTGCAACCTTAGGTATAAAATTTTCATCTACAAGAACATTGGCTGTTTTGAAATTCTTATGTATCAAACGGGGAGACAGGGAGTGAAGATGAGCCAAACCTGCACAAAGACAACAGGATCAATGAGATCTAGATGACTAAGGTAGCAGGTGCTTCAAGACCTTTTGCATATAAAGGAGGAACTTTCAAATAACTGAAAGCCTTACAGTAGCTTACAAAAGAATTTGTGGGACCGATATCAATATTTCGATATTTTATCTAAAGAATAGAAAAACGGATACCAGGAAAGCCACAAATGCTCACTGATTTTGCAGAGGATCACCTTTAGCTGCACCTAGGGCTATTGTAAGTCTAAGCTTGAATTCTAGCAATTCTTTCGGAAGTTGGCCAGTGCCTGCAAAGGGAAAATCAATTCTTCAACATGGATCGGAATTAAATGTTGCAGAGGGCAAAGTCTATGTATATACTAAGCTGATATCTAGAACACAGAAGAAATGTTATATTGATAACAGTATTATATATATATCATAGTTTTGGTTACATACTGGATGCTGTTTAAGGTGAAGATCTATGGATAAAATTTTGTATGGAGAAAAGATAACAGTTAAGAAATGTTAGCTTCACCAAAATACTTTAGTTAACTGAGGTAAATAAAAGCAAATATGGTGACTGGATAGAGAGTTACCGTACAAGTGACTGGAAATGTTTTTATTAGGTACGTGCTCATATACAAGAAACTGCAGATTATTTTCCTGACAATAGCCCAATAGAGTCACAAGATTTCGATGCCGAATAGGTGAAAGGTAGCGTACCTGATAGTTAAAGTCAGTGCAGTTAGATCCAGCCATGAAAAATACTAAATTAAGAGATTTACTGCAGTACAAAAACATGACAGGAAAACCGAGGAAAAAGATACTAGGTAAATCCATATACCAGTCCATTAGATTCATGAAATAAGAAAAGCAGGAAAAGATAAGAAACTCTTTTTAAATGTTTTAGTGTATTCGACTCCAAGAAGCCCGGAAAAGGCGTTCTTCAGTTTGAACTGACTTGTTTTTCAATATATAACAAGGGAGAATGGACATGATGTATGACATTAGATTGGTTGGGCAGATTGGCAAAGGATTAATCAACATCTCACCAATTAATTGGGAGAAGACTTTGTGGAGTTGACTTTGAGTTGTATATAATTCATTACTGGATTCTGCAGTTCCAATGTATAAAATAAAAACCCCAATGGCTTTTGCTACTATAACCTTCCCACCCATTATTTTTTTTTATTTTTTGCTTATAGGCATTTCACCTCGAAATAAGAAATAGTATTGATATTGATACTAGATATTAAAAAAAGCATATTAATATTAAATAAAACAAAAGTAGTAAATATAAAATATAAATGAATAAAAAAAAAAAAAAAAAAAACCCTTCAACCTAGCCTACGCTACAGTCCAAAGGATTTCTCATGTGACAAGCACTGATCAACATCAGCAAGGCACTGCTTCAATCATCCAGAACAAGGAATTTGGAAGAGAAATAGAAAAAAATAAAGGCAGCCCATACCATACCATGACATGTCATGGTGGAAGCAAAATTGATTACTATAAAGAAGCATAAAAAGGAAAGCATTGTTTGTGATAAATGTTCATATTTGCTAGTCAATCCTAGGAAAGTTTGTTAAGTATGATTTCATCTAAAGTGAACCTTAAATATAATAGGGAGATTTCAGATTCAAAAGAAAAGTGCTTTTGCATCTAGCAGTTCCCTAATATGTATATGATTTCATTTTTTTGTTGCTGGGTTTATCTGTCTGGGAGGAAAGTTATGATTACCTCATCGATAAATTCCTGGCTAGGTGCTCCAGATCGCTTCTTGATGGCCACAAGCACCCCATCATTAAGCCAGCCCTCGTATACCTCCCCAAATTTTCCTTCCCCAATTAATTGTTTATCACTAAAATTTTTTGTGGCAAGAGACAATTCTTCCATCTCAAAGCGCCTTGTTTCTCGAAATGACAACTCAACTCCAACATGTCTTCCCACTGCAGGTTATCATAACAGACTATGAACTGATTGTTCTATACATTGAGCTTGCCTCTTTTAAAAACCTCAAAGAAATGTATATGGTGTAAAAGTTACCTTGAACAGACGGATCAGAGGATCCTGTCTCTGAAGTTCTTGAAACGCTTCTTTTGTGAGAGAGGCAGAACCATATAAAGAAGATAACTATCCCCACCAATGCCACGGCTCCTGCAGCAGCTCCTATTATTGCTGCAAGATGCCCTGACATCTGGTATGGGAAGCACTTCAGCTAAGCTGTACAGTATAATTGGGATACAAATAGTTATGCATTGAACCTGGAATACAAAGGATACCACAAGCAAAAGAATCATAATCTACTGGGGAAAGAAAAGGGGCAAAAAATAAAAAGCAAGCAGCATTCATGCTTATTAAATTTCTATATGCAAATGGATAGTAGAAACACATTGGGCAGCAATGATAACCCTGAATCAAGAGTGGATAATTATTCAGAAACATAGATGGCAAGTCTATTACAAAATTTCTGAAATTGAGTAAACCAAACATGAAACAATATTCAGAATTAGGGTATGTATATGTTAGTAATTGGGTTGGATTTGACCTGACTATAACCCACAGCCCATGGATCATCCACATGGGTTATCTGATAAGTGGATTTAAAGTTGAGTTCAAAACTGATCGTGGAGTGATATACAATGAGTGGTTGGGCGATTATAGGATCACTCGTCCTAATACTGGGTTTATCCCTATTTGTATTTAAATACTCCTTCAACAGTCTGAATACAGAGAGAAATTGGGAGAACTAAAGTGTACTCACAATTTCTAAGTGCTCTCTCAAGCAAGTCATCTAAGTTTGAATACAGAGAGAAATTGTGAGAACTAAAGTTTATTTACAGTTTCTAAGTGCTCTCTTAAGCAAGTCATCTCTCTCTAGGGACACCATCAAGAGTACTCTAGAACTTGGAGCGTGGGTAATCATGAAAGAGACTATAGTAGCCTCTCCAGTGACAAGAAGGTGCTCCAAGAACTGTAGAGGTCATGAGGAGGATTTTGTAAAGCAAGCAAAGATAAAGATCTGGCAAGTGCTTAATCGGTTCTACAAAGGTATGTGAATAATATGGCCATCTAATATATTCAACAGTTTGGAACAGAGAGAGAAGGGAAGTGGCTCAAATATACTAAAAAACTTGTAGATTCCAGTATTTTTAGTATATTTAAGCTACCTTCCCCTCTCTTTCTCATCATCCTCCATCCCTTCCATCCAAACATTGGGTATGCAAAACAAAACTGACTGTTTTTACCCCCAAAGAGAACTGCAAAGAACATCACTAAAAGTGCAGAAAGCTTGCATTGATGTTGAAATGAGTATAGAAAAACTGACATCATGACTGATTATGCGAATTAACCACTTAAATAAAGTCTACAAATACCAGTTCAATTCAGACATAGTTACAAGGCTAAATATGATCATTCAGAGACTCTAATTGCATGCTTTGTATTCAATTCAGAGATGCATGTAATGTAAGGTATTGAACCAAAACTCAAATCACTATCTGAAACTTTTGAACTAGTTGAAATTAAAAAAGCATAGATAGGAAAAGGGGGTCCAGACCTGAATTCCTAGGGAAGTAATGCAGCCAGATCTCTAAGAACCGCAGCTTCATTTGCCAATGATAAAGTGAAATGAATCTTCTAAATACCACTACTAACGACCAAATCAGTATTCACCCACATTCCCAACATTGAAAATGAATCCTCTATTATAGGCAAAACCCAGCAATGAAATCAAGACGATACCCCAAATAATATATCCTACTTAAAAAAAAAAAAAAAAAAAATCAATGAAACCCAGTTGGGATCACGACCAAATCTTCAAGTCCCAGTGTTCTATGTCCAATCAAAATCAATATACTTCTTCAGTGGGCGATGATACAGACATACCAAAAAGGGTGATGATATATACAGATACGTACCAGCTACTCTCTAACTCCAAGAATGAAAACCCGGAAGCCTCTCTTACCTGTCTGTCTATCAAACTTTGTTGTTGTACTTTTAAAATAAAAAATTAATGGT
The DNA here is from genome assembly GCA_030021035.2 of Notholithocarpus densiflorus. Lineage (NCBI taxonomy): Eukaryota > Viridiplantae > Streptophyta > Magnoliopsida > Fagales > Fagaceae > Notholithocarpus > Notholithocarpus densiflorus. Next base: position 7,703,785 of record JARYZH020000009.1, on the reverse strand, counting down.
AATGCTTTCTCACACTAACTCACTCACTCTCTCTTTCTCTCTCTCTCTCTGTATCATCGTTGGATACAAAAATGCCGACAGAAAGTGACATAGCGCCGACAACACTTTCAGGAGTTTATTTTCACACTCGCTCCACTTCCCCTCTCTACCAAACCACCCAATTCAAAAATTATACATATAAATACAAAACCCCACAACCCCAAAAACCCAAAAAATAACTCCTTTTATGCTTTTGATGATTCAAAAAGACACCAACAAAAACAAATCCATACCAGCAAAAAAAGGTGAAAAAATATTGAAGAAGCACAGGAATAAAAACTTATCAACAAGGAAAGAGAAAGAGAGAGAGAAAGAGTGTGTGTGTGTGTTAATTTTTAGTTTGTTGTGTGTGCTGTAAAGCAGTACAATGGTTGTCTGATACTGCAAGTTGAAGAGGGTTTATTTTTCTAGTGTCCTGTACAGAGCATCTTTGGCTGTAACAGATTCACAGTATATATGAGAGAGAGAAAGAGAGAGAGAGAGAGAGATACAGAGAAGAAGAGAGAGAGTTGCCCCTACCAGCTTGGCTTTACACTGATATACTATTCGTATGGCAGTATTATTTTTTGTTAATTGAAAAATAATAATAATAAAATATTGTTTATTTATTTTTTGTTGTAAAAAAAAAAAAAATTGATATTGAGAATTGAGATTGATGAAAGAAAGAGATTCCGAAGTGTTTGTAGCTTGTGGGGTTGCTATCCCCACCAGCCAGCTATGTTGACATTGCTCCTACTCACCTGTTTTATATTGCTTATATTAAATATTATCTATAAATTTTTTTTTTTTTTTTTATAGATAATAGATAACATTATTTTATATAAATAAATAAATTATTAAAAGCAAAAGGAATATATAACGGCTATCTCTACGGCTCTACACCTTTTTTTTTTCACTTTTCTTTACTTTTTAATTTTTTAATTAATTTTTATTTAATTTTCCCTTACCTGAACACTTCGGATTCTCGGCACTATTAGCATATTACGATTATAATGATGATGATCAATAGTTTAAGAGCTGGCCTGAGTTGGTTGAGATGTATCCCCCATGATAGATAGAAAGTCATTCTTTATTTCTTTTTTTATTTTATTTGGAGTTCTTGAGAATAATTAAGGGGGGAATATGATCGCCTTTTATGTAACTAGACACGAAACACATGATATTTATTTGATCTCGATTAAAATTGAGAAAATGACTTCTACAAAGTATTTCGGTTGTGGCATCATTAGTTTGAGACATAATGTAAAATAAAATGTTTCAGGTTTTTTTAAGTGTCTCATAGATAGACCACCGTATACCTTTGGTGCGATGGTTACTTTATAAGTATAAGTGCTTGTGGGGTAGGGGGGCAAGGGCCGGAGTTTAAGTTTCCAAGAGGGAGTTTCACACACATATACACTTAGATTATGTTAGAATAAAATTTCTACCTTGTATAAAAAAAAAAAAAAATCTCATAAATAAGAAGTAAAATAATCTCTCAAAAAGTTAATAAAACGCCAATTCCTTATTTTTTAAGGAAAAAAAAGGGAGGAGGAGAATTTTTATTGGAGTGTGAGAGAGTTTGCATATATATATATTTTATGCCTCGTTATGATTGGTTTCGGAAGATCTAAGACTACAAATTGTGACAGCTATTAACTAATGACAACAATAATGCAGTAACCACCATGGTTTAATAATATACAAGATGTCAACATCCAAAATTATTGTGGCTCAATGATTTTTAATCCTTTCTTATAACCAAACTTCGTCTTGTTTTCTTTTCTTTTCTCTTCTTGGTCTCACTTAAAGTGGCACGTACCATGTACACTGGCCTTTGTGTCGGTTTATTGATGTCATAGACTCATACCATATAAACTATTGACAATTTAAAGCAGAATAATTGGCCCCATGCTAATTCCTATTCACATTAATTGCTACATAATCAAGCAGTTCACACATTATTTTCTCCAAAAGTTTCACCCAGCATAATCAGTGATGCACTCTTGCAATGTCGCAATTGGAAACAGGTGTTAAGTGTCCGTTTGAGAATAATTTATTTAGTTTTTTTTTTTTTGGTTAAAAATGTGTTAAAGTATATTTGTACCTCGATTTCTTTTTTGGGTAAAAGTGAAAAAATCGAGAAAAAAATAGAGTTTTAAAAATCTGTACATAAAAACTAAAAGATAAGTTTTATAAACTGATGCAAAATTGACATATATCAAATTATTATCAATACCTTAGGCAGAAGCAGAACCTTTTATTTTTGTGTCCTCTCTTTTACATATTATTATTATTTTTGAATGTTTTGGTCAACAGTCATTGTTTTTGGTACAATGATGAAGTATTAGTTGTCAAACGTAAGTTTGAATTTGATTGTAATTTTGTATTTCCTAGTCCTTTCTTTTATATCCCTAGGCATGGCAGGTGGATTTGTTATTTCCTACTCTCCTTTTGTTTACCCATCTCTTTCTTTAATAGAATTTCTTTATAAATAAAAAAAGGCTACCCGAGCTTGAGTCTTAAAAATTACAATTTCATTGAAGCTGCTTAACTTCTACTGGTGCATAACTTTGTCAATACCCAATTACATTGTCAGAAATTTTCAAAGATTGTATAATAAATTTGATTTGGCTCAATTTTCTTGGTAACCAGCCTAGATAAAGCAAAAATATGTGGGACAAATTTTTCCTCCAAGCTAGATAGGAGACCTCCAACCAATTTCGTGAATCTTGGTGAGACAATTTATGTGTATTAAATCACATAATTTATTAAATTATTTAAACAAGTAATATGTTTCATTAAATAGGCCAAGTAACTTTTTTTTTTTTTTTTTTTTTAAAGAAACAAACAAACACACACACATAAAACGGAAAAAGGGAAATGAGTTCTAAAATAGGCCAGGGTAACCAAAAGCACACATTGATGGTTTTATGCGCTTTTTTAAAAATTGAATCGGATCGGCCAGTTCAATCAGTTGAACCCGAAATTGGACCTAGAATCGGTTTGGTCAAAACCGAGAAAATCGGCAAAAAAATTGGTCAAAATCAGGAAAAATCGATCTAGAACCGGGTTAAACAGGGAACCGGCCTTTTTTCGGTTCTTTGACCGGTCTGATTTTTAAAACTATGGTTTATGAATCTCCACATAGCGGATTAGAGAAATTTTTCTCTAAACCAATTTGGAGGTAAATTCTATATTTGTGTATGCAATAACATTAAGAGTAGCATAATTAGTTGGAGATTAGGTATCATAAGGTTATTAGTTTAAATTTCTATTAGTTGGAGATTAGGTATCATAAGGTTATTAGTTTAAATTTCTCTTTCCCCTTTCCCTTGGGACCAAAACTTAATAAATAAAAAAGAAGGAAATGAGATAAGAATCATTTAGGCTTTGAAAATGGAGATATTATTAGGTCATCAAATAGACTCCTCCCCTCTCTCATAAGGAGTGGCCCTATCCCTGGGTCCCATATCGAGGCTGAATAATAGTGATTGGGGAGGAGTCCATGTTGTATATATAGTTATCTACAAATGTGTGTTGTAGTATACATGAGTAATCTTATTTTGGCAGTAACAGAATGAAGAGAAAAACCAAGTTTTAATGGCTCACTTGAGTAAGACTAAGCCCACTCAAGCAAGACTAGTGCTACACGAATGTGATCAGTAAATTGAATACATTGATCGTTGTACAAAATTGAAGTATAAGCACTTTAATGAGCCCGCTCAAGAAAACATGTCAAAGTACAAGTGTGGACGAGCAAGCTCAAGTGAGTGCTCACTCGATGTCCATTCGAGCTAGATCTTGAAGCTCGCTTGAGCAAGACAGTTATAGTAAGTGTTTGTTCTAAAGATTTTTTTTTTGAAAAACAAGGGGAGGAGAGACATTTATAAGTTTCTTTTTAGAATTTTGTCTCTAGCAACTAGTAATAGCCAAGGCATGGATTTGAGGGTTTGTATTAACCAAAGTGAACATTCATTCATTTTCAGATGAATCTCTTCATCGTTTATAAATATAGCCTACATATTCAGTGAATCAGTTTTCTTATAGCTTTTACACCATTAGAGAGAAATTCACATCCTCCAAGTTTGCTACTTGAAGAATTCTGATTTAGTTGTATTAATATAGAGACAAATTTGCCTATAACCCTTTATCAAATTTGTTATGTTATTTCATTGTTTGCCGTAAAATCTCCAACAGCACATCTGACAAACATAATAATGTGAGCCACAAGCAATTTTTTCTAGAAATCCAACAAGGTATTGCTACCTTAGATGATGTGTTCCACCGCGTTTGTAATGGTAGCAACTGGGTCAACTTGTTCTATGTTGAAATTGTTTTTTTTTTTTTTTTTTTTTTTGAGAAGCAAATACATATACACAAGGGAGAAGAAAATGGGCTCTAACACAAAGGCACATCACAAACTCCATTCAAAAGCCATGGAATCAAAATTGTTGTTGGTTTGGAATTTAGATTTGATTTCTAAATTGTTCTTGTGAACATCACAAGTTCGAAGAGTCAAGGTGAAACATTGTCCCCCTCACCTTAGTGCCTCCACAGCTAACATTACTAAATTGGGGTTCATCTATGTCAAACAGTTGAGCTTTCCAGTGCACCATGACTCTTGAGTCTATTCTGGACATGTCCTTATGAGACCTAGGCTCCTAGCAAAGACATCTTAGTTTTTCTTCAAAAAAGATTGAATAAGACTTTTCAACTCAAATATCAAGAGGGATCCCACTCGAATGACATGGTTTCTCTCTATCATTGTCAATGCTAACTTCTTTCAGTTTCTCTCCACTGGTTTTTCTTGATTTTGGTCATCTTCTTTCATCCCTATCACTCCTACCACTAATGCCTCCCTTAGGTGATTGCCTTTTTAAATGTTACTATGAGAACCAAGACCCAGTGGAGGGGACTCGACCTTTTTCTAGGCTTTTCACTCATTAACAAGTCTAGAGAAGATATCCCTTAGTTTTAAATTTCAAGGTGGAGATTCAACTATTAATGATTGTACCCCTAAGCTAAGGGACTTAAATGAAGTCTCCACTTAATCGATTATAGAAATAATGATACTAAGAATAATAATAAATAAAATAAAATAAACTTCTAAAGGGATGCATTTTTATTGATAAGTAAGAAAAATTACTTGAATTGTATTCAAAGATTACTGGTTTTTTGTCCTAAATACGATTTAATAAAATAAATATTGCAAGACTAAATTTTCTAGTCACAATCTAAGCAAAAAGTGGAAAGAAAATTATATGGAATCCTACGTCTAAAAGATTAGGTTTAAGGACTAAGCAACTAGATGAGAAGATGTTAGGCAACCCATCCTACCCAACATAAGTTGTTCTCCCAATATACAATGGCCAATATAAATGATTCACCTAATTGTCATACAATTAAGTGGTAAAAATATCAAAGCGAAAAATATGAAGAAACTCTGTACATGTATACAAGAATAGTTTTTTTTTTTTTTTTTTGTTGAGAATACTAAGTATTTATAATACACACACATACGGGAAGAGGGGAGAAGATTTTTTTAAAGAAACTTACAGTGGTGTATATCCAAAATGGCCTAACTCTTGAATACATAACATAGACCCTTTTGGATATACATCACTGTAAATTTCTTTAAAAAATCTTCTCCCCTCTCCCTCTGTGTGTGTGTATTAAAAATACTTAGTATTCTTAAAAGAAAAAAATAGTAGGTTAATCCCATGCTGAAAAATGAGTGTAAGTTAAAAATGCATACAAGAATAGTAACTAGCCTGTCAAATGTCAATACGGGTATGTTATAGCCATTAATGAAAGATTGAACAAATATCATAAAGGTGAAAGCAAAATAACCTATTCTAAGATGCATAAACATGATTCAGATGTATGGATATGCTTGAACATATGTGAATGTGCAAAACCTAGATGCTTTTTCTATATGAGAAATAAGCATATTTCATTTACAATCATGAAAATTTAGATTAGAACACAAATCTGGAAATTCATCATTTTAACTTATCTTACACGATTTCATGGAATCAACATTATTCCTATGCAAAGAAAATGCTTAGAGCTATCCTGATGAAATATGGATAACAATAAACAAGGGAAAAACATAATTTTATTTTCGTCTTTTCATGATTTCATGTGGTGCAATTAAACCTAAAGAAACATTTTGAATTTTATTCTAATGATGTGTGCACACATTGTTTAATCTAGGAAATCCTAGTTATGATAAATATAATTCGTATAATTTACCTAAACATATGGATCTACACATCTAAACAATGGGTGCATAAGTGACATATTCAAATTATGGAATTTACTATTCTAGTGATGAAATCATGTGAAAATATGAATGCAAGATCATGGACATGTAATTCACAAATCTAATGCTACCATGATAGATATTAAAACATGACTTAAGTAAATTCTACCCTTCCTTTAAATAATAATAAAAAAAAAAATCTACCATAATGTCTTTTTTTTGGATTTATCAAAGCAAAATGGACCTAACTAGACGTGAATACTAAAAAGATTAGCAACAAGTTAAAGTGGGAAATTGCCTTCCATTCACTTTCTAGGTTATAACCCTTTTAGAATGACTTGTTTTTTACTCAAACCAGAATAACCCAATCCGGCCGTTTGCCATGTCCTCCAAATGCAATTTTTCTTTTGGGGAGGGTTATGATTTATGAATGCTTTTATCTTGATTTTTCTGATAGTTTTATTTTTATTTTTATAATTAATAGTTGAGGGTAAGGGGATTTGAATTTAGATGTTTTTATTGAAAATACGAGGAAGTGTCAATGTTTTGATTTTTGATAGTTGTGTGTATTTGTATGGTGGAAAATGATAGAAACCTTTTGTTTTCCTGGAAGTTTTGCTGGAGGCCGGGTTTGTATAAGGCAGTGAATTTCTAGGTGGCGCTGGACAAAAGTAACAGACTCCACATATACTTTTTTCTTTTTTAGAAACTAGACATTCAGCCTGGGAATTTATTCGAAAAAAAAAACAAAATCAAGGAACATCAAAACTAGCTAGCTGGGAGATATCCTCAGGCAGGCCACCCGACCAATCCTGAATCCCTACCAAGTTTTTTGCCTTTTTTGCTAACGCGTCGGCAACAACATTACAGGTACGATGGACATGAACAAATTGAAAAACTGGAAAATAGAAACTAAAGCGCGAATATCATCCACAATATTCCCAAAAGAAGTCAACACTGCGCTCTCCTAAGAGATGGTGTTGATCACTGAAGTTGAATCCCCTTCGAAAATAACGTTGTGAAGATCATTTTCAACAGCAAACATCATAGCTCGGCGGCAGGCTAGAGCTTCCAAGTCAACTATGGTCATGGATAACGGGACTGGCATTGACAGAGCAGCAGTGACCTCTCCATGCCAATCACGAATAACAACCCCTATACCTGCTGAGTTGAGAGTCTTGAAAATAGCAGCATCATAATTCACTTTGAAGTAGCCTTGTTCTGGGGGCTGCCACTGATGCTGGGTTGGGGGCAGAGGCACGGGCAAGTCATCTTCTTCCTGAGCTACTAGGAATTCTTGCAGCAGATTACACGCCATTGAGCTGATGTTCGCAATAGGTTGCACCACTCGCCCAAAGTGAAGAGCATTCCTTCGGTTCCATAAACACCAAGCCGAGACAGCAAAAATTTCCTTCCTAAAATCGTCATTCATATGCAGAAAACAATAAACCAAATCGCAAAAGTTAGGGAGGGGGGTTTAAGACTTGCTGGGACCAACTGTGAGTACTCCACACGGCTTCCACCACTTTACACTTCCATAAGGCATGTAATACATCCTCAGAACCTTCATTGCAAAGCCCGCACACCTCCGAGGAGATGATCTTTTGCCGAACCAAATTACATTTCGTAGGGAGTGCATTGTTGCATGCCCTCCAAACAAAATGCTTAATTTTGTTGGGCACACGCATGTGTCAAATTGCTCTCCAGAATCTCTTTTGTGACTCCAGATTGGAACTTCTAGCATTTGTCATCGTGGTAGTCGCAACCATCAGCTTGTAGGCGCTGCTTGTAGTGAACACACCCGATGGAGAATAAGCCCAAACCACTCGATCAATTGTGTTTCTAATGCTTAGAGGGATCCCCATGATCACAGAGGCCTTACTAGGCAGAAACAACTCCCGAATTAGCTTTGCTTTCCACACTCTCAGATCTGTTAGGATTAGTGCCCTTAAATCTTATTGTATGATGCTATGTATGATATTAAGTATGACATTATGTATGATATTATGTAAGACATTATGTATGACTTAATATTGTAATTAATAAAGTTGTTTTATTTTTATCTAAAATAATGGTAACATGAATATTCGGACATTATATATAGTCCATAAGATGCATAATATGTGATTTATGTGAAAAGTCACAAAAGATATAAATTACAAGTTCTTTGTAAACTCAGAATTGTAGTTCGTAGTTGATGATGAAATTGGGCGTTTCATCTGCGAAGACTATAACATATCAACTAAGATGATTTGTCTTGATCATGGAAGTGGAGACTTCTAGTTGATATGTTAATATGTTTTAAGAGTTAAGACATATTGAATTGGACCGCTGTGAGATTTATTATTCGCCTAACGACTGTCAAATGAATAATAAATCTCACGACTTCTGTTTGCATGAACTTTTAATCCTGAGAGAATAATGAATCTGATCATGAAGTGTAGGTTACTTTGATATATCAAGAGTGAGATCTAAAGTAACGATCAAAACCTCAGTATGTTGGGCAGCCACATTTAGTGTTGATGAAACATATATTCTCAAGATGGAATTCATAGTCTCTTAACGGAGATACAAAATATTCCATTGAGATAAGTTTAATGAGTTTGTTATTTAGAATGTTAGGCCTAATTACTTTAGTAAATAGTTACTAAAATATATATTTATGAAATTGGATTTCATAAATATATGATGAATAACTTAAAGGATTAAACTGTGTACTCAAGAATTAAGATGTAGTAATCCACAAAGTGACAGTTTATATTCATGACTTTGTGTTACTACGACTATTTTATGATGGGGTTACATGTACAATAAAGTTTTGGGATATAATTTATTAATGAGGCCTAGAGTGCAATTATATTTATATAGTGGTATTAAATATAATTAATGGTAACTTTAGACTTGTCAAGAGTTAACAGAAAAGCCCAAGGCCCATTGGAGCTAGTGTCTTATTTGTTCCCTTTTGGTCCCACTCTAAGCCACATACTAAAGTCCATTTGGAAAAGCCCAAAAGGCTAGCCCAATTAGATAATCAGTTATAAGGAAAGAAACATACAGAATTTTGTAAGAGAGTAGATGAAATGGTTTGTATGTGAGTGTTGAACACTCTTTCATTCTCTCTTAAAACATACACATATAATTGATTGAGAGACCACACTTCTTGGGCATCAAGTGAAATTGGAGTGAAGATTAAAAGTGTTTCCAAGTGCTTCTAATCTTTGGTTTTGAATTTCACCGCATCAACGTACACTCTCTTATTCTTATATTCTGAAATTTACATATTACATGTTATCAATTAAGAATGAAGTAGATTCGTTAATTTTCGCGTATGTTTTGTATGTGATACAAACATGTATTTTCCATTAAGATCAGCATCAATTAAGGAACAAACTCTTGTCTCGGGTAAGACAGTAGGTAGAGGAGAAATAATGGAGCTACTAGCTTTCATAGGCAACCACTTATTTTCTTTAATACGCACTGATTGACCATTCCCGATTCGCCATACCATACCTTTCTGGATCACATCTCTAGCACTGAGGATACTTTTCCATGCATAGGAGCCAACTACAGAGTCCTTAGCTTCTAGGATAGAACAATTTGGGAAAAACTTGGCTTTGAACACTCGAAAGCATAGGGAATACAGATTGTTTATCATCCTCCAAACCTATTTTGCTAAGAGAGCATCGTTGAAGTTTTCAATTTCTTTGAAACCCATACCACCCATTTCTTTTGCCTCACATAGCTTTTCCCAACAAACCCAGTGCACCTTCCTCGAATCACCACTATATCCCCACCAAAATTTTCGAATAAGGATTTCCAGTTCCTTGATCAGCAATTTGGGAAGTTTGAAGCAACTCATAGTATATGTCGGGATAGCTTGGATAATAGACTTGATGAGAATTTCCTTGCCAGCTTGTGACAGTAGCTTCTCTTTCCACCCTTGTAGCTTCTTTCATACTCTCTCTTTCAAATACACAAAGCTTTTTTTTTTTTGCTCAACCAACTAATGCTGGCAATCCCAAATATTTTTCATATTGGTGAATTGCTGGTACACCTAAGAGATGCTGAATCTGAGCCTGCAGTGGGTATGGGGTATTTGAACTAAAGAAAATATTCGTCTTCTCCCTGTTTAATTTTTTACTAGAACCTCTTTCATAGGTTGCCAAAATATCCATAATCTTTTTGCACTTGGTCTCTGTTGCTCTACAAAACAATACACTATCATCTGCAAAGAATAAATGGGAAACTTGAGGACCATTTCTACAGATAGCAACACCTCGAATATGACCATCCACTTCAGCCTATTGCATCAAGCTTTGCAGCCCCATAGCACACAATAGGAACAGGTAAGGGGATAAAGGGTCTCCCTGATGAATCCCCCTTGTTGGTTAGATGTAACCCACAGGTTGCCCATTAAGAAGGACTGCATAAGAGACAGATTGTAGGCAAGACATAATAATTTTTATCATCCTTTCCTCAATGTCCAGATGGTGCATTAATCTCTCCAGAAATTCCCATTCCACTCGGTCATACGCTTTGCTCATATCCAGTTTAAGTACCATATACTCCAACCTCCCTTTTGTCTTCCTCTTAAGGAAATGAAGGGTTTCAAAAGCCACAAGAATATTATTTGTAATTAACTGACTTGACAGAAAAGCACTTTGAGAATTTGGAATAGATTAAGCCAAAAACTTCTTCAAATGGTTAGCCACCACTTTAGCAATTAATTTATAAATGACATTGCACAAGCTAATAGGCCTAAAATCTGAAACTTTCTTTTGATTTTTAATTTTGGGTATCAGAGAGATAAAAAGTGGTATTAAGGGATTCCGAAACATTACCTGTATTCAAAGATCGAAGGTCAACTGCTATTACATCCTCACCAACAATATGCCAAAATGACTTGAAAAAACTTGGGGACATACCATTAATTTGTTGATTGCACATTTGCCAAAATGACTCCACATATACTTGAATTGCAATTAATTTGTTGCTTGCATTTATAATGGGCTGCAAGATATTTATCTACCGACAGAAGTGGCCTTTTATCAAAGAAGGCTCAAACTAACCCACCGGATCTATGAATGGGCTGTTGAGAAGGCCCACAAGCCATTTGGAATAAGCCATTTGGAATAAATTTTCAAGCTTCTTTCATTCGGAGGAGCCTTTTTCTTCCTTCCTAGGGGGCTCTGGGGGGGGGGGGGTGGGGGAGAGGAGGAACTAGGGTCACTATTTTGTGCCACAACTTTGACGTAATTGTGAGTAGTGGAGAAATAATGATGAGTTCATGTGAAATTGACAGACAGCCAATCACGATATACTACATAAAATAGTTGTAAAAGATTGTGTAGTTCTAAAATTATTCTTCTTAGTCGGGGTAATTTTTATGTTCAGACTTTCTGAACTTTTTTCACCAATTTAGTACATTCTATTAATGCTTCATCTTTTTTTATAACGGAAAGAAAATGTGTGGCTCTGCATGAATCACAATATATTGATTCCAAAATCCAAATCATGAAAAAAGTAAAAATAAAAAAAACATAATCTCATTAAAAAACATGTGTAAAAAAAATGAAGTGAACAAATGAAAGAAGTGGACAGAGATTGAGAGGTTGAGTCGGTTCTTTATACGCATTCCATGATTAACGAGACAAAGAGAACAGAACAGCAGCAAAGAAATGTATAATATTATGCCTCTTTGTTTTCTCCCCTTTCCACCGTACCATTCTCCGCCTAGCAAAGAAATGTTTCTAATATGATTAATTTAAACTCAATTTGATTGTCAAATAAACAAGCACTCGGTCGTTTCAATAACAAACAAAATTTAAAATATCTAATATCGACAACACAAAAGAGATTTTCATGTACGAAACATTAATCACCAATTGATTGAGGGACATAGCTTGACCTGGAAAACATTCAGCAAAAGGTTGTAGCTCTTCTGTTCGATGATAGGCCCTAAATCCAAACAATTGAAGAAATCAAGGATGCAGAGGTTTGTTCTTTAGAGGCTCGGGCTCGTAAAGGATTAGTAGGGCTGTAAATGAATGGGGTCGTATCGCTTGAGAAAAAGTTTAGTAGGCTCGAGCTTGAGAAAAATTTTGTTTATATTTGTTTATTTGGCAAATAAGTCAAAGTCTAATTTTAGACTCAACTTTTAAATAAGCCATGTCAAAACATAAAAATGTGCTTAAGAACAAGCTCATGAATATGATACTCTATTTAAATGTATATAATATTAAATGTTTATATGTATAAATATTTAAAATAAATTTATATAGATTTGAGATTGAATGTAGTAAGTTTGTAAATAAGTTCATAAGATATTAAATTATTAATTATAATTTATTTTGATAATATAAAAAATTTATTTTGAAGTATATTATATATAATTTTTAACATTACAAGATTGATGAATCTAATGCTTCATTCGGTTTGTTTTGTTGTAAAATATTTTTTGAAAAATATTTTAAGCATTTTACGTTGTTTGTTTTTTTGTAAAATGTTGGTCAAAGCTGAAAACATCTCCCGTTGACGGTAAAACCCCTTTATAAAAGTTTGTAAAACATTTAACGAAGGTGGTCGTCGCAAAGCTGACTAACTCGCACACCCCTTTGAACACTAGTCATACATCTCCCACTCCTCTCTTGCTCATAAAGGTGGTCGTCGCAATGCAATTATGGATCACAATGGTGTTTGAAGCCTAGTTCATTGTGGTTGGGTTTTGGGCCTTTTGGCGAATTGTGGCGATGAAACTTCGATTCATGGCTAGAGGCTCCAAGCACGACTGAAGGACACCAATGGTGGTCGAGGGCATTGATTTGGCAGCTGGGGCCGTGAATCCCTCAATTGAAAACATTTCACAGTGAAACAAATGGAGCATAATTTGTATAAGTTCATAAATATATATCTTTTTATTTAGTAAACTCAAATGATACAATTTAGTTATTTTATTTAATGGATGGAATGATCATTTTGGAAACAAAACCAAATTTGATGGTTCAAAATAAAAATTTTCAAAATTCAAAAACCAAAATAAAAACAACCACAAACTTTAAGGGGGCAAAAGTATAATTTAATAAATTATATTCACATAAAAATCAGGGCATGATTTATTTTTTAAAACGGTAAAACAAGAATTGAAAGTTAGTTATAATAGTATGTGAAATTCAAGCAATAAGTAGTAGAAGACCACCGCGCACCCTTAGTGTGGTGGTCACTCCACAAGTATAAGTGCTTGTGGGGTGTGGGGGGTAAGAGCCATTCAAGTCTCCAAGAGAAAACTTCACACACATATACCCTAAATTATGTTAGAATAAAATTTCTATCTTGTATTAAAAAAAAAAAAATAGTAGAAGAATATTACCCCAGGCCTAGCACCAATATTCAACGGTCACTTCTTTATTAGAGAATTATGCCTATAAGTCTATAACCATTCGGGATTTCCTTGCACTCACTAGTACAAAGATTCAGAATCATCAGTGAGTGGTTTGGATGTTGGAGTGAATAAACAAATTTTGATTCAACAAATAATATCATAAATAATTAGCAATAATATAAAATAAAAATAGTTTAAAATGATCTCACAATGCTATAGAATTATGCTGCGAAAGCATTGTTCTTAAAGATTGATTCGTACCATTCGGAGTAAAACTTGGTGTGATTGGTTCTCTTGGCCAAACAAACTCCTCAGGATTAGACTATAGTGTCAACCTTCATGATGAATGCACTTCTACTCACGGAGGTTCAATAACAACCCTCTATTGCCTTTCCTTAGAACAAATATAATTGTAGAAAAAATGTGAGAGAGGAGAGAATAGAAATTGTACATGTATATATAAATATAGAATAGTCAAAAGACTTATAGAAAGTGGTGTAGTGATGGGTATTAGATATATAGGCTACTCATGACAATAATAACCTATAGTTATTGGTAACTAAAAACTCATAAAAGCCCAATAATTATATTATCTATTATTGCCAAAAACTATTTTTCTCATAATTGCTTAACGGCTATTTTACTTATGAATTCCCCCCTACTAAAAAATAAATAATAATAAAAGTCTCACACCAACATTGTACAGGAACACTATCTAACACAACTGTCCCAACAGTCAAACCTGGCCCAAATCCAAACAACACACCCCAATATATCCAACCCTTCACCCGTGGTGGCCTTTCCGTTCTCCACAGAGTTCTTCCTCATTTCATCTAATATGAACAACACACATATATGCACTTGACAGGTTCCCATATATACTCATATACTCACTCAGAACATTACAACTCGCTCTAAGTTTGTCCTCTTTGAGTCCTAGCTTGCTCTGAACCTGGTCAAGAATGGCAGGACAACCGGTCCACCAGGATGTGAAATCCAAAACAAAGAGTTCCAATCACTTATACCAATGGGAGTAAAAGCTTCAACCAAGCTTTTCTCAATGTTGTTTGAAATAATCTCAGGCACATATTTTAACAAGTGAAAAGTGAGACCCACTTCACGTAAATGTCCTTCAATTGCACCATCAGAGTCGGGTATAGAATTAATTCTGTGATGCCGACACAACAAGTTGAAATAGTGGATGCTCAATAGATGTATCTGGGTCCGCCCAAATTATCACAGCAGCTGCACCATCAACAAAAAGTGCTTGACCCAACAATTGAGTCCAAATTAGTGTCAGAAGGTCCACGAAAAGAAACAGCTTTAATTTCACGGCACTCTTCACGAGCACCATTGTTGTTCTCAGCCAAATCCTTTGCAAGACGTAGCACGTACAGTCCCACCGGCAAAGCAACCTTGTAATTGGTAAATCATGACTCGATTCACAGAAGGTCTTAGCTCTTAGGCCAAGGAGCTTGGTGAGTTGATAATCTGCACCAGCTGGCATTGTCTATACCTGGCATTGTAAAGAAGACAAGGTGGGTGATCTTAAATTTGGGTTGCCCCCACTCTTTGATTAATGCCTTTGTTGCCGCTTCCTTTCCTATAGCTTTGGTACCTCAACCACCAGTATATCTTGACTTGCGTCAAGTGATGGAGCCATGAACTCACACGTCTTTGGGTTTTCCTTCAAAATCTCCTCAACTGTTAGTATAATGGTGCATGTTGGGAAAATTAGTAGTTTATTGAAAAAAAAATGCTCTTAATTTGAAATAAATTATTTTATGATTTTATACTTAATTAATGCTTTTTATTATTATTATTTTTTTAGAAAGAACATTGTAATTTTATTGATGATTAGCCGAATCGGCTTGAATTACAAAAACAAAGTGCGGAGGAACATCCTCCATCCATATCGAAAACTCGCTAACAAATCTCGCATGTCTAGCAATGTTATGGGCTGACTTGTTAGCCTGTCTTTGCATATACTTGAACTCCACTAATTCCAATTGATCTGCTATCTCCTTAGCTTCATCTAGTAGATGTCCGTACTCGGTCAGTGAAGTTTTTTTGCTCTTCAAACCGTCAATAGCAATCTTCGAGTCACCTTCAAGAATAATCGAAGATAGTCCGAGGTCTTTGGCGAACTGAAGGGCCTTCTTTGCTGCTATCACCTCCACTGCAGCAACTGAAAAAGGCAAGTGGAAGTTCTCTGCCATGGAAGCTACCACACTTCCTTCCCCATTTTGAACTATGACTCCTACCCACGTTGGCTCTCTCTAAACACTGACCCATCAAAAGTCACTTTGAGTTTCGACCATGGTGGTGGCTTCCATATAGGCCGAGGATCACACTGAGGAGTCTGATCTGGAGGGCGCGGAGGAATGGTTCGAACAAAGGATGATCTGGTTTTTTGCACTTCCATAAGAACATGCTAGATTGGTAGGTGCTTGCCGCTTGTTCTCATGGAGTTTCTGCGATACCAGATTGCCCAAACCGTCGTGGCGAAGATGCTCAAATCTTTCCCTGTCTCTATGATTTTTTCTACCACGTCTTGGAAGCTCGAGAATTGCGGACTGGAATTGTAATCCTACGTGCTTTCCTGGGACCAGACCTAAGATATACAAGGGCACGACTATAGTGCATGGAGCACATCCTCGGTAGCGCTGTTACAGTGGTCACAGCGCTCATCCACCAGTACCATTCGGCGCCTGAGATTGTGCTTGGTTGGTATTGAGTTCCTAATGGCCCTCCACAGAAAGCTTCGGACCTTCGGCTGAACTTGTAATCCCTACACTTTCTTCCATAGAGTGTTGTCTTCCGGTTGGTATTCATTATTGTCCAAGCTCCTTGATTTATAAAGAAATCTGTAACCTGACTTCACAGTGTATGAACCCGTTGGAGTGAAAGGCCACACAAGAACATCTTCAACCGGTTTGCCACACAAGGGAATTGATTGAATCAAGTCCTTATCTCTTGGACTGAACAGCAAGTGAAGTGTGTCTTGCCTCCACATCTGATGAGAGGAGTCCAATAGAGAAGCCGCTGTTGCATTTTCCCAACCCGGTGTTGCTGGTGAGGAAATGAAAGGCATAAAATCTAAAGGCAGCCAAGGGTCTGACCAAATTCGGATTGAGGACCCATCACCTACCCTCCACCGCATTCCTTCTTTTAACACTTCCCTACCTTTTAAAATGCTTCGCCATGCATAAGAACCTGCTTGTGATTCCGATGCCTCCATAATTGAGCAATGGGGGAAATTTTTTTGATTTGAACATCCTATAGAATAGAGAATTCTTATTTTGGAGCAACCTCCAAGCTTGGTATGCGAGAAGTGCATCATTGAATAATGATAGGTCTTTGAAGCCCATTCCACCTTCACTTTTTTGGCTTACACAATTCTTCCCATTGAACCCAATGTATTTTTCTTCGATCTCATCTTTGTCCCCACCAAAACATTTGTATGAGCCCCTCTAATTCATTGCACAAGCCAATGGGTAATTTGAAGCAATTCACGGTATATGTAGGGATGGTTTGAACTATCGCTTTAATAAGGATTTCCCTACCAGCTTGAGAGAGTAGTTGTTCTTCCCACCCTTGTAATTTCCTCCAAACACACTTCTTAATATAGTTGAAGCTTGCTTTCTTATTCCTCCCCACTAATGATGGCAAGCCTAGGTACTTCTCATAGCTACTTATTTCCTCCACCCCCAAAGTATTTTTAATCATCATCCTCCTATCTTCAGATGTTGAGTGACTAAAAAATATTGTGGTTTTTGCCTTGTTTATTTGTTGACCTGAGCTCGATTCATAAGTTTGCAAAATTTCCAAAATCTTTTGGCATTCCTCAGTATTAGACCTACAAAAAAGCAAACTATCGTCTGCAAATAAAAGGTGGGTTAGTGTGGGGCCTCTCCTTGAAAGGGAAAAGCCATGAATGTCTCCTTTAGTTGCTGATTGAGTAAGTAAACCATGGAGCCCTTCCGTACATAAAAGGAATAAAAAAGGGGATAGCGGGTCCCCTTGTCAGATCCCTCTAGATGGCCTTATAAACCCTTGTGGAACACCATTGATGAGGATAGAGTATGATACACTGGACAGACTTAGCATCATGAGGGTCATCCATCTTCCATTAAAACCCAATTTTTTCATCATGCATTCCAAAAAAGACCACTCAACTCTATCATAGGCCTTGCTCATGTCAAGCTTAATGGCCATATAATCCTCTTTGGTGGATTTATGGTTGTGCATACTGTGAAAGGACTCAAAGGCAATTAGGATATTATCCGAAATAAGATGATCTTTTGTGAATGCACTTTGGTGTTTAGTGATAATGTGAGGCAGAATTTTCTTAAGTCTGTTAATGGGACGAAATTCGGAAACCAATTCTGGATTTTTGACTTTGGGAATAAATGTGATGAAGGTGTGATTTAGGTGTTCTGGTAGTGTGGTTGAATTTAAGAAAGATAAAACAGATGTTGTGATATCCTTACCCACCAAATCCCAATAATGTTGATAGAACAATGGTGGTATGCCATCGGGGCCGGGTGCTTTGAGTGGTGCCATTTGATTGAGGGCCTCCTTGACATCATTTTCGGTAAACTCTGCTAGCAACTCCTTGTTCATATCCTCGGTGACTAGACATTGAACTGTCTCTAAAACTAACTCGGGTTGACATGCCCGTGTTGATGAAAATAACTTGCTATAAAAATTCAGCAACTCCATTGCCACTTGTTTAGGGTCCGAACACCATTGCCCCATTGCATTCCTTATTCCTTCAATCTTGTTTCTCCTATATCTTTGAGTGGCTCTGCTATGGAAGTATTTTGAATTTTTGTCACCATGAGTAGCCCATAGTGCATGTGATCTTTGAAACCACATCCTTGTCTCTTTATCCAGTAATTCATTCACCTCATTCCTTAAGCCCCTAGCCTGAAAATTAATTTCCAGTTGCAAGGGCCTCTAATTTGGCTTGAACCAAAAGTTTCTGCTTCAATTTCAATTCCTTTCGTACACTCCCAATATTCTTACAAATCTAAAGGTATAAAACTGACACATTATTTAAAATTATATATGACATAATATTTAGCAAAAAAAAAAAAAACGACATAGTAGTATGTAACTATTTATCTAAGAAATAATTAATAAACTTCATTTTAAGTGGGGATTTATTTAGTGTGAGTAAATAGCACATGAAGTATTAATTAGGTTACTCGCCAAAGGTATTTTAGGTCAACGGGTATTTGTTATTATTTTGGCAAAAATCCAAAACTGACCCTCTAACTTTCAGCATTTTTCATTTCAGTCCTCTAATTTTCAGTTTTGTCATTTCAGTCCTCTAACTTTCAATTGTTGTCAATTCAGTACTACGTTAAACCTCAATTATCTGCTGTTGTTAAGGGTCTGTTTGGATACAGCTTATTTTGCTGAAAATGAAAACTTATTGCTGAAATTACTGTAGATAAATGTAAAAGTTAGTTGAAATAGTATAATGGGGCCCATGAATAGTACCAAAAAGTGCAGTGGGGCCCATGAATAGTAGCAAAAATAAGCTGAATAGTGAAATAATTTTCATTTATAATATGTATCCAAACGGAGGCTAGAGTCTGTTTGGATACCGCTTATTTTGCTGAAACTGAAAACTTATTGCTGAAAGTATTATAGATAAAGGTAAAAGTTAGTTGAAATAGTACAGCGGGACTATGAATAGTACCAAAAAGTGCAGTGGGGCCCATGAATAGTAGCAAAAATAAGCTGAATAGTAAAATAATTTTAATTTTTCATTAGTATCCAAACATACACTAAATGAGCCAAAACGACATCGTTTTGGCTTTTTTTTTTTATATAATAAATTTCGGAATTAAAAGAAAAAAAAAACTGATATTAAAAAAAAAAAAAAACATTTAGGGGAACAACACCCAAATCCCTAACTTAGAGAATTTGGGGAAACGATTAAACTGGTTGGCAATTTGAGAGAGAGAAACTGAGTCGGACTGAGAGAGAGAGATTGATTCGGTTTGACTGTTCGAGACCGAGTATTAGAGACCGATTTGCAGAGATATTATGAATCAGTTTGAGAGATTGAATCGGTTTGACTGAATCGGTGATGGAGTTCTATTGAAGACCGATTTGCAGAGATTGAGACCGAGACTGAGAAGGTGATGGATTTCTAACATTGTGATGTTTTAGGGTGTACTCCGTAGCTCCAGCTCCGGCTAAGTTTTGGGTAAGTGATGAAAACCCAGTTTTTTTAGTGTGTTTTTTTTGGTATAAGTAGTAGCAGAACAATGAATTTTGAGCTAGATTTTGCTGTGTGTTTGGTGACTTTTTCTGTTGAGTATTTTTATTGCATTTTGTTTGTTTATGTTGGACTTTGTTGACTGATAGGTGAGATTAAATGCGTTGGGATAATCTACTTTATATGGTTTTTTTTTTTTTGAGTGGATAATATTTTTTTTGTCTGTTTGCTGAACATCTTCACATGCAATTTTATTGTTTCAAAACAACTTGGTCCCCACTTGGAGGAGTTGTTTGTTGTGTGGGGTATTTAGATGTTAGCATTTTACTTTATTTTTCTGTTGAGCTAATAGTGTGTGTGGGGTTACTTAACACTGTTTTGTCACTATCTTTGTCTGCTAAAATACTTGTGTTGTGTGCTGACTTTTTTATTTAAAACTTTCAGAGAGAAGATGATTGATCAGAATTTTACATTAGTTTTTCACTACAACGGAGTATTGCACCACTTAGGTAAGAAAAGGAAGTATATAAGTGGTAAGGTGAAAGTTTATGATAATGCGGATTCAGACTGCTTTTCTGTTCTGGAGGTTAAGAATTATTGTGCGGAGTTGGGGGTATTGGATTATGTCCAGTTTTATTATCTTATGCCTGGGTTGGACCTTGACAATGGCCTAAGATATTTGTCTATTGATGCTGATACTCATGAACTATTTAAGTGTCTTGACCCCATTGATCCTAAAATAGACATTTATGTAGAACATGCAACTTCTGTTCAGAAACAATTGTTAGTCAGGGATGTCAGTGTTGTTGATGTTGCAAATTTGTTTGGTTATGGTGTTGGTGTGGAGGGTCTGGGTGTTGATGACATTGATGGTGATTGTGATGATAATGAAGTTGATGTGGAGAATGGGGATGTTGATGAAGTTGATGTGGAGGATAGAGATGAGGCTCTTGCTGATGATGAGTTTGAGGAGGGTGGTAATGTGGTCGATGAAGGGAATGATGCTAGGGGCATGGATGGGAATGGTGCTGTGGGAGATGTGGATTATGAATGGTATGACTCTGACTATGATGACCCAGCCAATGAACAGTTATATGAAATTACTGTGGATGGGGTTGATGACTACACAATTCAGCCCACCATAACCCATAACAATCAGCCTTCACAAGAACCCACAAATGCCATCCATCCATTGTCACACCCACCTAATTTTGCAAACCAATCACTATCCCACCTAGATCTAGTTCCAACTCTTTTTAATTGGCTGTTGGACGAAATACCAAGTGGATTTGACTATGCATCCTTGGACTAGTTGCATTCTCCTGACAATTCTGATGGTGATCAAAAGAAAAAATTACCTGAATTCAGAAGTGAATACTTAAAGGATCTTGAGTTTGTGTTGGGGATGTCATTTAGGGACAACAAGCAGTTCAAAGAGTTTGCACGAGCTTACAAATTGAAGCATGGATATGGCATCAAGTTGTCAAAGAATGAGAAGTCTAGGGTGAGGTATAAATGTGTTGAAGGTTGTCCTTGGAAAGTGTTTGCAGGTATTGATAAGGAGGAAAACTTCCGGATTAGTGCGTTGTATGATACTTATACATGCAGTAGATCTTTCCATAGTAGGCAAGTTTCTGCACATTGGGTGGCAGAAAAGTATGTTAATCAATTAGAGTCACAGTTGCTATCCCTGGTCATAATTTCAAGAGAGTCTATGTGTGCTTAGTTGCATGTAAAGAGGGATTTGTTAGTCATTGTAGACCATTGATAAGCTTAGATGCTTGTCATTTGAAGGGTGTAGTTGCTGGCCAACTTCTAGTAGCTGTGGGTATAGATGGAAATGATGTACTCAATTGCTTATGCTGTTGCTGAGGCAGAAAATAAGGAGACTTGGACATGGTTTTTGGAGAATTTAATAGGTGATATAGGGCCTGTGAGAGACCATGGATGGTGCTTTATTTCAGAACAACAAAAAGGTTTACTTCCTGCTTTAGCTAATGTGGTCCCAGACGCATACAATAGATTCTGTGTGAGGCATCTCTTTGCTAACTTCAAGAAGAACCATCAAGGAAAGGAGTTAAAGGACTTGTTGTGAGGGGCAGCTAAGGCATCAACAAGAGCAGCATTTGAAAGTTATATGAAGCAAATGGAAATAGTGAGCAAGGAAGCTTGTGATGAGTTAAGAGGTAAGTATCCGTTGCAGTGGGCTAGGCACACTTTTCCCTATTATCCAAAGTGTGATATGCTATTAAATAACCTTTGTGAGACTTTTAATTCGAAGATTGTGGAAGCAAGAGAAAAGCCATTGGTCAATATGCTTGAAACCATTAGAAGATATCTCATGGTTAGGATCCGTAAGAATAGGGATTCAATGGCTAAGTTTCAAGCCCCTATTTGTCACAAGATCCAGCAAAAATTGGAGAAATGTAAAGAGGCTAGCATTGATTGCAAATCTATTTGGTCAGGTGGGATTTGACTGGGATCCCTTGTAAGCATGCAGTGCACGTAATAGCTTTCAGGAAAGAACGGGCTGAGGATTATGTGCATGACTTCTATAAGAAGGATACATATATTGCTTTATATTCGCATCTCATTCAGCCATGCAATGGTCCTGATTTGTGGCCGGAAGTAGATGGAGATGAAATACTTCCTCCAATCCATAAAATTCAGCTAGGGAGGCCTAAGATTGATAGAAGAAGAAAGGATAAAGATGAAGTTCATAACCCTTACAGGATGAAGAGGAATCAAACAAGTTTAAAATGTGCACATTGTCATCAATTGGGTTATAACAGAAGGACTTGTAGGAGCAATCAAAGACCACCAGGAGTAGTAACTGCCCAGGGCAAAGGCAAGGCGGCAACTGACGAGGCAAGGCAACAAGTAGCGGCAGAAAGAGGGTATTTGAATTCATTTAAATTATTTCCTTAATGCAACAAATTCTGCACATTGCTAATGTTTTTCACATGCAGGCTGCCAGCACTGAGGAGCACTTCATGGGATTTAGAGTGCAAGTAGACAGTGCATTTAGCAGCCAACAAAGCAATGTATGTGTGACATGTATATATATATATATATATATATATAAATATATATATATATATATATTTAGCTTGGTCCATTGAAGAAATTTTCTGACTTTGCTATTGGGTGTGTACATATTTATTTTATTTTATATATATAAAAAAAACACGTATATTTGTTTGAGCATGAAGTTGCGTATCTACTTTCTTCACCATATCATTGCATGCATTAGGGGAATATGAAACTAAGGCAATGTTCAAGCCTAATACGTGCATGGGATACTTAATTTTTTTCCTTGATCTTACATGATCAAGGAAAAAAATTCAGGTGACTGCTGTAAGTATTTTGAGGTTCCTTTTTGCACTTTTAAGTAAATATAGCCCTTTAATAAGCATTGGCCTTGCGCGGTCACTTGGTGCGTTGGTCACTCCACAAGTATAAGTGTTTGTGGGGTGTGGGGGCAAGGGTCGGGGTTCAAGTCTCCAGGAGGGAGCTTCACACACATATACACTTAGATTAGACTAGAGTAGAAATTCTAACTTGTATAAAAAATAAAAAATAAAAAAAATAAAAGCATTGGCCTTGCTGCTTTTAACTGGAAAAGTAACTTCCTGTTTTTTGCTGTGTGGCTTAGCAGCAACATTAGATAGTGCCAGTAGTTGTTCCACAGAAGCCTGCTCATCATTTTGTCAACATTAAATAGTGACAGTAGTTAACCTGCAAGTTAGGAAAGTACAATTTTAGAAAAATAGTTAACCTGCAATCTCACCTGATACTCGTTCAAGCAAGATTGCAAACCTGAGGGAAATTAGTTACACCCATCCAATTAGCCCTTTCAACTAACAAAGTAAGAGAGACGCAAACTTACTGCTTTTATCTTTATAGATTAATTTACTATGCTATCTTCATTGCTCATGGATTGAGTTTGATGTAATGAGGTAGTTTTAGCAACACTATTCTTTTGGTTCAAAAATATTTTGTAATCAGCAAGAAATTGGGACGTTTTAGTTAATTTTTTGATGAAAGGAAGGTTGCTAGATTTTCTTAAAGGTTAAATATGATCATTCTAAGATTGCAGTGAAGTTTCCACAATCCCTTCCATATGTGCACGAGAAATTGGATATTATGTTGAAAACAGATACTATCTATATTAACTGACATTTAAGTAACTACTTTTGGACAACCTGCTTATGGTAGTTATCATATCTGTTGTGACTGCATTGCTCATTGAATTGGGTTGACTGATGTACATAAATGTGACTGATATTGTTCTGCCCATGGATAAATTCACCTTTCACTTTATTATTTAGGGAAATGTTTATGACTGATGTACAAACACTATAGAGTATAGAGTCTATCTCACCATTTCTAATAAATATATTTCAGTATGCATATAATATATATATATATATATATATCATCTTTTTGTTGTCAACTTCTAATGTCTATATACTTTTCACATTCAGGCTGCCAACATTGAGGGGAACTCGAAGAGATCTAGAGCAGGAGTTGACTGCAGAAATTTTAATAGTTAACAAATCAGCAGAACTTAGTTAATTCTAGCAATAGTACTTCAGAACTTAGGCATGTAGTTTGTTATGTGATTGGCCAAACATTGTCACACGACTATTATTTTGTGATGTTATTGCCAAACTATCAAGGCAATTTAATTTTTGAACAAAGTTGAGCAATGAATTTATTTTGCAATGTTGAAGGTTCATGATGGACATGTCTTATGCATGTTTTGTTCTTTCCAAAATCCACTAGAAGTTGTGAACTTAGTTATTGTTCATATTTCCACTAAAATATTTGGGACACAGGTAACTAGTTGACTTGCTGAAAAGCAAATTGGACTGAAATCTTGTTAACTGAAATATGGTTTGTGTTGATTTCCTATGGTTTATTGCTGCTGGTTATTCAACCAAAGATGATATATATAGCTAGTCCATTCCGTGACACATTGGAATGGACTAGCTATATATATCATCTTTATTAATTGAACACTGCAATAATTGTACAATAACTGTAATCCTTGCTGTACAAAATCTTTCATTTTAAAAAACTAGCATTCCATTATATAAGATTTCTTCATAAACATTTCACCATCACATGTCCATAAACATTTCTTCAAAAAAAAAAAAAAAAAAAACTAGTGATCTATCTATCATCTATCTGTCAATGATAATTACGGTAAATAATTGAATTATTGCCCCCGCCATCACCACTAATTTACATTATCAATTGTCGGTGACTAGTGACCACGTTGCTTTTTCATAAAACACGCCAATTAAGCTTTTATACTTGTCACTCTTCTTTTGGACTTTTTCTTCATTTCAAAATCAAGTTCGGTCACTGACTACTAATTACAAAAATAGAAATCTAACTTTGGTGACCATTCCAATTTTAAAACGCCATCTCTTTTTGTTTTTTAGAAGAAAAATTAGAGCATGTGACAAGTCGTTAATTGTAATAGTTAGTTAAGCACAATTATATGAGTAAAGGTGGGTACCATATTAATAAAACAAGGTATTATAGATTTTTAATTATAGTGACCTTTGTAGTTTTGGAACCCCAAATTTTTTATTATGTGGCATAGCGTTTCCATGTGGGATTACAGTACTTCCACATAACAATCCCACATCATATACGTTTCCAAGTGTGTCGTATACTTTGTATACTAGCAACTATTCTCGATCAATGATAGTGTAAATTAAATAGCTGACGTGTCCAAGGTCATTGTGCTCCCCACATGGTTCAACCCTTGATGACTTTTGTAAGTTTGTTACATTGTGGTTGATGATGACGTGCAGCTATGGCAATTGGAGACACTATTGTTACAAAAGGACACATACCTAAACTACAGTCAAGCATTGAGCTACACAAGTCAGGCATTGAGCCAGAATTTACAAGGGCTGAGAAAGAAAAGCCCAATAAGACGGTGGAGCACAAAATTCGTATATTATTTGCAAGAGAATTGGAGGAGACTTTGGGTTTTGGCATTGTGGATTTGCATCATGATTGGGCTGTTTACATGGAAATTCATTCAGTACAAAAATAGAAGTGCCTTCCACGTCATGCATTATTGTCTCCCTACGGCTAAAGGTGCAGCCGAGACCCTTAAGTTCAACATGGCTTTAATTCTCTTCCCCGTGTGTAGAAACACAATCACTTGGCTCAGGTCTACCAAGTTGGCTTACTTCATACCTTTTGACGACAATATCAATTTTCACAAGGTACACATCAAACCCATTAATGCTTCTTGAATTTGTCATTGCTTAATTTATACCTTAACTATTTAGGACCCATATCCGAGACTTTTAATTAATTAAGTCCCATCTCCGAGACTTGTGTTTCAAGTCAGCATGATGAAAAGTTTTCTATTCATTATTACTAAAAATTTTACTTTTTTTTTTTTTAATACTTTTTTACTATTATTACTACTACATTGATGATCACATCTCTATGGGTACATTTGCTTATAGACGCAGCAAAAATTGACAACCACACATACGGCTATACGTCTGTACCTTTATTTTACTTTTTATAGGTAAGCAAATTTTTTTTTTTTAATATACATATGTATAGACAAACATAAAGGAGTAGATTCCCTCAATTTACTGTTGCAAAAATGACAATAAATCAGCCATGGTGAAATCAATTTAGATTTAAGTCGTCAAACTCAAAACATTGACTTTATTTACAAACCATGGGAAGCTAATTGTGCTAAGCAAGCAAACAAAACATAGTCTTTATTTATTTATTTATTTTGGTAGAAAGATGGGAATCATTTATCATAATAAAATACTAATACAAAAGCTTTGTCCTTCTACCACCCTAGGTGGGTGTCTAGAAACAAAAGGTTTCATAGGGCATTCTCTAGGAGTGTCAAGTTGAAAAGGTCCCATACATATCTACAATATATAGAAGATGAACATTGACTGTATTTTTCAAGTTTGCTCCTTTGCTCCCTTCCTCTTTTAGCAGGCCTATTCTTTATACCATTATTTTTTATTTTCATAGAATATGTGATATAGATGGACGGTTCATCTCACTTCAGGAGAGTCTTATAATAAAAAATTAGAGAAGCGAAATTGGGTAAAATATGGAACTATGGGTTCTAATTAACTCAATTGTTATTATTATTTTTTTTATCAAATTCTATCTTAGGGGAAAAAAACCCTTACTGGTATCTGGGAAGTAAGAGATTAACATGATTGATGATATATTATTTATTTTTGCGGCTAATAGATTAATTCAAGCGATCTTACCACGCAAGCTAAAATCAAATTACCATATAGAACCGAAAAAGAAGAGTCGAAATAAGTGCTCTTTGGAAGGTTTGGACCAAATATTGGGGGAGAGATCATCAACCTTATGTTTTTGTAGTAGTTAGTTCATGTTTTATGCATCTCAGGTCCTAGAAAAAGGTGCCTATCTATATGTTATGGGTTATGATTCTAATAGTTCGGATTGATCAGCTATTGTGTTTACATAATAGTAATTAAGCACCCCAAGGAAATAAGTATGGCTCTTTCTCTAGCATAGGCCCTTATGACTTACTGCCACTGGAACAGGATTATATACAGAAATGTTTCCAATGTTTAAAGCATGCCATTTTATCAATATACTAAGTAAAAACGGCTTAAAGTTTGAGCAATGTGATATTGCATGCTGTTATTCTTCCCTTGGGTCCTAAAAGGTATGAACTTTAAGTTTCTACCATATGTGTAGCTACTGATGCACTGATTTTGCCATGTCTGGGTTTAATGAATTGGAAGGATAACACATACAGATCATATTGTAACTTAGATGTCTTTTTCATCTTCAAAGGTTTGGCTAAGCTGTCTTCAAGTAGCATGACTCATCGCAATGTGACTCTTTACTGCAAGAATGACAAAGTTGATCTATAGATGTCGTGAATTCAATATTGTGAAAGTCTCATCTAATAACTAAAGTGAATACCTTATTAGAATACTTGATGACTTGATGTATGTGCTGCCTCTAAATATGTTTTCATTTTTCTTTTTGTTAACCTCTCTTTGCAGACAATCGCAGGAGCCATTGTAGTTGGTGTCATTCTCCATGCCGGGAACCACCTTGCATGTGATTTCCCTAAACTTTCTCACTCGCCTGAGGGAGAATATGAGAAATATTTAAGTGTTGACTTCGGTAAATACAGACCCAGTTACGCAAAGCTGGCTGAAGGAGTAGACGGTGTGACTGGAATCCTAATGGTGATTCTCATGACAGTTGCGTTTACACTTGCAACACGATGGTTTAGGCGGAGTCTTGTTAAGCTGCCCAAGCCCTTTGATAAGCTCACTGGTTTCAATGCCTTCTGGTATTCACACCACCTATTTGTCATTGTCTATGTCTTGCTCATCCTCCACGGACAATTCGTATATCTTGTGCACAAGTGGTACCTTAAGACGGTATACTTTTGATATTTCAAGTGATCATATTTATATTTTCAACAATAGTTATTTTTCTGCTTAGAAGAGCTAGCTAATGTATTGAGTTCATGCATGCAGACATGGATGTATCTTTCCATTCCGGTTTTAATGTATGCAGGAGAAAGAACCTTAAGGTTCTTTCGGTCAGGCTCCTACACTGTCCATCTTCTAAAAGTGAGTCATAAATTATCAATTGTTTCAAAGTTTTAAACTATTAAGAAATGAAGAATTTAATGATTTAACTCTTATTCTAACAATGAGAACCTCTTACATTTATTTGAATGCATGGTGTATTCCACAATGGATTGCATGCTCACAAGTTGTTTTTTCTCCTCTTAATTCAAGGCTGTTTTTTTCTAACCTTGATTTTCTTAGGTTGCCATCTATCCTGGAAATGTTCTTGCGTTGCAAATGTCTAAGCCACCCCAGTTCAATTACAAGAGTGGACAATACATGTTTGTCCAATGCCCTGCAGTTTCTCCGTTTGAGTGGTAAGTCACCGTAGCATTCCCTGAAATCACTATATTTTGGGAAATTTTCACTTTTTCGGTAATTTACAGCAACTGCACCAAGCAATGGCTTTGTTTAAGCAAAGCTATCCCTAGGTGAAATCCGAGAATTAGGCTATCCAAAATTTTATTATAATAATAGTTAAATGATTAAATTTACAATTTTCTAACAATTATTTAGACGCTTGCCAATGTTATACTATAAAGTGACAATGTTCTAGTCATAATTTCAATGCTTTGCGAGCGAGAATATATGCTGAATGCTGAATAGTTTTTGAAAATAAAAAAGTTCTGATGAGAATGTCTGAATCATACAATACTCAATCTGGTCACCACCAGCACCATGTAAAAATGTGGCTACCCAATTGATCATTTTTATGGTTCAATTTATGCATCCCAGGCATCCATTTTCCATTACCTCTGCTCCTGGAGATGACTACCTTAGCATTCACATCCGGCAGCTAGGTGATTGGACACAAGAGCTTAGAAGGGTATTCTCTGAAGCCTGTGAGCCTTCTGTGTCTGGAAAGAGTGGGCTTCTAAGGGCTGATGAAACAACCAGAAGAAGGTATAATTTTGTGCACCTGTCTAATGTCTTCCCTGGTTTAGCATTTTTTTTAAAATTATTTTTCATGTTATGTAATATGTAAAATTCCTTTTGGAGATTACAGTTTGCCTAAGCTCTTAATAGACGGGCCTTACGGTGCCCCTGCACAAGACTACAGGAAGTATGATGTCCTGCTACTTGTTGGGCTTGGAATTGGGGCAACACCTTTTATCAGCATTTTAAAAGATTTGCTCAACAACATTATCAAAATGGAGGAGGAGGCAGTAAGTAACTTGTTCTGTTTTTGCTATATGACTTTTATAGACCTTCACTATTTAACCTGCAATAGTATCAGTACTTGTTAACCTGTTCTAATTTTCATAGACTTATTACCAGGACTTGGGATAAAACTATGTATTTTATCATGCAAAATAAAAATTCTGTTTCCTTCTCAACAGGATTCTGTCTCAGATGGCAATAGGGAATCAGATCTAAGTGTTGGAAGTACAGATTCTTCAATGAATAATAGGGTCTGTCCAAAGCGGAAAAAGCCTCTGAAGACCACTAATGCTTACTTCTACTGGGTAACTAGGGAGCAGGGCTCGTTTGATTGGTTTAAAGGGGTCATGAATGAAGTTGCTGATCGGGATCAAAGGGTAAAAAAGAATGCTCCTTGGCATCATTTCATTTCCTTTGTTGAAAATTTCCCAAGTTTGATAACTTTAACTTGTCAATTTGGAAATTAGGGTGTCATTGAAATGCATAACTACCTGACCAGTGTGTATGAGGAAGGAGATGCCCGATCGGCTCTCATTACCATGGTGCAAGCACTCAACCATGCCAAGAATGGAGTTGATATTGTTTCTGGAACTAGGGTAAGCTCTTTGATGATTATCATTCTCATACTCAATACTTTTCTAGACCTCATTCATGCAATCAAATATTTTTTAACTGTTTCTTGAACTATGTGGCTTTGGACCAGACCACTTTTCTTTTAGAATTGTTAGTAGCAACCAACGACTTTAACCAAAAATAAATAAACAAAAATACAAGAAGTGGGATGGGGTATTTGACAAATACAAGGCCCTTTTCGCTGAAAACCTTAATGTGTTACTAATTGTTTTCCATTCCTTTCATTATCAGGTAAGAACTCATTTTGCCAGGCCTAATTGGAAGAAAGTTTTCTCCAAAATATGTTCCAAGCACTGTTCTGCAAGAATAGGTGAGATAAATCTCCAATAGGCCAAAAGATATTACTAGCAAATTTAGCTTTCTTCTAATGTTATCATTGTGGTTTTGGTAACTTTGATCAGGGGTATTCTACTGTGGGGCACCAGTTTTGGCTAAAGAACTTAGCAAGCTCTGCT
Organism: Notholithocarpus densiflorus; assembly: GCA_030021035.2. NCBI lineage: Eukaryota > Viridiplantae > Streptophyta > Magnoliopsida > Fagales > Fagaceae > Notholithocarpus > Notholithocarpus densiflorus. The sequence continues at coordinate 7,672,986 of JARYZH020000009.1, read as the reverse complement.
ATGAGTTCAACCACAAAGGTCCAACCAAATTTGAATTCCACAAGGAGCATTTCTAAAACAGTGGGATTGCGTATATACCCAATGTCTACACTCTCTCACTTCACCATTCAGACCTATCTCTAACACTTCCATCTACTTAAAGAATTTTTGTGATAAGCTAGAAAGGAGAAGAAAAAGAAAAAGAAAAAGAAAAAAAAGAAGTATTGTACAGTCCTCGTTAGAAAATGGGAAAGAATGAAAATTGAAAAGCATATATTATTTTCTTTTTTTATTCAAGTAACCCATCAAAATGGTATTCTAGATTTCTAGTTCTAGTCAATAATAGATTTAAATTATAATATGGCACCGGCTCTGCATCTGTACAAGTGGCAGAAATATAGAGGTGAAAGGTGGCAGTGGACCTAAGGTGCATTGTTGGAGAGCAAGAGTGCGTTACAGCTGCAATATTGGAGAGGTTGACCTATTTGGTATTTGATAATGATAATATATAGTATATTCATATGGGTAGGCATGAATGATTGAGAGACGTTTAGGTGGGGGTAGAAGAAGAAGACAGTTCTGGAAAGGAGAAAACTGAGGTAGGTTTTGTGGACTCTAAGAGGTGATGGGATTTGGAAGTATTGTACTCTTGTTGAACCTTAAAAAGTTTTTCCATGAGTCGGGCCCAGGGAATCATTCTAGAATGTGGATGATGACGAAGAGCTCCACATGTTTAAATTCTTAGAATAAGGAAAAATTATGTGTAAAATACATTCATATATTTGTCCATTTATTTTTGGAAATATACATACATATATAAATATATATACGAGATAGAGTTATTGTTGGTTTGTAAACATCATAGCATGGTAAGTCAGTCAATGGCTTTATTGTATTGTATCCTGTTATAAACAGAATGTTTATTGGATACTTTACTATCATGGGCTCTTCAATGTCTTCCTTGTTTATGTAAGCATAAATTAATAACTTAATGGGCTAGTAATTGTAATTTTGAAAGCACCTGTTCTCATCTCTTGCCTTGCCCTATAGCCCTTGTAAGCCTCTGCACCTCTACTTTTGTGTAATGAAATGAAGCTGAAATGAACTGCTTCTGATTTATATGTAAACTTCTTAAAAATAAAAGAATAGGAATGCCTCTTGATTTTAATTCTATTGTTTACTAGCTAGGCTAAAGCCTTCTTATTCACTTCTCATTGTAGTCCCAGAATGACTTGTCAAAAGGTAAATTTGATTGTTCTTGTATTAGATCATATTAATAACTTTTATTAAAGTAATGAATGAAGCTCGTTGTGAAAGGAAGGAAGACTTCTCCCATATGACTGAATAATTTCTTTTGTTAGACATTTACTGTTCTTAACAAACACGCAACAAACCATAAGTTCTTGCCTATCATATTAATAATCTTTGATCCATTAGAAAAGTTATAAAAAAATATGAGGAATTAACTCAAGTTTCACTTACCAAAAGGGAACATTGTTACTCCTCATAAGAGCAAGTACATGTGTCGCATACAACAAATGCCAGCATAAATTTTCTATGTGCTTAGCAATAGCAGCATGGGCATGGCTGTCTCTCTCTCTCTCTCTCACTCTCTAAATTTATCCCTCTTTATGAGACATTCTTGTAATTTACAGTTTTGTGTGTGTTGAGAATCAATGTTAATTACAGTTGATAGTTGAATTTGGGTTTTTATTTTTTTTGTGTTGCTAAATAGTTGAATTTGTATTTACTCCTTCATTTGTAGGCTCCTTTTATGTGTGCAGCTTCTAAGACATATTGTTAGCTTTCATTATTATATAAACTAACGCAAGTAGTGGGCTTGACTCTCCATCTTGAACCTGGATCGAAAAGCTAAGCTCATCAAAATACCACAGTTGGCAAAGTGATAAAAGCAACCTCAATGAAAATAATACTCTGTTGGACACTAAACAATGTGAAAATAATATCATTTTTTATATGGTTATCGTGTCGATAAGGGTACTTTGAAGTTTCTTGGTTAGATGTGTAATGCAACTTGACCTTTTAGATGAGAATGTCTCTTTTGGTCCATTTCTATGTGGCTTTTGTTTTGTTCAATTTTTATGGCCCCAGACTACGTGCTAAATGGACTTTCCGAAAGAGGATTCCTATTCGGCCCAATAGGGTGAGCAGCAGAAAATGGTAACAGTCTTGGGTCAAATACGAAGTAAAAGTAATATATTGTCAAGGCCCAAACTGAAGATTATGCTAAAAAATGAATATAGACCCAAACAGAACCAGCTGAAATCTATAACTCAAAAAGCATAATCGATTGTTTGTATGAATTGCTTAGAGAAGTCTCAAATTATTTCTATCTTATTCTACAGACTACAGATATCAAAAATGTTTATCTCAAAAAAAAAAAAAACAAAAAATGTTTACTTGGACCTCAACTTGCACTAAACTTTAATTTTGACTTTTGGTACACTAACACATTCATTTTATTATGTACTTTAAAAATCTTAGGACTTTTTTTGTTGTTGAAATAAATAGATGTAGCCCCATTCCTAATGGATTGACCTCCAAATAACATATCCAAATTATAAAAAATCCCTCCGAAATTTACACCTTTCAGAGAGGCGCAAAAACGAAAGTCTATGAGATTTCTTTTGTAACTGGATAACCAGCTCTAAAACAAAATAAATACTCGTTATAACGAAATGAAATTCTATTATCTATTATCTATAACACTATCTCTAACTAACCTATAAAATAATTATCTATAACTATAAATAAATAGAAATAGAATACATGTTTAGTTTATTATTATTATTATATAAACTATCAAAAAAAGATATACAAATTTCTAATAGATTAGATATAAGATAAAATCTCAAAGACTCCAACAATTCAATATATTATTCATTAAATACATGTATACAATGTTATATTTGTTATTTTTCAATTGCAAGGACCTGGATGAGAAGAAACTCTCATGTCCAGTTCTGTAGTAGAGATGGAATTGAAAAGAACCATCAACTATAACCCCAAAAGAACTAGAATTTGTAAACAACATAAAGGAAGAATGAAAGGAATATCTTATCGAGGTAATTGTATTTGCTTTGGTAGATATGCTCTTTAGGCACTTAAACCTGTGTGGATCATGTCTAGGAGTGTTATGACGAATTTGATTGGGAAGTACAATGACTGAGAATGTTGTTATGTTTGAGCTTAGCTTATTTAAGAATTGAGTTTAAACTTAAGCTTGAATTAGGCTAAAAGCCAATATATATAAGTTTTTTTTCCAAGTTAATTCCAAATTGTTCATGAATAGCTTGCTTCATAAATTGTTCAACATTAAAACAAATATGGAAATTATAACATTAGGCTTTTTTTTTTTTTTTTTAATTTTTTAATATTGAAATTATAAAACAAGGATTAGACCATTCACATGTGCAAAATTTCTTATATATTTTAGCATAATAATCTTTTTGTTTATTTTACTTAACCACTTTTCAAAACACCAACATTAGATTATCTATTCTAAACTATACTTCATTAAAAGATCAATTTTAAATTATTATTTTTTTATTTTTCACACATATACTATCCACTCTTTTCCTTCATTTTCGGGGAAACATAAATAAAGAATAAAAAATTGAAACAAACAAACAACCATGTTTGTGTATATTTACACAAATACTATAGCAAAAATGCATTTTGCAAAATTGACGCATAAGCTGATGTAGTAGGTATTTTTTAAGATTGATTGAACAGAATTTGGCCCTTACACTATTTTATAACATCTTAATAAGATTACTATTGTTATACTTAAATCCAAACACCCATGTTTAAAAATTTAAGAAAAGAAAAATACATACTAATGTTATATATGATATGACAGCTTATGGGGATAGTTTAACAAAGTTTCTCTTCAAACTAATCTGGAGAAAAATTCTTTAAAGTTTAAACTTCTCATATATTTATTTTTTGAGTGTGAATTTTGAAAATCTAACAATTGAGTTTCATGTTTCTTATGTTCTTAATATATATATCAAATTTCATTCAAATCGGATGTTATTTACTATTTGATCAATAAACTTTTTTTTATACATATTTTTAAATTACAAAAAGTTGAAATTTTAACATTTGTTTAATGATATAGAAATTAATAATTGATCTTCATGAAATTTTGCAAGCAAGAAGATAAAATTTAACGGTTATATTTTCAAAATTCACACTTAATATAAAGATATATGAAAATTTGTTTGGTTTAGTTTATTTCCTTTGTAGGAAAAAGTCTAGAATCATAAAACTTTTCACAACTTTTTTTCATAAATATAACTTGATAGAGTGTGATCGGTGAAAAAAAAAAAAAAAAAAAAGTTTATGCTTAAGTAATAGCTAGCCAGTATGCGTGAGATTTCAGAGTAAGTGAGTTGATGCGTAACTACTACTTTTGTCCTTTTGTAGATTTGGTTAAATACTAACGTTAAAAATTCAAAATGGGGGACCACGTCCGTACCCCACAGACACACAGTGACATGTATGTACGACGAATATTAGTTAGTTATAGTTCTCGTCTAGAAGAGGTGGGTGATGTCATGTGCTTTCTAGACTTCCACAATGCCATTCTATATATGCTATCTATTCTAACCAATATTTTCAAACCTTGAATGGTTTGTTTCTCAAAAAAAAAAAAAAATTTTCAAACTTGGTAGACCGTGGCGTTGGACATAAATTTGAACACAAGATAAGATCTTATTCGCACGCTACGCGTGAACTGCGATATTTTCTATCGGTTGGTGTGTGAACTGAATCATCACATATTTGAATTAGTCCTCATCTAGAAGACTATTTTATAATCTATTATATGTATCTTGTATACGTGCAGCTCCACTAGCTAGCAAATAATTGAATTAACTGTTCTTTTACTAACATATATTTGCATATTTGTTAACGTGCAATTGAATCCAATCACTACTTGTTATGGATCTATGGTCTGTTAAAGCGTGTGGTCTTAAACTTTTTTAAAAATTAATTCATAATTCCTAACATTATTGTTTGACTAAGCCTCCGTTTGGATACTAATGAAAAATAAAAATTATTTCACTATTCAGCTTATTTTTGCTACTATTCATGAGCCCTACTGCACTTTTTGATATATTTCATAGGTCTCACTGTACTATTTCAGTAAATTTTTACTTTTATTTATAGTACTTTCAGCAATAAGTTTTCAGTTTCAGCAAAATAAGTAGTATCTAAACAGACCCTAAGTGCAAAATAAAAGGAGAATAGAATCGAAGTTGGAAGGAAAAGAATGGGAAGAAAAAAGAAAGGATGATTCAATCTACACATAAGTAGTTTATGAATAGAGAGTAATCAAAATGATATTTTGTTTAATGTATACAATCAAAGAGATATTTAGAATATAATCTTTCTATTTTGTTGTGAAACATAGTTTTGATACTATTTACTAAGAAATAAATATCATCAATTTAAGAAGTTTTATGTGTCTCTTGAGGATTCAAAGTTGAGCAAATAATAAGCTATTCCACTACATGCGCATTAAACCAATTATTTAATTCTCATAACTGAGAATATATTGCAATGTTGAAAATATCTAATGGATAACATTGCTCAATTATAAATTATTTTATTTATTTATTTATAATTTGATAGTTACAATGGAAGAGTGCGAATTTGAATCTCAAATATTTTCGTTGAATTATGAAGTAATCAATCATAAGTAGGATTTTGAAGACATTCTAACAAGGTGGAATGTTAGTCATAGAGTAGTAATAAACTGAAACAGTTGAGAAGAATATAACAATAATTTACTCAATTCTTGTGCTTTTAAGATTACATTAAATTATTTGATGACGGTTTATTAATTATAAGGATATAATAATAATTTTATATAGAAAGTATCATATTTTTTTGTTTCCTCACTTATTATATTATTTTATTGTTGTGGTGGGCAAAAAGTGAGTAAGGTTTATGGCAGGTACAAACTTGCTGCTTTTGCTCACACAATTAATTTTTGAGAGATGGGATGCCCAATCAACCTTAAATGCCCTTAACAAGATGAAAATACTTAAGTTGGTGTGCTAGAATTAATTCCACACATAGACAGAAAGTCTTTTATAAGGAACAGTCTTGAAATGCATATATAGGGGTCCTCGGGTTTAGTTCGAGATAGAGGTTACAAGTAGTTTTAAGTCTCCCGCCCCTCCTTTTGATCCAGGGGCTTCTTGGCTTTATATATTCAGCCAAGATGTATCTGAGCCCTACATTTGAAAGGTCAGGATTGGATTTCATTGATACTTGTCTCATCAAGGCCTTACTAGAAGGTTTCTACACTGACGTATGAGCTAGGTGGACACTGTTCAAATGTCATTTCCTCATTAATGCGGCCAGCTAAGTGGTTGCAGTGTATTAAATGCAGAGGTGATGGTTGCTTTATCCATCCTCTTTCCTTTCTTCCCCGCTTAGTGACAAATTTTTCTCTTCGCCCTCGATTTGTGCCCGACAACCTTTAGCCTTGGTTCTCGGCTTTTAGAGGTCAGGTTGGCATCCTCGGAGTCCTCATCCAATGTTGTCTTTTTTGCACTTACATAAGGTTACTTGTATTTTTCCGAGGACATTCTACTGGTGCTCACCTAGGTTTGTCTCCTCGGCTTTGTTTCTAATCCCTCTATTTGTATTCTCGGATCCTCGTCCCCTCACAATTGTGTATGTGAAAATATATCTATACTCTATAGTCTTTAATGTTGTGATAAGTTACCAAGCCAAAAGTTTAAATTGTTGGTAAAAAATGCATTTTAGGCCTCTAATACGACTTATTACTAATTTTAATCAATTAATGATTCAAGATTAGGTTCAGGCAGTTAATTAACTTAAGCACAATATTAATCTTGGATAATCAAGCACAAGAAACACATCACATGAACAACTCACACATAAAGAGACAATAATTTGCTCACGGAGTGGAAACCGAATAGATAAAAACACTTCAAGGCAAAGCTCAACTCAACAAGTTTATTGCCGAAGCTTGTTGCAGTACATAAGTTACTCATGCGACTTTCTGTGCATGGGGTCAAACTAAGTATTTGAGTTCCCCATTATTGCTAGCAGATAAGACTTTTCCTTGTTCCTTCAATGTTACTTGATATTGCAAGTCGATCTGCAAACTATAAAACCAATTTTCGGTCACTCTTTAAGGCTTTTTAAATATTTCTCTATGGTCTAAATGAAACTCCAATACATAAGTGTTTGGTAGTAAACAACCTCTCAAGTATGGTCAATTGGAGAGGTAGAAAGAACTAGAAATAAAGGATTATCAAGGTTTTGCATTGCCGTCCTCATTCTTCTTAAATTATAAATTTTTGTATATATATATAATGGTGTAGGCTTTTGATATGATTGGCCACAAAATCTATATGTAATAATAATAATAATAATAATAATAATTGTGGGGACAAATAACCAAGATTCACGCATCTTGGGCCGTGGGCTCTGTCCGAGGAGGTCTCATGGGCCGAGCAATGTGGCAGCTATCAAAGCATTCTACTTTCGAAAGATTCGCACATAGGACCGGCGATTCCGTCCGAGGAGGGTATAGTCCTCGGATATAAAGTTTTCGGTTCAAGGAAGAATCCCAGTGGCTAAAGTAATCTTCCTGGAATCCCCTATGACAGAAACAAACTCGGTGAGCTTACTGGGAAGGAAAAGATCCCCGAAAATATCTAAAGAAAAGCTGCTACCACCACATTAAATACCCTGCAACTACTTTTCTGGCCGCATTTATGTGGAGAAGACCTCTGAACAGTGCTACCAAGACTATGACCTCTCACAGGGAGGCCAAAGAAAAAATCTGGTGGGATAAGTATCAAGGGGCACCTTAGATGAATGACAAGTGTAAGGATAGGATGCTTAGAAGATGATTATATAATGCCATTCCTCCTCCATTGGAGGAGGACGGATTTTGGAAAAAGGGAAGAGAGAGAAAAACAGAAGGAGAAAGGAAGATTTGTAACGTGAACAACACAACACAAGGGTTCCTCCTCGGACCTATATAAAACAGAATTATTCCAAGTTATTTTGGTGTGCTTTGGGCCTTCTAAACTGCTTCTTAGTTTGTCTTTGAGAATAGGAAAAACGAAGCCCTCACCATTCGAATCTAATTCTTAAGCCCACTCTCTACAAATACATGTTGCAGTGGACTTATTGGGCCCGGGTCTTGCGCGCTTTGGACTGGGGTGTACTAATTCGTTACACTACAATTGGCGCCGTCTGTGGGAAGAATTTGTATGATAGTGAGCGCGACGTTTCACCATGGTAGGATCAGGTCCCCACCCACAGGAATCCAGGGGCTCCCATCAACAAGACGCCTTCCATAATCTTGAGCGTAGGAGAGATAGGGAGGGTAGCCCACATACCACACAAACTAGCGGAAGTCATCCGCAAATGGGGAATCACTTTCCTCAGGAACGAAGTAACAGAGCCATGCAAAGGGAGATCGATGATTTGAAGCGGGAGCTACGCCATGCGCATCGACGACGAGCCCCTTCTAGTTCTGGTGTTTTCTCAAATGATGAAGATGATGTTACGTACAAACGCGACCCTAGGACACCGTCGAGCGAGCCTTTCCCCTATCACGGGGAAAACGTTCATAAGCGAAAGCGTAAGAGTCCACCTCTGAAGGGGCTGGAGAATGACGCCATGAACAAGGCGTTGAATCAAATTTCTAGGTCCCCCTTTACGCATCGCATCGAAAGGGCAGAGCTTCCTCGGCGATTCCATCAACCCACTTTCACCACTTATTACGGCTGAACGGATCCAGTAGAGCACGTGAGCCAATTCAACCAGAAGATGGCCGTCTATTCTAAGGACGAGGCCTTGATGTGTAAAGTCTTTCCTTCCAGTTTGGGGCCCGTGGCCATGAGGTGGTTCGATGGGTTGAGACCTAACTCCATAAGTTCCTTTAAGGAGCTTACGCAGGCTTTTGGTTCTCGTTTTATCACATGCAGTAGGGTGCCTCGCCCTTTGGATTCTTTACTGTCTTTGTCCATGCGGGAGGGGGAAATCCTGAAAACGTACTCGGACAGATATTGGGAGACGTATAACGAAATAGATGGTGATTTTGAGGACGTGGCCATCAGCACTTTTAAGGGCGGCTTGCCTACTGAGCATGGATTAAGGAAGTCTCTCACTGGTAAACCGGTCACCAGTGTGCGTCAGCTTATGGATCGAATAAGCAAATACAAAAGGGTTGAAGAGGACCAGCAGCAAGGAAAGGGTAAAACAAAGATTAACCCTCAGGAGCGTAGGGATTTCAGGTCGGACCGATTTAGTAACAATCGGCCACGGAGAGACTTTGTCGGGCAGTCAGATTCCTCCAACGCCCAAGCTGTCAACGCGGTATTCCGAGAGCCAGTCAGTAAGGTCTTGGAAAAAATTAAGAACGAGCCATTCTTTAAATGGCCGAACAAAATGGCGGGGAATGCGATGAGGCGCAACCAAAGCCTCTATTGTCAATATCACCAAGACCAAGGACATACAACCGAGGACTGCAGGAACTTGTGGGACCACTTAGATCAGCTGGTCCGAGAAGGAAGATTGAAGGACCTGTTGCATCCCAGCAGTCAAGCAGGGCAGACTGGGTTTGATTCCAGAAGAGGGGCGTCCTCGGGCCCACCCCTGGGAACGATAAACGTCATTTTTGCTGCCCCCGGAAGAACAGGGTCCTGTCCGTACAGAGTGATGTCTGTGGCTCAGTCGTTCGCCAATGACAGTAAGCACGAGCCAAAAAGAATCAAGATGGAAATAGAACCAGTTCTGGGTTTTTCGGAGGAAGATAAGGTCGGAACTATCCAACCTCACGATGATGCCTTGGTGATCACGCTCAGGATAGGAGGGTATGATGTGAAGAGGGTGCTGGTGGACCAAGGGAGTGCCGTGGAGGTAATGTATCCTGACCTGTTTAGAGGTCTGGGGCTAAGGTCCGAGGACCTAACTGCCTATGATTCCCCCCTGGTCAGCTTCGAGGGAAGGACCGTTATGCCAAAGGGTCAGATCAGGCTACCTGTGCAAGCCGGTCTTGAGGTAGTGGAGGTCGACTTTATCGTGGTGGATGTTTATTCTCCATATACCGCTATCGTGGGTAGACCTTGGCTTCACACACTGGGGGCTGTCTCCTCCACTTTGCATCAAAAGGTGAAATACCCTTCCGAGGGTCAGGTCAAAGAGATCGTCGGAAACCAGAACATGGCTAGACAATGCCTGGTAGCGGCCATATCACACCAACCTGAAGCTGAATCGCTGATGGCCGCGGAGGCAAGTTCATAGCAATTAAAATCTCTCGATTCGCCTATCAAGGAGATCCCCGAGGAGGCGATATGTGATGATTTAGAGAGGATCATTATAGGGAATGATCCGGAGAAGTACTTCCAAGTGGGGTCCCAGTTGCCGCCTCGCGAGAGGGAAGAGTTAATAGAATTCCTTAAGAGGAACGTCGATGTATTCGTCTGGAGCGCTTACGAGGCACCAGGGGTGGACCCCACCTTTATATGTCACCATTTGAATGTTAATCCATCCATTACTCCGAAAAAGCAACCACCTCGGCGCCCGTCCAAGGAGCATGCCGATGCCGTTAAAGAAGAGGTGAGCAAGCTTAAGCAAGCAGGAGCTATCAAGGAAGTGTTCTACCCTGAATGGCTGGCCAACACGGTGGTGGTAAAGAAAAAGAGTGGCAAGTGGCGAGTGTGCGTAGACTTTACTGATCTAAATAAGGCTTGTCCGAAGGATCCATTCCCCATGCCACGAATAGATCAGCTGGTGGACGCGACGGTGGGACACCCTCGAATGAGCTTCTTGGACGCCTTCCAAGGATATCACCAAATACCTTTAGCCTTGGAAGACCAGGAGAGGACTGCATTTGTCACCCCCATCGGAAACTACCATTACAAGGTGATGCCGTTTGGTCTAAAAAACGCAGGATCAACCTATCAGAGGATGATGACGAGAATGTTTGAGCTTCAGTTAGGAAAGAGCATTGAGGTCTACATAGACGATATGGTGGTCAAAAGCAAGGCGGTGTCCGAGCATGTTGATGACCTCGGAAGCATTTTCGAAATCTTGAGGAAGCACAAGTTGCGCCTAAATGCATCCAAGTGCACGTTTGGGGTGGGATCGGGCAAATTCCTGGGATACATGGTAACACACAGAGGAATCGAAGTCAATCCCGATCAAATTAGGGCTATTAACAACTTACACCCTCCTCGTAATCCTAAAGAGGTTCAGAAACTTACTGGAATGATTGCCGCTTTGAATCGTTTTATTTCTCGTTCAGCAGACAGATGCCGGCCATTCTTCCTCTTGATGAAAAAGTGGAAGGGATTTGAATGGTCTGAGGAGTGCTCTAAGGCTTTTCAGCAGCTTAAGGAATATCTCTCTCGGCCTCCAATCATGTCCAGTCCTCAGGAGGATGAGGTCCTATTCGCCTACATAGCCGTTGCTCCCCATGCTGTGAGTCTTGCATGAAGCCGATGTGCGTTATCTACCATTGGAAAAGGCCATCCTGGCTGTAGTCCATGGTAAGCGGAAACTCCCCCACTATTTTCAGGCACACTCTGTCATCGTCTTAACTCAACTCCCGATTAGGGCCGTACTCCGAAGTGCTGACTATACCGGCAGGATAGCTAAATGGGGAACTATTCTAGGGGCTTTTGATATCAAGTACATGCCTCGCACTTCTGTCAAAGGCCAGATCCTAGCAGACCTGGTGGCTGAATTCGCTGAAGCCTCGTTAGAAAATGTTCCAGCATCGCAGCACATGGATGAAAAATCGGTTGTCGTGATCTCGCTCCAGGAACCCCTATGCTGGAGAGTCTATGTTGACGGTGCAGCGAACCAAAGAGGTTCTGGATTGGGGTTGGTTCTAATATCTCCTGAGCAACTAACAATAGAGAAATCGCTGAGGTTGGATTTCTTTGCCACCAATAATGAGGCCGAGTACGAAGCTTTATTGGAAGGGATGAGTATGGTTCAAAAACTGGGGGGAAAGGAAGTAAAAATGTTTTCAGACTCCAAATTAGTCGTCGGTCAGGTAATGGGCGAACTGGAAGCAAGGGACGAAAGAATGCAGAAGTATTTAAGTCAAGTTACACAGTTGCGATTAAAATTTGAGTCATTCAGTCTGCTGCACATCCCAAGAAGTAGCAATTCGCATGCAGATTCTCTAGCTACACTCGCAACCTCCTCGGCGCAGAACCTACCTCGAATTATCCTTGTAGAAGACTTGTACAAGCCCACGGATGCAGGGAGGAAATTAACTCAGGTTTCTCATGTCCGAGTGGAACCTAGCTGGATGGATCCAATCATATCATTTTTAACGGAGGACACCCTGCCGGGAAATAAATTGGAGGCTGAAAAAATACGAAGAAAGGCACCCCGTTTCTGGTTGTCTGAAGACCAAAAGTTATACAAGCGCTCTTTTGCGGGACCGTATCTACTATGTATCCATCCTGAAGCAACAGAGGTCATCTTAGAAGAGTTACACGAGGGGATTTGTGGGAGCCACACTGGAGGCAGATCTCTATCTCTCAGAGCTGTCACACAAGGCTACTGGTGGCCAAACATGCAAAGAGAAGCACACGAGTATGTAAAGAAGTGCGACCAATGCCAGCGATTCGCCCCAAACATTCACCAACCAGGGGGGATCCTTAATCCGATAACCAGTCCCTGGCCATTTGCTCAATGGGGCCTGGATATTGTCGGGCCTTTCCCCAAAGCAGCTGGAAATAAGAGGTATCTGCTGGTCGGCACCGACTACTTTACAAAGTGGGTCGAAGCCGAGCCCTTATCAAACATCAGGGATGTGGACGCTAAGAGGTTCATTTGGCGGAATATCGTTACTCGGTTCGGGGTCCCTCGTACTATTATCTCGGACAATGGTCTTCAGTTTGATAGTAAGGCCTTCAGGGGATACTGCGGTGAATTAGGAATAACGAATAGATACTCCACCCCAGCTTACCCCTAGGGGAACGGACAAGCCGAGGCCGTTAATAAGGTCATAGTAAATGGACTGAAGAAGAGGTTAGATGATGCGAAAGGAAGATGGGTGGAAGAACTGCCGCATGTCCTGTGGGCCTATCGAACCACACCGCGACGATCAACGGGAGAAACCCCATTTTCGATGACTTATGGTGTCGAAGCTGTCATTCCTTTGGAAACCGGGTTCCCAACGCTAAGAAGGAGTTCGTTCAGTTCGAATAGTAATGATAATCTTCTGGAAAAAAGTCTGGATCTCGCTGATGAGAGGAGGGAGAGTGCACTGGTGCAACTGGCGTATTACCAACACAAACTTAAGCAAGGATACAATGCTAAAGTAAGGCTAAGGCCACTAGCACCTGGTGACTTGGTTTTGAGGAAAGTTCTGGGCACTGCAAAAAATCCAGCTTGGGGAAAGCTTGGGCCCAATTGGGAGGGACCATATCGCATCACCTCGGAAGCAGGAATAGGGGCCTATTTCTTAGAAGACTTAGACGAGCATGTAATACCTCGTCCTTGGAATGTAAACAACCTGAAAAGGTATTATTACTAATAAGAATTTTCTTTGTTCTTAAATTCGTGCGTTGTGTGACAAAATAACTTATGTCTATTATAAAGGTGTTTAAACAGAACCTTAGTCATGCCTGATGTCCTCGGACCAGATGCTTTGGGGAAATTACTACACTTATGTTTATTATAAAGGTGTTTAAACAGAACCTTAGTCATGCCTGATGTCCTCGGACCAGATGCTTTGGGGAAATTACTACACTTATGTTTATTATAAAGGTGTTTAAACAGAACTTTAGTCATGCCTGATGTCCTCGGACCAGATGCTTTGGGGAATTTAATCCACTTATGTTTATTATAAAGGTGTTTAAACAGAACCTTACTCATGCCTGATGTCCTCGGACCAGATGCTTTGGGAAAATTACTACACTTATGTTTATTATAAAAGTGCTTAAACCGAAAGTCAACATACTTATGGGTTATCAGGCAATGACATTCCATTTGCATGATCCAGTAAAACTTAAGTTATTGTAAAACCCTCTGGCCATGTACAACCCAATTAATTTCTTAGTGTCTTTTTCATATAATATATTCATTGGAATTTGAGTTATAATGTATTCATTAACAAGGGCCTTAGTGTGTGAATAAAAGTTATCTCAAACCTTAACAAAAGCAAGTGACAAAAGTATAAATGCAAAAGGAAAGAAAAACAAGTCTATTCTTTAGTCAACAGAAGAATAAATACATCATAAGTGTATACAGAAGCCACACTTCAACAAAAAAAAGGGTGGCTACACTTAAACAAAAAAAAAAAAAAAGAAAGGAAATTTCTACAGCTATTCTTTCAAAGGCTGAGAACCCTTCTCGGGAGATTTAGCTTTGGCCTTGACACCTCCAGCATCAGACTTCTTCTCAGTCGCCTTGGCTTGAGAAACCACGTCCTTGATGGTAAGGGAATCCTCAGCAGATTTGTCTTTAATGACCCCCTTGGTAGCCTCAGCAGCTCCAATAGGGACACTAGCAGTAGCTATCTGCTCTGGAGGAAGGAGAGGAAGGCTAATCAGCGTTGGAGGACTGGTCGGAAGTTCCCTGATGGGTTCAGGGAAAAACACGCTCTCGGATATCCTTAGCTCTGAATCTGCAGGGACCCCTGCACGATTAAGTGCCTCCATCCACGTCTCTGTGCAGTATTCCCTGCACAATTCAGCCACTTCTTCAGCCAACCTCTCTTCCGTTTCCCTTACCCCACGTTCGTAGGCCGCCTCCTCAGCGGACTTAGCAGCCTCAGTTGCTTTTTGTGCTGCCTCCTTAGCCTTTTGTAGTTCAGCTTTCAGGGCTAGCACCGCTGCTTTCTCAGTGGCGAGATTAAGCTGGGTCGTATAGAGTTGCTTTCTCTGGTCCTCGGCCTGGGCCTCGACGTTTTTCAACCCAGCCTTGGCGCTTGCGCATTCTCGCTCTGCAAGATTTCTTCATAAACATTTCACCATCACATGTCCATAAACATTTCTTCATAACAAGATTATAAAATTATGGCAAGTACAATTTTTTGTGAGACCTAATTTGCATGTCTGCACCAAGTATGAAGACTGAAATAAAAAATATGCACACAACACATATATAGCACCATATAGTAGTTTTCTTCCATTGTTGCATCTCTGTCATATATCTTTTTCCTACATTGTTTTCTTCTCTCAGTCTTTTGATTGTCTTCTCCATGTCTGCAATAATGGAATCTTTCATTTTGTTCATCTCTTCCAAATGTTGACTTTCTTGGGATACTTTCAGAATTTTTCTTACTAATCCATTCATAATATCCTGCTCTTTGTCACATAATTCAATATCAAGACATTCAAAGTAATCACATTTGTGCTCTCTCTGCAAATTACAATTATGGTTAACATACTACTCAAAACACATAAAAAAAACCATTACAAGTTGGATACAAACTACTTGTCTTATAATTTGGACATCTCCAAAACTTTCTTTCTGGATTCTTATTAGTCTTTAATGTGATCACAATTGCTAGAAGTTTGCATCTACACTCTCGTACCTCACTACTATAACCATTGTATGATTGACTGCTAGACATTGTACCAAGATGTTGTCTGTCACATTGTTTATATGACCTAGTACAGGGAAGTATTAGTTACTGGTTAACCAAAGAAGGATTACATTTAATGAAACTAAATAATCATAGGCAACTTGTAATGGTTTAGGCAGATACTGTTTTTTATCAGTATGAATGGCCTCTATTCTAAGAATTGAAAATAACACCACACAACTCAACTAAACAAAACCACATCCTAGCTAAATTAGTCCAATTTTTTGCCTCCAAGCTAAAGAATGAACTTACCAAAGCAGAATGACATATATCAAAAGCAGACTGCATTCGTCTAGAATGCAAGATATGTCTTCGTTTATTAATAGTAAAAAACTGGGCACTATCGGTCCAGCTGCAGCAATCTTAGTGGCCTTGTTTCTCCATTGAAGTGCTGAAATGACATGCAAACTTTCACTGGATTAGATCCGGTATGCATATTATGCCCCGCATTGACCCTTTATTTTCACCACATACACATACATAACAGTTAAGTAAAATTGTTAAAATTAAGACCTAAAATCTCTCTTCAAAATACCCAATAAAATAGAACTCCAAAGAATGCACTTGTACATATAGTACAACATGAAGTTCTTTGTTCAAAAAAAAAAAAAAATTATGAATTGAGTAAAAATTTCCTGGCCATATAATGACACCAAAAAGGAATGATGAAATAAATGAAACATATATTCTGTCTCCCTCTATCTCTCTCACTCTAATCTTCATCTTCATAATTACAACAAATAATGCAGGGGGGCAAAAGCATGAATTCCTTAAAAAGTGATAATGGGATTCAACTTGATTTGGTCCGAATGAGAACTTGGATCAACTTGATTTATAAATAGGAATAGTTTTTGTCCTGCACCCTTATACATGACTAAACCCATCAAGCTTTGGATTAAATTATAAAAGTGTGTATTTGAAAGATAATGTTACAATAAAAACTCAAATTAAGAAGAATACCCCTTTTCTTGTTGAGAACTATTCATCTTAAAACAAAGAGTAAATTAGATAGAACTACATCAATTCACTGCTCTTATAGCCATAGAGTTGTTCATGCAAGGGGTCTTCATTCCTTATTGAAAGATGAAAACATTGCCAATGAGTTCTAACAGAGAGAGAGAGCTGAAAATAACACCACACAACTCAACTAAACAAAACCACATCCTAGCTAAATTAGTCCAATTTTTTGCCTCCAAGCTTCTATGAATTTTTCAACGTTTGATGCTCCTATAAATGTAAGTTTTAATACTCAACAGAAAAAGTCACCAAACACACAGCAAAATCTAGCTCAGAATTCATTGTTCTGCTACTACCTATACCATAAAAAAAAAAACACACTAAAAAAACTGGGTTTTCATCACTTACCCAAAACTTGGCCGGAGCTGGAGCTACGGAGTACACCCTAGAACATCACAATGTCAAAAATCCATCACCTTCTCGGTCTCAATATCTCGGTCTCAATCTCTGCAAATCGGTCTTCATCAGAACTCCATCACCGATTCAGTCAAACCGATTCATAATATCTCTTCAAATCGGTCTCTGTTAGTCAAACCAATTCAGTCTCTCTCTCTCAGTCCGACTCAGTTTCTCTCTCAAACGGACTTAGTCTGTCTCTCTCTCAAACCGCCGACCAGTTTTCTCGTTTCCCCCAATTCTCTCAAACCGTCGTCGTTCCCCTAAATGTTTTTTTTTAATATCAGTTTTTTTTTTAATTTTCTTTTAATTCCGAAATTTATATAAAAAAAAAAGAGCCAAAACGACAGCAGAAAACTGAGGTTTAACGGAGTACCGAATTGACAACAATTGAAAGTTAGAGGATTGAAATGACAAAACTGAAATTTAGAGGATTGAAATGAAAAAGGCTGAAAGTTAGAAGGTTAGTTTTGGATTTTTGCCTATTATTTTCAATGGAAATATCTAAAATTTAAATGCTCTTCTTTCATATTACAACTATCAAATTATCAACACAGCGCCCTCCAAAAAAAAAAAAAAAAATTATCAACACAAAAAAATTAATTAATTTAGTTGATCTTTGCTACTACATACATCGATCCGTCGAAGAATAGTGATTCTTGATCCCTAGCTCCGAGCAGAATTCCTTGAATGCGCTGTTGTCGAACTGTTTTTCGTTGTCCGAGACGAGCACTCTTGGTATCCCGTACCTGCAGAGGATATTTCTCCAAACAAAGCTTCGAATGTTCTTCTCCGTGATGGTGGCAAGAGCTTCTGCCTCTACCCACTTGGTAAAATAGTCGATTCCAACTACCAAGAATTTCATTTGTCTAATGGCCATCGGGAATGGGCCCATGATATCCAGTCCCCACTGCGCAAATGGCCAAGGTGCCGTCATAGGAGTTAGCTCTTCGGACGGTTGTCGGATGAGATTGCTGAACCTCTGGCACTTGTCGCAGACCTTGACATAAGCCAGCGCATCCCTCAGCATTGTGAGCCAGTAGTAACCCGCCCGGATCAACTTGTGTACTAATGATCATGCCCCAGAGTGGTTGCCGCAGATTCCTTCGTGGATTTCTCTCATTACGTATGATGCTTCCTCATGGCTTAAACACCTTAGGTATGGTCGAGAGAATCCTCTTTTGTACAAGACATCTTTTATTAGCACAAATCGCGATGCTTGGACCTTCAACTTCCTAGCAGCATCTTTTTCGTCTGGTAACGTGCCAGTTCTCAGATAGGTTATCAGTGGCGTAGTCCAATTATTCTCAGAATTCACTTCCTGCACACTTGTTCCGTCATCAATAAGTGAGGAGACTTGAACAAAAGACAATACCTGTTCGGGGACATGCATAAATTCCGCTGAGGCAACTTTTGCTAGGCGATCCGCACATTCGTTTTCCTCCCTTGGGACTTGAACGAATCTGACTTCGAGGTTGTTGATCCGACCCTTCACCTCTTCTAGGTACCTCTTCATTCTTTCGTTCTTGCATTCGTAGCCGCCATTAATCTGACTTGTTATCACCTGGGAGTCGCAATACAAGACTACATTTTCAGCTCCTGCTGCCTTCGCGAGGTCTAGGCCAGCCACCAGTGCTGCATATTCAGCCTCGTTATTGGTAGTGGGGAAATCCAGTCGGATCATGCACTCAATCTTGTCTCCCTTCGGGGTTTGGATGACCACACCAGCCCCTCCAGCTCGCCTGTTAGAAGATCCGTCCATGTGGATGCGCCATTGTGCTGCGATTTCTGCCCCCTGGTCTTCCGGATGGGTAAATTCGGCGATGAAATCAGCCACGGCTTGTCCTTTCATTGCAGTTCGCGGACGATACTGTATATCAAATTCACTCAACTCCACCGCCCACAAAGCCATCCGTCCAGCAGCCTCAGGGCTACTCATGGCTTTTTTTATGGGCCGATCTGTCAGGACTATGATTGTATGTGCCTGAAAGTATGGCTTGAGTTTTCGTGCTGCAGTTACTAGTGCGAAGGCCATTTTCTCCATTTGGGGGTACCTCTCCTCTGCTCCTCAGAACGCACGGCTTATAAAATAGACAGGTTTTTGAGACCCATCTTCCCTCGTACTAAGGCCGCGCTAACCGCTACTTGCGAGACTGCCAAGTAGAGGTAGAGCTCTTTTCCTGGTTCGGACGGGCTGAGCAATGGCGGGGGTGAAAGGTATTTCTTCAAATTTTCGAAGGCTTTTTGGCACTCGTCCGTCCACTCGAAGGATTTTCTCAGAGTACGAAAGAAAGGTAGATATTTGTCTGTTGCCTTCAAGACGAACCTGTTCAGGGCTGCAATTTTGCCATTTAAACTTTGAACCTCCTTGACCGTCCTCGGGGGTTTCAACTCCATTATGGCCCGTATTTTCTCTGGGTTAACCTCTATACCTCTTTGGGACACCATGAAGCCCAAGAATTTCCCTGCCGTCACTCCAAAAGCGCATTTGTTCAGATTCAGCTTCATGTTATATGATCGGAGGGTGTCGAACGTCTCCCGGAGGTCGTCCAGGTGATCAACTTCGTGTAGGCTCTTCACCAACATGTCATCAACATAAACTTGTACGTTCCTCCCAATCTGGTGCGCGAACATTTTGTTCATCAATCTCTGGTACGTCGCTCCTGCGTTCTTGAGTCCAAAAGGCATCACCTTGTAGCAAAAAACTCCTTGGCTTGTGATAAAAGAGGTTTTCTCTTGATCGGCCTCCTCCATCTTGATTTGATTGTACCCCGAAAAGGTATCCATGAAGCTCAGGAGCTGGTGCCTTGCTGTAGAATCCACCAAGGTATCTATCCGAGGGAGCGGGTAGCTATCTTTCGGGCACGCCCTATTGAGGTCCGTGAAGTCAACACACATCCGCCACTTTCCATTAGCCTTTTTGACCATAACCACGTTGGCTAACCAATCGGGATAGTAGACTTCTCGAATGAAATCTGCTTCTATTAGCTTCCGTACCTCTTCTGCTATTGCTTTGTCCCGCTCCTGAGCGAACACTCGCTTTTTCTGTCGGACAGATGAGGATGCGGGTTTCACGTTCAACCTGTGAACTATGACTGAGGGATCAATCCCTGGCATGTCCTCGTGGCTCCAGGCGAACACATCTTGGTTCATCCTAAGGAACGCTGCTAAGGCTTGACGTATTGGCTGGCTGGCCAACGTCCCCATTCTTGTCGTTCGTTCGGGTCTTGCTTCATTAAGGATTAGCTCTTCTAGTTCCTCAATCGGCTCTGCTACCGCCCGTTCTCCTATGCACATCGTTTGTTGTTGGTCCTCCATTTCTAACATGGCAACATAACATTCTCGCGCTGCCACCTGATTTCTGCGCAGTTCTCCTACTCCATACTCTGTAGGGAACTTGATCATTAAGTGGTAGGTTGAGGTTGCAGCCTTCCAGGAGTTAAGAGTAGGTCGTCCTATAATAGCATTGTAAGCGGAGGAGCAGTCAACTACGAGGAATGTTACGTCCTTGGTGATTTGTTGGGGGTAGTCTCCTATGGTTACTACCAATGAGACAGCACCAAGGGGGAGCACTCACGTCCCTCCGAAACCTACGAGAGGGGCATTTACCGGGATCAGCTGTTCTCTGTCGATTTTCATCTGCTGGAAGGCCGGGTAATACAGGATATCTGCCGAGCTGCCATTGTCGACCAGAACCCGGTGTATGTTGTAGTCTCCCACTTGCAAGCTGACGACAAGCACGTCGTCATGCGGATGGTGTAACCTCCGGGCATCCTCTTCTGAGAACCCAATGATTGGATTGTCGATCCGTGCTATCTTTGGTACGGATCCTGTTAATTGGATGCATTGTACCATCCTGAGGTAAGTTTTCCTAGCCTTCTTGGACGACCCCGCGGCTGTCGTGCCTCCTACGATCATTCGTATATCTCCAATAGGTGGCCTTGGACGTTCATTCTCTCATTTGGGAGCCTGTTCCTGGGGGGGGGGGGTCCGTCCTTTCCTTACGGACGAACCTTTGCAATTTTCCTTGTCGGATAAAAGCTTCAATCTGCTGCTTTAGGTCATAACAGTCGGCCGTGTCATGGCCGTGGTCGCGGTGGAATCGGCAATACTTGTCTCTAGACCTCTTGTTAGGATCTGACTTCAGCTTGCCTGGGAAGGTCAGGGATCCTTCATCTTTAATTTGCATTAGGACCTGGTCGACTGGGGCAGTTAATGGGGTAAAGCTTGTGAACCTGCCCAGAGGGGGTTTGGAGTGTCTATCATCCTTTTGTTCCCCTGTTCTCGCCATCTTACGTCCTCTATCCTGCCGCGTATCTTCTTGTCTTTCCCTTTTCTTTGGCTTTTCTTCGCGAGCCAGCAACACATCTTCAGCATTCATATACTTGGTGGCCCTGTAAAGCACGTCCGACATGGTTTTCGGGTCATTCTTATATAAAGAGAACAGGAACTTACCCTTTCGCAACCCGTTTGTGAATGCTGCTACAAGAATTTTGTCATCAGCTTCGTCGATTGAGAGCGCTTCCTTGTTGAAACGGGTTATGTAAGATCTTAGGGTCTCCTCTTCTCGCTGCTTGATGCTCATCAAGCAAGCCGTAGACTTTTTATACCTATGTCCCCCAATGAAGTGCGCAGTAAATTGAGCGCTTAGTTCCTTGAATGTGCCGATGGAGTTGGGCATCAACCGGCTGAACCAAATCCTTGCCGCTCCCTTCAGCGTTGTGGGGAAGGCCCTACACATGATTTCATCCGCTACTCCTTGAAGGTGCATCAAGGTTTTGAAGGTCTCCAGGTGATTTAGAGGGTCCTTGACTCCGTCGTAACTGTTGATCTGTGGCATGCGGAACTTTTGTGGTAAAGGGAAGGAGTTGACTGCCGCAGTGAATGGCGAGTCGGTACGATTGACCAGATCGTCAAGATCGCTGGACACCCGTCCCTTGAGGGCGTTCATCATAACCTCCATTTGCTCCTTCATCGCTTGCATCTCTGCGGCGATATGTGGAGGAGTGGCATCCGTGAGGGATGGCATGCTCAGATTTTGTCGCTCTGGTCTACTCGGAACGTTACTGCCCTCTGGCCCTTCTCGTTCCCTTCTATTGGCATTAGTGCCTTCTTGGTCCTACTCTTGGGTGCCATGACCTGCGTTTTTCTGGCGTAACTGCTCCTCCAGATCGTGGTTCTCCTTAGTGAGACATTCCACTGCAGTGGCCAAGGTCTGAACCTGCCTCTCGAGGGCCGTTGTGCGAGCTTCGTCTCCCTGAATGTTGTTCGTAGTTTCCATCGAGCGAGTCAGCACCATGCAACTCTTTTATCCGGGAAGCATTTACTATGGCTTTCGAATCAATAATTCGTCAGTCACCGTTTCCCACAGACGGCGCCAACTGATGATGCCGTGAAAATACCAGTGAGCTACACGGTCTTCGCACGCTCGAAAGAATATCTGCACAATGAAAACAAGAGAGACCTAACAGAGAGCACCGGTGTGGTGCCGGCCAAATACCCTCCGAAGGTCAAGTTAGAACTTATTCTCACAACTCTAGAGTACTAGAGAGGGTAAATTATGCGTACCTCGATTTGTGAAAGTATTGGGCTTTTATAGTAGAGAGTTGACATCCCTTCCTTGGTACGGAAGTCTTTTCCTTCTAGGACTCTACTTGGAATAGTCCCAATTGTGATTCGCAAGATCTTTCCTTATAGAAAAGATCTGTACGTATCCTCCGGGATCCTTACCGTGTTGGGACTCTATTCACCTTAGGATTCCACGGCGATCAAATACTTGTCTTGCAAGTATTTTCCATTAAAGGCTTTTGCGGACCTCTGGACAGGTTGGGCTTGCCCTCTATCGGCCCAGAAACATGGATCCGTCAGGCCCACTTTCAGGCCTCGACAAGCTACATTCTAACCCGTTTTTGCTTCGGGTCAAAAAAATCGGGTTTGGGTCGGGTCGGGTTGGGTCAGAAAATTCTAACCCGTTTTGTCATGTCTATATGTGGTGTCCATTGTTTTCAATTTATTTACAACTATGTTAGATGTGATTGGTCACCTATGAGTCTAATTCATTTTAAGTTACCTAATTAACTAAACCAAATTTTAAAGGGTTTGCTAATTAAGGTAAACCAAAAGTCTTTGAACCGAAGATCATGGATTCGGAAGTTTGGTTATGTGTGGGGAATGTGTTAGGCACCCCACAACGCCTATTCGAAGATAGTACCTTATTTTAATTTATTCCAAACGTTAACTTTTTATGAAGAAATAGAATACTTGACATTTTGATCTTTTTTTGAAAAGATTTTTGCAGACAACACACTCACACACATAGGTAACATGTGAGAGCACATTCAAGTATACTATACAATAGCATGTGAGTATTTGTTTACTATATAGCTAGCATGTGAATACTAAGTGCTATGCAAAAAACAAATTACAATGTAAGAATAACAAGAGGGAGTTGGAAGAATAGTACATTGTTGTCATCCACCATTTTCTCATTTTTTTATCATGCAAAAAAGATGACAAATGAAACTCATTAATGCCAAGAAAGATGATAGGGACAATGTTAGCTTTAAGGGCGTTCAAGGACTCGAGAATGAGCTAGCCTTGAACGCTAATCCTTAAACTACAACTATTCTAAGAAAAGGCATAAGAAAATTACCATGTTAACCTTTATTATTTTGAAAAAAAGCACATTTTCTTGAGAAAAATTTCCAAAAAAACATTTTTTTTGGAAAACCCTTATTTTCTTTTAAAGAACTCCAACGTGGTATAAGAAAATGTTATTATTATTATTATTATTTTTCAACTCAATTTTCGGATTTCAAAGGAAGAAAATTTTTGAAACATCTTTAAAAACATTTTTTTTAACGTGGTAAAAACACTTTTTCTTCAAAAGATTTTTTTTGGATTTTTTAGAGGAAGGGAGAAAACATTTTTTTTAGGGAAAAAAAAAAAAACCAACGTGGTAAAACACATTTAATTTGAAAATATTTTCTTTTTTTTTTTGGGAAATATTTGGCTTTCTTAGGAAAGAAAGAATTTTTTTTTTTTTAAAGCAAATATTTGAAAACACATTTTTTTACGTGGTAAAAGTGTTTTTAGAAAACATGTATCTTTTTTGAAGAGGCATTCTTTTTTGATAACATTTTTCAAAACGTTTTGAAAAAATATTTTTGAAAATATTTCCTTTTGAAAATCCTTTTTTTGAGAACATTTATTTTTTTTTTTTAAAAGTTTCAGGCTTCCCCCTTTTTTTAGAAAACAGTTTTTTTTTTTTGAAAACCCTTTTTTTTTTAATAAGAAAAGACTTTTGTTTTGAAAACTCTTTTGGAGAAAAAGAAAAACATTTTTTTTAGAAAGGGATTGTTGCTTTTGAAAACACTTTAAAGAGAAAAAAAGGAAAAGCATTTTTAGAAACCTTTTTTTTATTATTTGAAAAGCTTAATTTTTTTAAGAAAGAGGTGGAAAAATAATTTTTTTAAAATTTTTTTTTCTTAGAATAGTGTAGGGGAAATTTTTTATCCAAGCATATTTATTTTATGGTAACATTGATAACGAGTAATGTAAAGAGACAACAATAATAAAGTGCAGAAATTAAATTGCAAGGAAAATAAAGTGTAGAAATTTAAATGACAAAAGTAAAGAGCTGAAATTTAAATGACATAAAAGTAAAGAGCTGAAATATTGTAAAGGTTGATTAATAAGTTTTATACATGTCCCTCTTAAATAGATTTTGATCTCTTTCAAGCCTTATGGGTCCTTCATCATAAGGAAATGGGAGTTCTAAGCCATCAACCATTCCTATGAGACATACCCATATTGTGCTTTATTTAAGGTTTTGTACGTGCAAGTTAGATTATCAAACTGTGTAAGAGAGAGGATGACGGATCTAACAGTACATTTAAGTGAAAAAACCTAAGAACACTAAAAATGAAAGCTTTAACACTTTAATGTCAAGGAAAAAAGAAAGCATAACATGGAAAGTAAAGAAGACATGGGAAATACGTGGAAAAACCTTTGAAAGGAATGAAAAACCATGGGTGAGCAAGAGGAATGTCCCTTACTCTCTTCAGTTTTCTATTATGTAAAGAAAATGAAGGTCTTTGTACAATGGTAGTGTTCTTTCCCAAAGAATGTCTTTTCTTTGTATCTCACTTTCCTACCCAAACTTTCTAGCTTTTCTCTTAGTTTCTCTAGGTTCTTGCCCTAATAGTTTTGCAACATGTTCCTCTTATAGTCCGAGGAATGTTACCAAAACATGAGGACAGGTGTCAAACCATGATTCCTTCATTTGAGTCTTAATACAGCTATTATACTATGTAATAGCTGGAGGAGAGTGAAACATGCCAATGTCAGGGTAGTGGAACTGAGGGCGGCTCTACTACTACGTGGGGAGCAAACCTTGAACAAGGAAAGGGACATTCAGGATGCTACGAGTGACAAACGTGTCTCCAACAGTGGTCCAACACAAGCTCAGCCAATAAGGGTGTCCTGTAGCATCTGACCATAAGAGGTCACTATCTCCTTTTTGTGCAAGTGCTGGGGGTTCATGTCAAGTGTAAATCTCGTTTTTCCCCAAGATGGTCATGCCGTTGGCATGGGCTAAAGATCCCCTCCTTCAACCAACGTTCCTTTTCCTTTGCTCATAGCTGCTCCATGTGTACGATCTGGATCCAGCAACGTCAGCACTCTCACATGCCTTGGCTGGTGTACTATACAGGTATATATACATACATACATACATATATATATACATATACATACATACATATATATACATATATATACATACATATATATATACATATATATATACATACATACACACACACACATATATATATATATAGGTGCAATAAAGTAAAGGGGGGAAGGGGATTTGCAAGAAATTAAAGGGATGACATAAAATAAAAGGGGATGGGGATTGCTTGAAAGTAAATGGGATGACATAAAATAAAATGGGATGGAGATTGTGGGTTCCAGTTAGCTCAACTGGTAAAGTCTCTGATAGTTGAATAAGAGATCTGGAGTTCAATCCCTGCCTACACCAAAAACTGATTGGTGTCTTGAGGGATGAGGAATTGGGGATTGCTTGAAAGTAAATGGGATGACGCAAATTAAAAGCAATAATAGTAAAATCCCTAGATGCCTAGGTGGAATGAGATTTCTTCCCCTAAGGGTACTTCCCATACAAATCCTAGGAGATGGTCCAATACCCATCTAGGGAAACAAGCATAATAACACAACCCAACAATAATAATATGAACATAAAAATAAAGAGAGAGATATATACACAAGAGCATAGGAAAATAAAGCAACTATGAACAACAAGCAAGATAAAAAGAAGATTTTATATATATGGAAATGATAAAGAGGGTGTGATGGGTGTAGTTATTAAGAAACTAACCCATTCCTATAGCCTTACCCACAAAAATTACAAACAAAAATGGATAAGGCCAGCTAGCACTAGTGTAACATGTTACACTAATGCTAGCCTCCCATTTTTGCCACCTCATCAGCCTATTTCGTCTTTTTCTAATTTCTGACCTGATCTTCGTGCAGCTGTTTGGAGGCCTTTCCGAACTCCATTTTCTTCAAACTTTATATGCTTGGAAAGATCTTGATGTCTAGTTTCGAAAGGTTTTAGCCTTGTTCAATTTGGAGCTACGGTCGTCGAGATATTGCACTTGGAAGGAAGGTGACGCAGTACTAAAAAATTCTGTGACTTGTTTTCTTGAAAAATTCATATCTTCCAATCCAAAGTAGATATCTTCAAGCCCTATTGATGAAAATTAGATAAGACCTTGTTCTTCAAGATGGTCCAACCTGCTCGTTCCAGTTCTTACCCAATCGGTATAGTTTATTGCACGAAGTCGAGTAAAAAACTGCTTGTTTTTCCTTAAAACAAATTGAAGATTTTATTAGGGTTTTTGGTGATATCTCATCCATTTTAACTCCAATTTTGGCCCATAAACTATCATTTCAAAGGAATAAATATTCCCTACAAGACGGTCCAAAATTAAACATGATTTAACAGTTAGATAAAAAAGTCAACTTTTTTACCATACCTAGTTAGGGTTTTGGTCCTAATTGATGCAAGATGGATTTTTCAAACATTGTGACCTTTTGATTCACCATCCAATCATGTTGTATTTATTTTTATCCTCTCTGGCTTTGAAATCCATGATTTTGTACTTTTTCAATTTTTTTGATTTTTTGGTCTTTGTTTTGACGTGTGAATCGGGACCGGACAAAATACGGTATCAACAACACTTCCATCTCATAAGAAAAAATTCACATTGCAAAATCTTAAGAGGGGAACCTAAGGAACAACACCTAAAACTATACCTAAGTCTTGCCCTTTATTTATTGAAGAATATTGACTCCTAACTTTTTCGAATCTTTTATTGCTGTTTCCAAAATTCTCTTATAAGCCATTTATGTTTTGTCAATAAAACTAACCTTGCAACAAAATTTCGAAACAATTTAACAATAGGGTTGTGTTTTTTTTTTTTTTTTTTGAGATAATTAATTATAATGTGCTATTAACTCCACAGCTCGAATTTTTTCCCACCTAAAATCCAAGCACTTTATGCATGGAGAAATGTCAATTAAATGTTTTCTATATATTTTTATAGTGTGGTGGAACACATTGTAATCAATAGATTTTTCCCTTAACAACATACCTCTATTTTTCTTACCACCTCTTATATATATGAACCGCTAAAAACAAAGTTTTAAAAGTAATGCTATGGATACAAATTATTTTACATTATTTTTACAAATTGCTGATGTGGTTTTAGTATTTTTCAAATAATTATTGGTAAATAAAAATATGATGTTAGCGAGGACCCATATTAGAACTAGTAAGAATTTGTCACATTAATAATTTGTAAATATGTTGTAAAATAGTTTGTAATCGTAACATGACTCAAGTTTTAATGTTTTTTTTTTTTTTTTAGAATAAGTTTTACTGTTTTGATTGGCGTACATAGTTTTTTGTCCTAAAGAAGATCTTAATGCCATGTATTAATGTTTGACTAGATGGTGTACAGTGTACTATTTTAAGTTTATCATTTTTTTTTTTATATACAAGATAGAAATTCTACTCTACCTTAATCTAAGTGTATATGTGTGTGAAGCTCCCTCCTGAAGACTTGAACCCCGACCCTTACCCCTTACACCCCACAAGTATTTAATACTTGTAGAGTGATCATCGCGCTAAAGGTGCACGGTGGTAAGTTTATCATATTTGAATTTTCAATTAATATACACAATAATATTCAAAAGGACAATTCAACCTTTTTCAGAAAAAAAGGACAATTAAATTAAATATGAGACTTAAATGATTCTCCAAATATATGTCCATAAATTAATGCCATACATTTCGGTTGGCTATCCAATAATTTAAAGAAAGAAAAACAAACATTCCAAAATGAGAAAATGACTATTACACTACTTTTTTTCTTTTTTGAAAAAAGCCTATTACACTACTAATTAAACAAAAAAAAAAAACTATATATATATATTTCCATTAATTTTCAGTTACAAACCTTAATTTTATTATTATTACCATATTTATAATTATTATATTATAAATATTACAATAGAGGTTTTTTTTTTTTTTTTTTTTTTGTTGAGAATACTAAATATTTTTAACACACGCGGGGAGAGGGGAGAAGTTTTTATTTTAAAAAAACTTATAGTGGTGTATATCCAAAAAGGCCTAACTCTTGGATACACAGCACATGTTTTAAACCTCTTTTACTCACACTCATTTTCCAATGTGGGATTAACTCACTATTTTTTGTTGTTGAAAATACTAAGTATTTTTAACACACACACACGGAGAGAGGAGAGAAGGTTTTTTTTTAAAGAAACTTACAATAGAGGTTCTCAAATCTCAAGTCTTAAAGCACATGTATAACTCACCAAAATTACCATTTACATTTTAAGTTTTTTTTTTCTTTAAAATATATATATATATTTTGGAGAATTATTTAAGTCTCCTATTTATTTTTATTTTTTTGAGAAAAAGGTAAGACAATTTTATTAATGTAAATTAGATTGGAATACATCATCAAAATCACTAGGTAGTTATCCTACCCATACATCAATATCTACAGATAAAATTGCTCTTCTAGCAAGGGCGTGCGCCAGCTTATTTCCATCTCGTCGTACATGCTAAAACTGGCAATACTGTAGAGTAAAACCTTGGCTACGAGTATCTACAATTACATTCCCATATAGCATGTTGAATTGATCGAGAGCTTTCAAAGCCTGAACCACCTGAAGACAATCACCTTCCACCACCACCACCACCTTGAAGATGCTTAGTTTTTTTGCAAAAACTACCGCTCTGAGGCAAGCCAATTTTCTGACTCAAAGCTGCTATGATGTTCCCAGTATAGTCCCGAATCACCACTCCCAAACCTGCATAGCCCAGATTTTCAAAGAGTGCTGCATCAAAATTAACTTTGTAGTAATTTTCCTGAGGTGGAGACCATCGAACTGGGGTGTTTCTAGCACTCAGCCTGGTAGTGGTAATTTGTTTGTTGGCATCAAAAAACCAAAGCTTTTGCTCTATCACCGACTTCATGTAGAAAAGAGTGCCATATGATAAACCGACCCTTTACTCATCACCTCCTCCAAAAGATCAATAAAACCTCTAAAACCTTTTCTATAGTATGGGGCGAAACTAAAGTCTGATTTCCACACAGATTGAGCTTGCTCACACAACCAAATACAATGCATGAATGTTTCTTGATAATTACCACACAGAGCATAGGTCTCCTATTTAATTTAATTTTCCTTTTGGATTTTATTGTGTATTGATTGGAAATAGAATGGCTATTAAACCACCGATTAAACAAAAAGCTGTCAACAATATATAGTTCCATTACAATACCGTGTCTTCTATATTAAATTTTTTAAGCTAATGACTTTTAAGTCACTTTAATTCACATTTGTTGTGATCATTTATGTCAAATTTTTGCCTAACTATCTATCTTTCTGTTTTTCTAAATTATTATTTTTTAAGGTAATAGTCTATAAGTCAATCTTGTCAAATTATTATCTAATTATGTATCTTTCTTAAAAAAATAGATTAATTGAGCCTCTTTGCAACTTTCCAAATGTTACTGTACTTCAATTCATTTTTTTCCTTTAAAATTAAGGAAATTACACTTTACCACCTTAAACTATACCTCATGTTACACTTTGCACCTTAAACATTTTGAATGCACTTTTTGGACCCTAAACTATGACCCTTGTTACACTTTGCACCCCGATATTAAGTTTGCTATTAACTTGGATGGAAAAATATGACACCACGTGAAAAGACCTAATTGCCCCTCTTCTCAATGCTTTAAAAACAAAAGATAAATTACACTTTATCACCCTAAACTATACTCCTTATTACACTTTGCACCCTAAATTTTGAATTTTCATCCAAGTTAACAGTAAACTTAACGGCAAGGTGCAAAGTATAACAGGAGTCATAGTTTAGAGTGAAAAACGTGCATTCGAAAAGTTTAGGGTGTAAAGTGTTATATGAGGTATAGTTTAGGGTGGTGTTGAGGTTCAAAATGTTACAAGTATTAAGATCTAAAGCAAATGGGCCCTCAAAACCAAGGAAGGCCCAATCTATGAGCCAAGGTTTGACCCATTAAGAATAGGCAAGAGGGAGCCCAAGCCCATGATAGAGTAAGCCTTAGGCCTTAGAGGGGAAAGAAGAAAGCAAAGGAGGTTTGGTCTAGCCCTATGTAAAAGGGGATTTCTCTAGCGGAGTCTAGGGAGAAGAAAAGGACTGGACCAAGATACCTTGGAACTACTAGAGCCAGGGGGGGGATCCTCGGGATGAGCTGAAGGAGGCCAACCAGGATGTCGATGGCACAAGGAGGCGTGCCCTTAGGCACGGAGAACAAAAGGGTCATGTCCCATCAGCTACCCACAGCCCAGAAGAAGGCTATGTAGCTGATGGTGGCTTGGGGCCAATACCTGATAGGAAGAGCTAGAACCTCGGGCAGAGTAGGAAAGGGTGAACCATGAAGGAATGTGGCTGGGTGCCTTTCAACATGTTAGGAATGAATCTACCTATTTGAAGGAAAGGGACAAAGGGTGAGGCAGCCCAAAAGGCTCTGAAAAGTATTTTTATAAGCTTTGGGAGAAGGATTGGAAGCCTTGACCTAGGAAAGGCATTTGAACTTGCCTTATTAGGACCTCCCAAAAGAGGAAGGTCAGCTACGAGCATTTGGGAGATAAACCTCAAAAGAAGAATAAAATGAAGAAATAAGGAAAGGACCAGCCACCAATGTTGCTGACATAACATTGGTTCTGGTACCTAGGGCAACAAAAGGAGGGAATCAATGACATGCCAAAAAACCTTAGAATGGTACTATAAAAGGAGGATTAAGGCATCAATAAGGGGCATTCAGCAACTATTAATCAGAGCATAACAAGAGTATCAGAGAGATTCACTAAGTTTCAAAAAAAATAGAGAGAAGAAAAAGGCATTGTGAAGGATCCTGTAGCAAGTGCTTAAGGATACACTTGGATTTAAGGGGATTCAAACCTCATAAGTCTTGGAAGCCTAGAAAGAACTATTAAAAACTTAAAAACTTAATATAATGAACTATCGCTCTATTTTCTGAGGATCCCTGACGTTCTTGCTCGCATTTTTCTTGATAATTCCTTTACTATTCCTCAACCACTTATTTTACAATATATATGTGTGCATGTATGAATGTATATGTGTTGTAGGGCCCATGTTTTGTGCACAAATTGGTTCGTAATTAGCCCAACACAGCTGTGGTGAACCAAGCTTGGTCCACCAACCATCAAACATTATTTCTTTGGAGGCCCAGGATCCTTATCATCATTTGGGCCTAGGTACTGTCCAAAATAGGAACCCACAGGTGGTAAAGTGTAATTTCCCCTAAAATTAAATGTTAGTTTCCAAATTTGACACCCTCTAAACCTGAGTCACTTTGTTCTTGGAAGGGAGTATACGCAAAGAGAAGTAAGGAATCTTTGGAATGAAAAATTGGTAGGTACTCCTTTCATCTAAGTGTGTTAAGTGATTTGATTTGATTTTTTTTTTTCATGTGTGTGGATAATTATACTTTCTTTCATTGAGATTTGGGGGAATGATGCTCTACCCCAAACCTGAAAGGAAAAAACAATTTCCCCCTTAACATCCATTTGACCAAATTTTGTTAAATTAATGTTAAAAATGTTGTGCACTAAGCTATTTTTTGCTTAACCTGCCCTTTGCCTAAGGGTAGGTTTCCAAAATTATCATATTTTTCATAATTAAAATCCATTTTTACAAAATTTTAATTAAAGAGTATTCTAAAATATTTAGTATGACTTTTGTTTTGTTTTTGTTGTTGTTGTTGTTTTTTTTTTTCAATGGGTTGTGGAAAGATTTATCGTTGCAACTCTTTTGGTGCTTGATAAACATTGTATTTTAATTCTAAATTTATTGGTTATTGTTTTACTAAATATGGTTAAATTTTGGTAAAGAGAATCTTGTAGAAATTTAGAAAATTCCATTACTAATATAAATAGAATTTTGGGGGGGGGGGGGGGGGGGTGTTATTTTCTTCTAACGTCAAAGAGGGAAGTGTTTGTTTTTTCTTTAGGTTTGGGGTGGAGTGTCATTCCCCCAAACCTCAAGGAAGGGGAGTGTAATTACCCCTTTTTGTGGTTTTCTTTTTCTTTTTTTTTTTTTTTTTTTTTTTTCTATTTTTTTTTTTATGTGGGTTTCTTTGGTTTTGTGAGAAAATGTAAGAGTGAAATATTGTGATATTGGTTCCGGATTGGGTTATACTTACTTTCCCATTCAGCATAATGGAAATATGTAATATTAATTGTCAATCAAATCTTCTCTACTTTTTTTTGGTTGCAAAGTTTGATTTAGTGGGTTGATTTATTTATTTTTATTGTGAATTTGTTACAGAGTTTGTTTGGTTGGTGGAAAAGGAGACCTCAATTGGGGGTTTTAAGTTTATGGGAGTGTTTTGGCTACAAATAAAGTATGACAAAGAAGAAAAAAAAATTACTACGATGTTGTTAATACCTTTTTCTTTTTCTTTTTTTATCCGTATATAACAGGAATTGAGATTTTAGTAATTTATGAGGTTTTTTTTTTTTTTTTTTTGGTATATGATAGGAATTGAATGAATCGTCAACAGTAAACCTAGGAGCAAATATTAAATGATGGATATGAAAGAAAAAACTCAAATAATTAATTATGCTATTGATATTATAATTAACATAAGCATTAAAGTATAATATTATATTATATTATAGGTTATGCATATCATATTATTTATGGGAATGGGAAGAAAAGGATGTGTCCCCATAACAAATATTCCCTCTATTGTATAATGATGCTTAGTGACCGTTTGGAAAGCGTTTCCCTCAGCACGTTTGCGTTTGGTGTTTAAAAGGTAGGTCCCACAGCAATTGTGCACTTGTCAGCCAACTCCACTTTAAATGCAGATTATATATTTTGCTGGGTCCACACGGCACTATTCATATTTAAAAATTATTTTGCTACAGTGTTTTCAACAATAAGTTTTCAGTTTTCAGCAAATAAGTGGTATCCAAACAGATCCTTAGTAATACAGGAAGAAAAGGATATATCCCCATAACAAATATGCATCAAATTAGGCAACATCATTTCAATTTGCAAATGAATGTTATTAATGAAATTAAAAGAGGTGATAAATTATTAGGTACACCGGGAGGATTGTTGATGTGGTCCTCCCAACCTATGAGATGATGTCATCTATGCAAATGTATGAGTGAGCTTCCTAATCATTACAAGAAATAAAAAATAAATAATTATCAGGTGATGTCATATTTGCATAAATGACAGCATTTTATTGGTTGAGAGGTCAGGGAGGGCTACGTCAGTAGTCCTCCTGGTGGACCTAATAATTCCTCAAGGTGAGTAACAGTAATATAAAATTGCTAAGGGCAAGCATATTATAAATATGGAATAATTAGACATATTACAATAATAAATATGCATCAAATTAATTGACATAATTTCAATTTTGAAATATATGTTAAGCATGACTTTGTTATTTTTTAAAGGTTAAATTGCAAATTACACCCCTAAAGTTTGGGTGATTGGATTTTAAACCCTAAAATTTTAGAATTTGGATTTTACCCCCTGAAGTTTAGGGTGTTTGGATTTTACACCTTGACGTTTTAGAACTTGGATTTTATCCCTTAAAGTTTGGAAGTGTTTGGATTTTACATCCCCAAATTCTGAAACTTTAGGATGTAAAATCCAAAAACTCTCAAACTTTAGGGAGTAAAATCCAAACACCTCTAAAATTTAGGGGGTAAAATCCAAATTCTGAAATGTTAGGGTGTAAAATCCAAATACCCCCAAACTTCAGGGGATAAAATCCAAATTTTGAAATTTCAGGATGTAAAATCCAAATATCCCCAAACAATTAGGTGTAATTTGCATATTACCCTTTTTTTTTAAAATTAAAATGGAAGGTGAGTAATAGTAGTCTAAAATCATAAAGCTTCCCTGTAGGAATTGGCAGCTCAGACAAAGCAATATTCAAGTTGTTTGTTGCTAAAATCACTAGTATTATTATTATTATTTTTTAGTTTGATAGTCAACTGTTTTGATAATATAAATAATTCATTTTGAAGTAAAATTATATATAATTTTTAACATTACAAGATTGATGAATCTAAATTTGTAGAAGTTTATTAAAAAATCATTTTATTTAATTAAATTAAATAATATAATTTCAACTATAATTTAGTTATTTAATTTAATGGACATGATGATCATTTTGAAAACAAAATAAAACTTGGTGGACCAAATTAAAAAAATTTCAAACTTCAAGAACCAAAATAAAAATAACCTCAAGCTTTAAGAAGCAAAAAGTGTAATTTAATACATTATATTTGTTGAGGACTCTTTTTTCGCCCCACATGACACTACTTCATTGGTAACTCACGCCACATCAACATATTATTGATTTTTTGGGTAAACCTCTTTAAAGCCCAAAATAAGCTTATATCTCATGGATTGGGCTTACATGGCCCACAAGATCCTTACTTCAAGAGGCGGATTCATGGTCCACATTTCCTCTTCATCAATTGGGATCATAACCCCACGACATCATCAACATCAACATATAGATCGGGCTTAAGCAATGAATCAAAGCTCACGGCCCATATTACTTCTCTCACACTCATAGAAAGCGGCTTCTCCAACAAAAGCTCATATTTACACAAAATGATAACAAAACCCAAGGTATGTCATCTCATCTTCGGCTTATGATCCAAGCTCATAAGTCTCTTTGGGGAAACCTTGGAAGTTGTGGTTTGGAGGGCCAAGAGGTATGTTCAGTAAAACTCCAGCAGTTTAAAGTTCATAAAAGAAACATGTTGCTTGGCGTGTCTTCTCCAACTTCCCGAACTCTGACGAGTCCATGTGTAACGGGTAGCATATGTTAAGTATCTCTTATCACATAGCACTTAAGATGATAAAACTCCCCATTGTTCTTTTCCTAAAACTTAATATTCATCATATGACAAATACTTAATATCTCCAGCCATCTAAATACTGAACAAATAACTATTCATTCAACCTCCAGCTGTTCCTATACAAATTTAGAAATTTCATTATATACATAAACTACATTACTACTTTCAGCTAAAATCCAACTCAAACACATGGCCTAATCTGATTGGCTATCTTTAATCTTCATATATATAAAATATTCATGATATCTCTAATATCCAGCTGCTGTCTGCCACAATTAGACTAAATATTTCTTTGTCAGCTGCTAGAGCAAAGTATTAAATGCTCTTCTTGCTCACCAAGATTAAGTCACAACACAATGAGACCTTGACTAAATCTCTAAAACTTCATTAACTATTAACCAATCATTCTATTACTTACTAAAAATGTGTTGTAATAGAACCTTGGACCAAAAATACAAACACCCAAAAGAAACATTTCCAGCAAAACACCAGCAATGTGTTCAGCACTTGACACTTGGCTGAAAGTGATATCATCAGCCATTTAATGCTGAAATCCCAGCAGTCTGACATCTGACCTCATCTGCTTCTGCCCCAAGTAACAGCTGTCTTATGACAACTGTGACAGCTGTCTTATGATAGCTGTGACAGTTTTTCCTGACAGCTAGGATAGCTTTTTCAGAACAGTTGTGACAGCTGACCCAGCAGCCTTAACATTTCTATTTTTCCTCATTTGGCTAAAAACTAAAGCCAACTAAAGAAACTATCTTTTTCTTGTTAAAATACTTTCCTTTTCTACTGCTATTTCCTCCAGCAGCTATTACCCAAAACAACAAGAATACTTT
The DNA here is from genome assembly GCA_030021035.2 of Notholithocarpus densiflorus. NCBI lineage: Eukaryota > Viridiplantae > Streptophyta > Magnoliopsida > Fagales > Fagaceae > Notholithocarpus > Notholithocarpus densiflorus. The sequence goes on along the minus strand of JARYZH020000009.1, from coordinate 7,636,587 downwards.
AAAGCTAAACATACCATTTTTGGCCAAATCTTAGGATGGATTTTCTGAATATTTATTGTTGATTGGGACAGATTTTGGTTGAGATTATTTTGCTAAAATACCCCCTTAAACTCAGCTAAAAAATAGAACCCCCCATCAACACACCAAAACAGACCAATGGAGAAGAACAACTCTCTTATAAACTTTTCTATTCTTTCTCCCACTAATTATCTTCTTAAGCTCTTAATGAAGTTCTAAGTTTCTGAGTTTTTAGTTTCCAAATTAGGAACTAAACTCTTCAGCCATTAGCTCATAAATGCCTTTCATAAGCCCTCATACATCCTCCAGCAGAAAATCCCAGCAGCTTTGCTAAACACACTACAACACCATTACTCTCTTATACTCATTCTCTCACTCTCCATGTGCTAAAAATACATCTATCCTACTGCCCATATCTCTAAACATCTCTTTTTCCATTTCTCTTACACAATCCCATACACAATCCCATACACACTTACTACACCATTACATATAACACACCACAACTCTTCTAAGCTCCACTCTCATACTCTCTTAGTCTGAAATTCTACTATTTTGTTGCCCATAAACATGTCTCAATACTCTTCTCTACCTCTCTTATAGAAGCCCTTCTCATGGAATGCATAAACTTCTAATACTAAAGCCCTTCTCATGGAAGGCACAAATCTATTTTACATAAAGCCCTTCTCTTAGAAGGCACAAATACTTTATACAAAAGCCCTTCTCACGGAAGGCAACACTATTCATAACTTCACAACAACAAGAGCATTGTCAAGGGGGAAACTCATTTAAGTGCATGATAAGAGAGGCAAGATCAACCAGCCTCTACACACAGCTAAACATACTCTCTCTCCCTCTAGTTGCACCCATTTTTTCCCTTCAATCTTGAAGTTATCATGGCAAACTGCCTCTCTATCGTTGGAGTCATTTTGCTGGAATGCTGTCAACTCACTGATGCTATACAACTGGAGCTACAAACCATACAAAGATAAGTGACTCTGCTTCCATATCTTTAAATTTACATCATTGAGTACATGATTACTTCACTTTTAAATACATATTACTTTATTTCAACTACTATTACAACTATTAATCAAAGCTATTATATCAAACACATATAACATGTTTATTCAACCATTATCATGATTCTTAGACTTTGGCTTTAATGGTTTTATAGGCTTAAAAATACGCCGGTAGCCATTGGACCACGTGGCTCAATGTTAAGTTCCGGATGCAACTCCCCAAACACAACCTGGGCCTAGCAAGGTCACTAATCCAGCGGATAACACGTGGCCAAGCAACCGAAAAAAGGCCCCCGAACAATATTCAAGAAAAATAAGGTCATGATTTATTATTGTTATTTTTCAACTAATTATATTGAGATTCGTAAGAAGATATGAATTCAAGGTGGGTTCCAGTTAGCTCAACTGGTAAAATCTCTGATGGTTGAATAAGAAATCTGGGGTTCAATCCCCACCTACACCAAAAATTGATTGGTATCTTGGTCTGATGATAAAGAGCTATCATCAGAAGCGAACGCTATAAGTTGAAACTTTCTTCAAAAAAAAAAAAAAAAAAAAAAAAATGGATTCAAGGGTAGATCTGATTTTTAGAGTAGTAAATTGATTCTACAATAAACCCAAAAAAGAAAAGAAAGGAAAGGAAAATTAAATTAAATAAAAACAAGAATTGAAAGGTAGTTGACTAGTTGTTGCAAGAACGTGAACCAACCAACCCATTGGGCCGTCACGAGGCCATCTATAATTACAAACAATAATGTAGTAGAAGAATATTATTATTAAGGAGCACCGATCAACGGAACGGTCTCTTTATTGGAAAATGATCATATTTTTTACCTTTAACCCAATCGAGATAATTTCATTTTCACTCATCACGAGCACACAGAGATGTTCATCATCATCAGTGACTGGTTTCCACGGGGACACTGTGTAACACAACTGTCTCGACAGTCAAACCAGGTCCAAATCCAAACAAAACACCCCAATCCAACCCTTCACCTGTGGTGGCTTTTCCATTTTCAGCAGAGCTCTTCCTCATTTCATCTAATATAAACAACACACATGCACTTGACATGTTCCCATACTCACTCAGAACGTGACGGGTCGATCTAAGTTTCTCTTCTTTGAGTCCTAGCTTGATCTCAACCTGGTCAAGAATGGCAGGACCACCTGGGTGTGCAATCCAGAACAGAGAGTTCCAATCACTTATACCAATTGGAGTAAAAGCTTCAACCAAGCTTTTCTCTATGTTCTTTGATATAATCCCAGGTACATCTTTTAGCAAGTGAAAAGTGAGACCCACTTCACGTAAATGTCCATCGATTGCACCATCAGAATCTGGTAGAATTGTCTGTGCAGCTGACACAAGTTGAAACAGTGGACGCTCAATTTTAGTATCTGGGTCAGCCCCAATAATCACAGCAGCTGCACCATCGCCAAAAAGTGCTTGACCCACCAATGAGTCCAAGTGGGAATCAGAAGGTCCACGAAAAGTAACTGCTGTGATCTCAGAGCAAACCACAAGAACACGAGCACCCCTGTTGTTCTCAGCCAAATCCTTAGCAAGACGAAGCACAGTCCCCCCAGCAAAGCAACCTTGTTGATACATCATGAGCCTCTTCACTGAAGGTCGAAGGCCAAGGAGCTTGGTGAGTTGGTAATCTGCACCAGGCATGTCTACACCTGAGGTTGTACAGAAGACAAGGTGGGTAATCTTGGATTTGGGTTGCCCCCACTCTTTGATTGCCTTTGTTGCTGCTTCTTTTCCCAACTTTGGAACCTCCACCACTACTATATCTTGACGTGCGTCAAGTGATGGAGCCATGTACTCACACATCTTTGGGTTTTCAGTCAAAATCTCCTCATTCAAGTGCATATAACGCTTCTTTATCATCGATTTGTCACCTGTAATTAGTACAAATGGTGCATGGATTGGAAAAATTAGTAGTTTACAGGAAAAAAAAATTCATCTAAATTTGAAATGAATAAGATGTTATCTTATACGTCTTGCGTATAGGCCTACATGCCAGTTTCACATAAATTTTATAGGCCAAACCTATACAAGATTTTTTCTAAATGAATTTATTTTATGATTTTAGACTATGAATGGATAAAACTATCAAATTATTTAAAATTTTATATAATCCAAGAAATAATTAATAAACTCCATTTCAAGTGGAGATCTATTTAGTAAGAGTAAATAGCACCACTACGGTGCATTTTATAACTAACAAGCATGAAGTTACTCGCTTATAACAATCAAATTATGAAAAAAACAAAATTAATTTAGTTGATCTTTGCTACACAATAATTTAGGATGCATGTGGGATGCATAAATATTACTAGTACGTACTAAATTACTATTACTAATATTACATATGATAGATGCGAATACATACACATGCGTTGGAACTTCTCTTTCAACTCGGTCATGTGCTCGCTCTTGGTGATTCGGAAGTAATAGTCTGGATAGTCAGCCTGAGAGACACAGTTGGAGGGAGTGGCTGTGCCAATGGCTAAAATGGTGGCTGGACCTTCTGCTCTCTGAGCCTTACGGATTGCATCCAAAGACGAAGCCATGTGTGACAGCCTGAATTTGATCTTAGTCTCTCTCAAAGAGCTAGCAAAGACCGAGTTAACCAAGAAATCGATCGGACTAAAATTTCTTTTTTAAGCTCTAAGTGATGCTTGTGATACTGAAATTAATTTTCTGAAAGAGTTTGTTTGTGTTTTGGTTTTTGGGGACGAGATGACAAGAAGAGCAAAGGCAGAGTTTATATAAGAGGGAATGAGGTAGGTTGAATGGACGGCCATTTGGTGATCCACGTGAGCTTTGGGGTTAGGCACTTTAACCGGTGGTAGATATGGAGCCACATTTATTCATGAAGTTGGTTTGCATGTTGACTCCTAGCATTCTGAGAACTTTTCTCTATTCCTTTCTGTTTCCAATATTCTCTTATAAGCCACTTATGTTTTTAACTAACCTCACCAACAACAATTCGAAACAATTTAACAATATTCCTTTATTTTTCTTACTACTCACGAATGAATCGCTCAAAATATAAATTTTAGTTAACTCAATTGATAAAAAAATTTGTCGTCGAATAAGAGATTTAAGATTCAAACTCGACCCGCATCATAAAACTAATTAATGTTTTGGCATGATGATGTAGAATAATAATCATGAAACGGATGCATTTAGTTGAAAATCTATTATATTTATCAAAAAAAAAAAAAAAAAAAAACCACTGAAATACAAATTCTAAATTAATTGTAAATTATGATGGACCCAAATGTGAAGTACTATGTAAATATTAGTTATTGTTATGAATTTTTATTGTGATCCTAATTTAACTCACTCAATGTATGTTTTGTTTCCTAGGACTAAATAAATTTTTTGAAATTATAAAAATTGATTTAAAAAAAAAAAAAAGACAGAAACAAGATTTATAACAAAAAAAGAAGGGAAAAAAATAAAGAAAAAAGAGAGGAAACTTGGAGGTGATTGGCGGAAAAAGTATTTGTCCTAAAGAAGACCAAATGCCTTGTATTAATGTTTGACTAGATGGTGTAACATTCACAAGTATGGACACTCCACCTACTGATCTACCACTGCATTTAAGGAAAATATAACACAGGAAGGCAAGGCAGTTAGTTATGGTCCCAGACCATCTCTCTCGCATGGTCATATTGTCATAATACGAGAACATCTTAATAGACAATCTGAGGAAGAGAAGAGATGGATAATAACGGCCCAAAGTTTGGGCTGAGACAATTCACCTAGCTACCAACTGCTGGAATGGTAATTGGAATAATTAAACTAGGCTTCATGTTGAAGGTCTTCTTTCATATCTATACTCATATAGGTAGACTAAATAGTTAGATAGGGTTCTGAGGATATGAGCAATAAGGTTTCTTCACAAGTCTTTTAAAAATGGGAAGCCTCCTTAACTTGGAAGAGGTGGTCTAACTTTAGTCATGTCTTCTTTTTTTGGTCGATGGTTCCCTATGTTTCTTTAGAATTAATTAATGATTTCCTTGGTGAGGCGAGGTAATTAATCCTGGCTTCGTGTGTTAAGGAAGGTCTTGTTCAATTTTTAATCTCGTTGACTAATACTCAGGTGGGGTCTTGAGGATATATATAAGAAATAATGTTCGGGAAAAACAGCATGTTGCATGCATGTATGGAATAAACACTGCCCATAATGTTTCTTCACAAGTCTGTTTAAAAATGAGAAGTCTCCCCCCCAACTTGGAAGATCGGTGGCTGAACTTTAGTCAAATCTTTTTTGTTAATGGTTCCCTGTGTTTCTTTAGAACTAATGATTCCCTGTATTTTTTTTATTATTGCCAGTTTGGTGAGGTAATTAAACTTATGGCCCGTTTGGATGGAAGGGAGAAAGAGGAGGAGTGGAGGGGAGTATAGTAGAATTAGTTAAAAATAGACTAATTTTGGACTAAATCTACTTTACTCCCTCTCAATCCAAACGAACCATTAGCTTCTCATGTTGAAGAATGAAGATGGAAACCTCCCCCGTCCCCAAATTGGAAGAGGTGGCTATAACTTTAGTGATTTTTCTCGCTGATAATTCCCTATGTTAATTTCTTTAGAATTGATAACTTTTTTTTATATAAATTTTAATGCTATATATATTATTGTTTTATTCAAATACTTTGAAATATTACAAGGATGATTTTTAGGAACTCTAATACAATGGAAGGGTTTGAAACTTTGAAATGGGAAGCCTCCTTAACTTGGAAGAGGTGGCCTAACTTTAGTCTTTTTTTTTTTTTGGTTGATAGCTCCTTGTGTTTTTTTAGAATTAATGATTTCTTGTGTTTCTTTAGAATTTCTGGTTTGGTGAGGTGAGGTAATAAAACTTGGCTTCATGTTGAAGGTCTTGTTTAGTTTCTATTCTCATTAACTAATACTCAAATGGCATCTCGAGGATATGAGAAATAATGTTTGGGAAAAACATGTTGCAAACGTATGTGTAATAAACACTGCCTACAATATTTTTTCACAAATTTGTTTAGAAACTTTTAAAAATGGGAAGCCTACCCTAACTTGGGAAGATCCGTGGCCGAACTTTAGTCATGTCTTTTTCGTTAATGGTTCCTGTGTTTCTTTAGAATTGATGATTCTCTGTGTTTTTTAGAATTGCTGGTTTGGAGGTAATTAAACCTGGGTTCTCATGTTGAAGATTGAAGATGTAAACCTCCCTAATCCCCAACTCAGAAGAGGTGGCTATAACTTTAGTGATTTATATTTCTTGCCAATGATTCCCTCTGTTAATTTCTTTAGAATTGATAACTATTTTAAAAAAAAATTAATTCAGAGCTATATTATTGTTTTATTCAAATACTTTGAAATATTATGAGGATAATTTTTAGGGGTTCTGATACAATGGAAGGGTTTGAAACTTTGAATTCATATATGTTTAATTTGCAAGGGAAGGGAACTTAGGACTACAGTAGGCTGTTTTTTTTAGCTGTTGTTGACCATAGGTTGAAATTCTCTTAAAAAAAACTTACAAAAATGAAAAAAAATAAAAATTGTAATAATAAAATGAATGGTAAAAGTGAACATCAATGAATAATACTGCACAATAACGCGAACAATAATGAGCAGTGACCGTCAACAATAAGTTTTCTGATACGTCCAAAATACTATAAATGAATGGTAATAAGTTAGTAACCAAAATAATTTATGATTTTACCTGATTTAAATATTAAATTGCAAATATACCAAAGATTGAAATTAATAGAAAACTATAGTTCAGATCATTTATTCAAATATAGAATTTAAACACATTATTGTTCACAACTTTTGACCACTTACTTCAAGTTGGAAAATAAAAGACTTAAAAGCTCATTAATAAAAGAGAAAAATTGAAGTAAAGTATGGATATTTAATTAAAATAACTTGACATAAAATTAAAAATAAATAAATAAATAAATAACTGAATGATTCTAATAAAACCATGAAATTCAGTATTTTTCTATTAAAAAAAATGCTAGTTTTTTATGGTTTAATTGGGTTTTTTTGAAAATCCGGTATTTCTTTCATACCAATCCAGAAATTTTGTGTTTCATCGGTTTGATAGTTCAATCACTAATTTTAGTATGGCCATGATAACTATGTTAGCGATAGAGTAATTACCAAGATTGCATGTGAAACTTGTTATTTGATTACCTATACCTCATTCTCTCGTAATATTCCAAAAGCCATGATTTTCTAGATTAACCCTAATTTAGCATTTGTATTAAGCTTACATTTATCCAAAGCAGACAGTGACCAACAAATCATTATGGTAGAAGTAAAATATGTAAGAAAAAGGAATGGTTTGGTTTGGTTCAAGTCCAAGGCTAATAATGAATAAATCTTAAAGGACAAAACTTAGGTACTAGTACTTTAGGTGCTGTAACTTAGGTTCTCATCTTAAAATTTAGCCATGTGGCTTTATTCTCATGGGAATGAAGTGTATTTTTAGTTAAGTACAACCACATGATTGAATTTTAAGAATAGAATCTAAGCAGTGGCGGAGCCAGGAATTTATCTTTGGGAGGGCATATATAAATTTTTTTTTTTTTTTTTTGTATGAAATGTAAAATAGTAATGTGCAATACTTTATAACTCAATATATGCTATAAACAAAAATGTATTTAATTAAAATTAAACAATCATGAGACAAGATTGACAAAACGATTTAATATCTTTAATCAACTATAAAATGGGCAAAGTCGTAAAACATACAATAACATAAAAGTTAAACATCTTTTTTCAAAATTGTAACCTACGCTCTTTAAGAGATCTAAAGTCATCAAGTATTGAGTCAGTAGTGAAGTTCTCAGCAATTTCCCTTTCAATGTAGACAGCCTAGTTATCTGAGAGAAACTCGTCCTCCATTTTGTTGCGCAGTCTTGTTTTAACAATTTTCATAGCTGAAAAGCTCGTTCACCAATTGTTGTGGACACTGGAAGAGTCAAAACAAGGCGAATCAATCGATCAATAAGAGGATATACTTGTGACTTTTCTTCTCTACTAACCTTCGACATAATTTTGCTATAGATGACAAATTTTGAAACTTCGAATGGTTTTGTACATCATGCTCAAATAGCTTCAATTGAATTTTCAAACTAGTCCTATCACGCTAAAAAAAAATCAAGAGGATAATATTTCTCAACAAGACGACATATGTCATCCACATTAAAGGATTTGTAAGCATCCTTTGGATCCAAAGCTAAGCAAAGTGTTAAGAGTTCTATTGGCTGTTCACCAAACCTATTGTCAAGCTCTTGCAATTGAACATCTATTGTAGCATTAAATATATCAAGATGATAATGATGCTCCACTGTAACATGATCCCTTTTCTTACGACCTCTACCTTCAGCAAATCGAGCACTTAGATCTGGAATATCAATTTCAAATCCTATGACATTCTCAAGAAAAATATCCCAGTCATCTACTCTCAAATCCTATGACATTCTCCACGTTGCAAGTAGGTGGACCCGTATTCCTTTATATTTTCAAGCACCAAACAAGTTGGAACAAACATCCTCATTAGGCTACAAATAGAATTGAAATGAGAGCCCCAACGAGAATCACCAGCCCGTTTTAGAGTCACAATTTCGTTTGCTCTTGTTCCTGTTTCAAGTTCATCAATAGCTAACATTCTAGCAATTTTTGCAGCTTGAGCAGCTCTTAGTTCATCATTACGTTTACATGAAGAACCAACTGTAGTGATAATGAAATTTAAATTCAAGAAGAATTCATGGATAGGGATTACCTCTCTTGATGCAGCAACTAATGCTAATTGTAACCGATGAGCAAAGCAATGCACATAGTATGCATAAGGACAATCATTAAGAACTAAGGCTTGCAATCCTTTCCATTCACCACACATATTGCTAGCACCGTCATATCCTTGTCCACGAATATTTTGAATGTCAAGACAGTGACGAGAAAGAATAGCATATATTTCATTCTTCAGAGTCAATGCAGCAGTGTGTTTAACATGAGAAAGTTCAAAAAAGTGTTCTTGTATAAAGCCCTCATTGTCAGCAAATCTCAAAACAAGAGCCATTTGCTCTTTCTCTTTGACTCATAATGTGACTCATCAACAATAATATAAAATTTAGAATCCCCAATGTCTTACAAATCTTACTCCACGCTTTACTTTCAAATTTAGGAGCATTTTCCAAAACAATGTGTTCAACCTTATCATTATAAGATGCCAAAATTCTAATCATCTCAAGGAAATTTCCTCGGTTTTTTTATTCAAGGGTTTCATCATGACCTTTAAAAGGACACCCTTGAAAGGTGAGCCATCGAATAGTATCAATAAAAGTTTTCACCCGCAGTCAACTATTTAGAATTTATTCACCCCACATTCATCACTTTATCTATATGCACTGATTCATTCAATAGATCATCACAATATTTCACAGCATTGTTGTGGGGTGAGCAAGGATCCTCCCCAGCATGATTCAAAAAGGCACAATTCTTTCCATTATTAACTTTTTTCCAATTTCTAAATCCTATGAAAGTAAAAGCATCACAGCCAGGGTGTCTACTTCTTTCCATGGTAAAGAGATAATATGGCAGACAGTATGCAGCATCTTTAGTAGCAGAATACTCCAGCCAAGAAGAAAATTGAGTGAACCAAGAAGCTTGAAAGCGACGAGGATGCTTTTCTCTAGAAAATGGATAGTTTGAAAGACGTATTTGATATGGTTTAGCTTTTAAATAAGCACGTCTAACTTCATCACATATATTGGCTGGATAGTTACACTTTTTAGTGTGTTCTCCTGGATCTCGTTTTAAAATTCTAACATTAACTTCATTGGAATTAAGTGGTGAAAATTTTAACTGAATTTCTTCAAGTTCCACTTCCACCACTGATGATCTAGAAGGATGTTTTTCAGGATCAATCCTTGGAGATTTGGAAGGACGCTCATTGGAAGTTGACCCTTCAACATTATAACCCAAAAGTGTACTATTTTATGAATTACTGTCTTCATTTTTTTTGAAGAATGAGTCAATAGTCCTAAACTTACCCATGAACCTAGATTTATCAAATTAAATTATCACTCATTAAATAAAATGATTGAGATTTAAAAAAATATACTAAAAAAATACTAATAGTTCAAAGATTGCTAAATAAAAAACAAACAATCATTCAAATGTCAATGCATTAAAAAAATAATAATAAACAACAACTAAATACAATTTAATATAGTAGTATATACTATATATAATATATTGATTATTATAATAATAAATAATATATTATAAAGAAGAAAAAAAAAGTAATGAAAAGTAAAGCAACAAAATCAAAACAAAATAAATAGTACCTAGAAAGAGTCAAAGAGTTAAAAGCAATGGGTATCAGGTATAGATAGAGATTAGAGCCAGTCAGCTATGGGGCTTAGATACAGCTACTGCACTCTGTACAATGAGGGGCCCATGGCAGTGACCTGTGTAAAAAGAGAAAGGTGAGGCAAAGTGGCAAACACGCACGGAGAGAGAGAGAGAGAGAGAGAGAGAGAGAGAGAGGCAAAATGTTTTGTAACTATGTTAGAGATTTGGTGGTGCAGCACATTAACAAAATTTATGACTTTTCAATTTTTATTACTGTGTACAAATAAGCCCTATACTTTTTAAATATATATGTTTATTATTAGGTATGGGGGGCCAAAATGATATGGTTATTTAAAATTTCTCAAATTATTTAAGATATTTCCAAAAAAAAAAAATTAATTTTTTCAAAAGTTTTGGTGGGGCCTAGGCCCCCCTCGGTCCTTTAATAGTTACGCCACTGAATCTAAGAAATAGCACCTAAGTACTGTACTTAAGTTTTGCCGATCTTAAAATTGTACAAGATTGAAGATATGTTCAATTACTAAATTGCAACATTGAAAAGATGGCACCAAGGGAGTGGTGCAAACAATTAATTAGTTATGAGTCATGTTAGCGGATACCCTTAAGACATTTATTAATAAATTATTTTTGAAAATTTTTTATACCACTTTTATGAAATATATTAAAAACTGTCAAAAAAGTCAATTGTTTTTTTTTTCTTTTCCTATAAATTTTTTTTTAAAAATGATTCATTAACAAATGCCCTAAGATTTCCCATAAGGTATATACTAGCTCTATATGTAAGAAACTGAGATCAAACCAATCTAATACTTAATAAGGGACTAAAATTGAATGCACTCCATTATTTAAAAGACCAAAAATGCAGATAAAAAATGGTCGGAAAACAATTAATTGACAAAAACAAATAGACAGATATACTGATAAAGTATTATAATTTAAAATTTTGAAATATCAAATCAAAATTTGAATCAATGCAATATTTGAAGGACAAAAAATTTTGATTTACCCCTTCTTGTCATATACTATTATTAATAATACTAGTGTGTAGCCCCGTGCATATGCACGAATACAATTAAAAATAATCACAATTATACGGTTCAAATTATACAGGGAGCTTATACTTTTTTTTAACCAAACATTTTTAAAATATGTAATGATTTCTCATATATATATATATATATGATTTAGTATTTAACTGGTTTTAAACTCTTCGGTTTATGCACCCAATAATTCACTTGTCACAAAAATTAAAAACTTAGATGGACACGTGACATAAAATTGGGCTCCAATTTAGAATTTAATTGGATTTGGTCTCTTCAATTTTTGCACTCAATAATTCACTTGACACAAAATTAAAAATTAAATAGAACACGTGGCGCAAATTAGAGAATCCAATTAAAATCTAATTGGATTTTTTCTAAACTTTGACTATATATATGATGAGTCAGGAAATCCAACTCGTCCAGACATGACTATGGACGAGGAACGAACCATAAATGAAGCCTTTAATTACTGAGCCGTTACAATTGGACGAAGTAAAGAGAGTAACAGCTCAGAGGTTTTTGTATCCCAGCATTAACTGTCAGAGACGTTACCCAGACAAGGAATTAAACCACCATTAATGGTATTCTAACGGCTAGGAGAATAAAAGCTTAAATAAAGCACTCCCAAGCAAAGGTAAAGTATCATCAGAACTAGACCCTTATCAACATAAACACTCAATTATCTCTTTCTCACTTCTAACTTTGTCATCGGAGGTTCATTGGCTGGCACCACGCCGGTGACCTTTCCGTTTCATTTTCTCATCATCTTGTAGGTCGCACCGAAGCCATCTAGACGATCCTGATCGCTGACAATTTGGCATCATCAGTTTGGCGCCCTCTGTGGAAAACACTTTCTTTCCTAAATCCTAAGGACAACTACCTTTGTTGTCATCCAGATGGAGTCTAGTGCACAACCGGAATCAACCACCCTGGCACTGCAAGTCCAAGCTCTCACGGCTAATGTAGAAGAATATGAGGCAGCGATTGCAACAGAAGGAAAACCACTCGCCAAGAAGAATCGAAAACAATAGGAACGAAGATGAAGTGCAAGACCCAGAAGGTAGCCAAGGGAGAGATGGCTCAAGGAGAACAGAGCGGTCCGACAAGGCTAGCAACGACCTCCTGAGAAGCATGAGGAAAGAGATGGACGAGCTCAAGAATGCAATGAAAGGGAAAACAGTGAAGAATTTGGATAGGATGGTGAGAACAACCAATTCCCCGTTCACACAGAAAGTCCTGGAATGTCCTCTCCCACCAAAATTCCGACTTCTGCAGCTGGAGTCGTATGAGGGATTGAAAGACCCACTGGATCACATCACCACCTTTAAGATGACCCTGAGCCTACAACAAACCCCGGACGAAATAGTATATCAATCCTTTCCAACCATCGACGACTTTGACCAGCTCAGTAAGATGCCCGAGTGTGGTTCAGTAAGTTGGCACAATCCTCTATCAACGACTTCGTAGGAGGACAATGCTAGAAAAGACCTGTGGATCATCTATTAACAATCAAACAAGGAGAAGGGAAATCATTAAGATCGTATGTGAAGTGGTTTAACAGAGAGGTGCTGGAAGTAGACGAGGCTAAGGACCAAGTACAATTGACAACGTTCAAAGCTGGGTTAAGGTCTAAAGATTTCGTAGTGGCACTTGCCAAGAGTCCTCCAGCATCAATGACAGATTTGCTTATAAAAGCTTAGAAGTACATGAATGTGAAGGATGCTTTTGCAGCAATAGAGGTGGGTGGACCTTGAACATCCAAGGCAGGCTCTCAAGACGACCTGAAAGGCCAAAAGAAGGAAAGGAAAGACCAACTGTCCAGCAATGACAGGGGCAAGCGAAGGGACGACAAGGTTCAAAAAATGGTAAACTTCACACCCTTGGTAATGCCCATTGACCAAATCTTGATGTAGATTAAAGACGATCATTAGCTCAGGTGGCCGAAGCCATTGAGCAGTTCACCCAATGCCCGAAACAAGAAAAAGTATTGTCATTTCCACCGAGACCACGGGCATTACACTAACGAATGCAGAGACCTCAAAGAACAGATAGAAGAGCTGATCCAAAAAGGAAGATTGTAGAAGTTCGTCAAGAAAAACACATATGGACGGCCAAAACAGGAAAACCGAACCAGGTCAAAAGAGAAGCCTAACGATGATGATAAATCACAAGAATGACCAAAGAATGCCATAGGAGAAATAGGAATGATCAATGGTGGTCCAACGACAAGAGGCTCTTTCAAGTCCATATGGTACCACCGTCAAAACGTAGGAAAAGAGAGGCTACAAACATGGTCTTCTCAGAAGAGGACGCTAGAGAGGTAAAACAACCACATGACGACCCTTTGGTCATCATGCTTATGATAGAGGAGTTCAACACTAGAAGAATCCTGGTAGACAACGGAAGCTCCGCCGACATCATTTATCTCTCTGCCTTTCAACAATTGAAAGTGGATCCAAAAAGAATTCGTCCCTTCGAATCTCCCCTAGTTAGTTTCAGTGGAGATAGGGTGTACCCAAAAGGAATAGTTACCTTAACAGTTACAACTGGCTCGTATCCTCAGCAGATAACGAGGCAACTCAATTTCCTGGTAGTAGATTGTCCCTCGTCCTACAATGTCATCATTGGACGACCAACGCTTAATCGCTGGAAAGCGACGACCTCAACATATTGTCTGAAGGTGAAGTTTCCTATAGAAAATGGGGTAGGAGTAATTAAAGGAGACTAAGTTCTGGCCCATGACTGTTATCAAGCAGTGTTGGCGTCAAAAGAGAACCACATATGGATGATCGAGGAGAAAAGCCTAGAAGCGGTGGAAACATTGGAGACGGTCGAATTGGTGGAAGGAGAGCCCATGAAGGTGACAAACATAGGAGCAATCCTCGATCTCGCAATGAAAAAAGGAATAGTGGAGTTCTTGAAGAGAATTCTAGATGTCTTTGCATGGAGTCATGAAGATATGCCCGGCATATCAGAGGATGTCATACAACACCGATTGAACGTAGATCCAAAGAAAAAGCCCGTCCAGCAGAGACAAAGAGTCTTCGCTCCTGAAAGGAACAAGGCCATCATGGATGAAGTTGATAAGCTCCTAACTGCCAAGTTTATTCAGGAAGTATACGAAAAATGGTGAAGAAGGCAAATGAAAAATGGAGAATGTGTGTGGATTTCACGGATCTAAACCAGGCTTGCCCAAAAGATAGCTTTCCTTTACCACGAATTGACTAACTCGTTGATTCCACGGCAGCACACAAGCTCCTGATGTTCATGGACACATTCTCAGGGTATAACCAGATCCAAATGTCAGAAGAGGATCAAGAGAAGACGTCATTCATCACCAATCAAGGACTTTATTGTTATAGGGTTATGCCGTTTAGACTGAAGAACGTAAGGGCTACTTATCAAAGGCTAGTGAATCAAATGTTCAGTAAGCAAATCAGAAAAAATATGGAAGTCTACGTAGATGATATGCTTGTCAAGAGCAAGGAAGTGGAGAGCCATTTGGACGACCTAAAGGAGACTTTCGAGACCTTAAGATGGTACCAAATGAGGTTGAGCCCAGCAAAATGTGCTTTTGGAGTTTCCTTAGGAAAATTCCTCGGCTTCATGGTGTTACAACGAGGAATAGAAGACAATCCTAAGAAGGTAAAGGCCATACTAGAAATGACCGCACCTAGAACGTCAAAGAGGTGTAGAAGTTGACAGGGAGGGTAGCAGCTCTCAATCGATTTGTCTCAAGGGCAACAAACAAATGCCTTCCTTTCTTCAAGGTTCTTAAGTAGGCATTCGCATGGACTGATGAATGTGAAGCAGCATTCCAGGAGCTGAAACGCTATCTAAGTAATCTGCCATTGTTGAGCCCGTCCAAGGAAGGCGAGGACCTATTTCTATACTTGGCTGTTTCTGCCACCGCAGTAAGCGCGGCCCTAATCCGAGAAGAATCAAGGATCCAACGCCATGTGTACTACGTCAATCAAGCTTTCCATGGAGCAGAAGTGAAATACCCGCGTATTGAGAAGATCACTTTCGCTCTAATCGTCACCTCCCAAAAGCTGCGTCCTTACTTCCAGGCCAATCCAATCCTCGTTATGACGGACCAACCAATCAAGAAAGCAATGAACAAACCTGAAGCAACAAGCCGGATGGTACAATGGGCAGTCGAGCTGAGCCAATTTGACATCGAGTACAAATCGCGAACAGCCATAAAAGCCCAGGTATTAGCAGACTTCATTACTGAGTTCACCATGCCCAAAGAAAGCTCGATGAGCAAGTTAGAGTTATGGACGATACAGACAAACGGATTGTCAGCAAAAGGAATGAGTGGAGTCGGGGTCGTCATCACCTCGCCAGAAGGAGACATCTTGAGATATGGGGTCAAACTCCAGTTCCCAGCCACCAATAACGAGGCAGAGTACAAGGCCATACTGACTGGGCTCAGGACAGCTAAATCTATGGAAGCAAAGAACGTCCTCTTGAAAAGTGACTCCAAGTTGGTAATTGGGTAGATCAAAGGGGATTACGAAGCAAAGGAGCAGAGAATGCAAAAGTACCTGAAGTTGACAAACCAACTCACCGGGGAAATAGAACAGGTAGAGTTCGCGTAGGTCCCACGAAGTTTGAACGCAGAGGTAGACAAAGTGGCACGACAAGCGTCGTCGGATGTTGGAGAAGAATTGTAAGAGGTAAAACTGGAAGTGCAGAAGTTCCCTAGCATCAAAGAATTCCACACATTTACGATACAAGGTAACACGAGTTAGACGACACCCATCATGTCTTACCTAAGGGACAGACAACTACCATCAGATCCAAACGAGGCAAGAAAGATAAAGAAGCGGACTACAAGATTCACACTCCTAAATGGGGTGCTCTATAAAAGGGGTTTCTCCCTCCTTTTCCTAAGGTTCGTTTAACAAGACGAAGCAAAGTACATCCTGGAAGAAGTTCATGGAGATGTTTGTGGAGACCACTCAGGGCCAAGGTCCCTGGTGTCAAAAATCACTAGCATAGGCTATTTCTGGCCAACAATGCAGAAGGAGGCAAAAGACTTCGTCAAGAGATGTGACAAATGCCAGAAGTGCAGAAACATCCAGCCGATACCATAAGAGAAGATGATGACCATAACCTCCCCTTGGCCATTCACACAATGGGAGATTGACATAGTGGAGCCCTTGCCCCAAGGTAAAAGACAGGTAAAATTCTTACTCGTGGCAATTGACTATTTCACAAAGTGGGTAAAGGTAGAAGCTCTAGCAACGATCACAGAAGCAAAGGTACCGAACTTCGTATGGAAGAACATTGTTTGCAGGTTTGGCATACCAAGGACGATCATATTGGACAACGGACGCCAGTTCGACAGTCAGGCGTTTCGCCCTTTCTGTTCAGGACTTGGAATCAGAAACCAGTTCTCGTTACCAGGGCATCTCCAAGCTAATGGTCAGACGGAAGTAACCAATCGAACCTTGCTGAAATCCATCAAGCTTCGACTGGAAGGGGCAAAGGGTGTATGGCCTGAAGAATTACCAAGCGTCCTTTGGGCATACCGAACTACAACCAGGACCCTAACAGGAGAAACGCCGCTCAATCTTACCTACGGCACAGAAGCAGTAACTCCTGTCAAGGTAGGAGTCACCAGCTTAAGAAGGGAATTTTTTGACGAAGACACCAACAACAATCAACTAAGGACGAACCTAGACTACCTTGACGAGACAAGGGACGAAGCATCTAGGAGAATGGCGAGGTACCAACGAAAGATGGCCAAATACTATGATTAAAGAGTAAAGCTTAGAAGATTTAATATAGGAGACCTCGTCCTACGGAAGGTTACACCTACAACAAAGGATCCAACTCATGGAAAATTAGGGCCGACCTGGGAAGGCCCCTACAAAGTCACTCACTACTCAAGACAAGGAAGCTACCACTTGGAATCCGTGGATGGTAGCAAACTACCCCGTCCGTGGAACGTTGAACATCTGAAGAGGTATCATTAGCAGGGAGTTCATCTTTTGTAATCTTTGACAGAATTTTCGTTTAACTTTAAAGTAGTTCAATAAAGGAATTATTCAAGTCATGAATTTCTACAAAAGACACTAAGGATTGACAAAGCCAATAAAATAAGTCCTTCAACAGACATAGATCACAAGACGAAGCCAGTGATATAAGTCCTTCAACAGACATAAATCACAAGACGAGGCCAATGATACATGTCCCTCAAAGGACATAAATCACATGACGAGGCCCGTGATATAAGTCCCTCAAAGGACATAAATCACATGACGACGCCAGTGATACAAGCCCCTCAAAAGGACATAAATCACATGACGAGGCCTGTGATATAAGTCTCTCAAAGGACATAAATCACATGACGAGGCCAGTGATACAAGCCCCTTAAAAGGACATAAATAACATGACAAGGCCTATGATATAAGTCCCTCAAAGGACATAAATCACATGACGAAGCCTGTGATACAAGTCCCTCAAATGACATAAATCACATGACGAGGCTAGTGATACAAGTCCCTCAAAAGGACATAAATCACATGACAAGGCCAACGATATAAGTCCCTCAAAGGACATGAATTGCATGATGAGGCCAATGATATAAGTCCTTCAGAGGACATAAAATCACACGACCAAGCCAACGACATGAACCTGTCAATTGATACAAATCACATGAAGACTCCAATGACGGACTAAATCTAACGACGAATCATGAGATGACTCCAAACACATGCATAAATTATGAAGCAGATGATAAGCCTGATGAAATCTCAAGTGTTAAATTTTCTGTTTGACAAATGAAAATGAATGGCAAAACATCAGAACTTGACAAAAATATGCAACCCCCAGAAAAAAGGGCTCATACCAACCAGGTAAAAAAGTAAGACAAAATTTCTACAAGCTAGACGATAAAACATACCAAGGTATGGTTGTTTAAACAAAAAGTAGTGTTCAAAATAGAAGACGAGCACAAAAAATAAAATAGCGTTCAAAAGCAAAAGCATAATGCCCCAAAAACAAGTAGGGCACCCAGAATATATAGTGTTCAAAAGAAAGCGCATAAAGCCCTAAAACAAGTAGGGCATAGAAAAAAAAAGGACAAGTCTTGCAGGTAGTTCAAACAGCGGGGTCGTCCTGTCCATCACCAAGTCCCTCATCATCATTACCTTCAGGAGCAACGTCCTCGACAACACTAGCTTCATCGGCTTCCATTTCCTTGTCAACGGCTTCAAAATCCAAGTTCTCCAAATCTACTTCGGGGTTGTGCTTCGTCAGGTAACGCCTCAGCAGCTCAAAACCCTTAAAGTACCAGCTGAGTAGGATGCCGTTATACTCGTCAATAAGCTGAAAGGCTTGCACAGTGTCATCTCCAGTTGCGGAAACCTTTCGCTTGGCCGCCTGAAGTTGATCATCCTTTTGCTCTGTCAACAACCTCTCTGCCTTGAGATCATTAGTCAATGCTTTAATCTGCTTCTTCATCCAATTCCCATTGTCCATCGCTGTCATTAGCTCCTTCCTCAATGTAGAATTTTCAGCCTCCAAAGCATCCACCTAGAGTTGGCCACAACAACCCTCTCCTTAGTGGTAAGATACTCGGTGGTAATGTGGAGCGCCTCTCCTAAAACCTGGTTAAGAATGAACAAGATGAGAATCGTTTCAAGAAACTAAAAAGATTGTGACAAGAACAAGTTCGGGCAGAAAAGTACCTCTACGAGCTTGTGAATATGACAACTCACCAACTCATGGGAAAGAACATCACTCAAAATTTTTAACTCACCTAGAGTAATGATGTTGTGGGCTCTCCCCATGGCAATTGTAGCATCGTTCGAGACATTGGAGTCAATCTTGCTCTTTCCCTTATCGCTGCCACGAGTTCTCTTCGAATGAGGAGTGATCTCCTCAAGAGAAACAGCAGGTGAAGCTGCCTTGGGGTTAGAAGCAATGGGGGTGGACGCAATAGTCTCAACGACCTCCTTCATCACCCTGGGTCGCTTTTGGCCGATGCTGGATAAAGGCTCGTTCTTCCTGGCCCTCAGCTTGGCATACATTTCTTTATTAAATTTAGTCGTCATCTTTGCAAAACAAGATATTAGTACCAGATTCACGCAGAAATAAGTATGCCAACACCAGAAACTTACTTTTTTATTCTTTGGCTATTGCTCGTAAGACGTAAGAAGAAGGTTCAAGACCTAGAAAATGACGAGCCAAGGTCCGAGGGTCGATCAGTTCGTCAAAGTCGTCAATGGTCTTCGCGTAGCTCGAAGCGTCCTCAACACGACCTTTATACCTACTCTTAAACTTTGGACGAGACTTAGCTGCAGAGAAGGAAAAGAAGAATATGTGTCAAGACTGGACGAAACAAAGAAGAGCCCTTTCAAAAAAAAAAAAAAAAAAAAAAAATGCACTAAGCTTAGGTGTCTCCCACCTACACAGCAATCTAGGGACATCAACCCAGAAGTCATCCGAGAGGTCTCCTAGCCGTCTCCAGATACAAAGAAGTATCTAGACTTCCAATAACGGGATGACAATGGAAGATTAGCGATAAGACGAGCCTTCCTATCCCAAGGCACCAACTAGTAATACCCAAACTCTTTTGACTCTTTTAGATGGTATAGGTACAAAATTTCGTCCAAACGAATCACATCACCCTCCGTTACTATCATCCAGATCTCCATGCAATTGATGACGATCTGCCAGGAGTTCGGCATAAGTTGCCTAGGCGCTATGCCTGGGTGATGGAGAAGCTCCATTACAAAGGGATGGACGGGGAATCTAAGGCCACTCAGGAAGGCAGCTTCGTAAAACATACCTCCCCAGGGTTAAAAGTACAAGCCTTTTTGTCTGGACGAGGAAGGAGAATCCTAGTCTTGTCAGGAAGTTGGAACCTATCCTTAAACCTAAAAAAAGTGTCCTCGTCCAAGGAACACACTTCCTTAAAAGCGTGAAAAGCTCTCAACACGGTGCGTGAAGAAGATGAAGGGTTCAAAGACGAAGGCGCCAAGACTGCGGTATCGACCTCCACGGCCTTGTCATTGGACGATAAGCCTGTGTCTAGCTCACTGGACCTCACCTCTATGGACATTTCTCGAATAGACCTAAACCAATCCAAGGATCGGCGTAATAAAGGAGAAAGGTTAGCTAAGACTAACCCTAAGGCACTATCCCTAGGGATAAAAGACCCAACCTCCGGTGGACCCAAGAAGCGCCCCTAAACGAGCGAAAAGGAAAGAAACAGAAGGACAATGACGCATAACCTCAGAATAGTCACACATCAAAAAGAAAGAAAAATGGAAGTCCCTAATTGAAGCAAAACCAAAGGAAAATCAGGTAGAAAGAGAAAAGAAAGCGTCGTACCTGAAGAAAAAGAAGTGAAGTGGCCTGAGCTCGGAGAGAGGAGGAAGCACAGAGATGGAGAAAACGCAGAAGGGAAGAAGAAAACAGAAATAAGGGAAAATGAAGAAAGAGAAAAGCATTTAAGGCTTCCCCAAAAACCGAGACACAGGAAAACCAAATGCCTCGTCGAGGAACGTGTCCACATCCAGCCAATCAAAACACGACACGTGGCCACCAAGCATGCAGCGCCGTCACATCGCCATAAATGCGATAAAAGCGGAATCTGAAAGGCCACATCCAACGTGGGACGACCCTTCATATTCCTTAGATCATTAAGGGAGCTGACGACCAAGGAATGGGGGGCAACTGATGAGTTAGGAAATCCAACTCGTCCAGACATGACTATGGACGAGGAACGAACCATAAATGAAGCCTTTAATTACTGAGCCGTTACAATTGGACGAAGTAAAGAGAGTAACAGCTCAGAGATTTCTATATCCCAACATTAACTGTCAGAGACATTACCCAGACAACGAATTAAACCACCATTAATGGTATTCCAATGGCTAGGAGAACAAAAGCTTATATAAAGCACTCCTAACCAAAGGTAAAGTATCATCAGAACTGGACCCTTATCAACATAAACACTCAATTATCTCTTTCTCACTTCTAACTTTGTCATCGGAGGTTCATTGGCTAGCACCACGCCGATAACCTTTTCGTTTCATTTTCTCATCATCTTGCAGGTCCCGCCGAAGCCATCTGGACGATCTTGATCGCTAATGATTTTGGCATCATCAATATATACACACACACACATATAGATTGGGTGTTAATTGTAGCTCTAGACCAAGTATTGAGGGGTAGTTGAAATAACTAGGGTCAAGATTAAACCTATGGCTATTTCAAATATATTCAGATTGGAGATGGTTTCCAGAATATGATAAAACATTATTTTTTAATATATTAGTCCAAATGTTAAAAAAAAAAAAAAAAAAAATACCTTACTCATTAGTCGCAATCTCTTGCAAGTATCAGAATTACATGTTTTTGTAGCAAATAGAACACAATTGCTAAGTCTATCATGAGAAGCAATCTAAATAATAATAATAAATATATATATATATATATATATATACACACACACATTTGTTTTTTGTTTTTTGTTTTTTTTTGCAAGAACACACACATTTATTTTTTGGGGGGATTTCAATCTCCATTAAATTTTTTGTTGTGAGTAAGGTTTGTTCATGGAGAAGATTCACATAAAATGATTCCAGAAATTTTAGAGAAATTGGGGTGAAAAGGAAAACAAAGCATTTGCAAATATTACACTAGAGAGTCTAGTTGTGCAAAGGATTTTTAAGTAAACTACTATAACTATTTCTTCTAGTGAATTTTCTAGGGGGTTAGATTTCGAGAGTGGTTTTCCATTGAATATGTTATTCATTAATTTTTCACTGTCACCCGATTTTGTGTTCTTCTTTACTTTGATTTCTTGATTGTTTATTGTAATTGAATTACTTGTTGAATTATCTATTTGGGATGCATGTAATTGGTTGAATTAATCAAATTGTAGTCTGTTGTATAAATATTTGGGATCTAAATAAGAAGTTTTCAATGCATTTAGAATGCATATGGGTCTAACCTGTTTATACCATCAACCGATTGGCGTCTTAAACCGATGATAATGATAAAGAGTAATCATCATGGAGTGGACATTAGAGGTTAAAATTATATCCAATTTATAAAATTAATATATATACATATAATAAAAATATACATAGGATTGTAAAACTGTAAATCATATGTTTCACTATATATATTGAATTTACCATTTCAGTCCCCTCAAAGGCTCAAACAAAATTTTCGAGCAGTGTGTGTAACACCCCAAACCCATACCAAGGATTTAGATGCACAACTTGTCTTATAAATAATCAACATTAATATAATGGAACAGAGCGTAATTAAATATCCACAAATATACTTCAAACCATCAAAATCTTTCCTATGAAATCCATAAAACAAAAACTTTAACAATAAAGTCTCCAAATACAATCTCAAAGAGTTCCACAAATGCCAAACTCACTATCCTAAGAAAATATACTAAAATAGTCCATCAACTAACATAGCTCCAAAAGAAGTCTTCAATCTATGTCCCCAATGATCTACCACCAAAAGATATTCCACTACTCTAATCTGAAAGGGTGGAGAAAGGGGGGTGAGCTAGAAGCCCAATAAGAGACTACATAACATGAGGATGTCTTTCAAAACAAAACATTAGTATCATTGACAAAATATAGTCTTTACAAAACATTTACAAATAGCTTTAACAGTAATATAATATATTCTATAAAATTGTCAAGAATAAAACATTTAACTATAACATTGTAATCATTAAATAAAATAATAACCATTTTAGTTAGCCAAAATACACTAAATAGGTAAAACCAATATATATTAGTAATAAACAATTTTTCCACTTATAAAGGTCAATAACAATAAAATAGTAGTTCGATATGGAAAACAATAAACATTAGCCAGACAAAGACATAAGCTGCTAAACACTCGGTGGGTGATTCCCATGGGGAACAATAACACTAACCTCATAGAGGCAATACTGGCTCTAATTAAGAGCAAACGATAACACTGCACCACACCACAATAACACTACATCAGCCGAAGACCAACACTTAACCCTATGTTGGCAAAGGTTGCAGACTATCTAGCTGACCGTTTGAAAACATTCTTACTTTATTACAATATTGCCAATACTAATCATATATCATATAACAAATACTTTCTCAAAAATATAGTTTTGAGTCATTCTTTAATATATACAGTTTCAAAATAATATACAAGAAATAATAAAATTCTGGTATGTATAATGCATAGACAATGGTATAAGTTTTTAGAAACTTCACTTTTGCAATTATATATATGTAAATATATTTTTACCAAAAATATATATAAATATACACGTCTTGAGAGACGTCATGTTCTGAAGTCCACTTACCTCTAGTTGCTAACTCTCGTAGTCTAGATCCAAAATCAAATGAGCTTTTCCTCCACACCTAAAAGTAAAGGAGTAACATAATTATATAATTAATCCACCTTGGCGTATACCATAAGGATGTAAGGGACACTTCCTAATAATTTACTGGTCTTTAAACATCTCTACAATCCTTTATAACATATTACTTCTCCTTACTACTATTATATCTTTGAGGCTAATAGAGGTATTACAACCCGTAAGGATACCATCTAATGAGAATATGCATGCTGGTGGTTCACCAAGATTTTCATCAAGTCCTAACAGGTTAATACCAATACCACCATGAAATACTCTATAAGATCCAAATATATGTATATCATCCATAAAAAATCTCTACCCGTATAGCAATCTATAGCATGTACTGACTATTAGAAATTTAATCTAATACTTATATCAACCTTTGTTAGACCAAAGGCCTGCAAATCCAACAGGTAATCAATATGATACAGCCCTCAGTACATGCTAAACATGTATATAGAAACCCAAGAAAAGTTCAATGTACTATTCAATCGAATTAATTCTATGGGACATGGACCCATTATGATATTCCCTAACAATCATCCCCCTTAGCCGATTGAGTATATTATCTATCTATTTTAACATGCTATAATAGACTGAAAGATCAAGTTCAACGTATAAAGGATTACCTCTACAGTTTCGTCCTCATGAAGCTTAGCGATTAGGGAAATAGCAAGCCGCTGCTCTCAAAATAAATAAAAGAAAAATTCCTTTCACGTGGCTGACTTAAAAAATATCCAGTATGTATAACTCTAAAATAACGCTCCAATTCAGTCCAGGAAGATCAATCCCACTCCAATTAGTACTCGTGAATAACACTCCTACTTGGGCTAGCGTTTAAGACCCACTAAAACTTAAATAAGCTTCCAAGACTTTAATTCCTAATTAAACTAAAAAATCAAGGTTGTTTAGATAGGCTAAAAATCTAAAGAATTCTAATAACACTTAAACTCCTAATCCAAATAGGTTTTAATCTCTTATCATTTTCCTTAATTGATAAGGAGACTAAAAGTTTAATAAGAATAATCCACAAAATAACTCTCACGTTATATATATATATATATATATATATATATATATATCTATATATTTTGTAGATATCTTGATATAAAATAATATCACCTTCAAAATTAAATAATTCATCAATTTCACTTTAGAAGCAATAAAATTAAATTTAAATGAGGCAGGTGTTACAGTGTGCCCGAACAAATTGGCAATGTAAGCCACAAAGATAATACCATCTGCTTGACTGGTAGGTTCAACCTTTCAAACTTGAAACTAGAATATATGCCACCGAATAAAGGCATTTAGAGACCGTTAGGAGTGCTATCATTTTCTCACATGGACTGCCTAACCTACTCAAATAGTTACAAGTTATAAGTTATAGCTTATGATGCTTAGGGGGAAAAAGAGTTATCACCAATTCACTGTCATTTATTTAAAAAGTGAAAGTAAGCTAACAATTTTTTTTTTCTAGCCTCCCAATCTTATATAGGAAATTTTCAAACAGTCAAATGTGATAGATATGGATTGGCTTAGCTTCTTGTGGGTTTTTTAATGAATTCATACTTTTAATGGGAATATTGAAGACCCGAATCCAAAAAGGAGAGTATTTGAAGAGAATATTACCTGGACTGAGATCACCTGTAAATCGCTTCAGTAAAATCAATCTCCTATCAAAGGACCAAGGACTTTTGTCTAGAACCTCCACCATGTCCTCCTCACTTATAAAGATAGCCAAAAAAATATTGTTTCCAACCTCTTTAATTGTAACATCATGCAACCCACGCCAAAGTTTTTGGACTGTGGATTTAAACGCCTCCTTGTTAAATTCCTTGCTAGTTTGTAACTTGAACAGGATACTGAATTTTGCATGTTGTTTTGAGTTTGACACATTCTGGGAGCTCACGGCCAAAACTCCTTTTTCCTCATCCAAGAGATTAAATTTCCTCCACATCTCCTCCATCGCCGCATCCATTGATAATGACAAGTGTATTAAAGAAAGAAAAGAAGGAAAATAAAAGAAAGGGATGAAAAAAGATAAAAAGAAAAGAAAAATCTCCTACTACAATCAACAGAGTAGACCAGAGAGGTTTGAATCTTACGTTGGACAATGTAAGTTAGTTTCTTTTACTTCTCAAGACTCCAGAGAGTCAAGGAGAGAAAAGTTAGGCTAATTAGTGTTTAAACAACATTACACAATTCACAATAATGGGAGAAAGGAAAACGTTGGGGGTTGGAAGAGTAATTTCCATTGTTTAGTTCCATGGAATGATAGAAAAGAAATGTGGAAGAATTGGAGAGAATAACTTGTGGTTGAGACCACAATCCTTCGTAGCCTAAATTGGACAGAAGATGAATGGAAACCAGAAAAGACAAAATATTGGATAACTAATTTAAAAATGATGTGGGATAAATTTACAACCCTTAACTTTTCTAAACCAAAAGATGAAAATATGTCAGATATACATAAGGGGCATAATGGTAAAAATATACATATTTCCTTTCCTTTTACTTTACTTTACAAACTAAGGAAAGATGGATTAGATTTTATCCCTCTTTCCTTTTCTTCTTATATCCAAATACATGTACGGAAAATAATTTGCTTTTTCCTTTCCCTTTCTCTTCCTTTTTTTCTTTTCTCTTCCTACCTTAGCTATAGCCAAACAGAGTATGAATAATTATTGTAAATAAGTGATTTAAATGTTCCATTTTTTTTTTGGGAACAAATATGATATGATTTGAATTAATAGTATCTACTTCATGATGATTATTTTTTATTATCACAATAAGATACCAATAAGTTCTTTTTTACCGTAGGCAAGATTTAATCCCTGCTCTATCCAACGATAAGAAATTTTATTGTTTAATTAAGTTAAATAAAATCCACATAGCCACAAGTCTTCCAATGCATCATCTTTAACTATTTTTCTTTATTCTACCGGTCTTGAATTGTTGCTACCTTTAGTGCCAACAAGTTAATACTTAATAGTTATTTCTAGTTTTCTACAGGTTGGCACATTAGCAGGAGTTATTTCTAAATGCACATTCAAAAGCGCCCATGTAAACGCAAGAAAGTGAGAATACCATAGGGAAGATTACAAAACAATATGATAGTATTTGGTATTCATAAAATCCACCATAGGCACATGATGAGAATTTAAGATCACATGTTTGGAATTAAATTGGTCTACCATGGTGTTTAGGATACACCATTTGTAATTTTATCTTGTGTTCCCCATGAGATCTGTTCTTGGGATGCAATAATGAAATATCTAGTTGACTTGCCCATGAATAAAGCTTCTAATATATGGTTGAAGATTGAGTTAAATAGAGGGTTCCTCTTATCATATTTTCTTCCACCAATCCGTACAATATGTAAAAACAACTTGACATATGCAACATTCCAATAGCTTTATGTCATAACGTGAGTCCAATGCGGAAGACACAACACTGGCCAATATGATTAAGATAGTACTAATCTTAATGCAATTTGCTTAAAGCCTATAAAGTCAGCTATTTTTTATTAGTCTTTCTACGATTACAGATTTTGTCTCAATTTGATAATATGTGTGACTGTAATTGATGAACTATCCATTTTACTTGGAATGTGACACATAAATTATGTCTATAAACTTTCACTTTTTTTTAATTGATCCATATATGTGATATCTTTCTGTTAATACGTTATATATATATATATATATATATATATATATATATATATATATATCCAATTGGGGTCCTACGCTAGCTATTGGCAATGGTGGTAGAGAGGGTGGAGCCTTGGTGGAGGAGGAGGTGAGCTAATTAGAGAGAGAAAGTTAAGTGAGAACTTTCTGGATTAGGGGGAAAGGTGTGAAAATTTTGAAAAATATAATATAATGTGAGATGGAGATGGGTAATAGATCCATTTTTAAAATATCAATGACTTGGCATTAAGTAGAGCCTTTTTGGATTTAAAAAAAAGTAGAGCATTTTTCACCATTAAATGAAAATCTACTGTTTAATTCAAACTATCTCAAACAAATATTCAATTTACATCCAATTTAGACTTTTAAAGTATTCAATACTGGTCACATAAAAGAAAGTATTCAACATTGGAAAATAAATTTTCTTATTAAATTTATATAATCTTACATAAAAATAAGATATCTAATCAAAAGTTATATAGATAAAAAATTGGGTCAATAAGTTATATATATATATATATATATGTGTGTAAAATATATTTAATGTTTCTATATTATACTTGACCCTCGAGTGAAATTTTTTTACTTTGATTATAGGGTTGGCAATTCGTGTTCACGTATCGGGTTTGTATCGTGTCAACTTATGAGTATTCGACTATATAGGTCAACACTAACCCGACATATTTATTAAACAAGTCAAGATTTCTCAACCCCAATACGACCCATTTATTAAACGGGTCAGTCATGTCGACCTGTTTATCAGATTTTATCAAAATGAAAAATAAAATTTATGAAAAAACAAACAAATAAATATTTTTAATATAAAAATCAGAACTAACGAGTAATTGCATCACAAATAATTATTCAAAATTAAAGCATATCCCAATATCACAAATAATTAATCATAATATGTCAAAGAAAATAAATTACAACAACTAATAAGTTTATATACCTAGAGTTTAAAAGGTATATTAGTAAAATGTCATTTAATTAAACGAGTCAGACGGGTCAAACAGGTTCTATATGTTGAACACTAACCCAACCTGTTTATTAAACGAGTTAATCATGTCAATCCGAATATGACACGAACTCATTAAGCCTCAACCCATAATCTACTAATTTCGTGTCGTGTCGTGTCGTGTCGGGTTTGCGAGTCGTGTCCAATTTTGCCACCCCTATTTGATTATATTTTCATTCCTAAGAAAATAATAAATAAATTAAAGAACAAACAAACAACCAAAAGAAAAAACAAAAAGGAAACAAATAAACAAAAGAATGTGAATAATTAAATCACATAAAATAATTAAAACACCCTTTTAGTTTTAACTAGATTGAATTGGTTATATGATGAGAATTTTTTTAACAAAACAAAAATAACAAGCACAAGGGAGTAAATGTCATTTCTAAAAAAGACAAAGTTTAGCTACAAAACCGGTCGTAGCCTAAGGCTACAAACTGCTCTAATAAATTGACATGTGTAAAAAATTGCATGTGCACTACACATGATTACTTAAGTAAACTTAATCCAATTAACCCTAGTTAACTACACCACCTATTAAAAAAAATAAAAAATAAAAACCTAAACCTATACGTATTCTCTGTTTCTCTCAAACAAAACCAGAAAATCCAAAACTCTACTGGCGCCCCCAATCCCTCTTCATATGCCTCCCAACACCGATCAACACATCTGAGCTTCACCAACCCATTCAAACAAAAATTGCAAGCGACTACACTAGGGACAAAACCAACCTCCACAGACCTCCTAAAAGTCCTAAAACCTTGTTCAATCATGTTGGCTTTCACATATGCCTTAATAAGCATATCAAAGACAATTGGATCCCAATTACAATCTTCACAGCACAAAACCAAAATTTCAAAAACATCACCATCATCTGGTGAAACAACCTTAACCATTTCTATCAATTTTGACAACAAGTTCGTGGCTTGATAAATTTTTTTAGACCAAATCAGAATATGAACAATAATATAGTAATTCTGAATAGTGGGTCTAAGACTTAAATCATTCTTGACCAAATTGAAGAAAGTGAGACTTGATGAGGAATCAGATTGAAACCTCAACAAAACTTAAAAAAAAAAAAAAAAAACAGCTAGCAAATCCTCTTCAATTCTTGAAGGAATCATGGTTATCAAGGAAAAAGGGAAATTTATAGTTTTGATCAATGAAGTGGCAAGAGGTGGCTTTGAGCTGCGGAGAATGGGTGAGCCGGTGGTGGAGACAGAGGAGGGTTTGGGTATGCTGGCGGTGGAGATAGGATGGTTTGGGGTGATCGAAGGTGGAGGGAGAAGAAGGCCTAGGGTGACCAGTGAGAGCTAGGTTTCTGGGTTACAACTTACATAGAGAGAGAGAGAGAGAGAGAGAGAGAGAGAGAGAGAGAGAGAGAGAGAGAGTACGTATAGGTAATAGGTTTTTTATTTTATATATTTTTAATAGGTGGTGTAGTTAACTAGGGTTAGTTGGGTTAAGATTACTTAAGTAATCATGTGCAGTGCATGTACCATTTTTTACACATGTCAGTTTATTAGAGCAGTTTGTAGCCTTAGACTACAACTTGTTTTGTAGCTAAATTTTATTCTTCTAAAAATAGAAGTGGGCTTTTGACATTTCACCAAACCATAAGGGATGTTCGTAAAATTTACTTTGAAAAGTGTTAAAGATAATATTATTTATGTTAATTTATTATGCATTTGGCGCAAGAGGCCCAATTATATACCCAACCCCTATACACATAACCATAGTTCCTATTGTCTAATATATATATATAAATCCTTCTAGGGTTCATTGTACAATCACTTGAGTATATAGTAACAATGCAGCAATCAAGAGCTTTCTTCGTAAATGTTGGCAATCAAGCTGAATCATGTAATTTTTTGTATATTTTTTTTTTGTTTTATGCTTTCGCTCACTACAATACTTTCTTTTTCATCTTTAATTTCAACATGGTATCAGAGCCAATAATCTTATCTTGTCCTTCTAATCCACCAAACTCACCCTAGTTTTAGAATTCGAAAATCAGCCAAATTCGGTAAAAAGAAATCACATATCCAATCAAACTCCCACAATTGCACCACTGTCTTCACCAAGCAAGTCCTTATCGGTTCCTCCTCCAGCTAGCATCTCGGATTCCCTATCATAGCCACTCTCAAGTCACCAAACCAGCCTCAAATGTCGTCACTATCACAAATTGAAAACCCACAAAGTTGCACCACCTCTCTCTCAAATTAGTGCAATTTAATTGACTTTCACGCAAAATTAAATGAACTACACCAAAAACTTCCTCGGCCTCAATCAAGCAAACCTAGTGTCAGAAACTACTCCATGCATTCTCGCACACTCTTGAAAAGTCCCCACGCACCTCACAAGGTTCACTATGCCACTACAAATCCCTAATGTCATCAATGATGTGCCACATGCCAAGCTAGCAACTCTTCTCTCTTAGGTACACCCGAACCGCGAACTGGACCTCTTAAGTAGATCCTATAGACCGGTTGAGTAGGGATGCCAATTTAAATCCATCTCACGTGCCCCCCTAATTGGGCAAGGATTATGAGGCGTGTGTGTGTGTTCAGCTTTCAAATTTAAATTTATGACATCTTTTTGGTGTTGTATTTTTGAATTTTATATTTTTATGTTTTAAGATTTAATTTTTGTATTGTTATTATGGGGACAAATAACCAAGAGTCACGCATCTTGGGCCGTGGGCTTGGTCCGAGGAGGTCTCATGGGCCGAGCAATGTGGCAGCTATCAAAGCATTCTACTTTCAAAAGATTCGCACATAGGACCGGCGATTCTGTCCGAGGAGGGTATAGTCTTCGGATATAAAGTTTTCGGTTCAAGGAAGAATCCCAGTGGCTAAAGCAATCCTCCTGGAATCCCCAATGACAGAAACAAACTCGGTGAGCTTACTGGGAAGGAAAAGATCCCCAAAAATATCTGAAGAAAAGCTGCTACCACCACATTAAATACCCTGCAACTACTTTTCTGGCCGCATTTATGTGGAGAAGACCTCTGAACAGTGCTACCAAGACTATGACCTCTCACAGGGAGGCCAAAGAAAAGATCTGGGAGGGATAAGTATCAAGGGGCACCTTAGATGAATGACAAGTGTAAGGATAGGATGCTTAGAATGTGATTATATAATGCCATTCCTCCTCCATTGGAGGGGGATCGGTCTTTTGAAAAGGAAGAGTATAACGTGAACAATATAAAAGGAATCCTCCTCGGACCTAAATAAAACAGAATTGTTCCAAGTTATTTCGGTGTGCTTTGGGCCCTCTAATCTGCTTTTTAGTTCATTTTTAAGAATAGGTAAAGCGAAGCCCTCACCATTCAAATCTGATTCTTAAGCCCACTCTCTACAAATACATATTGCAGTGGACTTATTGGGCCCGGGTCTTGCATGCTTTGGACTGAGGTGCACCAATTCGTTACGCTACAGTTATGTTTGAATTTTTTTGTGTTTTTTAATACTCAATTGTTGTATTATTGTACTTTGAGAATGTTTTGTAATGTTAGAATTTTTTTTTTTTTTTTTTTAACGTTTTATGAGTTTAAATTTAATGTATGATATATTTCAAATAATAGTTTAGCAAATTATATAAAAAATTAATTGTGGTGAGACGGAATGGGTATTGATTGATGCTCACTAAGATAAGGTGGAGCAAAAATAAAAAATATTGCCTCAAAAAAAAAGTTGGAGTAGGGTGGGTGCGGGGAACATGAAACCCGCCTAGTTGCTAAACCTATTCTTGACCTAGCAAAATCGGTTCGCTAAATCAAACCATTAACCAACTAGTTGATCAAAATTTGACTACATTGACATGCCTATTTTTGCAGGGATTCCGATTTTAAGGTCTATTTGCTCATTTAAGGCTCCTAAATAACTCAAATTGGTCACACAAAATTCACCAACTCACTTACATGTGCTTCATCACATCATCCTCCTTCATTGATCTTCCTAAAGCCATCAATGTTGTTGTTCTTTGGCCCTTGTCGTTGTACTCAAGCCATAGCAATCCTTCCTTTGTCATTGATGTAGCTATTTTCAGGCCTTTGCAACCTTCTTCCAATGTACTTTGCACGTTACATCCAATCAATCTAGTCACTTTGAAGGTATCTTCAAGGGATTTTCACAAGCTTTTATTCCAAACTCAAGACTTAGTCAAGCTTTTAACTTGAATTTGAAAAGAAGTGTTAAAGATAATATTATTTATATTAGTTTATTATGTATAAACTAAGAGGCCTAAATATATAACCTAGCCAATGTATACTTTTTTTTTTTGAGAATGTAGCCAATGTATACTTAACCTTAGCTCCTAGTCTCCCTTGTAGACCATATTAGGGTTCATTGTACAATCAACTTGAGCATAAAGTAACATGATAGTTGTCAAGAGCTTTCTCCGTGAATATAAGCCGTCATGTTAAACCACGATTCTTTGTGTTCTTTCTTTTTTATGTTTCTACTCACCACAATATTTTTTTTATTTCATCTCTGACCCAAAAGAAAGATAAAATAAATAAATAAATAAATAAATAAAAACCCTCTTGTTAATTGATCCCAGCAAATGATAAACAAAAAACAAACTTAAATCAATTTGATCTTGTAAAAAGCCACGGGGTGGGAAAGGTGTAAGAAAAAAAAAAGCATTTAAAGAACCTGCAAAAGGAAAGAAAGCAATGAAAATTGAAGACAGATCCGATCCACGCTACTCTTCCTTTGTCTTCGGCTTCTGCTTCCCTCATGTGACACTTCAATAAAAAAAAAAAAGAAAAAAAAGAAAACAAAACAAAAAACAAACAAACAAAAAGAATATTTTGGGAAAACTCAATTTCTCTCACCGCGTTTACTTGAATTAATAGAACTAAATAACTAGCATTGCAATTAATGACGATCCGCTCTCGTCTCCGCCGCTCCCGCTTTCTTTACATCTTTCTTTCTCTCTAATCCATCACCGACAAATCTACGTCCAAGTACCAGCTCCACATATATACTTCCTTCACAATTTCACTAAACACACCAAATCAAATCATATAATAAGCAAAATTATTCACATTTTCACTAAACACACCAAATCAAATCATATAATAAGAAAAATTATATACTAATGTATAACTCATGCATATGTACAGTACAACTAAAAACAATCACAATTATATAAGTATATGAGTGCAATTTTTTTTTTTATAGAAAAAGTTCAAATTATATTTAGTGTAAGACTTAGTGAGTTACACATTTTTTAAGCTATAAATATATACATGAGTTACACTTTTATTGAGTTTATGATAGTTTATTTATATTAATTAGACTTTTTGTTTTTTGCACAACATTAACTTACTTAGAATTATTAAAAAAAAAGAAAAGACACTTGGCGCAAAATTAAACAACAAATTTTTTTTCTCAGTTATGAAATTTAAATATTACGTACAAATTTTAATCATATTGGCAACTCATATTTTATACTAATATTTTTCAGCTTGGATGAGTTGTGAAAGAGTATTTTTTTGATCACACAAAGAGTACGTATTATTTTGTACCAGTTGTAGTGAGAAGTATATTTGAGCATGAAGTGCGGCGTAAATGACACACTGGGTTCCTTGGTACCCGTGTCCACGCTGGCACCGCCAAGATCTTTCAATTCTTCATCATGTGCATTTCCTTTTATATAAGGTCTTTATGATACGTAGTTGTAGTACATGTACAACAACTCTACCTGCTAGCTCCTTCGTTGAGGAAATTCATATTCTCGACTTGTGGTAAGCTTCTACTAGTTTATTGCTATTCCCAAGTTAGGCAATTGGTGTATGTATAATCGTGCTGCTCTATTTGGCAGTCCTCGTTTTTGGAAGTTGGTTGGTTTTATAATTTCATTCACGTAAATTCATGTTAATTTGTATGGTTAAAGAATTGTATTTTTTTAACTCTTTTAACTAACTCCTAGAAAAATTCGTTTCTTCCCTATAGAATTTTTAGATATCAATCACAAAGTTAGAGATTGATCATGTTGTATATATTTTATAGCTACAAGTTACAACCGTTCACATTTAAATTATAGTCAATGCAACATCGTTCCATATAGGATATTTTGGACGAAAAAGTGTGTTTCTAGTCCAATTACATAGGATTTGTTTCACAGAATTATAGTTGAGTGATTTTGATTGCTTGTTTTGTTTTGCACAGAAGCTTGAAGGAATATATATATCTGATACCATGAAGCAGGCCATTTTCCTCCATTTTTTTCTTGGAATATTGGCTTGTTTGAGTGGCTTCTGGGTGAATGCAGAAGACGCATATAGATATTTTACATGGGAAGT
This sequence comes from Notholithocarpus densiflorus, assembly GCA_030021035.2. Taxonomy (NCBI): domain Eukaryota; kingdom Viridiplantae; phylum Streptophyta; class Magnoliopsida; order Fagales; family Fagaceae; genus Notholithocarpus; species Notholithocarpus densiflorus. Next base: position 7,601,696 of record JARYZH020000009.1, on the reverse strand, counting down.
TACATACGGGACAATTTCTCCTCTTGGTGTACCCCAACAGGTTGGTGAATATATGTTGTCATTGTTAATTACATATATATATACGTTTGCTTTGAATGCATATCTTAATCTGTTTGTATAATTTTGCAGGGCATTCTCATCAATGGACTATTTCCTGGGCCAAATGTTGAATGCGTGACTAATGAGAACATTATTGTAAATGTCATCAACAAGCTGGACGAACCTTTCCTCATTACATGGTTAGTAATTTTCTTGCAAAGCAATGTAATAGGTTAAAGAAAATACAATTCCTTACATGGAAAACGTCTCATGAAATTTTGTGTGACAAGAATGATGTTAAAGATATTATAAATTTTATTACATAAGTTTTACAAATTAATATGTGTTATTGGATTTGAATCCGATGTCATAGCTAAGGTTATTACACCATGTAATACCAACTTTAATGTGAGAGAGGAAGGTTAAAAAAGTAAAGAGATAAAAAAGTAGAATCTATTTTACCCCCCAAAAAAAGTAGAATCTAAGAGGTTATATTTTTTGATCCAAATGTTAAGATTAAAAGTGCTTTTAATCTAGCATATTCATTACCATGTCAGTTTATAAATCTATTATAATAAAATTGATATTTTCTTCTTAAAAAAAGAAAAGTTACACATAATAAAACAAGGGTAAAAAGGGGGGAAGGAGGAGTAAATTTTTAAAAATAAATATGTTATGTGATGTATGGTATGTACAAATTTTTTTTTTTCATTGCCATGGTTGGTTGTTAATAACCTCCAATATTCTTTCTTTTTTAACTAAAATTGTCGACTGTTGGCGATTGTTTGTTTGTTATTTCCTATTTAATTTGGTGTCATATGTATTAATAAGAGACTATGATGGGGGCTCATAAGCATTAGTTTTGTGGTGGGACATCAGGAATGGTATCAAACAGAGAAAGACATCATGGCAAGATGGAGTACTTGGGACCAATTGCCCAATCCCTCCAAACTCAAATTGGACATACAAGTTTCAAGCCAAGGATCAGATTGGAACCTACAACTACTTCCCTTCCACTAAGCTGCATAGAGCTGCTGGTGGTTTTGGGGGTTTCAATATTGCACAAAGGTCCGTCATATCAATCCCATATCCTCAACCTGATGGAGAATTTACACTGCTTGTTGCTGATTGGTACAAGACTAATTTCAAGGTTTGTATGTGATATATTGCCTCCGTTTCTTCAATATTTTGTCACACAAAAAAAATCTTCTATATATCTTCTTTAGAATCATATAAATATATGGTTAAATTTGTACTATTTCATTCAGAATGGTTATAGCACTGTCTTTCTTAGGGAAGGAACATAAAATTGTAGTGACTAGCTAGCTACAAAGACAATTTACATTTGGATTCATTATCGAAATTCCAAGGATCAATAATCCTTGTACTTTTTTACTTCAAGTGCAAGATTGCTCTAATACAAGTACTATTTGCAGGTATTGCAGCAAAAATTGGATTCAGGCAATCCTCTTCCTCTCCCTGATGGTCTTCTCATAAATGGGCTTCATCAGGCAGCTACCTTCACGGGTGAACCAGGTTATAATCACCATCAATTCTATTAGCTTTTGATTCTCTCATTATTGTATCTTAGTGAACTGGCATTTATCTATTCAAGGAAAGTGGTCAACTAAATATTGAGGTTTTGGCTTTGTTGGGTTATTTCAGGGAAAACCTACAAGTTCAGAGTGTCAAATGTGGGCATAGCAACTTCAATTAACTTTAGAATTCAGGGTCACGTACTTAAGCTTATTGAAGTAGAAGGAGCTCATACTCTCCAGGAGACTTACGAGTCTCTTGACATTCATGTGGGTCAATCTGTAGCTGTTTTGGTTACCTTACATGGGTCTCCCAAGGATTACTTCATTGTTGCTTCTACCCGTTTCACAAAGCCTATTCTCACTACCACCGCAATTCTTCGCTATGCTGGTTCCAACATTGCTGCCTCTCAACCATTGCCTATTGGTCCAACTTATCAAATTCACTGGTCTATGAAGCAAGCCAGGACCATCAGGTATATATGTCTTCTTAAGAATTTTTTTTTTTTTTTTTTCTTTTACCTATTTGTGAGCCATATATATGACTTAGTGGTATTAATTGTCTCAATGCTTTTCAATTTTTGTGTTGGAAGGTTGAATTTGACAGCCAATGCAGCCAGGCCAAACCCTCAAGGGTCATTCCACTATGGGACCATACAGGTTGCGAGGACAATTATTTTAGAAAATACACAAGCTAAGATAAATGGAAAGCTACGTTATGCTGTCAATAGCATCTCCTACGAAGATCCAGCTACCCCATTGAAGCTCGCTGACTGGTTTAACATCCCTGGTGTCTTTGACTTAAACACAATCAAGGACAAGCCAACTTTTGGCCCTGCAATCCTTGGCGCTTCTGTCATTGGAACCACCCTTCATGACTTTGTTGAAATCATCTTCCAAAACAATGAAACCGCTATTCAATCTTGGCATCTGGATGGATACAGTTTCTACGTTGTTGGGTAGGCCTTGATTTTATGATTAAGATTATCCGACAGTATACAAAGTATCACATAATTTTAAATTTTAAATAACATGATATTAGATATATATCTATACAGGGATGGACCCAGGATTTCAAGTTGGGGGGGCCGAAGATAAGCAAATTTTTTTTTTTTCAAATACGCATCCATATAGTATTAATAAATTATCAACCAAGACAAATACCCAAAAATCATTGTTTCTTAATATATCAAGATCAACTTTTTGAAATTGTGTTTGAGAGATATGGTTATTTTCCGGTATTGGGATATCAGCATTTTTTGGAATTGGGGAATGAATATTTCTTGGGATTGGAATATCGACATTTTCCGGAATTGGGGAATGAATATTTTCTAGAATTGGAACATTCACATTTTTTGGAATTGTAATAGCAACATTAGTTATTGGCAATCTCACGTTGACTTCGGAAGAATTTGAATATTTTCTTTTGAAAAAATCAAATATTGTAGTTGATTTTTTCATGATCTACAAATAAAATAAGAATCATATATATTATCTCACAAACGGTTGTTGTTAATAACTAAAGATAAATACTAGAATCTAGGTAATATGCATGATGCATTTAATTATAAATTTAGTATTTCTCACTTATTTTCAATTTATAAATTTATTTAATTTAGCATTATGAGTTAACAATAGGCGCAAGTGAATCACTGTTATTTTCTTAAATTTGTGATGTGTGACAATTTTCTATATTATATGATTTGTTTTTTTCTTTTGTCTTTGGTCTTTGCCTTTATTTATCTTTGTTTTTGTCTTCTCTTTGTGAACTGTGAAGGCTGGGTCTCTCACTTTCTTTGTCTCGCTCTCGCCTCTCCTTTTCTTTTCTTTTCTTTTCTTTTTTTCTTTTTTTCCTTTATTTCTGGCTTTTCCGTTTGGTTTTGGAGTCTTACTAACTGCTGGGTTTTCTTCTTCTTCTTTTTTTTCTTTTTTTTTTTCTTTTTTACATATATATATATATTTAAGGTTTTCATGGGCTTTGAAAACTCCTGGGCTGGCCGGCTGGAATAGGGATGGTTGAGGTGAGGGGGGCCCAAGCTAAAAATCAAGGGGGGCCGAGCTAAAAACCAAGGGGACCCAAGCTTTTTTTTGAAAATTTTACATACTAAAAAAAAAAAAATTTTGGACCCAGGGGGGGCCTGTGCCCCCTTTGCCTTCTACCTGGGTCCGTCCCTGTATCTATATTTTAAATATAAAAAAATCTCATAATTTAAAATTTAAAATTATGTGATACTTTATAGTAAGTTCCATGCACCTTGATATAAAGGGAATTTTTTTACTTTATACATTTATATTGTTAAATTTATAGAGTATGATTTGCTTAACAACAAAATTATTTACCCTCTATTGGTCTAAAAAAATTCAGATATGGTTCTGGTCTGTGGACACCTGAATTTAGAAAACGCTACAATTTGAACGACGGTATCCCCAGACACACTGTTCAGGTAAATGAAGATTTTGTTGCTGTTTACAATTCAGGCTCTCGTTGAACATCAAGATTTTACTTTAATTAATTTCATTCCAATGTCAATTGTGTGCTTGCATTGCTATGTTTATTGACTCGCGGACACTCATATCCAAATGACAGGTGTATCCCTCGGGCTGGAGTGCAGTAATGGTATCTTTGGACAACAAGGGCATGTGGAACTTGAGGTCCGCAATCTGGTCAAGGAATTATTTAGGACAGCAATTGTATGTCAGAGTTTGGAACAATGAAAAAAGCCTCTTTACTGAGACTGACATCCCTCCCAATGCATTATTTTGTGGCAAGGCCAAGCCCTCATCATAGAAAGATTTTTCATTGATTGTTGTAACATTTTTTTTTTCTATTTTTTTTTTTTTAGTTTTAAATTTCAGTTACGAGGGTGTGACTGTCAAGTTATTTAAAAAAAAAAAAAAAAAAAGAAGAAGAAGAAGCAGCTAGAGGGGAAATAGGCTTTAGAGTGAGGGTAAGGAAACATTGTATTAGATTATTCCTAATCATGATTATAATAAACGTTTCCCCACCTTGTTTTTATTTTTTGCCTGAAGTTTCAATGATTTCTCTCTCTTGGATCTCACAAGTTCCATATCTTTGATGAAAAAGAGATTTTGGATCAGCCATCCTATACATTTAATTTTTTTTAATAATCAACAAATTTTATTAACAAATGAACCATCAACTACAAACAAGAAACCAAAATCTAAACTTGCTCAAGAGCTAATACATCACAAAAAACTGAAGGGGCAGAACCAAGAACAAAACAACCTAAATACTTATTTTTAAAAGACCAGGAAGCCAAAATATGGGCAGCTTAATTTGCCTTTCTAAGAATCCATTTGAACTGAATAGACTGATAAAGAGCTGTCAACTTGGTTGTATTTGAATATAGAACCTGGATCCTCCATGGAGATGCAATGGATGGTCCATTAATAGCATCTATACAAACCTTTGTGTCATTTTCAATAATAACTTGGCTAATATTGTGTGAAACCAATTTCTGAGTTGCCCAATTGATTGCTTTAGCTTTAGCTTTAGCTTGGACATAGATATTGGTTTCTACTCATTTTAAGAGAGCAAAAACCAATGTCCATCTCTATTTTCTAGCAGCAATAGCAACATATGATCTGTCATAGCCAACAGTGGTGTCACAATTAATTTTAATGACCCATTTCTCTGGATTAGACCAAGTTGTTGCCCTTTTATACATTTAATTTACTAATCAAGTAGATAGTGTCGACATAATATAAGTTTTTCACACATATATGAGATAAGTAATTCTTTATTTTCTAAAATTCCACACCTCTCCCTTATCCCGAAAGTCCTCGCCTTCTCTCACAAAGATCACCTTCTCCTCCAATAGCTCTATCCTCTCTGCCGATCCCATTGACAGCTAGGTTGCATGAAGGCCATGTTTAGCCATTAGCAAAAGGAGAAAATGCTTGAGTAGTTTGGGGTGGAGTATCCAGAAGCACTTTAATTTGTGCAAATACAGATGTAAAAATTCAAAGAAGAGTGGCAGGCATTGTAATTAAAGTGCAATGGAGGAATATTTAGGTATGACAATCAATAACGCATACATCCATGGAGTATTCAATTGTCCTATGTATTAAGTTTCCTAAAATGCTTTCATCAAAAAAATTATAATTAATATTATTTTTTCAAAACTAATATCTTCATTAAAAAAAATGACAATATCTCTACAACAATGTTTTTTAAAAGTCACGAGTCACAACAATATAGACACCGGCCGGTTTCTATTCACAAGAATATAAATATAAATTAACCACATATAAAAAGAACCTCAGTATCCCTTAGAAGATACAATTTGTCATTAAAAACAAAACCAAATTGCAAAAAATAAAATATTACCTCATTTTCAAAGAATATGCCAACAAGAATAAAGCCAGAGAAAAAAAGATGAAGCCAATACAACTAAAATTGTTGTGATGATCGATAAAGGCATAAAAAAACTCTAGAGAGAGAGAGAGAGCTGCTTTGCGTGGGCTTTTTAGGATTTTTTTTTTTTTTTAATTTTATAACTAGTTGAGTAAGGAAAGAATAAGTATTCTTTATTTTAAAGAATAACTATATTCCTAAGGAATCAATTAATAACTAAATTGTTATTCCTAAAGTATAACTAATATTACAGGACCTATTACTCTGTTCCAACATGCTTTATAGTATATAGAGTTTACATTCTAATCTATTATGATAATAAAGAGCAAAACCATATCTTAATATGTTTGTCCTATTCGAATCTCATAATTCTCTTATTATCCAACACCTATACACTTTCTCATCTCTATTTACCCCCTTTGAACTCTAGAATTATGTCCTTTATAATTATATTTTTGAAAATTAGACTTGGCTTATTAGATTGACTAGTTTAATCGAGAACCAACCACCAAACCAATTTTTTAACCCGAAAAAATCAAAATAATTTTCATTACCATTAGTACGATGATCAAACATGCCAATTTGACAAATCATTGTAAGTTCAAACAGTTCTTAAACTCTCTCTCCACAAACTCCAATGTTATCTAGTATGTTGCCATACATGAGCATCGTCTCCAAAGGTGCCTGTCGCTGCTAAATGAGGTGTATGATGACAGTGGAATGTTGTTTGGTTACATGGATAGGTTTATTTGATTACAGGAGATAGTGAGACTAATTTTAGAATAGGATATCCATATCCTTGATTTTATTTATAACTATCCTTGTTTATTTGTTCTTAATAATATTAGGTATTCTAATATTATTATTCTCTATTATCACTATTCGAAAGTTATTAATTTCCTCAGATCCTTTTTTAAAAAAATTTCTATTTTTTATAAATATATATTGATTAATAATTTAACTAGTACTTATTAAATTAATTATGACATCATTACAATAATTTGAGCTCTAGATATTTCAACTGAAAATACCAAGAAGTACTAGTTGGATTATAAAAAAAAAATGCTAATCAAGATAATACCAATAGCACTATGTTAATCAAGAGGTTTTTTTTGGGAGGGGGGGATTTTCTTTTTAGAGATAGTTTCAACTTATGACGTCTCCGCTCTTAATGATTGATTTTATCATCAAATCAAGACACCAATTAGTTTTTGGTGTAAGTAAGGATCAAACTTCATATCTCTTATTCGATAACAATAGACTTTATCAGTTGAAACATATTATTCATTTTTTTGGGTTATTAATTTGGGTTAACTTTCAGTTTGGATGATATGTTACACCTTAAGTGTCTTGTTTCTTTGTTTAAATTTCTAAAATAACCATGTCATAATCATATTTAAACCAAAACTAAGGCTTCTATAATAATTTAGGTGTTGTTTTGGTTTCTAAATAATTTTTTGGATGGTTAGAACTTAATTAAAGCTATGTGATGTAAAATATTTTATAAAGTTATATTGGATTTCCAGAATTTTTTATTAGTTTAATAATTATGAATTATGAAGACAATTATGTAGTCATCATAGTGCTTGATTATGTTTAGATTAATTATACTCTAATATTTTTTTTAGAGTGAAATAAAAATAATGCTTAAAATGTAGTTAAATATTATTTTATATGTTCAATCTTAGGTTAATTACCTCAATTTGGCATGTTTGATTAAACTCAAAAGTAAGATAAATGAGAAACCCCATTTTCTTCCATTTTGTGTGTGTTTGTTTCTATAAAATAAATGAATAAATGGGAGTGTTTGAAGTAAGTTTGAACTTTTCAATAAATGAGATGAGATTAAGATGAACTTCCTACAATTTATAAGAGTTTTGACATGTAAAATATTTAGAGGAATAGAATTGAAAAGACTTTTGTATCCCAAACCCCACCACTATGTTTATATAACACAAAACAGCTTTTCTCTCCATTAAATTCCACAACACTTTTGGAGAACGTCCTTCATGGGTTGCTATAAATTTTTTGTTTTTGTTTTTTGTTTTTTTTTTTAAATTTACTTCTAAAACTTGTACGTTCTTCAGCCGTTCAATTATTGTTGACCACCAAGTCCCAGTCTTCATGGTTATGCAACAGAAAAGAACCAAAACTTATCATATATTTGGATTGGGGAGATGGGAAAGGAGATTCCAAACATCTCTAAGTGATAGGCTAGTACTGATACAAAAACATTTTCTCACTTAATCCTTATAGCGATGAGGTCCGGAGCCTATAAAATCAGTGATCAGTCCCCTAAAATCATAAACTAAATTTTTGTTCACCCATCTTAATCCACATCTTCCTAGAACCCTAGTCAAGATAGAAGTATCTTAATTAATTTTCTGCTAGAAAAAATAAAAGATTTAAATGAAACTCAGAGCTACTATTAAAGATATTTTTAAATCAGGCCTAGTACTATGCATGCTCAACCTAGCAAATTGAATAGGCTGCCAAAATAAGAGAGAGATAGAGGTTTGAGTACTGGAAGGGAATAAAATGGAAAGCCAATATTAAAGAAGCAAGGGAAGGGCAAGGACAGATCTTTACCATAAGGCTGCACATGGAATCCTTATTACCAACACTGGGAATCAAATTGCTGTTTAAGGAAACTCTTTCCAAAGGCTGCTTTAGCACTTCATTCATCACTTTCTCGTAACAAAATACTGAACGAATCTTCATATGACAGCCATAACACCACCACCACATCTTAATTAATCAAAAACCAGACCCTAAAGTTTTTGAGCCTATCAATACGATATTCGTTCCTCCAATTCTAGCTTATTCTTTCCATTATATTTTTTCTTGGGTCTCATAAGATATATAAGAGATACTAATACCTTATACTTTTTTTTTTTTTAATACATTGTAAGTGGAGGAAGATTTGAACACCGAATTTAAGTATCTTCGTTGAAATCATCAAAAATTGAATCGCTAGAAAAACCCTTTGACATGAATTTGCAACATCAAGAAACATTTCAAAAAACCTAATATTTTCCATTTTTATCACTTCTTGGTCCTTGGTACACCCTCATAAGTAAACACACCTAAAAACACACATACAGATAGATTAAAAAAAAAGTACTGATGCTACAGCCACTTTCATATACCACAACCCAAACAGACACCACAAGGTGCCGACAATCCTAATAAAGAAGGAAAAAAAAGGGAAAAAAAAAGGAAAGAAAAGATTTCTAAGGATATGCACCATTAGTTGTTGGAAGATCAGACCAAGAAAATGTTGGATTCCAGTATCCCAATTCACCTCCAGCAACAGAAGCTGACTCCAAAATAGATGAGGAAGCTGAAGATGAAGAAGCCAAGTTGCTTAGAACCACTGGTGAGTGATCATGACCATAGTAATTACTTGATGATCTGAGCCTCTGGTATAGTTCCTGAATCCCAGAACTACTGTTTTGAACTTCACCATTACTTACAAACCCATTTTGTTGTTGAGCTTGATGTTGATTGTTTCTCCAGAAAGAGCTGCATAGACCAAGAGAAGGGACCTGGCCATGGCCAAGAGGGTCCAAGCCCAGGGTTCGAGCATTTAATGTACCAGTTGAAACCACTGGCTCAGTCATCAAGTGGGATCCAACCATATTTCCTTCTTCCTTCACATGAACAGAATTAGACAAGGGACTAGGGCTATGGTTAGGGTTAGGGTTTTGAGTAGCTCTTAGTAAAGCCAAGAGATGAGAATTCTGTGGCGAACCCCACAGAATTGGGCTTGATGAAAGGTCATGATCGAAGCCAGTTCCGAGGCCTGACCTTCCAAACTCAGATGTTAAGGTCTTGATCTTGCTACAGCTTGACTTGGAAACTGAGGTTGAGATTGTACCATTCTTGTTCTTTCTGCAACCACCTCCAATTGGAACATTTCGGAGGGCACCACCTTTGGTCCAATAACGGCGACAAGTCTTGCAGAAGTGGCGAGGCTGAGTGAGGTTGTAGTTGTTGTAGTAACAGAACTTTGTGTTGGAAGAATCGCATCTTGGACACCTCAAGTTTTGGTTATCAGAATTTGATGTTGTTGTAGCTGTAGTAGCTGTTGTAGTTGAGGAAGAAGGAGATGGTGCAGGAGATGGAGAAGAAGGTGGAGTACTGGTTTGTAATACTACTCCATTAGTAGAGATTTTCCTCTCTCCTGCTATAAGGCCTGCACCTCCCAACAGTTCTTGGATCATCTTTTCTTCTTGTAGATCTACAACAATCCAAAAACAAGAAAAGCAAACAAGGGTTAGTCTTTTTGAGGTAGTGGAAAAGCTAAAGAAAGTAGTTTTTGTTGTGTATTAGTGTGCATGTGTCATCTATGTATGAGAGAGAGAGAGAGAGAGAGAGAGAGAGGTTGAATTACATGGCTTGCCTTTGCAAGTTCAGTGTGATTGGCTTTGTTGTTTGGCCAGTTTTTTGGTGGGTGTAAAAGAATAGAGGCTTGGAGGTGGGGAAGCTTTAATATATAGAAGAAACATGCAATGTGAAATAAAGCAACTACTTTAGACTATTTTAATACACAAGTGGTTTTTTGGATTTTGGAATTTGGTTGTTGGTGATTTTTGGGGGGAAGTGGTCTCTTTTGTCCATTTCCCAGTCTCCTCTTTTTAATCATGCATTTCTCTTATGAAAATCTAATTTGACAAGACCCCATTATTACCCTAATGATTCAATGACAGTCAGAAGAAAGATCAACAAATTGGTGGCTATAGCTAAGACCTATATATGTGCAACTTTTCTTTCATATTCTTCATGTTGGCCTTGAGAAGCCTAGTAATAGTAACGGATTTGTAAATTACAAGCACCTTTTCTTTCATAATTCTTCATCTGGTTCATGCCATGCCAAAACCACAATTATGATGCTCCTCTATTGCACAAAACAATGCTAAAACTCGGTTTCTAAAAAATCTCTAGAGTTTTTATATATATAAAAAGTATATTTCCATTTACGTACTCCTTCAATCAAATACAATTAATGATGCAAATTAATATTATATTAGAAGTCTTGTGGCATCGTTTCTACAAATATTTTGATGATCATTTACATAAAAGCTATAACTATACATACATATATTTTAATATAGGTTCAAGTGGGGAGTAGAGCAGGGAATATGTAATGATAATAGTAATCAAGTTTTCTAAAAGAATAATCTTTGTTGTGGGGGATGTTTGTGTTTCCTTCCTGAAGATGCTGTTCAGGGAAATCATCATTACGAGTTAAGGAGAGGCTAATCACGTCGAAATACGTGTAAAGATTATGTCCCTACACCAACTAAAAAGCCACTGCCCGAAACTTATGCCTTGAATGTTGCCTTCCCACGCATACTACTAGAGAACAAAGGCCCAAATATACATAAATGATAGCCTTCGTGTGTGCTAATAAACATTATTGAATTTATTAACACCTGAAAAAAAACGTGTTTAGGAGGAAAACAAATCACATTTATTGGTTTTTTTTGGCTAAGACCTCTATGGTTCAAATTTCTCATCCCTACTTAATATATATATATATATATATATATATATATATTTGAAAAGCAAAAGTTAAAAAAGAGAGAACTTTGCCACTATATCTTTGAAACGTATTAGAAACAACAAAAACTACACTTATGAATAAATTGAAATTGAGTACACTAATGTATGATTAAAATATCCCGTAGGGTAGTGAAGGGGGTAAAAGATAGGCCTAAATTATGATTCAACCAGAAATATAATCGAACATAGTCAACATTATAGAAGTGAGATCGATTTGATAAGCCTCGGGATTTGGTGTTGCTGGTGACCACTGAATTCATTTCATGCATGCATTTACTTCATTGTATACCTAGTAGGCTAACACTAGCTTCAATAAACATTGAAGTATATACTATATAATATAAAATTATACGATCTAATAACTTAATTATTAGCGCACCAATTTGATGCACAGTACTGTTATTATATCCTGTCTTTGGGTGTGACCTAACTCATACTCGGTAGTTGGTATGACTTAATTTTTATTAATTCATTCCACTTTCACAAAAGAAAAAAAAATTGTGCACAGTGTATCCTCTAAAAGGGCTAGGAATTTGAGAGAATAACTATTGATTTGACAAGTTAATTGGTTAAATAAGGACAAACTTAGTGGGAAATCTTCAATGAAATTACATGAAAGGTACAAAGAAGACCTTGGACATGGACAGATGAAAGATGTGCTTGCTTCGGTCTGGCATGTAACACTGTTTTACCAAACTAAAGAAACATAAGACAAATCGTAAATCAACTTGATGTAACCCTTATCAGTTTGCGAGTGTAAAATCACTGCTTAAGAATATTTTGACCAATTATGCAGTTTGCCACATCAACAGCATTTTAAAATACATGATTGTGTGAAGAAGGTGCTTTTTATTTTTTTGACAGAGAGAAGGTGCTTTTTATGAAGTTTGAACTTGTGGTTTAAATGGAAGCTTCACTTTAATCCATTTAAGTATAAAATAGCTAAATAAGAACGTGAGAAGAATTTACTTTAACATGATTGTAAATGACACAGAATAGATATAGATATAGGGAACTGTTGATAGAGGAGGGGTCTACATGTCTTAAATTTTCTGAACCGTTTGTCAATCACTGTCTTGATTCTGATATTATTGATTATGAAGAGTAAAATCTTATCACTTAAGCTACAAGATAATTTGCCCCATTATTCACGATTTAATTATGGTATTTTGTTTTTTTTAATTTGATAATTACTATAGGAGTTGATTGATGGATTTAAACTATATATGTCTTTATATTGAAAACATTTGAAAGTGTCAACGAATTAATTTATGAGGTTTTTGGCACAATCTAATTATGATTTAATTCTCCTTCTATTGTGATGTTTTCAAAAAAATATTATATGAAAAACATACTCATTTTCATGCGGTTGGTTGTGAATAACATTTTCTGTTCTTTGACTTGCTTGGAAAATCATCAATATTTAATGTAATCCCCAAATGATTATATGAACGTTAACTTTCATTCACAAAAATAGGCAACAAATAGTTAAAGTCATTCTTTTTAGAAAATAAATGGAGTCTCTAATGGGAAAACAATCTCAAATTTTGGAAGGGTCTGATTTGATGGGGAAAAAAATCAACAGTTAGGTAACGACAATCAGCGATCAATCCGTGTAAAAAGAGTGAAGACAAAGAAAGAAAAGTTAAGGTTAGAAGAATTTTTAGTGGTTTATTGAGTGTTATACATTCCAAAAAAGGCACAAAACGTTTTCCACTCTATTGGACATCGATTAACCACAAAAAATGTTTTTTTGTTGACTTGTATATTTCATCATAACAAAATACTTAAAAATGTAGAAAATATATTTCACCGAAACAAACCGACTATGTAAGCCTCTACAGGGAAGCATTTTGACCTACTGGATTACATGGATTGGTTAATAATCTTAGTTTCATTTTTTCTAAAGATTAAAAGCTTAAATGTCGGACCTATATAGACTAAACCAATATAATATCCAATCATGCAAATTGCAAAAGCTATAGTAAAAGCAAAAAAGAAACTCATTTTGGCAGGAAGTGAGTAGAATCAATCACTGCTGGTAAATTTGAGTGTGAACAAGGACAAACCAATTTGGTTACAGGTCTGATGATTGAGACTGAGCTAGTCTAGAATTTTTTAAATAAATTGGCCGAAATGCGCATGAATCACGACTTAAGTATGGTCCTTTTCAAACAAAAAATAATGCAAAGGAAGTAGGATTTTTTAGGAACCCAAAGAAGAAAAAGGTTAATGTTGTTGCAAAAGAGCTAGTGTCTCAGTCTACAGTATAGGCATGGTTGATAGCCAATTAGAGCCCGACAACATTGCAGGCAATTTGTACCCAGAAGAAAATGAAACATGAATGCAAAAAAGAAAAGCCGAAAGCTCAAAATAATATCAAAACTTATTTTGACAACACATAGCTTGATTGGCAATTTGGCATGACATCCCCTTATTTTATTTAATATTGTTTTAAGAGAAATTTATTACATAATTTTTACAATAAATTATAAGCGTTAAGTTGTTATTGGTTCTAATTTAAATTTACAACTTTAATTACTTTTTTTTTGCACATGTAACAGTTAATAACAACACTTTTTTAAAAAGTTTTAATCTATAACATGCTCCTGATGAGTGTTCTTTATCATTAGATCAAGATACTAATCAATTTTTAATATAGTCGAAAACTAAATTTTAAATTTCTTATTCACCTATCAAAGATAACTTAAAACTCACTAATAATAACAACTTAATAATTATAAAAATTTATCATAAAAATGTTATATTTTTTTTATTAAAAAAGTACATAGTACACTAGTTACTGGCATACGTACCTGACCGCGCGTGCCGTCCGGAGAGAGAGAGAGAGAAGGACACTTTGTGAAGACCGACAACAACAACTACTACAACTTCAAAGTTGTAAACTTTAATCTTATATTTTTAGCATCATAGGACTCTGCCCGCTGCCCGGATTTTTATGATTTAAGGACGGGCAGCAGAAAACGACGCGAGCTTATCATCAGTCTCAGTCTGAATGAGACACAAGGCGGGCAGCACGGGCAGTGCGGTCAAAAAATGTAAGTCGCCGTCAAAGGGGGTCTGTGTGTGTGTAGGGGCAGTCGCTGCCTCGGAGTTCGGGCTCTAATCTCTAATCTCTATCTCTTTGGTCAGTCACTATCCAGCATCCCACTCTGCTTTCTCTTTTTTATACACTACTTGCCTTCCCCACATTATTATTCGATTCCCGCCGAGTCTCTCTTCAAAGACTAATGCATTCCATTGCATAATGCATACAATAAACTTCGTTTATGATTTTAGCTTGAACTGCATATTACATTTTTCAAATAATATAGTCTCTTTTTTGGTGGAAAAAAAAAGAAGAAGAAATTTATCAATATCTTAGTTTGATGATAAAAATCAATCGTCATAAAAAGATCAATTTATCATAGGATGGAAGTTAAAAAATGGATTTTACCTCTAAAATTTATGAGTAATATAATTTTTTCTTTTCATTTATCTAAGAAATCCTTTTAATTTTAGTCCCTTGAAATAAGATTGATTCAATTACTTTAATGAGTTGAATTGATCCCTCTTAAATATGATGTTGGTTTGATTTTTTTTTATTTATTTATTTATACAAGATTGGTTTAACTGATTCTCAAAAAAAAAAAGAAAAAAAAGATTGGTTTAATTGATTTTGATCACTTAAATACGTGTTTAATAATATTTTATTCCTAAATAATGGAAAGCTTGATGTGCCGTTATGGACAAAAAAATGGAGGACCAAATTGTTCCATTTATTTAAAAATATAATATTTTACATAAAAAAACAATCATCATGCAAACGTTATAGGTTGATATTCTATCAAATTTATATATATATATATATAATAATAATGAAATTCTTTTAAATTTCTTGTGAATTTTTTAATAATTGAACTTTAATTGGAATAGTATTTTAATTTTTTTAAACCTTTAATAGTGGAATTCCACTGAAAGTAAGTATGATAATAATTTTAATGTAATTGTAAAAGTCACATGGCAAACTTATGTAGTATAACTTTTTTTTTTGAGCCACATAATACAAGCATGTTGTGTAAAATACTTACATAAGACATAAGTCACATAGTGCAAACACAGCATGTATGACCCAACTTTTATTATAAAACATAAATCATGGTAAATTATTATTATTATTATTATTTTGAGATAATCATGGTAAATTATTAAAATAAGAAAATAATAATAATTTAGAGAAACTATGTTAATTATTTAAAAAAATTCTCAAAAAAATGTTAGTTATTTTAAAATTTTTTTTGAAGGACTCCATTTGGTACAACCATAGCATGTAAGACAACCATTTTTTTTTAATATAGTATAAGATATAATATGATTTAGACATGAATTTATATCATTTGAAATTTTTATTCGAAGAAGCATTACTTTTTAAATTTATAAAACCTTTGGCAATAAAGATTCACTTCAAACGATGTGCTTTTTTAAAACGGAAAAAAATAGGGAACCTCCACTTTTTCTTCTTTTTCTTTTTTGAGGGGAAAGGGAACATCCACTTTGTACAACCATAACAGGTAAAAAACATCTTTTATCAAATATAACCCCCAAAAAAAAAAATTGCTAAAAAAATAATAAATAGTTAAAGAAGGCTTATAAAAGGGGTACTCATATTGCTCCACAAGAATTCCCTTCAATTGGAATATCTATATAACAGTTTAGTATGTCTAGTTAATTCATTACCATTATCTAGAGTCATTGTTTAGTGATTAGGGTCCTAGTATGTGATAAGTCTTGAGTTTAAACATTTAGGGATATAACAACGCACTGTTAATATGACTTAAGAACTATTGTCTTATATAACCTAAACTAATATTCTAAGTGTACTAAAGTATATAAAGATTCTCTTTAATTAAAATATTTTTGTAGCACTTTTTAGTACGCTTAGACAATTCATTATTAATACCTAAAGTTACTGATAGTTTCTTAGATAAAATACATTAAGTTTTCAAATCAAATTTAAACACATAATTACATTGATTAACTAAGTACAAATAATATTATATTTTTTAAAACAATTATATTCAATGCAGCTATTCGTTATATTGAATATATAGTTGCACTAATGAATCATACCTTATAAGATGTTTACAAAAATATAATAAAAAAAAAAGAAAAAAAAAAAAAAGAATCATACCGAACTCTTCCCTGTCAGCTAGAAATGCTAAGGCTCGCTACCGGGTTCTATGATTGGCCAAAGCATCACATCAACAAAAAGGGGGAAGGAAAATAATGCAGTATATCTACAGAATAATAAGTGTTCATACTTAGATGTTATGAATCAGTATGAAATGACATTGCAATTTACAAAAATGCATGGGATGGAATCCCACATTCTACATGGACCCCGCCTAGTGTCTCCCCTTATGCGGCAATACAGCTTTTCTAGGGTTCCTCACTTTTTTTCTTCCCCACTTTTTATTTTCAAGTGTGATAGGTACGAATTTTCCTACTAAAATATCATCATAATTCATCCTGCGTTTTCCTTTTTTTTAAGAAAAAAAATTCATCCTCTATCTCTCTTATCTGTCACACTTTTCCTTTGTATTTTGAAAATAAGACCAAACCAATTGGTTCAATCGATTTGATCCTGAACCAACCTCTTAATACCGACCTGGTTATACAAAGAGGCTGAAAGTACATCTAAAAATTGGTAAGAAACTCGAAGGTTTAACCTTGTAAATTGAGAACCAAAAGGGTTGCCCATATGAGATTCAAAAAAGATTTAGGATACGTTTGTATAAGCTGTTACAAAACAGAGTTTTGAGTTTGAAATAAGCATTTGTTAAAAATCTAAGAAAAGTTGTTGTTATGAAACGGTGTTTCAAGTTTTAAAAATGTGTTTTTAAACTCTAAAATCGTCTAACCAGACAAACCCTTATAGTACTAGTATCAGGTGTGCCAAACGCCAAAAATTTGGCATTTGGCACACCAAATACCAAAAAACCTTCCACATCAGATGTTTTATATGCTAAAAAATTTAACATTAATGAACAGTACAATTTCATATTTGGAACTGTACAGGCATAAAATCTTATAGGCTAAAATGCAAAACTGATCTTCTAAGTTTCACATTTTGTCATTTTAATCCTCTAACTTTAGTTTTGGTCAATTTAGTCCTTTAAGTTTCAAAAGTGTTTCAATTTAGGCCTTCCACTAACTTCTATTAATGCTCTACCGTTAAGTGCATTTTTTTTTCTTCTTCAGTTTTTTATATTAAAAAATGTAGAAAACTAATTTAAATTTTTTAAAAAGAAAGAAGAAGAAGAAACTAAGGGCTCAGTGAACAACTTTGTTCCCCTAGCCACTCTCTCTAGGTTGGACCCAAGGAGCTCCTCTCCAAGCTTCGTTCATGGCCAACCACCAAGGTCAACTGGTCTCTGCTCCTCACCAGTCACTGTGGACTATCCTTGCTTGGCGGTGGTTGTCTTTCTCTTATCTCGGTTCGACTAGGCCAGTCTTCCTCTCTCTATGTTTTCTCATCAAACCCTCATTGGAGTTCCAACCCACAGCTGGGCTATTGTGTTTGGTTGGTTTCAAAGTCTTTCGGATTTGGTGAACAACCCGGTTAAGCTCCCTCTCTGATCTAGTCTATGTCGTTGGATTCTTTCTCTCCAATCCAATATGGGTGTCCTTGGATTCTTTCTCTCTCTGATCTGATTTGGGTTTTCAAGTTTAGTTTTTAGTCAAATCTTTTCTTATTTCTGATTTTGTTTGTAAAAACCAAATGAGCCACAAAAAAAGAAAAACCCAGAAACATTGTTTCATTGTTGAATAAATAATCATTGTTTGTGGGTAGGGAATTTGTAAATTGTATATGTTACTGATGGTTGATGTTAGATAATTGTTTGTTGTGCTTTGTTTTGAATTTGTATATTAAAATTTTGGGTCCGTTTGGATGCCATTTTTGGTTGTGAATCTCGTGATCAATGTAAAGAAATTTTTTGTTGTTTGTGTGCTGGGTTTGTGGTGTGTTATGGGATTTCTTAATTTTTTTTTTAATTTAAATTAGTTTTTTGCATTTTTTAATATAAAAAATTGAAGAAGAAAAAAAAAAGCACTTAACGGTAGAGCATTAACAGAAGTTAGTGGAATGCCTGAAATGACAAAATGTGAAACTTAGAGGGTCAGTTTTGCATTTTAGTCAATCTTATATGTGCTCAACATATTTTGTTGTTTTTTTATTCCAATTTCTCTCTCCCATGTCACATCCCAATTTCCTCTCTCCCTTTCTTTCTCTCTACCTCTCTCTTTGTCAAATGGGGCCACAATAAAATATATTTGTTTTGTTAATTTTTTAATATAGAAGAGGTTTCTTTTAAATTATTTTAATGTGATGAAATCTTAAAATAGAAGATGTGATGTAGAATGTATTGCAAAATTGTATGTTAAAATAGATAAAATAACTTTTTGATGTGTCAAATACTAAAATTTTTAGAAGAGTTGATGCTAGTGCTCTATGGTTGAAAGATTGTAGAGAGAGTTTTTTTGCTTTAGGTTTGGTCTCACCATCTCAGGTCTCATATCTTTTTATTTTTCTATAAGGTTAGATGACTGGCTTCTTATGCTTCTTAAAATACTTGGATTTTGTGAAGAAAAAAAATGTTTTGGACCTAACCTTAATCGGTCTCAGTATCAATAATTCAAGATGCATAAAGATTTGAATAGGTGTAGATTCAAAGCATGTTTGGGAAAAATCTTAAAGTAAAATGTAAATTATGAATTTCTCTCCAAAATATATTTCAATTTTATATAATATGATCAACATTATATATATAAATATATATATATATATATGTGTGTGTCTAGCATATATAGGTATATTTGAGTTAATTACAATCTGTCCACATGTAATTTGCATCAAATTTGATTTGTTAACTTATGATTTAAAAAGAATTTGCAATTAACACGGCCTTTTAACATTTTTTCCAACTGCAAGTAAAATTTCACCTGTAAATCACTTGAGCTAAAAAATATTGTTATACCCGAGTTATGTGAATTGAATTGTATGTTGTGCAAGCGAATGTTGAGTCTCACATAAAGTATTTATTAGATTGAACTAGGCTATATAAGTGATTATGGGAAGCCTTAGTTGCAACTTGATTTGAAATTTGGGGCATGGTTTTGAAACTTGGATTACTCAAAGAACCAAAAAATGGAGAGGTTCAAAATTTTTTTGATTGGACCGATGTCTAATAGAGGTCGAACCGTGATGTGTTATTTAATTTTTTAATAAACTTAATTCATAAGTTTTCCTTATATATAATAATTTTCCATAGCTTACCACATAAAAGGTGTGTGGTCCAATGATTGTCACTTAATTAGGACATGCAAATGAACGGCATATCAACCTTTTTAAATTTTTTTTTTTTTTAAATTTACATTTTATAAAAGCACATGCAATTAGTAGGAAAATTATGTCTGTCATATGGTGGTCTCTTACAACCCATATTTAAAAATAAATTATCTGAGCGTAAGAGTGGGATTAAGTATTGTGAATCCAATCCATTGCACGTGAACTGCACTACAACTTGGTTAGCATTTTCTCGATATACTATAGAACCCTTGCTAGCCCAAAATTAGTATTTATTTATCTTTTAACAAGAAATCGGTTGTTAAGAGTTTTGTAATTTAATTAATACATTTTAGTATTTTTAATAGAAATGTTTAGGATTCGAACTTCCGTTTCTCATTATTGTAACTATTAAAATATAAAATAAACATGTAAAAATCAGTCAAATATCAGTCTTTTAAACACAAGCTATGCCTCTCTTTTGGTCAGTACAAAATTTTAAAGCAGGGAACTTTGTACAGCAAGTGTAACTTTTAGTCTTTAGGGTAATGAACATATGTATACTCTATTACTCTCTCTTGGGATCCACAGTTATCTTTCCAAACTAACGAAAATAAAGGGCATTTTGTATTTCTAAAACATTTCTACAATTAAAGAAGAGGAAATTTGTTCTTAAAAAAATAATAATAATAACAGACGAGGAAATTTGGGGCTTAAAATTCACGAATGAAGCCAGAAATATATATATATTTCCACTTTTTGGGTTGGGTAAAACAGAACTTTATTTACCAGTTGCGGTTCGGCAGTTGGTTGATTGTGGGGACACCGGACACGTGTGCTGCATATTCAGAGAAAATGTCAAAATTCAGTGTCTTTGTTGCTCTTGATATTAATATGTCAAAATTTTTTCACTTTTTTGTTGTGTTATATTTTTTACAAAGCCCTAATTGAGTTTATTTATTTATTTATTTTTATTTTTATTAACACTTGGAATTTGAGTGTCAATTTAGTCTTTGCATTTTCAATTTCAACAATCAAATTTTGGACATTATGTTTATGCATCAATAGTCCATGCATATAACTATGAGCACTGCTTTTGTAATTTAATTTTCATAAGTAATATTATTTACTACATTCTTTATTTATTTATTCTTTTTTACACAAATGGTTTGATAAATGAGTTATAACATCATTTAATGCTCCACCACTTGCACAAGTCCTGTCAATTCATTTGATTTTCATTCTTGTGAACATATTCTCATGGGTGTGGCTACTACTCAATATGTCAGAAAAAGTATCTAAAATTTTGAAATTATAAATTTGGAATATATTTTCATTTTGAGAGAATTAAAAAGTACTATTTTGTGGAAATGTTCTATACATTTGTCCTTTCTCATTTAAGAAATATGGGTGATGAGGCAAAATCATGGGCATAGGATATGATTTATTTTATAAAGATTTTATTGAAAATTCTATTTGTCACAAAAATAATGTTCAAAAAGTTTATTGTTCAAATATAATTAGATTGATTCCAAAGGTGGATTATCTATTTGAGGAGAATCAACTTAGGCGTGAAAATACTAAATGGACAAAACTTAGGTACATTTCTTTAAAGATTAAATTCTAGGTTCTTCAATTTAATTCAACTATATGGTTGTATGGGCCAATGAGTTATTTAGTTTTTTTTAGGAATTAAGTTATATAATTAAATTTAATTGTTTCGGGAGAAGATAACATCTTTTGTATTGCATTAATCAATGTAGATACATAATTATTTGAAAAATCTATTATGTAACGTCTAAGAAACTGTACTAAGGTTTTACTCAAACTAAATTAAAACTAACTTAAAAATGTAGGAATGAAATTATTTTATTTTAATTAGTATTCACTTTCACAAAATTTAGTTGTTTGTTGCGCTTGGGCTTTTTATTATGACTTTATTAATGAATATTTTAAGAGCACAAGTAAAAGTGTATTTAATATTTTATTAAATGGTATTTTTCATACATCTTTTAAAATATAAATTGAAATCATGCACAAATATATATTAAAAAATTGTAACTAAACATAATTGCAAAGAATTTGTGTGTACAAGGAAATTATTGACAAGCATATTCTTATTTTTAAAAATGTTTATTGCAACTCATAACTAAATTAATATTTGTTACTCTTTAGCATAGAGCTTGTTATATATTTTTATTTTTTATCAGGAAAAAATTGAAGAGGAGTAGTTTTAAGGGCATTACTTGGAAGAAGAAACATGAATAAAATTATTTTATTTCATTATGAATATTTCAATTTATTACCATATCGAACTTATATTCGAGAAACACCATGTTCTTCAAAACTCTACATTCTCTTCATAGGGGGCCCCCATTCTCGAGCAATACAACCAAAAATATGTCATATGTCGAGTCCACAGCGTGAATTCCAATGGGAGGGTTCAATCCTGACAAAAGCTAAGACGAAACAGGATCCTTCCTGCAGGGCTACCCATAGATCATGTCTTTGGACAACAAAGCTTGCATGTGGGTTTATTCTTTATTGGAGTTTGCAGAAACTCACAAAAGGATAAATGAGCAAGGCAGAGAGAATTTCTCACTGACATTTGGAGGACCCCGCACCATGTCCTTCAATTCCAATTTTCTGTAACCAAGACTATAAGATTTTGATTTCCATAGGAGTTAGCATTTTTCTGTTGCAGGCTTTGGCAACAAGCTAATCTCTCTTTTTTAACTGTAATATATATATTTTAAGGTTCAGTTGCCATGTGATTATTTATTCCATTTCAGTGATTTTTAGTGATCTACTTTGAAAATCCCAAACCCATGTGGAAGAATGAGATATGGAATGTTTGATTCGTGTACTTATTATCAGTTAATTAAGTTTTAAAAGATGTGACCTTGTGAACTTTGAAAGTAGTTATAAATAATACACTTCTGGGGCTCAATGATTATAATAATACAAAACAAAATACAGTTCTGCAAACCATATTAGAAGGCCTGATTGGACCAAGAAACGAAGAATCAGCTGGCTTAATGTTTTAGTCATAAGTGCAAAACCGATTACTATTGACTAAGTATTAAAAACTTCTTGAATGTTTGAAATTAACACTATATATCATCTCTCTCAAAAAAAAAAAAAAAAAAAAAAAAAACACTATGTATCATGTGTTACACGACAAATGTGAGACACCAATCTGTTTTACATATGGCCAATTGCTTAAACATAAGAAGAAAAAAATAGAACAATAAGTTTACTCATGTTAATAGAAAGGGGCATGTTGTAGCTCATTAATTAGCTAGAAGAACAAAACTAATTTCTGATTATTGAGCTTGGATGAAGGAAGTGTCTTCGATGTAAAACAAATAGCAGACACTTTTCTTGAGTAAAGAGACTACCAGAAATCAGCGCACAAGAAATTCAAGAAATAGAAAAGCATTAATAGAAATTATTGTTAACAACGACAGAATTGCATAAAATTTGGTGATATGAAGGAAAACAATTTTTTAGGTTGGCAAATTCCATGACTTATAATTTTGATTAAATTTGTATTGAGTTATCATTAGTGCAAGATTAATTGTGCAAGAAGCAACACAAATGAAGAAGAAATTTGTAATTTAGATAAAGTCTTGATTGAAATTCGATTGCACTTGACACACTTGATTTATTAAGACTTGGAGACCTTGTTTTATACAAAAAATTTTTGATCATATTTCAAATTTTTTGATCATACACTTTTCAGAGGTGAAGAAAGGCAGAAACTCAAAGCAAACTGAGAGAAGAATCCAGCCTCCATCCCAATGAATCCAAAAATACAAAAAGAGATATTCCTATCTAGTGCGTATTAATTTGTGTAATCAAATCTTGAAATGAATCAACCTAGTGTGAAATTGTGGTATTTAAATGTGTTGAAGTTGATTAATTCCTCTTAAAATCAATTGAGGAGTCAAAATTGTGTGTGTATATATATATGTGTGTGCACCATGGTTTTTTTTTTTTTTTGGGTGTATTTAAACAATAACGATATTTCGACTAATACAAGAAAAAAAAAAAAGGAGAAAGAAAATTGGGATATAAAACATGTTATTTGGTTAATAACTTAATATATTGAACTTATTGAGCTTATAAATATACAGATTTTAATAATGTTTATAAACATATAAATAAATATAGATATATTTATAAACATAAGGATAATGCGTATACTGATATTAATTAATTGGTACTAAAATATTTTATTTCTCTATCTTGAAACAATTTTACAATTTCGAATTTCAAATATCATTTTGACAACTTTGAAATTTATACTTAGAATATGTGAACTTTAAAAATCGAAGTTCTCAAAACTCAAAAGTATAGGGGAAATTAATAAATTAATTTATTATTATTATTTTTTTGATAGGAAGGGGAAATTTATTAGTAAAAAAGAAAAGCAACACTCTGAGCTCAACCATTAGGCCTAGGACAAAAGGCATAAAAATTTGCACCAACAAATTCAAAACAAAAGCACATGTCCTAGCTAAGATTATCTTACTTTATGTATTTATGTATTACTATATGAGAATAAGATGCCCATAAATTTGCAAATTATGCATAGTCCAAATTGATGGTTTAGTGCTTAGCCCAAAGCTCTGGTATATAGTTTCGGTTTAGCACTTGTAGAAAAAAAGAAAAAAAAGCACTAATGTATTTATATATATATATATATTTGCTAATACTTGTAAGTTTTTTAATTAAGCAAGGTAGAATCTTCTGCATTAGGATTTGCATAGTTCCATGCATGAGGCCCAAACAGAAGAGCTAAGTCCGCTTTAGATACTATGATGATGAGTACATATTAAAGTTAGAGCCCACTTTATATCTGCAATTGTACATAAGCACTCTGTCCTCTGAAGAAAAATGATCAATAAAAACCAAACTACATGTGTAGGCATTCACACTGTCCTGTTTCTAATATCAGAAATCAGATTGCAGGGAATTTAGGACACTATATGGCATGGAATGTCGCAGCCCTTAATGAATGCAATTTACTATATCTATCAATATGAAAGAATAACAAAGAAAAAATTGTTCCAATTAAGTCAACAAATGATTGACGTGGAACAATATATATACTTGTCGCAACATGAACACCAATATGTTTGCTATTAAGATTTTTGAAATTATAGCTATGTACCTGTGAGTTTGACAAATTATCCCTCAATTAAATTATTGTAAACAAACACAAAATGGTGTAAGCCATGACATTCTAACTGAAATTGACGTATGTAAAATATATGGAGCCCACAAAACGTTTTGATGGAACAAGATGAAAGAATCTCATAAAGGACGACTGATATTGTCTTCCACACAAATAAATACAAAATCATAAAGTTTGATTGTATGACTAACGTTTCCTACACCCCATGTTTTTCTACACATGATTAGATACACTCCAAGGAGTTGCCTAGTTGATGATAGATCTTTTTTTCCAATTCCAGATTTCCTGAGATCCACAACAGTGAATCATGTTTCAATGAAACTGTTGCTGTTGAGCTCGATGCAGTACAGGAAAGTCACTCAGTTTGCATTAGAGGAAGCTAAAGATGAAACATATAATGTCAAAAAGAGAGTTAGTAGAACGGTTGGCAATTAATCGTACGTGCATGGTTTGAATTTTGAGTCAATATGTTTTCACCAAGAAAAAATCTTGACTCTCCATTAAACATAAACAAGCCATATTGATTGAGCAAAGATTTCTATGTTCAGAATATAGAATTCAATGATCAAATTAATAAAACCAATAATTGAAGATGCTGACTGCTGTCAAACTCTACTTGGATTTTATTCCAGATATGTGGATGTGCGTTCATTCAGAATTTCAATCCTGTGTAAAGCCTGAACAAGGACAGAGCCAATAATATGACCTTGGAGGGCCAAATAAAAATATCATCATTAATTTTTTTTTCTTTATATATATACACACCATGTATGAAATCCTCTACCTCATGTATAGTAGTACAAAAGGGAATTATAAACAACATAAAATATAAGTTGAGTACATCCAATATGTGTACTACAAAATTATATTTATTAAATTTGACAAATTGTGTAAATATTGACAAAAAGATTTGATATTTTTAACAACAATCGTTCATTTAGCTAAGCATCTTTTGTGTACTATACGAGTGCAGAAATACAAAAAAAAAAAAAAAAAAAAAAACACTAAGCATCTTTTATTTAAGTACTAGTCATAAAGTGTAAAGACTAAAATTCTTATTTGCTTTCCTTTATTATTAGAGAATATTTTAAAAATAACTATGTATTCATAATAATTTTATGAATATCCAATCAATTTATAAATTGATATATAATTATACATTAAGAATACGGTAGTTTAGTAACACTGCATTCTCTTCTTCATGAAAAGAACTAGGGTTCAAGTCACTCCAATTATTATAAATATCGAATTCTAGAAAAAAAAAATGTAATAATATATATAACTTAATTATCACTAATGAAATTGTGGCTCTATTTAAATGATTATAGATAGCCGCCACATACTTTCATATAAAAATTATCATTTAAAAATAATTTTATTTATAGATATATAAAAATTTTAATTAGGATTTAAGGTGTAATAAGTCGAAGTGTCTAACTATTTTTATAGTCTTCGTCTCAAAAAAAGAGTTTGAAGTGTCTAACTACTTTACCTGTTCATATATATAAGCCTATTAAGATACTTTTTCAATATGCACATATATATTTTGGATTTTTTTAAAGTGTCTTAAGATATTTTTTAATATACCCTAGCTTCAATTACCTAACTCTCTTATTATTATTTTTTAATGAATTTATTTACCTATCATTGGTTTACCTAACTCTCTTATTCTTAGCGAGGGACATGCTTAAGTCATTGGTTTTTCTATCCATCAATCTTAATCATGGCACCACTAATTTTATTATTTTATAAAAAAAAAAAAGTTTGGTTATTTGATCTCCTGATACTCTGCCGTGGAGGCTTGACCGAGACATTTAATATAAATAATATAAGCAGCAACGGGGACATGGTTAGTACTTATCTACTATCTATAGTTTTAAATAAGTCCATAAAGGCACCCTCATTGTTCTACACAGGCATCCAAAGTACCTATCGTTATCTTACTTACAAAAAGTCTTAAGCAGTAATTAAGGGTAAAGGTTGTGCATTGGACTCAATAGAATGTTACTACATAGCAATTTTTGAATACATAACAGCATCCTGTTAGATTCGGTACACATGATATTGGACCTATGTTGTACCCATAATTAAGTAACCCCTACCAATACCATTTACTTTCCTAACAAAGAACATCGACACACTATGGCTCATTTTATGTGTGTAATATAAAGAACTAAGAAGTCAGATAGTAATTAATACCGAGAGCATCAAAATTATCAAGAATTTGTTGAGAATCCCCTATCGATGCAAGAAGTCATATATGATAAATTATTGCACAAATACTTTTATTTAGTGTGAGTTTGGAGAGCGGCAGGAGTGGTGTTTTGCATGTTTGCGTTTTTTTTAGTTCGGTCCCGTGCACTGTTCATGGGACCCGCAAGTACGAAATTTAGTAAATTTTTTTTTAAAATTGGGTCTCACGGCACTATTCACACATTTAAATTTATTTTGCTACAGTATTTTCAGTAATAAGTAGTATCCAAATAGACAGTTACTGCAAAACAAAGAGACACAATTCAAATTGGGCCTATGACCATCCCAATCCAAAGCCTAAATAATCAAAGGCGTCTAATTAGAGATAGGTATTGGCCCATTTCAATTCAAAAGGGCAACCCATCAGGTACTAGCATGTCTTGAATCTCTTTTTCTTTCCTTTTTTTTAAGAAAAAGCTTGTCTTGAATCTCTTGATACGAATAACCAATGAATTTCACCATTTAACAACTATTCTAACAATAGGAAATAGTCAAACTGAGATATTATCGTGAAAAAGTAAGATAGTTATTGTAAGAATTGAAATTGATCTAAACGTATATGTCTCCATTCTCAATGTAATGATGGCTTTTGTCTATTGATGTAAACATAATTGTCATATTTTGTTTTTCTTGCTCAGCATAGTGTTAAAGAAAATGATTTTTAAGTTGAGGTCACTTTCACTTCTTTTATCCTCCAATATTAATATATTGTGTTTGTGTTGCTTTTTCATATTCTAATTTTGATTTTGATGTCACTTTCGAAAATCCTGTGTTAATTGACAAAGATACTTGGACTCATCTTCAACCTTCATCCAAACCTCTAAACTTGCATTTCTGATACCCAAAAATCAACTGATCTCATAAAAATAATACACAACATCAAACTAGCTTCATCAAAAAAAAATATTTATCATTAAAGTTACACTGAAATAAGTTACTTTTACCATAACCTTAATTACCAATTAAAATTAAAAGTATAAAGTAAAATAAAATGGTAAAAACTAAAAAGATCACACATAAAAAAAAAAATGAAGTATGATGTATTAATCTAAGCAGGCTTTTGAAATGGGCTTATGCGTTGAACAGTTCCAAAATTTAAAGCTTTTTTTTTTTGGCAAGTTTAATTCTGGAATAATATAGGATAAATAGCAGATGCAAGCATAAGTTGATGCTCGCTTCGATTTTGCTGACTTTGTTAGGGCTGCTCTGTCTCAGACTCAGTGCTGTGGTTTTTGTGTATGTGTATGGATTGTTTCCCCTGTTTTTGGTGGTCCAAAAGACTCTTTGTAAGATTGTTTTGTTTCTTTAATCCACTGAATTACCAAAAAAGAAAAAAAAAAAGAAGAAAAGAAAAAGAAAGCAAATTGGCCTGAGAATAGTGTTATACAAGCGTTTATTATTAATTTGAAAAAAAAAAAAAAAAAAAAACTTTTGAGCTATAAAAGCATTTCTGCTCGGAGAGAAGGGGATGGACACATCAATCTACACTACTAATAAGTGGCACTATCTACATTTTTTTATAGGGATAATTACAGTAAAACCACCTGTGGTTATGCCCGTTTTCGCTTTGCCTACTCGTGGTTTAAAACTTTACACTTTGTCCACCTGAACTTCAATCTGTTACCCATCCGTTACCCACCTCTCCCTTTGCCATTAGAAAAACATATTTTTAGGGAAAAACAAACATAACAAAGATAAAAAAGTTAAGGTTTTTTATTGCTTAAGAACTTTTATGAGAACAAATTTTCTCAATGCAAAATGAATTTTTAACCAAGCCCCATGTTAAACAAAAGATATATCGAAGCAAATAACAACAAAAACAAAAACAACAAGGACAAGGACAATGTTGTCAAAACCGGCCTTCCTTGGTTTCTTCCCCAACCTGGTTTCTCAATCCCATAATCTTCACCATCACTCCCAAACCCAGAAGTCGAACTTGAATTCAAATTCAAATCCGCACCACTTTCCCAAACCCCACTTCCTTCTAATCCCATCAAACGCACCTCACGTCGTTTCTTATACTCAACGATCACACACCCCATATGAAACAAACATTGCACCACGTATCCAACAACCCACACCCTCAACGGCGCAATCGACCTCTCCTCTACGCTCAGCCCCAACACCACCAACCCGACCCCAATAAACGCAAAGTTCCAAAGCATATCCAAAACCAAAACCGACTTTGAGTACACCCAGTCTCTCTCCCTCTCCTCTAACTACTCCGCTGCGTTCTCCCTCACCCAAACCGATGGCTCCTAGAGTGGCGCTGCGCAGAGGCAGCAGCGTGCGCATGATGCTTGACCCATAAGCGAATTTACCCAATTTCTTTAAAGATTTTTCTGGGTATTTTTTGCTTTCGGGTTCTGAGGTTATTCTTTTCTGGGATTTACTCGTGGGCTACTGTGATTCTGGAGTGTTCTTATTGTTAAGATCTCATCGAAGATAGTGCTTGTGATAAAGACTAAGCTGAATCTGCTCTTGAACACTTCAATACTTTGGGAGCTCTATGCACGTGTTAGTCATTAGCTTGTGGGTTTTGAGTATATAGGTGATGTTTTAATAAAAAGGAGGTTGCTTTTTAGGCAAATAAACAACTAAGAGTACAGATCCAAACCAATACATGTTTGAATAACCCATTCGACAAGAGAATAGCAATACTATTGATTTGTGTGCTATTCCTCCACTTTGTTCTCATAGAAGTTCTTAAGCAATAAAAAACCCTAACTTTTTTATCTTTGTTATGTTTGTTTTTCCCTAAAAATATGTTTTTCTAATGGCAAAGGGAGAGGTGGGTAACGGATGGGTAACGAATTGAAGTTCAGATGGGTAAAGTGTAAAGTTTTAAACCACGAGTAGGCGCGAAAACGAGCCTAACCACAGGTGGGTTTACTGTAATTATCCTTTTTTTTTTATATTAGCATCATGTCATATTTTACATTGTTTTAAAGGTTAATATAAAATCACTTCCGAAGCTTACTTCTTACTAACTCTAGCCCTGCCATGATTGCATTTTTCATTTGCTCCCTCTGCTGATAGAATTTCAGTTGATGAAGCTTCAGTGCCTTTTCTGCTTCCCCATATGCAGCCTGCAAACTCTTTTGGGACTCCAACATATTCCTAGAAATCTCGCCTGAATGAGTCTCTAGCTCCTTTGTCTCAGCCTCACAACTGGACAACTGATTCTCAATTCGAAGAAGCAAATCTTTGACATAGGAAGCCTCTTCACAAAGTGATATAAGGTGACGATTGGAGGCTGTTAAAGCAGTTTCTGTCTTAGCATGGATGCGAGAAATATCATCATATCTAACTTTCTCACTATGATACCGTTCAATCAATGCTTGCAAAGATTGTTCCTGGTTGACTGACTTTTCTTTGTCAGCTAGTGATGATGCACAGACAATGAATTTCTTCACTAGCTCATGAAAAGGTGCATGATTGACTAATAGAATATCCAAAACATTAAAAGTTGATTCCGCTTCCTGTGCCATGGACTCTAGATGGGCAAGAAACTTATTTTGGACATCCAACACTGTCTGCTCAAGAATCTCCATGTTTAACGTTGTTATTCTGCCTTTTGACATAGCAAGAGGACTCTTGGCAATTGGCATTTCCAAAGAAACATCACACAAAGCCTGAGCATCTTGACCGGATATTTGTGATGATGGCTCATCAAATTCAACAATTAAAGGACTATGAGGCAGGTAACTAAAGCATTCATAATTACACACATTTTTATCTTGAGGAACGAACATGGGATCAAATGAAGGGAAAACACCTATAAAAAAAAATATGAATTTGGAGTCATAACCAAAGGTGAAAGGAAAAAAAAAAAAAAAAAAACCAAAGAAATGGAGTGCAAGACCACACTTACAGCAAAAGAAACACCGTGGTAGGAGAACTGATAAACATCGAGGAGGAGGGAAAGCAAGCCGGCCTAGCCAACCCGTAATATGAAGACTTAAGATTTGATTGCTACGATCTGTCATTTAAAAAAGAAGAAGAAGAAATAAAGATTAACACAAAAAAGAGACAAGGGTGTGGCAAGTTAGCTAAAAGAAAAAGCAACAAGAGAAACATCAAATATAAGATAAAGATTCTTTTTTGGCCATCAAGTATAAGATACAGATAGATACATGGATATACACAAGAAAATACCTGCAGTAGATGTGTCTCTAGCAGCAGTAATCTGCCTCCAGAACTCTGCATGTCGACGACAAATCTGAGACGGAGACCGTAGATGGGAAATTACTAGTGATTTCTTCATAATGGGACTCCTCGACTCAGCCTCCAGCATAACTAGGCCTTGGAGATTTGAAGAGGACTCCATACACTTTGAGGGGGTTTTATCTGAGCTTTCATCACATTCCCCCCTCTCCATGAGGGGTTCTTGTTCTTTCCCAAAAAGTTCACGTGCATGCGCGACAGTTGGGAAATGTTGAGAGGACTTTCCATCTCCAGTGAATCAGACTTCATCCTTTTTGGATTCTCAATACTTGAATCACCCAAGTCAATATCGAACAGATGTTTTCTCAAAGTAGTCTTTGCATATATTTCATGTTTGCTTTCATCTGCAATATCATTCAGTGTGGTAATTTCTTGAGTATCCTCCCATTGGAGGAAACAACAAGCTCCAAAACCCTGTCTCAAAGCCACAGTCCATTAATCAGATATCAACTAACACGCAAAAAAAAGGCAAATCCAAGATTTTAAAATGCTACAAAAGGATACACAGGCTGCTCTCCTGAAATGCCACCATCGGATCAACCTCTATCCAATTACTCAGTTTATTTAAATGTGTCTTAGTTTAAGGACAAGGTGATGTATGTGTAGTTGGAATTGAACAAGATCATATGTTTGGCCCATATATTTCACAAAATTTAATGCCAAAATTAAAATCATCAAAGTACCAGACGGTTTGCATTTTGCATACTGAGAGAACTTATATCACAAAATTTTGCTTTATGATTTATAAGATGATTGAATTCTAGTTTGTGCAAATGCGTACCCCAAGCCTAAGCTTGCTGGTGGATCAATGGAAATGTGTGTTAAATGGAAAATACAGCTATGAGCACAAGAAGTATTCACATTTCCATCATATAGCAAGTTAATAAGTCACAGGTATTGCAAGAAGGATTAACCACGCCATTAACAATATACCAGCTGTTGGGCTTTGTGGAGCCTAGTTTCGTTTGATCCGATTTGACGACCCGACCCGAATAATGTTGCGTGATTTTTAATGGGAGATTTACTGAGGCTTAGTCCTTGGAGTAGAGGCTTGGGCCTACAAGCCCAAGCCAGAGCGCTCATGGACAAGCCTCTTAGGGGCCCCCGAGAAAAAATTTTAGGCCCGTTTTGTGTAGAAAGTGCAGTTTTGTAATTAGGGTTTCATTGTGGGTGTTGTTGCCATGTTTTTATAGAGAGGAAGAAAAATTGTAGCCGCATCTTGTATTTGCTTTTCCCTGATAATAGTGAAATCCCTGCAACTCCGTGGACGTAGGCAAATTGCCGAACCACGTAAATATTGTCTTGTGGGTGTGATTGTTTTCTTTGGCATGTGTTTTCTCTATTTTTGTTTCTCACATGTTGGGAATTTCGGGTTAATTCCCTACAACTGGTATCGGAGCCTAGGGTTAGGTTTGAGTGGGAGCAATGGCAAAGGAAGCAGGAAAGGCGTCTGGAATAGAAAAGTTCGATGGCACAGACTTTGGATTTTGGAGGATGCAAATCGAGGATTACCTTTATGGGAGGAAGTTGCATCTTCCTCTTCTAGGGGAAAAACCTGAGGCTATGAAGGCTGAGGAATGGGCTCTTCTTGACAAACAAGTACTGAGAGTTATCAGGTTAACTCTGTCTTGGTCTGTTGCACACAATGTTGTAAAGGAGAAGACCACAGCAGATCTGATGAAGGCTTTGTCTAGTATGTATGAAAAGCTGTCAGCAAACAACAATGTGCATTTGATGAAGAAACTGTTCAATCTAAAGATGGTAGAGAACGCATCAGTAGCACAACATCTGAATGAATTTAACACTATCACAAATCAATTGTCGTCTGTAGAAATTAATTTTGATGATGAGATTCATGCTCTGATCGTCTTGGCTTCTTTGCCAAACAGTTGGGAGGCAATGAGAATGGCAGTAAGCAATTCTACAAGAAAGGAAAAGTTCAAGTACAATGATATACGAGATTTAATTCTGGCTGAGGAAATTCGCAGAAGAGATGCAGGTGAAACCTCAGGATTTGGTTCTGCCCTAAACCTTGAGACAAGAAGCAGAGGTAATAACAGAAATTCAAATTGGGGCAGATCAAAATCTAGAAATTCTAATCGGAACAGAAGTAAATCTAGATCAGGCTAACAAGTACAATGCTGGAATTATGGGAAAATAGGTCACTTTAGGAACCAATGCAAAAGTCCTAAGAAGAAGAATGAAGATGATTCTGCTAATGCTGTAACAGAAGAGGTACATGATGCATTACTTCTTGCAGTAGACAGTCCACTTGATGATTGGGTTTTGGACTCAGGAGTTTCGTTTCATACCACTCCACACCGAAAAATCATACAAAATTATGTTGCAGGTGATTTTGGTAAGGTGTATTTGGTTGATGGTTCAGCCTTGGATGTTATGGGAATGGGAGACGTCCGGATATTGTTGCCCAATGGGTCTGTTTGGTTACTAGAGAAGGTTCGACATATTCCTGACCTGAGGAGGAATCTGATTTCTGTTGGACAACTTAATGATAAAGGACATGCAATACTATTTGTTGGTGGTACTTGGAAGGTTACAAAGGGAGCTAGGGTATTGGCTCGTGGAAAGAAGACTGGTACTCTATATATGACCTCAAGTCCAAGAGACACAATTGCAGTTGCTGATGCAAGTACTGAGACAAATCTATGGCACTGCAGACTTGGTCACATGAGTGAGAAAGGGATGAAGATGCTGCTGTCAAAAGGAAAACTACCAGAATTGAAGTCCATTGATTTTGACATGTGTGAAAGTTGCATCTTAGGAAAGCAGAAAAGGGTGAGCTTCTTGAAAACTGGTAGGACACCGAAGGCTAAAAATTTGGAGTTAGTATACACTGATTTGTGGGGGCCTTCTCCGGTTGCATCCCTTGGAGGTTCAAGGTACTACATCACTTTCATTGATAACTCAAGCAGAAAGGTATGGGTTTATTTTCTGAAAAATAAATCTGATGTATTTGAAACATTTAAGAAGTGGAAGGCCATGGTTGAGACAGAAACAGATTTGAAAGTAAAATGTTTGAGGTCAGATAATGGAGGAGAGTACATAGATGGAGGGTTCAGTGAGTATTGTGCTGCACAGGGAATTAGGATGGAGAAGACCATTCCTGGGACACCACAGCAGAATGGTGTAGCTGAGCGCATGAACAGAACTCTCAATGAGCGTGCTAGGAGTATAAGGTTGCATGATGGACTACCAAAAACTTTCTGGGCTGATGCTGTTAGTACTGCAGGTTACCTGATAAACCGAGCACCATCAGTTCCCATAGAGTTCAGACTTCCTGAGGAGGTTTGGAGCGGTAAAGAGGTAAAGTTTTCCCATTTAAAAGTTTTTTTGGTTGTGTTTCTTATATTCATATTGATTCTGATGCTCGTAGTAAACTTGATGCAAAGTCTAAAATATGTTTTTTCATTGGCTATGGTGATGAGAAATTTGGCTATAGGTTTTGCGATGAACAAAACAGGAAAATCATCAGAAGTAGAAATGTGATATTTAATGAACATGTTATGTACAAGGACAGGTCAACTGTAGTGTCAGATGTTACAGAGATAGATCATAAGAAATCTGAGTTTGTTAACTTAGATGAATTGACTGAAAGTACTGTTCAGAAAAAGGGGTGAAGAAGATGTAAATTCACAGGTGGATCAGAGTACACTTGTAGCTGAAGTCCGCAGATCTTTTAAGAACATTAGAGCTCCACAGCGTTATTCACCCACTCTAAATTATCTCCTGTTGACTGATGGTGGTGAGCCAGAGTATTATGATGAAGCCTTGCAAGATGAGAATTCAAGCAAGTGGGAGTTAGCCATGAAGGATGAGATGGATTCCTTGTTGGGGAATCAGACATGGGAACTGACCGAATTGCCAGTAGGAAAGAAGGCTTTACACAACACGTGGGTATACAGAATAAAGAATAAGCATGATGGTAGCAAACGTTATAAGGCTAGATTAGTTGTTAAAGGGTTCCAGCAGAAGGAGGGCATTGACTACACGGAGATATTTTCTCCAGTTGTGATGATGTCAACAATTAGACTGGTACTGGGAATGGTGGCCGCAGAAAATTTACATCTTGAGTAGTTAGATGTGAAGATGGCATTCCTTCATGGTGACTTGAAGGAAGACCTTTACATGATTCAGCCAGAAGGGTTCATTGTTCAGGGATAAGAGAATCTAGTCTGCAAACTGAGAAAGAGCTTGTATGGCCTAAAACAAGCTCCTAGACAGTGGTACAAGAAATTTGACAGTTTTATGCATAGAATTGGGTTCAAGAGATGTGAAGCTAATCACTGTTGCTATGTTAAGTATTTTGACAATTCTTATATCCTATTACTGTTGTATGTGGATAATATGCTTATTGCATGGTCTAGAATTGAGGAGACTAATAATCTGAAGAAGCAGTTGTCCAAACAGTTTGCAATGAAGGATTTGGGAGCTGCAAAGCAAATCTTTAGTATGAGAATCATTAGAGACAAGGCTAATGGTACATTGAAACTTTCATAGTCAGAGTATATGAAGAAAGTTCTCAGCAGATTCAACATGAATGAAGCTAAACCAGTGAGCACACCCTTGGGTAGTAATTTCAAACTAAGCAAAGAATAATCACTGAAGACAGAAGAAGAAAGTGACTATATGAGCAAGGTGCCCTATGCCTCAGCTATTGGCAGCTTGATGTATGCTATGGTGTGTACAAGGCCAAACATTGCACATGCAGTGGAAGTTGTGAGCAGATTCATGAGTAGGCCTGGAAAGCAGCATTGGGAGGCAGTCAAGTGGATTCTGAGATATCTGAGGGGTTCCTTAGATACATGTCTTTGCTTCACAGGTGCAAGTTTGAAACTGCAGGGTTATGTAGATGCTGATTTTGCTGGTGATATTGATAGCAGAAAGAGTACTATTAGGTTTGTATTTACTCTAGGTGGTACAGCTATATCATGGGGTTCAAATCTACAAAAGATTGATACTTTGTCTACTACAGAAGCTGAGTATGTTGCAGCAACTGAAGCTGGAAAGGAGATGATTTAGCTACATGGCTTCTTAGATGAATTGGGTAAGAAGCAGGAGATGGGTATTCTACACAATGACAGTCAGAGTGCAATCTTTCTTGCTAAAAATTCGATTTTTCATTCAAAGTCGAAGCATATACAAACAAAATACCACTTTATCCGTTACCTTGTTGAAGATAAGCTGGTAATACTTGAGAAGATTTGTGGTTCTAAGAACCCGGCAGATATGTTGACTAAGGGTGTCACTATTGAGAAGTTGAAGCTGTGTGCAACTTTAATTGGTCTTCTAGCTTGAGGACAGGAGGATGAGTGGGATGAGGGATTGTGTTTTGGAGGATTGCGGTTGATGTTGGTGATTGAACTAGTCTCCAAGTGGGAGATTTGTTGGGTTTTGTGGAGCCTAGTTTCGTTTGATCCGGTTTGACGACTCGACCCGAATAATGTTGAGTGGTTTTTAATGGGAGATTTACTGAGACTTAGTCCATGGAGTAAAGGCTTGGGCCTACAGGCCCAAGCCGGAGCGCTCATGGACAAGCCTCTTAGGGGTTTGGGGGCGTTGCCCCTGGGA
This sequence comes from Notholithocarpus densiflorus, assembly GCA_030021035.2. Lineage (NCBI taxonomy): Eukaryota > Viridiplantae > Streptophyta > Magnoliopsida > Fagales > Fagaceae > Notholithocarpus > Notholithocarpus densiflorus. Next base: position 7,564,557 of record JARYZH020000009.1, on the reverse strand, counting down.
AAAATTTTTGGGCCCGTTTTGTGTAGAAAGCACAGTTTTGTAATTAGGGTTTCATTGTGGGTGTTGTTGCCGTGTTTTTATAGAGAGGAAGAAAAACTGTAGCCGCATCTTGTATTTCTTTTTCCCTGATAATAGTGAAATCTCTGCAACTCCGTGGATGTAGGAAAATTGTCGAACCACGTAAATATTGTCTTGTGCGTGTGATTTTTTTCTTTGGCGTGTGTTTTCTCTATTTTTGTTTCTCACAGGTTGGGAATTTCGGGTTAATTCCCTACACCAGCTGTTCTTGATCTTGAGTTTCCCTTTTTGGCATAAAAAATTTATCTTGTCATCAAGTACATAAGACATGAGTGTCATTGATAAATGAAAATACTATCAAATGATTCAATTGTTTGAAGCAAATGAAATTCCATGACAAGTGCCAATCGGAAAGATAGAACATGAAACAAACTACATTTAAGCATCCCGCACGCATATTTTGTTGTACCAATACAAATGACACGCCATGGCAAAGAAAGACCCAAATTTAGTGTGACTTATATGAGATTATGAGTTGGTGAACTTATTTTCTGTGCATGTCATATATTTGAGCAACCATACTCTTCAAAAGTGGGAGCTTTGTACACAGGGTATGAGTACAACCATATAGTTAAGCAACCACACAAGAATCCAGAAATTATAAATTAGCTACAAGAATTACGTTAAAGAACCACCACGTACATACAACTTCAAATTGGAATCTAATTAAGGAAATCCAAAGTAACAATGAGGACATACCCTGGGGACTCGACAGACAAAGCAGGTTCGACCCGCATTTGGGCTCCTATTCAACATAATTCTTTTACAGACTCCAGCTTCACATGAACACTTAGAATACGGATACACACACTCAGGAGGAGACTTGCTAGTTTCACCAGTTGTCAGTTCGTCACACCACTTAATAAAAAACCCACATTTATTACCCTACATCATTATATCAAAGTAAAACAAAAAAACAGAAAACAATCAGAAAGTATTGGAAATTGAAAAAGACAGACAGAGAGAGAGAGAGTGTGTGTCTTTGATCTTACGTTAATGCCAGGGCAAGTGAAAAACTTTCTGCCGGGGTTCTTGTCGGAATGGGAAACCCGAACAAGACAGAATCCGAGGCCACATGGGCAGCGAAAGAGGGGGAGATCAAGACCGTTGGAGAAGGAGGTAGAGGGCTGAGATTTCTTGAGGGGGCAATCTCTGGCCCAGTGGCGTTGCTGACGGCAATGGAAGCAAGTGTCTTTTTGCATTCTCTGTGAAAGGGAGAGTGCAAAGTTTTATTGGGATGGTGGTGTAGTAGAAGCAGAAGCACCAAGCTCAGTTTGAGTTTGAGAGATCATCATGGTTTTTCAATTTTGATTTGGGAAAGCGGAAAGGTAATAACGTGAAATGAAGATTGAAAGCAAAAGGCAGTCGATACTGTCTTTTTATGACTGAGACTAAAGAAAGAAACAGACAGCAGTTACGAGAGAGAGAGAGTGATGGTGTATGAAACAAGCTTCGACTTAGCTTACGGGATACACTTTTTCTAGTTAATTATTACAATTAGCTGTGATAATTTTACTTGCCGGTGATATATAGCTTCTTTATTCTAGATCATCCTTTGTAACTTATCCTACCAAAAAGTTTGATATAAATATAAAATTGTATTTAGTTTTAATAAAAAAAATGAAAAATATAATAACTTTTTTATAATTTTTTTCAATTTTCAATAAAAAAAACTTCATAAAATAAATAATTAATGTGTGATCTAACAGAACTTAATTGTATTTTGGAAAAGATTCTTCCAAGTTCATTTTATTATTCATATTAAATGTTAAAAATTAATAACGAAGATGACATGGATGACAATTTTGGGTTTCGATATGGTGCTTTTCCTCCATTTGCACCCTCAGCTTTCTCCATCGCCAAAATAGTGTCTCTTGACTCTTGAGTGATGTTGTTTGGAAATTTTTTTTCCAATTAACCTTAAATATCAAAGAATTTTATCAGTTGTCACGTTTCAAAACTATCTGGGAAACTAGCATCTCGAGTGTTTAAAACTCGAGATCAATGTAGAACTCAAGCTTTTAATTCTTGAGTTCAGGATTTTTTCATACACTTATGTGGACAATTTTCCACGTAGAACTTAAGTTTTAGACACTTGATTTTCCTTTCTTCATTTTCTCCTTCTTTCCTTTGTTCTCCTTGTTCTTCCTTTTCTCCTTATACCTCACCCACAGATTTATCAAATTTCGGCATCGGAGCAACAATCCAAACCCACGGATTCATAATATCTTGGCACCGAAGCAAAAACCCAAACCCAAAAATCATGATCTCGGCACCAGAGTGGCTTGGGTTTGCTGTGGGTTTGTTGATCTCAGCACCAGAGCGGCTTGGGTTTGTTGATCTAAGCACGGGAGCGCGCTTGGGTTTGATGTTCTTGTCTAGTATTGTTGCTTGGTTTTGTATTGTTTTGTTTTGTTTTTGTTTTTTGTTTTGTTTTTGTTTTTTTTGTTTTGTTTTTTTGTTTTTTGTTTTTTGTTTTGTTTTTTTTTTTTTGTTTTGTTTTTGTTTTTGTTTTTTTTCTCTCTCTCTCTGGGTTTCTTGTTTTCGGAAGTGGGTTTGGGGTTTTAAGAGTTTGAGAAATCATTGGGGTGTGGGCGAAGGAGAAAACAGAGAAGGAAAAAACGGATTGAAGAGAAAACGGAACTCGAGTGTCTAAATCTCGAGTTCCACGTGGATTTCAGCCTACACCTCAGCTGTGCCAGCACATTGAAATCGAGTCTTTTAGACTCGAGTTGCTACAATAAACTCGAGTCTAAGAGACCCGAGATGCTATTTTACTAAATTGTTTCAAATGCGTGCTAACTAATGATATTCTCTCCCAAATGCTTGTTAGTTAGAAAATTACCTCAGTTGTTTGGGGTTTAATTGATTTTAGGCATTTATTTTATTTTTTAAAATTCATTGTAGCTTTTTTTCTTTAATTTTTAAAACTCACGAAACTTAAACTATATATCATTTTTGAGGAGTGCGGTTTGGACAGAAGGATTAAATTAAAAATAGGTTAAAGTTAAAAGGATTGAAATGAAGTGAAAAAAATAAAATAAAACAGTTAGAGGATTGAATTATAAGAGAATCAATATTAGCTGTGGTAAAAAAAATGCAATTTTGACACATCAAAAAGTTATTTTTATTTATTTTAATATACCATTTTATAATTCACCTACATAAGATATTCTATTATTCCATACAGTAATTCCATACAATACAATAAAATAATATATACAACACAATAAAATAACCTTAAAAAACTCCTATAATAAAAACAAATAAATAAATACAAAACCTAGAGCTCTCCTCCACCAAATTGAAACCTCCACCACCACCACAATCCACCACTACTACAAACCCACTGCCACTTAAAAGTAACCAACCACCACTGACCACCGTAACCAAAACCCGAAATCAACTCAACCAACACCCGTTGCTATAACCACACCCCTCCAAAATCAACCCACCACAATCCATAAACACAAAAAGATAAATAAATAAATAAAATCACAGCAAAAAAAAAAAAAAAAAAAAAAAAAAAAAAAAAAAAACCACCACAACCACTGCAATAACAACTGGCTAATTGAGAGAGATCTAAAGGTGGGAGGTTCGAATGACGTGGTGAACGGCATGGCGAGTTTGACAATACTACGAGCTTAGCAGATAACATGGTAAGATTAGCAGTGGAGAGAGATATATATATGAGGAGAGATAAAAGTTTAATAAAATAATAATAAATATTTTTAGCATGGTTGTCCGTACTGTTTTAATAATAGGATGGCACTGTAGCAAATGTCAAATTTATTTGTCATTTGGAACATCTGATGTTAGTGGGTTTTTGGTGTTTGGTGTGCCAAATGCTAAAAAATTAGTATTTGTCACACTTGATATCAATGCCCTTGCTTGACAAAATTAAATAGTATAATTTGTAATTTTTTTAATATACTAATTTACTTTGGTAGAATTTTAAATTAGATTTGTCTAACACATACATATACTCTCACGCTAGATTAGAGTAGAATTTTCATTTTGTAAAAAAAAAAAAAAAAAGCAAGTAAATTGACCATAACCAAAAAAAATATAAGTTTGAAAAATGGTATTTTCACCTAAATTTAATTCATTGTCACATTTTATATTTCCAGGATGGCCAGGAACTAATGTGAAAAGAGACATTGAGAGCTTACATATTTTTTGGGGGGTTATATAATGGCGGTGTCATATTTTCTCTGCCCTCAATCTCTGAGAGTGTCCTCTGGATCCTGTCTTTGCATTTCATATGGTGGTTACAGTTGGGACAGCCATAAGAAGGTTACACTGACTTAACAAATTCTTACAATATTTTCACAATTATTGACAATTTGCATTGTTCATTGGCCCCTTTTTTTTTTTCCACAATACGCTGGTTTTGCTTGTGCTTTTAAATATTATATGTGCATACACAATTACACTGACGCAACAAATTTTTACAATATTTTCATCATTATTGAGATGTCAATTTTTTAAAGATCAAAATAAAATAATAAAATAAGAGACTGAGACCAATCACAACTAAAAATAAATGTATTATGAAAATGTTATAACATCTTCTTCTTGTCACAATATTTTCACAATTGCGAGATCTTAGTTCCTTATAGATCAGAACAAGAAAAAAAAATACTATGTCCACAACATTTTCACAATAATTTTGTAACAAATTTTATGTAGCAAGGTATTTTTGAAGGATAAAAAAGTGATAACAGTAGTGGGTTCAATTTAAAACCAATAACAACTTGTTATTTATAATTTGTTCTAAAAATGTTATTTTTTTGAGGTGATTCTAAAAATATTATAAATGTAGCATTTCTCTCAAATAAAATAAAAATATATCTATTTGGATCCTAAAAATTAAAGTATTGTGAAAATGTTTTAATATTTTGTTGTATTCTTAGACTTCTTTTTTAGTATATATAGTCAAATTGGGTGAGCCAAAATTCACTGTACGTTTCACGCACAATTTTCTTGTATTGTCTTTTTGTTTGTTTGTTTTTTTTTTTTTTTTTTAATGCATAATTTTAAAACCAGTAATAATTTTTTACCTAAATTTTTTTGTGAAAATGCTGTGGACGTAAAAATTAAATAATAAAATATCAAACTAGGACCTACCACAGCTTGAAATAAAAAATATTACAAAAATGTTGTGACATTTTGTTATATTCCTAAACTTCTTTTTTGTGTGATATTTTGTTGTGTTCCTAGACTTCTTTTTTTTTTTTTTAGTCAAATTTAGTAAGCCAAAACTCATTTTTTTAGGCACAATTTTCTTTAGTTGGCCTTTTATTTTATTTTTAAATGCACGGTTAAAAGTGGTTAGCCCAATTTAAAACCAGTAGCAATTTACCACCAAAGATTTATTATGAAAATATTGTGGACATAACATTACTTTAAAATAAAATAATAAAATATCAGACTATGACCCACCATAGCTAAAAATAAAGGTATTGTAAAAATATCGTGACTTTTTGTTGTGTTTCTAGACTTCTTTTTTGGTTTATTCAATTTGTTGAACTAAAATTAATTGTTTAATGCATAATTTTTTTAGGTTGATTTTTTTTCACACATTGTTTCAAGTTTAAAAAAAAAAAAAAAAAAAAAAAAAAAAAAAAAAAAAAAACACACACACACACACATATTGTTTTACACACACATAACACACACACAAATTGACGAAGTAACACTTTCCTCCTTTATGTTCGGGGTACTTACATTCTCCCCTTAAACTAAAGTTAAATAATTTCATCATTTATATTTTGTAAATGAGCATATACCCCTATTGTTTCTCTCTTAGTTAAACCCTAACAAAATCTTATAATTCCTAAAATATTCCATTGTGCAATGTCTAATATACTCCTACTAAATTTTAATGTCCCAAAAAATTTCTTTGTGTATTTTGAATTTTATGTGCATGAAAGCATGATTCCAAAAACAAATAGGAAATCAAGCAAGAAAGTCCAACTTTAGATAGAAACAATTAAAGCCAAGAACAAACAATTAAGTCTTAGGATCCTTCATCACCCACACAGCACGAGTCTTTGGCCGTGAAGATGAAAAGGCACATGTCCTAGTATAACTAATAAAGGACATAGAGGAATTAGAATTCCCTTGAAATTGAGTTAAAAAGCTTAAAACTTTTGATAACTCACCAAGAATAGGTACAGAGCCTTTAGACAAAGGATGAGACCTATTGGACACTCGCTTATGAGGAAACAACTTGAAACAATTAGGGTGAGTGTGACCAGAACCACCACAATGGTGACAAACATGAGTAGTTTTAGAGCTACTCGGCTTCTTAGAAGGAGGTCTAACCTTAGAGGTTGACAACTTAGGACAATTTGGCCTAATATGACCAACAAAATGACAATGATGACAAGTGGGGACAAATTCAAAATTTTTATTCAACCTAGGAGGAGTTTTAGACATAGGTTTAGAACTTCAGCGTTAACATCAAATTGTTTACCTTTGTCTATCCCAGCAATATTAGCATTCAACTCTTTATTATTCCTTTTAAATGGAGGAATATAAAAATCTTTTTCTTTTGAGTTAGGCTCAACAACAAGTTTGGCACTAGTTAATTTTTCAACTTCGGTTTTAGATTCAACTAGTTGCTCTTCCAAACTCTTAATTTTGTCCACCTGAAATGAAATTTGATTTTTAAATTTCTCATTAAAATTATTAGCTTCATCCAATTTTGCAATCAACTCATCTCTTTCAAGTTTCACATTTTTAAAATTAGCTTTTAATTTTGTAAAACATTCAAGAGATTTCATAAAAAATTATAAAGCTTGCAATAGGCATCTTGAATATCATCATCATCATTCAACACAAGATCATGCAAATCAAAACAATCAAGATTTTCCATGACAATGGGGGTCAATGGATCACACAGCAATGATTGAAACCTAATCAGAGTGTGCCTACTCTGATACCACTTGACAGGGAAAAATGAATTAACCCCTTGCAATTAATTAATTAATTACTCAAGTTAATTAATTAAGTTCAATTACATGCAATAGCTTGGTAGCACAAACAAATCACCAACTAAACTAAATGCAGCGGAAATTAAATTGACATGGTGGTTCGTTTACGAATGGGGAAAACCTCCAAGGCAAAAACCCCAACAAGTGATTTTAAGGTTACCACTCCCAAGAATCCACTATTATCAATCACAAGCGGTTCAAGTATAAGGAATCTTACCAAACCCTTTAGCCTATCCCGAAATACAAACCTATAGTTGAACCCTTACCCCAATACCCAATTGGACTTGTATTGCAGTAGGAATCTTTCCATTCAATACACGAATCCCAGTACGTGACTAACCAATGATGCATGGATCCCAGTATGTGACTAACTCCTTTGCAAAAATCTCAGTACGTGACTAACTCCATATCAACCCTTTGATTGATGTAGTTGATTTGCAATAGCTTCACATAGAAAAACCAATAAGATCTTCAAAGATGGTGTGAGAGACTTTGCTTGGTTATAGAACCCAAAGGCATACAAGAAACGTAGCAAGAACTCTTTCTTCTGTAGGAGGAGGCTAGAGTTTCAAAAAGAAAACTTTATGAAACTCTCTAGGGTTAGGTTTTTCTTTTTCCACCTCCTGGTTTAAATAGGAGCTCAATGGGCTTTCCTATTCCAAATAGGTATATACAAACCTTGGGCTTTCCTAGTCCAATAATAATTTTACAAGCCCATAAACAAATAGAATTTTAGAATAAAAACGTTGCTGGCTATAGTCTGAATCTTGTAAGTTCGATAGATTGAGACATGTGTCGAGCTTTATTGAATCTCGACAGATCGAGCTTCTGTCGAGGAGGTATCGAGACCTGCAGATTGCACTTTTCTTAAGTAGTTCTTGAGTAATCTTCATGTCTTCAATGTAACCACTTGTAATGATCATCTTGAACCTACTTAGATTTACCCAAATACAAGTAAAGTGCATTTTGTAAAAGGATATGTCAATTACATAAAAATATGTCCCTTACAAGTACCACGAGAATTCCACTTCTTCATATGTCCCTTACATAAAAATCAGTCATTTTTTGACATGATCTATCTTCTTAAGCTTCTCATTGTGGATTCTTCTCTCCTACTTTTTAGAAATTAATTGTGTTTGTTAGGGACATATTTGATGTAATTGGTTAATACTTTGACAAAACGCACTTTACTAGTAATTGGGTAGATCTAGGATGAGTTTAGTACTTCAAGAAACAAATGTTCAAGTTTAGTATTGAAGCCATGCAAGTCTGACCAAGAAACAAGTAAAGATGTGCTTCTCATTAAAGCTCGACAAATGTCTCAACAGAATTCTTTCTATCAAGATTTAATGTTGAAGCTTAATAGAAACTCGACAGAAGCTGTATCTGTCGAGAATTACAAAATCAGAAATTCCAGATCTAATTACACATATATCCTTAAGTATTTGTGTAGGGTTTTTTTTTCTCACAACCCTAAACATATATAAGGATTAATTTAAGACCCGTTACACTAGATGCAAAGGTTGTTGCACTAGTTGTTACATGCATTATGTGATCGAAGACAGAAATTGCCCTAGTTGATCATATTCTCTGTAGAAGCTACTGCGTCTTTACGCCAAAGGTTTTGTGACCAAAGAGCTTCCTGATCTTTATTGTAAGATGAACTGAAGAACTTTGCAGCAAAATCTTCCTCAAGTTGGTGTGTTAGTCACGTACTGGGATCCGTGCATCATTGGTAGTCACGTACTAGGATTTGTGCATTGAAAGGAGAGATTGCTGCTACAATACAAGTCCAATTAGGTATTTGGGTAAGGGTTCAACTGTAGGTTAGTATTAGGTACTCAGATTTTTTTTACTTGTAACTGCTTATTTTGATAATAGTGGATTCTCGGGAGTGGTGACCTTGAATTCATTAGGTGGGGTTTTGCCTCGATGATTTTCCCCATTCGTAAACAAATCACCTGTATCAATTTTCCATTGCATTTAACTTAGTTGGTGATTTGTTTGTGCTATCACGCTTATTGCATGTAATTGAATCTAATTAATTCACTTGGGTAATTAATTGATTAATTTACCAAAAGGGTCAATACATTTTTGGCCTATCAAGTGGTATCAGAGAAGACACACTCTGATTAGGTTTAATCTTTGCTGTGTGATCCATTGACCCTTGTTTGTCATGGATAGAGGACAATCTCTTATTATACCTCATTTATTTGATGACACTAACTATGCATACTGGAAAGTACGCATGAGAGCTTTCTTGCATTCTTTAGATGAGAAGGTGTGGCAAGCTGTGGAGACTGGCTGGACTAAGCCAAAGGAAGCGCTGGCTGATTGGGATGATGCAATGATCAAAGCAGAAAACTTCAACAGTAGAACATTGAACGCCATTTTCAGTGCAGTCACGAATGAGGAGTTTAAGAAAATATCCTTGACTGAAACTGCAAAGGAAGCATGGACCATCCTCTAGTCAACCTATGAAAGGACTAAAGCTATCAGGGATTCAAAACTCTAAAAGCTCACTACTAGTTTTAAGGAGATAAAGATGGAGGAGGGTGAGTCTTTTGATGAGTTCTATGCCAAGCTGAAGGACATAGTCAACTCAGCCTTCAATCTTGGGGAAACTATTCTTGAACCCAAGGTTGTAAGAAATGTGCTAAGATCTTTTCCTGAGAGATTTCATGCCAAGATCACTACCATTGAAGAATCAAAATATATTGACTCTATTCCTTTGACAGAGCTGGTTGGCAATTTGCAAACCTATGAATTGGGTTTGGCTAGAATTGGGAAAGGAAGCAAAAGTAAGAGCATGGCACTGAAGGCCAAAAGTAATGAGACTGATGAGTCTTCAAATGATGAAAATTCCAAGATGAAGTCCAACATCACTGGGTAGTTCAAGAAGTTCATGAAGAATGCCAATGCGAAAGGATTTTATAAGGACCATAAGCAATCTAGTTCTTCTCAGTTCAAAAGCCAAGACAGAGGAAAGAAGGATGCTAAGGATGGCGGTCAGTACACTATTGCCTCTAGACCAAAGTACTTCGGATGTCAAGGTTTTGGACACATGAAACAAGAATGTCCAACATATCTCAAGACAATTGGGAAAAGCAAGGCTCTTGCTACTACCTTGAGTGATACTGAGCCTGAGATTAAGCTAGATGACAGTGATGACGAGGGAATCTTGAGTGCTTTCACTGCTACAGTTGATCCTACTGAAGGGGTTACAAAAATAGAAGATGATGAAGAGGACTTGGTGGTATCTAAGTTTGAGAAAATGGATAAACAAGATGACAACCATATAGCCTATGCAAAATTGTACAAGGTTTTTGTGAAGCATGAGAAACTGTATAGGCTGGTCACCAAGAAGCTGAGTGATGTGGAGCTAGATCGAGAGGATCTCTTTACAAAGGTTGATGAAGCAAATCAAACCATTGGAGTTTTGCGGTTTGAGAACAACTTCCTTGCTGAAAGGACAAAGAAGCTTGAAGCAGAACTGTTCCAAGTTAGAGCTCAATTGGAGAGGAATTCCGGTGCAAAGCTCGATGAGATGCTAAGCTTTCAGAAAGCTGATTCTGATAAAACCGGTTTGGGGTATGATTTCTCTTCTCCTAATATTGCCTCATATAATATAACTGTTTTTGACTCACCTGCTAATAATGTTAATTCTAAGAATGATGAAGCTAAAACTGAATTAGCTAGTGAGAGAACTTAGATAAAGGCAAATCTATTCTAGGAGCACCCCCTAAGGTTGAAAAGAAAGAGACTAGAAACCCTAAGACAAAAAGGGAAAACAACAAAAAGTCTCAACAAAAGAAGCCGCATTTCTGTCATCACTGTGGAGCTTCAAGGCATACTCGTCCAAATTGCTACAAGTGGTTAGCCACTCAACAAAGCAATAGTATGCTCTCATCCAAAAACCAAAATCAGTTTCCATCATCTCTTGCCCCTCTTGGAGATCTTCTTAAAGCCCTCATATTCCTTTTGAACTTGAACGGTTTCAGTTCTTCCCCTTCACCACCGTATCAAAGGTTCGCTCAAAGGAAAGGTTCTTCCAAGGTTTGGAAGGAAAAAGGCTCAAAGTGATTTAGTCACTTTTTCTCTTTCTCCCCTTATGGTTATGCATTACTTGTTTGTTTTGCTTTGCTTTCCTATTTTGAGTCAGTCTAGTTTTATGCTTTGTGTGTTTCTTTATGTTTTTGTTTGGTTGTTTTTCAGTTTTTTTTTTTTTTTTTGCTTTATTTTTTTTTCATTAAAAAAAATTGAAAAATCAGAAAAATACAAAAACAATGTATGTTTGTGTATATTGGTACTGAAACAAAGTCTTCTAAACTTTGTATCTTTTGTAGCTTAGATGAGCATCTCAATGCACAACTAAGCAAGTGAGTTTTGTGGCTCGTGTTTGTGATGAGTACGATTAAGTAATCTCGTATCTTAACACTCCTTTTGACGGGAAAGACTAGAAAATCTTAAGAGAAAAGCATAAATAACCATCTCACCACTAAAGCCCGCCAATCATGTATAACATCTGTGTGCTTCGACATAGCAAAATTGTGATGTTTAAGCTTACATAATTGGGTATTTCTTCTTTTTTCTCTTTTATATGCCCAGGCATGATATGTTCAAAAAAAATGCAAAGAAAATCAAAAGCAAAAAGGAATCAAAATGCTTTTAAAAATGGTTGTAAGTGTGTTTCTAGGAGATGTGGGAGTTATAGGATGTACCTCGAAGGTGATAATCCCCATTAAACAATTATGATTGTGTGTGAGTGTATTTGATTTTCTCATATCTCAAATTGTCATAATATGAGACACTTATGCATTCTTGCGATATTTTTACACACAACACGTAAATTCTTTTTTACTTTTGATACATGTGCAGGTACAATGTGATTTGGCCATCACAAGGAATACATGTGTTAATATATGCTCACTTAACTGTCTTAACTTGTTTTTGAAATATAAAATTGGTTAGACTTGTTTAGTGTGTGTGTGTATGTGTGTTTTGGATCTTGAATGCTTTGCATATTTGTTGAGAGATGTTTTAAGAGCTTAACATGTTGATTGGATCTTTGTTTAAGTAGCTTGCTTGTTGCATTCATCTCTTTGTGTTTTTCCTTTCTTGAAAAACTCCTTTTCTTCAAGCTCGACAGCTTCTCGGCAGGTCCTCGATAGATTCCCTTCTATCGAGTCCTTCTTTCTTCTTTTCTCGATAGATCTTATCGCAATCTCGATCCATCGAAGTTTCTGGTTTTCTTCTGATAGATGCTCGACAGCTTCTTTGATCCATCGAGCAACTTTTAGTCTAGCCGATAGATTCTCGACAGCTTCTCGATCCATCGAGGTGTTTTTGCCGTCGACAGATCCTCGACAGCACCTCAACAGATTCAATTTTGTCGAGATTTAGTGCTTGACAGATCTCAACAAACATCTTGATCCATCGAGCTACAATTTCTATTTAAGGTCTAAGTGCGAATCTGATTTCATTTCTCACTTCTCTCTCTCGACAAAAAACTTCTTTCTCTCCCTCCAAACACTCTATTCTCACTCAAATCTCTCTACCCACTACTTTTTTGGCCTATATCAAGATCAAATCACTTGGTAAGCTTCCTAAAACCTTCATTTTTCATGCATTCATTCATTTTAGACCTAGGTTTTGGGGTTTTTGAAAATTTTTGGGGTTTTTGAGATTTTTGTGAAATTGTTAGGTTGGGCTTTGTGAAATTGTTGTCATATGTTCATGCATTGCATTCTTATTGCATTTTAAAAATGTTTCATGCATTTAGATGTGTGTTTGATTATTGGAATGTGTGCTGATAGGTTTGGATTGGGTTTTACCCATGATGCAATTTAAATTTTGCACGTCACATGTTCATGCATTTTTCATGCATACGTCTTTTCTTTTCTTTTCCTTGTTATCTGTTGTGATGTGTTCTCTCTTTCTCTCTCCCTCTCTCTCGAATAGACTGAGCATGGCACCTAAAGCACGTAAGTCCACTCTGGCTCGGAACCCTCTTGGTTCCGGGTCTTCTTCTTCTTCTGATCCTATTCCCCCTCCTCACGTTCGGTTCCGTGATGAGAAGACCCGAAAGGACTTCTTGGAGAACTTTCAAAAACATGGCGTTCATCTGGAGCGCCATGTTATTCTATCGAACTTCTCCGACACTCCTTTCCCCACCGTCATTCGGATTCGGGGCTGGGAATCTTTACTTAAGAGTCCTTTGAGGTGTCCCATCATGTTTATACAGGAGTTTTACTCCAGCATACACGGTATTGATACCTTTATACCTCGGTTTGCCACGACATTTTGAGATACACGTATTGTAGTTACCCCGGATCTTATATCCAAGGTACTACATGTTCCAAGGGTAGCGCATCCTGACTACCCCAGCTGTGATCGTCTTCAGACTGTATCTAGAGACGAGCTTATGTCTCATTTTTGTGAGACGCCTTCCACATGGGGTGGGAAGCAAAACACCCCATGCTCGGGCTTTGCAAAAGGTCTGAGATTCCTTAATATGGTGATGACATTTACTCTTACTCCACTGTCTCACTATAACTCTATCATAGAGCCTCGTGCTCGTTTTCTTTTGTCCCTCTTAAAGGATATTTCTATTGACTTCCTTTCTTACTTCATCACTTCTATCATCGATGTCTATCAGGATTTGACGACCCATGATAAGCTCATCTTTCCTTCAGCTATCACACAGATCCTTCGCCACTTTTCCATCCCCATTCCTGATTCTCCTTACTACACTACCATGGGTGCCATCGACGCCGGTTCTGTTCGACGGAGCGAGGCTCAGCTTTGACCGAAGCGGCCACGTGTGGAGTCTTTCGGTCCTGCAGCTTTAGCTGTTCCTTCCACCTTTGCTCCTTCCTCGACTGGTGAATTGACCCTAGAGGCCATCATGGCGCAGCTTTGATGCATGGATGCTCACCTTGACACATTCTCTAATGAGTTGTGTCAGGTGAACACTTGTGTCAATCGTATAGCATGACGATAGAATCGCCTTGGTGGGTTTGCCGCCTCTCCATCTCCTTCTCTAGAGGCTTCTGCAAATGAGGATGATAGTGACGATGGTGATGATGAGGATGCTAGCTCTTCCAGTGATAATGAGATGACGACTTCTCAGTGACTTACCCTTTGTCTTTTGTGACAAAAAGGGAGAATAGTTTTGGGATGAGAGTAGTCTTGTACTTAGGGGGAGAGTTAGTATAGAACATTTTTGTTAGGGGGAGTGTCTATACATTTTGAGGGATGTAGTGAGGTTCTTATGTACTTTTCTTTTCTTTTCTTTCTTTAGCCTCATGTATATTGGTCTTGTGACCATTCATTTATTGACATACATTGTACTTATCTTTTGATATATATATGATGATGTACGTTTCTTCACCTATCTCTCCATGTGTTGTTTCTTTTCTCTCTTTATACACATGTTTCTTTATGTATGCAATCCTTTGTTTCCTTCTTATGGCTGTCCCAACTGTAACCACCATATGAAATGCAAAGACGGGATCCAGAGGACACTCTCAGAGATTGAGGGCAGAGAAAATATGTAAGCTCTCAATGTCTCTTTTCACATTAGTTCCGGGCCATTCTGGAAATATAAAATGTGACAATGAATTAAATTTAGGTGAAAATACCATTTTTCAAACTTACATTTTTTGGTTATTGTCAATTTAGTCTTTTTTTTTTTTTTTTTATCCAAAATGAAAATTCTACTCTAACCTAATCTAAGAGTATCTTCAGCAGTTTATCTAAATTTTTGTACTGTTTGGACAGTGAACAGTGACATTTAGCTTTTACCAACTTACTTTTTCAAATACACTTTTCAACAGATTCTCTATCATTTTCTCCATCCCATTTAAATATTATTTCTTCATTCATTCTTTATTCTTTTTTTAATCATCATTTATTCTTCCTATGTTCATTCCCAACAACTATATTTTTAAAATTTTTAACAACTATATTTAAAAAAAAGAAAAACTTCTTCAAATTTTTCAATAATCAAATTTCTCAAATGCTAATATTTCTTAAGGGATTTTTATTTTTATGAGTAATGTTACAGTCACAAACTATTTTACAATATTTTTATAAACTGTTGATGTGGCCAACTTTTTATTAGTTTTCATCTAATCCTACTATTAACACCACATTTTTATTTACCAATAACTACTTACCACATCAGCAGTTTGTAAATTTCTTTGTAAAAATATCTGTATCTCTTGCATTATTCCCAAATGTTCAGGCCAATTATTTGCTATTATACATTAACTTATAATTAATTACTTTTTAAAAAAACTTACCATACTTTTCATTAAAAAAAAGTCCACCACACACCACACAGATTTGGCCAATTCCTTTTATTTTTTATTATTCATTAAATTATAATTAATTTCCTTAAAAAAAATTAACATAATTATTATCATTAAAAACAATTCCACCACAACACACGTTTTCTGTTTTTTCTCCCCCCCTTCCTTTTTTATTTTAGAGAAAAAAAAAAAGAAAGATCAGAGAAAACGTCCCACAGGAATCACCAAGAGAGAGAGGTCACCATTGCGAAGGCCGGTGGAGATCATCCACTCACTACCGCTGGTCCTCCTCCTCACCACCAAGTGCATGCAAACCTGGTTGGGTCAGATTGACTTCTGTCTCTTTTTTTTTTTTTTTTTCTTCCTTCTTTTTTTGTTCCGATTCACTTTGTTGTTACAATGGAGCTTAGATAGGCTTTCATGTTCTTGATTTGTTGTTTGTGTTTTGATTTTGGATTTGTTGTTCTAATTAAATTTGTCTTTTTCCTTGTTCTTGATCTGTTGTTTCTATTCTGATTTTAGATTTGTTGTTCTAATTAAATTTATTTTGATTTTAGATTGTGTTTGTGTTTTGATTGTGTTACCGTTTAATACATTTGAGAGAGAGAGAGATGAACAAAGAAGAGAGGAGGAAAGAGAGAATTTTTTTTATTCAGCTGGGTATTTTTTTAAGATAAAATAATGATTTGGAGTTGCTACAGTATTCTCTAGATTAAGAGAACTACTGTAGCAAATTCAAAAAAAAAATTAGAAAAGTTTTGGGTTTAGAGAATCTATTGGAGCTGATTTTTTGGGTTTAATCTCCAAAAAATGACTTTGGCTAATCTATTGGAGATGCTCTAAGTGTATATGTGTTAAACAAATCTAATTTAGAATTTAAAAATCACTAACACACTATCAAAGTAAATTAGTATATTAAAAAAATTACAAATTATACTATTTAATTTTGTCGTGTAAGGGCATTGATATCAAGTGTGATAAATACTAATTTTTTAGCATTTAGCACACCAAACACCAGAAACCCACCAACATCAGATGTTCCAAATGTCAAATAAATTTGACATTTGCTACGATACCATCCTACTATTAGAACAGTACGGACAACTCATATCTCTCTCTCTCTCTCTCTCTCTCTCATCTTACCATGTTATCTGCTAAGCTCATAGCATTGTCAAACTCGCCACATCGTTCACCACATCATTCGGACCACCCACCTTTAGATCTCTCTCAATTAGCCAGTTGTTATTGCGGTGGTTGTGGTGGTGGTTTTTTTTTTTTTTTTTTTTGCTATGATTTTTTTTTTTTTTTTTATGGGTTGTGGTGGGCTAATTTTGGTTGGTTGTGGTTACAGCAGCGAGTGGTGGTTGAGTTGATTTTAGGTTTTGGTTACAGTGGTTGGTTAATTTTAAGTGGCAATGGATTTGCAATGGTGGTGGTAGAGATTTCAATTAGGTGGAGGAGAGTTATAGGTTTTGTATTTATTTATTTGTTTTTATTGTAGGAGTTTTTTAAGGTTATTTTAATGTATTGTATATACTATTTTAATGTATTGTATGGAATAATAGAATATATGATGTAGGTGAATTGAAAAATGGTATATTAAAATAGATAAAAAATAACTTTTTGATATGTCAAAATTGCATTTTTTTTACCACAGCTAATATTGATTCTCTTATAATTTTTTTTGAGATAGTTTCAACCTATGGCGTCCGCTCCTGATAATAGCTCTTTATCATCAGACCAAGACACCAATCAGTTTTTGGTGTAGGCGGAGATTGAACCCCAGATCTCTTATAATTGAATCCTCTAACTGTTTTATTTTATTTTTTTCACTTCATTTCAATCCTTTTAACTTTAACGTGTTTTTAATTTAATCCTTCTGTACAAACCACACTCCTCAAAAATGATATATAGTTTAAGTTTCATGAGTTTTAAAAATTAAAGAAAAAAAGCTACAATGAATTTTAAAAAATAAAATAAATGCCTAAAATCAATTAAAACCCAATCAACGTCACTCAAGAGTCATCACTGCGTACCCTTGGCGTGATGGTCACTCCACAAGGGTTCAAGTCTCCAGGAGGGAGCTTCACACACATATACACTTAGATTAAATTAGAGTAGAATTTCTATCTTGTATAAAATAAATAAATAAATAAACACTCACTCAAGAGTCAAGGGACACTATTTTGGTGATGAAGAAAGCTAAGGACACTATTTTGTAACATTTAGGATCTATTTGGGATCCGCTTATTTTGCTGAAACTGAAAACTTTTTGCTGAAAGTACTGTAAATAAAGGTAAAAGTTAGCTGAAATAGTACAGTGGGACCTATGAATAGTAGCAAAAATAAGCTGAATAGTAAAATAAGCTAACTTTTTAATCTGTAGCCAAACGCACACTTAATGTAAATAATAAAATGAACTTGGGAATATCTTTTCCAAAATACAATTGAGTTAGTTCCCACATTAATTATCTTTTTTATGAAGGTTTTTTTATTGAAAATTGAAAAAGACAATTATCCAAAAAGTTAATTTTTTTTTTTAAAAGTAAAACCCAATACAATTTTATGGGTCTATTTGGGATCCGCTTATTTTGTTGAAACTAAAAACTTTTTGCTGAAAGTACTGTAAATAAAGGTAAATGTTAGTTGAAATAGTACAGTGAGATCTATAAATAATACCAAAAAGTGCAGTGAGACCTATGAATAGTAGCAAAAATAAACTGAATAGTAAAATAAGTTGGCAAAAAATAAGCTAGCCAAACAGACACTATATTTATATCAAACTTTTTTGTGGGATAAGTTACAAAGGATGAACTAGAAAAAGTGTATCCCGTAAGCTAAGTCGAAGCTTGTTTCATACACCATCACTCTCTCTCTCTAGTAACTGCGGTATGTTTCTTTCTTGCCAACAGACACTAGAGTGTGCGTTTGACATGGATTATTTTTGCCAACTTATTTTACTATTTAGCTTATTTTTGGTACTATTCATGGGTCTCACTGTACTTTTTGGTACTATTCATGGATCTCACTATACTATTTCAGCTAACTATTACCTTTATCTACAGTATTTTCAGCAAAAAAATTTCAGTTTCAGCAAAATAAGTAGATCCTAAACAGACACTGAGTGTGCATTTGGCAAGCTTAAAAAAGCCAGCTATTTTTACTATTCAGCTTATTTTTGCTATTCATGGGTCCCACTGTACTATTTCAGCTAACTTTTATTTTTATATACCGTACTTTCAGCAAAAAAATTTCAGTTTCAACTAAATAAGTTGGGACAGAGCAGCACTAACAAAGTCAGCAAAATCGAAGTGAGCATCAACTTATCCTTGCATCTGCTATTTTTCCTATATTATTCCAGAATTAAACTTGCCAAAAAAAAAAAAAAAAAAAAAAAAAAAAAAAAAAAAAGTCCTTTTAAATTCTTGACCAAACACCATTCGGCTTTCTAACTCCAGAAGAGGGTGGGTCAAACCATGGCCCAATAAGCTGACCCAAACGCCACCTGTGAGATTCATTTAAAAAAAAAAAACTCTTTTCACAATTAACTATTATTGTGATTTCGGACCAGCAGAAGTGCATTTCCCACTAACAAAAAATTAAAATGACAATACGACCAAAATATTTAACATAGTTCAACTAGTTTCAAGCCTACGATCCAACAAAAAATCCACTATCAATTATAAAGATCATAACCATTCTTCCAAACTATTTTCATAAAAGCACAAACATAAACTAACCCAAATCCCTGATACTCCCACCAGTGCTCTCACGCTAATGCACCTAACTACACAGTTTTTTTCTTTTCATTTTTTTTCTTTTTTTGAATGCTTTTGTCTTTAACTATCTTACACATCAAAACTACATATCATATCAATGTATTTATAGGGACTATTGCTTCTCCCTACTTAAAAATAAAATAAAATAAAATAAAAAATAAATCAGTGCAAGACTAGTACTCCATAGGATTAGTGCTCTTATCAATGTTGAAAGTAACACTTAATACACCCCCTTGTTATTCTTATAAAAAAAAAAAAAAATTGCACAAAAAAGTCAAAGAATTTACAATGCAAAAAAAAACCCTACTCACTAATTAGGATTGAGATCTAGGTATTGCACTTGATACAATAACTCTTAATGACTGAGATTGAGAGTTGAAAAAAAACAACTTTCAGTCTCAACCATTGAATAAATAAAGTGAGAAAAAGTTAAAAAATTAAAGTGGTAAAAAAAAATTTTGAGTGTAGAGGGAATAATTGCACCGGGTGCAAATGCCTAATCCCACTAATCCCCCATATACAAACTCTAACACTATAACTCTTCATAGTTCATACACATCCAAATATCATGTTGTTTGTTCCTAGGGGCTCCTAGTGATGGTGTCTTTGTAAAACCACCGGAGGATGGACTGGAGGCGGTAGACTTGTTTATGTGCAAAGTTAAACATAGTGCAAAACTTTGATCTCTCTTCCTCTATGCTTCTAGGGGAGCATGGAAAAGAGCTTTTGCTCTAATACCAATAGTGAAAAAAAAATACACATGCAGCAATTTTAACATCAACTTATTATTATTTGTTTATTTATTTTTGTGTATGCCTCAAGATATTAGCATTGATCATAATCGAGTACTTTATTTCAAAAAGTTCGAACAATTTATCAGAATGTAAAACTAGAAGAATATTACTCCAAAAAAACAAATAAGATCAGAAAAGTAGTTCATTATATATAATATAATTTAACATTAAATACAATAAGTCAAATCCATAACATGCAGCCTTTATTTTCCAAAGTTCACATCTCTCTTTTCTATTTTTCCCAAAACAAAGTGATATAAAAGAAGTAACATAAAAAAGAAGAACAAAATGTTCACTTATCACTCTCTCTCAAAGTAACACCATCACCACCAAAGTCCCAATTCCCATAACTACAGTCATAAATCCAGCCCTTAATCCATGAGCATAACCAGGATTTGGTGAATTTGTTGGTGCCAGTTTCGGAGAACTATTTGTTATCGAAGTGTGAAGGCTATGTTCTCCATTAGACAAGACAACCACAATTAGCTTCTAACCTCTTTCATTACGTTTCCCCTCAGACCCACCTATGAAATAGAATGGTCCTGAATGGTTCAACTCAATCTTGGTCATGCCCTCCATGTATTTTTCAATTGGCTTCGCTTTGTTGCAACTCTCGTAGTCCTCTTTTGTCACTCTTAGTACTGAGTCAACTTTGGGGTCATACTCAAAGACTGAAGGCAAGAAAACGAGGATGCATGCATTAGTGTTAAAGTAGTGTAAAAAATCAGGACTCTCTCTCTAAATAGAAACTGAGCTTTTATTGATTATGAATGAATGAATGTACATTTACTACTAATCCTACCTTTTATATACAAGCTAATGCTAAAACAGAAAAATAACTAATTCCCTATTTCTAGGGAAGTTTGTTACAATCAAGAATCTACCTAAAGCTTACACGTGTACATTAATCAAATCATAGAATTAATCATCTGATCATAGTGTGGAATAGATTCTATCAAGTCTTCTACAACTTCATGACTCCATCTTGTTGTAACTTCCCTTTGAGTCTTTTCCTAATGATGCAACGCAGGCTGTGCTACACTGGATTGCAACTGTCCTTGATGCTGAGGTGCACTCTCTGTTGCACCTGACTGTACTCTGCCCTGATGATGAGGTGCACTTTGTGCTGCACCTAATGGTAGCCTGTCCTGATGACTAGTGCATGCCATGCACTTAGCACTCAGTTGTTGCTGAGGTGGGCATGTACTTTTAACACTCCCCCTCAAGAGCAAAGCTCTTGTTTGTGCTTCCTTACTTTCCTCAGCTTCCTTTGTAGAATCTGGAAACTGAATGTGATGACTAAAAATATTAATAACCCCCAACTTAGCAAGTAATCTCAAAAAGTTCTCAACACCAAGTGCCTTAGTGAAAATGTCTGCCAATTGAGTTCTTGATGAAACATAAAAGGTCTTAATTGTTCCATCCAAAATTTTATTCCTCACTATGTGGCAATCAGCTTCAATCTGTTTTGATCTTTCATGGAACACTGGATTAGCTGATATATGTAGTGCTGCCTGGTTATCACAGTAAAGCAACACTGGTTTTTTATGTGGAACATGTAAATCTCTTAACAAATATAATAACCAAGTCACCTTACATGTGGTTGTAGCCATAGATCTGTATTCTGCTTCTGCAGAAGATCTTGAAACTATATCCTGTTTCTTTGATCTCCAAGAAATCAAAGCATCACCAAGGGACACATAATATCTTGTCAAGGATTTTCTGGTGTCAGGGCAGCTTGCCTAATCTGCATCACAGAATGCCTTAAGCTACAAATTTGAATCTACTGGAAAGAACACTCCTTGACCAAGTGTGCCTTTGATGTATTGGAGAATTCTAGTTGCAGCCTTCACGTGTGGAACTCTAAGTTGAGCCAAGAATTGACTAAGCCTATGCACTACATAAGTTATGTCTGGTCTGCTTAAGGTCAAGTACATTAGCTTCCCAATCAACCTTCTATACTATCCTGCATCTTTGAGCACCTCTCCATTACACTTAGACAACTTTAGTTGCTGCTCCATTTGTGTTTTGGCAGGTTTACAACCAAGCATACCTACTTCCTTAAGCACATCAAGTGCATACTTCCTTTGATTGATGCTAATCCTTTTAGCACCTCTAGCAATCTCAAGCCCTAGGAAATACTTGAGTGAGCCAAGATCCTTAATACCAAATTTCTGGTCTAACACCTGTTTCAAATTGGCTACACAAGCTGAATCATTGCCTGTGATGATCGTGTCATCAACATAGATCAGCAAACCAGTAAAATGAGAACCACTGGAATGAACAAAGAGTGAGTGGTCTGCCTGTGATTGTTTGAAACCAAGTGCTGAAATGGTGGCTAAGAGCTTGGCATTCCACTGCCTAGAAGCTTGCTTCAAACCATAATGTGATTTGACCAATTTGCAAACCATACGAGCTAAAGAAGTGGACTCCCCTTTACTGTGATAACCAGGTGGTAAATCCATGTATACTTCTTCTTCAAGATCACCATGAAAGAATGCATTATTGATGTCAAGCTGATGTAAGGGCCATCTCTGAGCTGAAGCAAGAGCAATAAGAACCCTCACAGATACAGTCATGGCTACAAGAGAAAGTCTCCAAAAAATCAAGACCCTCTCTTTGAGTGTATCCCTTAGCTACCAACCTAGCCTTATACCTTTCCATACTACCATTAGGGTTAAGCTTCACCCTATAGACCAATTTACAACCAATTGGCCTCTTACCAGGAGGTAATGGTGTAAGAATCCAAGTTTTAGTTGTTTCCAAGGCATGAATTTCTTTATCCATGGCTTCCCTCCACAAGGAATCTTGGACAGGCTGAGAAAAGTACTGAGGGGTTGAATGGCCTTGGCTGACAGTCATTAGATAGGATTTGTATTGAGGTTCCAAATGGCAATAGGTGAGACAAGCTGATAAATCATAAGGTGGCCCTAGAGGATGACTATCAACAGAAGCAGGTGATAATGCAAAGGCTGAATTGCAAGCATAATCTTGCAAGTACATTGGTGGTTTATGAACTCTAGTAGATTTTCTGAGTGGTTGATCTTCAACTTCAGGGTTAGTGACAATAGAAGGTAAAGAATCCAACAAAACAGAAAAGGAATCAAATGGCAAAGGATCAAGCAAAGAATTATGATTTGTACATATATGAGTGGATGATAATGATGAAGAAGAGGGAATAGGTTCAAAACAAGACTCAGAATGATTAATGTGCATATCTGGAATACTAATAGGAGTAACAAATGGACCTAAACACCCTTCAGAAGTGGTATCAACCTCAGAAATAAAAGGATCTACAAAATTAGCATTAGCATTGCCAAAAGGAAAAATAATTTCATGAAAAATGACATCTCTAGAGATGAAAACATTTACTTTGTATCCTTTAACACCAAATGGATATCCTAAGAAAACACACTTTCTTGCCCTTGGTGCAAATTTAGATCTATTATGTGAAAGAGTGGAAGCATAACAAAGGCACCCAAAAACTTTCAAATGACCATAATTGGGAGCATAACCAAAAAGAACCTCAAAAAGAGTTTTATGAGCTAAACATGAGGAAGGTGTTCTGTTTATCAAATAGACTGAGGTGAGAATGCAATGCCCCCAAAAATGCAAAGGCATGTTGGATTGAAACATAAGAGCTCTTGCCACATTTAAGATGTGTTGATGCTTTCTTTCCACAATAGCATTTTGCTGTGGAGTTTCAACACAACTTAATTTATGCAAGATACCTTTTTTAACAAAGAAATTAGACATAATAAACTCAGTACAATTGTCAATTCTTATGGTTTTTACCTTTTTTAAAAATTGTGTTTCAATCATAGTGCAAAATTGCTCCAAAGTAGGCTGAGTTTGAGATTTATGCTTGAGCAGATAAACCGAAGTACACTTTGAGCAATCATCCACAATGGTTAGAAAAAACCTGCAACCATCAGTGGTTGGAGCAGAAAAGGGACCCCACAAATCACAATGGATTAAATCAAAACATTCAAGTAAAATATGAGTACTAGGTGTAAAAGGGAGCCTTTTCTGTTTGGCCAAGGGACAAATTTCACAAGGAATCTCCTTATTAGTGTTTGAAAGAGGTACATTTTTATTTCTTATCAAAGCCAACTTGGCATTTAATAGATGCCCCAACCTGAAATGCCAAATACTTGGCTGAACAACAAGATTATTAACAAAACCAGCTGCAAAAATACAAAATTTTTGAGGTTGATAAACTCTCTTCTAGCAAGTATAGGCCTTTGAACTCTCTACCCAGACCAATTGTGCTCCAGTGAGCAAGGTCCTGGATGAAGCACATATTCCCAAAGAAAATGAGACAACAAAGAATGGTTTTAGCTAATTGGCTAACTGAAAGAAGGTTAAAGCTAAATGAGAAAACACACAAAACATTGGTAAGTATAAGTGTTTCTGATACTTTCACAGTTCCTACATGTGTTACCAATGCAATTTCACCATTTGGAAGATTAACAAAGGTGTTAAGAGTGGCAGTAATAGAAGTAAAACATGATATGGAATGGACCATATGGTCAGTTACTCTTGTATCTATAACCCAATCAGTTTATCTAAAGATTTTTCTATCAACAGTCTTAGCTGAAAAAATAGAATGTTCTAAAGTGGGAACAAAAGGCATATTAGGATTAGTACCTGACATTAGAGCTGAATTGAAGTTAAGATTGGTTTATGCAGAAGTACCAACCACATCAGAAGCTGAACTAAAAGCTCCTTCTCCACCAGTGGCAATGCAAGAAGTGCTCACACTTGCAACATAATGTGCATCACCAACAGCAGCTCCTGATTTGAGGAAAGTAAGCAATTGCTCACATTATGCCTTAGAGATAGGGCACTGATTTGATGGTACTAAGGCCTGCTCTGCACCATTAGCAGAATTGCAAGAAGCTTCATTGACATTAGCATTTGCTCCAGCCTTCCCTTTAGGTTTGTAACCTGGAGGATATCCATGCAACTTGTAGCACTTCTCAATTGTGTGCCCTTGCATGTTGCAGTGAGTGCAAAAAGGCTTGTCTTTCTTTGCATCACCTTTATTTCAATTGGAATTTCCTTTGGAATTGGTGTACATAGCCATTGCATCAGATTGTGATGAAGTTGAACTTCCATGTCCAATGTTCTTATGTGATTCTTCTTGAAGTACCAAAGAATAAACCTTGCTCGTTGAGGGAAAATGATCATACATGAGTATCTGACTTCGTAAAGTCTCAAATTTCTCATTCAATCCCATCAAGAACCTCATTACATAGGCTTTATCATGTGAAGCACTCAAGATCTTCATTGCTCCACAAGAACATTCCAGAAATGGCTCAAAATTCAGCAATTGATCCCACAATCGCTTGAATTTGGTGTAGTACTCACTAACTATCATTTGATTTTGTGAAATATGATAAATTTCCCTCTGCAAGTTGTAGATCTTAGGTCCATTTCCTTGTGAAAATAGGTTCTTCAATTCGAGCCACATCTCCCTAGCTGCCTCACAGTACATGATGCTACTAGAGACATCAATGTGCATAGAGTTAATCAACCATGAAAGTACCATGGTGTTGTAGCTCTCCCAACCCTCATACAGAGGTGAATCAACTTCTAGCATTGAAATCTTGCCATTCATGAAGCCAATTTTCTTTTTAGCAGTGAGAGCAAGCACCATTGCTCTTGACCAAGAGTAGTAGTTTCTCATGCCAAGCAAAGGCTGAGTGACTAGAATGTTACCTGGATTCTCATTGGAGCTAAGAAAATATGGATTAGGAGCATTGGATTCACTATTAGAATTTGTGTTTATGTGTGTGGATTGAGTGTTGTGAGGTTTAGAGGGAGCATCAGTTTCTGAGGAAGCCATTGAAGGACCTCGAAGGTGAAAGAAAGAACTGAGTAGAAGATTCTAGAAGAAAAAGGCAATCACAACTCTGATACCATGTAAAAAATCAGGACTCTCTCTATAAATAGAAACTGAGTTTTTATTGATTATGAATGAATGAATGTACATTTACTACTAATGCTACCTTTTATATACAAGCTAAAGCTAAAACAGAAAAATAACGGATTCCCTATTTCCTAGGAAGTTTGTTACAATCAAGAATCTACCTAAAGCTTACACATGTACATTAATCAAATCATAGAACTAATCATCTGATCATAGTGTGGAATGGATTCTATCAAGTCTTCTACAACTTCATGACTCCATCTTGTTGTAACTTCCCTTTGAGTCTTTTCCTGATGATGCAATGCAGGCTGTGCTGCACTGGATTGCAGCTGTCCTCAATGTTGAGGTGCTCTCTCTATTGCACCTGATTGTACCCTACCCTGATGATGAGGTGCACTCTGTGCTACACCTGATGGCAGCCTGTCTTGATGACTAGTGCATGCCATGTGCTTAGCACTCAATTGTTGCTGAGGTGGGCATGTACTTTTAACAAGTAGAAAGAAAATGCAAGAATTAAAATTAAAAATCATATGGAAAGTAACAAGAAATAAATCAGCAGAAATATGATGATTCATGATAACTTGACGAATCCTTGATTCATGATAACTCGACGAATCGTACGGCCATGGTTGTCAAAATCGCGATCTAGATCCTAGGATCGCATGATTTTACGATCCCTTCCTCACTAAAACGTTTAGAATCGCATTAGGATCGTAAAAATGGTAGGATTGTATGTAGGATCGTGTAGGATTGTATCGGATCGTAGGATCGTATCGGATCCTACCAATTCTACCGATCCTACCAAAACATCAGTTTTTGGTTTTTTTTTTTTTATGGGATAAATTTTTGGTTTTGATGAAGCTTTAAGGGTTTTTATTTTTCTATGTTATTATGGTATGACTTTTATTTATTTTTATATAATTATGTTAATCTAAGTAAATGTTTTCGAGTTTCTAGTTCACTTGTAATCAAAATAAAGGAATGCTTTATCATTTCCAAATGAAGAATTTATATTGGCTTTGCTACCTTTTAAGCTATAATATTGTTAAATTTGTTTGATCAATACACTAATTTGTGTTTTAATATTACTAAAATCTTTTTCTTATATATAATTTTATTAGTATGCTTGTATTTGTATATTGATTGATTGATTTTTTTGAGCATGCTCTATAATTGTTCCTGAGTGGTATAACTTAAATAGTTGAGTGTGAAGTTGTATTTTGATCTCATTTGCAACTTTAGTATACAAATATACAATTCTACATAGATGATGATTAGGACGGTGGTTATAAGAACTCTAGAATGGGAATAATTAAATGTTCACTTCACTTTAATATTCATCTTGCTTTTGGATTTCATATTTTAGTTAGCTAGTTTCCATTTGATAACTTATTTTGGATTTTAAACTTGGAACTTGGAACTTAGAATTTAGAAAATATTTCCATATGTGTTGATAAATATTTTGGTATTTGGTTGCTAATTAAACATTTATTTAACTTTTTAGATACATTAGGTCAAAACTTAAATATATTTGTTTCGTTAGTATAGACATAGCAATGTATGACATGCAAATTGCAACATATGATGCAAATCTTTGTTTTTTTATGGTTAAATTCACAATTTACGTGATTATTCAACATATAAAGTCATTATCAATATATTTTTTGCTTTAAATCTGAAAATATGTAGGATCTTACGATCCATGATCCGATTCTACGATCTATGATCCCACTTACCTCTCACGATCCTACATAAGATCCTGATTTTGACAACCTTGCGTAGGGCCATTGTGCCGACGACACATCATTCAAATTTCTGCCCTATCAACTTTAACTAATTCAGACTATAAAACTACGAATAACTCATTAAATCGAAGAAATTAGCAGAGAGATGTGCCTGATAAAATTTTGCATGCAGCAATGTCCGGAGAAAAAAAGGAAGTTCCCTTCTCTTTTATCCAGCAATTCTCCTTATAATTTGGAGGTAATTTCAAAATCAATTCTAAAAAAAGAAATTAATTAAAACATTAGACTATTTAAATTATTTAAATTCTCCTCCTCAAAGTATTATTGTTAACTAAAATTTGAAAGTAATGAAAGTAAATTGCACAACATTTATTTGATTTTTGAGTACCAAAAGACCCGTAATATAAACATCACGTGGTATTTTATTGGGAAAAAAAATGATCACATCTTTGTTAAACTTTATTTATCTGTTGGACTTTTTCAAAGTTATCTTTATAGTTTATACAATTTGTTTTGGTGACAAAGTAATATATGTCATTTATATGGAAGCCTCTTTTTTATGTCTAAATTGAAACATTTGGAAAGTTTAAGTTTTAATTAAGACTTTTTAAAATCATCTCCAAATTATAGGGAGAATTACATAATCTATAATCCATCAAGAAAAGTTATTTAATAATGCACGGATACAACTTTTTTCACAACTAATTTTACAATTTTTGAAGTGGTTGATAGTGAGTGATAAAAAAATAATAATAATAATAATAATAATAAATAAATAAAAAAGTTAGTCTAAAGGTTAGTTGTATATCTATTACTCATAATCGATCACTTCAGTAATTATAAAATTATTTATGAAAAAAAAAAAATTGTCCTTAGCATTATTGGAAGTTACTAAGAATTGAGATAGAGGATTACTAAGAGTATCACCAATTTTGAATCTCTGCGTCTCCGCCCACTGATTGAGAGACACTGAAGGCGATGGAGCTGCCCATAAACTGTTGCCTCCAACCAAGAACTCTCTGGCTTCGGCGGACGTGAATAGCAAAAACATGAGGGTAAAAACTGGGAATATAATTCTCAAGGAAGCCATTGATTCAAGCAGAGGGAGTCACACAAATGAACTAACAAGCTTCTCTATACACAAATGAACTAACAAGCAACTCTATTTAATACTGAGAGTTTGGGACCCAAGCTTAGGCTTGTGGGTTTGTTTCAAATTAAAGTAACCGACGCTACATTATTTGTAGGGATACTAAATAATTAACCCTTGAGTGAAATGGTTCTTTTTTTCTCTTCTTTTTTTTTTTTTTTTTTAATTTTAGTTTTTGCATCCATCTAAATAATTCCACATCATAATACAACTTGGCTGTTTAATAGGCAGATCTATGTACCTCCATGTGTTTTAGCAAAAAATAAATAAATAAATAATAATAATAATATGTGCCTCCATAACTCAATATGGCATATGGATGAATTTTTTATTATATATATATTTTAATTTATATAACCTATTTGCAATGACAAAAGAATAACTATGGTGTTTTAGCATATTAATAAGAGCTATAACTCACAAAAATACACATGGTCATACAATAAAATCACAAGTATGGTAAAAGTGATATTTCATATCCAATAAAAGGCTGTCCCTCAAAAAAAAAAAAAAATCCAATAAAAGGCTTACACAACAGCATTAATTTAAAAAGCCCAATATATAGTACGTACTTTGTGCCTTTTGGTCCAAAGAATATTAGAATCGAGCCCACTCACAGGCACGCAGCTCATAGGTTTGATTTGAGGATAACTTGTATTGTAAAAAAAAAAATTTAATTTATAAATTAAATCTAAAAAATTATAGAATTATATATTTACATTAATATATCGCATTTAGGTTCTACGTAATTCCCATTAATGTAACATGTGACTTAGCTATTAAACCGAATGGTAATCTATGGCAAAACAGGTTAGAATTTTCTAACCCGATCCGACCCAACCTGAAAAATACCTAGCTCAAACCCGATTTTTTTTTACTCAAAGCAAAAATGGGTTGACCCTGACCCAATCCGTGTTTTTTGCAGATCAACCCGACCCAACCTGCGACTTGATCCGAACCCGAACCATTTTTTTAAACTTTTTTTTGGGTAAAAAAATAAATTAAAACAATATTAGTTTAATTGTTTGTTGTGAGTTTTAAGGAAACAATTGAAACATTTACATAACTGCATACAAATTAATTGAAAGATCAATAGTTGAGCATTCTTTAATGAGTAAAGATTTTTAAATATCAAATAGCAAAGTACATGCCAAGATAATCTAGTTACAGTAGAGTTAAAAATATAGATTTAAAATTGTAGGCATGTGTAAGAAACATTCATAAGTGTGAAACTAGTGAAGCCAAAGTATCAAATTAGCATAAATTATGAATGTTTAGACCTATTTTTTAACAATTTATGTACAAAATAAACGGTTTTTCAAAATAAATTATGATATTTTCTAGAGTGTGTGTTGCTTAACAATGATATGATATTCATAAAAGAGACCATATATAAATAAGTAAACAATCAAACTTTAATGTATATCTCAAATTGAAATAGAGTGCCAACCACAATTGATAATAGATTATAAAATTAATTTTCAAGATTGTAAATTTCTTATATGTTTTTATTCTTTGTCAAATAAGTTATCCAATAAGTCATTTGTAATTTTGTTTTATATTTTGGGATGTTGATATTGTGTAGAAATAAAACTTGTGTAATTGTTTTACTTATCTTTGTGTTATTTTGTTTTAAATAGCAATGTTAGGATTTGTATAATTTTAAAATTATTGAATAAATATTAATAAGTTTACCTAAGTTCATTCTTGATATAAGTGGTGAATTCAAAGTAATGCATTTTACATCAAGTAATTTGTTGCATGACTTTCCAAATGGCAAATACATGTTGTTTTCTTTTCTTTTTCTTTTTTTTTTAAATCATGTGAAAAAAAGGGGTCAACCCAACCCGACCCACAACCCAATTGACCCGAACCCGTTTGTAATCCGCTTAAAATGACCCGTTGTTGACCCGTCACCCGATTGACCCGACCCGACCCGACCCGCTTGTATTGCCATGTCTTTATTGCATTTATACTTAATTAACTAGTCCTCTTTTCCCCCTCAAAAAAAAAAAAAAAAAAAAAAAAAAAAAAAAAAAATTGACTAGTTCTCATACTATATTTTGTAAACGGAAAATTATAATTTAACTTCACAGGATTTCAGCATCACAATTATTATATTTAACCTTTAATGTTTGATAAAAAAAATATTAGTATTCCACACAGATCAACTTGAAATTGATAAACTTGAAATTTTCATTTTTAATCCAAATTTTAGGGTTAAAATTTAATAATTGAAAAGCTAAGGTTAAATTATGCTAAGCCCATATCATAAATTAGGGGGTAAGTTTTAAATGAAAGTTTGTCCACAAAAAACAATATATGTTAATTTGAACAAAACTCTAATTTTATTTTAATCCAGATGTTACGAACTTTTTTTTTTCTCTCTCTTATAATGGTAACTCAAAAAAAAAATCACATCTGATATATTTTTAAATATGTGATTTAGAACCAACTTAAAAAAAAAAAAAAAAAAAAAAAAAAAAAAAAAAAAAAAACAATAACAAGCACACACAAACATGGAAGAGGAAACGGGGGTGATCTAACTAGTTTGATACTTGGAACTATCAATTTAGTGAATCTCTACGAGAATCAACAAGAACCTTTCAAGTGAAAATTGTTGTGCCGAAACCCATGAGAACTCAAACGGTAAAATGGTAGGTAGACCAAAAAAGGTGCGGCAATAAATCCAGCTCCCAAACCGCTATATGCACATACTTTCAGAACTTGCCATAACGGCTAGTTTTCATTCTAGTGCCACTATATACAGACCACAAAGGCCTCCTTCTATCCTATCTCTCTCTCTCTCCCTCAAAACATTATACGAGCGTCCACCATGGCTTTACTCAGAGCTCTACTATCTTCAATGCTACTTGTATCTTTCTTCATCTCCCTCACAGAAGCTAGAGAATTCTTGGTAGGTGGCAAGACCAATGCATGGACAATCCCATCCTCAGAATCTGAATCCCTCAACAAATGGGCTGAAACCTCACGTTTCCAAGTTGGAGATTCACTAGGTACAATCCCTATACTTAATTTACGTTTTCTCGCATTCCCTCGTCTGGGTTTTGTTCATTTGTTCCAAGAATTTGCATACTCATCTGGGTTTTGTTTTGCTTTACAGTTTGGAACTATGATCCTAGCAAGGACTCTCTACTCCAAGCGAGCAAAAAGGACTATGATAGCTGCAATACTTCAAGTCCTATAGCGGTATACAAGGATGGGAACACCAAGGTCAAGCTTGACAGGTCAGGGCCATTCTATTTTATCAGTGGAACACAAGGCAACTGTGAGAAGGGCCTGAAATTGGTCACTGTGGTGTTGTCTGGGAGGCGTAAATTCTTCAATGTTTCTCCAGCACCTTCTCCGGTGGAATTCGAAGGCCCGGCTGTGGCCCCAACCAGCGATGGCACAAGTTTGAGGGGCGGTTTAATGGTGATTTTTGGAGTTATGATGAGGTTGGTGTTGTTGGAGATGATGATGTAGATTTCTAATAGTTTCAGTGATTGGTGGGATTGGTTTGATTTATTTGTAATAATTAACTTAGGGGACATATTTGTGTTCTCATATCTATTTGTGACATTCTTTAGAGAAAACAGTAAATTTAGATATGAATGATATTTATTCTTTACATACATGATATACTATGATCGAACTACAAATCGACAATACATACATTAGATATGAATTATATTCATTCTCTACATTTTGCTTAATGGCCTGCTACAATCTTTAAACATTTTGTCAACTCATAACGCAAACATATACATGACACTGACAGTACTAGGAAACAACACATTAGAATCAATTCCTTGCTCCATCGGGATAGTAAAGCACATTAGGATCAATTCCTTACTTGATCAGGAAAGTAAAGTGGTACTAGCAAACAAAAATTTTCATTTATTTCTATAAACATGGATGAAAGAATAATTTGGAGCAATTAGAATCATTTCATTAAGCCAACTGATCCGCAGAGAATTTGTCCATAAATCACCAAAACAATCATCACCCTGTTCATAAAACTTATTTTTTAACTTTTTGAAAAAGTGGAAAAGGTGAATTTTAGAAAAGAAAAAGGTTAAATGTGCACCTGTCGAGACAAAAGACAGACATGTGTGCGTGCACACACACAAAGGAGACTCACAATGGACCAAATCAGACTACAACATAAATTGCAGCCACAAGCGACTGATTCACCTCCAACAAGTTCATGGGGTCATAAAGATACACAGAGATTCAGCAGCAACATACATGTCCATAACTGTCAGACAAATAGCACAGCAATGAAGGATGAAACCAGCACACGTTCTCATTTAAGGAGGGTCCTGACAATTGATTTGACATTGAGTTTCTTAAGGTCTGTATATGACTGTCCACAGCCAACAAACATGACCGGTGCCCCAGAAATGTAGACCATTGAAAGTGCAGCTCCCACCTGCACCATGAACAATTTATACACCAGATGTAACCAGTGGACTGGATAAAATAATCAAACAAAGAATTTTAGAACTCTGTGTCTACCTTATCATCAATGGTATCAAACTTAGTGAGTAAGATCCCATCTATCAATCTGGAACTAGGTGTAGCTGAAAGGTCGGCTAATTTCTGCAAGCACAAGTGTAGCTCAAATAACTCACTTCTGATATATAACGATAAAACAGAACACAAGCTAGACAACAATTGATGACAATCCCGGTATAAAAATCAAACCCGATTGAACTTTGAAAGTTGATCAACAGCATCATTTCCAACCAGGGCCTCTCCAACAAACAAGACCAGATCAGGATTGTTAAGGTTAATAAGCTTTGAGAGCGCTCTCATTAATGGTTCATTATCCTGAAAAGCATCGAAAATGTATCAGATAAACACAAAGGCAAAAGATCAAACAGGTAAGAAACCTTAAAACCTTACTTATCCCGTAATTAGAATAACACATGTAGCATATACACTGGTAAAACTTTATGATATAATACCAGCTAAGCATGATACCTGCATTCGACCAGCAGTATCAACAAGAACCACATCAGAACCATTTCGTGTTGCCTCCTGGATTGCT
This sequence comes from Notholithocarpus densiflorus, assembly GCA_030021035.2. Taxonomy (NCBI): domain Eukaryota; kingdom Viridiplantae; phylum Streptophyta; class Magnoliopsida; order Fagales; family Fagaceae; genus Notholithocarpus; species Notholithocarpus densiflorus. Next base: position 7,530,704 of record JARYZH020000009.1, on the reverse strand, counting down.
TCCTTTGCTACAACAGCAGGATCTTTCTCATAGCCCTTCTCAAATATAGGGATCTTCCAAGAGGAAAATATAACAAGTCAGTAACCACCATCCAATTTATAATGCATTTTATTGAGTGAACATTAATCATCTCAAAGTAAATAAGACAGAGACTATGGTAACCATAAGCCAGATTGAATGTTATACCTGGAGTCTTCGTGCATGAGTCCGCAACTGCTCAACAGCTCCTGATCGGAATGTGTCACAAGCAGCCATCATGACACTGACATTATGCTGCAGAAGCCAGTAGGCAACCTGGAAAAGTGATGTTTGAAAGAAACCATCTGATCAAAATCCATACAATTTAATCTGTGTCCACAGGACCTATATATAGATACTTAAGACGAATACATGACGCCCACACACACACGTGCATCCTCTACTATAAAGAACTAGGGGTTAAGCCTAACCTTTACTAGATTAATAAAATTCCAAACTTCATTTAAATTGGGGAAAAAACGTGGCTTACCTTGGCTAGATTGGTAGATTTCCCAACTCCATTCACACCAACAAAAACAACAACATACGGCTTCCCTTGTTCCTTGGCAGCATGCACATCCCTCAGTATGTCAATTGACCGGCGAGGAGTTAGAATACGAACAAGAGCTTCTTCCATTGCTGCCTGCAGTCATTGTTTCATTCCATGGCATTATTCTTACAAAAAAGTGAAATAATGAGAAATAATTAGTTTAGATTAAATATTGGAGGGAAAAAGTGATGATTCACAAACCTGCACTGTTGAAGATACCCTTGTGAATGAAGCCAACTTTTTCCCCTCAAGACTTGCTGCCACTGATTCACAGAGCTTCTCAGCTATCTCCTCAGCCTATCATTGTAACAGCATGGGACTCCCATTAGCAGGTTCAGGGTGTTTGAGAAGTACCAATAAAAGAGATGAAACATGGGCACATCACTGCAGCAGCAGGAGAAACATACCACATTCTTGGTCATGAGCCTATCCTTGAGAGCTTTCAAAGCTGGTTCCAGGTCTGACTTCTCCAAATTTGCTTTGCCCGCAATACTGAGCACAGGAAAGTGAATAAATGATTATAAAAGTATCTGATGATCTTAATAAAGATTTCAAAGCAGTGGAAATGGCAACACTATAGTTGCAATAATTATTTTTATTGGTAAGTTACGCACACACCCAGCAGGTTGGAATATTTGCAATAATAAAGCCATTTATATGTTGAAGACCTGAAGTTCAGTTGATCCTTAGGCTATCACAGAATACAACATTAGATTGGAAAATTTATCCATCAATAAGTTCAACCTCAAGGAAGAACTCTTGTATACTCCAATATTTGAAAAATTAAATAAATAAGTAGAAACAATAAATGAACTCCTTCAATAATTCAAGGAAAAATATATCATCATATGGACAAATCAAAAAATAAGTAGATTTCAACATAAAAATGTTAACCAGTGCAACACAGGTGGACCATTGATAATACAAGTTTGTGTCATCTAAATTATTGTTCAACTGTTTAAATTGCAATAAAAAATAAAAAACCAAGCAGCATCCTTCATTTAAATATGGCCAGGAAACTAAGAACCAAAATAGTGAGCAGAAGTTTAAAAAAATAAAATTAAATACACACCAACTTAATTAGTGAGCAGAAGTTTAAAAAGGAAAATTACACATATAAACTGAATTGTCATTAAACTTACCTTTGGAACATTGATGAAAACCACCCCTTCTTCTTAGTTTCAGGCTTGCTGTCTTTCTCCACTTCCTCATATTCTTCATCCTCACTTTCACTACTGAAGATCTCCTCCTTGTCCATCATACTTTCACCATGATCAGCTGCAACAACATCTATATGATTCCCATTCTCACCCACAGAATCCGTAAAATCCAATTTTTCTGGAGGGGGTGAATCATTCCAAACTCTATTCTTCTTTGTTATCTTTTTTTTTGGCTCTATCTTGGAGCCCTTGCTAACAACAGTATCTGTTTTCTTCCCACCTTTAGCTCTAAGCTTCAGAAGCTTATTTACATCAAACGCCCCAGCATCAGAGCTCATATTTTCTGTAACGTTATCTGCACCATTTACCTTAGATTCTACAATATCAACATGATGGCCATTGGAGTGGCCATTCGCCAGTTTACTACCTTTCCTTCTATCACCATCCCCACCATCATTGGCCAAAGCACCTTCACTCTTTTTCTTACTTCCTCCTTCAAACCCACTCTTTTGCACCTGTCCTTGCTTCTTACTATTACTTAAAGGCTTGCTCATCTGCTTTGATTTCTTCAATTCCTCAGCCCGAGCCTCAGCCTCCTTTCTCAGTTGCCTAAAAGTTTCGTCAAAGTCACTGTAAGCCGTCTGTTTTGGATCATAAATCTCTGAAAACTCATGCTTCACCATTGCAAGCAGTTCGTCCACATACAAAAGATGAAGGATTCGCTGATACACAGCGACAAATACAAGGCCAAGATCATTATGGAAGGTCCATTTGAGTGTGTAAGCGGCACCTTGGGGGCCATCATAATTGTACGATGCTGCACCAGATCGTTCTTCTAAAAGACAGGATTGGATCAAGGTGTTGATTGGTGATCCCTTAAGAGCATTTCCAAACTCTTTACACGTCCAGAGGATTAATCCTCCTCGAGTAAAAATTAGTAACTGCTCTAACATCTTTTATTATGGATGTACCCTGCAATCAAATCCAGCAGAATATTCAATATAAAAAACACAGGAATTTATTACCCAAAAAAAAAAAAAAAATTTATCTGCACTTAAATCTAAAATAGAACCTCCCACACCCCCCACAATTCGCATAGTTTCCAAGACAAATGTAGGGGAAAAGTAAAACAACTTTATTTGATAATTCAATACTTACAATGGGGGAGGTGCCAATTGAGCTACATGGCTCTTAACAAAATGAGAAAACAACTTTAAATTTTAGATACTCTAATTTGCATGGTTTTGGGTCTTAGAAAAAAAAAAAAAACCGCTGTTAAATAATGCTAAATACAATTACACATTGAAAATGAAGAGTGCTATGCATTCTAATATCTCAATTTCTGCTCTTTCACCCATTTTTATGAGAATTGGTGCCTAATGGTTTTCAAGCAATCAAGAATATTATAAAATTAATATCACTAATCATATTCAGCCAAAGGCCTTGTAGCTGAATTGGCACCTCCCCATGCACAAAGTATTTGGGGGTCTAGAGGGAAAAGGGTTCGAGCTGCGGGGATAGCAGCATGTTGTAATTATTTCTCAAAAAAAAAAAAAAATCATATTCAAATAAAACTTTAAAAAAATAAATAAAAACAAGAAAATATCAAAAATAAAAAGAGAATAAGAATAGTATATTTTTAAAGCACGCATTTGAAAAATAGAATCAAATTCACCTAGAATCAATGCTAAAAAAATTCATACACAAGAAATCAAATTGCAGTTTCGCGGCAACCAAACAGAACCCATTTTAACAACTGTGATTTCCTAGATAACCATGCATGTAAAAATAAAAAATAAAAAATAAAAACCTGAAATGAACTTGAATTTGAAGCCCTAAAAGTGAAAGATCAGGAATTGGCAATTACGAGAAATAGGGAACAGATTTATCAAAACTATTCACAAAATAGAAGCAGAAAAAAACAAATCCTATTCGAACCACAACATTTGTGATCATTGAATCCACGAATCAATAAAATTTGAAGGAATCGGAGTAGAGAAAGCAAATACCTGTCTTTTCTCGGAACTCTGAGGAACCCAAGAAATGAAGAAACACCAAAATTTTGAATATATATAATTCTTTTTGCTATAAATAGCGGCGTTTTTATTCCTTAGTTGCACCGTCCAAAGTAAAAGTTGGCGGACTCCAGTAAGTAGTAAACTGTCTGATTACGCCAGTATTTTATTGAGTTGTGACATATAAAAGTTTGTAAGGTAAAAAGTAAAAAATGTAAAAAGTTAAACAGTTGAAAATATTTCTAGGTTAAGGTTAAAATTGATTTTTTAATTTTCAATATCACCCATTATTCATTAATTAACTATTGCATGGTGCATTCTCTCAAAAAAAAACTATTGAATGGTGCAAAGGAAAAACATGTTACAATGAATAAATGACGCATGCCATCACCAACTTAGTTCACACAAATATTTATTATCTCATTTCCAAATTGGGCCACAATAGAAATCATTACCATAAAAGGCCCAAAACCATGTATCTTGCCTTATTTTTTTCAACACTTAGCAAACCCCAAAACTGACCTTATGAGCCCAATTCATACATCTTATTCTTTCAAAGCCCAAGACAATATATATTGGCAATATTCAAAAAGCCCATGACTCAAGTCCATGGGAAAACTATTTTACCAATAGGATTCAACCCCATAATCAAAACTCATGGTTTAAACCTATAGCAAATTTATTTTATCAAAAGAATTCAAATATCATATCTAAAGCCGATGGTTCAAACTCATAGCAAATTATTTATCAAAAGCCCAAGCTAACTATAAAATCTCAACCTAATTGTATAATTAATTTTATGGATTTATATACTTATTATTATCTTAATTAATTTAAGTGCATGAGACTTTGATATTTTGATGCTATAAAAGATATAGGCCTTTTTTTAAGTTATGGAAAGAAGTTTTATCAGGTAAGATTATAAATGCATAACTATTTTATTAATTGGGCCTTTCTAGAATATAAGGTTATGGAGAGGTGGTAAGTGTAAATTCTGAAAATGTATATGGGTGAGTCATCCACCCTATTACCCTTAGCAAGACATGTGCCCCACCCAAAACATTCTCCCTAATCTTTTCTTTGCTGCACCGAATTCTATCCTTTTGTTTCTCTGTTCTTCTTTCTTTGTTCTTACATGGCCAAATCTCCTCTCACACCAACAACCCTCTTCTCTCTTTTGCCTTTTCTCTCTCGCGGAATCTAAATATCTCTCTCTAAAGAAGAAATCAAAAGCTTAACACTAAAGTTTCAGCTTCAAAGTTTGTGGGTAAGTAAATAAAACTATATCTTGTTTTGGGTATTTTGATGGTGTAATTGTTTGCTTTAGTTTCCATTCTAAATTCTCTAATTTGATTGTTAGAAGCTAGAATTTCTGGTGTTGTGTTAGCAATTTGAAAGATTGAAGATATTATGGTTAATTTATCATACCTGGAAAACTATGAGTTGAGATAATGGATTAGGGATTTTAAAGGCTATTCTGTTTGTGGATTTAGTATGTAAAGATGCTATTTCGTTATGAATTTAATTATTAGTTGATTAAGTTTTCTTGCTAGCTTATAATTACAACCTAAACATGTTGCTATGAGAATTCTCTGTTTGTTGCTTGGTATGGCAAAAGCTTCATAAATGCAAAATTAAGTCTATGGATTTTACTGCTTTAGCAAAATAATAGATTCTTTTAATCGTGTGATTTATATATATATGTGTGTTTATATGTGTTGCTGTGGGAACCTTTGTGTGATGGGAATTAATATTTTCTTAAGTTTAAGAGTTAGGTTGTGATTCATGTATAAGTTCATATACTTAAAAAGATTTGTTAGTAATAAGTTTGGTCCTTCATTTAGGTGACAAGAACGAGAACATGGACACTTGAACTCCTCTTATACAAATCTCTCACGTCTTCTGCTTTCAGGTAAGGGATATGTGACATGTGTGTTTGATAAGTATAAGAATTGTTTAGAAAATTTATTATGTGTTAAAACCTTTTAATTAGAGATATTACATATAAGCATGATTTAAGTAAAGATATATTTTCGTGAGTTGTTGAATCTTATATATAAGATAATTTTTTGCATATTGATGCTATTACCTATATCCCAAACATAATATTTAAGAATGAAGTGGATAGACATACATTGTAGGATTCACTCTCCCCTGTAGGAGCTTTTCCTCTCTTGTCATGGTAAGAGTCCCTTCCCTCCCTTAGACCTCATCTAAGGGTCTTCTCTTGGTCTACTCTCTGTCTTAGTCTCTTAGATAGATAGTAGCCACCGCAATCTAGGAAATATGGAGCAAGAAGTAGTGGATTGTTTAAAGAAATTGAAGCTCACAAAGGAAGAAGAGGAGGATATACTCGTTACAAAAACCAGCAGACCTGAGATTGTTGAAGAATGCTCTCTGAGCTTATTTGGGCGTTTACTCACAAAACGTCGCCAAAATCAAAGGGCTTTCAAGAACACTTTAAGAGCTGCATGGAAGATGGGTTTTGATCTAAGGATTGTTGAGGTTGGAAACAACATTCTGCAGTTCAAGTTTAGCTCAATGTATCAACTAGAGTGGGTTGAAAAAAGCGGGCCCTGGAACTTCGACAACAACTTACTTCTTCTCTGCCGATGGAGGAAAGGTTTAACACCTACAAATATCTCTTTCTCTCATTCTCCTTTCTGGGTACAGGTTTGGGGCCTTCCATTTGAACACATGTCTGAAGAAATAGGAAGGGACATTGGAAGGATCATTGAAGTAGACAAATGATCTCTGCAAGCTAATCAGGAGAAGTTCATGAGGATTTGAATTGATTTGCCCATCGACAAACCTCTACGAAGGGGAGTGTATGCCACCAACAAAGAGGGAGAGAGATGTTGGGTTGATTTTCGGTATAAGAGACTTCCCACCTTTTGTTACATCTGTGGAATACTTGGGCATGATGAAAAACACTGCTCTCTAAATCCATTAGAGCAACAGTCAGACCAACAATACGGAGAATGGCTAAAGGCGAGAGGAGCTGCCAAAAATGGAGGTGAAAAAACTAGAACAAACAGTAACAGGAGCTCGGATTTCATGGGGACAGATGATACAAGAACAAGCTCACAATCGGCGGTAAACATGCTAAGTTCACCGATTCAAACAGAAGGAGGAAAGGAGAAGGGCAAGGACAGTTGTCAGATCATGGAGGGTGGGAATACCTTGGGAAAAGTGATTGGCACAAGCAAGTCAAATCCTAGAGAGCTAAATAGCATGAGCAAATGGGACAACACTGCAAAGTTAGGGCAAGAATTAAGGTATGAACAAGAGGCATGTGACAAACAAAAAGTAACTAGAACCGAATTGGTCAGGGAGTTGTTTAGAGAGAACGAGGATGCCCAGTCAGTTGTTGGAGAAAAGAATGGGCCAGATGTAGAAGAGTTAGAAGTGTCAAGCCCACTAAAGCTTGGAACCAAGACAAGTATAAGTGGATATATAAGAGAACATGGGCTAGGCCCAGAAAATGAGAAGAAGCCAGTAAACAAAGGCAAATGGAAAAAAATAGCTAGAGAGAAAGGGAAAGCCCAAGAGGTGGAAATGTCAGCCCAGATCCAAGAGGTAAGTAAAAAACGACTTGAGAATATCGAAACTCTTTCTAAGACCGAAGGTAGGACTCTGAAACGTTAGTGTGAAGGGCACTCGAATGGAGATGTGATCTCATCTTATGAAATGGCGGTGGCTGCTGCGCAGCACTGCCGAGAGCAATGATTGCTTTGGGGTGGAACTGCCAAGGGCTTGGGAACCCTCGGACAGTTAGAGTATTGCATGAATTCATGCAGCGGTGGGATCCCAAAATTGTCTTCTTATCGAAGACAAAACTTAAGAAGAAACTTATGGAAAATGAGAAAGAAAAAGCTAGTTTTGCAAACAGTGTGATCATTCCCAACTCAAGTAGGAGTGGAGGGTTAGCTCTGTTATGGAAAATGAACATCACAATGGAAGTTCAGGACTATTCTAGAAACTATGTTGATGCAATTGTCACTGATCCAAGCTCAAGCTTCAAGTGGCGTATCATTGGCTTTTATGGTCACCCTGAGGCCCATCATAGAAAGGAGTCTTGGAATCTTCTAAAAAGGTTGAACAGGCAGTACCAACTCTCATGGTTGTGCTTCGGGGATTTTAACTAAATTGTTTCAATGGAGGAAAAATTGGGTGGGGTTCGAAGGTCTCAAAAACAGATGGATGACTTTAGGGAAGCAATCCACCATTGTGAGTTCAAAAACCTCGGATATTGTGGACCTGAATTCATAGGGTGTAATATGCAGGAAGAGGAGAATAGAATATACCTGAGATTAGACCGAGCTCTAGCTACCACTGAGTGGATAAATTCCTATAAAGATGTAAAAGTGCACCATATGGTGGACTCCACCTCAGACCATTATGCCCTGCTTATTACTGATGCTTTTATCCCACAACCACCTAAAAGGCGACGATTCCACTTTGAAGCTATGTGGATCAAAAAGGAAGAGTGCAAAAAGATTATTAAAGCGGCGTGGGACGACTGTAGGGATTTAAATGCCCCAAATGGTATTGCTACTGGATTAAAGCAATGTGTCATGGATCTCTCAAGGTGGAATAAGGCTGTTTTTGCGCAAGTCCCTCGGCAAATACAAAAGAGAAAGACTCTTAGTACACTGGTTCTTAGAGACAGAGATGGTAGCCTGGGTAACGAAATCAACACTCTAAGACAGGAAATCAATGACTTACTAGAGAGTGAAGAAATCATGTGGCAACAAAGATCAAAGGTGCCGTGGATGGGACTGGGAGATCGCAACACAAAATACTTCCACTCAAAAGCTTCCGAGAGAAAAAAGAAAAACACCATTAGTAGAATAATGGATGAGAATGGGAACTGGTGTGAGACCATTGAGAGCGTTGCAGATGTAGCTGTGTCTTATTTTGAAAAGTTGTATACCACATCCCATCCCACACGCATGTTCGAGGTCATCAATACTATACCGTCAAAAGTCTCTCCTGAAATGAACCAAAGCCTAATCAAGGAATTCTCAAATGAGGAAGTTGAGGCCGCTCTTAAATAGATGCATCCAACCAAAGCTCCGGGTCCCGACGGTATGTCCACAATTTTCTTTCAAAAGTACTAAGATATAGTTGGTAATGATATTATAAGCATGGTTTTGAATGTTTTAAATTCCAGTATGTCCATGGCAGACATTAACAGAACTAATATTACCCTGGTGCCAAAAACTAAAAGCCCCTCTAAAATGACAGAATTTAGACCCATAAGTCTAACCAATATTGTGTACAAACTCATATCAAAAGTTTTGGCCAACCGCCTCAAGGCAATCCTCCCCAAATCATAACAGAAAATCAAAGTGCTTTTCTCTCTGAGAGGCTAATTACGGACAATGTTCTTGTAGCCTTCGAACTTATGCACTATCTAGATCATAAAAAGGATGGGAAGGAATGCTACATGGCAATAAAGCTTGACATGAGCAAAGCCTATGATATAGTAGAGTGGGGTTTCATTAAACGGGTGATGGAGAAAATGGGTTTTCATGAAAAATGGATAAGTCTTATCATGCATTGTATTACTACAGATTCCTACTCTATTCTTATTAACGGTGTTGCTTATGGTAGTATAATTTCCACTAGACATCTCCGCCAAGGAGACCCGCTTTCATCCTATCTATTTCTATTATGTGCAGATGGCTTTTCCTCCCTTATTAATGATGCGGTCAAGAATCAGAGTATGAGTGGGATAGCTATTTGTAGAGGTTGCCCCATGGTAACACATCAATTCTTCACCGATGACAGCCTCCTCTTTTGCAAAGCTAACAACCAAGAATGTCAAAGACTTGTTGATATTCTCCAATTATATGAAGCAGCATCAGGTCAAAAAATTAATGCAGAAAAGTTCTCAATGTTTTTCAACAACAATACCCCTAAGGAAAAAAAGAATGATATGTTGAATATTTTGGGACCTATGCAAGATACCCGACACAACAAATATCTAGGTCTACCCTCGATTATCAGCAAGTCAAAAATTAAAATCTTTGCAGAGGTAAAGGAAAGGGTAGAGAAGAAACTTTCGGGATGGAAGGAGAAAGTGCTATCTATGGGCGGTAGAGAGATCCCCATTAAGGCAGTTGCCCAAGCGATCCTAACTTACACTATGAGCTGCTTTCAGCTCCCAAAAAGCCTTTTGTGATGAGATTGAAGGCTTGCTGAGAAGATTTTGGTGGGACAAAGGGGCCAAGAATCTAAAATTGCTTGGGTAAGTTGGAAGAAAATGTGCAAATCAAAGCTTAGAGGAGGGATGGGCTTTCGGAATCTATAAGCTTTCAATCTTGCTATGCTAGCCAAACAAGGATGGAGGCTTCGGATGAGTCCTAATTCCCTTGTGGCCCAAATCTGCAAGGCAAGATACTACCCACATGGAGATATCTTTAGAGCAAAACTTGGATCCAACCCCTCCTACACTTGGAGGAGTATCATGAAGGGTATGGAAGTGGTGAAGAGAGGAACCTGATGGAGAGTTGGCAATGGTAACATGATTCATATTTGGGAGGACAAGTGGCTTCCTACCCCCACAACTTACAAAATAATCTCTCCCCAATGGCCTTATGATGATTTCCCGATGGTCTCTACACTTATTGATAAAGACACCAAAAGGTGGAAAGCTAATTTAGTAAAATCCCTTTTCCTCCCCTTTGAGGCGAATACAGTTCTCAACATCCCTCTCAGTCACAACCTTCCAGATGATAAAATTATTCGGGTAGGTAACAAAAAAGGTGAATTCATAGTGAAAAACGCCTATTATATAGCCACTGAGGTTATAGAAGCCGCGGAAGAAGGTGAAAGCTCAACAAGTGATCCAAGAACCCCTTTTTGGAAGAAATTATGGCACTTAAATATCCCAACAAAGATAAGGATTTGTGCTTGGAGGATGTGGATGGATGGCCTCCCAACAATGTTGAATCTGCAGAAAAGGGGAGTTAACGGTTGTGAGCTTTTTCCATGCTGTGGAAAGGAGCCAGAATCAGTCATCCACTCCCTTGTTAGATGTGAGGTTGCCAGAAGAATTTGGAATTGTAAGGTAAACTGTCCCATGGACTTTCTGTTTGAAGTCATGGATATAACTAATGTGGCTTTGAAAATTTGTGAAAGTGGCATAACCCAAGACCTCAAAACTTTCTTTGGTGTAGCCTGGGCAATATGGTAAAATAGAAATCAAGTAGTGTTTGAATCCCCCTGCCAACTTCCTGTCCAAATTTGGAATTTTGCAAAAAGATATCTTCAAGACTTCAAAAGTGCCTCAGCAACTTTCTCTCATCATTAATCTTTGACATATAAAAAATGGACAAAACCCCATCCTAGGGTCTTCAAAATCAATGTTGATGGAACTACGTCTGAAAATGGCAAAAGGTCTAGTGTTGGAGTAGCCATAAGAGACTCTACTGGAATGATCACTGTTGCTTGGTGCAAATACATTCAGGGTCAATATTCAATGACAGAAACAGAAGCTCTTGCTATAGAGTGTGGTGTCCTGTTAGCCAGAGATATGGAGCTTTCTCATATCATCATTGAATTTGATGCCTTATCTGTTATCCAAGGCATCTCAGCAGCTGAAACAGAGGGCAGCCTTGGTCATGTGTACCAAGGAATCCTTTCCATTCTCTCCTCTTTTAGTAGCTAGAGTATTAAGCATGTGAAGAGGGACTACAACAGAGTGGCACATGAGCTCGCTCAATTTGTAAGGAAGAATGAGACTTCTCAGGTCTGGAAGGGGTTTTCTCCTCCAATAGTGTAGCAACTTGTACAAGTAGATTGTATGTAATTTTCCGGTTTGAGCGTTATCCATGCTCTGTTGTACTTCAACTCCTTACTTTAATGAATTCAGATATTTCTCATTAAAAAAAAAAAAGAATAAAGTGGATATGCTACTATTATAAAATATTTATGTAAAAGCATAATTATCAGAAAAATATAGTTTTCGGATTATTCCATTGTTATGATCTGAACTCAGCCAGTAGGGGTTATAGTACTGGCATTTCCATGGAAATTTTGATTGGCCATTAAAAGTGGTGAGGACTCTGTTGTAACCACTCTTGTTGGAAAATACCAACTTGTGGAGGATGTCAACCGACCCCTATGGTTGATGATTTGATCACACCAAAAAGGGCATGATACTTTTTGATATGATCTTGGGATTTCGTAGCATTGTGGGGAATGTTGGATGCCTGGCACAATGTGCTGAAAGCCTCCTAAAGTTGTGACAGACTTACAATTGGACTGACTAATATATTATGAATGAGCTATTAAGCTATTTTGAATTTATAAGAAAAGTTTGATGATAAGGAAGGTATGTCAAATGTATTATAAGTCTGATGGAAAGTTTATGACAAAATGTTTTATAGTCTATTTAAAGATAAGGTTACTGAATTATGTTTAAGTTCCTTATTATATCCTTTTATTATTATATGAAAGGAAAATGATGTATTTTCATATGAAAGTTCATAAGTTAGTTGAAGAATAGCATGAAAACTATTTATCAAAGCTGGCATATCCATAAAATATTTGATTTACATGCATTCTTATTAAATGCTCATGGAACTTAAAACCTTACTGGGCTTCGTAGCTCACCCTATTATATTTCAGTGCACAGGTTCTTTCCTGGAAGCAATGAGAGTATTAGAGGTAGTAAGGAATCTATGATTCTCGTTTGATAGAATGTATAGTTCTTTTGTTATATAAAAGTTTAGCTCTTTTGTTGTATAGGAGAAATCAAGATGTACTTGATCCTTTTGAGCACAACTATATTTCGGAACCTTAGTTTGTTTTGAACCCTTGTTGTATGTCTTTAGGGTTAGGTTTGTAAATAAGAGTTTTGCTAAATGTTTAGCTATGTAATATTTACACGAACACCTTAAGTTTTAACTAGGTTGTAATCTTGCAAAGTTCGAAGTAATGAAGTTTCAAAATTTTACAAATTTTGTATATTATGGTCTTTATGCAAGGAAATAAAAAGGAATACGAGAAATGATTTTGATAAGCACCTTCAGCTTTAGTTGGTTCGTGTTAGTATTGAGTTAAACTTGAGATTAACATGCAGGTCATGCTTTAAATTCTAAAGTACAGGTTTGGGTCGTGATACTAACTACTTGGCAACATCAAAGTCAATTGCTATATGGCACCATCAAAAACCCAATTCTTATTGGTAATATTAAAGCTCATTATTACATGACACCATCAAAAGCCCAATTCTTATTGGCACCATCAAAACCCAATTATTATTGACAACATCAAAAACTCAAGCTAATTACTTGGTACTATCAAAAGCCCAAGCTAACAACTTGGCACTATTTTATCAAAAGCCTAAGCTAACTACGTAGCACTATTTTATCAAAAGCCCAAAGTTATTAATACTTGGCAAATATTATATTATAAATATTTTACTACAAGCTCAAGTACTATTTTTGGCAAACCATCATTTCAAAAAGCCAAAAATCACTTGAAAAAAATAGGGTAAAATACCATTTTCGTCCTTAAACTATCACAAAAGTTCATTTTTCGTCCCTGAACTTTCAAAAATTCTATTTTGGTCCCTAAACATTGCAAAGCATTCTAATTTTCATCCTTCTGTCTATTTCCATTAGTTTATGTCTTATATGGCCTAATAGAGTGATGATGTGGGAGCTGACTTGGACTAAATTATTTTACTTATAAAAAATATAGACACGTGGCAAAGAAATTATAGGTACATGTGGGAATATTTTTTAAAAGCCCAAAATTACCCCTTAGACCAAAATCTCCAAATCTCAGGCAGGTGTGCCTTAACCCACAATTCCTAAACTATGAAAACCCTCTAATGCCACCACCCTCAAACTGGCAACCCCAATCGGCAGAATAGCTCCTATTCAAATCAAACCATGAAGCTCCGCCTGTGTCGAGATATGAAATTGAAGGTAGCTCTGCATTGAAGCTCGAGTTTGATCTTAGGTTCTTGTTAGCTCTGCCACAATTCTGGGTTATTAATTTTTTCTTCATAATATACTATGGCTTTTCTTTGTATTTTTTTTTTTTTTTTTTTTTTTGAGATCAAATGATAGAAATTTTTTGCCCAAGCCATGACTGACCACCGTTCTAACTCCAACAATGATAGATTTTCTTTTATATGTTTGAAGAGCAGGAAGAAGTTGGGGACCATTTGTGGTTGCTGCAATAGATAGCTTATATGGGTTTGGAGATAATTTTGTTTTTCCAAAGCATTATGTGTTGTTCTATATTGTGCTAGGAATCTACCAACTATATTTGATGAATGATTTGATCTTATTTTCTTGTTTCTATCATGGATTATGGCAGTCTTTTTTTGTTTGGTTTTATGTTGTTGTTGGTTAAGTTCAGCTTGAATGAATTGGCAGGGAGCAAAGTATGTGCAAGTGCAAAAAAGATAATCAAATTCAGCCGGTTTGGACTTGTTGATTTTGGTCGCCAATTGGGCTGGCGTTGTGGGTGGGGTTTTACAAATGGAGGGAGTAAGGATTTCACCTGAAAGAGTGTGGGTCACCTGAAAGAGTGGGGGTAATTTTGGGCTTTTAAAAAATGGTTTTCACGTGTACCTATAATTCTTTGCCACGTGTCCATATTTTTAACAATAAAATAATTTAGTCCAAGTCAGGTACCACATCAGAACTCTGTCAGGCCACATAAGACATAAAGTAACGAAAATAGACAGAAGGATGAAAATTAGAACATTTTGCAAAGTTTAGGGACGAAAATAGAACTTTTGAAAGTTTAAGAACGAAAAACAAACTTTTGTGATAGTTTAGGAATGAAAATGATATTTTACCCAAAAAAATATATTATATCTTCTTCAAATCCCAAAGTTAATAATCTTTGCAAAATGGATTTTTTTCAACAAACACATCGCCCAAAGTTAATAACCTTTGGCAAATTAAATTTCATAGTAAGCATAAGCCCATAAATCATGACAAATATTTATACCATATTATCTATCTAATTTAACACCACTCATTTTTTCAAAACTCATGGCAAATATATATCAAGCCCAAGGAGAAATGTGTGTGTCACTAATAATTAAGCTCATAGAAATTATATTCAAAACCTATGGCAATTATATATATTTTACAAACCCATGGAAAATATTTATAAAAATTCATGGAAAACTATATTAATAAAGTAATTATTTATTCTACAATTACACTGAATAATAAAAGCTCATGATTCAAGTTCATGGCAAAACTATTTTATTAATAGAATTCAATCTCATAATCAAAGCCCATGGTTCAAGCACATGGCATATTATTTATCAAAACCCAAGACCAATAATACTTGACAATATCTTATCAAAAGTCCAATGCTACTTGGCAATATTTTAAATGCCCATGACTCAAGTCCATGGCAAAACTATTTTATCAATGGAATTCAATCTCATAATCAAAGCCCATGGTTCAAGCCTATGGTAAATTATTTATCAAAGCCCAAGACCAATAATGCTTGGCAATATCTTATCAAAAGCCCAACACTATTTGACAATATTTTAAAAGCCCATAATTTAAGTCCATGGCAAAGCTATTATATCAATGGAATTCAATCTCATAATCAAAGCCCATGGTTCGAGCCCATGGCAAATTATTTATCAAAGCCTATGCAGTTAAGAAGAAATAGCTAGCGGTTCAACAGTTATACTTGCAGCAAATTTAGCTCATACTATTTTTTTGTTGGAACTCATATCAGCCATACTCTCCTAGAAGCTTCCAACAAAGAGATGGAGATCCGATTCTCTCAATTATTATCATTTACTCAACAATCATTACATTCAGCAAGTCACAAAGCCACCAAGAATGAGGAACCACTTATTCAACACAAGAAAAGCTAGCTCCAGTAGTAAATGAGAACACGTCCAGCAGTCTGCCTGGACAAACAGAATAAACTCCAGTCGTTCAGAGCATCTCTTCACCAGCTGGAGGAGATATTCAAATTACCGATTCCAATATCCACCATCTTATTCATTGTCATCATTGGAAGATTTCAACTCATCTCTTTGCTACAAGAAAATGATGATGCTCTTCATCCAAGTCTATGTTCATCCAGCACCTTTCTACACTTAGGGGGCTTGATTTATTGATCCAAAGGATTCTGTTTTGGGGGCTACAATTGGGTATTGATTAAAAAAATATCAAATATGTCAACAGAGGCACTTCCACTACATAACTCTATTGGTCCAGCAGCGGCCAATCTCATTCAAGAACATCTTATTTGGCATACATCACAAAATTACAAGCAACAAATGAAGCTATATTTATCAACAAAGATCTATATTGGAGTCCTATTATATCCAGCTGCGGTAGCCCCCATGCACCATCAAGTCATGGCAACCCCACACATATTCTAAGTCATGATAATTATATCCATCACAACGCTGAAACCCTTACAATCACATGCATTACCAAAGTTGCTGTGATATTACACTTAGGGGCTTGGTCTCTCACTATTACAACAACTCATTCCAGAGCTACATACGGATCTAGATAAAGATCAATCACTTCACCAAACAAATGAAGTCTTTTTAAATTCAACAAAGCTACTGCTCTAGCTATGGAAGTTTCAGCTACATCAGCCTGCTACTAATGTACCTACGAGAGAACCAACACAACCCACATGTCCTATCAAATCCAACACATCATCTCCAGTAGTCCAGAATCACAGGCTGACTCATTCATAAAGTATTCAAGAAATGTCTTTACTCGTGCATGCCCTTGCAAAACAAGCCCATGCACTAGGGGAGCTAAATGTTGAGGAAAAAATTTTCACGCCATATGGCTTTATTTCATTAGGAACCTCACCACATCAATATTATCATGGATTTTAGGAAAATCTCTTTTAAAGCCCAAAAGAGCCCATATTTACACAAAACAACGTGAAAGCCCATGGTCCAGAACTCATGGCGATATTATCTCATCAAAACCCATGGTTCAAGCTCATGGCATATCATCTTATTTTCAACTCATAATCCAAGCTCATGAATCTCATCAGGGGAACTTTGGGAGTTGTGGTTTGAAAGACCAAGAAGTGTGTTCAGTAAAGCTCTAGTGGTTTAAAGTTGATAAAAAAAAACATGTTGCTTGGCATGTCTTCTCCAATCCCTGAACTTTGACTAGTCAGTGTGCAATAGGTAACATCTGGTAAGCCTCTCATATCACATAATACTTAAAATGATAAAACTCTTCATTACTCTTTACCTAAAACTTAATGTTCATCATATAATCTAATTATATTATCTCATATAAATTATATTATTATTTTCATTTAAATCAATACCAAACACATGCCTAAATCTTATTGGCTATCTCTAAATATAAGAAATCTATTTAATATCTCATCTAGCATTAAATGCCCCCCTTACTTCCCAATATTTGGTCACAACACAAAGAGACCATAATTACATCTCTAAAGCTACATCAAATATCAACCAAATGAGTTTATTACTTACCAAAATTTATATTGTAATAAAATCATGGACTAAACATATAATTTTCCAAAAGAGGAAATTTAGCCAAAAAGTATTAGCAGCAGCTCTAGCAGAAGCTGCCTTAACTCCATCAACTGACACATGTCCAAAGTAACATCATCAACCCATTAATGCCCAATCCCAGTAGCTTGCTGCAATACCCAAAGAAGCAAGGATCCTATAAAAGAAATCATATCATTTTAAGCTATGATCCTTAGCCTCCAGCTACAGTACCAGAAATAGGAAGATCTCATAAAAGATATCTTACCATTTTCAACCAAACCCGTGAATTTAATGCTGAATATTTCCTCCAGCATATGACATCATAAAGCTGACATTATCCAGTTGTGTCAGGGCAGCTACTGTTGTGTCAGGTGCTGTTCAGCTGCAGCAGCAGACTTAAATCTCATAATTTCTTCTTTTAGCTAAAAACCAAAAACTCACAAAATAAATCACTTATTTTGCTAAAGATCTTTTATTATTTGCTGATTTTCCCTTCAATTAATTCAAACTTAGTTATATACTTGGCTCTATATAAAGAGGATCAAGCTACACACTAATGACAGGATACTACCCATCTCTCCCACATTCTATTATTCTAAAATATCATCATCTTGCTGCCCATATCTCTAAACATCTCCTTCTCCATTTCTCTTACAAAACCTCTTCTCTTAGAAAGGAACATAACCCACTAACATAACACAAAACTTGCCCAACAGCTATAATCTTATGTATTTATTATATTTAACATCAATATCTCTCATACTTCCATATATTTTTCAAACACATTCTTCACAAAATATCCATGCATACTTCTCATATATCTTTAAACTCCATATCTCACAAAGTATCTATATACAAGATCCACATTCAACAACGTATCTATATATACTTCCCATATAAATTACAAATACCACATCTCACAAAATATATATATTTCTTACCATCTCCATACTTTTCAAGAGATATCAACATTCTTACAAAAGCCTTTCTTATGGAAGGCATAGACTTCTAATACATAAAGCTTTTTTCTTAAAAGGCACAAAGATATCATATTAAAGCCCAACATGGAAGGCAAAACTATTCATATTTGACTAAAAACTAAAAGAGCATTACATGGAGAAAATCATTTAAGTGCATGATAAAGGGGATAAACTTAACCAATCTATGTACACGGCAGGATATATTTTCTCTCCCTCCAGTTGCACCCATATTCCCCCTTTAATCATAAAGTCACTATGAAAGGACTCATAATATCATACTGCACCGCTAAACTCATTTTATCATGCCGCCGGAATGTTATCAGCCCACTAATGTTATATGGTTGGAGCCACACATTATGATGATAAGTCATTATATTTTTATCTCCAAATTTATACTATTGAGTATATTCTAATTCATTATTATTGTATATTGCTAGAATGTTATCAGTCCATTAATGCTATATGGTTGGAGCCACAAGCCATATGAAGTGATGCTATAGCTGAAACCACAAATCATATTAAGATAAGTAGCTATATCTTTATCTTTAAATTTGTGTTATTGAGTACGTGTTACTTAATCATCAGTGTACCATTAGATGCAAGATACTCTAATAATATCGTACTATTTCATAAACATGGATTCATTAATATTTCATTAATGAACATATATAATGATAAATTGAATCCATCTCACTACCAGATGTATATTATTTGGACGTAAACCACCACTCGACATATATCATTTGGACATTAACCACTGCTGGACATTAACCACCGCTAGACATATATTATTTGGACATAAACCATCGCTAGACATATATTATTTGGACATAAACCACGGCTGAACATAAACTATTTGACATACATTATTTGGACATAGACCATTGCTGGACATACCTTATTATGTTGAACATGAACCATAAACCACAGTTGGATGTGGACTATTTTGGACTCATCCCATTGTTGGACATATGACATTTAATTGATTATTCTCTAATATTGGACATCACTTAATATACATAATTATGATATTCAACTCGTCATTTAATCAAAGCTATCATGCTAAACATATTATTTATTTATTTCAACCATTCTCACGATTCTTAGACTTTGGGCTTTATCTATTTTGTAGGCTTAAAAATGCACTGGAAGCCATTGGTCTATGCAGCCCAATATTGAGTTCCGAATTGAATTCCCAAAAACAAATCCGGGTCTAGCAAAGTCACCCCTCCAGCGGAAGACATGTGGCTACGCATAAAAATGGCCCCCGTCACCTGTTAAGTTACAAGACTCTTAATAAGTGCATTACAAGTTGAAATAGTGGTGGAGCCAGGGGGTTATTTTTGGGGGGGGCATATATAATTTTTTTTTCATGTGTGTATGAAATGTAAAATAGTAATGTACAATACTTCATAACTCAATATGTGCTATAAATAAAAGTGTATTTAATTAAAATTAGAAGGAATATAAAAAAGAAAATAATGAAAAGTAAAGTAAAAAATCAAAACAAAGCAAATGCAAAGTACCTAGGAAAGAGTTAAAAACAAGCGGTCAACCGGTCAGCTAGGGGCATAGAGCACTACAAAGTCAAGGGATGAGGGGCCCACGGCACGAAAGCTTCAATCTTTCACTCTTTCTTGTCTAGTTTAGAGTCACTTAGTACAGAACTTTTACTTTTAAACAAACTACAACAGCAGTGGGAGGGAGGAAAAGAAAAGAACTTAAAAGAAAAAAGAAAAGAAGAAGAAGAAGAAGAAGGCAAATGCCAAGTCGCCAACAGAGAGCAGAAGAGAGAGTCATTTGTGTGAGGCAAAATGTTTCTGCAACTGTGTGGAGGACTTGGTGGTGCAGCACATCGGCAAAGTTTTTGACTTTTCAATTTTTCTACTGTTGTGTACAAGTAAGCCCTAGATGTGTTGGAATGAAAATTAGAATCTTTTTTCCCCTTTTATTTGTTGAGGTAATTATTAAAAAACCTGTGTTCATTTTAAAGATATTGAATTTTTAATTATTGTAATTTGTTGACATATGTATTTATGGATAGTATTTTTTTTAAATGAAATTTATGTTTATTTTTAGACTTTCTTAAATATATATGTATTATCAGGTATGGGGGGCCAAAATGATAAGGTTATTTAAAATTTTTCAAATTATTTAGAATATTTCTAAAAAAAAATTATTTTTTTCAAAAATTTTAGAGGGGCCAAGGCCCCCTTGGTCATCAAGTGGCTCTGCCACTGAGTTGAAAGTGGATCAATTTTGGCAATATATAATGGAGATATATAGTATAGAAAACTTACAAAATCTATATCAATGTCAATTTCAATTAAAAAAATGTTATATTATAAATAACCTTTTAATTAAAATAAAAAGGTTTCCATTCGGTTTAAAGGTAAACTTTTTCCTATTGAAAAAGAGTGAGTACTAGTGGCCATTTAAAACTATCTTTTGTAATTAATCTTTATTTTAATAACTATCTTTTTATTTTTAAATTAATTTGAAATTCCAATAGAATATGAAGAAGGAAAAGTAAGATTGAGAAATTAGAAAATCTTGGACAACAATTTTCTGTGTCACAATTTTGATATGACGAACTGTGAGTGGTAAAGAAAAATGGTGGATTCATGTGAAAATGATATACAATCACTCATAATCTATCACATCAAAGTTTTGGTCCTAAAATAATTATTGAGAATTGGATGAGACAGGGCCAGCTCAATAGGTGATGCAATTGATGCAATCACCTAAGGCCCCCAAATAAAAGAAGGCCCCCACTTGTAAAAAAAAAATTATATATATAATATATTTATCTATATATTTTAATTTAAAAAAATTTTAAGTACTTTTATTGGTCAATAAAATGCATTAAAAAGACCCCATTGCACAGGCTGCACAGTTGCGCACTGCACAGTTACACATTGCACAGGCTGCATAGCCCACAGTCATAGGACAACATGTTTTCTTACTTTATCAATTGTTATAAATAATCATACCAATTAATAATTTGATGTGTATCATATCAACTTATTTGTATTATAGTGACACTAATTTATTGAATCATGTAATAAATTAATTTTTATTTGTGCAGGTTTAGACTTTAAAGTGTTCACGACTTTAGAAAAATTGCAATAACCAAGTTCTATTATTCTATACTTTAAATTTTATTTTTAGTTAAATTATCATTTTTAATTATAAATTGTTCAAAATTTCAAAATTAAAATTAATTAAATCTTATTTAAGGTCTACTATGTCACAAGAAAGATTAAATAGATTAGTTATATTATCAATTGAAAAAGAAATGTTAGAGGAGCTTAAATACAAAAACTTAATTAGCAATTTTGCATCTCAAAAAGTAAGAAAAATAGATTTTAAATAAAAAAATTCAATATATATTATTTTATTAATATTTAATATTAAAATTTTCGCCTAAGGCCCCCAAAGTTGTTGAGCCGGCCCTGGTTGAGAGTTTTGACACGTGTTAGTATCTTATGTGTGTTGAAACTTGGAAGGGCACTTGTTATTGTTGCGTACACTCACCTATTGTTAGGATTTAACTTTTATTATATACTAGCATTTAACCTACGCAATGCGTGGGGAACATTTTACACATTTAAAATACCATCAAATTGACATAACAATACAATAAAATACAACAATTAATATGTTTATTAAAGGCTTTGTTTTAATAATACCAATCAATTCAAAAAATAAAAATTACAATTGTGCGATGTAGAGTCAAGTTCAATAACAACGTCAAAAGTCCAATAGCAGAAAATAAAGTCTAAGAACTTATTAACCAAAAAAAATCTAGTGAGCAAAGCCATATTCTAGCTAGCCCTGATGTACTGTAAATGCCAGCTCTGTTTCACTTGGATAAATTGAGTCATCATCAACCACCTGCAAAAACTATAGCACATATGTAGAACCCCCTCAAATGTAGTCCATCTTGAACATGCCAACTACAAAGGTATACACAATAGGAACAAAATGGATTCTTTGGTGTGCTAAATGGGTGATTGTTGTCCAACTGGAGGCAATAGCATAATGAAGACCTATTTAAATGTAACCTTTGAAATAATAGAAACTAATACAACCTTTTGAGCTCCACGTAAGGAGAACATATTCAATAATAATATAAGGTAAAATTCCAATGTATAAATACAAAGAAACATTAGCACTGAGCAATAGAATGACTTACTCCTACTAGGGAAATCCAAATTGGGATGTTGATGCCAAAGATTGATGTTCTAGTCTTAAATAGGTATAAATAAATAAATAAATAAATAAAGCATCAAACATGGTTAACAATTGCAATTTTTAATATACAAACAACATCTAAATTAAATCTGTGAAAAGTTGAAAACCATAAAAGAACAAAGAACCTAAAACAAAATTGGAAAAGAAAAATAAATTCATATTTTTTCTCTGTCAAGTTACACTTTGCTCAATCTTTTGTAGTCTAAATTCTAAGAATGCATCTTACAATCCTAGCCACCAAATTTCCACTATGAAAGTTTCAAGTGTGTAATGGTCACAAGCATTATAGTGTCAAGAGATTTTTTTTTTAATAATTAAAAGCGTAATTCAAGTGGTTCTTTAGAAAATTATACTAAACCGATGTCCAAAGTTGAAGCACATACATGCTAGAGGAATTGCATCTAAAATCTCATCTTTAAAAAATTTAAACACATCAAGCAGTTTGGATATTTTCTGTTTTCTTAACTTTTTACATCAGACTATCAGAGAATAGAGGTAAAATTTCTTCTTTTCACCAAGTATAGACATTTCCTTCACTTTAGATAGACTATTAATTCTACTTTAATTACTTATCAAAGAGAACTTCGAAAGAAAACCACTTCCATTTTTGCACAAACAACATTAAAAAAAAATTTCTTAGGTGGTACAAACTACTTCCTATTCTTCTCAAATAGCACTTGAATTTACATATCCAAAAATTGGGTTTTTATTAAATACTCCAAAATATGTATAAAAAATATAAGCAACAATACCTGAATAACCTTCTAAAATATAAGCAACAATACCTGAATAACCTTCAAAAATTGGGTTTTTATAGTCAATAATTAATTATTTTCATTCATATACCAAAGCAACAATACCTGAATAACCTTCTAAAATATAAGCCTTTTTCTGTTCTTCATGAGCAAAATTCTAGCAACGCAAAACAGCTACCAGTTCAACTTCTAGAGGATCTTCAAATTGTCTTCTTCTTTTTTTTCTTTTTTTTTTCTTTTTTTTTTTTTTTTTTTTTTTGCATAGCAGTGTCATTAGAAGAAACACTGAATTTCATATAATGGCACCCACTCTGGCAGCTCCCAACTACTAAAAATATCTTCCTGTGGTGGTTAATTGTGCATTGTACCTCGGTTTTCTGCACTATTTTATTGCTGATGAACTGACGGAACTCGTCCAAAAGAAAAATAAATTTCAATTATTGAAAACAACTGAAATAAAAAATTTATTCCATTTGAAATGAATCTGTTTGACTACTAAAGGTGCGTTTGGATACCGCTTATTTTGCTGAAAACTGAAAATAATTAAAAAATATTTTTCGGTACTGTTCACACTAAAAACACTGTTCATATGCCTTGATGCACTGTTCATGACATGAACAGTGCACCAGGTGCTGGTCCAAAAAAAAAAAAAGGCTGAAACACAAAACGCAGGGCTGTTACACGCAATCCAAACGCTTACTAAATGTATATTGAACAATATATAAGAAAACCTTGAATAAAAAAGAATTACATTAACTCACATTTAAAAAAACAAAGGTTGTTACACCTCTGTGATATAAAAGACACAATAACCAACATCTTGAGTTATTCTTGTTACTGTACAATGTTATGGGAAAACAATGCACTTCAAAACACTAAACAAAGTGGCATAATCTTTAATGGGAGGTTGTAGGCATCAAGACCTATTATAAAAATATGAAGAATGGAAGTATTTGCCTATTTTAAAAATACTAAACATTGATATATGAAACAGCAAATGAGTTCCACTAACCATTACATATATCATGAATTCCATCCAACACATGATAGATATTATTAATTTAGCCAACTTTGAAAGCAAAACAATATATATATTTTTATATATATATATATGAATAAAAATTCTACTTTGATTTTAGTTTAATTTTTTAGTTTTGTTTTAGACCTACTATCATATAGTATATCTTCAATTTGTTATGCCTTCCAAAAAGAAAAAGAAGAATGATATTATTACATCAAAACCAAAATAATCATATTGGCTAAAGAAACAATATATTTTTTAAAAATCTTATAGTTGAAGATAATAATTCTTTACTACAAATTGGCAGGACTGATACATACAAATATTTATGCATGTGCACATTTATATACCTTGCTATCCCTTTTTTTAACTAAGCCAAAATTCCAATGAGATAATTATGATAAAGTTTTAATCATCTCAAAACAGAATAAAAGTACTTACAGAGCATGCTCTTAAAAAAATTCCAAGGCATAGGTAGGAGCTTTCTCTGTGAATGACCTCAAGCTATGTATCCACACCCAATTTTGCATCCCACCTTGGCCATGGGAAATTTTAAACCAACTCTGTAAAAAAAACTATTCAAGTTCTATTTTGTCAACCCACAAATTAGCCAACAATATTTCTAAAAGGCAATCTTTGAAAGAAAAAACATATTATCACCAAAACTAATCAAAGACGTAAATGTGTTGCAAAATTGATTTACCAATTGCAATTTCTTTAAGCTTTTATTAAAATGATAAATTGCACATACAAATGTGACCTATAGAAACTAAAGCAATAGAAATCAAAATATAAAAATCAAAACCCTCAAATGGAAATCTCAACACATAAAAGTAAAACACATGAGAGCTACTTCACCCTCACACCAATCGTCCCTGTAAGGAGGTTTAAAATATTTTCACTATTGTTAATGCCCTATCATAAAACATTAATTTTTTCAAGATTCTTCTATTTTAAAAATCATTATGAAGTTTCATCTCTTTAAATTTTATATATAAGAGACATTTAATACCGCATGACTATGAGAAATTTCATCAAATATATGGCATGTAACATTGACCAAAAAAAAAAAGATGATATTCTAGACAGATTGGGTCTCAGATTGGACTGGTAAAAAAAAAAAAAAAATTGTGTGACAAATTGGGGAAAAAACGGATAAAAGAACTTGAAAATAGAACTGTGTGTGTGACAAATTGGGGAAAAGGCGCTCAAAGAACTTGAAAATAACGGGTAAAAAAAGAACATACAAAAAAATAAATAAATAAAAATGTTTCAATGCAGATTTATAAATTAAAAAAAAAAAAAAAACCATTATCATCTAGAGTCCTCTGTTTACAGCAATGTGAATATACTAAAATACCCATAACTAAACCATTCTAATCTAGAGTCCTTAATAAAAACCAAATCTTACCCAAATACCCAAATGAAAAACAATCCAACCAAAAGAACCAAATCTAAAGCAAATTTAATCCACAAATTTTAAAAAAGAAATTAAAAAAAAAAAAACTTAACCGTTGGCCTTATAGAATAATATCTAAAAATCCCTTAATAGTAAAAGGTAAAGGGATCCGGATCCATTGGATTGCCCAACAGAGTCATAATCGGTGTGTGTGGGTTTTGAGTTTGACCCGTGGTGATAGAGTCCTAAACCAAAACACAATACAATTCCACAATAGTACACCCACCAATTAGCACTGTTTCTGGCAGGGATAGAATGGGGAAAAAGACAAAAAACCGAGGGGAAAAAACAAAAACAGTAAACCCATCTACTTTTCAATAAGGGTGAAAGAAGAACCCTAGAAAGTTCAAAGAAAAAAATAAAGAGAATAAACAGCCGGCTTTTCTTATTTTTGAAAAAATCGAAAAAGAAAAGCATCAGTGAGAAGTTCCAAGGAAAAATCAATGCGTACCTTCTGAATACACTATTGTAGAGAAAGGATGGGGCAGCGAATGAACAGAGCAGAGAAGGGATGGGGCAGAGAACAAACGGAGCAGCAATTTCTATCTTTTTCTCTTTCTACATATAGCAATTTTTTTTTTTTTTAATAACAGCAAGCCTTTTTATTACACGGTTAGTTTTCTTTTTTATACTAAGAGACTGTTAAACAGTGTTACGGCATTGCTGAACAGTAAAATGTTTCGTTTTTTAATTGGGAACGTGGCTTAAAGTTAGATGACCTTTTTTCCTACGTGGCAGCACCACCTTAATTGTAGGAAAAGGCTTCTGCCATTTGGTAGGTTTAAATAAATAAATCATAAAAAATAAAAACATTTGAAGGTTAAGTAACACCAAACTCAAGTTTAATAACATAATTTAGCATTGCTACTTCATTTTGTATATAAGTGATCAATAAAATGGAACATAGTGGTTATAATGAAGGTCATTCATATTAAAGTAGCATACTGAATTCACGAAATTGAGTATATATACTTTGGGCAATGAAATAAAATTAGGCATTATATTAATGAACTAATTTATGGAAAAAAAAATTATAAAACTACATATCCAATCATTTTGACATGAAACCAACTATTTTAGAATTAGTACCTATAATTTTAAGAATTAAGATACATACTTTGGCATTATAGGCATTCCACTACTATCAATTATTACACCATGACCCACAAACACCTGTAGGGAAAAATGATGGAGACCATAAACCATATGTAAAAACTCAATTTGAAATTGCAATGAACAATTTCAGAATCATCATAAATTCAAATTCAAATTCCCTCAAAATCACGACAATGTAATCTTTGAGGTAGACTGAATTAAAAACCTCAGAAATACAAATTAGGCAAACTGATTAGAAAGCATAGCCAAAACAGAAAAACAAAACAAAAGAGAATCCTAACAATATATTTTGCTACTGAAAATTGATGGGAAAAACCTAACTAAATCATAATATGGTTTTACAGTTCAGTTCAGTCCAGTCCAAAACAAAAACTAATTGAATCCAAATACTTCTAAAGAGATGATCATGATCATCAACATGAAAATTCCCTTTAAGAATCAAAGATGCACAATAGGATCCTTTAGTTATATATTTTAATTGAGTCATGTGAGTTTAAGCATAAAGAGCACTACAATATTTAGACATACAAAACCTAAGAAATCACCCTATACTAAGCCAGTCAAAAGCATTGAAGTAAATATCTTAATTCTAGTAAGTTTACTCTAAAAAGTTATTCATGTAAAACTACTATTGGTACACTTTCCATGTTGTTTTCATTTATATTCTGGCCCTTAAAAGTATAAGGGGGTGGCTGTGTTCTGGAGGTATTCCTTTAGGCATATTTCAAACATATTACCGGGAAGAAAAGAAAAGAAAAAAGGATCAAAGATATAGTAAATGGCATCATACAGCTATGGGCTACCCTTTGCTTTCTCATTTGTAGGCATCTATTTTATGAGTCAATAGTGCAATCATCTTAATGGTATTAAAAGTCAGAGGATTCGTTTTGCAGGTATATATTTTCTAAACAACATAATACAAAGGAAATAAAATGCAGTCTATAAGACATGTTTTCAAACACGTATCATGCTAAAAAACTCAGTCAACAATCATGCAAACACTGTTAACATAGTTAAGATAAATCTATTGTATATTAATTAGAAGCCCAACTACTAAAACAATCTAAATATCGTAGCCTTTGAATTATAAGTCTAGAGTACCCTAAAAAAACGAATCCAAATATTCCAAGCAAAACCAAATCATTTCAAAGGCTGCAGAATGAAGAAGTAATTGAATTAAAAATCAGAGGAGAAAAAATGAAAAAAAAAATTGAAGATTTTGGTAATCTAACAATCAATTAAGATAAACAATCTTTCTCAAAAAAAAAAAAAAAAAAGATAAACAGGATACATAAACCATATCGTTTGAGATCAATGCATGTCACTATTTGAAGGCCAAAGAGGTATTCTGTATTAAGTGTGATTCAATAACATATAATTAATAACCACCAGAAAACTAATCTTCATGATCATGTGCATGGCAGTATACACTAAAAAATGGCATAAAAAATATTTTAAAATAAGATCAGTGCGAAAAGGTATTTAACAGAAGTAATAGTAAGTCCTAAACACAAATAGAAAAAAGTACAGTGTCTCATATAAGAAAGGTGAAGTCCTAAAAAAGTAATAAAACCTGTGTTAGTGACAGATTGCCTACCTACTTTCTGCTCTATACACAGATAGAAAAACCAATGATAGATAAATTGGGAGAAAAAGAAGCATCATGTATTGGAGGAAAAAAGAACGGATCAAGTATGGAAAAAGAGTAAGAAAGAAAAAAATCTGGAGAATATTAATAGATAAAATCTATAGTGCTAAAGCCTCACAATTGTCTTTCCCAATGACCATAAGATTCATAACTAATGCCCATTCCCTTATCATTTCACAGTTGCCACATTACAATGGAAATTTCAATGTCATACATATAAATTCAATGTATATGCCAATCCGGATGCCCACCAAAAGCCAAACACAAACAGATAAACCAAAATATTGAATCAAAAATTTCAACGTCATACATATAAATTCAATGTATATGCCAATCTGAATGCCCACCAAAAGCCAAACACAAACAGAGAAGCCAAAATATTGAATCAAAAATCTAATATTGATTCAATTTGCTCTCTATGATGATTGATTTAATCTATCCAATATTGATTCACATTTAGCAAAGTAAACTAACAAACGTAATTGAAATTTGAAAACAAAAAACAAAAAAAACAAAAATTTAGAACTGGCTGCAATTCCTTTTACTATTATACTTTCATATTTCACAATTTAAACCCATTAAAACCCAACATCAAAAACAAAACAAAAAATCAAGACCTAAAAAGTCTCTTTTAAAAAAATATGAACTAAAATCTACAAAGTAATAAACTTAGTGTAAAGAAAGTTATACTATTAGATTTCAAAATCCCACAATTTCACTCCCCCTTGCAATAAAAACAGAACAGGTAAGAGGCCATTATAACTCAGGTAGGATTTTCATATTGTGAGGGGTTTTCCCTGATTTTAACGAATAGAGAGGAAAAGGGTTATGAATCCAAATTCCTAAATTGACAGCAAACCATAATCGAAGAGAATATTAGGAAAATTAATTGAGACTTTTGCTTTGATTAAATTAGAGACTCTAGATTGTAGAAAGATTCCAATTAAAGATCCTGCATCAATTTTAGCCTTTTTTGTCTGAAGATAAGCTGTCTTACATCAATATGGTTTTAGAGCTGTCCTAATTTATAGACTCCTCTCTTTCACAACACCCTCAAAAAAAGGTGGTACCTAGTGCACAAAACTCCCACTTTTGCGGGGCCTGGGAGAAGTTATTGGTAGGTAGCCTTACCCCCATTATTATTATTTTTTTTTTTGAGAGGCTGATTCCCAAACTCAAACCCACGACCTATCACTTTTGGTGGAAGGCACTTGCCATCACACCAAGGCCCAACCTCATTTCACAACACCCATTGATGCAAGAGGCAGTGAGAAGGATTTATTTTATTTTATTTTATGTATCAAGGGCAATTTTGTAATTTCTTAATATTCTGGAATGGCTGTGCTTATATAGTCCATTGGGTCTTACTTTAGTTTTATTTTAAGTTTGGTTATTTAGTTGGGCTTAGTAGTAAAAGTCTAAGGAGTCCAAGTCCAAGTCTTATTAGGGTTTTAAGAAATCCTAGTTCAACTAGGATTAGGTATTATTAGACTTCTATTTAAAGAATTGTAGTGTTTTCTGTTGAGATGATTAATGTTTTCAAAATTTATGCCAAGGAACCCTAGGTGTGATGCTTAGGAAGTCTAGGTGTAATTCCTAGATATTTATCTGTTCCTGATCACAGCACAGGAATAGCCACCCAAACCTTGATTGTTCTCCTCTCCCCAAACCCTGCTACTAATCCTTGTCCCCTTTGGAAACCCTATTATCCCTCTTATTTTCTAACCTATTTCCTAGGAATGCAAGCACGGTGAAGAAGGATTAAATTCTCTCTCCAATACCATCCATGAAGTTCAATAGCCCATTTAGTCGTACCATGCTAACAATTACATAACCAATGATCCTAATACGCTATAATTGATACACACAACTTTCTCCAACTGAAAAAGATCTATTAGAACTAAACATAAGTGGTTCACCACAACATATATAGTTCAGATCAATGGTTTGGCACCCTACAAGTACAATCTAATTCAATCTATCCAACACAACCAGCTACATTGAAAGTTGGCATGATATGAGGGTTTAAATTATCATTATTGTCCAATATACAACAGAATTAGCAGGCCTAAATTTCCCAGCTTACAGTCTATACGTGGTCCTTATCGGGAGAGATCGGGAAGCGAGTCTCGACGAGGCAAAGGGCTTTGAAGTAATTCTAGAGGAGGTCGTGATGAGTGGTGGGAGTCGGGTCGGGCGTGCACTCCAAATCGGTGAGGTACTGCTTTAGGGTTTGGAGATCGTCCTCGAGGTTCTGAGCTTTGCGCTCAGAGTAATTGAAAGCGATGTAGTTATGGATAGGGGTGTAGTTATGTGTAAGGGTGGCCCTTCCAAAATTTTGAATTTTTAAAAATATATATATATATAATTATTTTCAAATTTTCAAATTTTAGTCTAAAAAATAAGAGTTGGCCCCCCCAAATATTTGATTTAGTTCAATGATGCTCTTAAAAAAAAAAAATTGGTCTAATAATTATAGAGACATAACATTATTTTTCATAATTCTATTTTTTATTGTAAAATATGATATTATATCTATTAAATATTTGATAAAGTTTGGCACCAAACATATTTGAATAATTAAATCTATATTTTTTTCAACCAGTTATGTGGCAATTAACAAGTCATTGACTCATTAAAAAAATAATGTCTCTTTAGTTACTACATAATGGGTTAGAGCAAGATAGCTTCAAATATGTTTGAAGCCTAACTTATTCCTCCAAGTTTTGGATCATTCATGTTTTTGAAAATTTCATTAGTTCAATTGAAAGATTTTTTACTTACTTTAGTATAAAATTTGATCATTTGTATCGAAAATGAAATTTTTTAAGAATTTCACTATAAAAATAGTAAAAAAGAATTTTATTTTAGGTTAGATCGCCACCAAACATAATTTTGATTGAAATTACTAAGCTCTTTTTGTTGTTGTTTGATGTGTGTATATATATAACTTATCAAATAAAAAAGTGTGTATATAATATAAAAAAAAGTGTATGTATATGTGTATGCGGGGTTGTCTTGATAAATATATTAGAGTTGCAACTTGGTCCCCCCAAACAAAAATTCCTGGCTTCGCCCCTGGTAGGAGTCAATGTATTGATTGTGCACATATGAAGGGCTAAAGAGATTTCCTCTCTAAGTCTAGGAAATCGAATCTACTTTCAAATACCCTATAAATACGTAAAATATTTTTGGACAAACTACATATTTGGTTCCTAATCTTTACGTTGAATGTCAATTTAGTTCTTAACCATTTAAATGTGTCAATTTGGTCCCTAACCATTTAGTATTGTGTCAAAAAGATTCCTATTGTTGGGGACATATTTGATGTAATTGGCTAATCTTTTGACAAAACGCACTTTATTTGTAATTTGGTAGATCTAGAATGGGTTTAGCACTTCAAGAAACAAGTGTTCAAGCTTAGTATTGAAGCCATGTAAGTCTGACCAAGAAACAAGTGAAGGAGGTGTTGTTCATTAAAGTTCGACAGCAGTCTCGACAGAAAGACTTCTATCGATGTTTAATGCTGAAGCTCGACAGAAGCTCAACACAAGCTGTATCTGTCGAGAATTACGAAATCAGAAATTCCAGATCTGATTACACGCATATCCTTGAGTATTTTGGTAGGTTTATTTTCTCACAATCCTAGACATATATAATGATTATTTTAAGAGCCGTCATAAGTGATGCAAAATGTTGCAAAAGAATAATCCATATATATTGTGACCGAAGACAGAAATTACCCTAGTTCATCATATTCTCTGTAGAAGCTACTGCATCTTTACGCCAAGGGTTTTGTGACCAAGGAGCTTCTTAATCTTCATCGTTGATGAACTGAAGAACTTTGCAGCCAACATTTTCCTCAAGTTGGAGTGTTAGCCACGTACTGGGATCCATGCATCATTAGTTAGTCACGTATTGGGATTCGTGCATTGAACAGAGAGATTGTCGTTACAATACAAGTTCAATTAGGTATTGGGGTAAGGGTTTAACTGCATGGTTTTGAAACCCGGACCAGACCGTACGGTCCAACTGGGTTAACTGGGAACTGCTTCTTGAAATGGTTCTTTAAACTCCAAAACCCATTCTACACAAAAAACCCAGTGGATCGTGCGAACTGCGGTCGAACCGTCCGGGTTTGAAAACCATGGACGGTTCTCACAGTTCCAGTCCAAGCTTGAAAAAAAAAAAAAAAAAAAACATTATCTACCTGCTACAGGCTTACAGAAGTAGATCTCCATTATTGTAGCTTCAAACATGCTGTTAAACGTTGAGACTTGAGATTACATCATAGTTTCTTATCATTCTTCTTCTCTATATTGCTCTCTCTTGTTCTTTCTTTGGTAGCGTTTGGATTCAGATGAAAATGAGCTGTGTTTGTGTTTTTTTTTTTTTTTTAAAGGACCAACGCCTTTTGCATTGTTCATGGGACATGAACAGTGCAATTAGGCAAATGAACAGTAACTTGCACGTGAACAGTAATTTTTTAATTATTTTCAGTTTTTAGCAAAATAAGCGGTATCCAAATGCACCATTTGTCTCAGGATTCTTCATTTTCTCTTTTCTCTTGTTATTTCTGCGTTTTTGCCTCCTCTGTCTTCCTCTCTTCTCTTGTTATTTCTTGTTTTTGCCTTCTCATGTACTCAACCTGACTGTCAACCACAGCCTTTATTCTTGGGCTTCGATTTTAATCCGGTGGACAAAACAATGTTTTCATTTCTCACTTTTCTAGGATTCTAGCTTTAGTTTATATTTTATTTTTAAAATTTCATGGGGGAATGGGTAAAGTACCAGAGCCTTGGGTCTCTCAACAAAAGACAAAAGTTGAGTGGGAGACAAACTAATAACCACTGCCGCCACTGTTCAAATTTATTATTATTATTATTTTTTTTTTTTTGTAGAAAAACCAGAAATGTCTATTAACTTTTATATTGGGTTTCATAAAAATAAAATAAAAAAGTTTATAAATAGTCAAATATTTGGTACTATTTTAGGTAATTTTTCAATTTTTATTAATTTAATATTTTAATTAATTATTAAATTAATTATGACGTCATCACGATTCAACTTTGGTCTGACCTTAAACCTTGAACCTTTCCCCTTTTATAGTTCATTGAACGGTCCGGGTCTGAAAACCATGTTCAACTATAGGTTGGTATTAGGTACTAGGATTCATTTTATTTGTAACCACTTGTTTTGATAATAGTGGATTCTCGGGAGTGGTAACCTTAAATTCACTCGGTAGGGTTTTGCTTCGGTGCTTTTCCCCATTCGTAAACAAATCACTTGTGTCAAATTTATTTTCCGCTGCATTTTACTTAGTTGATGATTTTTTTTATTTTTTTATATGAGATAGAATATCTACTCTAACCTAATCTAAGTGTATAAGTGTATAGAATTTCTTGAAGCACTTAGTTGGTGATTTATTTGTGTTACCACGCTATTGCATGTTAAATTGATGTAATTAATTCACTTTGGTAATTAATTAATTAATTTGCCAAAGGGGTCAATATATTCTTGGCCTATCAAGTGGACATATTTGATGTAATTGGCTAATCCTTTGACAAACGCACTTTACTTGTAATTAGGTAGATCTAGGATGGGTTGAGTACTTCAAGAAACAAGTGTTCAAGCTTAGTATTGAAACCATGCAAGTCTGACCAAGAAACAAGTAAAGGAAGTGTTGTTCATTAAAGCTCGACAACAATCTCGACAGAAAGACTTCTATCGAGGTTTAATGTTGAAGCTCGACACAAGCTTGACACAAGCTGTATCTGTCGAGAATTACGAAATCAAAAATTCCAGATCTGATTACACGCATATCCTTAAGTATTTTGTGTAGGGTTTCTTTTCTCACAACCCTAGACATATATAAGGATTATTTTAAGAAACAAGTGTTCAAGCTTAATGTTCAAGCTTAGTATTGAAGCCATGCAAGTTTGACCAAGAAACAAGTGAAGGAAGTACTGTTCATTAAAGCTCAATAGCAATCTCGACAGAAGCTCGATAGAAGCTGTATCTGTCAAGAATTACAAAATTAGAAATTCCAGATCTGATTACACGCATATCCTTGAGTATTTGTGTAGGGTTTTTTTTCTCACAATCCTAGACATATATAAGGATTATTTTAAGAGTCATCATAAGTGATGCAAGGTGTTGCAAAAGAATAATCCATGCATATTGTGACCGGAGACAGAAATTATCCTAGTTCATCATATTCTCTGTAGAAGCTACTGCGTGTTTACGCCAAGGGTTTTGTGACCAAGAAGCTTCCTGATCTTCATCGTTGATGAACTAGAGAACTTTGCAGTCAACATCTTCCTTAAGTTGGAGTGTTAGTCACGTACTGGGATCCGTGCATCATTGGTTAGTCATGTACTAGAATTCGTGCATTGAACAGAGAGATTGCCACTACAATACAAGTCCAATTGGGTATTGTGGTAAGGGTTCAACTGTAGGTTGGTATTAGATACTGAGATTCCTTTTACTTGTAACCGCTTGTTTTGATAATAGTGGATTCTCGAGAGTGGTGACCTTAAATTCACCCTGTGGATTTTGTCTCAGTGGTTTTCTCCATTTGTAAATAAATCACTTGTATCAAATTTATTTTCCACTGCATTTAACTTAGTTAGTGATTTGTTTGTGCTACCACGCTATTACATGTTAAATTGACGTAATTAATTCACTTGGGTAATTAATTAATTAATTTGGCAAAGAGGTCAATACATTCTTGGTCTATCACCTACCGTTAAGTGGCGAATGAAAAATATTGACGTGGCTAACAGTAAAAAAAATATTGGTTTTATTGCCACATAACATTGCCACTTGGATTGCCATGTCAACCTAAAATAAATGATGTGAGGCAAATGTCCTTTTTATACTTTAGTGTTGTTGTTCTATTTTCTAAAAACATCATTTTATTTATGTTTTAAAAAAAAAAAATTGGTTTGGTTTTGATCAATGTGGCCTCTTACAGAAGCAACAACAAATACTTACAGCAGGAAGATCTACACTTGGGTAATTGAAGTCCAAAGGCTAGGGTTGTTCTTCAACAATCATGAATTCTTAAAACAACCCAACAAACTGTCACCGCCAAGTATGTAGTTTACCCAATATTTTTTATCCGCAAATTTGGTTTCAAATATATTTGTAAGAGAATGTCACACAAGTACATACCTCTTATAACTGCTTTTCTTGTAAAATTGTAATTGTACTACCTACAAAGTGAAGTCCGAATAGAATTGTAGAGATTTACTCTTTCAAACACTCGATTAGCTTTGTAATGGTAAGTCTGATACCAAAATCATTCCCATAACTTTTCTACATGGCAACTTGTGAGTGGTGAAATTATGGACCTATCATTTTTTCCAGGGGCGGCTCTACCCTTTATTCAAGGGGTTCTAACTTAAAAAAAATATATATATTTATAATATATTTTTTTTGTTAGTTTAATACTTTAATTTGTTCTTAAATATATTTTTGCACACCCTAACTTAAATCTTATACACCCTTACTACAAGTATTTCTAACTCTAAGAGTACGAGTAAGTGTTTGTGAACTGTAAGTGTCACTCTTTATTATAAATTTATATTATATGTGTGTTAATGTGTCTAATATTAATTGTGTGCATTACTTTTTGTTATAATGTTATTTGTGTGTACAGTATAAATTTAATAATTAGGAACTAGAGAGAGTTTATTACATGTGTGTGTATTGTTATCATGTTATAATAACTTTTTGTTATAAAGTCAGAAAAATTCAAAAAGAAAAATTGTAAAGTTAGTGATTGTTCAAACATTTGATTGGTTAAGTAGACACGTAGTGTATTATTTTATGTATGAATGAGTGTAGCTGTGTGTGTCAATAATTAATACAGAGCCAATGCGTTATGTTTATTCATTTAGTTTAAAATATTTTTATAAAAACAATGACAAATTAATAGATAATAACAACTGCATAAAAATAAAAATGTTAGACAATTTTAACAAAATAAAATGGTCATAGCTACCCACATTGGCAATAAATACTCATAATGAACTATCATGTAACAATTCAAAATTTGAAAACTTGTAGAAGGAAAATGTAAATTTTTTTTTTTTTTGTTAATAACTTGATATATTCAAGTTCTCTTTTTATTTACAATTTTTTAATTTAAGTTTCTTAATGACTCTCCTAAACAAAATTTTTGAAACCGCCACTGATTTTTTCCCACCACTTGCAACTCACCATGTAGGTTAGTTGTGGCCAAAATTGTGGAAATTGTTATAGTAGTAGACTTACTTGTAAATGGGTGACTTTCCCTATTGCAAGAGTTAAAAATGGTGACTAGATTTTTTTTTTCTCCCTCCTTAGCTAGTAAGACAGTGTTGCTTTGGAGTGTTAACGTATTTTGATTTAACACATCACCAGCTTGGGAAATGACAAAATACATGACTTGGGGTGCCAACATGTCACTTGATTGCCAAATTATCACAAATCATGGATGAAATGATTTTGGCAAGTCTAATACCAAAATCATTTCCATAACTTGTTTACATGACAACTTGTGAGTGATAGAATTATGGACCCATTATTTTTTTTTCACCACTTATAACTCGCCACGTAAGCTAATTATGGCCAAAATTGTGGAAATTGTTATAGTAGTAGAGACTTACTTTGTAAATGGGTGACTTTCCCTATTGCAAGAGTTGAAAACGGTGACGAGGTGATTGTTTGGATAGCGCGTCCACGTCCAGTGTCTAGTGTCTAACGTTTTTTTAGTGGGTCCCGTGCACTATTCATAAGACTCACAAGTACTTCTTTTTTTTTTTTTTCACAAAAACAATTTTAAAACTGGATCCTACGGTACTATTTACATATTTAAAAATTATTTTGTTACTTCAGTTTTCAGCAATAAACCGTAACTATAGATTTTTTTTTTTTTTTTTTTTTTTTTTTTTATCTCCATCCTTAGCTAGTAAGATAGTGTTGCTTTGCTTTGTTTTCTCAAAAAAAGAAAAGAAAAGATAGTGTTGACCGGACCGTGGCCGATTCCTCTGGTTAAAAGAGAGAGAAAAAAAAGACAGTGGGAATAAGCTGACGAGTGAGTCCTGCCTCCTGCTTTCAACCTTCTTTTCATATTCATTTCGTTTTCTCAGAATCGAAATTCAAAAAATTCATGATGTCTGAAACCGAGTTCCATGGTTCAAGCTCTGTTGCTGCTGCTACTACTACTACTCCATTATTACCCCATTATCACTCTCAGCATCAGCAACACCAATTCCTTAGCCATGGGAGTGTGACTGTGACCCCTCAGCCTCAGCATCAACAACACCAACAAAGCCTTTCACTTGCACAGAGAATGCAACGAGACACATGCTTCCGCTGCCATCAGCAAGGTCACTGGGCTATATATTGTCCCTTCAAAACCCCACCCAGCAAATCTGAGCCGTCCACTTCCACTCCCAGCCCCACCAGCGCTCTTGATCTCCCCCTCCTTCGCTGCCGTTGTGGCCGGTACTGTCTCGTTCGGGTTGCTCAAACCGACAAGAACCCCGGCAGGAAGTTCTACACTTGCCCTGGTGTTAATGTCAGAACATCATATACGATCATCAATTTCGATACTTTTTTTGATCTGGGTACTTTCGGGTTTCGATTTCTGTTAATGTTCTTTTTGTTTGTCACGTTTTTAACAGGGTAGCAAATGTAAGTTCTTTAAGTGGTGTGACGAAGTCAAAACAAATGGTGAAGTCAAAACGTGTTTTTGTCGAGCTGGGCCCTGTGCATGGGATATGATGACAAGTGGTCCCAATGCGGGTCGAGGCTACTTTGTCTGCAGAGTCCCCAAGGTGTACCTGCCCTCATTCAATATTTCTTGTAGATAATCTAGTTTATTGCAGCTATAATTTCTGGCTTCTTGATATATATGGCATG
The DNA here is from genome assembly GCA_030021035.2 of Notholithocarpus densiflorus. Classification (NCBI taxonomy): domain Eukaryota; kingdom Viridiplantae; phylum Streptophyta; class Magnoliopsida; order Fagales; family Fagaceae; genus Notholithocarpus; species Notholithocarpus densiflorus. Next base: position 7,492,297 of record JARYZH020000009.1, on the reverse strand, counting down.
CACAAATTTGTTTTAGGCTTTGTACCTAATGTTGATTTTGATTGTATGAACTCTTTCCCAGTTGTGATAGATATAGAACCATTGAGTAAGCTCACCAACTTCAATAAAAGTCACTAATTTGTTTTGTATTGCTATGAAAACGTGGGTTCATAAACCTGGTTTCTTTGATGGTCTATGTTTCTGATTGGTAATTTGGTACTTTTTCATGGAATATCAATTGCTTAGCTTAATTGAACCACTTGATTGTATTTCATTAACTTAAGAACTGCTGGCCTAGCACTCCGCGGTTTAGTATCTGCTTTTGTTGGCATGATTAATCCTTCTTGCAATACCTGATTGAGTGTGACTTATTAACATGTATAGAAGAAAAGTATGTACTTGTTGAACTCACAGTTGGATTTTCCATTTAACAATCACTACCGTTGATTCACCAACAAGTTGAGGCATGTAATACAAATTCATATGAGCTGGGTGATTAAGCATGTAGTGATGTTTTGTGATATAAATTTTCTCAGTGTCCAAGATGCGTTTATATTGTATGGTCCTTTGCTTATTTCATTGTTGGCGTTAATATTATTAAATATAATGTGCCAAACATCCATCTGTAAGTGGGTCTTGCTCAGTTCCAACTACTTATACAGCACCTTGTCCATAAACCAATACAGATAAAAATAAACTAAGAAAATTGAAAAGATATAGATCCAATGGCAGCATTTTAGGAGAGCAGCCTCTGTTCATTTTGTGTATCCTCCTTATGGAGCATTTTAAAATCACGGATTTGCCATTCTTTCACATACTAGTTGATATCTGATTGATGGATTGTGGCTTTGAAACAGGGACAAGGAGCTTGTCGTTTCCTTCAATGGGAGGATACTCAAGAAATTACCACAATTAATGATCTTGTAGATGAAACCAAACATGACATATCTGCAGATTCTACTTCAAGAAGCCATGAGTTAGTCACTAAAATGGGTGGTTTGAGTATTAAGAATTTAAAGAGGAAGTTTGATTCACTAGAGATGGAAAATCCTCAACATCTCCCAACTTCTGTGGCTGTAAATGAATATTTTGAGAAAGATCAAGAGCCTGTCATAGAGAGGAGTGAACATGATGAGACTTCAGAGAATTTAACATCTACAAAGTATATTGATCCATCACGAGTTGAGGACTCTTCAAATCTCCAAGACCTAGTTATGCAGGTTGAGTTGAGTTCCACTATGAAGAAATCACTCCTAATTACCCATCTGACATCTCAGGCTGAGATTCATTGCCGACAGGCTGAGTTCTGGAGGCAGATTACTGCTGCTGGAGACACTTCTACTGAAGGTATTTTCTTGCATATGTGCACATTTGCTATGTATCCTACAGTTACTGCCCAACCCAACCCCAACCCCCACCCTCCCCCCCCCCTCCCCCACCATATCTTTATAGTTTATGTTTCTCTTGCTTTATTCTTGCTAACTTGCTGCTTGCCCTTATCAATTATGTGTTAATATATATTTTTTTTCTTCCAGTGACAGATTGTATAAGTCAAATTTTAGAACTTCATATTCTGGGTTGGTTGGGCCGGCTTGCTTTCCCTCCTCCTCGATGTTTATTAGTTCTTCCACCTCGGCCTTTCTTTTGCTGTAAATACAGATTACATTCCATTTGTTTGGTTTTTTTCCCTCTTTCATCTTTGGTTATGACTCCGATTCATATTTTTGGCAGGTGTTTTCCCTAATTTTGATCCCATATTTGTTCCTCGAGCTAAAGATGTGTCTAATTGTGAAGGCTCTGCTGACCTGCATCATAGCCCTTCAATTGTTGAATTTGATGAGACATCATCACAAATATCTTGTCGTGATGCTCAGTCTTCAAGTGAATTGTCAATCCCCAAGAGTCCTCCTGCTTTGCTAAAAGGCAGCGTAACAACTTTAAACATGGATGTGCTTGAGCAGACAGTGTTGCATGTTCAAAATCAGCTTCTTACCCATCTTGAATCAATGAATCCGCTTGAACACGAGTCCATGACACAGGTGGTAGAATCTACTTTTATCGTTTTGGATCGTCTATTAGTTAATTATACACCTTTTCAAGAGCGTGTGAAGGAGTTCATTGCCTGTGCATCATCATTTGCTGATATAGAGCAGTCTATCAACAACGAACATTCTTTTCAAGAGTTGATGGAGCAGTACCATAGTGAGAAAGTAAGGTATGATGATATCTCACGCATCCATGATGAAATAATGACTGCATTTACAGACTCCAATCAGCGGCTTCACTCACTTCGTGAAGAAGCTTCCTGTGTCAAAGAGTTGCTTCTTCGAATTGAGAATCAGTTGTCCAGTTGTGAGGCTGAGACTAAGGAGCTAGAGACACTTGTAGGTGAGGTTTCTAGGGATATGTTGGAGTCTCAAAAGTGTTTGCAGACTGCATCTCAGGAAGCAGAAGAGGCAATAAAACTTTGTCATCAAAGGGAGCAAAAGCGTAATGCAGCCAAGGCAGCCTTAGAGATGGCAAGAATGAAGCTTTGGCAGTGATTGTATATTAACCATTCTCAATGTAAACTACAACAATGGTGTTTATATATGTAGATTATGCTGTATGATAGTGTAGATTGATGAGTCTCCTTAGTCCTTTCCCCCTTTTCTCTTTCAAAGTAGAAACGCTAACCAACTTTTTGCAAGCTTGGTAACTGAATATAGCTCATGAAAGAATTTGTTCTAAATTACTTGCTTATACACACATGCAAACCGTTCTCTGACCTGTGCTTTCGGTCTTGTTTGAACTTTGAACACAATGATTGTATATAGTTGTTTCCATTAGCCCCTACATTACTCAACACTACAGTAATATACCTACTTATCAAGCAATGATGAAGGGTCGTTACTTACAGGATTCATCTTTTTCTTATAGAGATATATTGAATAGAAAGAAAATGCTTAATTATTTTTATATTTGTCAGTCAGTCTTTCATTTTTGATATGTTTGGTTGCTAAGAAAATGTAGAAAGACATCAAAAGAAAAAAAGAAGAAGAAAAGAAACTATGATTTTGCATTGGGATTTGAGAAAACGTTTGGCTCTGTTCAACTGAGCGTAATACGAATAATTAGCATGGTGAATTCTGCTGACCATTTGAGAAACCAGAACAACATCAAGCATGAGGTTGTTTAGAATCTGTAACTGCTTTTCTTTTCCACAGTTTTTCTGAGCAGCCAAACAGAAACTTCAAGCTCAGAAAAGTAACGAGACTGTCTGATCCAACCGTATCTTGTTTAGAATCTGTAATGGTACTTCAGCTTCATCTTTACATATTTTGCTCTTTTTTTCTTTGAAAACTTTGTTTTCTTACTGCTGTCTGATTCTTGGATTTCTTCAGAACTAGGGAGTGTATCAATGAATATGAGTATAACTTAGGCCATAATATACTCCAGCTGAGTTTGCTTCCATCCCCAGTTCTAAAACCTCAAAGAAAACTCATTTCTTCTGGTGTTCCTGCAAACACTTTGTTTAAGCTGTGTGTGGGAACCAATCAGCAGTGCATACAAGGAGTTGCCACTATTTAGGGAAATTTCGTGGGAACAATCTGAGTGTGAGGAAGTCAAAGGTAGCCATGGGAACATGCCAACCTTTCACAGTCATTCTGCGTGCTGTGTTAGCCATGGATCTAGATTTAGAGGTAATCTTTCACTTGCTGAAAATGGCGCTTATTCTTTTCTATTTTAAGATTTTGAATGTGCATGAAGTCCCTGTATGTAAATTTGCTTGCCTCCCTAGTAAAATTTGATAGAGTATGGTATTTGATTCATTTGAATAACCTTGTAGGAAATCAATAAACTGGAAAAATAGTTTATTTGGCATTAGAAGAAGCTTTTCGTGTGGTGCGGTTGGACAAATGTGCTAAGAACAGAGAGAATTTTTTTTTTTGATAGGTAAGAAAAGTCGTATTAAAAAACTACTCCATCAAAGAAATGAAGTAGGCAAAGAAGATATGTACAAGCAACAGAGAAAAACAAAAAATTATGTACAAGAAAGAAAGGGAATCTAAAAACAGCAGAATGGATTTCTTAGAAGTAAATGTTTATTTCAGACTTTCAAGTGTTAGAAAAGACCAGCCATATAGCTATGATACAATGTTAAAATAAGATAATATTAGGAAGAAGAGAAAGCGAGAGAAAAAAAACATAAGCTATTAAGTTCGGCCTTAAAGGCAGATGTCTATAGCAGAATGCCCCAAATGGCTACAATGAACTTGGATTAGGATAATACAATGAACTTTGACTAATAATATAATGGGATTGGACATTGATATCTCTAACATTAGGATCTAATGCCTACCCTCCTTTGGGCACTGAGGTCTTATACATTGACTTTTATATATATATATATATATATATATATATATATATATATATATATTTTCCCCTTCTTGACTGAGGTCTTATACATGATAGTAAGTTCAACTGTAATTATAACTATCTCAAGTGCCTTTTTTAATTACTTTTGGGGGTGACGGGGGGATCAAGGATTAATTTCAAATATTGCTTAAAACTTTGAGACATCCTTACGTCCCTTTTCCTACTTTTAGAAAATGGGTACTTCTTGTCGCCTAGATGGAACAAAATTATATAAGAACAGAGCCCATAGAACAACTTTTGTGAAAATAAGTTTCTGAGAGCAGCAGCAACAAATAGTGTCATAGAATTCTATGATATGACTGAAAATGGGGTACTCTTTTGGCTAGTATAAATAGATTTTAATTTGTTTATATATTGTTTTTCTACAGTCTCGCTCAAATTCCTTCCTTAAAATAGAAATTGATGATCCTGCAAGACAAGCTATAGAGTTTCTTATACTTGCTGAAGCCCATAATATTTGGAGAGCTTTCATTAATTTTCTTTGCGCTTTGTTTAGCAACTCTAAACTAAGATAGTTAAAAATTATGCTTTTTTTTTTTAATTTTTCTTTCCTCAGGTTTAAAAAATAATGGTCAGAACTTTCGTGTAAAATACTTAAGGAAGATAAATTAATTCCAGATGTTTCAGTTCCTGAAGATCTTGAACGCATTCAAAACAAATGTATACTCTAGAGCAAGAGAAGGCAAGCGTATGGGCTGCTTTAATTCAGTGACTTCAAAATGAATAATTGTTGAGATAGTGGAAGCTATATTACCATTCACAAGTTGAGGCCTCTTCAAATGTCTTTCTGAAGAATCAACTGCTGACATCTCAGGCTGAGATTCATTGCCAACGGGCAGAGTTCTGGAGGCAGATTACTGCTGCTGGAGTCACTTCTACTGCAGGTATTTTCTTGTGTTAACCCCCCCACAAAAAAAAATACTGTATCTTGTAGTTTATCTCTCTCTGGCTGACTTGCCACACCCTTGTCAATTTTGTGTTAATATTTCTTTCTTTCGTTTTTTTTTTTTTTTTTCAATGACAGATTTTATCTGTAATTTTAGGTCTTCATATTTTGGGTTGGTTGGGCCAGCTCGCTTTCCCTCCTTGATGTTTATCATTTCTTCCACCTCTGCCTTTCTTTTGCTGTAAATGTGGTTTTGCATGCCATTTGTTTGGTTTTTTTTTTCCCTCTCATCTTTGGTTATGACTCCTATTCATAGTTTTGGCAGGTATTTTCCCTTATTTTGATCCCATATTTGTTCCTTGATATATCTAATTGTGAATTTGACAAGCCATCATCACAAATATCTTGTTGTGACACAAAGGCTTCGAGGGATGTTTCTTGGAATTTGTCAATCCTCAAGAGTCCTCCCCCTTTGTTTAGAAGGTAGCACAACAACATCAAGCATGGAGGTGTGACACTGGATAAACCAGAACAATTCAACACTATAATTAAAGAACAGGAAAATAAAGATCAATGGCGTAGGAATTGACAACTAGGCTTGCTTAGAGTTAGCACCAACGAAGGAAAAAAAACACTTGGGAATTATGTAGGTGAGGTTTCTAGAAATATGTTGGGAGTCCCAAAAGAGTTTGCAGGCTGCATCTCAGGAAGCAAAAGAAGCAACAAAACTTCATCAGCAAAGGGAGCAAAAGCAAAATGCAGCTAAGGCATCCTTAGATTAAGCTTCGGCAATGATTATGCCAGTGTAATAGTGTATATTAACCGTTTTCAATGTAAAATACACCGTGATTATGCAGTTTAATAGTGTAGATTGATGTGTCCCCTTAGTCCATTATTCCCCTATTTCTCGTTCAAAGAAGAAATGCTTTACCAACTCTTTGAAAGGCAATTGGTAAATGGGAACTGAAACTTGGCTCAGGAAATATTTTGTTCTGAATGACCCTTTATACACGCTTTTATTGTATACCATTCTCCGAACTGTAAATTTGGTCTTGTTTGAACACAAAGATTGTATAAAGTTGCTTCCATTTAGCCTCTCTATTACGCAAACCCTATAGTAATAGACCTACGTACCAAGCAATGACTTGGATTCTTCTTTTTCTTATTTAGCCCATTAAAAACCTGAGAAGGTTATACTCAGTCCGCTTGCCCAATTGGTGGGCTTCAAACACTGGTTATAAAACTGTGATATTGGAAGTATTCAATTTCAAGTTTCTCTTTTACATGATGACCAGGAAGAGAAAAATTAAAAGGCCATGTCATTGTACTACTGAATAAACTCCTGAGTCACTTCAACAAGTCTAAAAATGCTTACAGTCTCTTGCGAGTGGATAGGGTGTTTACAAAAGTTGTAGTTGAAAAAAAAAAAGCGGGATTCTAGAAATTCTAGAAAAATTGCATTTAAAAAAAAAAAAGGTAGGATTCTAGAAATTCTAGAAAATTTGCATTTTAATAGTGTGCGTGTATATATAATTATATATATGGCGGATATTTAGGGCTATTAAATTTGCATTCCACGTATTGAATTATTAGAAACTACTAAATCAACCATTTGAAGTTAAAAATGACTATTTTAAACCATTTTGCAAGTATGTAATAAATCGTACGTGTATTTTCAAGGAAGTAGTAAATCAATACATAAACTCATGAAACCAGATATCATTTTTATTCTATTTCATAATTTGATAGATAAGTAAAATGAGATTTAAAACTTGAATATTTCAGTTGAAAATAGGAGCATCACAATAACGAAACCATGAAAGTTAATGTCAATTTTGCCAGTCGGGGTGAAGTAGGTGAGAGAATTCCAATGGGCTGGGCTGTTACGCAGGGCCTAAACCCTAAAAGTACTGGAGTCCCAGTCAACCCGCAATTAAAATTTGAAGTCTAATCGAATCTTTTACTTAATGGGTTGGCAACGTGGCCGCGAAACTCACGCTATTAATTCTTTCTACAAAAAGAATATGCGTACCAAATTTCTTTCTACAAATTTTAAATTTAATTCAAAAATGGAAAATATATTTATATAAATAAAAAAATCTTTTTTTTTTTGAGAATCATATAAATAAATAAAAAAATCAAAATGTAAGAAAGAAAGAAAAAAGTACATTATTATATTTATATATCCCCATGCTGGCTGCTGCAACCCTGCCTTTTCTGTCTCACATTGTCCGATTGATCACAATCACATTTTTATTATTATTACTATTTTTCCCAAAAACCCAAAAAAAAAAAAAAAAAAGCAACAAAGAAAAAATAGAAAATCTCTCTCTCTCTCTCTCTCTCTAACTTTCTGTGTGTCTCTCTCTCGCTCTCATTCTCATTCTCTCGCCGGCGATTTCCTCCATAGCCGGCGAAATGACCAATTCAAAGTGGAGTCGCACGTGGGTATTTCTCCCTTGAATCTTCTTCGTCTTCTTTTCCACGGTAAACCCATTCTTTTCCTTCTTTTCACATTTGCTTTTTTGTTCCAGTCCTTTTCCGTGTTGAATTTCACTCACACAACCCCCCTAATCTTAAAATTTTTTCCCTCTTTATTTTTCATCGTATACTATATATATAATCAGATTCGATCGCCTTCAGAATTTATAGTTACTTCAATCTTTAGTGCTTTGCAAAAAAAGAAAAAAAAAAGAAAAAGAAAAAGAAAAAGTGAGCTGAATCTAAGGTTGTGATTAGACCCATAATCCATTTGGGTCTGTATCTGATGTGTTAGTGCATTTAAAAAGATCTAAGAATCATAAAAATCAAAAGGGTCATTTTTGTTTGGGGGGTTTGTGTGTGAGTGATTAAGTGTGTGTTATGTTAGGTTGTGTAGAATGGAAACAAAGCCAAACAAAGAGTGCTGCAATCCTGTTAAGAAACCGGGGCCGGTTTCGATGGATCATGTGTTGTTGGCACTGAGAGAGACTAAGGAAGAGAGGGATATGAGAATCAGAAGTCTCTTTAATTTCTTTGACACTACCAATGCTGGCTATTTGGACTATACCCTGATTGAGACTGGCCTTTCTGCTCTCCAAATACCCGCCGAGTATAAGTATGCTAAGGATTTGTTAAACGTGTGCGACTCCAATAAAGATGGGCGTGTTGATTACCAAGAGTTTAAGCGGTACATGGACGATAAGGAGCTCGAGCTTTACCGTATTTTTCAAGCCATTGATGTTGAACATAATGGTTGCATTACGCCCGAAGAGCTCTTGGATGCACTTCTTAGGGCAGGTAAATCCGTGCTCTGATTATTTGTACTGAATGGTCTTTTTATGCTTCTGCTGATTTGTGAAGTAATTTTTGTTCATGCATACAACAATGTTACCATTTTAATAAGGGTTATTGGGCATTGCAAACGGAGATTTAGTTCACCTACTTCTTTTTTGGCAGTTTATGAGAATGTCTATATGTCTGTTCTACAGTCAAGTTTGCATAACCATTAACCACCATCTCCATTAAGACCTCTTTAACTTTCAAGCAGTTATTTATTGATTGGTAAGTTACACACACTCAATAGGTTTTGAACCCATGACCTCACCTTCCACCTAGAACTTATAAGGGGAGGAGGAGGTGCTAGTTGAGCTAGAGCTCATTGGCAATTGCGGTAAAATTTGTTTGGAAACCATAATTTGAACACACATTCATATCCTTTTGAACAATAGTTTTGTACAAATGTATTGATAAGTGAAAAATGCACATGGGATACAAGAAAACTGCTCCTCTTCATGACTGCATGTAGACTGTAGAGAACTATCGGTCCGGACTTATTAAAAAAAAAACTATTGGTGTGTAATAAGGAATTATAGTATTTTTATGTTAGTAATAATATCCTTTCTTGGTGAATAACAAGGGCTGGATTGCTTTTAATTTATTGAATCTTTTTCCTAGAAAAATATTCAAATGGCTGACAAATTACCTTCTTTATAGGTGCACACGTGCAGTTATTTGAATTCATTAAGAACAAAGTAGCTGCATCATGTTTATGTCTTCCATTCCAACTCATTTTTCTCTTCCGAAATCTTCTGGAAAACTGCATAAATTTCCTTCCTCTCCTCCCCCTCTCCCCTCGTGTTTCTAACATTAAATGCTTAAAGCTTGAGTGACAGGTCTGCAATCCATATGGGTTGCATTTTGTTTTGTACAATCATTTCAGCATCCTTTTTATCTGTTAATATATATTTTTATATATGTGCACTTAAAATCAAAGTGTAGTCAGGCTAGAGTTTTTTTTTTTTTTTTAGCATGTTGTTTCATTCTATAAGCCACACCAGTCTCTCTTTTGTAGGGATTGAAATTGATGATGAAGAGCTTGCCCGTTTTGTTGAGCGTGTTGATAAGGATAACAATGGGGTTATTACATTTGAAGAATGGAGAGATTTTCTTCTGCTCTACCCTCATGAGGCAACCATTGAGAACATTTATCAGTATTTAGAGAGGGTATGTCTTGTTGATATTGGGGAACAGACTGTAATCCCAGAGGGCATCAGTAAGCATATCCATGCAAGTAGATATCTTATTGCTGGTGGAGTAGCAGGAGCGACATCCCGTACAGCTACTGCTCCTCTTGATCGTCTAAAGGTTGTTTTGCAAGTACAAACAACACGGGCTCGCATTATGCCAGCTGTAAGGGAGATATTGAGAGAAGGTGGCTTCTTGGGATTCTTTCGAGGCAATGGGCTAAATGTCATGAAGGTGGCCCCTGAAAGTGCCATCAGGTTCTACATGTATGAATTACTGAAAGGTTTTGTTGCGGATTTTAAAGGGGAAGAAGATAAGGCTGATATTGGCACTGGCGGACGCCTATTTGCTGGTGGTTTAGCTGGTGCTGTGGCACAGGCTTCTATTTATCCGATGGATCTTGTAAAAACTCGAATACAAACATGTTCTTTTGAAGGTGGAAGAGTTCCTAGTCTTAGAAAACTGTCACGGGATATATGGGTACAAGAGGGACCCCGGGCATTCTATAGGGGCATTGTTCCATCCCTTCTTGGGATTGTCCCTTATGCTGGAATCGATCTTGCTGCATATGAAACCTTGAAAGATTTGTCCAAGAAGTATATTCTTCAGGATGGTGGTAAGGTCCTAATATCTTAAATAGCTATCTTCTTCTCATCAACCTTGCTTCCATTGTGTGTGTTTTGTTCCAGACCTGCCTTTATGTTGTATATTGAACTTTGTTAGCTTTCCAGTAGAAGCAGGTCCTGTTGTGCAATTGGGATGTGGGACAATATCAGGGGCTCTTGGAGCAACATGCGTTTATCCATTGCAGGTTGTCAGGACAAGGTAAATTATAATTATATCACTTTCTTGGTTGTTGATCTAGTCTTGAGTGAACTTTTATTTATTTTAGTCTCTCTAATATGAGGCTAATTTTGCTACTGGTTTCCAGAATGCAAGCTCAGCAATCTAATGCAGATACTCCATATCAGGGGATGGCTGATGTATTTAGGAGAACCTTTCAACATGAAGGGTTGAGGGGGTTCTACAAAGGAATATTCCCGAATCTGCTGAAAGTCGTTCCTTCCGCAAGTATTACTTACATGGTTTATGAGAGCATGAAAAAGAGTCTGAATCTGGAATGAAGAAGTATGCAGCTTCATTCAACGATTATTGCTTTTGACACGCTGACCGTAGAGTTGACAAATGGTGAGGATTGTTCCATTATGAAGATGATGATGACAAGAATAAGGTCTCTTAAGTTAATATTCAAACAATTACTGGAGTTAGAACAAAATAATGTTGCTAGGATCGGGTATCTTGAACTTGAAGGGTGAGATTTATTTGTCATTGGCTCGAACTTCGTATGCATTAGCACATATTGTTGTGTTATACAGATATATACGGGACACAATTCACCAAAAAACCGATTTTGTAATTCTTTTTAGTGGCTCGATTCATTCAAAATTACTGTCTTGCTGAATTTGATTTATTTTTGTATGTTAGACTTCATGTGTCCCAAGCTTTCTGCAGCATGCTCGTATACTGTTTTTCCATTCACCAGGAGTTCCTAGGCATTGTTTCTTCTTTTCCAGGAGTTATGTAATTTTGGTTATAAATTTACTAACAGGTTGATAAAAAAAGTATTTGAATTTTCCCATGAAGGACAAAGTATTGAATACCTACTTTTGTGTTGAATATTTTATTTCGGTTTATCATGTATTTGATTGGTAGAATTATTTCCCAATTGAAGATTGGGAATTTTGTAGTGGTTGGTTGATTGTATGAAGTAAGACTCCATTTATTGGGGAAGATGCTATGTGGTAAAAAGTACTTGTAATTGTGACTTTGATATGCTATTTACAGAAAGTGCAAAACTCTAAGGGCCCGTTTGGATTGAGGGGGATGGATGAGGGGGATGGAGGGGGAATGGAGGGGAGTAAAGCAAAGTTAGCTGAAAATAGGCTAATTTTGGGACAAATTTAATCTACTCTGCTCTACTTCTCCTCCCTCCCCCTCAATCCAATCAGATCATAAATTGAGATTATAATTTGGGTGGTAGTTGATAAGACTATGATGGTTGATAAGGATGTAAATGTAAATTAACAAGGTTTCCTATTCTCCATTTGGACAACAAATAGGCAACAAAAAAATTCTAATTTTTTTTTTTAATCCCAAAGCTTTGATTTTACCACATGAATTTGAATTCACGTATTGTGGGTTTCAGTTAGTTTAGTTGATAATGTTCATAAATAACAATTATTATACAGTATATGATATAAATTAAAATTACATATAAATATATATATATATATATAAAAGCCCAACAATTTAACATATTTTTAAATATGCATCTAACAATTGAACATTGTATGTGATCAGGAGTATGTTCTTACATGCTATTTGTGTGATATTGTAGTCCTCGAGTTGTGATAAGGAGAGGGGGATTATAAGTGAGTTAGTGAGAGGGCTTTATAGGGAGTTTTTCTTATCAAACTTGAATTGAAATGGCCTTACTTGAGCTAGGTGAATAAATTACTATATTTTTTCCCTTTAAGCTTGAGTCATTTGGTCTATTTATTTATTTGTTTGGGTTAAGTTTAAAATTATTGGTTACTTCAACTATTAATCATAAACCATGACAAATTAGTAAATATACTTTCTCAACAAAAAAAAATAGTAAATATACGTCTTAAACTAAATTATTTTATTTGAAACTAATCTGAAATGTCCATATTCATAGATTAAATTAGTGTTGAAATTATCATATTCATATCAATGAGTAGATTATTCTTACACTAGGTTATGCATCACAAAAATTTTATAATTCAGGATATACATTCTAAATATTTTCCTAATTTAAAAATAAATAAAACACCTACCCGCTAATAGCATAATAATAATAATATGTAAAATTTAGACAAAATTATATTAATGTCGAAAATCGATTTCACAATTTCAAATTTTTTATTTTGTTGTGTTTGGTTATTTATAGGTGGATAGGCAGAAGAGATACGTCGACGTTTTGGGTGGACAACACTTTAAATACGAAAAGAAGGTGAAGGGACAAGATGTAAGGGAGACTAATCGGACGGCTGAGAGAAACCCATTTAGGCTTTATATATATCAAACCCTTTATTAGGGTTTCTCCTCTTTGCTCTTTGCTCGCCATATCCGCAGCAGCAATACTGTGAATACGGCTCTTTCCACTGTTTCTCGAGTTCTCTCCTCAAAGCTTCTTCCAAAATGGTCAGTCACTTCAACCCGTCTTCTTCATCATCTTCAACACCTTCGTTTTTTTCTTCTTCTTGCTTATCTATAATTTTCAGATCCAAAAACTTTGTTCTCTGTTTACTTTGATATTGTTTTTATTATGTTCTAGATGATAGGAATAGCTTGGTTTTTCGTTTTAGTGAAATGGGTTTTTGTTTTTGTTATTAAAAACATGAAAATTTTGTGGGAGATCAGGTTCTTCAGAACGATATTGATTTGCTGAACCCTCCGGCGGAGCTCGAGAAAAGGAAGCACAAGCTTAAGCGTCTTGTTCAGTCGCCCAACTCATTTTTCATGGTACTAATTCCGACTCTTATAGTTTTTATTTATTTTTTATTTTATGTGTGGCAGTTTTATTGAACTAGTTACTTTTAGGCTCTGACTCTGTATCTCTTTTTCTTTTCTTTTTTGGCTTTTGTTTTAGGATGTGAAATGCCAAGGCTGTTTCAACATGTAAGTAGTTTTGTTATTTTTCCTATTTTTGATTAATAGTTTGTTTACATTAATGTTATGCCTGGGAATTTAGGATTCCCTGTATTGGTTTGATTAGGAATCTGCTAAGATTCCCGGAAATGTGACGTACCCATGTTTGGTTTATTCTTATGAATCTTTTAGGAACTGTTTTTCCAACATCTGAATCAGCTTTTAGGAATCCTGGGAATCAACTTAGGAATTTGTTATTTTGGTGTGGATTTGTTTGTTAAATTGTGCAATGTTGGTTTTGTTGTATTGCAGCACAACTGTTTTTAGCCACTCCCAAACTGTGGTGGTCTGCGGTAACTGCCAGACTGTGTTATGCCAGCCAACTGGTGGACGTGCTCGCCTCACCGAGGGCTGCTCTTTCAGGAAAAAGGGTGACTGAGGGCTTTAGCTCTGTTTTTCCCATTACACAATTATGACATTAGGATGGTTTCATTTGGCAATTCCGGGATCGTAATTGGGGCATCATTTTGTTTTGCTTATGATATATTTGTTTTGTTAGTACTCTTGGCACTTTGCAAGTTCTAGTTTATGTTGCTCTTTTGGTTTTTCCCAACTGTATTGAATATGGTTTTGTTTTAAGATGATATAATTTTTAACCAGTTTTGAGCTGTATCTGTTTTGAGTCATGTCTCACATCCTTGAATGATATATTTGTGATTCACATTTGAAGAATTTTGGCTTGCAAATACTAATCTGGGTTTTGTGGTCAAGAGACCCAAGAATGAAATTGGTTATCCTATCTACTTCACTACTCTTTACTTTTCGCAGCTCCAGTGTACTGTCATTGGCTTATATTGGTGAACCATATTCTGTAGTTTTACATTGTATTTTACCTGGTTCTAGTCATCCAATCCAGATGCATTGAAGAATCAAGTGATTCTTCATTGGAACTTCATTGTCAATGACCTTGTTAAAGGTTGTGATTGGATGCCCATGAAATTGAAATGCACTGGCTTAAAAAATTTTAGGTTGAGTATATTTCCATTTTTATGGTTTTTAATTAGGGACATATAGTAGTAAGAAATATGAGAATGTTTTTCTGTGATGAGATTTTTCTGGCCTAAAGGGATTTGGTTGAAGATTAAGGATAAACCACAAGGTCTGGGGGTACATGGTTGACACAGTTGTGGCTAGTTTTATTAGAAACTCTGCCTATATACAATAGTTATTTGTATGTTAGTATTTTCTTCGGAAATGCAGAGAAACTATGACTCTTTGCTATTGCGATAGTAATACATATGATAAAGGTCATTCAAATTGCTGAAGAAGGCAGTTATGCAGTTGTGGTCAGCTAAAACATGGGAGTTTTAGTTGTTGGGGTTAAAGCTAATGGGTCCCTATTATTTTTGTTCAATTCTACTCTTATGTATGGATGGGTGATGTGTCTATGTGACACTGCCACTCATTGTGGTTAATCCTTGCCAAGATAAATGGTTCCTCGAGGACATTTGGAGATAGTGTAATCAATTTATTTTTTTCCTTTTGAGAAGAAAGTGTCATCAATTTAGTTCATTAGTTGCTCGGAGAAGCATTAGTTTTGTGCATCAGATGTCTCTCAGGCTTTCCCTTGGGTTAGAGAAAGAGAGAACGAGGTTATTGAATTGAAAGTTGGATAAAATCTAATGGTAAAGATCCTTGTACTTTTTGTAGAAACAAGTGATTGGAAGAGCAACATAGAGAGTGGGGTCAAGATTCAAGATTCACCGGATAAAAAAAAGTGATTAGACAATATTTTACGGTTTCAATCATTTGCACTGTCTCAGAAAG
Source organism: Notholithocarpus densiflorus (assembly GCA_030021035.2). Taxonomy (NCBI): domain Eukaryota; kingdom Viridiplantae; phylum Streptophyta; class Magnoliopsida; order Fagales; family Fagaceae; genus Notholithocarpus; species Notholithocarpus densiflorus. Next base: position 7,477,002 of record JARYZH020000009.1, on the reverse strand, counting down.
TTTATCTTATGTATGACGGTAGGCGCTAAAATGTATATTTGTCTGACTAGAAATATGCCACACTGTACTATGAAAAGGGGTGGCTTCGGGAGCTCTGATGAAAAAAAGCATTCACACGGCAAAATTTTTGACAAATTTAGCCTAAAAAACCTTTTTTTTTTACATAATCAATCTTAAAACACATCACATCTCATTATTTATTCTCCTTTCTATTTAATTAAAGTAGTATTATTTTCTATTAAAAATTGCCTTTATTTTATTAAAATATGATTTCTTACAATTTTCTTAAGGAAAATGTTTGGCTCTAACTGCCAATAGTGAGTTAATGTGCATTGCATATGACAAGGACAATTGTCATCTTTTTAAGGGTGGTTGGAGACTTGGGCTCCAAATATGTTTGTATCAAATTTTGTCATTTTTTTTAAATTACTCATTCTTCACTCCTCTCTTCTTCAACCAAAAGCCCACTCAAATCATAGCCTTGCTTGCCTAAAAACCCACCAAAATCACAGCAAACTGAGATTGGGACAAAAACCCTCACAAATTACACTGAATCCTAGACTTCCCATGATGATGGCACTAAGGCCGAGCCTCTTGACCTCAAGGGTCGGGTTTGATGCAGTGGCGGACCACGATGGTGAGAGGAAAAGAAATTGGGGAGAGAGAGTGCTGTAGAGGAAAGAAATGTTAAAATATTTGTCTCTCTAAGCAATAGTGTTATCCAATAAGCACCGTTGCAAAATATTATTTAGTCTAATGAGTTGCTAATTCAAGAGTGATGCTAGAGATACAAACTTTTTTACAAAATTTTTTACAAACTATTGATGTGATGAGTGGTTATTGGTAAATGAAAAAGTAGTATTAATGGTGAACCTAGATAAAAACTAATAAGAAGTTGGACATAATAACAGTTTATAAAAATGTCGTAAAATAGTTTATGGCTGTAGCATTACTCCTAATTAAATTTGGGTGTTTTAAAAAAAAAAAAAATTATTATGCAAATATGAGTTGAAGTGCTATTTTGCATAACCCGGTATGAATGCTCTAATGAGTTCACTCATGTCCAAACATAGGAAATTAAGACCACATTTTGTTGCTAGATATGTCAGAAATGTTGAGGATACGCGTGTTTGGTCACAAGAGGCACCAGATTTTCTGATGTATCCAATACAAATGGCAAATGCACAAGAAGAAAAAAATCTACCTCTTTTCTATTAAAAAAGAAAAAGAAAGGGAGTTGATCACATGGGGAAGCCCAGAAGCTAAGGGAGTGTTTGGTTTAGCAATTTTCATAACTCAATTCTTAGTTTTCATAACTCATAATTCGAAAATGGTGGGACCCATGACAAAAAGGTTGTTTGGCAAACGATAACTCTGTTTCCATCACTCAATTCTCTGATTTTTGAGTTATGAGTTATGGAAATTGAAAACACATTTTGTCTGTTTTCAGTTTCCATAACTCATAAATCAATGACAATATTATAATTAAACACACATAAAGGGCCCACAAACAGTATCCAGCCGCAACTTTTGACCACTTTTGACTTTTTTTTTTCCATTCTTCTCCTGGTTGGCCGTTCGGTTCTTTGTTTTGTTTTTTTTTTTTTTTTTTTTTCTTCTTCTTCTTCTTTCTTTCACTTCGGTCTGTTCTGGGTTTCTTCTCTTTCTTTCTTTTTTTTTTTTTTTTTTTTTTTTTTCAGTACCCAAACTCACCGAACCATACCGAAAAAAAAAAAAAAAAGCTTGCAATGAGTGACAGGTATGGGACCCACAAATAGTGTGAAAAATATTAAGCGATGGAAATTGAATGATGATGCCAAACGGGTGTAGTATTTAAAGTGATGAGTGATGAGTGATCAGTAATGAGTGATGAGTGATAAGTGATGAGTAATGAAAATTCAGTGATGAAAAAAAAAAACCAAACAAGGCCTAAATTTCTTGGGTTGGAAGGATAAAATTTTATGCTAGTAGAAGGCCCGTCACTTGTTAAGTAAGAAGAGAGAGGCAATGGAGTCTATAAGTGAATACTTGAAGGCCCACCACTTTGTTCTAAACTTGGTGCCAAGTTGAAGCATTCCGAAGGCCCACCACCACTCTTTTCGAAACTTGGTGTCAACATAAAGCATTCCAAAGGGCCACCACTTTGGTGAAGACTAGGTGATAGCTTTCACATGACCATATACATAGATAGTCAATGGACAATGGGTAACCCGGAAATTCCTGTTTGTAGCATTTCTTGCTAGCAGCAACTGAGTGTTTGAACAAGAATACTTCGTTAAAGAAATGTGGATGATTTGCAAATGCATTAGATTGTTAACCACATCACATGAATATGAAGATGACCAAGAGAAATTCAAATTAGTGAGGGAAGGTGGGTATGAGACTCTGAATAATGAATTGTGATAATGGAGTGCATTAACAATTCGAACACGCACATTTAAGATATTGAGGAAATAACGGTCACGACTCATGAGATTGCGGCAAATCCTCTTTGGGCTTCTGATGTCCCGTCGCTATCAATGCGTTTGGATTAGTTTTATTTGGTTACTTTTTTTTTTTTCTCTTTTTGAGAAGTTACTTTATTTGGTTACTTTATTAGGTTGTTTTTTGAGAAATGAAAATCTACTACTCTTCAGTCCCATCATCCATTTGCAAGTCTTTAAACATCCAAGATAATGCCTTGATTGAAACATTTGAACGTCAGTTTATTAGTTTATTTATTTATGTACGATTTTTTTAGTTACAAAATTTTGGGGTTTGGTTATGGATGCTTAACAATAAATTTATACGCGTATTTGCTTTTAATTAAAAGCAAATAAATATATAAGCTTTTAATTAAAGATTATTCCAAACGCGCGATCTCCTTGCCACAATTAAATTCATAATATTAAGATTACAATCATCATAATTTAGGATAGTTAAGACATCATTTTGGTTCTTATATTGAGTACTCCATTGGTGTAGTATTGGTTTTTATTAGTCCTTTGTCACTATCAATTCTATTTAATGAGGTTTTTGTTGGCCGGTGATCTCAATTAGGAACTGGAAAAAGAAAAAAAAGAAAAAAAGAAAAGAAACAAGAGGGATGGGGAGAGAGAAAAAAGAGAGAAAGTAAGATAAAGAAGAATATATCTTCTATGTCAATTTTATACGTCCTTTATGAGATAGGCGCATATGAAAATTTCGCCAATATAAGGTCCACAAGGAGTGTTGGGTTCTCAATTTTGATTTGATGTTAATGGGTTTGGAGACTGAGAATTAAATTTCTCCATAAAGGTTTGTGTGAATGGTACAAAATTTTAACATTATTTCTCTAGAGATTCTTCTTTCATAAGTTCTTGTCTTTGGACAAATAATAAAAAGAAAATATTCAATGGCCGGATTCCCTGTTTTGTGGAAGAGAAACTTTCAAAAGCCATTGCCCAAGTAAGAACCTTTTCACTATTTTTTATGCATGCTATTACCTCCCGTACCAAAGAGATTAGATAATATCAACGGAAATCGGTGGAAATGTTCTCTCAAAGTTGGAAGTTAGTCTTTATTCTTTATTTTAAAGCATACGGAGCCCATTCTATTCCTACTCAGCAAAAGGTTTTTTGTGCTTTGTGGTTGCCTTTGTGGCTCAATGTCAATTGCGCACTACACCACTAAAGGGTTTCATTTACGTGCACTGGACCAAAACTTTGCCCTTACTGCAAACGAACCTCTGGTTTCGTTTGCGTACGTTGGACTAAAGTTTTGCCTTTGCTGCAAACAAACTTTTAGAACACCATTCACATTTCTAGATTCTAGTTGTAAACTTTAGACCAAATTGATGTTTTAAGTCATTGCAAGAGGTTAAGCTTTGCCCTTACTGCAAACGAACTTTTAGAACACCATTCACGTTTCTAGATTCTTAGTTGTATACTTTAGACCAAATTGATGTTTAAGTCATTGCAAGAGGTTTATGAGCAGCTTTATTTGGATGATCATAAACTCACAATCGTTTGACAGTCTCTATTCTCATTAATATGAAGGCAATGCTTTCTCTCTTTTTCTTTTTCTTTTTTTGTACTAACTATTTCTCAGCAGTCAACATAAACTTAAGAAAAACCATCCAAGTTGCTAATTTAGAACTGGGCTCTCTCTACATATGACGAGGGACTCTTGACCAGTTGTGGTATGAATTAATTTGTTATAAGAAAAAAAAAATGGTGGCATCTCTATTTCTATGTTTTGGCATGGCCATTGTCGTAGAATTTGTCTCTTGTGAGCTTGTATGGATTCTTTTGTCACAATGTGGATGGAAAAAGTTCCAAAGGCGGCAGACCTCGCGTGCTTTGAAAATTTGAAGCATGTTAATTTATACAAACAGATATAAAATGAAATAAAATACAACATAAGATAGTGAGGTTAAGTAGATTGAGAAAAAGAATTTGGCTTTGTCATCTTACAAGGGATAAGTACAAGTAGATGAAGGTCTCAAATGGACAATACGAATTGCTAAATAATTATTCTGGCATAATTGTCACCTTAAAAGGGTATTATGCTACCTACATTTGTTTTTTGATGAAAGGGTATGCTACCTACGTTGTTTGGTAACTTCTTGTCTTAGATATTCCAAATGAGTTATTTTTGGAATTTTTATAATGGAGAGATGACATGAAACTTATAACAAGATTATGCTAACGTGACAATGAATATGATCGATGGTTCCCAATAACACAATAAATATATTTTTTTTGTTATCATTTTATAAAGATTATGTAGTTGAATTTGTAATATATCTAACATCACTTTTTTGCTTATCTTTAACTGAAAATGAAAAAACAATTTCAAAATTAAAGTAATTTGAGAATTGTTTTTGTTTCAAGAGTTCTACTAACTTTATTACTTTCCAACAAAGTACGAAGGCAACAAAGGTGCCTTAACACGAAACACTCACTCATGGATTACACCCACACAACCCACTCTCTTTGTTTCTATCTCACTTGCTATTAACAACCCCAACAGCCTTATGGATAATATTGCAGGAAATAGCTATCAATTGGCAATTACCAAGTAACTTCCCTCTTGGACTTGTTGCACAAAAATGGGAAATTACCTCAGGGCACAAATTCCTAGTCCATGCACATCATATGGAGGGTTTGGTCCATGCAGATGCCACCTTTAGAACTTAGACACACATCCCACAGCTTAATCAACATCCATATGCATCTAGCCATGCTTGTCAAGCATTTCACAATCCATGTCACATTATTTTCTTCTAGAATAATGCTTGTTGCACACAAGCTGTTACACATAATTTTACATATCTCATTTTTGAATTGTTCTAAGTTAGAAAATATGATTTCAAGTCAAATTTATAATTCAAAAATTGGGCGTGTGTAAAATTGTGTGTAATAAACATAACCTTTTTTTCGAAACAATGTCTTACACTCAAAGTAACCCTGCCTTGCCTTGCACACAAGACATAACCCTTTTCTCGAAACAATGTCTTACACTCAAAGTAACCTTGCCTGGCCTTGCACACAAGTAGCATGACACGCTCAATCTACAACAACCTGCTCATGCCCAAGTCCATGCAATGTTGTTATAGCCTAATCCAGAAGGGATTGTATTTATTATCAAACTGTCTTACACATGGTATAAAAAAAAAAAACTGAAACTGTGACTTTTCCATGGTTTGTGTGGCTAGCATGAGTGCAAAGTGCCACCACATGGCCCTCTCTTGCTCTCGAGGGACTAACACCTTGGCATTGGAATGTTTTGCTAAAAGAAAATTTTACTTCAATGTCTATTTAATCACCTAAACATTTGAACAAAAAATATTAAACTCTCGAATGAAATTAAATTGCAAAGTGTCAATTTTTTCCATACAAAATGTAAAAATTTAAGAACTACGATTTATAGAAGACGGATATTCAAAGTGATTTCTCAGAAGAGGATTACTACTTTAACAACAACCTATCCATATTATTTTTGTTCAAATGTCATTTGTTATAAGATCAATATTATGCACAACTTTCTCTCTCTTCAAAGAATGCGTATGTGCTTTAGCCCTCGTTTGAGAGTTTATAAAATAATGGAATGAAATAATCATAAAAGAATGCAATGGAATGGAATCTATTTAATTAAGGGAAATGAATGGAAAAAAAAAAAAAGGAATGTAATAAAATTAAGTAACTTTTATTTGGATGTTTTAAAATAAAGGAATGGAAAAGAATGAAAGATAAGTAATTTTTTTTGGGATTAACATAGAGAGAAAGAAATGAAATCATTTTATAACAATATTACTATTAGACTCTTATTTTAAAATAAAAGGGTTGAATATATAGAGGTATTTTGGAAGTTTTAGTAAAAAAATTCATTAAATCAAATTCTATTCCCTCCAATTCCTTCCAATTTTGGGGGAATGAAAATTTGAGATTTTGAAGGAATATAAAGATGAATGAATGTTCTATCTTACCTATTCTATTCATTCTCACTTAAATTCCCAAATAAGGGAATGAACTTTTCATTCTCGATCTCCATTAAAACTCTCAAACAAAAAAAGCAAAAAATATTATAAAATTATTCTCTTTGTTCTTTTCCATTGCATTATTGCTTTTCAAATAATTTGATTTCCCACCAATAGTGAAAAAGACGATTCTTAGGGAAGACCACAATCATCCAGTCCCTTCAAAAGATGCAAACGGAAGTTGCCCCATGATTATAATATGGAGAATTGATGCCAAAGCAACGTATAAAGTCATGCCAAAAAGTGACTTTAGATAGAAATGATATTGTTCAATTATTCCTGTAACACTTATGGAAATCCTACATTTCATGCAGTACTATAGTGCTTTAGAATTAAGACTCCACCACGGCAATTTAATTATTTGATGAGTACAAAAAGATTTCATTCAGGGCTTATTGGCACCCAAAAAGAAATCAGATTTGTGACTAGAAATTTAGCAAATTGTAGCACTGTGTCAATTAAAGAATTTTTGTTTGTATTATTATAACTTTATTCAGTTCCATATATTTTACCTTTAGCAAAAGTGATATAATCCTAAGACATTATAGGTTACCCTGCAAAGGAGCATGTACGCGTGCTGTTTTCCTTTGATGAGAAAGAATTAAATAGTAATTTGCAATTCCTTCTCATAAAAAAGAAAAAAGAAGGGAGTAATTTGCAATTTATAGTGTAGGCAACATTTATCAACTTAAAAATTTAAACCGAGATTATCGGTTAGGTTCTTAATTTGAGGGAAAAGTGGGGGATGACTAACCATAGGGATATTATAAATTTATCATTCTACTTGCAAGCAAGAGAGGAACTCTGCAAGCAATAAAACTGAATTAATTTACAATATGTATAGGGATACCAAAAAAAAAAAATGTTTAACAACGGATGACATAATAAAAGCAGTGTTAGTGACAAGGTTCAAGTGATAGCTCAGTAATAGTGATATTCTTTGTAGTGCCCTACATTTTTGTTTTGAATCCCACCTCCTGCCTTTCACATTATCTACCTATCCAAAAAAATAGTTGTGTTAGTAATGGGCCTATATTGCTAAAACAAAAGGAAGAAAATAAAAGGTGTAGAGAAAAAGAAGGAGAGAGTGAAAGCAAGGGCTTGTGTAATTTGGCCTTATAACTCATGTCCACAATAGAAAGCCTTTAGTGGCTACATTTTTATTATTTTGAAATGTTTATTACAAGAACCCAATATAAGGTATATCCACACACAATGATTGACCTGTACAATTCCATTGATTATGCTTGACTTAAGGATAATTGATATGCCATGATTCAAGGTATAACAAGGGTCCGTGACTAAGATATGTACAAAGTAAAACATAGAGAGTATATACATCAAGTCATATAAAACATGTGTATAAACTAAGTTACCCTTTCAAACTCAAGGTTGAAATTCTAATCTCACGAAGGAAATCATGACAATGATCAAATCAATTGTATAATGTATTGGGTACAATGTGGAATGAACCATGCAAAATGCTAGCCATAGCAACAAACAAAGAAGATTGGCAACTAGAGAATGGCTAAAACAATGAGCAAAAATTGGCTACTATGGCCTGAGGATGGTGGATTTCGCATAGATTGAACCCCCAAAATAATGAATGATGCACCAATTAGTATAACTTGGAAGCCTCAAATGGGAAAACATATCTCAAAATTGAAATCTAAGCAAAAAAAAAAAAAAAACCCTATTAGGAATGTGCCATGCTTGGAGAGAAGAAGTTATAGAAGATGCTAGCACAGTGAATGCGGATGAACGAGGGTCATTGGTGCTAACTTGAACGATAGGCAGTACTAACTTAGTAGTGACTGAGTGAGCGATGATCAATGGTGGAATACTTAAACCCTGTCGAAAGCCATGAGAAAGTGGCTCTAGAAAATGTTAAAATAAAAGATTTTGACAGAGAAGGAAATAGTAAAAGTAAGGGCTTATGTGGTTCATAGAAAGCCCATAATGATTAAATTTTTATTATTTGGAATTGTGTATCATAAAAAGCAATATAGGGTATATAGACGTAATGGTTGACTTATAAGATCACGTGTTTTTGATATACCTTGATTCATGACATTATAAGGGGCCATAACTAAGACACATACTTCTACCAAAATAATAATAATAATAATAATGATAACTAAGACACATAAACAATAAATTTTGAATTAGGTTACAGGCACATCTTAACAACAAAGCACATAGATGACAAGCTATTAATGGTAAACAAAAAATAATATCAGTGGTAAACCTAAATACTGTAGTTTGTTACTTAAATTTGTTGTGAAAGAGTTGTCACACATCGCTACTTCCAAATTTACACAAATAGAGGCCCTGCAAGTGCAACTGCAACCCATGTTCCAGTCATTTATTTTACTTTCATTTGTAGGGTAATCTTATCATGACATGACCACTAATAAAATGTGGCTACCAAAGCTCGCACATGGGTGATGCATTGCGAATTGCCATTATTGCCAAACCTCAAATTTGATACCTCTCATTCTCAACTCTCAAATGTTTCTCGATCGGTTTTAGTCAATTCTGGTTGTTGAAGCAACGAGATATCAGCCCGGGAATTTTTATTCCAAGCAAACAACAGCCGAACAGTGTACTACCCCTTTTTTTTTATGCGATAAGAACATGCCGATTAACCCACCCACCCCCAAAAAAGAAAAGAAAGAAATGTAGAACATGCATTTCTTAAAATTGATGGAAGAATATAATAAAAACAAGTAATAATAATCTACCAAGACATTAGAAAATGTATGTGCTTTGAGCATGTGAAGAGTCCAAGTGCGACATGTATGTCGGCATGCATGTGGAGATTGTGAAATGTCTCTGTCACATTTAATAGGATGCATGGGCCTCATTTATAGTACTATTCTTGTTTTTCTATCTCTCTCTTTTCTATTCTATTTATTGCCCCCAAGAAAAAAAAAATGATTCAATTTAATTAATAAATAATGGGTTAAATTATTGGTTTGTGAAATGTGATATGTCTCCTAAAATAAAAATTCCCTTTGCCCATATTATATATCTGCAGGGGCTTGCAATTGTATAAAGTTTATGCCTTTGAATTTTTGAACCATAGGCGGGTCCTTAGTACCTAATGATGCAGATTTGTTAGAAAAATTGTTAGGGAAAACTTTATTTAAAACCATATAATTACGGCTCTAAATTATAGAATATACTTTAAAATATAGTCTTATACGCAGGTCATGAACCCATATTATTTTATTTGCAAGTCGTTGAAAAAATTTCATGTTCCTGTAATCTGCATTTGCTAGAGAAGCTTCGTCTATCATTTTCTTTAGCCACTTTTGTCTACCTTTTGATTCGCTTTCCTCCCATTACTCAAATGATACACGTACATTTTATAATAGAAACTTTTGTGAATCATCGTATTCGTATGTATATATTATTCTCATACTATATATATAGAGTAATGGCGTGCTTAAACTGTTCATAGATAGACATCCTTTTGATGAAGTCTTCCACAAAAAAGAGAAAACAAATATGCACAGCCGCGTGTAAAGTGATCATCACCATAAAAGAATGTAGAAAAGATAAGATCACTCAATGCATAGTCAAAAAATGTAGGAAGAAACATAACTATTTTTTTTTATTTTTTTTTTTAAACTTCCATTATATTCTTTAACCCGATTCATAATTTTCAACTATATACTATCAATTTATTCTATTAACGCCTTAATTTGAGAGAATGGTTGCTGTAACAATAGAGAGATTATCGATCGCATTGTTAAGTTATGCTTGCTCTCCTATATGGCTATATCTAACAGGCTACAAGATCCTACAACCAATGATCATGTGTCACCATTTGACAAGATTTGGAATATAGGATAGGGAGAGGATTGAGATAGTTGAAAGAAAGAAGAGGAGGGGGGGATTGATGTATGTGTGTGTTATGGAATTTACTCAAGTGAAATGACTGAGTAGCATAACTATAAAATAATTGATTAATTTCTCTCTTTTAAACTTTGCATTTAACACCTAAATCCAGCAATTTTAATTAAGATTATTTCCATCCAGTTCTTAAAAAAAAAAATACATTTTGCATTGCAAAAAATCACTTTATCTATTTTATAATACATCCCATTAAAATAATCTATTTTTCTATCCATACCAACAACAACAACTAAACCCACCACTCAAACTCACGGCCAAACCCATCGCCACTGCTGCCACCAAAACTAAACCCAGCCCCAACCCAGCAACACCCACCCCAATGACCATTGATGCTAACAACCACCAACACCATATCAAACAACCACAACAACCTAGTTGCAACAACCACCAACAACTGCAATAACCTAGCCGTGACAACCATCAACAATCCCAACAACACCAATGACCACCACATGGCCAACAAACCTCACAAGGCTAGATCGATAGTTGGGGTGTGCATGGCTCGAGTTGGGCTGAGTTAAGGGGTTTCTTCAATCCAACCCACCATGGGTTGGACATTTTTTTTTAAAATTTTTAATTGAGCATTAGAACAACACCAATACAAATATGAACAAATTTATAATTTAATAAACTTGAGCATAGTATCAAACCAACACAAACTATTTTATTTGTGTTTCAAAATTAGTAGGATATCATATAGTTCTATCCCAACTCTGTTGATAAAAATAAGGGTAAATAATAAAATTATATAATATATTTTTAAAATATATATTAAATATAGGTGGATTTGTGAATCTGCTGGCCCGCACCTAACTCGATCCACTATAAATTTTTTTTTTTTTGATAATCCAATCCAACCCACAAACTCCTAAAAACTGGCTTAACCTGGCAGGTTGGGTTGGATTAGGTCGGTTTTGACGGATTGGCAAGTTAGCTGCACATCCTTAATTAACGGTAACCATAACCACCTAAGGCTAGATCAATGGTCATCATTGCGAGTTTGCGACTCAATATCAAGACCCCTATCATCACAAATTTGCATTAGAGCAAGATTTAGGTATAATACTTAGATGCTTTTTTTTTGTTTTCCGCTTAAAATTCTGCCAAATGGCTTTTTTCTTATGAGATGAAAGTTTATTTTTTAGTTAAGTAGCCACATGATAGAATCTTAAGAAGAGAACTTAAGGAACAACACCTAAAATACTATATCTAAGTTTTATTCATATATATGTGTGTCTCCAGTCATTATGAAAAAAAATTGATATTGTAGCAATGTTAAAAATTTGTACAATGGTGCATCATGGGATGTAATGGTGATTTTTCCCTCTTTTACCGAAATCGTTATTTATTTTGCATTTCATTCGTTTTTAAAGGACCAAATAAGAATGCTCGAACCCGCTTGGCATGCTCACATTGACACTTAATGAGCTTCACCTATGAGATATGCATGTGGATAACAAAATCTTGCAATATTAACCCACCAACTTAGTATATATGCTCACATTGGACACTAATACCTGTTTGGCATACCATTTGGAAACTTTAATTTTTCAAAGTGAAACTTTTTAAACTTCATCTTTTTTTTTTTCTTTATTTATTTATTTATTTATTTATAGCTTTTAAAACAACATACTTTTAAAATGAAGAAGAAGAAAAAGCTATATCATAGAATCCCTTATCGAGCTTCACCTATTAAATATCTATTTAGATAAAGACTTGCAAACTTAAATATGAAGTTTCTTAAAAAAATATAAAATATATTCACATGATCTTCCATTATACATATTCTTCTAATTTTAAAAATACATGCAAGTTTTAAGCAAGTTATTGAAAAAAAAAAAAAAAAAAAAATGATTAATGATAACAACCACAATAATAGTAGTATTAGACTATTAGTAATGCAGACTTTCTTGGAAAGCATCCAAATGCATTAGTACTAAAATTAATGATAGAGAAAGAAATTTAAAAGAAAAGATAATCAAAGAATCCAACCACTAAGATACACCCATAAGGTTGACTTCGTTCAAAAACAGTCGGCCATTGAGCCTCGAGGCAGGCCGGTGCATGGTTCCGCACCCCCCACACGTCACAAGGGGGTTTCTATTTAAAAAAAAAAAAAACAGTTTAGTATTTTTTTTAATAAATTTTTTGTCCTATAATAGCTCTTCTTTTTGCACATCAACAAAATTTCATAATATTTTCATAAATAAAAAATGAACTTACCATAAATCATCATAAAATAAAATAAAAATTACCATCCATATGACTCAAAATTAAAACATTTATTAAAATATTATGAGATTTTGATGTAGAAAACTATTCTCTCCTAAAAAACACTTTAAATTAAAAAAAAATAATCATTAACAATTATTAATTAGAAAATGTTCAGTTAATATATGTTCATAAAGTATTTATTTATAGACTATTTAAATAAATTTTTGATATAATTTTAATTTAAAATATAAAATTAAAAAAAAAAATCAAACTTAAAAAAAAGTTTTAAAAAGCTTCTAAAAATATTTCTTAAATTAATATCTTTAAAGTCGTTAACTTTTTTTACATAATAAATGGATGCCGTTGCTTTGAGTTCTGGCCCCGCTGAAATCTCTCCCTCTCTGTTTCTGCGGAACGCAGGCAGTTCTTCTTCTTCTTCTTCTTCTTCTTCTTTCTCATAACAAAAGAGGTTTTGCACAAAATATAGCGTTGAAGTTAAAGAAGACAGAGAAAGAAATTAACAGACCTGAGCATGAAAAGTTTAATAATGTTTTAAAAGCTTGTCAGTTCTGGACCCTTTGTTTACTGCTAGTCCACCAATCGGAGTCTTTCTATTGGTTAGGGTTTTTTTATATACATAAATACGGTAGTTTGTCTCTGACTCACAGTATTTAAAGCTTCAACAGCTGCTTCTTCTTGTTCTTCTTGTTCAGTTACTTACATGCATGGTTGAGAAAGAAGCTGCCTCTTCTGTTTCTCTCAACTTCAAGGTTTAAACCTCACCTCACTTGGGTATTCAACGCTATTCTTTTCTTCCTTTTCTGTTTCTGAAACCTTTCTCTCTCTGGCTTTACTTATGTGGGTTGGAGTTTAGTTTTGTTTTTGACTTTGTGTACTTGGGTGTTTTTAAGGTTTACTTTGTGTAACACATCATGGCCTCTGAGCCCGCACGAACAGGTCGACTTCGGCAACGTTATGAAGGCAATTATCGACTAGTTTCTGGGTAAGACTTCTCTTTCACACACCAAGCTTTGATTTTGCCTAGTCTTCCTTCTTGGGTTGTTGACATTCTTCGTTTTATCACTTTCTTTAGCAGTAAAATTTGGGATATTTTGTTTGCCTCTAATGCTTAAATTTTTAAAAATTTTCATTAATTGGAACATGAAGTAATCTTGGCGTGAACCAAAAAGAAAACAACAACATGTTTTTATGAAGGAGCAGTAGCAGGAGCATCTAGATTTCTAGAAGATAATTGGTGTTTTTGATGTTAGAAATTGCATTCTAATTCATACACTTACCCATCAAAGTAATCCTACCAAAGTGGGCCTCGTCATTGACTTAAAAAGACGTAAATTTTTATGATTTGAGTGATACATCTTGTCTTATTCATGGTATTTATTAGTATTTTAATTATTTATTTATTGTGTATTTATTAGTATTTATTTGTGATCATTAAGGGTTACATCATTGTTTCTGACTTTTCTTTAACCTACAAAGACAAGTTTTAGGTGTGGATTTTTAATATATTAACCGCTTTAGAGTTTTATTTATCCTAATTGGAGTAAATGTTGACGGTGGACCATGACTCAAAGGTCCAAATTAACACTCTGATAGAGTAACAGGAACAATTTTAAATTGTAACTTGAAGTTTCTAATTGTGATCAGGTCCAATGTCATCTCTTTTTCTGTGGGCTACATATTCCAACTCCCCACTGTTCAGAAAATCTGAGGGCTGAGATTAGGCTCTGGTTGTGGTAGGCCTAAGGCCTTCTTTCTGAGTTGTTTGCTTTGAATTGAAACATTGCAGAAACCGGTCTTATAACACAAATAAAGAAGGGAGGAAAAACAGAAAGATAAATTAATATGAAAATGGTTGTGAATAAATTCAACAAGATTAAGAGGGATAATGGCAGGATATTGTCAAACTCTTATGTATGCAGAAGTAATATGTAAAAAGATTTCACTAATCAAATTAATCACAGCAAGATGATGTGAGTTTAACAGATGATTACTTGGCCTCTGATTTAAAGATTGAAAATGTGATAGCTTGTATGTTCATGAAATGAGTGGAAGCTAATATATATAGCAACTAGGATTTGAAGTGCAACAGAACACAATATGGATTGTTTTCTTTTTCATGGTAGTTCAAGTGTCAATTCACTAGAAGGAACTTGTGCCAAAATTTTTCTCAAGAATGAACTAGCATTAGTTTTCAGTCTTGCTATTGTGGGCTTTTAATCTCTCTTCAAGAACCCTACTCTTTTATTATTACTTATATACTTTTTAAGCATTGGATTCAGAGTCTCCCTAAGAAAAACCTTTGAAGCCAAGTTCTTCAACCATTTTATGCGCTTAATGCAACCATAGATGTTATGAAAGTTGATTTCTCTGAATGATTTTAAGCACCAGGGTTTATTTACAGTTGCTTACTCATGAAATGCATACAACAGGTGTATTCCTTACAGGGTGTCAAAAGAAGAAAATGAGCACAGTGGTGAGAAGGAAGACGGTATAGAAGTTCTCATGGTTTCATCTCCAAATCGTGACGACCTAGTTTTTCCAAAGGTACATTCGCTTTCTTCATTGTTATACTGTTGTCTGCATGAAATCATGCTTTCTTATATTCTAAATGTTGCCTTGCTCTGTTGTCAGGGTGGATGGGAGGATGATGAGACTAAAGAAGAAGCTGCTTGCCGTGAGGCCTTCGAGGAAGCAGGAGTTAAAGGGAAACTTAAAGTAGGTTCCCTGAATTAAAGTATTAGCTTTTTTATGAAATGCTTGTTTGTTATTAAATATAGCAGAATTGGGAAATTCTTTAATTGGACAAATTGGATAAACTTTCCAAAGTTTGTGTTCTGTATAGACATGCCATAGCTTCCATCATATAGCTAAGCTATAGAATAAAATGTCCCTGCACTGCTAAGAAATAGCTTTATATTCCAGACAATATTTGAGATTGCAAAGTATCTAGAGGCACAGTATAATGAAAGACAATCATCAGATTTCTATGGTGCTCTTGTTCATTGAAAAGTTCTTGGTGCATCTCCAGGTTTAGGTATTGTTCTTCCAATGATGGTAGTACCAAGTATTTCTTGGCAAGCTCTAATATGATCGGATGTAAAAGTAAGCATCTCTTGTAAAATATGAGCAACACCAAACCCCTCTGGAGCCCAAAGCTCCATTTCTCCTACCCGTTGTCCTCCTTGCTTAGCCCTTCCTCTAAGGGGTTGTGTAAGAAGTGCATAATGTCTGCCGGAACATATTGAAATGCAATAAGTAATTGCATGTATGCTTTGATTGGAATTTTACATTAGTGGTCATGCACTTTGAGTTTCATGTATGTTGGCTTGCCCTTCGTATAATTAACAATTTGGTACCCAAAAGTTTCTGGATAATTTTAGACTATCAAGCTGGAGATCATTTAAGGCTTCAATAGTTAGAATATTTGCACTCCTTTTAGTTGGGTCTAAACATTATCCTTGGTTAAAGCCACAAACCAAGATTTTGTAGGCATTTGATACGAACTCTTTTCTTTTGCCTGCTTCCATTAGTTGTTGTTGTTGCTGCTATTATAAAACATATTCTTTAAACAGAGGGAAGGTCAAGCATGTGAGTTTTTAATTACGAATAACCCCTTGTGGTTTGATTTCTTCTGATAAAAACATCAGATACTTATAAATGCTTGATAAATGTGAGATCATGTGTTGGTACTGCCTATCAAGAAGTAACAGAAATTAGAAACCATTTTCCCAATATTATCTTCTCTAATATCTGTTGTTATCAATTGTTTGTCACACGATTGTTTTCTCTTGAGATTTTGATAATGGAGATGTCAAGCTATCAGGCAATATGGTTCTTAATTAATCATTTGACTTTCCCTATGTTTAGGAAAAACCCCTGGGAGAGTGGGTGTTCAGAAGCAAAAGCAAACAGGACATTTGCAGCCTGGAAGGAGGCTGCAAAGGATACATGTTTGCATTAGAGGTCACTGAGGAGCATGACACATGGCCAGAGAGGGAAAATCGTGATAGAAAATGGGTAATTATGCTTAGAATTTTTTTTGGAATCCACTAGATCACGTTGAACTAATTCACCAGTATTTTTGGTACTTCCTATTTCATGCTGCAGGAATGATAAACAATGTTTTGATTAAACATGATATATTGCCAGTTCAATATTTAACTATGACATGTTTGTTTGCCTCTACAGCTAAAAATTAAAGAGGCATTTAGACTCTGCCGGTATGAATGGATGCGTGAGGCATTGGAGGAGTTTCTTAGAGTTATGGCAGAGGACCAGAAAATCCAGATGTCAGAAGAGATAGGGGAAACTCCTTCCGTACCAGTGTCAAATGTCATGGCAGATTGTCAAATTATTTCATCAAGCTGCTATGTAAATTCCTCTAGTGGCCAACACCATGGTATGAATGCTATTAGTTCATTCCATCTTGGATATGCCTCTCAAGAGGTTACCATTGACACGAGTTTTTGACGTATTGCTGAGTTCAGTCTCTACCTTTATAAATTGTGCAGTAGGTTGCTGCAATGAATCAATAGCGTCCAGCAACTTCTTCAAATTGGAGATAGGTCAAACTGCGAAATGATAGACTTGTTTTTCTTACTCCTTTCTAGAATGTTTAATGTAACCATCTTCATTTCATCTTAATTGACTGTTGAAGTTTTAAATTTTCGTTCTTAGAAACAAAATTGTGTAATCTATGATGGTAGATGTTTCAAATCTTCCTCTTCTCGAAGATTTGTACAACATCACAATATTCCTGATCAAGCCAAGAAAGCTGACTTACATCCTTAAAGACTAGTTTGTAATGATCATCAACAAGTTAGCTACCCATCAAGAAGCCTTATGTGAGCAACGTACCTAAAAATTTGGTCATTTAGTGTATTTCTGGTAAAGCTCTCTTTTTTACTCTGAATAAAAGGCCCAAAGGTATGTGACATTACTTGTTCCATTATTCAGTGAGTCGTGAAGATAGCCTGGCTCTTGCTGGGCTTAACTATGTGAATTGAAACCACAGGGCTGGATTTTGGATGAGAATTAAAAATCGACCATGTTATGCATTGCGTCTCATATCGTTTAGTATTTTAGTTAAAAGAACATGATATATGTGAACGTTAATTAGATAACTCAATTTCATTGAATAATTAAGTCTAATCATCTGACTCAATCCAATGTAGCAAAGGGCCCCTATTACTCCTTAATACTTCTTTCAAACTTCTTCATCCAAAGTGAGCACCCATCCAAAAAATTGATTTTACAGAACTGGTCTGCATGCTCAAAGCAACGTGTAAGAGGAGTATGTGGAAAAGCTATACTTGATTATGTTGTAGATTTTGGTTCAATTTGTGATTCTTACCTTTTTGGATTAAGATTGAACTCCTAATTTGACTTAATTTAGAAGATTGCTTTGTGGAATTTGAGTCAATGGGAGATTTGTTAGAAATTGTCTCAAATTCCTAGTGTGGAAGAAAAGTCTTATAATTTTTAAACAAGTAAATTATTTTTTGTCCACCAAGGCGATGGATATTGAAGTCTTATTAATAGACAATAATACAAGGAGTTTAGTGGCTTTGCTCAAAGGTCATCCCATATTGAGTGAGACTTTGAATTAATTTAACAAAACTCTTTGATTATGCCAAATCATCTGCTACTACTTGTGAATGTAAGCTATCATTGAACCACAAAAATCTTTAGTGTTCTCTTTTGTAAGATTATGTCCATTTTTCTTTTGGGTTTTTTCTTCATTCCTTTTTTTTTTTTTTGTTTTATTACAAATATTTCTTAAACTAATATTAATTTTCACAATCAATCTTGACCTTTTGCTTTTACAACTAACTAGTATCAAAGCCAATGTTCACTACTTAGGCATTTAGATTTATTCTTCATAGCCACAGTTCACAACATAGGCATTTGGATTAGTTTTTTTATAGCTAAGATTTGCTACCTTGGCATTCAAATTTGCTCTCTTTCACGATTTTGTTGATTGGTTCATGGATCTTAGTATTAGGGAGAAATATGTCATTGAAAGATTGTGAAAAGATCAATAGATAGTCCTATGGTATCATATTCTAGTGCATTGGGCACCTATTGGCTCATTTGGCAGTCGCTTGGGAAAATATGCACTTTGTCCTTTTGGTTTGGCTCTAATTTGGGTTTGACAACAATCCATTTGGTGCTTATTGGCACATTAGGAGGTAGCTTAGGGTGATTTGACACTTTGTTTTTGGTTGGGCTATAATTTGGTTTTGGCATTTAACACATTTGTGGTTTGATAGAAGTCTCACAAAGGTGGAGATTTGTTAAGAATTTGTATGTGGTGGCTCAATTAATGCCTAGGTTGAGAGAGGAATTTGATGAATTTGGTGCTCTGAAAACTTCGCCAAGGTTGATAGTTGTTGTAGATTTCAACTTGATTTAGAAATTGCTTTGTGAATTTTGACTCAAGGTCGAGATTTGTTAAAATTATTTCAAATTCTAATTTGACTTAGTTTGGGTTTTTATTGTGTGGAAAGAAAATCTAATTATTGTTTAAACAATTAAACAAGTAAAGCTATTTTTGGTCCACCAATCTATCGTTATTGAAATCTTATAAACAGACAATAATACAAAAAGTTTGCTAGCTTCGCTCAAAGCTCATCGCAATTGGGGTGAGACTTTGAATTAGTTTTGAGAAAATCCTTGAGAGATTTTGTTATTTGTGAGTCATTTGTTGAGTGTGTAAAAACTATGCAATCTCTTTTTAATATAGTGAATTCATTCTTTCCTACCCATGGATGTAGACTATTGCTGATTCACATAAATTTTTGTTGTTTTCTTTTGTTTGATTGTGTGCCCTTAATAATTCTTACAGCCAATTTTTTCTTTTTCTTTTTTTTTTTGAGATATTTCTTAAACCCATAATAATTTTTACAATCAATCTAGTATCTGAGCTTTTACTCTTACACTAGAATTGCTGTATATCATAACTTGCACAATGGACACACTTAAAATATGGATAAACATGGTGTAGGTTTATAATCAGAAATTCAGTAGCTTCTCATTTGCCAAATTGAAGGAAATGGCAGACAGAGAGACCTAATCAGAAATTCAGTAGCTTCATTTGCCAAGTTGAAGGAAATGGCAGACAGACAGACCTACCAGATTCCTGGAAAAAGCAGTTCAAAGTTCAAACACGATAACATCCACATATCCACAAGTGACTTCACATCCCAAAAACTACAGTAATCCTTTCTTGGAAGGCCAAGCCAATGTTTGACCCAAAAAATAAATGAACTCCAACGAGTAATTAAAGAGACCACACTAAGCCTAGCTAGTAGCTACCAAGTTCTTCTCAAAAAAAAAAAAAAGTAGCTACCAAGTGAAGTACCTACTGTTACTATTTTTGTCCTTCTTGTTATTGTTAAGTTACCAATAGCCTCCCAAATGGCTATTCTTCAAGTTATATACTAGCACTTCGGGACTCCAGAAAAGTGGGAGGAATTGCAGAAGAGTATGTAACAAAATTCAACTTACAAGCAAACCATATTGGTATAGCAATGCAAACCCCAGTAATAAAAATCGCATATAGAAATTGTTACTGGTATTTTTCTTATGCAACTTGTGAGAGACTATTGCATCAACAAATACAATCCGTACTATGTGATTACTAACAGTACTTGTATGAATCATATTTTTCTATCAACAGATGATTTAATTTGGTTGGATAAAGATTAAAGAACCCTTTGCAATTCATCTTTTATATCTCTCATCCCATGCAGTCAGTGATTACTTGAAGTCTAACACAAAGGGAAGGATTTTTTATTTTTTATTTATTTATATTTTAAATGAAGCCTAGGCATATTATTATACCTTGAAGCTAATTACACATCTTTTAGTAAAACTTGGACGGCAGTACTTAAATCCATTATATCTTATATTAATTTCAGGCAGGGCTCCACCTGCACCAAAAAATTGACTTAAAATTGAGAATCCAATGGAGTAGATTGTTCCATTTATATTCTTTAATCCAATAGTTTACTAATTAGTGCCGGTGCTGACTTAGAATGAACTCAGGGACTTGGTTACAAATTACATAGTCATATAGTCTCCCACACATGGAGCCCAACCAGAAAATGCAGCCCACTTTGCCTGCACGTGAAGAAAATTAAGGGGGACTTCATGATTGAAGGAACCGAAATAAATAAAATGTTTGAAGAAATCCCACATAGCTTCAGGTTGTGTCTCCAAGAGATACCTTCTTCCTAATCATGTCTTCTAGTACTGCTCAATTTTCGATTAAGACAAAATGTGTCAGATTATCTATTCAATTTTACTCACTCTCTTATTAAGACGAATTAAGCTTCTCGTTTTCATAGACCACTAATGAAGAATCATTCAGGAAATCTCTCTCTCTCTCTCTCTCTCTCTCTCTCTGGTGTGACATTTGAATAGAGTCTCGAATTATTAAACATGGTTGCATATGGAAACTAATCCTCTTTGGAATCATTGACTAGGGTGCATGTAGACACCAACTAAACAACGATCAAAGAGGACAAACTTCTCAATTATCTCAAAAAGCTAAAATTATGGATAGTGTCAAGCACCATAAGTCCAAATCCCAATGGAACTTAATTTCACTTTTATCCTTTTCATCAACTTGGGTGTGCATAAAGTGAGAATAGTAATAATAAGGATAAAAAATAACAATAAGAATATGATAATATATCTTTTCTTATTAATTTATCTCCCTAATTACCATTTTTCTTAACTCCCAACTACCACCTTTGCAACTTCCTCCCAACTTCCTCATTAGTGTATGTTCAAAATCTTATGTGGGTTCATTGAAATACATAGAAAATATATAACAAGATGTAGTCTATGAGGTTTTTTACTATGGACATAGCCGTAATCTCTTAAGTCGAAACATGTAATTCTCTTTGCGTTCTTTTTCCTCTCTCATTTCTCTTTTGCTTCCGCTCTACAATTTTTTCTTACATTTACTTTATTTCTCTACAACAATTTTATATTTCATTTTTCATTTCAACACTCCCTTCATTTTTCAAGTTTTCTTAGGATTTTGACCTATTGTGCCTTGGGTTCATCAGGATTCCCATCTACATATAATAGTGTGCCCTCTTCATGAAAAGCATGAACATTCCTCAAATTCGGACCCTTTGTTTTTTCCCCTAATGTTAGTAGTAATAAAATATTAAGCGTAATTCCTTGTGAGTTCTAATGACTATTTAAAGATCCATGGCTTCACCACAACGCAACCTTAATGTGATGATCACTTTACAAGTATAAGTGTTTGTAGAGTGGAGTGGGGTGGGGGGGAATAAGGGCCGGGATTCAAGTCTTAAAAGGAAATTTCATACACATACACTTAAATTAGGCTAGAGTAAATTTCTAACTCAAAAAAAGAAAAAGATCCATGACTTCATGGCTTCTAAAGTAAAATGTTACAATTGAGCCAAACTGTGATTATAGAAGCAAGAGTTCCTATTAGAAATGTAGGTTTAATTTTTTTTTTTTTTTTTTTAAATGTAAGCTGTAAGGTTCTGCGCAAAAATGCACTATTCCATATAACTCACAAATGAAAGGCTTTTTCCAATCTTGTAAATCCAACATGAACAGGACGAAAAACCAGACAAGCCATGATCATGTGTTTTTCCCCACTCGCCTCATTAAAAAACATAGCCTATTTGACTATTTCTGTTGCACGAAATTTGTCTTTAGATACACAGCCAAAAAAAAAACCCTCTTTTGATGATATTTAAGAGAATCTTATACTAAGTTTCCTTTTCTTAGTCAAATAAATTCAAAACATTTTTATGAAAATCTAGCTTATCTTAAAGTGAGACGGTGGTCTGTGAGCCTTTTTTTCAAGATGATATTAACTAACATATGGTAATTAACCTACTTATCATTTAACATCTTATAGTTTTTCGTAGGGAAACTAAATAATGGGTTTTATCATCACACGAGGTGTGGCTTGATATATGGTAGGAATTCTTATCCCAGCACCCAGAGAAGAGCAGTTTGAACGATAACCCTAGCAAAGCCTATGGGGTACACATGGTATTACTCATTGCCGTCACGTGGCGTGAGATCGATGAATCCATACTGAAGACCCCTTTTTTATTGAGCAAATAATAATAATAATAATAATGGGCTTTATCTTGGGGCATTTGGTCAAAGTCCAAAGTCTTGCATTTTTCTTCAATACATAACTATTGCCTAGTCCTTGTTCTCTTCAAGAAAGGCATGCCTATGTGTTACAACCACATGGCTTCCCATCATATCTATAAATTCCTTTATATTTCCCCTTGTAGTTAGAGAAAAGGGACATATATAACCAGATAATAATAATAATAATAATAATAATAATAATAATAATAAGAGAAGCGAATAGATAACAGTAACATGAAGCTTTTTGGATTGGATGAAGAAGGCTATGTAAGCCTATCATTGATTTTCTTGTTCAAATTGGATGCACATGGCTGAACAATGATATTACTTAAACACATCACCTAACAAACTCCATATATATATATAGGGTTAGGTATTATGATAAAAATGTATATACAGGAAGAAACTATGATAAGGCATCCTCCTATTGTAATTGATGATTGATGGGACACCACATTTAAAAGTCCTTTGTCAAGTCATTTTTAAAAACAATTTTTGTAAATATCACTTTTGAACTTTAACTTAAAAACAATTTTTATAAATATCACTTTTGAACTTTATGTTAAGTATCAATTTAGTTCTTAAACTTTTGACCTATACAATTAATGCCCTACACATTATGTATATGACAAATTAAAAAAAGAAAAAACAGAAAAAGAAGGCAATTTATGATACTATTTTTGTGGTATACTCTAAAAATATGAAATTACCTTATAGTTTATTTTGTGACACCTCCATGTGGTTGCTTTATGAGGCATTTTTTATATTAATTTTAATAAAATTTAATAATGTGGCAAGTGCTAATAACACCCATTAGGAAAGAAATAAAGAAAAGAAATTGCTCTACCTTAAATCTATACCTTGCGAACGGACAGTACACAAGCCCAAATGAAGATTGAAGAAAAAGTTAAAGAGAATAAGAAATATGAGAGTAGAGCGATATTTTTTTTTCAAATATTTCCCAATGGGTGTTGTTGCCACTTGTGTCATGTCATCAAGTTCTATTAAAATTAGCAAAAAAAATGTCGCAAAAGGAGGTAAGCATCACAAAATAAACTATAGGGACATGTTTGAAGACTACAACACAAGGTTGGTATAAGACTATAAGTAATTTACAAATATTCTTTTAGTATTTTTAACTAAAGCTTGATGAATTTAATTATGTAATATGCACATCAGCACATGATAGTAAATATATTTCAAAATTATTAATGCTTTGGACAAAAGCTAGTGATGATCACGAGAAACTTCATATTAGGTTTCAATGTTCCATTTACATATGACACTCAAACCAACCACATCGAGTAACAGGGTCTTAGACCCACTAAGGGGTGGGGATTGCCAGATCAGTCGAAATTGACCGCACCCTACCTTCAAATTAGTCGAATCTAGGTCAGGTGATAGGTTTTCAAAGAATTGGTATTTTCCAATTTATACGGTGAGAAAGATCTACAAATCCTTATAAACATACAGATGTAGGATAATAAGCTCTAAGAGAGAGATTTGTATTTGGGAAACAAAAGAAGAACAAAGCAAAATAATAATACTTAGGTATCGTCACCAACAGTGGTGGCTCCAGGAATTTTTCTCAGGGTATTCCTTAAGAAGCATAAATTATACAATCTAATAAAAAGAGAAATTCATATATTGACAATAATAACAATAAAAAAACACGCAAATACATAAAGTTTACAATTGCCTTCTACAAGTTTTCATATTTTGAAATCGTTACATGATAATTTCATTATCAATCCTATAAGCTACATCTTTTTCAATGTAAACAATTAAGTAATCATTCATCCACTAAGTGTGCGTTTGGATTAGGATTAAAAATTAAAATTATTTTACTATTCAGCTTATTTTTGCTACTATTCATGGGCCGCATTACACTTTTTGGTACTATTCATGGGCCACACTGTACTATTTCAACTAACATTTACCTTTATCTACAGTATTTTCAACAATAATTTTTCAGTTTCAGCAAAATAAGCGGTATCCAAACACACCCTGAATGTACAACAAATTATGGAGCAAAATTTAATTTTATTGGCATAAAAAAAAACTGAGGGTGTTCCCAAAATTTTTTTTGAAGGGTAGACAAAACCCTGGCCTTAAGGTGGTGCCACCCGTAGTCACCAAGAATTGGATGAAAACTTCAAATACAAATTTTATAAGTTCTTCATCAATTACTTACAATAGTGAATGTGAACTATGGGCCTTTAAATATGGTTCCCAAATTACAATAAACATGCAAATAAAATAAATTCATAATTAAATTACATCAAATTCCATTAAATTTAAATCACAATCAAATCTCTCTGATAGCATAAATCAGTGTCAATTGGCATTAGGCATTCTTGGATCCACAAATGACAAATCAAGCAATATATATTCTAGGGAGAGAGAAAGGTGAGACTATTGAAGATATAACTACCGCACATCCTTTGCATGATGGTCACTCCATAAGTACAAAATTTTTATGAGGTGGAAAAGGGAAGGGGGCAAGAGCTGGAGTTTAAGTCTTCAAGAAAGAGCTTCACATACATACATACTTAGATTAGGTTAGAGTAGATTTTCTATTTTGTATAAAATATATATATTTTTTTTTTGCATAGCAAATCTCCTAATTAAAAGAATGCATTAAGTATAGTATTTAGGTTAACTAACTAATTTGGTTCTCCATTATGGGATAAAGTTCAATTTGGTCTCTCAACTATTAATTGTGTTAATTTAGTCTCTCAAATTTAAAATCAAGTAAATTTTATCCTTAGACCTCATCTCCATTTAAAATCTTTAATTGAGTGGCAAATGGAGCATACATTAAAAGGATATTGTGAAAAGTGTAAAATTTTCAAAATCAAGTTAGTTTCAAATTTTCAACTATTAATGTTGTTAAAATTTAAAGGGAGAGGAATCCAAAGTTTACATTAACATTTTTTTTTTTTTTTGAGAAAAAAGTTTACATTAACTTGATTTTAAAAGTTGATGAACTAAATCGATACAAATAATGATTGAGGGACCAAATTGAACCTTACCCATGGTAGTTATTTAACTTAGTATATTTAATACCAAACGTGACTACAAAAGTGAAAGCTACTCAACGGGTTATAGATTGCCCTAATTCAAAAATGATTTGATGACCAACTCTACATGTGATACCCCGTCATTCATAAGAAGAGAATGGCTATAATAGTGTAAAATTATTCAAAGCATTTGGAATTAATATTACACATAACATTAATTACTCTTATATATATATATAAAGGGTGGGTTTCATCTTTTGTTTTGCACCTGGAAGTGGGACCTATATTTATGTGAGTTTGTCTTTGTATAAAGCTCTCCAATAATCACCTCCTCGAAACTGTTTTTACTATAATCACACTTGTAAAATATCAAGAGTACTTTCAAGTCCAGCGCAAGCTCCACTCTTCAGCAAAACCTTCTTAGTCCTACTTGATGTTCTTGATTTAGACCATGAAACAAATGTTCATCAGATCGAGCCAATGCAAATACTCTAACATCAGAGAGGGAATCTATTTGGCTAAACACGTTAATTAATATAATCATTCAACGGTTTATCTTATAACAAGATTTATTGGAATATTGATCTAGGGCATGTGGGAGATATCTATGAAGATGTTACCCTAATGATAGCCTTCATGATCTTATTTCTATATTCTTGGCTGGAGAAAGGCTACAAATCAATGTGCAAATCTAGTAGATAAAGTAAACTAATTTAAGAGTCAGTGACATAAAATCTGATCTATATCGGGGATTGAATTTTAATTAAGATCAGTAGTAGTCCTTTTAATTGTAACTAATAAAACTTCTGCAGATTTTTTATTTGCTGAGAAAAAAACTACTATTTTGCCAAAACTAGAATAATATTCAGACCCAGATGATGATATTATAAGTTATTAAGAGATGGATCATATAATAATTAGCGAACCTTTTTCTTTTTCTTTTTCTTTGTGCATTGTTTGGTGCAATCATATCACTATGATGTGGCCTGATTATATCTCACAGGCATGAAATGGAAGTACTCCCATCCACAATGATCATAGGAATTTGCAGTTTTAGACTTTTATAGTGAGCTTTGTGGTTTTGGATGAGACTCAAAAAAAGTGGATTTGATTTCTTATTAGATTGCATGTAGTGTCCATGATTAGCTCCCCGTTCATGTACACTCTATAAGGTTGAAAGGAAGGATCACATGTAATAACTTTGGACTGTAGTGAAGTTTCAGAGGTCGACATCCATGGAAAATAGTAATTAATTCGCATAAAGTAAGCCTTGATTGGAGAATAATCATGAAGCAGAGTATCTAGGAGAACATGCAAATCATGGCCATTAACATATCTAATCATGCCAACCCACTTGTTTTTCTGTTGTTTTTCATCTCCATCAATTGGAACTCATTTCTTAAATGAGGGTTTATATATATAAATATATATACACACACTCATATATTGATATTGATATTATTGATTATTATTATTTTGGCTAGGCAGAGGATCGACAGATTATGTTGTCCTTCATTTTTCATCTAGTTTTCTATTTTTTAGGGAGATTTGTATGTAATGATATAATAGCTTTTAGTGTTTGTTTGGATGAGCTTATTTCTATAAGCCTATTTTGGTTGTTTTGTTTAGACGTAAGATAATTCGACATTTATAAATAGGATAGGTGATTTGAACTTTGGACAATTATGTTAAAAATGCTAAAAAAATGTCTATTGAATTACTTAAAGACTCTTGGCTATTTAAGCATAATTGTACTTAGAATAATGTAAACTTCTTCTTTTCTTTTCTCTTTTTTGAGAAAAATAATAATGCGAGATTCTAAAAATAAAGTAGTTGCTTTTCATCCCTAAAATATTTAAGTAATCGATTTTGTCCATAAAATACTTAAAGTGATTGCTTTTAGTCACTTTGGAGTGATGAGACATATTAGTTTATAATTTGGTAAGTAATCTAACAAACTAAAAGTTATGATTTTAAATATTATGGACTAAAATGTCTCATGAGCTAAACTTTAGAGAACTACACTATATTTAGAATTAAAATCCTCTAAAGTTCTTAGAATAATTTCATCGTAAAGTTCGTAAAATCTTACCCACTCCTTTGGAAATGAGCTGATTAGATTTTATCATATCATTAATATCTTTAAAAAAATGTTGATCACCATTATAGTATCTATTTAACCTATGAATCTTCTTCTCTAAATTATAGAACTTCCATGAGGGAACACGTATTGAGTGTTAAATTCATTAATCTATATATATTCATACTAATTAAGATGTCAAAATTTCATCCAATAGCAGAGCTACGATTTCGTTGTAGGAAACAAATGGTAGTAATAGAGAATATCAACTTGATTCAAACGATTTATGAAAAAAATAAACTAAAAAAAAAAAAAAAAACTCAATTCAAATGAAATTAAGTCCCGATTGATGGGTTAGGTTATATGTACGAATCCCTTTTTCGACTAATTGAGATTGACTATTCTAATAGAGTTAAAAATATAAGTTCTTTCAAATTAGTTTTATTTTTTTTTATTTTTTTTATTTCACATGAGATTGTCTATTTATTTTCTTTATATACGTAACTGTCAATAAGGTAAGCATTGATGGCTGTATAAGAGATCTGGGGTTCAATCCCCATTTACACCAAAAACTGATTGGTGTTGTTAGTCTGATGATAAAAAACTATCATCAAGAGCAAATGTCATAAATTAAAACTCTTTAAAATTAAAAAAAAAATGGTAAGCATTGATGGCTTATTTTTTTTATTTTTTGAGAAACAAAACCAAGCTTTTTTTTTTTTTTTTTTTTGATATTGATAAACATTTTTCCATTATGTGTGGAATTTTTTTTTTAGATAATTTCAACCTATGAAGTTTGCTTCTAATGATAGCTATTTATCATTAGATCAAGACGCCAATTGGCTTTTAATGTAGGTGGGAATTAATTGAATCTCATATATCTTATTTAATTATCAAAGACTCTATCAATTGAATTAACTAGAACCCACCATTATGCGTGGGATTAATTTAAAGAAAGGTAGCTAGCTAGGATCAACTAATGAATGACCCTTTGCATGCATGAGACTTAACGGACCGCATTAAAGTACATGGGTGATGGGTCCAAATCATCATACCAAGCAACAACATGGAAAATAAACATTAAAACTACACTAATTAAATTGGTGTTTTAGCCCATATTATTGGGTTCAAATTAATTTAATTAGTAAAAAAATTTGTCATCGAATAAAAGAGATTTGGAATTCAAACTTTGCTTATACCAAAACCGAATGGAAGTCATAAGTTAAAATTCTACCATATTAAAATTAAAAAATAAATAAATAAATAAAAACCGCAACTAGAATTTTTTTTTTTTTTTTTTTTTTTTTTTTTTTTTTTGAGAATAAAAAACTACACTAGGTTGCTTCTTACCAATAAATACATACATTGCTGCAGCCTTATCTTATAGAAAGTCCATGTGATAAGTGGTACGTAACATACATGTATTGTAAGTTTAGTGTCGCTATCCAAAAAAAGGTAGCCTCTCAGTAACATTGTTCTGTCTCTCCCATGAAGAGACATATTCCTTATTCCGTTAACGAATGTTTTTATTTTTATTTTAAGTCGAATTACATACTAATATTTTATTTTCCAAAAAACATGCATTACAGCTGGTATTGATTATTTAATATTCCTTAACATGTATCCTTAAGACATTCATTAACAACCCCCTCGAATCTTTATTATATTTTAAATAGTGCCTAAATTCTTCTTTGACCATGATTATTATACAACACTTGGTAAGTAGATGGTTTACTTCCCCAATAATTTCGAGGGAACAAAGGTAGTTATTTGTGTGATTGTTGCGAGGATATTGCTGCGACGTATGTAGTGCCGTAAACAAGTTAAATATTAGAAGTTTAGGAATATTTATTTAATTTTATTTTGAAAATGAATCAAGCTCGAGTTAATCAACAAACTATATTACTTGTTTAAGATTGATTTATTTTTTTTATTGAAAAAGTTCAAATTTACTCACAAACTACTTCATTGACTTGTTCTTTCCTCATATATAATAAATATTACGACTAAAATTTTTTACCCTTTCATTAGTTTATGATAATAATTAATAAATTAATTATATTTGAAATTATATTATTTGAGTTGATAATTAGATAGAATGATTTTTGTTTATAAACTTATAAAAAACTATATATAATTTATATTACGAAACAAACTATTTTTATTATCAATAAATTATAAATAATAATTTCATATATCTTATGAATTAATTTATAAACATACACGATGCGATATATATATTGCATCATATTCATGAGTTTGTTCATAAAGAAATTATTGTGCTTGAATTTGACTCAAATAATAGTCTAGCCAAAATTTAGACATAAGCTTAATTCATTTGTTAAATAAACAAACATAAACAAATTCTTTTCCAAATCCAACCTAAACTGTTATAAATAATTCGATTTATTTACGGCCCTATACACACGGTTCACTCGTCTCCCATGTATGATGTATCTGTACCTCCATGTTTGTTAAAGAGAGAAAATAATTGTAAAATATGGTGACTAGCAAACTATTGTTTTTTTTTTTTTTTTTTTTTTTTGTCACCGGCATTAAAGGTGAACATTCCAAATTCCTACATGGAATCACATGAAAAAGTGCTGGAAATACATGGGGATTAGATGATATATAAATGCGCAATCACTGTGAAAGAACAAGGTATAATTGAAGAGCTCTATTATTTAAACGACTCACATTAGTCACAGCAACCCCAGACAACGCCTCTAAATTAGCAAATTGCAGACAACACCTGGGAAGAGAAAGAGAAGAGTACTGTCATATCATATTATTCTATCATGAACTCATCCACAACAACTCCAAAGAGCAAAAAGAAGCAAACACAAACGCAAGAAACAACTACTTCAGGGAGGTTTCTTGGTGTTAGAAGAAGGCCATGGGGAAGATATGCAGCTGAGATTAGAGACCCTTCAACCAAAGAAAGGCATTGGCTTGGCACCTTCGACACCGCGGAAGAAGCTGCCTTGGCCTATGACAGAGCTGCTCGGTCCATGCGAGGCTCGCGAGCCCGCACCAACTTTGTCTACTCAGACATGCCACCAGGCTCTTCTGTCACCTCCATTGTCTCTCCTGATGAACCTCAACAAAACTTCTTTGATGTCCCTCCACCTAGTAGTACTCCCACTCAACCTGACCCAACGCCCCAAACCTTTTCAAATCAAGAAACCAACACCGAATTCTCTTATTCTTCAATGTCAGATATTGGAGGAGACCAATTCTGGGCTTCTTCTTCTAGTGTTTATTATCAACAACAACCAGCTCTCTTTGACCTTGACAATAATACTAGTTCTACTGCTTCTGTGTCCCATAACTATTCCAACCAAATGTGTGATCAGCTCCCTCCTTTTCCTTCTGACATTTCGGGAGGCATTGGCTCAAATATGAGTGTGGCAGATTCTAGTGAAGATATGGGACAGGCCGCTTGGAGTGACTCAACAAGTCTGACCACAGGGTTCGATCCAGAAGGGAACGGGTCATACTCATACATGGGCATGGGGTTCGATTCAAGTGAGTATGTGCATAGCCCACTTTTTAGCAGGATGCCACCAGTTTCAGATAATGTACCTGAGAGTTTTAATTTGGGGTCTTCTGCCTTTTTCTTCTAAACTGAAAAAAACTATTCCAAGGTTCTCATTTCTTCTGAACTGAGAAAAACTTTTCCGAGTGTTTGCCAATGGTCCGAGTGGAACTGTTCCTTACTTCAGTTTCAGGTTTTTATTACTATTTTTTTTTTTTTTTTTGGCTCTCTTTTGAGTGTATTTGTTGCTGTAAGTCATGTTTTATAGCATTGTAATTGCAAACGGATGATTGTGCATTTCTTACCCATGAGTTTGGAGTTATATTTTTTTTTTCTATTTTAGGAGGAAGAGAGAAAGTTTAACTCATAGTTTATGTACCAAATGAGTTACAAAGACTCTTCCTTTTTTCTTAAACTTTTGAGTTACACAAAATAGATTTGTTTTCAATTTTCACAATTGATGTAGATTGGTTTGGAAGAGTCAAAGTTGAGCTTTTATTTGAAGCCCAGTCGGAGAGCTTATGGTTTCTGAGTACTTTAGTCAAGGCGCAGAGAGCGATAAGAACTAAAGATACCTAAGTTCAGCCCATTTAGTATCTTTCTCTTACTGCTTACGTACTAGTAAAAACACACTGGGCCACTGGCCCAAGTTTAGGCATGAATTTGTTTCCATGCAAAAAGCCTTTATTTCTGCTTCATAAACCCAAAATATACATTCGGCGTAGAGCCCACTTCTTCTTTTTTTTTTTAATTGGGAGTAGAGCCCACTTCATTCATATGCAGCATGGCCCAGGTTAAATAGGATAGTTTTAACTTTTAACTTTTTAACCGGTGATGAGAAAATTAATATAGATTTTGTGTGTGAAACCATGAATTTTGGCTCACCTAATTTGATTATATTAAAAAATAAGTTGAAGAATACAACAAAATATTACAATATTTTCACAATATCTTCATTTTTAGGATCCGAATAGATATTTTTTTATTTTATTTGAGAGAAATGCTACATTCATAACATTTTTAGAACAAATTCTAAATGACAAGTTATTATTGGTTTTAAACTGATAACATTGTTATCGTTATTCTCAAAACATTTATTTTCAGTTGTGGTTGGTCACAGTTTCATATTTTATTATTTTATTTCGACTTGTAAAAAATTGATACTTCAATATTTGTAAAAATATTGTGAAATTTTTTGTGTTGGTATAAAAATATATATTCCAGTTTACATAAATATTTAAAAGAAAAAAAAAACCGATTACTGGGAAAAAAAAAAAAACTTTAGGCACGGTAGAAATTAATGTTAAAATGTTGTGGACTTAGCATTTTTTTTATTTGATTTATAAGAAACTGAGATCTCAACAATTGTGAAAATATTGTGATAATAATAAGTGTTGTAACATTTTCTCAAAACGTTTATTTTCAGTTGTGGTTAGTCACAGTCTCATATTTTATTATTTTATTTTGACTTGTAAGAAATTGACACGTCAATAATTGTGAAAATATTGTGAAATTTGTTGTGTCACTATAACAATATATATATATATATATATATGCCAGCTTACATAAATATTTCAAAGAAAAAAAAAACACTGACCGAAAAAAAAAATAAAAAAAACTTTAGGCATAGTAGTTACAGTGCCAGTTGAATAAACCAAAACCCCTGTAACTCCAGTGCTATCCATTAATAATAGCTTACTTATGATTTGTTGTGAAATTAATGCTAAAATGTTGTGGATTTAGCATTTTTTTTATTTGATATATAAGAAACTGAGAATTCAACAATTGTGAAAATATTGTGATAACAAAAAGTATTGTAACATTTTTAAAAACATTTATTTTCAGTTGTGGTTGGTTACAGCCTCATATTTTATTATTTTATTTCGACTGGTAAGAAATTGACATGTCAATAATTGTGAAAATATTGTAAAATTTGTTGTGTCAGTATAACAATATAAATGTCAGCTTACATCAATATTTTAAAAAAAAAAAAAAAAAAAACACAAACCGATTACTGGAAAAAAAAAAAAAAATGACTAACTAAACCAAAGCATTGTTGTAGCTACCGTGCTGCACAGTGCAAAAACACTGGATGTATAGTGCCAAGACACTGTGCGCACATTCGTGCTTTTATTATAAACATTTATTTTTAGTTGTAGTTGGTCACAGTCTCATATTTTATTATTTTATTTCGATTTGTAAGAAATTGACACTTTAATAATTGTGAAAATATTGTAAAATTTGTTGTGTCATTATAATAATATATATACCAGCTTACATAAATATTTAAAAGGAAAAAAAAAAAAGAAACACAAACAGATTATTAAAAACAAAATTAGGCACTGTAGCTATAGTGCCGCTTGGTACTGTAGCTACAGTTCAAAAATACTGTAGTAACAAGCGTCACAACATTTTCACAAAACATTTATTTTCAGTTGTGATTTGTCACAGTTTCATATTTTATTATTTTATTTTGACTTATAAGAAATTGACACCTCAATAATTGTGAAAATATTATAAAATTTGTTATGAAAATATATAAAAAATACAAACGGAAGACTTAAAAAAATGCAACTACTGTAGCTACAGTGCCTCTTGGCACTGTAGCTACTGTGCAAAACTTAAACAAAAGGGTTGAAAAAAAAAAAAAAAAAAAAGGCAAAGTGCCTCACCAAAGCACTGTTTCCGCTACAGTGCTGCACAGTGCAAACACACTGAGTGCACAGTACCGAAGCACTGTAGCGGGCATAGGCGCTTTTATATATAAGAAAAGAGTTATTCTTTCTTTGTTACTTTCTTTTTTTTCTTTTTTTTTTTGGCAAAAATGCAAATTATACTATCTAAATTTGATCTATTGTCATTTTGGTCATTTAAGTTTCATTTTTTTCTATTTTAATATTCTAAGTTTGCATTTGTTAGTGCTGGTCCTTCCATCCATTACTTAAGATAACTATTAAAAAATAAAATTTTAAATTAAAAAAACAATAAATATTTGTCAAAAAAATACAAAAATACAAATTACACCCTTTAAGTTTGATCAATTGTCATTTTGGTTCATTAAAGTTTCATTTTTTTTTTCATTTTAGTCCTATAAATTTACATTTGTTATCATCAATAATCCTCCTTGATTTATTGGTAATTGAAAAATTATTCATTGCCATTAAAAAAATTTGTTAATTTTTTTTAATTTGTTTCCTAACCACGTTGAAATGTCTATTAGCCTTTCATAATACACAAATTTATTTATATAAATATATATTTATATATATATATATATATGAAAACTCAAAATCAAAGAACTGAAATTTAGAAAGAAAAGAAATGGTTCTAAATTTGAAGAACCAAAAATTACTAATTTGCTAAACCAAATCTACACCCAACCCATTGAGGAAAAAATTTCCACAAATCCTAAGTCATAATACTCTTTACATTGAAAATCAACAAAAAAAATTCTTATATACCAATAAGGGTTGGGGGGGGGGGGGGGGGGTTGTGGTGGAAGGTGGTTGAATAGCAAATCTGCCATCTTTTTTCCTCACAAAACACGCTGTTTAGTTGTCACAACCCAAATCCGAACCTTCGTCACTGACTAATTTCATGTAGAAAAATCCACGGGGTCTCCAATCCTATAGTGAAAGAACATTTTCAAATTTGTTTTGCATTCATCCCAACCTCCTTCTATGACATTCATGCTTTCTTCACTCTTAAATAGTAACTTATAAACACCCCAGCTATGGTATTTCCCTTCCTCAGGTTGCAAGAAGGCATTTCTATTTTATTAGATACTCTATGGATCAAAACTTATGGCATCTACTCACTAATGATCTCAATCTTAACATACTCTTGTCACATACAAAATTTGTGAAGTAAACCAAATAAAACCCAAGTTTTGAAGCCTAAGCCGGCCCAACAAATTTGGAAGCCTAAGGTGATATGTTCAAATGAAGTATTTCTTTTTCTTTTTCTTTTTCTTTTTTGATGAACAAATGGAGTATTTCTATTATCATTTAAATAATATTTAACTAGTACTTAATATCATAATTAAAAAAAAATACATTCTTTTTATTTTTTTAATATGTTTTTTTTTTATAGAAAAAATGCTAAATCTATAACAAATTTTACTACAAAAAACTTACATAGTAATGAACGTGATTAATGACACTTCAAGAAGATAATAAACAATTTGTTTTTGTTTTTGATTTTTTGGATACAAGATAGAAATTCTACTCTAGTTTAATTTAAGTGTAAATATGTGTGAAACTCTCTCTTGGCGACTTGAATCCCGACCCTTACCACACACACCCCACAAGCACATATTCTTGTGAAGTGACCATTGCACTAAAGGTCCGCGGTGGTGATAATAATCAAATATTTGAATGAATGATGCTAGGGAGTAGGGATATTTTACATTTTACAAGGAGATTAAATTCTATAATGATGTGGTGTAAAACCCAAGTTTTACACCCTCCAATCCTAACATACCATATCATTTTATCACATATTAAAGAATAAACACAACCACATCCAATAAATTCTAATACTCATTTGAAAAACTAACCAAATTGAGAGTTTATTGAGATGTTATTAGATGTGGTAAGACATATTGAATTTTAAATAAAAATCCGATGTCTTATTGGATGTGTAAAACATGAATTTTACACCCCATCCTCTTATAGATTTTACAAGATGTATCACTAATCATAAAAAAAGTAATTTAAAAATGCATTTAATAGGTTGTTGAAGTCCACAAATTATATTAATTGTTACATCAATTTGTAAAGACTATGAAGTAAGATTTATAGTATTTATAGTATTTTTCTATCTGAATTAATTCTTATGATTAGTGACACATATATTTGTAAGACATGTATTTAAAGTTGCCTTATCTCCAGTGTTACTCAATTATTTGGAACTTCTTATAAGTAAAGAAAAAATGTAAAACTAAACCTTTTTTTTTTCTATATCTCCACAAATATATATATATATATATCAAATTTTGCCCCAAAATTTGGAGAAATTATAAGGTCCTCATGGTGGACAAGTGATGTGGTCCACCATTCCAGTAAAAGACTCCCATTTGTTTAAAATTGTGGAGTTTTAAATAAAAACTGAATACTGACTCAGCAATTTTAAATAGGTGGGAGTCTTTTACTGGAATGGTGGACAAATGATGTGGTCCACCATGAGTACTGTATAATTTCTCCAAAATTTGGGGGCCTTAACCTATGGCCTAAATGGACTAGGCCTAGGGCCAGCCCAGTTGAAGCCAACATAAAACATATTGACTTAACCAATACCCCCACCACTTGGGAACTCTAAAAAAAACCATTAATGGAAGAGAAAACACCGTGAAGTCAAGACCTAATAGGTGGTAGGGGTCATCTGAGTTGTCAACCCCAACCAAGCTATCCTCCTCACGAGTATCGAGCCTTGGCGCATATGAGAAAAGGCAGCAACCTTAGTGGCGCCCCATCAAACCAATCCAGAAAACTAGAGGGCATTATTTGTTGATCGGCAAAACATCTTGTTACGCCATCTAGTTCTCTACCTAGTTCCTAGGTCAGATTGCCCGATTCTATTGTTGTTGTTGCTACTGTTGTTGTTGTTGTTGTTGTTGGTGGTGGTGGTGGTGGTGGTGGTGGTAGCGGTGGTGTTGTAGAGGGTTGCGATTGTTAAGGATTGGCTTTAGATTAGAATGTCGTGTCGCAAGCTGCAATATTCTTTGAATTATGAGTTTTCATTTTTTAAAAAATAATGTACATAATTTTTTTATATTTAATATACAAAAATTTTTAAATAATGTACACAATTCTGTATATTTAATATACATAATTTTCCAAAAAACAATGGTCTTGCAGAGGGTTGCGATTGTTAGGGATTGGCTTTAGATTAGAATGTTACGGTGTTCTTTGAATTTTTCATTTTAAAAAATAATGAACTCAATTCTATATATTTAATATACATAATTTTGCACAAAAAAAAAAAAAAGAATATACACAATTTTATATATTCTACATACACAAAATTTTAAAGAATTTATACTATTCTTTACATTTATTATATATAATTTTTCAAAGAATGCACATAATTAAGTATATTTAACACACAAATTTTTTTTGATGTGTAACCATTTTTCTTCATAAATTATTGAGATTGTAAGGTCTCTATATTTAATATTAAAATCTTCAAAGAATTTGCACAATTGTAGTTTTTAAACCTTCAAGAAATGTATACAATTTTTTTAATGAATGCTCATAATTCTATATATTCAATGTACACAATTTTTCGTTGTGTGGACAATTTTATTCACAAATTATTGAGAGCGTAAATGTTATACATTCAATATCTAAACCTTCAAAAGCATGTTCACAATTTTGTATACTTAATATACAAAATTTTTCAAAAATGTAATGTGTAGACAATTTTCTTCACAATTACTGAGGGTGTAAAGTCTATATCTCAAATATCTAAGTGTTCAAAAAATGTTCACAATTCTGTAAATTCAACATACACAATTTTTCAAAGAACTTACACAATTATTTATATTCAATATACATAATTTTTGAAATAATATACACAAATATGTATATTCAATGGCACACAATTGTTTGATATGTGGACATTTTTCTTTACAAAATACTGAAAGTGAAAGATCTATAAATTTAATATCCAAATTTTCAAAAAATGTACACAATTCTGTATATTTAAAGTACACAACTTTTCAAATAATGTACACAATTTTATATATTCAACGTACACAATTTTATGATTTGTGGACATTTTTCTTCACAAATTACTAAGAGTGTAAGGTTTGTACATTCAATATTCAAACCTTCAAAGAATGTACAAAATTTTGTATATTCATGTACAAAATTTTGTATATTCATATACAAAATTTTGTAAAGAATGTATATAATTCTGTATATTCAACGTAAACAATTTTACACAATTTTGTATATTTAATGTACACAAATTTTAAAGAATGTTTACAATTCTATATATTAAACATACATAATTTTTTGAATTGTAGACATTTTTCTTCACAAATTACTAAACATATAAGATATGTACAATTAATATCCAAACCTTCAAAAAATATACAAATTTTGTATATTCAACATACAAATTTTTTCAAAAAATGTACACAAATTTTTATATTAAATGTACATCATTTTTTAAAGAATGTACACAATTCTATATCTTCAAAGCACACTATTTTTTTTAAGAATGTGAAAATTTGTGTATATTTAATATGCACAATTTTTCAAAAAATTGTACCTAGATTCCGCTATAGTTGTTGTCTCTGAATATTTTGGAGGCTTGGGACCATTGCTGAAACAAAAACAAGACTTCGTTTCACCTAGTTCAAGAAATGTCCCTACACAATTTGTAACCTATATTTAGGTGGTTTTTATGAGAGAGTAAAGCAGATGAGATCTAAAATTCTATATTCTAATATCTATAATTGTCTCTATGGTATATCTCTTTGCAAATTTTGAGGGGTTTGACAAGCAACATAGTTCATAACTACAAGATGAACAAAAAATATAAGCCAGCTCAAAATTGAACAATTTTTTTTCCATATCTAGTTTGTCTAGAATTATGTTATTGGAAGTTTGGAACTAGTTTTTAGTTAACATGCATTTTCTATAAACTTAGTCTAAAACTTCTTGTTGTGGTTTATTTTTAGCTTTTGTAGACTGTGTATATTAATTAAATTTTAATAGGCACATGTGTGTATGTGTTTGTGTCTATTTAATATATATATATATATATATATATATTTATATATATTAATGGCCAAAGCTCAGAGAAAATTCAACTAGATTTAAATTGGATTCTCAGTTTTGCGCCACGTGTTCCATTTAATTTTTAATTTTGTGCCAAATGAATTATTGAGTGTAAAAATCAAAAAGTCTAATGCTATGTTTGGAAGTTTTGAGAGAGAGGAGAGTAGAGGGGAGTAGAGGGAAAGAAAGTAGTGGAGAGGAGAGTAGAGGAGAATGATTATCCTCCACCTTATTTGGATGTTTTTAAAATTAATACTATATTTGGAAGTTTTGAGAGAGAGGATAGTAGAGGGGAGTAGAGGGAAGGAGAATAGTGGAGAGGAGAGTAGAGGGGAATGGTTATCCTCCACCTTATTTAGATGTTTTTAAAATTAAGTAAGGGTGAGAGAAATAATTAGTCTTTTCATTTGTAATTTTGTTAATATGGTAAGGGTAAATTTGATAATTTACTTGGTCAAACATTTTAATGCTCCACTCTCCCTCCAAATCTCTCCAATTTGGGGGAATTAAAAATGAGGAGTTGGAAGGAGTTCAAACCCCTCCAAATCCTTCTCCCTCCTTCCTTAAAAAACATCCAAACAATGTAATTAAATTACTCTCCCTCCCTCTACTCTACTCTCCCTCCTTCCCTCAACATCCAAACATAGCATAAGTAAGGGAGAGGGGAATAATTAGTCTTTTCATTTGTAATTTTGTTAATATGGTAAGGGTAAATTTGATAATTCACTTGGTCAAACATTTTAATACTCCACTCTCCATCCAAATCTCTCCAATTTGGAGGAATTAAAAATGTGGGGTTAGAAGGAGTTCAAACCCCTCCAAATCTCTCTCCCTCCTTTTTTAAAAAACATCCAAATAAGATAATTAAATTACTCTTCCTCCCTCTACTCTACTCTACTCCCCCTCCTTCCCTCAACATCCAAACATAGCATAAATCCAATTAGATTCTAAATTGAAATTTAATTGGAGTTCAATTTTTCGTCACATATCCATCTAAATTTTTAATTTTTATGGCAAGTAAATTATTGGGTGCAAAAACCAAAGAGTCTATATATATATATATATATATCTATATATATATGAGAAACCATTACATATTTTTAGAAGTGTATGGTTTAAAAAAAGTTTAAGCCAATACTATGTATAATTTAAACCGTATAATTGTGATTATTTTTAATTGTACTTGTGGGGATACAATCCGCCGCAAGCTTATTGTCCTCTTTGGGGAGCCAAGCCCGCAAGGTTTTGTTTTTCAAGCGACATGGGAGGTACGGATCTTCACCCTTTGGGCTTTACACCGCAGTCCCACATCGGCAAGGAATGCGCCCCACTCATGCTTTATATGCCCTTGGAGCTTGCATGAGTGTACCACTACTACGCATGCGTAGTAGTGGTACACTCATGCAAGCTCCAAGGGCATATAAAGCATGAGTGGGGCGGATTCCTTGCCGATGTGGGACTGCGGTGTAAAGCCCAAAGGGTGAAGATCCGTACCTCCCATGTCGCTTGAAAAACAAAACCTTGCGGGCTTGGCTCCCCAAAGAGGACAATAAGCTTGCGGCGGATTGTATCCCCACAGTACTCATGTATATGCATGTGGCTACACACTAGTTTATATAATGAAATTGTAACCATCAAATTAAGTTTATATTTTATATTAGACAAAATTTAGTTACAAAATTAGTTATAGCCTAAGGTTACAACCTTTCTCTTTTTTTTTTTATTAAAGGTGAACTTTGACAAATCCACCGTTGGATTACATTTTCTTAATTTTTATATCCTCCATGCTTGCAAAATTTCTAGAAAATTAAAGATTAATAGCTATATCATCAATAAATTGTTTAAATTGCAAGTTTTTGTAGTTTAAAATTATGCATAAAATATAAGCTTATAGTAAATAATATAAGTTGGCATAAAATTTGACGTGTATATTAAGAGTATAAAGAATATGCAATTCAACGGTTAGATTTTCAAAATATGTAGTAATATTAATTTTTTTAAAGGAGGTTGTAGTTTTAAGTTACAACCAATTTTGAAACTAAATTTTGTCCTTTTATATTTACCGAAATTTTTGAGGTGGGGACTAGGAAGAAAATTAAAACTAGATAGTTTTGGGCTCACCTAATTTTTAGAGGCACATAAAATTTCAATATATGATGTATGCTCCATAATTGCTTTTTATTATAAGATGAAGACACTAATCAATTTTTAGTATAGACAATAATTGAACTACATATTCTTTATTCGATAATAAAAGACTTTACCAATTGAATTAACAAGAACTTACAAATTTTAGGCTCACCCAACTCTACGATATGCCAAACACTTAAAATTGAAAATACCATTAAAAAAAAAGATACCGAAACCTTTATGCCCTGTCCAACCTTTTTGTTTTTGTTTTGTTTTTTCTTGTTTCGTTAAAAGTAGAGACAGCCGTGTCTGTTCTCAATTTATCTCAACTATGCCAAATATTTCTAAACTTATGATACAATTGATAACATAGAATTTTAATGCATGGCTCATGAGATCGATGAGCTGTTAATTGGCTTAAAAATCACAGATGATATCCAGCCACGTCTATCTGTCCTAAATTTAATGTATGTCACCACTATATAAGTACTAGCTTGTAATTCTATGCATATGCATGGATACACTTAAAGATATACAATAAGATGCATAATATAATTCATATATATATATAATATAAATACTATTGATAGTCATGTTTATATTTTGTTAATTCTTTAAAAAAAATTGTAAGGATATTATTAGGTATAAAATGTAAATTGTCTTTTTTTTTTTTATTATTGTGAAGCACTTTTTTTTAAAATTTTTTTTTACAATTCATTTATTCTAGACTCTTTGGTTTTTGTATTTAATAACTCAATTGAATGAATATTTATGATGTGGTCCCACATTTGATTCTAAAATTAAGAAATAAAACTCTTTAAAAATAAATAATTTAGGACACATGACGCTAAATTCGAACTCTAATTTGGAATTCTAATTTGAGTTTCTCTTAGCTTCACCTATTATTATATATATAAATTATAGTTTGAGTGCATACAACAACAAAAAATGCTACGTTCACAATATTTTTATAATTTCGATTAAAAAAACAAAATTCACAATTAAGTCAACAAATTTCAGGAGGAAATTCTTCTCAAAAAATAAAAAAAGGTAATTTGTTACTGATTTTCATCTGATCTCACTACTGACATTACTTTTCTTTATCCACCATTAACATTTTGTCACCTGAGATTTTTTTATAAAAATGTTGTAAAAGTATTGTGAATGTAGCATTTCTCTATACACAATAGTCTTTACAATTATTATTTTTATTTCATATTACTAACATGACTTGTAGAGACTGGTATACAACAAAAAAATTGGTAACGTCGGAGTTCAAGTGATAGCTAGTTCTTTTAAATTAAAAATAAATAAATAAAGAAGTGAATTGGTGATAACACGTAATAATAACATTCTTTATATAGTTTCTCATGTTTATAGTTTGAATTACTCCTCCTTTCCTTCTTATTTACCCATCTAAAAAAAATATTGTATCATATCAACAATTAATTGTGGAAAAATATAAAAATATAGAAGAATTACGATCTAAACTTTCATTACCATTGACCATTAAATGAAAGTAGAATTTTCTTTTTTAATGTTTTCTTTTGTTTGTTTAAGTGAAAGTAGAAGTTTAAGGTTTAAGCTTTTCAAGTATACATTGGATTTCGGCTATTTATATATAGAACATGATAATGCTTTACTCATTTAATTAAAATGAAAAAGGTTTAAAATTTGAAATAAATGATGAAATGAATGGATAGGATATTTTTAACTTCTATTCAATTTCTATCTTTTAAAATTAAAATGTTCCCTTTTTCCATTTGATGGTATAGAATGATGGGTTTTTTGTTTTTAATAATTTAATGAGAGTGCAGAATACAAGTTAATTACGGAGGAGCAAGTTGAATAAGATCACATACACATCTACAGCTTGAGAAGGTTGTCTTTTTATGGACTTGCTTCGTGGACTTGGGATTCGAAGGAGCCAAGAAATTACGTGGTATGAGACAAAAGAAGCTCCATCAAAATAGATTTGAGCTTGAAATATTATTATTTTTTTAATAAAATAAAAAATTAGTTAAAGAAATTCAAATAATGAAGAAGGCACACGTCACCAATTGTCCCCACGTATCTTACGTGGCATTAACTCGCATAGATAAACATTAAACATCAATCGAAAACGAGCACGAGGAGGAAAACTAATCCCAACTCCTTTAACGGAATGGACTGCCAATTC
Organism: Notholithocarpus densiflorus; assembly: GCA_030021035.2. Taxonomy (NCBI): domain Eukaryota; kingdom Viridiplantae; phylum Streptophyta; class Magnoliopsida; order Fagales; family Fagaceae; genus Notholithocarpus; species Notholithocarpus densiflorus. Next base: position 7,433,440 of record JARYZH020000009.1, on the reverse strand, counting down.
CACGCTCGATGAATGCGTCTGTAATCCACGCTCTTCTCCTGTAGAAGAAGCCACCGAAATCCCGCGTCCAATACGTGGATATTGGGAATTGCTCTGCCACTCCCGTGAATATTAAAAGTCGTAGTGCTCCTTCCTAGTGGAGTTCATTTTGGACAAGTAACAATATTCTTTTTTTTTTTTTTTGGTGGTAAAACAAAGATATATATATATATATATATATTCATATTTATATTTCTTATTAATCGAACTAAGCTCTCGATTTTAATTTGTACTTCTTTTAATGTTGCTTTATTTAATAGAGCAGTTAAGTTCAAGTATGATTTTTGAGTCAATTATTAAAGGAGTAAGTTCAAATATAATTAGGAAAAATTTTGATTTCAAACCAATTTGAAACTATCTTGCTATAGAAGTTATTATGTGGCAATTAAAAAACCGGGTTTGGCTTACTTTCATTACTTTTTTAACTTAAATTTCCTTTTATTTTAATGAAAAACTGTCATATCATTGACTAACTAAATATATGGTGGAAATTAAAACTCACTACCACTTGCTATTGTGTATTTAAAACAAAATGACACCTCCAGTTAAAAAAATATTGGAGATAAGCCAAACCCAAAAACCATCCATGTGTAGTTTAAGTTACATGATTTTTTAATGAGTCATATGAATTATTTAAATAATACACATGGATAGTTATATAATTCGCCATGTAATGTGTTGGAAAAGATAGCTCCATATCGGTCTGGAGTAAAGCTTTTTTTATATAGTTATGTGTTTGTGAACAAATATGTGACTAAGGGATTCCACTTAAGTATCTATACTATTAACTAGACATCCGATAAAATTGGAATGATATAGAGAAGATTAGCATGGCCCCTACGCAAGGATGACATGCATAAATCGAGAAATTGTCCAAATTTTTTCTTCTAAAAAAAACTAGACTCATCACACGTGCTTTGCACGTACAATAATACTCTTTTTTTTTTATATTTGTTTTTTTGGTTTAATGTTATAATGTTTAAAAGTGATATATAAATAACTGTTTGTATTTTTTTTTTTTTTTTAAGAAAGAGGTAAGGTAACGTGAAATAATGTTTAAAAATGAGATAAAGATCTTTTCAAAAAAAAAAAAAAATGATAACTAGAGATAGTGTCCTAAGTTTTAGGTTGAATAGAGAAAATAAAGAAAAAAACCTAAAACTTAGGAACAGTAGATTACTCTTTTAACCGGTTTGTATTTTTAAATTTAAAATTATTTAACTAAAAGATAGAGAGTTTAAGAATTTGCGTGGGGGTATTTTAGTATGCAAAATGTTGAAACCCAAACCAGAAATTTTTTAAAACATTATTCCACGTTACCTTACTTCTTTCTTTAAAAAAAAAATACACACCATTGTTTATATATCGCTTTTAAAAATTATAACACTAAACCAAAAAAACAAATAAATAAAAAACAGCATTATTGCACGCGCAAAGCGCGTGTGATGAGTCTAGTATATTATAATAGTATATAAATACATATATAAGATATATTTTTATAAACTTTATATTAGATAATATAAATAGCCCGTTTGAAAGTAAAAATTATTAACAATAAAATGTTGTTGAATCTAATTTTTAAAAGTTCAAAAACAATTATTATTCTCTATTAGCTCAAATACTATATTTTATTTATATAAATGATAAAACTTCAATCTATGACATCCACTCTATGATGATTGCTATTGTCATTAGGCCAAGACATCAATTAATTTTTTATTTTGGTTGAAGGTGGGGTTCACTCTACAAATCTTTTATTCAATAACAAAATATTTCACTTATTGAACTAACTAGGATCCACATTTTATTTTAAATTTATTATTAAATCTTGATATAAATTTGTGAAGAGAGTCTTTTTGTTTACAAAATATGAGAAAATAATTAATAAAATATCTCATGAACAAGCTTGAGCATGTTTGATAGGAAAACAAACAAAAGTTGAACAAGTAATCTAGTTAAATAATTATTTATGAGTTCAAATTCGACTTGAATTCGAAATAGAATTAAATGAATAATTTTTAATTTTTAATACATGGTTCAACTTGACTCGGCTCATTTGCAGTTTTATCTAAAGTCTTCTAAAGTATCACAACTGATAGGTTATGTTGCAAAGAGTCTTGTACCTTAATTGACACATCCCTATGCACAAAGTACTTGGGGAATTAAGAAGAAAATGGTTTGAGATGCACAAAAACTAAGGAGAAAAGGGTTTGAACTGCAGAATCAGTAGTATATTACAACTATATCAAAAAAATACATATATCATATGCAATGGCAGCTCTGAGATTTTTGTTTAGATTAATACAATGAACATACTAATTATTGTTGTTAAAATTAAATCTTGGAAGTCGTCTATTGTTTCTAAATATAATAAACATATTAATTATTATTGTTAAATGAACTGCAAGCAAGATATAAATACAGTAAACTTTTATCTATTGTTTATTTCAAATTTGTTAAGATCTAAATGAGTTTTTATAAGGTTTAAGATGAAACTTTTATTGTTGGGCTTACTATTTTTCCCCAAATTTTAGATCAAATTAGTTTCTTTTTGGCCCTTTTTTGTGTTTAGAAAGACAAAAATATTGTTGAGAGGATCATATTTAAGCTTATTTCATGTAGGCTTAAAAAAAAATATAGGTTCAAACTGTTCCAAATTTTATTTTAGAAAGGTCATATAAAAAAAATTATAAACTCCAATTTATTTATTTATTTTTGCTGAGCTCAGGAGGTTCATTTGAAATTTTGAACGCCTGAACTATACCTAAAGGCTAAAGCTGCTCATGATTATATGATTATTAGTAAAAAGCTAAAAATATAGTGTATCTTTCTTTTTTTTTAAGATATATATATATTTTTTTTGAACTTAAGGGAATTCACGAAATTGAAAACATATAGATTTCTATTCTCAAAAAAAGAAAAAAGAAAAAAGAAAACATATAGATTTCCATTTTTATTAAGTACAAATATACGTGGGGATGTTTCCAAAAGAAAAAAAGAAAACATATAGATTTCCATTGAATTGGGAGTGTTTCGGAGTACTGTTTGTTAGTTTTGTTCCCTTTGCTAGAAGCTTAAGACTTATAATTGATTCTGGTCCTTCTGGGACCCGTGGCCTAATAAGCTTCTAATGCCCTTGGTTGAGGGGTCTTCTTCTTATGAAATCTTGAAATAATGAAAGTAGGAATCAGTGATAATGAAATAATATGATTTTAATTTTTGAGTTGTATTTCAAACACTATATTTAAGATGATAATTACTCTCAATCAAAACAGTTTGTTGATGGGTTATAGGTAATTCACCAACTACAGGCAATAATTATGAAATTTCCTTCTAAAAGAATTTATTGTAAAATTTTGTATTTGTCCTTGTTTCGTACCCTAAATATATACAATGAAGAGTCATTTGAAATTGTACATTTCTAAAAATCATGACTTTTCATATTGATTCATCATCCTTCAAATAGTAATCTTTTAAAAAGTTAGTTACTTATGTATTAGAAAATAACTTGTATGTATTATGATCCAATACATCTCATCTAATTCCAATAAAAAAAAGAAATTACTATCCAATCTTTGATCACACATTACACATGCACTAAAGCGTCACATAGGGATAGGGTACTCATGCCTGTTGTAGTACCATATGTCTCGATTTTCTTAATAGTTTTATGGGATTTAAACCCTAGTTCTTCTAATAAAGAAGAGTGAGTTATGTCATTGAGCTATAAGACTCTTAATAATTCTCTTTATGATTTATTTTTTAGTATTTGTGTTACTATATAAACTGACCAAAAGCTTTGTGAGTTTTTTTATATGAGAGACGTCTGTTTTAAAATACAAACCCACTTCCCTCCAATTTCATATCACGTTTTTACACAAGATTTCTTAACATGAAATTAATATCTGCAGTGAAATCAAATTGAGAATAAAGCATGTGTCAAGAAGTTAGAATAGTCACTTGGTATTTATTTTTGTAGCAAACGTTCACGCCCTTTTGTGTTTAGGGAACTCTGTGGTATTTGGTTAAGCTTGATTGTTTTTTTTTTTTTTTTTTTGAAACCAAACTCAAACTTCATTCATTCATGAATAGAAAGAGAATCCAAATACAATGCCTCCAATGCTGGAGGAGGTGACTCTTCCAACCATACAGTATCCTCATCTACTTGCCTAGCATAACGGGCTAAAGAGTGTGCAATTGAATTCACATTTCAGCGAACACAGCGGTTAAGCTTGATTGTTGAAACTTGAATATTTGTGACAATATCGTATAGGTTTAAATAAAATAAGTGTTTTAAGCCCCAAAAAAAGTTTCTTTATTGTTATTGTTATCATTACTTATGAATATTACCATTGAAATTAGACTTGAACCCCAGCCTTTGCTTCCCTCTCCCCACCCCACAATAAATTTATATTTTTAGAATGACTATCACATTAAGGGTACACAACGGTAATATTTGAGTAATTAACTTCCTAAACTTTATGTTAATGACAAATCTACAAATCAAATCTTCTGTTAATATTTTTTGTTAAAAAATTAATAGATTTCATTAGGTGATTTGTACTTGGTTCTATTCATCATTAATTATTTTGAAATGTCATTATTACGTACTATCATACTATGTGTACATCATTCAAAATGTTAGGGTGGGTTTCAATTAGCTCAACTGATAAAGTCTCTGATAGTTGAATAAGAGATCTGGGGTTCAATCCCCGCCTACACCAAAAACTGATTGGTGTCTTGGTCTGATAATAAAGAGTTACCTTCAGGAACGGACGTCATAGATTGAAACTTTCTAAAAAAAAAAAAAAATTAGGCTTTAAAATAAAATATTAACATAATGTTTAATTTATTACAGACCTAAAGATAAGGATTAATTGTTCATATCGAAAATCCAAATACTAAATTGGCAGCCATGTCAAAGTCCAAAAATCCAAAAGTGATATTTATAAAAATCTATGATTAACTTAGAGCATTTGTGGGTTCCAGTTAGCTCAACTGGTAAAGTCTCTAATAGTTGAATAAGAAATCTGTGGTTCAATTCTCACCTACACCAAAAATCAAACCTACACCAAAAATCAATTGGTATATTGGTGCGATGATAAGTCAGCTGAACACATGATATATTGATTACATGACATGAGGTTGATAAATCTACACCAAAGATCCTGCCCCTTTTTCATTAAAAAAAAAAAAAAAAAAAAACCAATACTCATTAAACCAAACCAAACAAAAAATAAAATAAAATAAAGAATAATTCATGCAATCACTTCAAGACTCAACATCAAACTATTGTACCAACTTTACCTATTTGTAACCCAGGTCTGACTACTGAGTAGTGCCTCGTAGGCATTGCCTACTGTCACCAACTCATAAGTCATAACTCAATTGATACCTATTGACATGGTTATTTTTTCTACAAACTTAGACTAACTGATAGATGATCATTAACATTTTCTTTAAATTAATACTCACGTTACAGATAGCATATACCCTGAAGCAAACATTTATCATTTATGCACATAGGTTAGCAGCAGCATGAAGCAACCTGGAAAGGAAAAGACTCTTTGATACTTGCCCTACTTTTTTTTGTTTTAATAAATATTTCCCTTCAGATATGATGAGCAATGCCCATCCGTGTTGAATATAACTAGTAGTGTCACTATGTAACTACTGTTTTAACTTTATAAATATCTACTATTTTCAGTTCTACGGAGAAAAAGAAACTGATATAAACTCTTTTTTTATTTTTGTTTATAAATTACCGCAGCACAAATAATTATATATATATATATATATATATTAAACACTTGACCCTAATTTCTTTTTTTACCGCTTGAAAATACTCTTAACAATAGCTTGGCTTTTTTAAATATTAAAAAAAAGCCCAACAACAAACCAATTTGATATAAAATCTAGAAGAAAAAATAGTAAGCCTAACAACAAAAATAAAAATTTGTTGATCTTAAACTTCAAAAAAAGCCCATTTAGATTTTAAGTTTTTAACAAATTTGAAAAAAATGTAGCTTGTAAGATTGATAATGAAGCTTTATATCTTGCAACGATTTCAAAATATGAAGAATGCAATTGTAATATTTTATGTATTTGTGTTTTTCTTTTGTAACGTTGAGACTCAATATGTTCCATTTTTTTTAATAGATTTTTTATAATTTATGTTTCTTACGGAAAAAATCCTAAAGCCGTCACTGTCTAGTACTCTGCTCTATGGATTCTATAGGATAATATACTTACGTTTAACAGAGAAAAAACTTGAGGACAATTCAGTAAAAATATATCTATAACTTCACTTAAAATGCCTACAAAATAGAACACTCTCCTACATCAGAGAATTTACCAATTGAGCTAACTGGAACCTACGATAGAACATAATTCTTGGTAAACTTCATTTGGTAATATATACATCCTAAGTATAGGTAATAGTAATAACATATTATAATGCTCATTTAAAACCTATTTACAATAGTCATTTTGTTCTATAATATTTATGTTTTACCACAATATTGTTCAATGCTTTGAAACTCAATTTTATAAATTCATATTTTATGTAAAACAAAATGTTATAGAAACTGCTGTTCTGACTGCCAGACCTCTGGCACCACCTAGCCACTAGATGGGGGGAGGACTACCATGTGTTTTTGTAAAATGTTTTACTAAGTTTTTAAAGGTAAAACGTTTACAACTTTTTACAAAGGATTTCACTGTCAACGAAAAATATTTTACTAGTTTGATCACATTTACATGCAAACAAACACTTGAAAATAAAAAAACACTTTACAGAAAAATATTTTACTTCAAACAAATGGAGCGCAAGTAATTTATGAACAAACTTGAGTTTTTTTTTTATAACAAAATGAACCAAGTTTGAACATGTAATCTTGTATAGTGATGAACTTGAGCTCAGTTCATGTTCAAAATAAAATTAAAAGAACAAGACTGAACTTTTACAACTCTAAGAGAACTCCCATTAGTGCTTGTATAATAAAAAAAGTACCACATTGTAACCAACTGAACCTAAAATTAATTCACTCACATCAGGCCATGCAAAGTTATGTAAAAATACATGGTTGCTGCAATAACCATATAAATTTACACTGATATTATTTATTTTTCATTTAGTTTTTTATTTCTTTATTTACGTATCTTGACGATGAAGAAAGAGAGTGAATAATGTTGTTATGTGTAAAGAAAGAGAAATAATTAAAAAAAATTTAAAGAAATATAGTGTAAAATGGATAATTTGATAAGAAGTGTTTTTTTTTTTTTAATAAATATAAGAGGTGTTTTGAAAAGTGAATATGTAAAATATAAGAAGTAAATTCTTATACTAAAATAGACACAAATTTTTGCATAACAATGCAAATACTATAAAAACATTCTTTTAATGGATTTAAAAGATTTGAAAGTCACAATTTTTAATCACAACTCCGTTTAAAAAAAAAAAAAAAAATCACCACATCCACATTCGAATTCATTATCACTGAGTCAACAGGGTCTTTATAAATAGAATAAGTCTGGTGCCACATATTTTGGTACAACAAATGTCACAACTCGCCACATAGTAAGTTGTGATTGGTGGAGGGTTTATGGTGGGTGACATGTAAAATAGAATGGTCAAAAAAGTAGTTACGTCATATAAAGTAAAAAGAAAGACGAGAAGCACGTGAGGAAAATGATACGAACACGCGCGTCTCGTACGCGTGACATGGATAAGATTTGATAGAGTTTTTATTATTATTTATTTATACAATAAGGTTTTTAATTATTATTAGAAATTTTATAAGGTAGAGCTGTTGTTAACTAGTTTTTTTGGTAGTACTAAGTTGAGACTCTACACACAGAGAGAAACAGAGAAACAGAGAGAGCGGGATATGCCATAAGTTAATTGAAAGGATTAGATTTGATGGGAGAGAGGATTTCGGAAACTTCAAACTGTTTTCTCAGCTTGACATAAATTCAAGCACATAGCAAACTCAATAGAGACTCTCTCCTCCCACATATACACACACACACAGAGCGAGAGCGAGGTTTGGCTGTCCTCTTCTCCATGGAGCCAGAAGCTGGAATTCCGATTTCTCGGAATCCCTCCTCGGTTAGTATTTTTTTTTTTTCCTCTGAAATCCCAATTCCTAGTTTACTTGTGTTTTTTGTTTTTTGGTCCTGAAATCTGGGATTCTTGTTGTAAATTTCTGAGCTTGGCATAAATACAAACACCTCACATACCAAAATGTTTGTTACGTGCTTTCCTTCGTTAAATCTTTTCATGGTCATTTTTTTTTCGTTGTTGTGTGGCTAAATTAAATGGATACAGAGTTAAGTTTTGTTGAATTGATTGATTGTGTGTGTGTTTTGTATTTAATCGAAAATTTTTGAGATGCTGATGATTTTGCTGATAAGGTATAAACCTTTTTCTTTTTTTCTTTTTTTAATGTATATTTCAACTCAGTTTCTTCATCTTCTGTTGTTATAAAATTATCATATTGGGTGATGTTAGTTTTATAGTATTATATTTTGCCCTGATGTTAGCTTTCAAATATAATATATGATTATAATTAGTTTGACTTTAATTATCCTCTTATTTTTTACATTTTCTAGGTGGATTGCTGAATTCATGTATTGCATTTGGTACAATTATTGATGCATAATGACCTATTATAAATATTTATTAAATGCTATATGCGTTAAGGTGGTATTTGGGGTGTGATTCTAAAGACTTAACTATCTTCTTATTGATTTGTTTCAGTGATCGTTTGACTAATTATTGGCTCTGACGTCTCTATCATACAGCCTAAACCCAACTCTAGTTTTTTTAGCATTGCCGTTGTCAATATAGAGTTAACATTCACCACAAGTTTTATGACTGGATTCCCAAATTATTAGTTTTAGCTTTCAAATACCAGTGTTCATGGCATCACTTGTATCATGACCAGATTCTTTTTCTATAACTGCAATTCACTCAACTTTATAAAAGTTTTGTGCCCTTGCAGCTTTCATGGGTGAATCTCTCCAAGAATCTAATATTAGCTTATCAAAGCTTTGGTGTAGTATATGGAGACCTAAGCACTTCACCTCTGTATGTTTATACAAGCATATTCAAAGGGAAGTTGCAGACACATCTAAATGAGGATGCCATATTTGGTGCATTTTCCTTAATTTTCTGGACGCTGACATTGATACCATTGCTCAAGTACGTTTTTCTCGTACTGAGTGCAGATGATAATGGTGAAGGTGTGGTGATTATTAAACTTTTAACTGGATATAATCCTTTCATTACATCTAATTTGAATACCTACGAATCAAGCCTCTACCAATTCTAATTATATTATAACTGATTTCAGGTGGGACGTTTGCTCTTTACTCACTGCTTTGCAGGCATGCAAAGTTGAGCTTACTTCCCAATCAACAAGCAGCCGATGAGGAGCTCTCAGCCTATAAATATGGCCCATCATCACATACTATAGCATCTTCCCCCCTAAAGAGATTTTTGGAGAAGTATAAAAGGCTACGAACAGCCCTACTAATTGTGGTATTATTTGGTGCTTGCATGGTCATAGGTGATGGAGTGCTTACTCCTGCAATTTCAGGTGAGTTACAGAAGTGGTCCCCACATGTCATTTCATGTCCAGTGTCATTCTGGATGTTGAATGTGAATCTATATATTTTTGGTTCCATAAATGCCTTTTCTAGGCATAAGAGAGACAATAGATGTAGTTTATGTTGCAACCTTTCATGAAGTCATTTACATTGTATCTCTGCTATGGACAAGGGAAAGATTTTCCCCTGGAAAACTCCCCCATAGCATGGACTTAGTTATCGAATTTATCATACAGATATAGATGACTTGGACCAAGGCTAGCACTGAGCTGATTCTAACTCAGGTGAATACTGGTTATAAATGTCCAATTCTTTCACATTAGGTGTAATCTCATTATGGGGATTAGTAATTGCTTAAACAGCTATAATTGATGGTTGTGGGCTTCATTGGCTTTCTGATTTATTCATTCCTCTGATTCATAGAAAAATGATCAGATCTAAAGTTCAGGTTATATTTCATTGCTAATTGCCTTTTCCATTGTTTCTCAGTGTGGAAAGTGGTGTACATGTGCTTTAATTCTGATAAATAAGTATTTGATAGGATCTTCCACTGGTTTGTTGCTATATCTTATGAAAACTTCTTGTCTGGGATTAATAAAACTATATATTAAACCCAGTCATGATTTTTTTTTTCCCTGTGAAATTAAGGAGTGTTGCACATGTTTTGCAGTTCTATCAGCAGTATCGGGACTAAAAGTTGCAGAATCGAAATTAAATAATGGTAAGTAGTTGTCTTGACATATTGCGAATATAGAATTCATGATGCCTATTGATCAATGCTGCTTATGGTGCCATGTACAGTTTTTGTTTGTGACATGCTATGCTACTTATTGTTTGTAGGTGAACTCCTCTTGATTGCCTGTGTAATATTGGTGGGCCTTTTTGCTCTGCAGCATTTTGGCACCCACAGGGTAGCATTTATGTTTGCACCAGTTGTGATCATCTGGTTGGTATCGATTTTTTCCATTGGGTTGTACAACACAATATTTTGGAACCCAAAGGTCGTACGTGCATTATCCCCGTATTATATTATCAAGTTCTTTAGGGAGACTGGTAAAGATGGTTGGATTTCTCTGGGAGGGATTCTTCTATCTATAACTGGTATGTTGGTTCTGGTATTTGTTAGAATATTATATGGCTTGCATGATATATTCACTGGGTTTTTGCAGCAAATGGTGCAACTCATCTTTGTGAATCTGGTTGAGTTGAAGTTGTATTTTTTGTTTATTAGAAACAAGTAGTTCTTGCTACCTCAAAATGCCATTTTAATTGTCGGATGTCACTAAATTTAATGCACTACTAACGACTTAGCTTTTCTGGGTCTCACCAGGTACTGAAGCTATGTTTGCAGATCTTGGTCATTTCACTGCCTTGTCAATAAGGGTTAGTTTATGATTCGATCTGTGTTTTATGCACAGAAGATACAAATTGGCATGAATGGGAAGTTGTAAAAATGGGTTTTACAATTTGCTTGCATGAGTGAGGGGCTCACTTGATCTTTTCCAACTTGCCAGATCTCTTTATTGAAACCCAAATAACTTTCACATTCAATTGTTAAAGCATTCTGTACGATGGTTGGAAAAATGAAGCACTCAGTCTAGGAATATGACTACATAACCATGACTCATTTTAGTTTGTAGGCCTCTTCTTCATGCAGATTTGTATAGTTGAGCCATTTGAATTTTGTATTTGCCTGTGCAGGTTGCATTTGCATTTGTTATTTACCCCTGTTTGGTAGTGCAATACATGGGTCAAGCTGCTTTCTTATCTCAACATCTGGACCAAACTCCTAGAAGCTTTTTTGAGTCAATACCTGGTTAGTCCATTCTGACAACAAGTGATGCTAATACCAGAATTCTGTTTTTAAACTCGACTTGGTCTTATTTTGTTTTCTATCCTTTCTTATCTTGCAGAATCTGTATACTGGCCTGTCTTTGTTATTGCCACCCTTGCAGCAATTGTTGGTAGTCAGGCTGTTATTACTGCTACTTTCTCCATCATCAAACAATGCCATGCCCTTGGTTGCTTTCCCCGAGTCAAAGTTGTGCACACCTCAAAACATATATATGGGCAGATCTACATCCCAGAAATAAACTGGATACTCATGATCCTTACTCTTGCCATAACTATTGGATTTCAGGACACAACCATGATTGGAAATGCTTATGGTAAGTCATTATTTGAAAAAGCTCTCCTCTCTCTCTGGATTGGCAAGTTAAATATAAATTTAATTAGTCTTGAACCCACGACCTTGTTCTTATGGGGGAGTAGGTGCTGTTTGAGCTAGAGTGCATTGTCCTCTTTATTTTAGTTGTAATGTCCTAATATAATTTGCTCCATAACTTTGTTTTTTGGTCATAACAAAGAATTTTAATAAACTTAGTGTTGATTAAGTCCTCTTGACAACAGCCGTCCTCCTCTCTTCACTAAAGGCACCATCGAAATGTGTTTATTGGTGAAATACATTCTTGGTACCAGTGTGTGGTCAATTGGTCAGTTACCTCAGCCATTAAGATGGGACTTCATTGGACGTGGCTTTAGATTTGTGATTTGTATGTATGACTAATTTTCATTCAATAGATGTTGCTGTTGAATTGTTTGTGGATGTATGTGCCCATGTATTTTTCACAGAGAAGGTTGGCTTAATATAATAATAGTATGCATATAACCAAATACATATACAGCAGAAGAAATGATACAATTGCATGTACATTAAAAATACAAAACAAGAAAATAAATAAGTAATTATATGCATGCATATATACCATGAAGATTTCTTTGTTGCTGCCAAGCTCTAGCTCAGACAATGATCCAGACCAAAGCCATAGGTTTTGATGATTTATTTGAGATTTCAAGGGACTCGAATAAATGTGTTTATTGTATATATACCTTGAAGATTTCTCTGTTTTTATATTAGCCCCATGACTGTCTTGTATGTGATTTTGATTTTTGATTCATTTTTGGTTTCCAGGACTTGCTTGCATGACAGTTATGTTCGTCACAACATTTCTCATGGCGCTCGTCATAATATTCGTTTGGCAGAAAAGTGTCTCTCTTGCTGCAGCATTCCTTTTTTTCTTCTGGTTCATTGAGGGTGTATACTTGTCAGCAGCTTTAATGAAAGTGCCTCAGGGAGGATGGGTCCCCCTTGTGCTTTCATTCGTCTTTACGATTGTTATGTATGTCTGGCACTATGGTACTCGCAAGAAGTACACTTTTGATCTACACAACAAAGTTTCATTAAAATGGTTACTCGGCCTGGGCCCTAGTCTTGGTATTGTCCGTGTGCCTGGGATAGGCCTCATATATTCTGAATTGGCAACAGGAGTCCCTGCAATATTTTCTCACTTTGTAACAAACCTCCCTGCATTTCACAACGTCTTAGTTTTTGTTTGTGTAAAATCAGTTCCTGTTCCTTATGTCTCACCAGATGAACGTTTCCTCATAGGCAGGGTTTGCCCAAGACCATATCGTATGTATAGGTGCATAGTGAGATATGGGTATAAGGACATTCATCGGGATAGTGGAGACTTTGAGAGCCAGCTCATACAAAGCATTGCAGAGTTCATCCATAGGGAAGCAGTAGAACCACAGTTCTCGACCTCCGAGAATTCATCATTTGACGGGCGGATGGCTGTTATAAGCACCAAAACTTTGCAATCAAGCTCAAGCCTAATGGTATCTGAGCAAGAGGATGTTGATGTGGGCATCTCTATCCAAAGCAGCAAGTCTCCAACCCTCCAGAGTTTGCGATTGGTTTATGATGATGAGAACCCGCAAATCAGGAAGCGCCATGTCAGGTTTCACTTACCCTCAAGCCCTGGGATAGATCCTGCAGTTCGGGAAGAGCTGATGGATTTGATTCAGGCAAAGGAAGCAGGGGTTGCATATATACTGGGGCACTCATATGTAAAGGCCAGGAGATCTTCCTCGTACTTAAAAAAGATTGTGATTGATATTGGGTATTCATTTCTTCGAAAGAATTGCAGGGGCCCTGCTGTGGCGCTCAACATTCCTCACATCAGTCTTATTGAAGTTGGCATGATATACTATGTCTAGTCCTTTGAAGAAACTTAATCGTTTATGATCCTGGTGGTTATGTTTCCTATGGATGAATAGGGAGGTAGCCATTGCCTTGATCTTGGGAGAAGGAATGTAAGCTTAATGCAAGTTATAGGATCTTAGGTTGCTGGTATCTCAATACAAACATTTCTTGCTTCTGTTGCACCTTCTTCAATCTGTATAGCTGATATAAAGAGACATTGAGTTTTAGCTTTATGAGTTATTTTAGGCTTTCAATTTTGCATGATGATTCTGTGAATAGATGTAATTCCTTCAAAAACAGGAAGGTTTGGTGTGAGACCTCTCTTGAAATTTGTAAAAGCCATTTTTGAACTAGGTGTCACTCACTGGCAAACCATGCCTCATATCAATTAGTATGTACTAACAACTGCATCGATATGTTGAAGAAAGATTTGTGGTTTCAATACAATGTGTAGTTCAAACTTCAGACATTAACGGAACAAAACCATGCCTAGGATCAAAGTGTGCAATGAGGATTAAACAATTTAAACTCCCATTGAGTCTTTAGAGTAATCCATCATGGAGTTCTAAAAAATTTAGTATAAAATAATATTTTGGTCCTTAAACTTTACTAAAAGTTTGTTTTTCATCCTTAAACTTTAAGAAGTTTATTTTTCATCCCTAAATTATTGAAAAGTTCATATTTCATTTCAAAACTATTGAAAGTGTTTTATTTATGTTCTTAAACTTTACAAAAAGTTTGTTTTTCATCCCTAAACTATTGAAAAAATTCTTTTTTCATCCTTATTTTTATCTCTATACTATTCAAAAAACTCTTTACAAAGTTTAGGGATGAAAAAATAACTTTTTAAAGTTTAGGGATGAAAAACAAACTTTTAGTAAAGTTTAGAGACCAAAATAGTATTTTACCTAAAAATTTATTAGTTAATTTGAAATTAGGGGATTTGTTTTTGCCACATTACCAATAATTTACATGATACTAAAATTGTGATAGTAGTCATTTCTTTAAATATTGATGACATAGAAAATTTTAATTTTCTCTTTTTAAAATGGATAGATAGGATTTTATAAACTTTGTGGTAGGGTTATCCTAAGAATTCTAGAGGATTCAATCATGTTGTGAGAAGTGAGAACCAAGAGGCAAGAACTCGATTTAGTAATTTCACTTAATTGTCTTGGAATGATAGAACTAAATGGTATTGTCTCTCAACCAAATCACTCCTTACATGAGCTTTGGTTTCTAGGCATATTAATTTATCTAGAAAAGTAGCTTAACCTATCCAACAGCCACTATCACCGCCTCTATCAAATGTCAGCCTCCACGTCCCTAAAAAAGCAGTCACCAAATCATAAGAGTCAAATAGTCTGCGACCAGTTGGATCACCAACTTTCTATCATATTCAAACCTCTCTCTCTCTCTCTCATACATATATATGTGCTGGAGTTGATAAAAAATTGAACCAAACATGGAGATGAAGCTGCTTTGGTTGTACTATGGGATTGCATTCCTAGCCTTGGCCATTTTGATGCCAAATGGATGGGCTCAAGACACTTCATGCCTAAACCAGCTTGCTCCTTGTCTAAACTACCTTAATGGAACCCGAAACCCACCTGACAGTTGTTGTAACCCTCTGAAATCTGTGATCAAATCCAATCCAAAATGCTTGTGTAGTTTGATAAGCATCAAGAGCAGCAGAAAAGCTGAGCAGGCTGGTATCAATGTGAACCAGGCCCAGATGTTACCTGGAAGATGTGGACAAAATGTCAACCCCATCTCCTGCCTTTCAGTTTCAAGTATGCATCTCATTATGTTTTCTATTACTTCATCAAAATTTTGAGCAAACTTTTTTCTAATCTCTATTAATATACTTGTGTTTCAGGTTCTCCTAGTGGACCTAGTCCCAGGGGCTCAAGTTCAAACTCTGCAAGCATAACCTCTTTCCAGTCCAAGTGCATTATACTGATCACAGCTTTATCAATAGCTCTTCAGATTTTGTGGGCGCCATGCATGTAGAAGGGTGACTTGATCACGTATAACAAGAAGTTTGATCACTTGGCTATATTAGATCAAGAAACTTGTTTCTATTATTGAGCTCTCTCATCTATGAACAAGTGATTTCTTATTGTTTCATCTTCTTTCTCACAACAAAATGTATTTCTATAAGCTAGTCTGAGAATTATTTATTTGTAAAACTATTAGATCCTTGAAATTTGTGTGTGCCATGTTAATGAGTAATGCATCTTCTCAACCAAAAAAAAAAAATGTTAATGAGTAATGCAAAATGCCAATTGGTATTTTTTTTTTTTTAAAAAGATCAAATGCCAACATTAAGGTTATATCCATGCTTGGCATCTAGAGTAAGTCACCTATTATTCTTGTAACATGATCTTTATTTGTGCTTAAATTAGTAGGGAAAAGCTAAAGTTTTATAGCTTAATTAGCACATTCGGATATTTTTAACTGAAATTGTCCAAAATTTAAGTACTCCTTCATCCATTATAACTATTGAATTATTTAAAAACACACCCAAAAAAAAAAAAAAAGCCTATAGAAACCTAAGGGCGGAGTGAGCCAAAGAGAATGCACGTAATGAGTGCGGGTCAAGGCCCAATGGAATTTTACCATGCCAAATTAAAAAAAGAAATTAAAGATTTTTATTTCATTTTATTATTATTTTTTACTACAAAGTGAGATGAGAGGTTTGGAACCTAAATGACCCTTTAGAGATAAATTTTTAAGCCACGACTAGGCCTGTCCACGAGTTGGTCCGGGTTAGGTTTGTGCCCAACCCAGAACCGACCCGACCACTTTGGATCTTCAAAATCTAGACCCACCGCCAACCCGTAAGATAAGTGGGTTCAGACGAGTCGAATATTAGTTGGTGTCGGTCGGTGGTCGGTTGGACTCGAGGTAGAAGAAAATAGCCAAAACGTGTTGGAATGGCCAAAATCTACCAGATCTGGCCAACACATGGCTGGATCTAGCAAGATTTCTAAAAGAACTCACTGGATCTCGAAGAGATCTAGTCGGATTTGTCGAGACGAGATCTTGCCGGATCTCGACGACATATCTAACAATAAATTATCGAAAATTCCACATACTTGCAAAAATCGGCGTGTTTTCGATATATAGGCCAGTCAGATTGGTTTGAATCGGATTTTGAAGAGTAGACCCATCAAACGACCCGCCGGTCTCAGTTGTTGGAGGCTGAGACCCGCCGTCGACCATCACCAATGTCAGGTCGGCCGGTTTTCGGGTACGGATTGGACGATTGCATCGGGTTGGTCTGTTATGGGTTCTGGTGGACAGCCCTAGCCATAACCGTCCTTGACACTTTAAGGTTTTGAGCTATAAATTTCTGGCAACCCATTTTGGTTTAAACATATAAATTAAGCACCTGCCATTTTATAATCAAGAAAAGCTTTAAAAATGGTAGGTGAATATTAAGCAATTAAGAGGAAGACAATATATTTTTACAACTAATATATGAAAATTTTTAAGGATAAACGTACAACTACAAATTAGATAAACAAAGTAAGAGCTTGGAGAGACAGCCTCATTCTTATTTCAATAAAAATAATATTTTTAAATTAATCTATCACCTCACACGTGAGCTCAGCCCACCACAGTTTACAATTTTGAATTTTCTAATAGCACATGTATAAGTTGATAAAAACTAATTTAAGAATATTGTGAAATTATTATAAATTTTTGTTGTCCATAAAATGCAACAAAGTTATTGATTTTGTTTCATTCCAATTGAAATGGTTGAAAAATTCCATTCCAATTAGGTATCACCCCTTATTTCACCACGGGTCCACGGCTTAACAAAACTCTTTCTTTCTTTATTTATTTTTTAATTTCGTTCTTTGAGGTTGCGATTGGGAACAGATTATAAATTCAACTTATTTTACTATTTAGCTTATTTTTACTACTATTCATGAGTCCCATTGTACTTTTTGATACTATTCATGGGCCTCACGGTACTATTTCAGCTAACTTTTACCTTTATCTACAATATTTTCAGCAAAAAATTTTTAATTTCAACTAAATAAGTTGTTCTCAAACGGACTCTGAATATGAAAACTAAGCCGAACCAGGTTTTAGTTTTAGGCCCAATACACACAGATATATACAATTTCTCAAATCAAATGTTTTATTTTGAGGAAATACCCACATGTTAACAACCTAGGAAAAATTTGCTCACAACCACAAGCAGTATTATTATCATTTTCATGTTTCAACACACAGCCACATCACGTGCTTAGATACCTTTATGCTACATAGCTTCCACACACACACAAAAAAAAAATACAAAAAAAAATACAAAAACAGTAAACAAAGTTAAATAATTTTTTTTTTTTTTTTTTTTTTTTTTTTTGAGAAACCAAAGTTACATAATAAATGATAATTCTACTACTTTTTTACATTAGATAACTGAAATGCCACTTCTTGATTGAAAAGTAAAACCCCTCCAAAACCTCCACCTCTTATTTATCCAAATTCTCCATTTAACCTCACTCTTCTTCTTCAATGGCTTGTTCTCTGCTCCCAGTACCCGACATTTCCAGGCCTCTGGTTTTGAAGAAGCTCAGCTCATCTCCAAAGCTATGGACACTGTTGGGTCTCAGGTGTCCTTGCCACTTCAAAACCAAACCTTCACTTTCACTCACCAAAGCTGTCTACACCCAAAACTTCTCTCTCCCTCTCTCCAGAGACAAAATCGAACCCGACCAAGACCCCATTTCGTTACTAAACGAGAGGATTCGCCGTGACTATAACAAGCGAGACGCTTCGAGAACTGTCATGGACTCGAAGGAGGCCGAGAAGTATATTCAGCTGGTGAAGGAGCAGCAACAGAGGGGCTTGCAAAAACTCAAGGGAGATAGACAGCCCAAAAAGAATGGTGGGTTCAGTTACAAAGTGGACCTTTATAGTCTTCGTTCTGGGGACTATGTTGTGCATAAAAAAGTGGGTGTTGGAAGATTTGTGGGTATTAAATTCGATGTTCCTAAAGATTCTCCAAACCCAGTTGAGTATGTGTTCATAGAATATGCAGATGGAATGGCTAAGCTTCCTCTCACCCAGGCTTCTCGTTTGCTCTATCGATATAATCTGTATGTTTTCCTTAATCCATTTTAGGTGCAGCACATTAGGTTCACCAATTAAATTCAAATATATGTCTGCATTGACCAATATAGCACAATACAAACAGTGTTATCTTTTGCAAGGAGAATTAAATTTGATACAGTTATGTGTTTGAATTTAATTAGAGGGACATGTATCCTAGTTTTGTCCTATAATTTATTGATTCTGTGTATCTTTCTAAAATGTTTTGTCAGTTGTATAGAATGAACTTGGATGCAAGTAGTTGTAAAGGAGTGAAAGAAAGAAAATGAGTGGTTTATGTTGAATCTACTTACTAGACCAGTGGAACGTTTAATCATATGTTTGAACATGAAATTAGAGTTATCGCCTGCTAGGAAAGTTTCCCAATGAATTCAGTATTTTATGAACTTTGATGATTGTTTAGACAGTATTGTGGCAATCTCTCTATTTTTTTTTTTTTTTGCTTTTGTTGTGTCACCATATTGTTATATTTCCAGCCCGAATGAAACAAAGAGGCCCCGGACATTGAGTAAATTGAATGACACGACTGTATGGGAGAGGAGAAAGACTAAAGGAAAGGTTGCGATTCAGAAAATGGTTGTTGACTTGATGGAGCTGTATCTACATAGGCTAAAACAAAGAAGGCCACCCTACCCAAAGAGTCCTTTCATGGCTGAATTTGAAGCTCAATTTCCTTATGAACCCACACCAGATCAAAAACAGGTAGTACTACTATCTTTTGTGTTAATTTGCTTTGCTATAGATCTTCATCTGGCTTGTAGTTAATGGCAATCTGCAGAGATTGGCTGGTTTGGAATTATGTTATCATTAATTTTTTTTCCCCTCTTGGTGCTTAAATTAAAACTGAAGTCCTCTTGTGTCACAATAGAATAATAGATTAGAAGTTCTGAAATTGACAAAAATGGATGGATTCTGTTCCTTCCATTCTTAAATGTTTTCCTCATAACAGGCTTTCATTGATGTGGGGAAGGATTTGACAGAGAGAGAAACTCCGATGGACCGATTAATTTGTGGAGATGTTGGCTTTGGTAAAACTGAAGTTGCATTACGTGCCATCTTTTGTGTAGTCTCAGCAGGGAAGCAAGCTATGGTTCTAGCACCTACAATTGTATTAGCCAAACAACATTTTGAGGTTATTTCAGAGCGATTTTCTATGTATCCTGAAACGAAGGTTGGACTCATGAGCAGGTTTCAGGTTGGTGGAATTTGTCTCTTACACTAAGCAGTTTTGATACTCTTTGATTACTGTTATGTAATATTCAAGCCTTAAAATAGTAGCATAGATGACTTACAAGAAGCTGCACCCTTGAATTGCATTACCTGATCTATTCTACAGGTGAAGCAATCATGACTAGCATTAGGAAAAATTTCCGTGAATAATATGCCATTGTCATTTAGGTTTGAGATTTAACAGAACTATGATAATATGCAGACCAAAGCAGAGAAAGAGGAGCACCTGCACATGATTAAAAATGGTCAACTGGACATTATTGTTGGGACTCACTCGCTTCTCGGAAATCGTGTTGTGTATAATAATCTAGGTCTTCTCGTGGTCGATGAGGAACAGGTCTTCTTTTCAATCCTTTTGCAGTTGTCCCTTTCTTTTTATGAAAATTAACTTTATTGTAAGGGAAGGAGGAACCAAAGTACATGGGAAGTACACATGACGTGCCTACAGAAAAAAAAGGACAAGAGTCATGTTTGAATTTTAAAATTTTAAGGAATTTTAGGAAAGATGAAAAGGGAATCGCTTCAAAGACGCCATCCAGTTGAACAAAATTGCACAAAAAGGAACTCTACTTTTGTAACAGGAAGCCTGCAGTTATTCCTTTACCTTTACACTATATAAGAAATAATGGAATAACATTGCAAGTTTCAAATAATTTCAATTTACAACAAACCCTCTACATGTTGACCTACGTTTATTTACATTCCTGATTAATTTGCAATATTTATTTACTTTACAGAGGTTTGGCGTCAAGCAGAAGGAGAAGATTGCTTCATTCAAAACTTCAGTTGATGTTCTTACGCTCTCAGCAACACCTATACCAAGAACCCTTTATTTAGCATTGACTGGGTTTCGTGATGCAAGGTACCAAGCTTGTTGAAGATATATAGATCATAAGTAGATATTTGATTGCATTGTGGTTCTTCTTCTGATATTAAAGCCAGATGTTTAGAGTTCTATTTGTTTTGATGTAAGTTAAGGCAGTTGAGTAGCTGATGTAGTTGGATGACATCTCTCTCTCTCTCTCTCTCTCTGCGTGATTGCTAGAACCCTCGTTTATTTTAATAACATTCATGCAGTGTGAATCTCATCATTTATTTGTACAACTGGACAATGAGTAAGGGCACTGATACAAGAATGAGGTATTAGATTCAGCAAATTCGTGATATTTTAGATCACAATTTATCTTATGGACATTCTTACCCTTTTGAATTATTCACATAAGTAATATTTTCACAATTTAATTATTAGAGGTAGTTGGGATTTAAGCTTTGTTAAGATGGGTTGTTTCTCTAAGAAAACCCTGATGAGATTAATTTATTGTCTCTTGAAAACTTTATGAAGGAATTTAGATACTTTCTACTACATGTTAAGGGTTGAATTTGATTTGAAAATGAAGAAATGAATGGTATATGACAATGTGGGCATATTTGGTGTACAGCATGTGTTTCAGGTGGATATTACACTCATATGGTTGTTTGCTGTGACTTAGACATAACCTTGCTAAAAACATATTTTAACAGTCAAGGATAACAGCTTTCTGGTTCTCTAAATGGTAGTGTTGTAAGTTCATTTCCTCCTCTTTCAGTTTGATTTCAACTCCACCTCCAGAAAGAGTACCAATAAAAACTCACCTTTCAGCATATAGCAAGGAAAATGTAATATCAGCCATCAAGTATGAGCTGGACCGCGGGGGCCAAGTTTTTTATGTTCTACCTCGTATCAAAGGTGATTTCTGACAAGTCAGTTCTGATTTTTTTGTTGTTGCTAGATTCTTTTTTTAACTATGACATTTCTTTGTTTATTTTTCAAATCAATTCCTAGGTGGTAAAATTATTCTGTTCTATCATCTGGGTGCCTGGCAGAGTGGCAGTTGAATGTGTATATTATTGTTATGTTGTTACCATTATCAATCATATGCATATATCACTCTGTGTAGACCATTCAATACAGTGGGGAACTCTACCATACATGTGTTAAGAGTCACTTTTTTTATTTATTAAATTATAGAAAGAGAGGCCACAAGCAAAAGGAGAAAAATTCTTTCTATAAATTTTTATACTTAATAACAAACTCTGGAATCAATGGAATACATAGACATGAAATCAAAAGTTAATTTCTCCAACAATACTTCTACATTTGCTTTATGCTTTAGTTCATTAGACAAGTTTTCTGACTATTACAATCTAACAGGACTGGAAGAAGTGATGGAATTTCTTGAACAGTCATTTCCAACTGTTGAAATAGCTATTGCACATGGAAAGGTAGTCACATTTTTATAACATGTTATATTTCAAGTGAGTTAGTAGGATATGAAAGTCAGGTTCCAAAGACAGAACTATATATTATTAACAATTTATGTAGCATACTTTTGAATTTTGAATAATGGAATAAAAAACAATTGAACTATGCCTTAATCATCATGAATATTTAGAAAATAATGTTTCACATTTAAAGGTTGCTTTCAAGTTTAATATTTAAGTGTAGACATTGCTAGGATCAAAGTTTGCTGACTTTTGTAAGAACTTGCCGTGGGCAGATATGAATAATCTGAAAGCAAGTTTAATAGCTTTTATATCTGAATGCACCTTCAAACATTTTCATTTTTTCACATCAAGAGCTGCAACCAATCTTGGAACTTACCCAAGAATGTTCTTTATATTATTTTTTATTTACACTTGACGAGCAACCTTATGAATTGTGTGTGGAAAGCTGCAGCACAAGTCCATAAATAGTGCTTGTTTCCAATGATCCTCAGGCAAATATTCAATAATTGTGTATCTTGTTTGTTATTGAGAAAGTTGTCATAGTTGCTCATGTGGCTGTCTAACTTCAGAAAAAATTAATTTTGACCATCACTAACTCCAGAATTTGAATACAGCATTGAAATTTATACATTTGGGGATAATGTATGGCTCTGTATATGTTTTCCTAATCATGTCATACCTGCTTAGTGTGGCTAACTAGTGTTTTTGCCTTTTTGGTTGCTCATGCACTATGCCATGTGCTCTTATTGCAGCAATACTCAAAGCAGCTTGAGGAAACCATGGAGAAATTTGCACAAGGTGAAATTAAAATTCTTATATGCACAAATATTGTGGAGAGTGGGCTTGACATTCAAAATGCAAACACCATCATAGTTCAGGAGGTTCAACAATTTGGCTTAGCACAGTTGTATCAGGTCCTGTTCTTTCTGCTTTCCTTGAATATTGTATATGTTTCTTGATATCAGAACATTTTAAGTGAGAACCTTTCAATCTTAAATGAAAAATTTTAGGGAATTTTTCCACGTAGTACCAATATAATGTTCAGTGTGGCTATGAGCCTAGAGACTTAATTCAGTATGTTTATTTATTTTTTATTTTTAAGAAGAATTCAGTATGTTTCTTAATAACATGAAATACTAGACGAAAAAATATGACAGGTATAATAGTTTTCAAGTCCCAAAAGAAAAAAACTTGGTATTTTCTTTTTGAAAAAGGAACCTATGTATGTATGTATGAATATTAATAGGGGTGTGTGTGTATGAGGAAATCAAAGATACTCCTCTCTCCTGGAATAATTAAATTTATATAGGACTTTTAGTGCTTGCTTGATTTGTCATTTATGTATTTCTGCAATGGTGTGCACTCACTAGAGAAGAGACTGACTTTCTGCTTTTTTATCATCTTTTATATCTGCTAATACTGTCGTCAATTGTTTAATCCCCATAGTTGCGTGGAAGAGTAGGGCGGGCAGATAAGGAAGCTCATGCACATTTACTTTACCCAGATAAGTCACTACTGACTGATCAAGCACTGGTATGATTTTTGTTCTGAACCTGTACTTATACAATCCAGCTTTGTGGATTGTTCTTAATCTTTTTTCATGATTGTCTTCATCTTCTAGGTGCATCAACCAGCTCCTAGTTTATAGTGTTGCCTGACTTTGCCTAAAGGTTCACTTTGTGCTTTTGCTTTAGGAGAGGCTTGCTGCTCTAGAAGAATGTCGTGAACTTGGCCAAGGCTTTCAACTTGCAGAGAGAGACATGGGTATTAGAGGTTTTGGCACCATCTTTGGTGAGCAACAGACAGGTGATGTTGGAAATGTTGGCATTGATCTCTTCTTTGAGATGCTCTTTGAGAGCTTGTCCAAGGTACTTCCAGCTTATGTTCCACTCTCATAGATGTTGTGACTTTATAAGAAGTATTCGGTTTGATGTGCTGTGTGAATAATAATAGCTTCTTGCTTCCACTTTGGTGTCTTTTAGTTGCTTTGCCATATCCACTATGTTTTGCTCATCTAAATGTCTAAGTGATGGTATATCACAATGCTTTTCAACTTTATTAATGACCAGACAAGCCTGCTAGTTTTATAATTTTGTGTGGGTGCATGCATGGATATTTGTGAACGTGTGTGCTAAAAAGAATGACTATTTTTCTTGGCTGGGCTTTCTAAGTATCTAGTACACTCAGCTCACTTGCTGTGCCTCTAATATAGGACTTATACTGTTTCCATTGATTCCCAGGTTGAAGAGCATCGTGTTATTTCAGTTCCTTACCAGTCTGTACGGGTAATCAAATCCATCTTCTTAACTCATAAAACTTTGTTTTGTAGCATAATAACAAAGGTTTTAAAGTCGATTCTACTTTGGTTTCTGATTTAGATTAAAACATGAAACCATATCTTAATGGGTCTTCAGCTCATCTTCGAAAATTTTGAAGTTGTGTTGAATGGCCACAGATAGTATGAAGCTCAATAACTTTTAAGATGTTCTGAAATATAACTGGGATTTCTTTTGTTTAAATATCTTTTCCCAGGAACTCTTACATTGGTCTTCTGTTTAAAAGAAGTTGAGTCCAAGCTCACCTGGGGGTGAGTTTAATTGGAAATTTATTGAAATTATATAATTCCTTAGTCTCCTCAGTGGATCGATCACTGAGGGTGACAGACTGCACAATGGCCTCTTGCTGTTCTTCAAACAGTGCCCTATTCCTGTTTTTCAGAGAGCATATTTTCATTCTAAAGTTGCCTTGTTATGGAAGAAGAGATTTTCTACTAGATAAAGTGAATTTTGTTTCCCCTTTATCCTCCATGATTAATCGGTAAGAACTATTATTGCAACATTAAATGATTACACAGGAAGGCCATTAAAACCATAGTCCCAGCAGATGACAGAGTAACAGCTTCATCCTTCATGATTAAAAGCACATGTAGCAGTAGGGTTGTGCCATCTGAAGTCAGTGCTGTATTATATCTTCTTTCTTAGGATATCCATTTTGGTTGGTTTTGAGTCACCTAAGTGAAATAATGGTTGCCTAAATATTCTAATTATAAACAGCCTAACTGTCCACAAGAAAGAAGAGCTATTTAGGTTTCATCATAAGCTCAATTTCTGTTATGGACTCATGAAAAATCAAACCTACTAGTAGTCTCTAATGGGAATCAATGCATATTAAAGCTTTAGTTTCTAATACCTTTTGTTTTTATTTATTCATGCCAGGTTGATATAAATATAAACCCTCATCTCCCTTCTGAGTACATAAATTATTTGGAGAACCCTATGGAAATAATTAATGAAGCTGAGAAAGCTGCTGAGAAAGAAATCTGGAGTTTGATGCAATTTACAGAAAATCTGCGTCGCCAATATGGAAAAGAGCCTTACTCCATGGAGCTTCTATTGAAGAAGCTTTATGTGAGGAGGATGGCAGCAGATCTAGGGATAAAAAGAATCTATGCTTCAGGAAAGATGGTCGGTATGAAAACAAACATGACTAAACTGGTTTTTAAGCTGATTACAGAGTCAATGGTGTCTGATGTTCACCGAAATTCTTTGGTTCTAGAGGATGACCTAATTAAGGTAATTTATGTTACTTCTTTTGGTTTTTGGCTTTGTGATGTGTGGTTTTACTGTTAATACTCTTGCCTTTCCATGCAATCAATCCCCAATCAAGGATAATTCCCAATGTCACTAATTCTTTTGTTTTGGTCACTAAAAAAATGAAGAAACCATCACTTTATATTTTGAAGGATCTTATTTGGTATAACTGCAATAAATTTTTTTTTGGGGGGGGTTCTATAAAAGAGTTGAGAGTCTACAATAGAAGCCAACATTGCATTTTGACCAACATCTTTAGTCTATGATGATAAATTTTATTCAATTGCCCAGTTAGGGGAAGGATTTAATGACTAAAAAAAAGTTTGCATTCAGATGTTATCATCCAGCTGTATGGTTGACTTTGCAAATATCCCATAATTAATTATTGTCCAACTTTCCTGCATGCATCTAATGTGTTGGTGACATGAGGTTCCTTACTCTTCCTATCCTCCTTGCTAGTATTAGTTTTGACATGCATGAAGTTGACAGAGTCCAACTGTATTGCTATGCATCACTACTAATGCTAAAATTTTACATCTGAAGTGCTCTTTGGATTTGACAGGTTAGTTTTACAATCTGTTTCTTTTTGAAATCTTTTCCTTTGTGCAGGCAGAACTACTTTTAGAGCTACCAAGAGAACAACTGCTAAATTGGATTTTTCAATGCTTGGCTGAACTTCATGCTTCGCTACCAGCTCTAATAAAATACTAGTTTTTTTTTTTTTTCCTAGGGAAGAAAAACATACAATTTTTGACTTGCTGAAGTCTTTGAAATTTCGCGGAATGGGTGCATCACTGTTAGATATATGCATTGGATGGGATCACTGAAAAGGAAGTTGAGAATCTGTCCATCTCTGATGATCCTGGATTGCGACCTAGTGTTGCAATTTAGTAGTGCCCTTGCATAAATCACATAAAAGTGTACGAAGTTGGGACTAATTAATGCAAAACCAATATAATACTTTAAATTATAAACATATTCCTTCTACCGCAGCCAGAACAGACCTAAGAAGTGTTTTTAAGTCAAAGGTGATTCTTCTATGTCAAATGAAGGTAAATGAGCAGACTCTTCAGTTTTTTTCCCCAATAATTAGTGCTTCTGACTGGCTTACATTGAATTTGCAGGACTCAAGTCTGAATATCTGAGGATGGGACTCTACCTGATCTGCTTTAAATTTTTACTTCAAAGGGAACAACTTCACTGTGAAAAGAATGTAGATAGGCTAGAAGTTTAACACATCCTGGACTCTGTAAGATGTAGGCATATAGCCTTTCACATTGAAAGAAGCATATGTATTTATGCTCCCTTTTTGTCATGATTTTAATGTATAGAAGCTTTGTTCTAGATTATCTATGATGTATTGGATTAATAAACTTGGATACATGGAATCTGGAAAATAATAAGGCATATAATAATCTCAATGGTGTAATTCATTGTTGTACAGTTGTAGTTGATTTTTTTTTTTTTTAATAAATTACGATATGCGCCCATAAAAGTTAAGGGACATTTGATTATGCCCCCTCGTTCAAAAATTTGGATTTGGACCCTGAATGTTATTTGGCATTTTGAAATAAGCCATTTTGTCCACATTCAATGATATGTGTATGTTAAGTGCCAGATGCATTATTTATAAATGGTCTAATAAATATATACCAAATAAGTTGGATTAAGGAGACTCCTTGTATTGAAGAACAAGCTAGTCATAATAAACTGCATTGTACTCCTATACACACATAGGAGTGCTATGCTTTCTTTCTTTTTTTTCTTTTTTCTTTTTTTTTAATAATTGGATAGTGATAATGAATTAGGGGGAATTTGAACCTTTTATTTTTTTATTTTTTTATAAGCTGCAATTGTATTAAATTAAGATGGAAAAGCAAGACAATCTGCATTACAAGCTAATTTTAGGGGAGGGGGCAGATTGTCATAACTGAAACAAAAAGAACAACAAGAAGGTAAAGCATGCTTAGCAGCAATGTGTGCTCAGTGCTGGAACATTACAAAGTCTCTATTTTTTTTTTTTGAACCTTGAATGTCTCCATTGAAACACTAAAAAGTGTTAACCAGTTATGCTAAAAAGTTCTTGGCATACTATGCTTTCTAATAAGTGCTTTTTAATGAAGATGATTTTCGTTATAACACAAAAATTAATAACAATAATAATAAAAACCATATTATTTTAAAATACACATAAGTAAATAAAGCAATTATATATATATATGTATATTTGGTTTAGTTATAGTTTCGTAGGTGTAGTATATATATTAGGTTCTTTAGTTAAATTTAAGACTAAATTGATAATTACATCCCTATAGTTTTGGTAATTTGATTTTTCCCCTTAACATTTTTCTCCACTAATGTTAGGTATCATTTGAATTTGCTCTCGTACGTCAATGCATTTTGCCAAATAGTTTGTTAAGTAGACCAACAACACCCTCTATATTTGAATTTGTTTTGATATTACACCCTATATGTTTGAAAATGTTTTGATTAATTTAGCACTTTAACGAATAGCTAGACATGACATATCAATGGAATGGAGCAAATCCAAATGATACTTGTAGGGACTCGTTTTGCAGTCTAAGCCCAAGAGGTATGGGATCTTGGCCCAATGAGCCAAGAACAATAAATTTGTAGAGAGTAGGCTGAAGAACTAGGTTTTAGTGAGTTGAGCAATAAACCAAAAGATTTTGATGTATTAAAAGAAAGAAATAGTAGGTATTTACTA
The DNA here is from genome assembly GCA_030021035.2 of Notholithocarpus densiflorus. Classification (NCBI taxonomy): domain Eukaryota; kingdom Viridiplantae; phylum Streptophyta; class Magnoliopsida; order Fagales; family Fagaceae; genus Notholithocarpus; species Notholithocarpus densiflorus. The sequence continues at coordinate 7,404,801 of JARYZH020000009.1, read as the reverse complement.
AAGAAGAAAAGTTCTCGGCCAAGTCCGAGGAGGCTTGGCTACCTAAATATTGCTCTTAAGGCTTTTTACAAGTCTGATCCTAGATCGCTACAGTGTATTATACTTCATATTTTCTGATCCCCTTCTTCCAAGGGTCTCTTGCATTATATACCCTCTTCCCAATGATCCTGGCCCTCCATTTGTCAACTGTCCAAGCTGCTACTTGAGTGGCTGTCCCATCAGACACTCCTTCTGGCTCTCTATGAGTTGCAGTTGCCAAGAAAACATTGTTCAGGGGTCTTCTCCACATAAATGTTGCTAGAAAAGTAGCTACAACGCATTTAATGCGGTGGTAGCAGCTTTTCCTTAAATATTTCTGGACTCTCCCTCATCCTTGCGTGTTTAGGATACATGTCTTTGTTACCGGGGTTTCCTAGATCGCTGGGACACGTGTTTGAGTTGCATTTACGGTGTCCGAGGACCTATTCCTCCTCGGACTGATCTCCCGCCGTCACCTTACTCATTGAATCTCGAGCATGAATCATTTAACATCATTTGCTCCTCCTCGGACTGTCCTTGGGTTGACCATATTCTCGAACAGGCCCAAGGCCCAAAATAGTATTTGGGCCCTTGACCCTACAATACTTAATGTTAGGAGAGCAAATAAAAATTTTGAATGTTTAGAGGAAAAATGAAAATTATTGCAAATTTTAGGGGTACAATTTACAATTTAGTCTAAATTTAAACAAATGGTTGCATTGCCCAATAAAATATAAATTTGTTATCTCTTTTCTATATATTAAGAGAATTCGAAAAGTTAATTTTTGCAAAAATTAAAAACAAAAAACCTACCCAACGTTCATATGAAAATAAAAATCCCAGTTCCAAGTTCCCGCTACCCCACATTCCTATAATAATAATAAATAAATAAATAACCATCCATTTCCCACATTCTATTTAAAAAAAAAAAAAAAAACTACACAAAAACCAATCGCAACTTCTCATTTCATTTGTTCATCTCTTCCCCTTTCCAACGTTGTGGAATGCATAAAGAAAAATTCTATTAGCACTAAATCCCACAAACCCCAAACCCACAATATTCTTTCAATTTCTTCTTTATTCTTTTGTCCTATTTTTTAAACCGACACTATCATCTTCCACGCCGATTATTTCTATATTGAATTCTTCTCAATTGTCAGATGTTTTTCTATCAAAATTAGTAAGCCTTTGAATAAAATTTATATACTACTTTTTCAATTGAATTATATTGTGTATTGTATTTTCTCAACTACATATATTGTAAATTGGTAACTCTATGATATTCTGTGATAAGTGAACTATAAGAAAGATGTCATAGAAAATTTGCTTATGGATGTTTGGTTCACTGTCTTTTGTCTTGCCTTAATTACCGTTAATATCAAATTTTATTATTATTTTTTTGAGTAAAAAGTTAGAAGACAATAGAACTTCTATTATTATTTTTTACAGCATTTTTTTAATGTTCTCTTTTTTTGAGAAACAATTTTTTAAATGTTCTCGAATGTTTTAGAAAAACCAAAATGTGTAATATTAAACCTATAAATCTCAAATTAGGATAAATGAAAAATTATAACACTAAACTATAAAAAAAATTAAAAAAAAAAATCATCATAGCAAGGGAGAAACACAATTAAATTCAATGCCACTGTATATTTGAATTTAATTGAGAAACATATATAGGTCTTTTGTTAAATAAAAATAAATAAATAAAAGGTCGGTGGCTGACTTTGGTAAAAAGTCTAGTTTACCAAAGAAACTAGAGAGTCGGTTTCGGCCTTCAGTATAATAAACAACGATAAAATTTGAGCTATTAACCTTAAAAGGGTTTATACATTATACCTTTGTGGCTGACTTTGGTAAACCCTAGTTTAGCCTTTTCTTGTATTGCAGTTCTACGAATAGAGAATACACCTGATCAGTCTCAACAACAACGATGGAAGGAGGCAGGAATTATGATTCTCTCCCTGGAGATATCACTCTACGGATATTCTCACTGCTTCCACTGTATCTTGTCCTCAGATTAAGGTTGGTTTGCAAGGCCTGGTATGCACTAATCACTGAATTTGCGGACGAATACTTGAATCGCTCAAAGGAAACCTCTCTTGGGATCATTTGCTGTAACTCTCGTTGTATTTCTTCCGGTGTGTTTTCCCTTGACATATCTTCTTTGCAAATAATAGGAGGCGTTAAGACTTTGATGACAAAAACCTTATCTATCTCTCCCCGATTCGCATTCAATAGTTCTGTAAACGGTTTGATTTGCTTTGACGATGCCAAAAACAATATTCATGTATTTAATCCCACCACCGGAGAGTTTGTTACTCTTCCACCTTGTCATCTCAGTTCTTATTTAATTGGGTTTGGATATTGTCCTTTGACAAAGCAATATAAAGCGGTCAAAATTTTTCAAGATTTTTTTAAATTCGCAACTCCAGTCAAGGCCGCCGTAATAACCCTGGGTGCTCCTCCTAATTCATGGAGATTCATTGAAAGTAGTCCACCATACAAATGTCTTGGCCCAAATGTCTATTTGAATGGTACTCTATTCTGGTTGAGTTATACTGAGCCACTCGCCATTACAGCATTTGATGTCAGTGATGAAACATTCCGAATTATCCGTCTACCTCCAAAAGTTTTAAGTTGCAATCTGAATTGCTTGGCAGAACAGGAAGGAAGGTTGTGTTTAGTTAAATTCGACCGCGAGAATAAATATTTTGGGATATACATCATGCTAGAGGATTTTCAATGGATATCTCAATATAGAGTCTCTATAAAAGATTTTGAACCACATTGTGCAAACGACTATTTTAGTAGTTTTGAATTCTTATGTCTCAAGAAAGGGAAAATAACACTATGGTCAAAATTGATGCAAAGATGGATTTTTTATGATATCAAGAGTAGAGCCATTGAAACTATTCAAGTTGGTGACGCTAATGAGAAAATGATTGCAAGTCCTGAACTATTAATTTGTCCTTATGAGGAAAGTTTGACCCCTATTTGTAGTTGCTAAATCAGTAACAGGTATGAATCATATATATCTTCAAGTTGAAAGAACCAAACTATTTTCTTTGTTTAGATATATCACAATCAAGCAGAATACTCAATGTGACAAGAAAAATAAAAATAAAGTGTGTTTCTTTTTTGTTCTTCACTAATGTTTTGTTTAAAAACCATGATAGTTTGACTACGTACCCGTTTAGATACTGATGAAAAGGCCAGCGTCTGCGTCTGCGTTTTTTTTTTTTTTTTTGAGAAGCGCGTTTCTGAGCGTTTCATGCTTTTCCAGTGGGCTCCATGCACTGTTCACAGAATCCATAAACCTCTTTTTTTAGCAAAATTTTCATTAAAAATGGGTTTCACGGCACTAATTACACATTTAAAAATTATTTTGTTACAATATTTTTAGTTTTTAGTTTTCAGCAAAATAAGCGGTATCCAAACAGACCCTACATCTTTTTATTTATTTATTTTTGTGGGGCTTATGAACTATGAAGTTTTTATGTTTTTTCTTAAATAAATTATAGAAGATACAGAGCGGAAGCAAGAGAAGATGGTTCGGCCTAATAATGGCCTAAATGCACAGTATAAAACCGTAAATGGCTAAAAAGTTTCATGAATTAATTATTTATGGTGGTAGACTAAATAATAGGTCTCATTAGATAGATCAATTCTCAAATATTTTAAAACTTTTAGAAATGTTAATACTAAATAAAATGGCTACATTTTCCCTTTAAAACAATTTGAGTAAAATGGTTTGCTTTCCATGGGGCATGTTGAAGATTTCCTTTTTTTTAATCCATTGATATACTTATCCAGGATGGACGCATATATAACTAGGGAATTGCCTACAGACTAGAGCTGTTGTTCTAGATCCTACTGCCAAGTTATTTTCTCTATATTTATTGTGTGAGCTCTTAATTAGATGCTAGAACCATTTCTATTTTTGTTGAACTTACATTGTTGGGGTTTGGAATTCCGTTGCCTGATCATGGCTTACTGTCGCCACCAAATGAGCAACAGTCCAATGAGAGAGAAGGGTGATTTCCAGGATTCTTGGAATTCAGTTGAAGAAATTGGTGCCGAAGTTAATCCCTATCAACACGGGGAAAACTTGCAGCCTATTTCAAAGGAGAGGGAGCCTAACTTAATTTCAAAAATTGCACCGGAAAACAAAAAAGATGTGATATGGATGAGGGCAATTCTATTAGGCAAGATTTGAAGGATTTGGTGGATAAGGTAAAAGATAAAGAGCCTCCTCATGAATTGGAAAAAAATCTGTAGAGTTTTTTTATAAGGATCAAAGGGATAAGGAACAGGATTTTGGGTTAAAAGAAGGTGGGCCCATGGATTTTAAAAACTGGGCACATGTTAATGGGATAAGTCCCACCAATTTGGACGTAGATGATATGGAGTATGAGGATTGTGTGATGTCGATAGTTGATGGTAATTTTCTGTCAAAAGTTTCAGACATATCAAAAATTTCAAACTTTGGAAAGGTACCTGCAGCTAAAAGTTTGAGAACATGAAAAAGACATTCGAGAGGCTAAAGATGCATCTCCTTCGCTTGATGAGGGAGTTGATGCACCTATTTCAAAAAAAAAATGTTCATCCTCTGTCAAAGTGATTAGTGACGGCAATAGTGAGGTGAATCTAGTGAAGAAGAGAGCAGTGGAGTTGGATAAAGATCATGTTCCAATTTCCTCTGTTGGGGCTGTCTTTCAGCCTCATTTCCCAACATGAAAGTTCTTAGTTTAACTGTTGTGGGCTTGGGATCTTGGAAATCTTCACTCTTTGGTGAAGGATCTAGATCCCCAAATTGTATTTCTCACGGAAACTATACTTGATTCTTCGGAAAGTTGAATCTCTGAAGCTGAATTTGGGAATGAAGTATGCTCCAGGTGTTTCTTGAATGGTTGGGGTAGGTAAACAATTTGATACTTAGTTTTCTTGGATACTTGAAGACATTAATCTAATTTGTGAAAATTTTCATTTAGTTTCTTTTATTAGTTTTTCATTGAATTGTAATAGATACTCTAGCTTTTGCTAGTGTTATTAAAGAGAGTTTTTTTTTTTTTTTTTTTTTTTTTTTTTTGAGAAAAGAGGAGACTATTTTTTTGATTTGAAGAATACCCTTATTTTTTGTGTTAGAACATCTTTCTCTTTTTCTTGTGTGTGTTTGTTTCTTAAAAAAAGAATACTCATATTTTCTTATTCCTAATTGTATAATGTGATTATTAATTAATAAAGTCTACTATCTATTCACCTTAAAAAAAAAAAAAATTCCATATGTACTTTTTAGCACACGGATTGGGTTTGATTGAGATTCCTCCTTCATAAATTAGAGGAAAATTTGGTCCTTGATTAATGGACCATAAGGTTGCTTTTTTATGAGCCACGAGGGGAAGGAGAGATTGTCAACGAGTGGTCAGTGTGGTTGCAAACTTGCAATTGCATGGGCCGCAGAGTCTTTAGCTTTAGGATGAAAAAATAAATAAAAAAGAGAAAAAAAAGTAGCCATAGACTTGAGTTGAGGCCCACATCCCACGGCCCACCCACGTTGTTAGCTTCAGATATGACTGTTTGTATTAAATTCAATTTTACAGGTCAGCTGGGGAAGGAGATGAGAAGAAAAGAATGATTTTTCGTTAAATTAATCATTAATCAATACGACTAAACAAACAAACAACTAAAAATTCCCGACGGCAGAGACACGTGAGCAGCGGACAAAACCCCCAAAAGCCATAAACCCAAAAAGGCATAAAAGTTAATTAGTACTAATTAATTAAAATTAACGGAGGCACAGACCAAGTGCCCACTGAGAGCGAGAGAGAAAAAGCTGAAATTTGTTTACGTGAGAGGTTGTTAGATCTATACGTTGCTTTTGATTAATTTACCGTTCGGCACATACAGTTCTTTGTATATCTCTCTCTCTCTGCGGCCTGATTTTCTGGACAGTTACCCCAAAACAAAACAAAACAAAACAAAGCAGAAAAGCCATCCCATAAAAGTTGGAAGTAGCAACCAATTTTTACTAATACAGGAAAAAAAATGAGTTTCCAGGATTTCCAGAAGCCATCGTCCTCAGTGGGCGGTCGATCGCAGCCGCAAAGCCCATCGCAGGCTGTGGCTGCCGCCATTTTCCAGATCAACACCGCCGTCTCCGCTTTCCGCCGACTCGTCGACGCCATCGGAACCGCCAAGGACACTCCTCTTCACCGTCAAAAGCTGTCAGTCCTTTTCTCTCTCTCTCCTCTATTCCTTTCCCTTTCTTTTCCATTCATTTCTCTCTCTCTCTCATTTTTTTTTTTAAATTTTCAGGCACACCACAAGGCAACGGATACTACAATTAGTCAAAGACACTTCTGCTAAGATCAAAACCTTGAGCGATTCCGACCACGATATCTCTGTCAATGTACGCGCCTCTCTCTCTCTCTCTCAATTAGGTCTTACAATTTTATATGTAATATAAAGGATTATGGATCGTATTGTAATTCGTCATGATTGATATTTTTTAGCCTAGTAAGAAAATAGAAGATGCAAAGCTTGTCAGAGATTTCCAAACTACATTGCAAGAGTTCCAGAAAGCTCAGCAGCTTGCCTCTGAGCGCGAGTCCACTTACTCTCCTTCTGCTCCTCCTCCATCGAAAACGTAATTCTTTCTCATCGCGTCTTTTCCTTTTATAACATTAGGCATTCCTAATTCCATTGCTTTCTTTAGTTTTGTATTGCTCAACTTGTTGTATGCTTTTTGGTTTCGCGGAACAGCTCCGACTCTGATGAATATTCGGCACCCAGTGTGGATCAGGAAAACAGGCCTTTTCTATATGATCAGAAGCGGTAACTAATTAAAACTTTTTAACTGTTTTCTGTTACTTTAATATGTTCTCATTGTCATTTTTGACATGTTTCTGTAGTGGGTTTGCTAGTTGAATGCAACATTTGCCTATCGAGAATATATCACAATTGTTTAAAACTTAGATGAATCTTTGTAACTCTGTAAATTTGTATAGATTGTAGCCGTAATGCTTGCATTGTTAGAGATTGTTAACAGCCATATTCATTGTCTCATACTAGTTCTCGCTGATGGGAGTGGCTTTTGTAAACTAAATCATCCATATTTTTTCTCTGTAAATGGAAATCGTGTTTGATTGTATCTACCTAGTAAAGTCTTTTCTAAGACATGGAAAGCTTGAGAGAATTTTTGTTCACAATCAATTTTCTTGAACGAAATTGTGCAGGCAGGAGGTAGTTCTGTTGGATAATGAAATTTCCTTCAATGAGGCTATGATTGATGAAAGGGAACAGGGTATTAAGGACATTGAAGAGCAAATTGGACAAGCAAATGAAATATTCAAGGACCTTGCTGTTCTTGTTCATGAGCAGGGTGTCGTTATTGGTAAGATGCCTGCTACGCTGAACATGAATTATTCTTGTTGCAATACACGGAGCTTTCTGCTCCCTTTTCTCCTCCCCCAAGAAATAAAATTGTAATTTGCTTTGTTATAACAGACGACGTTCACTCAAACATTGAGTCTTCTTCTGCTGCTACAACTCAAGGTCGAGTTCAGCTAGCTAAGGCTTCCAAAGGTTCAAAAGCCAAGTCCTCATGGGTAAGTAGTTTAAACATTGACACTCTATTAAGTACTTTTGCTTACTGAGAAAGGAAACTTTCGAAGCCATATAGTCTAAAATCAAATTTCAATTCAAAGTCGTACAATTTTTACTATGCATTTGCAATAAGGTGTGAAATGCACCAAAACTTTCTGTGCTTGGATAACCAAAGAAGTGGAAAATTAGTAGGATTAAATGGAAGAAATATGGTGGGGCTGTAGTTCATGTAGGTCAGTCCATGATCAAGAGATGAGACAGAAAATTCTTCTCTTTCATCCTTGGCAAGGCAATAAGACTCCAAAGAATCCAAATCCTTTACTTTGGATCTGTTTTATTACCTGGTGGCTCTGTTGGAAACATGTCAATGTTAAATCTGATTGCAGTGGTGGCCCTAATTAATTTTGAGTCAATGATATCTGCATGAGCAGTGCCAGGTCATGTGGTTACCAAGATAGTATCTCTTTTTCTATCAATTAGTGTCTAATGAGTGCAATGATATCGCCTCTTCATAGATCAACCCAAGTTTTTGTCAACGTTTATAGACACTATTGAAACCCATCCACCTAGTGGCTGTTTGGTAGCACGTCCTCGTCAATGATCTCTAGCTCACATGGCACCTCCTCACTATATAAGAGCAAGGTGGAGAGTGAAGTCATTGGTTGAAGACCCACTAGGTCTGAGTGTAACTTTTACCCAAAAGAGAAAAACACACCCCCCCCTCCCCCCCTCTCTTTTCTGTCCTCTAGAGGCTATTTGGTAGCAGGCCCTTCTATGGTGGCTTGCTCATGCTATGGTTGATGGTCTACCCACAATATCACTATTCCAATTAAAAGAGCCTTGAGGGAGATATACTAAATGATGAACACAGCCTTACAGCAAGGCATACCTCATGTATTCAATAATAGTCGAGGCTCTTTATCAATTTTTTCTACAGATGCTATATAGCAAATCAAGGAAGCACTTTTTTCACTCATTGTTGGAAAAACAAACTACTAATAGAACATGTGTTTGAAGGCTCCACCTTGACAAACCCAACATAGATCCAACCACTTTTATTGCCCCACTTGGTAACAAGCCTAATAGAACATGAAAGAAGCTGAGAAAAAGAAAGGAACAGCCAAAAAGATAGAAAATCCAAAGGAAGATATTTTAGGAATGGTTTGGTACCTAATTAAACTCCTTTACATAATTGTACATCATGAACAGATGATAATGTGCCATAAATATATGCTCATCTATAATTTCTCAAGGAATCATGTAACTGTAAGCTAATAATATCAGGTAAAGTGCTTAAGTGCATGACCATTTTCATTCAAGATATGGCAGTTATGTCTACTTTTCATATTTCCTTCAAAGCTCAAACACATTGTGAATAATATTGTTTTGTTCTTTTTTACTTGGCAGTGTTGGTGGGTGCTTGTGATATTTGTGATAGCAATGATCATCTTTCTCCTTGTCCTTATCATTTAGAGCGGAAGTCCATCTATATGCTGTTCTGGTGTGCCCTGCAAGATTGTATTTGTGTGCTTTTGTACATTTTTGTTGATCTAAGTTCCAGGAATCACCACATTTTTCCATGATATTTACATGTATTAGAGTGGAATACTGGTTTTTGTAGTTTTTTTCTGGCCCTCTTTCTGGTTGCGGCTTTTTTTTTTTTTTTTTGGAAGAGAGAGGGGAGGAGGTGGGGGTTCTCGGCTAGTTCACCTGTCATATATTTATGTTTGTGGGTTTCAATACTATGAGAAACATAATCTATTTATGCATGTATTTGCCAGAAAAGTTGTGTTAGTTTCTTTCTTTTCAAGTGGTGCGCATATTCCAGATACAATTAGAGCCTAATTCCAGAGTATGATTGGTGATTGGTTTTATTATATAGAACAATATAATGAGGATAGTCTAACATCCTGTCATTAAATCCCTTTGCCCTTTTAATGGTGCCCATGTTTTTTCCATCCCTGACACCAGCCAGCTCTTCTGTGCTTTACAATTTGGCACCAATTCCTCATGCAAAAAGCTTTGGTGAAAGTCTTGGATGCTATTACTCGAATCTTTCCTTTACTTCATATCTCAAACAAAATATCGCTTGCTAAATTTGTTCTTTCAGCTAACTTGGAGGATCCAACTTGTTCATCTTTTTATAATACACGCTAATATTAATAGCATAGCTGGATAACATTCCATGTTTGAATTGGCAAAACAAACTCTGAAAAAACTAGAGCCAAAATTCGTTTAGCACCATCATCAGTAACTTAACAAGAATTCCTAACAAACCACTAAATTTAATTTAATTTAGGCGTAAATGCACTTTTAGTCCCTACATTTTGGGTCATTTCTCGATTTGGTCCCTAAACTGATTTTGCTCCTAGGTCAGTCCCTGACTTTTTAGAATCGTTTTTAAAATAGTCCCTACCGTCAACCCAGTTACGGAAAAAGCTGAGGTGGCAAACGGCGTGTCTTACTTGCTGACGTAGATATTAAAATATTATTAAAAAAACTTATTTAGCATTTTTGAAATGCCACATCATATTTAAATTAATAAAAAATTAAAACAAAAATCTAGGTCAGAAATTTTAAAATAAATAAACATTAATTTAATTAAATTAAGAAAAAAAAAAAGCTTTTTCAGTTTAAAAAATTGAGTTCCTATCACAAAAAATCCCATGAACCCCAACCCAGATCAAAATTGAGTTTCTATCTCTCTGATTTCTTTTTCATCTGCTCCAAACCAAGACCACCCATGGCCAGAGAACCATCCCAAAATCCCTACCCTAACCTGACTGAGGGAGAAAAAGGGCAGAGGAGATTGAGAACGTGAGAGAGAGGGAGATACAAATCAAGAGAGAGAGAACCAACGAGTAGATGCCGGAGAGGGTTTGGGTGGTGGATCGGTTTGGAGCCGCCAAGTTTTTGGCTTTCATAGAGAATCTGAATCCTGGAGAAACCAAGTTTTTGGGTTTTTTGGAGTTTTTGAGTTTCTGGGTTTCTTGAAGCAGTCGAACTTTTGGGTTTGGAGCCACTGAGTTTTTGGGTTTCTTGGAGAGTCGATGTGGGTGGCGGGTGTGCTATGTTCACCAAGACGATAGGTGTGCTGTGTTGTGCTGTGCTGTGCTGTGCTGTTGCGGCCCAGATCTGCGGTGGTGCTATGTTGTCGTGGCCCAGATCGGTTGTGGTTTTTTGTTGTTGTGAAACCCAGATCAGTGGTTCTCACACCTCTCTCTACCTCACCCTCACTCTTTTCCTCTCTCTAAGGTTGATTTGGAAGTTTTTAGCTTAGGATTTTTGTGGATTTGATGTTAAGGCTTTGCTGGTTGCTGGGAAATTTTGGAAGATTTAGGAAGATTTGATTCGGTGGTGGTGCTTTGCTGGTTATTTGGTTTTATGGATTTGATTGCTGGAGATATGGGTTTGGGGTTTGGTTGAGATCTGGGTTTGGGGTTTGGTTCTTTGCTCTGGAGATTGATTATGGGGAAGAACACAAAGAACAAGAACATGTTTAGAAAAAATAATGAAAGGAATTAAAAAAAAAAAAAAAAAAAAAAGACAAGAAAGACATTCAATTAATTTATTTTGTTTTGATGTATTTAGTTATAAAGAAAGCACAAGAAAGATACAGAAAATGATAAGAAAATAAATATTAATTTGCTAAGAATATGAATCATACTATGAGGAAGAACAAAAAAATTTAGATTTAAAATTTTTTTTTTTGGGATAGGAACTCAATTTTTAAAACTGAAAAAGCTTTTTTTTTTCTTAATTTAATTAAATTAATGTTTATTTATTTATTTATTTTAAAATTTCTAACCTGAATTTTTGTTTTAATTTTTATTAATTTAAATCTAACATGACATTTTAAAATTGTTAAATAAATTTTTTTAATAATATTTTAATATCCACGTCAGCGCCATGTCAGCATGGAGGACATGCCAATTGCCACCTCAGCTTTTTTCGTAACTGAGTTGACGGTAGGGACCATTTTAAAAACGATTTTAAAAAGTCAGGGACTGAACTAGGAGCAAAATTAGTTTATAGACCAAATCTAGAAATAACCTAAAATATAAATACCAAAAGTACATTTACACCCCCCCCCCCAAAAAAAATTGCAGGCTGGCCCGAAATATTATACAATTACCTGCAAACAAATACACGAAAAATATTTTTCCTCAAAACAAATGAAGCTCAATAATTATTTATTACAATACAAAACGATAAAAAAAAATTGGATAAAATTAATACAATCCAAAAATTTCAAATCTCCTCTCCTCAGTTTAGTTAGTCCTCCTCAGCTGCTTTTTTAAATCTTTACCACCTACGACGACAAAGAAAAAAGAGAAAGCTTGAGAATATAATAAGATCCTCTTTATTATTCAACAAAGTCATAACCAAACCAAACCATTGCCCAAATCTCAGACTCTCTTTCATTGTCATTGTGTGTGTATGTTTTGAAAAACAAACAAAAACAAAAATGGCAGCCCTAATGTACCAAATATTCTCATCATCGGCGTTGGTATCATTAGGGCTATACCATCTGATCAGCACCACGAGAAACTACCTCAAATCTCCACAACAGTCCTACTTTGCCAAACCCTTCCACCCTTTCCCTCACAATCGCCTCAGACACCTTCAACTCTACCTCCTCATCCTCTGCCTCATCATCGCTTTCGCTCACCAACTCCTCTTATCTGCCGAATCCGACCCACTCGTCAAGGGCCACACCCCCGTCCACCGCTTCACTTCCCTCCAATCCGCCGCCGTCCTCTTCCTCTTCCTCCTCCTCTCCGTCTTCCTCCTCCTCTCCGACTCCCCTTCCTCCCTCCTCCCTCTCCCTCCCGATCTCTTCTTCGCACTCGGTTCAGCCGTTTTCTTCTTGCAATACTCCGTCTCCTCCACCGCCGCCACCGTCCAGACCTCCGATCTCCAAGCCAACTGCGACACCATCTCCGCGCGAATCTCCGCTCTCATCTCTCTCCTTTGTCTAATCCTCGCCTGCCAGCCCAGGCTCTTTGTTGCCGATGTGGGACTCGGGGCTGCTTTCTGCTTGCAAGGCCTTTGGGTTTTGCAAACTGGGTTGTCTCTCTACGTCGAGGCTTTTATCCCTGAAGGGTGTCACGGGTTGCTTGATGTGGTGAGTGGCGTAGAAGGGTCGACTAAGTGCGAGCTCGAGGACTCGAGGTTGCGAGCTGTGGCTATTCTGGATCTGGTGTTTCTGGTTCATGTGATGTTTGTCGTGTTGATTGCGATGGTTACCTACGCCGTTGTTGCGAAAACCGTTGGGATTCGGAGATTGGGGTCTTATGAGGCCTTGCCTACTGCTGCTGCTGATAACAATCATATTCAGATGAAAGCTATGACTGGCACCCAGGCTTGATTTTTTGTCTTTTTTTTTTTTCTTTTTTTAAATTTAATTTTGCTTGATCTAGCTGCAGTGTTGTGTATACATTACAAGAACAGTCACTTTATTTTTTGGTTTAATATGTTGTCTCTGACTGTTTGTTTGTTTTACCTCTTTATTGTTAGAGATATCTCAGTTTACCCGCACATACTTTCTCTAGATCGATTTTGTTTGAATTATTCGTGCTCCCATGATTTCATTACTCATGTTTATATGCTTTAAAGGGTATTATTGAAGAATTTGTTAGGATTCTAGGTAGGTAGGGCCTAGATGGGCTTTAAAGATTCAAGTATATTGAAAGAACTTTATTGATGAAGACAAATAGTTCTTTACAAGTTGAAGTATTTAGTAAGCATATATTTTTGTTGGTTTGATACTTTCAAATGGTGATGCATTTTGAGGAGCTTTTTTGCTTTTGTACTTAAGCTTAATATGCTCCCACTTGTTGATTTTATACCATAGCATGTTACTTCATCTCCATTGATGCTCAACCAAAGTCTTGTAGTTGGGCATAGGCCTATCTTACCATTTCTCCCACTATATGTCTGCTAGTCTTTTTAATGGTAATTAATATGCCCCAAAATGAACAATCTCTCTCACAACATTTCCTTGTGTTTGAGTCAATTTTAACTAGAGCAATACGCCGATACCGTTGTCAATGGTTTTGATCTTTCATCTTTCTCATGAAAGAGTGCAGCATCTGAAGTTTTACTCATGATGAACAATTATATTTTATATGAATTATCCTTTTTAGCATCCCAACTTAGATTATACTAATTGTATTAGACTTTTTTTTTTTTTTTTGGGTATTGTTGGTGTTATTGTCAATAATTATCTCTACTTTTAGAAAAGGATTCTCAGAGCCTTTAACCCCACACCCTAAATCCTGTAAGTGCATGATAATCTCTGAATATAAAGAGGATTAATGTGTGATAGTTATTGACATGTTAAGCCTGTGGAATTCTTATCAATAACTTACTTCAGGAGACTTGCAAAGTGTGGAAACCATCTTACGTTTTTTGAGCAATCAACTTATTTAGTTTCATATCTACTATATCCCTATAGGTTAAGTTATTTCATCTGTAACTTTAATTTGAGCATGGGGGATGGTGAAGCCCAGGTTTTGTTATCAGTCCCTTGATTAGTGTTCCATCCCATCCAGACATAAGATAGATGGGTCAATATTTCAAATGGATTATAAACTTGTCCATGCCTTTAATTGCTCTTCAATTGTTTGCCTCCTATCAATACTCAAGAGACAATATTACCATTAAATTTATTACTAGGTTGCTCATCAATACTAGAGAAGTCATTGCTAAAATTAATCCTGTCATGAGCAAGCTCATGATTTTTTTCAGCAACAACTTCTCTAGTCTGTTTTTGGGATGAGCAAATGTTGCATGGAGAGAATAATAGAACTGCAGTAATTTCTAGTATCGATGAGAAAATTGTTAATTTGTGATTGATGGGAGGCACCCTACGTTTGAGGGGTAATTAGCATGAACATGGAGGCAATTTCAGGCATAGGCCCAGATTTTGTTATCAGATTTAACTGATTATAATTAGAACATACCTGTTCATTGATCTTTCGTTGTTCAATTGAGGAGCAATTAAAGGCATGGAAATTTTTGAGAGGTAATTTCAGACATAAACCAGATTTTGTAATCAGGATTTTAACTAATGATATTATAAAAGAATTAGACAGTTCATGTTCATTGATCATTGTTCATTGTTCATTCCATTGTCCTGTCAAAAGACTAAATTGTTTCTAATTATTTTGTCATTTTATTTACAATCTCAAAGTGAAATACATAGTCAACTTTTTGTATTCAAAATGGTGTGAAGTCCTTTTCTCTCATTATTTACAGTTACAGAAAATCCAACAGAATTGGTAGATTATTTTCCATCCAATGACTAGATCTAATACCCATCTTATCTTGCATAAGCATATGTTTGTTTCATCATATCTTTTCCATTATTAATGTCCTCAAACAAAGTTGCTTTTTATGAAAACAGTGGGCATTGAGGGCACACTTGCAACTTGTTTCATGATCACTTTCTGCTCTCTTCTAATACCATAGAAGACGCTGTCGTTTCTGGACTGTCGTGGGGAAACAACTCGATAGGCAAAACCTGTATCACGTTGGTTTACAGTTGACGAATGAATGAGCTTTGCAACTCTGATATATGGGTGGCTATAGGGAACTACAATTCTACTAGGTGGTAAAATAGGCATTTTGGCAAAATAATGCTTTTCTTTAAAGAAAGGAATAGGAGATGCTTTGATATTATTTGTGAGAACATGACTGTTATAAAATCCTGTCTTGATTTTTCCATGGCTCGCATTGCACGATTTTGATCAGCAGTAGGCTTGCTTTGAATTAGCACCAAGTACTGAAAGACTTCCAACACAAATTTATAAATCCGCCAATAGCTGCCTACAATAATGAACGTTGGCCTTTATATCAAACAAGCAAAGAAAAAAAAAAGGAGCATATAACTTGTAATGGGTGAATGAATATGCAACGCCTACTTTCAATCAAAAAAAAGAAGAATATGCAATACCTACAATATTGATAGTTGGGATTGGGACCGATAATAAAGAGATAGATATATGAAAAAGCAATTAGTGCCACATAAGAAATTGGACTGTCAAACCCCAGGAAATGAGAGCCTCAAACTGCCAATGGTATCTTGGGGCTTTCTTCTGTCTTTCAGTATTACACACGAAGCAAAAGTCATCAGCTATGCAACAACCTTTCACAGCATTTATACTATCTAAACCTTACCCATGAAGCAAATCCAACAAATCTTGAGTGGTTGTGGATTTCTGGGTTTTCAAGGGAGAGGTTCAAACAAGATAGGGACATAGGGTTGCTGTCTCTCTCTCTCTTCAAAAACCAAACTCAGCTCAATTTCTCTTTGCTCCTTTAGGCACCCCCAAGATAAGCTAGCAAGATTTTTTGCCCTTGTAAATTGTAAGTGGATCTCTCCGTCCAGACTTGTTATTTGGTAATCTAAGACATGTTACACTTTTAGTTTGATTTGCGCCAGGCAACCCAATTTCCGTATCAACCTAGGGTGAGCTCAAATGCTACTTGGTTTTTTTTTTTTTTTTTTTTTTTTTTAATTCTCTCTCCTCATAGATCAAGTATTGGGCCGTGGGTCATGATTGGATCATTGTGTCATTCATGGGTCACGGTGTTTGTTTCGATTTGGTTTTCTGTGATGGTTGTGGTTGTAGTTGTGATTGGGTCTTTGTAATAGTTAATTTTAAATCGTTGTTGAGTGGGGTTCATGACTGGTGGATCGTTGTTGAGTGGGTTCCGATCTGAATGAGTGGGTTGATTTTGGATCATGGATTGTTGTTGAGTGGGTTCCGATCTAATTTTGTGGCTAGTGAGTTGTAGTGGCTGGATTTTTTTTTTTAGACCTTTCCAGGCGGTGGTGAGTTTTCTTTTAAAGGTATTTTAATGGGTTGTATGCTAAAAGTAAGGGATAAGATGTATGATGAATTATGAAATGATATGCTAAAATAGATAAAATAGTTTTTTAGAGTGTTAAAATGAGAATTATTTTAGCACCCCAAATGTGGATGCTTACAAGAATTTGAAAATTTAGCTTCTTAATGTGGCACTAGTATGTATTTAAAAAAAAAAAAATTTAAAAAATTTTGTCACTATATTATTGGTATTGTTGGCAATATTGTGGCAATTGCATATTTACCCATTTCAAACAATATGCTCCCTTGTCAAATCTCTCAGATAGTAACAATTAGTATCAAAAAGCTCCAACAAAATTAATTAACTGCATTGAAATGATTAATGAGAACAATTTCTTTTGTAAAATAGCATAAAATAAAAACAAATGCTTAGTTATAAAAATTGAACGTCTTGAAATTTTGTTTATTTGTTACAGAGATTCAAATGAATATGTTTACTTTGCTCACTTGTAATCCTTAAAAGTAGATTTAAATGCGATTTTTTTTTTTTTTTTACAATTATCTAGCTGCTATAAATATTGAATGATAAGAATTCAATCAACATACTTTTTAGCTCTATAATTGACAACAACATGATTACCTCAGAAAAAGTTTGCTTTGCTATTTGCTTACTTTTGTTTTTCTACCCTCAATTTTTTATTTTTTTATATGTTTTTGCTGAGATTCCACCCTCAATTTTTGCACATATACCATTGAGATTTTACATGATATAAAAGGAAAAATCACTCATTGGAAATTATTAATCACTAAAACATACATAATTTTTTATTCCTCTAAATCCACAACAACATGAGAATTTAGTGATCACCGAGTCAACTTAGCCGCTTTTAACATCTTCATCTTTATCTTTCAATTTCCACCATAATCCATAAACTGTTACAAATTCAATTAACTTTTAATTGTGAACCAGCTGTGATAGAGAAAGTGACACAAACTCTCACTCTAAAAACCTAGCTCGTAAAAGATCCAAACATTGCCATGAAACTCTTGCATCATTAGTACTTGAACCTAAACTTATAGAAGAAGTGGATATGTAGCTTCTAATGCTTTTAAGAGATAAGCGGACCAAAAGGAAAAGAAAACTTCAAAAAAATAGTTAACGAAACCGTAGAAAATGATAAAGATGTTGATGTGTATGAGGATGATTATTCTTAGTCTAAAATAAATTTAGATGCAAGATGTATATGATTTTTTTTTTTTATCTTATTAGTCACTTGGCGGCCGCAAAACTAGTCATAAGAAAATCAGGAACTATGAAGAAGAACTCGAAGAAGGTAATTGTAATTTTGTGGTTGGTCAGAGAAGTTTTGAATGCAGATTTCGTTCTAAGGTGTTTGAGTTTTGGATGAATATTATGTAACAAATGCAAAAAAATTTCAATCCAACTTTTATTATTTATACACAGTAAAAATTTACTTCCCTCCAATATTTCAAATTATATATATATAAGAAAATAAAAGAAAATATTTTCTTCAAAAACATATTTAAAAGAATGGTAAATTGCAAATTACATCCCTAAAGTTTGAGGGTGTTTGGATTTTACACCTGGAAGTTTTAAAATTTTGATTTTACCCCCTGAAGTTTAGGAGTGTTTGGATTTTACACCTTAACGTTTCAGAATTTGGATTTTACTCCTCAATTTTAGGGGTCTTTGGATTTTACTTCTTAAAATTTGGAGATATTTGGATTTTATACTGTAAAATTTCAGAATTTAAGGGTGTAAAATCCAATCCAAACACTCCCAAAATTTAGGGAGTAAAATCCAAATTCTAAAATGGCAGAATATAAAATCCAAATACCCCTAAACTTCAAAGAGTAAATTCCAAATTTTGAAACTTAAAAGTGTAAAATCCAAACACCCCAAATTTTAGGAGTGTGATTTGTAATTTACCTTTAAAATACAGAAAGATTTATTTTGTAATAAAAAAGATGGTAAGCATTTAATAATGAGTTCAAACGGTAACTACTTAGAAGCCAAAAAGGAAATGGGTGTGTGATCTCAAGGAAATGAAATGCAATTTTAAGTTGGAAATTAATAAAAGTAAAATAGTTAAAGTGCACAAGTATTTGACCCTAAAAAATTAATGGAATTATGTTTGTTTTATATAATTTAGACTCATGTTTAAATTGATTGGAAGTTTCATTTATGTGATTTTTAGGTTCATAGTAGTTTAATGGGGACTCTATGTATAAAAATAAAAATAAAAATAAAAACACGAATTTATTGCTGGTTAAAAATGGAATGATGAATGTCAATAAAGTCACAGAATAAATTTCTTTAGTGAATGTCAATGAATTTTTTGTTTTATGTTTTCATTCTTTCCCTATTTTATTCCTTTTTTTTTTTGTATTTTTAATAGATAAAATTAAGTTTTTGTAAAAAAATATTAGTATTATGATGGACTCCTTTTTTTTTATTTGGTTAATAAAACTTTATCTTTAATCTCAAAAAGACTTTTGAAAAAAATCCTAAGTCAATTGTGGAATTTTAGATATCTAAAATTCACATAAATCGATTTATGTGAAATGATGATGTCGCCGTTAAATTCTTCATGTATGGTTATCAAATTAGAATTCTACAAGTTACTTGGTAAAGGAGAAAAGCAAGAGACAAAACCAAATTACAAAAACGAAACAGACCCAGCTTGATGATCAAGCATCCATTATATCAAATAAATCATTTCGTTTTGGGTAAATTTGCCAAAAGCTATAATCATAGTGATATCCTTGTATTCAGCAATTTTCAAACACCTCGTAGCATTCTATGATTTACATATATATGGGACATTTATGAGTTTGTCATTAATTTATATATGGGATCATTCCACAATGTTTCCTCAAGGTAGAACACATTCTTATGATTTTTTTTTTTTTTTTTTTGAGAAATCATTCTTATGATTTGATCGTACATAACTGAGAGTGAAATTTCATCATAGGTAAACTAAAGAGAGAGAATGAATTATCTACAGTATCTTATGCGTGCATCAGATGCATGTCTCATATATAACATGTACGTAGATCTTTGGTTCCATTACTTGCGAGACCAATGGCGGAATCATGAAATTTTTTCGGGACGGTGAATATATTTTTGTGTAATTTTTAGATTTACTATCTAACGTAAAAGAAAAACAATGGAAAATTTCAAAAGCTAAGGGGGACCATGGCCCCCCTTGGCACCCCTAGCTCTGCCTATGTGCGAGACACCTGAGAGAGAGAGAGAGAGAGAGCTGTATCCTACAGTGGTTGTCTCCCTTCTGCTCTTCCTATATTTAGTAACTTTACAAGGTGGAAGTGGTGGTATGACAATGGCGTAGAGACAAACATTAATATGAGCTTGGCATTTCAGCAATCATTGGCTTGTCATTAATTACCATGATTATAATACCTAGGGGTTCTAACTTCTAATCAATGAAGTTTCTCTATGAGCAGTATCTGCTGGATTCCTATTTCTGTATTTGGCAATAACTAGCCAATTTTTTTTTTTTTATTATTGATTGGTGTGAGGTATAATAACGTAAATGTAGTTTCTCTACCTTGGCTTAAACTAGGGCATCATTTTGTCAACAAAAAAAAAACTAGGGCATCATTATTTTTTATTTGTTTTTATAAACTAGGGCATCATATATAGGATCATGGGAGTTTTTATACACTGATACCCGCTTTCTTATAACATTCACATTAGTTCGAGTATAATAGAAAAATGTGTACAATTCACATAATTTTGTCTAAAAATGACCAACATCAGTCCATGTATAATTGTGTAAATTTATAAGTTTGCTACAGTAACCGTGTAAATTTATACTAACACTATTTATTTTGCATTTAATTGTTTATTCTTTCTTTACGTATCTCGAAGATGAAAGAAGAGAATGAATGGTGGTTGTTGTATGTAAAGAAAAAAAACAATTTAAAATATCAAGAAAAATTGATATTTTAATAAGATGTAGTGTAAAATAGATAATCCGATGTGAAGTGTCATTTGAAAAGTGAGTATGTAAAATAGAAAATATAGATTATTATGTAGCATTGACAGAAATTTTTGCACGAATTGATGCAAATGCTCTTATACTCCTTATAATTCCCTACTATCTCTATCCTCGTAACCATATTTAATTATAATTAAGAAACGGAAATTTTTTTTAATATCTTCTACACAAATTAAGGTAACAATTTTTAAATGACACCACTCGTAGTTGTGACATGTGAATTTGACATAGTTTCACCCTTAAATCAATGTTAAATGACAAGATTTGAGCATGCTAGCAAAATCCCAAAAATGTTTTGAAGGATACTGATCTGTCGAAGACAATTTCTGTGCAACTACTTTACAAGTATTGGCGGAGGAAGCCATAAAGTAGAATATCTGGTTTTATAAAATATTGGAGATTTGAAAGAACAATCCAATATATTGCCATGAAGGTTTGCTAATAACGCCCCCTTATCAATCACTGGATCTCCATTGGCTTTTGTCTGTATTTGAACTTACACCTATATAAACGGACCAAGTGCTTTTCATCTCTTCCCTCTCCTCTTGTCCTCTCTCAAGTTCTGTAAAGAGAGTGATACAGAAACATATAATGAAAACTGAACACAAGATTCTGCGTAATA
Source organism: Notholithocarpus densiflorus (assembly GCA_030021035.2). Classification (NCBI taxonomy): domain Eukaryota; kingdom Viridiplantae; phylum Streptophyta; class Magnoliopsida; order Fagales; family Fagaceae; genus Notholithocarpus; species Notholithocarpus densiflorus. Next base: position 7,383,670 of record JARYZH020000009.1, on the reverse strand, counting down.
TTTAGAGTGGTGGTAGCTTTAGAGACTTGGGTTTTTTCAGAACTCTCCCCCTCACAGGCTTTCCATGCCTAATTAAGCTGGACTTAAAAAGGTAGGCAAGTCTGTGATGGATAGGGTTCGGATAAAATTGGGTTCTCTCAACTCCAAAATGTATATGTGGAAGCCGATGAATGACCTTAACAATACATATGGTCTTGACAGATTTGTTCATGTAAGTGATTTAACTTGCAACCTTGTTCTGCATGAAACTTGTAAACAGTCATCACCAGTTTGGATTAACTTTTTTTTCTTTAGCTTAATTATTAAGGGTCATACTAACGGGTGCTGTAAGGACACGATTTGGATCCCAAGCCCAAAGTATTAATGGATCTAGGCCCAATGAGCCCAATACAATGAATTTGTAGAGAGTGGGTTGGAAAACTAGGTTCTAATGAGTTAGGCAACAGTTAGGATGGATTTAGGAGACAATTGAGTAAAAGTAGACTAGATTTATCCAAGGAAATTCGTGCTCGGCACAGTCCGAGGAGATCAGTTCTTATATATATAAATATATATATATATATTAGGGGTGTTTACCAAACCACATAAACCGCAAAAACCGCACTAAAACCGCCCGCAAAATAGCATAACTGCATCGCAAGTAATAGTACACTGCACTGCACCACACCGCATGGTGCAGTGCGGTTTGCGGTTTTATAATAAAAAAACCGCACCGCACCGCACCCTCTCTATATATTAATATATTTATTTATTTTTAATATTAAATATATTATTAATAGTTTAATAACCATAGTTTTTTTTTTAAAAAAAAGGTTAATAACCCTAGCAAGTGTTAACTAGAAAAGCCAACCCAAAATAAAGAAAAACTAGCTCAATAATTTAAAACTTGGCCAAAAAAAAGGGAAAATTAGTTTTAGGCTGAGTAGGAAAAGCCCAAAATTTGAAAAATATACCGACTTCAAACTGCATCTTATACATAGTATTGCACATGTGACCGCAAAAATGAGGTGCGGTGCGGTTATGATTTCGGCTAAACTCTAAACCGCACCACACCACACCGCACTGCACCGCAAAAACAAGGTGCGGTGCGGTTATGGTTTTAGCTAAACCGCACCGCAAAGTACGGTACTAAAAATGGCCCAAAACCGCACCGCACCGCATCGTGAACACCCCTATATATATATATATATATATATATCAGTAAGGCCCGTTTGAGCCAAGAGAGGGCGTGTAGGGCATGAGAGGTATAGGGTTGACTAGGGTATGTGTTACGAAATGCAACGGTTGTGAGAAAAACATGATAATTGAGTGTTAAAACTAAGATAGTATGGAAAGATTGTGGAGATCCAACTCTTCTGTCAGCTCCAGGACTGGTTGTCCTCCTGATATTGTTAATGAAGAAGATCACACTATTGAAGAACATGAGATCCCTGATTTCCGAAAATGGACTATTCCTAAAGTTAATACTAGAACTGTTTATAAAACTAGTTTTGTTGAAAAAGCTTTTCATTCTGCTTACAAAGTTAGAACTGTTGAACAAATATTTTCTATTTCAAAAACTCACGAAAAATGTTGCTTGTTTTCTAAAATGAATATTGGTGAATTTATTGCTCCTAAAAAATTCAGTTACATGCATATTGGTATGGTTCAAGTTGCTATTAAACCACTCACCCGCAAGGGTATTAATGCTTCTGTTCTAATGTGTTTACGTGATGCTAGATTTAAGAACTTTAAAGATAGCATTCTTGGTATGATCACTACTTCTTTGTATGATGGTCCTGTTTATTTTAACTGTTATCCTGATCTTACTCTTGCTTTGGATGATCCTAATATTGTTAAAGCTTTGACTTTAAATATTGCTTCATCTGGTTACATCATGGACGAAGGAAGTAAGCCTTTTGCTTTAATTTACTGTATTTATTATAGATTGTTAGGTACTCAAATAAATCCTAACGTTATAAATCATAGAGAACCTTCTGGTAAAACTATGTTGATTCAATGTTCAACCCCTGATGCTAAAGTTCAAGTTCCAAAAATGATTCAATGGCAAGACATTAAGCTTCCCACTGACTGGTTGTTGGAACAAGAGTCTCCTATTGCTAAACCTATTTTTGATGAGCTTGATCTTACCCATATTCAACAATATCTTGATGGTACTGTTAAAATCAATTTCCAAAATTCTCAACCTTTAAGAATCAACGAAGGAAGGCATTCCTTTACTGGATCTGAAAGTATTTCAAAAAGAGATCAAGATCTCAATGACTTTTTGCAAAAGAATTTTGAAAAACCTGCTGATTTAAAATTAAAAGGTGTTTCAAGTGACAAATCTCAAATTAGCTCTGTTTACTATTCTACTAAACCTAAAGCTTCCTCTCCATATAGCAGAACTACTAATGAAGAAGAAGATGATGCTAAATCTGTTTGTCCATCTGATTCTGATTTTCCTCCTATTGATAATCCTGTTTACCAAAATCAATTAAGAGTTTTGAATGTTTTGAATGAAAGTTTTGAACTTGATTTAGTTTCTTTGTACAATGAATTTATGCTTTTAAAAAATAGACCTAAGAGAAAATATTTCCAAAATAATTTTACTCAGTCTGAAAAAGACCGTTTTAAAAGAAAATGGTTAGAAAAGATGAATCAATTGAAAAAACATATTTTGTTTTTTGATTTTCTTGAAAACCATTATGTTTCAAAAGATGAAGTTTCAAAACAACATTTAAATGTGATAAAGAAATCAAATTTTGTTAAAGAAGATAAAACCATTGTTAGGTCTAGTCATCCGCCTCTTGAGACAGTTTTGATAACTTGTCAAGATCAAAAGACGGAAGTGAGGGCCTCCCCTTTCAAAATTGCTGATGATCAAACCCCTATCATTAGTATTATTGAACAAAACAATTTTACCAATGAATCCTTACATGTTATTGGTCAATAGCTTGACCGTATTGAAGAAAAAATTGCTGAAAAAACTGTTTCTGTTGAAAAACCTATTTCTGAAAAATTTGTTTCTGTCAAGACTGAAAAACCTTTGATTGATTTACCCAGTCAAAAAGAAAAGATTATGTTTAAAACCTCTCAGGCTAAAATTCTTGAGATTATTGAGAAAATGCTTTCTGATTTAAAGGTTAAAACTGAGGGTACTTCTACCAGTACTCATACTGCTCGAACTATTTCAAAAAAAGGAAAAGAAATTGTTTCTGAAGAATATACAGATTCTGATACTGTATCTTCTGTTTCTGCTAAAAAGATTTTTGCTGATGATTTACCAGAGTTTAAAAGATTTGTTGGAAATTCCAAACTCATGTCTTTTACAAAAAACTGGTATTCAAAACCTACTCCTCCTGATATGCAGTTTGAAGAAAGATCTTTTCAAACACAGTTTTCTGTTTCTGCTGATAAGCTTTATGAATGGAATATTGATGGTTTGTCTGAACAGGAAATCATTAATAAAATGGGTCATATGTCTATGGTTGGTATTGCTTATCAAAATAACCATGATCTTGATCAACCTGAAATTGTTAGTTTACTTGTTACTGGTTTTTCTGGTACTCTTCGTGGATGGTGGGATTCTTATCTCACAAAAGAATCCAGAGATTCTATTAAACATGCTGTTAAAAAAAATGATGAAAGTTTGCCTATTTTTGATGAAAGTATTGGTCGAGGTATTCTTGATGGTGTTAATACCTCAATTTATACTATTCTCAAACATTTTGTTGGTACTCCATCTAATGTTTCATCTCGAGTTTCTGATTATTTGAATAATTTGAGATGTCCTACTATGTCTGACTACAGATGGTACCAAGATGTTTTCATTTCCAGAGTGATGCTTCGGAAAGACTGTTACAAGCCTTATTGGAAAGAAAAGTTTATTGACGGTCTACCTCCTATCTTTGCTCATAAGGTAAAACAAGAATTAATGGGTAAAAATGATTCTATTGATTATGATAATTTAACTTATGGTGATATTTTAAGCACTATTAAAAAACTTGGTATTAATATGTGCAATGATGAAAAATTGTTAAAACACCAATTAAAAAACAAAGCTAAATCTAAATATGAAATGGGAAATTTCTGTGAACAATATGGTTTGTCCCCTATTGTTCCTTCCAGGTAAAAGGGTAAAAAACATGATAAAAGTCACAAAAATTATAGCCATAAAAAATATAAAAAGTACAAAACCAATTTTGTTAAACCTGATGATTTTTATGCTAAAAAGAAAAATGTTTCTAAAAAATATGATAATCAAAGATCAAGTAAAGGTAAATGTTTTAACTGTGGAAAATATGGACATTACAGTAAAGACTGTAGGCAAAAGCCTGGTAAGTTGAAACACAAGTTTAACATGCTAAACATTGATGATAAAGAGCAAGAAGAATTATTCAAAATCCTTGAATCACACAATTCGTCTGATTCCTTAGAAGATGATTTCTCTTCATCTTCTGATTCTTGCTATCAATCTGCTACTGATTCTTCCAATTCTCCTAATATTAAAATTGGTTGTAGAGATTCTTGTTGCAATGTTATTAAATCTGTTAAAACCCTCACTAAGAGTGAAGAAAATGAAAAATTAATAATTCAACTGATAAATCAAATTCAAAATCCTGAATTACAAAAAGAATATTTGGATAAGTTCAAGAAAAATTTGGTAAAAAATGAAACTACTAAAAAACTAAAATCAACTATAAGCTTCGAAGAAACTTTGGAAAGATTTAATAAAAAGAAACCCAAAGATTTAACTGTTAATGATTTACAACATGAAATTAATATTGTTAAACAAGAGATAGGCGAATTAAAATATGATTTTAAAAATATTAAAAGTGATAACAATAATCTTAAGCAAGAGCTGATAATGTTAAAAGTTGATAAAAACCTTGATAAACAACAATCTGATGAATCCAATAGTGAACATGATGAGCACAAAGATGGAGATGAATCCAGTCAACAGGCTCTTCTTTCTGATAAAGGTATTACTGATGAATCTCAACTTGCTCTTGTTAATAAAATACTTCCTCCAAAATGGTTTACAAAAGTTAAAATTGTTGTTTCTCCTAATTATCATTTCATTGTTATTGCTATGATTGATTCTGGTGCGGATATGAACTGTATCCAAGAAGGACTGATTCCTTCAAAATATTTTGAAAAATCTACTAAAAGATTGGTTTCTGCTAATGGTTCTCAAATGAAAATTAAATATGAATTGAATAATGCTCATGTGTGCCATGATAATGTTTGTTTCAAGATTCCTTCTGTTCTTGTTAAAAACATGACTGATAAAGTGATCCTTGGTTTGCCTTTTATAAATGCTTTGTATCCTTTTCTTGTTGAACATGATGGAATTACTACTAATCCACAGATACAGCTTTGATTGCTACAGTGCTTTCTCTCTCAATTCTTCGATCCCCTTTACTTAGGATATCTCTTCTATTTTATACTATCTTCCCCTTTCATCTCTACCCTTCACGTGTAGATCAGATTATTGGTGTTGGTTCTTATCCCATCAGCACCTTCCTAAAGTCCTTGGGTAGCAACTGGAAGGCTGAAAACTACTGTTCAGGTATCACTTCCTCATTAATGCGGCCAGAGAGTTAGCTGCAGAGCATTCAATGCGGTGGTAGCAGCTTTTCCTTAGATATTTTTAGCTTTCCTCTGTCCTGTTCCTTCTTGATTTTTATCCTTATCCATGGAATGATCCGGAATGTTGGTTTTAATGGCAGACTACATCTTCCGACCTCGGCTGTGCTCAGCCGAGGTGACTTTCCTCCTCGAACCCCTTCTTGGGTGATCATGACCAGATCTTACCTTTTACCTACTAACACGGATTCTTATGACAGTGCTTGCTCATCCTCAGACTACTTAACGTCCTCGAATTGGGCCCCTGACCCAATACATATGTAGATATGTACTCTTGGGCCTTTTACCCCCACAATAGCCCCTCGAAATTCTTCTTTCTGACTCCTCGGGAAGAAAGGAGGATTTCGATGTCATCATAATTTTTTCGTGCTTGTCATATCTCACCTTTTGATTGCACAGGCACCTTTTTAACTGCCCAAGGCACGTTCCTGACGCTTCAGCATCCGAGACGCGCCTTCATTAAATTCTTACGGCTCCATGTCCCCCACATTCTACGGTGCGACGCAGATCCAACGGCTGAGGATTTTGCTAGGATCCGGGCGAGAATTTTCCCGCTAGTAACATTTCCTTTGATTAAATACTGCCCAAATTAATCATCCTTCCCACTTTAGCACTTATACACTGAACCTGCAAATTCATTCAACCTACTCGAGCCTTCACAAATATCAAGAGCCTGTCCAAGGAGACCTTTCCCTTTCTACATAAGTCTTTATAATCCCTTCCATTCATTTTTCCCTTTGCTCTTTCTTTTTTCTGTCTCCTTTTCTCCTCGGCTTCTCTTATTTCTCCCAATCTCTTTAGTACTTTCTAGTCCCTCTTAGGAATGGGTAAATTCGCCCACTTAGTAGACTTTAAGGAGGGTTTAGAAAGCTTCAAAACTCGATATAGGATTCCTTCAGGAGTATCCATTAGGTATTGCAAGGAAGGGCAATGGTTTAAGGAAAGGCGAGAGGGAGAGGTAGTAATCCCAATGATTGCCTTCATAGAAGTAGGGATGAAAATCCCTATGGGCACGGTCACTAGGGACTGTCTTAGGGCCCATAGGTTAGCTCCTACCTAGTGTGCTCCAAATATGTTTAGAATCTTAAGTAGTGTAGAAGCCCTCAATGGGAGGATGGGCTTAAACCTCACCCACCATGACATAAACTAGATTTACAACCTCCACCACTTAACCGAGCAAGGGTATTACCTAAAATCTAGGTACCCCGAGGTCAGGCTCATCCAATGCCTTCTTGATTCCAACAAAGGCCTAAAAAAGGACTTTTTGATCCTATCAGGGGAGTGGCATGATGGCCTCCCCTGTCCGACGAGAGAGGGGATACCAAGTGAGGTTCTAGGTTTAGATTTACAATTTCAAAGTTACCCCCCCCCCCCTTTTCTTTTTCTTCTGTTCGTGTTTGTACATAAAGCTTCCTTTAATTTGCATGATTTTTTGCTAACGATGTTTTTTTTTGTTTGTCCTGATGGTTTTGCAGATAGGAACGCAGCTATACCCAACTTCAATCTCGTGAACTAGCCGAGTTTGGATAAAATCTTGAAGCCCGAGGTGTTTGTCCATACAGACGGCCAATTGAGGGCAGCCCATCTGATCTTGGACTACATCCCAATTTCCAAGAGCTTCCTGGCGCCAAAGTGTGTCATCAAAGTTAGGGATCCTCGGCTGCATTGGATCAATGTTGCTGCTCCAGGCTTTCTGACCACTGGCCCAATACCAGAAGGCACTTTCGCCACCACCCCTATCCCAAAGGGCATACCAAGGGTAGCACTACCCTCCCAACACGCTGCCAAGGAGGCAACCTCATCACAACCAACCACCAAGGAGGAGGAGGAGGAAGAAGACAAAGAAGTGGTTGAGGTGACCAACTCTGAAGACGAATTTGCTATCTTCGACAAGCCACTATCTCCAGAGCCTCAGGTCGACGATTCTAGCTACCCTCCTTTGGTTCAAGCAGACAACTCCCAAGAAGACACCTCCATCCCTAAAGAGATGGGGATTCAGCGCAAGCAGAGATCAACTCTTCAGGAGCTTCTAGAGTCTCAACTTGGGGGGAAGGCAGCCTAGACAAAGCTTCCCACCCCACCACCCCCTCAACCCACCCGAGCTGATCCCGTCGACCACAAAAGGAAGAGGGATCAAAAAGGTAAAGAGATGATGGAGACGGGAAGAGCCCATCCCTCCTAGGAGGACGAGCCCCAGAAGGGGGCCAAGCAGCCCAGAGGCATGCAGACAAGGCCAGCCAATGAGGGAGAGAAGAGGGGTGAGCACCCAGTTGCAGCCCCAGCCTGGGCCCCACCCTTGGAGCTGGATGAAGCTCCTTTTTCCAGCAATGCCTCCATTCGAGACTTCCGGGAGGGCACGGCTGGGTATGTAGCTAATGTCGTGGAGCAACCCCTACTGCTACCCAATGACATGGCTGACCTTAGATCCATGAGGAAGCATAAGGTCTTCCTTGACTTGAAGAGGGATCTAGCCATGGTAAGTTTTTCTTCTTTTACCCTTCTTCTTTTCTTTTTTTTTTTTCTTTTTTTAATTATGCTTCTCCTCCTTTCCAGGCCATTCAAGCCACTTTTAGGGCCGAGGAGATGGTGAACAGTTCCCATTGCATGATGAAAAAAGAGGAGGGAAGGCGGATCGCAGCTGTAAAAGCCTTCCTTGTGGCGGAAAAAAGTAACCAGGAGTTGAAGAGCAAACTAACCGAGGCAGAGAGGGGCAAGAAAAGTGCAAAAGCTGCCTTGGACAGTGCTGCGAGGCAGGCTGAAGGTCAATGAGTGCTCCTTCGCCAGGCCGAGGACCAGCTGGCCGCCTCCAAAGAACAAGTGACAGCCTTAAAGAAAAAATTGGAGGAGGTCGAAAAGGCAAAGGAGCAAGCAGAGAATGCCAGGGATCAGGTCGAGTAGGATGAGTATGATGTTGGTGTGGCAAAGACCGAGGAAGCTCTTAGGACTGAGATCTCGAAGGTATGTAGGAATTACTGCCTCCAAGTATGGAATGAAGCTCTCAATCAAGTTGGGGTTGAGACTTCTTCCATACTTAGGAAGACAGAGAGTGTTTACTACCCCCTACCATCCAAGCATCTGGCCCAGCCAGCTCTAGGACTGACATCACTCCCGAGGTGGTAGAAGTGGGCGAGGTCAGTCCAGCCAAGGCCCTAACCTCCTCGGACAATGCCCCTGAGGTAGCTAAGTAGCCTGGGGACATTGAAAAAGAAGTGAACGCAGACAAAGGAATGGCCCCTGATGCCATAAAGCCCCCCACTGCTCCCCAGGATCTCCCTGCTGAAAAAGAAGTCCCCAAAAGGATGGAGATAGTCCTGGCCACTCTTCCCTTGCCTGCCAAAGGTGATCTTGCAAGCAAAGGCTCTGAAGCTTCAGAAGCTGCATCCACTCAGCCCATCAAGGCTCCTCCCAAAGAAAAAATTATAATAAAAAAGAAATAACTTTTAGTACAACTCTCTTTTTCTTTCTTTTTTTGTTCGCAACTTCTGTTTTTGTGTTCAAATTTTGTAACCAAGTTGCCCTTTTGTATCCAGTCTACCTTGTTTCAAGGCTTTAATTAATGAAAGTTATGCATACTTTCTTTCTTCCTGTAATTCTCATACATGTGTTGATATAATCTTTATCCTTTCTAACACTTAATAAACATAATAATGAGGTAAAAACTCTTCTCATTAATCTGCATAAGTGGCAGAATAATTATCCCATCTCACATGATTAGTAGCAAAACAAGCTAAATCTACTAAGTCCATCATCTCGGCCAAGCATAACTTTAACTTTCAAGAACATACACAGTAATGTAACATACATACAGGTTTAGACTAACTCAGTCCCCTACTCATTAATAAGTCTACAGGACCAGAAGGATAATTAAATCTCAAACAAATACAGGTATGCCTGCAAATGCTTTAAGTGATGCTCATGAGCATCCACTTGAGCCTCAAGTATGTAGTCCAAGGAGTCTGAAACAACTAAGACTTTGCCTTGATACTTAGCAACATGATAGGAAGTATTAATTTACCCAAAGTATGTGATCCGAGGAGTCAGACATGACTAAGGTTCTGTTCAATACTTAGATAGATGTCAATGAGTATTAATTTACCCAAAGCATGTGGTCCGAGGAGCCAGGCATAGCTAAGGTTCTGTTTAATACTTAAATAGATGTTAGGGAGTATTAATTTACCCAAAGCATGTGGTCTGAGGAGCCAGGCATAGGTAAGGTTCTGTTTAATACTTAAATAGATATCAGGGAGTATTAATTTACCCAAAGCATGTGGTCCGAGAAGCTAGGCATAGCTAAGGTTCTGTTTAATACTTAAATAGATGTCAAGGAGTATTAATTTACCCAAAGCATGTGGTCTGAGGAGCCAGACATAGCTAAGGTTCTGTTTAATACTTAAATAGATGTCTTAAAATGTCAATTTACCCAAGGTATGTGGTCCGAGGAGACAGACATGACCAAGGTTCTGTTTGATATTCAACAAATAATAGAACGCATGACACATAATATAATAAACCAAAAATATGGTAAAGATAGCTTTCATTAATAATAATACATTCTCAGGTTGTTTACATTCCAAGGGCATGGTACAACATTTTCATCTAGATCTTCGAGATAGTATACATCTATTCCTGCCACTGATGTGATGCAATATGGCCCTTCACAATTAGGCCCCAACTTTCCCCAGGCTGGGTTCTTGGCAGTACCCAAAAATTTTCTTAACACCAAGTCTCCAGGTACTAATGGTCTTAGCTTTACGTTGGCATCATACCCTTGCTTGAGCTTGTGCTGATAATAGGCCAATTGGATCATAGCATTTTCTCTTCGCTCTTCAATTAAGTTTAAGCTCTTCCCCAACAGCCCATCATTGTTGCTCGGAGTGAAAGAACTTGTTCTCATCGTTGGGAATCCAGTCTCCAGAGGGATAACAGCCTCAGCACCATAAGTCATTGAGAAAGATGTCTCCCTCGTTGACCTACGAGGTGTGGTCCGATATGTCCAAAGGACGTGCGACAATTCTTCCACCCACCTTCCCTTCGCATCATCCAACCTCTTCTTGAGTCCATTCACAATGACCTTATTGACAGCCTCGGCTTGCCCATTCCCTTGTGGATAAGCCGGGGTGGAATATCTATTGGTAATTCCCAAGTCACAACAGTACCTTCTAAATGCCTTGCCATCAAACTAAAGGCCATTGTCCAAGATGAGGGTATGAGGGATCCCGAACCAAGTGACAATATTTTTCCAAACAAATTTCTTGGCATCTACGTCCCTGATATTTACCAATGGTTCAGCTTCAACCCACTTGGTGAAGTAATCTGTGCCGACTAGCAGATATCTCTTATTCCTTGCTGCCTTAGGAAAAAGGCCTACGATGTCCAAGCCTTATTAAGCAAATGGCTAAGGGCTGAACAAAGGATTAAGAACTCCTCCCGGTTGGTGAATGTTTGATGCAAATCTCTGGCATTGGTCACACTTCTTTACATATTCTTGTGCTTCCTTCTGCATGCTCGACCACCAGTATCCCTGAGCGAGGGCTCTGTGAGACAAAGACCTGCCTCCTGTGTGACTCCCACAAATCCCTTCATGTAATTCCTTAAGGAGTAGTTCTAATGCCTCGGGGTGTATGCACAGCAAGTATGGCCCTGAAAAAGAGCACTTGTACAATTTTTGGTCATCGGACAGCCAAAACCGATGAGCCTTTCTTCGCACCTTTTCAGCTTTTGACTTCTCCTCGAGCAAGATATCCTCTTTAAGGAATAGCACTATAGGATCCATCCAGCTGGGCCCTACCCTGATTTGATGAATATGGACCATCTCCCTCTTCACCTCAGTAGGCTTGTACAAGTCCTCAACAAGTGTGACCTGAAGTAAACCCTGTGCCGAGGAGGTTGCAAGAGTAGCCAAGGAGTTTGCATGTGTGTTTCCACTCCTAGGGATATGCAACAAGTTGAAAGATTCAAACCCTGATTGCTAGTGCCTAACTTGATTCAGATATTCCTGCATTCTCACGTCCCTAGCCTCCAACTCCCCCTTCACCTGGCCTACGACCAATCTTGAATCTGAGAATATCTCTACTGCCTTTTCGCCCATTTTCTGAACCATGGCCATCCCCACCAATAGAGCCTCATACTCAGCCTCATTATTTGTGGCCGAGAAGCCCAGTCTTAATGATTTCTCAATAGTGATCTTCTTAGGAGATACTAGAACTAGCCCTACTCCAGACCCTCTCTGATTTGCTGCACCATCAACATATACTCTCCAGGGTAAAGGCTCTTGCAGGGAGATCAAGCCAACTGATTTTCTATCCATGCCCTGCTTCTCTACCTCTTCCTCCAATGGGGATTCAGCGAACTCGGCAACCAAATCTGCGAGGACCTGACCCTTGACAGAGGTACGAGGCATGTACTTGATGTCAAAAGCTTCAAGGATCGTACCCCATTTGGCAATCCTCCCCGTGTAATCCGCACTCCGAAGTAGAGATCTTTGTGGAAGTTAGGTGAGGACAACAACCGTATGTGATTGGAAATAGTGGGGGAGTTTACGTGTAGCGTGCACCACTGCCAAAATGGCCTTCTCCAGTGGTAGGTAATGGACCTCGGCCTCATGTAGTAACTTACTCACATAATAAACTGGCATCTGCACACCACTATCAACTCGCACCAACACTAGGCTTATAGCATGAGTGGCCACAGCAATATAAGCAAATAAGACCTCGTCCACCTCAGGCCTAGACATGATAGGTGGCCGAGAAAGATACTCCTTAAGCTGTTGAAAGGCTAAGGCACACTCCTCGGTCCACTCAAATCTCTTCCATTTATTCAGCAATAGGAAGAAGGGTCTACATCTGTCCACTGACCGAGAGATGAATTGGTTCAAGGCAGCAGTCATTCCTGTAAGCTTCTAGACCTCTTTGGGATTCTAAGGTAGTTGTAGACCGTTAATTGCCTTAATCTGATCAAGATTGACCTCAATTCCACGGTAAATGACCATATAGCCCAAAAATTTTCCTGATCCCACACCAAAAGAGCACTTGGAAGCATTAAGCCACAGTTTGTGTTCCCTCAGTATCTCAAAAATACCTCCAAAGTCTCCTACATGCTCAGACACCACCTTACTCTTCACCACCATATCATCTATGTAAACCTCAATATTCTTGCCCAATTGTGACTCAAACATCCTAGTCATCATCATCTGATAGATAGGCCCTGCATTTTTCAAACCAAAAGGCATCACATTGTAGTGGTAATTTCCAGTAGAGGTGACAAAAGTTGTCTTCTCTTGATCATCCAAGGCCAGTGGTATTTGATGGTATCTCTGAAAAGCGTCCAAAAAGCTCATCCGATGATGGCCTACGGTTGCATCTACCAGCTGGTCTATCTGAGGCATAGGGAAAGGATCTTTGGGGCAAGCTTTATTCAGATCTGTGAAGTCAACACATACACGCCACTTCCCATTCTTCTTCTTCACCACTACAGTATTGGCCAGCCACTCAGGGTAGAACACCTCTTTAATAGCCCCAGCCTACTTAAACTTCATCACCTCATCCTTGACAATATCAGAATGGTCCTTAGATGAGCGCCGAGGTAGTTGCTTTTTAGGGGTGACAGATGGATTGACATTCAAATGATGACAGATAAAGCCCGAATCCACCCCCGGAGCCTCGTAAGCACTCCACTCGAACACATCAATGTTCCTCCTAAGAAACTCAATCAACTCTTCCTTCTCCTGAGGAGGCAGCTGAGCTCCCACTTGAAAAAACTTTTTCGGATCATCACCTACTACGATTTTCTCTAAATCCTCACACTTCGCCTCTTCGACTGGCCCACTAACAGGTAGCACCTGAGTGCTTAATTGCTATAAGCCACCTTTAACAGAGGCCGAGAACTCAGCTTCAGGCTGATGCAAAATTGCAGCTACCAGGCACTGCCTAACCATGGATTGACTCCCAACAAGCTCTTTAATCTGGTTCCCCGACGGATACTTCACCTTCAAAAGCAGAGTTGAGGAAACGGCCCCCAGGGCATGAAGCCAAGGTCTGGCTACAATGGCCGTGTAGGGAGAATAAGCATCCACCACAATGAAGTCCACCTCCACTACCTCTGAACCTGCCTGCATAGGTAGTCTAATCTGACCCCTAGGAATGACAACTTTCCCATCAAAGCTTACCAAAAGAGAATCATAGGCTGTCAAATCCTCAGGCTTTAAGTTCAGGCCCTTTTACAAGTCAGGGTACATAATCTCTGCACTACTGCCCTGATCCACTAACACCCTCTTCACATCATACCCTCCTATTCTGAGAGTGACCACCAAAGCATCGTCATGTGGTTTTATGGTTCCAATCTTGTCCTCGTCCGAAAAACTCAACGCCGGTCAGATCTCCACCCTAGCCCTCTTCGACTCAGAATTAGAGTCATCGGCGTGTAGCCGAGCTACAGACATCACTCTAGAAGGATGAGAACTGGTTCTCCTAGGAGCAGCAAAGATGACATTGATTATGCCCAAAGGGGCTCTCAAAGAAGCATCTCTCCGAGGTTCTGACCCTGACTGGCCCCCTTGACCACCGAGGTGATATAAAAATTGCTTCAACTTTCCTTCTCGGACCAGCTGATCCAAATGGTCTCACAAGGTTCTACAATCCTCTGATATGTGTCATCGGTCTTGGTGGTATTGGCAATGAAGGCTCTGATTACACCTCATGGGGTCTCCTCCCATCTTATTTGGCCATTTAAAGAATGGCTCATTCTTGATCTTCTCCAGAACTTGGTGTACTGGTTCTCAGAACACCGCGTTAATCGCCTGAGTATTGGTGGACCCTGATTGCCCAGCGTAGTCTCTCCGAGGCCGGTTATTGTTGTATCAGTCCGACCTGAAATCCCTCATCTCCTAAAGGATAACCTTAGCTTTCCCCTTCCCCTATTGCTGGTCTTCCTTAACCTTCTTATACTTATCAATCCGGTCCATGAGCTTGCGTACACTGGTAGCAAGCTTGCCAGTCAAAGATTTCCTCAAACCATGCTCGGCAGGTAGGTCGACCTTGAAAGTCCTGATGGCTACATCGTCAAAGTCAACATCTATCTCATTAAACATCTCTCAGTATCTGTCTAAGTATGTCTTTAGGGTCTGCCCTTCTCGCATGGACATGGACAACAGGGAGTCCAAGGGCTGAAGAACCCTACTGCATGTAATGAAACGAGATCCAAAAGCCCTGGTGAGCTCCTTAAAGGAATCAATGGAACCTGCACCTAGGCCGTCAAACCACCTTATCGCCACAAGCCCCAAGCTGGATGGGAATACCTTACACATCAAGGCCTCATTCATGGAGTGCACGGCCATTCTCTGGTTAAAGTGGCTTACATGTTCCACGGGATCTGTTCAACCATTATACATGGTGAACGTGGGTTGGGTGAACCTCCGAGGAAGTTTCCCTTCCTCGATTTTGCACATGAAAGGTGATTTGAAAATTTGGTTGAGTGCTTGGCTCATCGCATCATTTCCTAGGCCTTTGGAAGATGAAGTCCTGTTTCTGCGCTTATGGTGGTAGTCTTCATACGAAAAAAACTCACTAGGAGGAGTCCTTGATCTACGTCTATAACTACCATCCTCTTCATCGTCAAAAGAGAAGTCAGAATTGGAGGGAGTTCGCCTTCGCCATTCATGGCGCAGCTTCCTCTTCAGATGATCAATCTACAGTTGCATGTCCATAGCATTTTTCTCATGAGAGGTGTGACTCCCAGTTCGAGATTGACTTCCACTAGTATGGGTGGTATGCACACTCCCTTCCTAGTCCCTTCTTCGTTCAAGATGAAGGAAATGATCTTGACATCGAGAGCCCATAGATTCCCCCTGGTGTGGACTTGAACCTACCATAACTGTCCGTTACACTCACTATCACACAAAAATTTCCCACAGACGGCGCCAATTGTAAGGACACGATTTGGATCCCAAGCCCAAAGTATTAATGGATCTAGGCCTAATGAGTCCAATACAATGAATTTGTAGAGAGTGAGTTAGAAAACTAGGTTCTAATGAGTTAGGTAACAGTTAGGATGGATTTAGGAGACAATTGAGTAAAAGTAGACTGGATTTATCCAAGGAAATTCGTCCTCGGCACAGTATGAGGAGATCGGTTCTTATATATATATCACTTAAAATTGGTTACAGATATAGCTTTGATTGCTACAGTGCTTTCTCTCTCAATTCTTCGATCCTTTTTACTTAGGGTATCTCTTCTATTTTATATTATCTTCCCCTTTCATCTCTACCCTCCACGTGCAGATCAGATTGTTGGTGTTGGTTCTTGTCCCATCAGCACCTTCCTGAAGTCCTTGGGTAGCAACTGGAAGGCTGAAAACTACTGTTCAAGTATCAATTCCTTATTAATGCGGCCAGAGAGTTAGCTGCAGAGCATTCAATGCAATGGTAGCAACTTTTCCTTAGATATTTGTAGCTTTCCTCTGTCCTGTTCCTTCTTGATTCTTATTTTTATCCATGGAACGATCCAGAATGTTGGCTTTGATGGCAGACTACATCTTCAGACCTTGGCTGTGCTCAGCCGAGGTGACTTTCCTCCTCGGACCCCTTCTTGGGTGATCATGACCAGATCTTACCTTTTACCTACTAACACGGATTCTTATGACAGTGCTTGCTCGTCCTCGGATTACTTAACGTCCTCGTATTAGGCCCCTGGCCCAATACATATGTAGATATGTACTCCTGGGCCTTTCACCCCCACAGGTGCTTTTAGGGCAATGATTAATAATTCATATTAAGAAAGTTTTGACACCACTTTTATGGGAAATAAAAAAAGCTGTCAAAACATTAATTTATTTTTCTTCTTTTCCCATAAAAACTTTCTTTAAATGGATTGTTAATCATTGGCCTAAGGGCATCTGTTAGCATTTCCTAATTATTAAATATGGTTGTGGATTTTTGGGTTTTGAAGGGAGAGGTTCAAACAGGATTGGGACATAAGGTTGCCCTCTCTCTCTCTCTCTCTTCAAAAACCAAACTCAGCTCAACTTCCCTTTGCTCCTTTAGGCGAGAAAATACATGGCGTTTCCAATGCATGCATCTTCCCTCTCACATGAGGGTGGACCCCACAAGTGTGGGGTCCACTCTCATGTGAGAGAGAAGATGCATACACCGGAAACACCATATACAACCTCCTTGTGGGATCCACCCTCATGTGAGAGAGAAGATGCATACACCGAAAACACCATATACAACCTCCCTTTAGGCACCCCCAAGATAAGCTAGCAAGATTTTTTGCCCTTGTAAGTGGGTCTCTCCGCCTAGACTTGTTATTTGGTAGTCTAAGACATGTTACACTTTTAGTTTGATTTGCGCCAAGCAACCCAATTTCCGTATTAACCTGGGGTGATTTCACCAGCGAGTTTCACAGTGACCAAGGTGTTGAAACTGGTGTGGAACTGCAAATACACCTACATCCAGTGTGCCAAACTTTAAAAATAAGAAACTGCAAATAAGCTACAGTATAGCAGTTTAGTGTAGCTCAAATGCTACTTGGCCTTTTTTTACTCTCTCTCCTCGTAGATCAAGTATTAGGCCGTGGGTCATAATTGGATCATTGTGTCATTCATGGGTCATGGTGTTTGTTTTGATTTGATTTTCGGTGGTGGTTGGGTCATTGCAATGGTTGATTTTGGATCATTGTTGAGTTGGTTTCATGGCCCGTGGATCATTGTTGAGTGGGTTCCGATCTAATTTTTGTGGCTAGTGAGTTGCAGTGGTTGTGATTGGATTTTTTTTTTCTTTTCTTTTTTTTTCCTTTCTAGGTAATGGTGAGTTTTCTTTTAAAAGTATTTTAATGGGTTGTATGCTAAAAGTAAGGTATGAGATGTAGGATGAATTATGAAATGATATGTTAAAATAGATAAAGTAGCTTTTTGTGGATGCTTACAAGAATTTGACAATTTAATTTCTTAACATGGTACTAGTGTATTTCAAAAAAAAAAAAAAAAAAAATTGTCACTATATTATTGGTATAGTTGGCAATATTGTAGCAACTTCAAATTCACCCATTTCAAACTATATGCTCCCTTCTGTCTTTTAGCTCCCAAAAAAAAAAAAAAAAACTCTATACTCCCTTATCAAATCTCCCAGATGGTAACAATTAGTCAAAAAGCTCTAACAAAATTAATTGAATTAAAATTATTTATGAGAACAATTTCTTTTATAAAATAGCATAAAATAAAATAAAAACAAATGCTTTGTTATAAAAATTGAATGTTAGATCGGTTGAAATTTTGTTTGTTATAGAGATTAAAATGAATTTATTTACATCTCACCCTAATAAATTGGCTCACTTGTGATCCTTAAATGATTATGGATAAGAGTCTAGATTTAAATGAGATTTTTTTTTAACAACTAACTGCTATAAATATTGGATGATAAAAATTCAATCAGCATATTTTACACCTCTATGATTGACAGCAACATGATTAATTACTTCATCAAAAGCTTGCTTCACTATTTGCTTGCTTTTGTTTTTTCACCCTCAATCTTTGCACTGATAACATTGAGATTTTACATGATATAAAAGGCGAAATCGCGCAATGATAAGAAATTATTAATCACTAAAACATACACAATTTTTGATTCCACCAAAATCACAACAATATGAGAATTTAATGACCACCGAGTCAACTTAGCTATTATCTGCATATTCATCTTTATCTTTCAATTTCCACCATAGAAATCCATTACAAATTCCTCAATGGTCAACTCTCTATCGCAAACCAACTTTGATAGGGAAAGTGATACAAACTTTCACCTTGAAAACCTAGCTCGCAGAAGATCCAAACATTTCCATGAAACACTTGCACCAATGGTACTTGAAACTAAACTGGTGAATTCTTTATTTTGTAGAAGAAGTGGCTATGTTGCTTCTAATGCTTTCTAGGGATATATGGGCTAAAATGGAAAGGAAAACTTCAAATAAAAAAAGTTAATGGAACCATATAGAATGATAAAGATGTTGATGTGTATGAGGATGATTATTCATCAGCCAAGAGTTATGGGCAAAGTTAGTCGATAATAAATTTAGGTACAACCGTACAAGACTAGTCACAAAAATTCTAGGAATTATGAGAAACACCTCAAATAAGGTAATGACAATTTTGTGATTGATCAGAAATGTTTTGAATGCACATTTTGTTTTAAGGTGATTGAGTAGTGAATGAGTATTAATGATCAAGTCTAAGGAAATGAAAAAAACCAATAAAATCAATATTATGTAACAAATGCCAAAAAAATTCAATAATCCAACTTTTATTATATATACATTGTAAAAATTTACTTCCCTCCAATATTTCAAATATATATATAATTATTTTGAAAAAACATATTTATAATAAAGCAAGATATAGTTTTTTTATTAAAAAAAAAAATGGTAAGCATTTAATGAGTTAAAACGGTAACCACTTAGAAGCCAAAAAGGAAATGGGTGTCTGTGATCTCAAGGAAATGAAATGCAATTTTAAGTTGGAAATTAGTAAAAGTAAAATAGTTAAAGTGCACAGTATTTGACCCTAAAAAAATGAACAAATGTTTGATTTATAATTTAGACTCATGTTTAAATTGATTGGAAGTGTCATTTACGTGATTTTTAGGTTCATAGTAGTTTAATGGGGACTATCTATAAAAAAATCACGAATTTATTGTTGGTTAAAAATAAAGTGATGAATGTCAATAAAGTCACAGAATATAATTCTTTAGTGAATGTCAATGAATTTTTTGTTTTTTGTTTTCATTTTTTCCCGATTTTATTCCTTTTTTGTATTTTTAATAGATAAAATTAAGTTTTTTTTTAAAAAAGAATATTAGTATTAATGTATTATGATGGACTCCTTTTTATTAATTTGGTTAATTAACTTTATCTTTAATCCCAAAAAGACTCTTCAAAAAATCCTAAGTCAATTGTGGAATATAAGATTTATGTGAAATGATGATGTTGCCTTTAAATTTTCCATGCATGTTTACCAAATTATAAAAAACAAAACAGACCCAGCTTGATAATTAATCAAGCATCCATTTATCAAATAAATCATTTCGTTTTAAGTAAATTTTCCACACGTTATAATCATAGTGATATCCTTGTATTCAACAATTTTCAAACACCTCCTAGCATTCTATGATTTATATGTGGGACATTAATGAGTTTGTAATTAATTCATGGGAAATGCTAACGAATGCCTTTAGGGCATTAGGGCATTAGTTAATAATCCATTTAAAGAAAGTTTTTATGAGAAAAGAAAAAAAAACAATTAATGTTTTGACAGCTTTTTTCATTTCTCATAAAAGTGGTGTCAAAATTTTCCTAAAATAGATTGTTAACCAATGCCCTAAGGGCACTCGTCAGTATGACCCTTAAGGCCTTAATTTATATATAGGATCATTCCACAATATGATCTCAAGGTATACCCCATTCTAATGATTTGATCCTAGTTAACTGAGAGAGTGAAATTTCATCATAGGCAAACCAAGAGAGAGAATGAATTATATACAGCATCTTATGCATGCATCAGATGTCTCATATATAACATGTACGTAGATCTTTGGTTCCATTACTTGTGAGACACCTGAGAGAGAGACACACACACACAACTGTTTCCTACTGTGGTTGTCTCCCTTCTACTCTTCCTATATTTAGAGCATCTCCAATAGGCTCTCTAAACACAAAATGATCTCTATTATAGAGTATAAACCCACAAAATGACTCTCCAACAGACTCTCTATACCTGAAATTTTTTTTGGCTCATGAACAGTAGCTCATCAAGTCTGATGGGCTACTGTTCACTCTTCAAATATTTTTTTTTTCTATTATAATAATAAGGTATTGAATAAAAAAATGTTGAAAAATGTGTAGTTGTTAAAAAAAAAAAAATGAAGAAATAATATTTAAATGAGATAGAAAATGAGATAGAGAATCTATTGGAAAGTGTATTTGAAAAAGTAGGTAACTAAAAGGTAAAAGTCACTATTCATTCTCCAATCAGTACAAAAATTTGCCTAATCTGCTGGAGATGCTCTTAGTGCAAGTGGAGGTACGACAATGGCATAGAGACAAACATTATGAGCTTAGCATTTCAGCAATCATTGGCTTTGTCATTAATTACCATGATTATAATACCTAGGGGTTCTAATCAATGAAGTTTCTCTATAAGCAGTATCTGCTGGATTCCTATTTCTGTTTTTGGCAATAACTAGCCAATTTTATTATTATTATTGATTGGTGTGAGGTATAATAACGTAAATTTAGTTTCTCTACCTTGGCTTAAATTAGGGCATCATTATTTTTTATTTATTTTTATAAACTAGGGCATCATATATATGATCATGGGAATTTTATACACTTATCCCCGCTTTCTTATAGCATTCACATTAGTTCGTGTATAATTTATATAATTTTGCCTAAAAATGACCAATATCAGTCGATATATAATTGTGTAAATTTACAAGTTTGTTACAGTAACCGTGTAAATTTACACTAACACTATTTATTTTGCATTTAGTTGTTTATTCTTTCTTTACGTATCTCGAAAATGAAAGAAGAGAATGAATTATGATTGTTGTATGTGGAGAAAGAAAAACAATTTAAAAAATCAAGAAAAATTGATATTTTAATGAGATAATTTGATGTGAAGTGTTTTGAAAAGTGAGTATGTAAAATAGAAAATGTAGGTTATTATGCTAACATTGACAAAAAATTTTGCATGAACTAATACAAATGCTCTTATGCTCATAATAATTCCCTACCATCTCTATCCTCGCAACCATAATTATAATTAAGAAACGGAATTTTTTTAAATATCTTCTACACAAATTAAGGTAACAATTTTCAAATGACACCACTTGTAGTTGTGACATGTGAATTTGACATGGTTTCACCCTTAAATCAATGTTAAATGACAAGATTTGAGCATGCTAGCAAAATCCCAAAAATGTTTTGAAGGATACTGATCTGTCGAAGACAATTTCTGTGCAACTACTTTACAAGTATTGGCGGAGGAAGCCATAAAGTAGAATATCTGGTTTTATAAAATATTGGAGATTTGAAAGAACAATCCTATATTTTGCCATGAAGGTTAGCAAATAACGCCCCCTTATCAATCACTGGACCTCCATTGTCTTTTGTCTGTATTTGAACTTACACCTATATAAACAGACCAAGTGCTTTTCATCTCTTCCCTCTCCTCTTGTCATCTCTCAAGTTCTGTAAAGAGAGTGATACAGAAATATATAATGAAAACTGAACACAAGATTCTGCGTAATATTTAGAGTGGTGGTGGCTTTAGAGACGGGTTTTTCCAGAACTCTCCCCCTCACAGGCATTTCTTGCCTAATTAAGCTGGACTTAAAAAGGTAGGCAAGCCTGTGGAAGCCGATGAATGACCTTAACGCGGCTATAGACCTGTTTTTTTTGTAGTGCATATGGTCTGACAGATTTGCTCATCATGTAAGTGATTTAACTTGCAACCTTGTTCTGCTTGAAACTTGGGAGACAGTATTCACCAGTTTGGATTAGCTTCTTTCTTCTTCTTTTTTAGCTTAATTATTAGCTTATTAATTTGTTTATGTAAAGCCTCACTCTTTCTATACAGAGAGTAAATAGGCAAATAAGCCTATCCAACAGTGTGATTAGGTCTTTTGATCGAACATATAGATTTCATCTTTTAAAAATAAAATTGTTTTGAAAAAATTGTATCTAGAAAAAAAAATGTAAAATTAAAATTTTAAAATAAAAAATAAAGTTTGAACATCACCATATAGATCCCACAACACGCAATACCCATGGGAAATTACCTAACATGATAGATACAGTAGAACTGTCATATTAAGTATTCTAAACTGTTGTCATTATTATATGATTTGGACTAATCTCATTGTTCCTTCTTTTTTCCATCTTTGGGACACTTGACCAAATTCTATCACGAGGAATCAAGGGTAACTTGACAATTTACGCTAGGTTCTCTCATGCTTGTGAAGTGCCATGCAAATAGAAGTTCTCAAATAAAAACCTAACCTTGCATAGCTTTCTTGGTTGAAATCAAAGTTATTGTTTTTTCTGAGTCTGATTTAGCCAGAGCAATCAAAGTAGCAGCAAGGACAAAAATCATCAGTGTGGTGTGCTTACCTCAACGTTCAGTTCTCATTTTTTAGCAGAACATGGCATTAAAGCAATCAAAACAAGCAACAAGCAAGGTTTTCCCTGACTCTCGCAACTAGAACTTGTAAAATTGAACTAGGTAAAGATACTATACATTTGACAGATGCATGAATATGATGTTTGATCTTCTGTATTAACTATTAAGGCTTGCTATTATCCTAACTCACCAAAACAATAAAAATAAGGACCATACTCTCTTAATTCTTATACAAGTTGAGTAAACAAGGTCCCTATGTATGAGCAGAAGTTGGTAGGTTTTTTGTTTTTTTGGTAGAATGTTAATCTAGATGACTTCCTTACAAGTAAATGCAAATCTTTTAACCAACTCCATTTAAAAACAGACATGCCAGAAAAAATGAATTTACCTAGCCTTTTGCATAATTGCTTGGTAAAGGTAAGAAATGGTAACTTACATTGTGAGGGATCTAAATTTCGAAAGTTACCTTCCTTTATTACCAAATGCTTTTTGAAACCAAACCAGACAGCAAAAGAGAACATAAAAAATCCCTTTGTCAATTCCCATTATCAAGGTCTATAATGGGAATATCCAAACAATTTGGTATATCCAACCTTTTGGACTTGACATTACATATGGAAGAGTTTATGGCTATTGGATATTCCAAAATGGGGGACAATCTCAGAAATTCATACCTGAGAAAAGTAACTCAGAATGATCATGTATTTAAGAATCTGGAGAACATAGATGCAGATTAGAGAAGACACAATACTGTATTGAAAAAATTACAGATCATTTGAGTGGTTTATCTTGGTTCTTCATGTAATTTTTGCAAAAATCAGAAGAATGTTCTGTATAACTAAAATTGGAACACTAGAAAATACTCTGGGCTTAAACAGCATAGTCCGGTTAAACCATCTGCAGCCAACTTGTGTACTTTTTACTATATGATGAATGGGCATTGATGTGACAAGCTCATGTTACAGTGCTTAGAGGAACTTCCAGGGTCAAGTATCTAATCCAATCATTGCAATGAAAAAAATGGATAAAAGAGTCTTTTATCACATGCTCTAAGGTTATGTGAAAATGAGATAAAATTGTAAACTTCATTTGTCAACCTCTGCTAGGACATCAGCCTTTCAGCCATTCTCTGAAGCATGAGTGCATCTTGTCTCGATTTGTTGCATTCCCAACATTGACAGTAGGAATAATCTTGTCAGGCCTCAAAAGCTGTGAAGGGACAAATAAATGGAGAAAATGATGCTGGATGTAAATTAGTTGTGCAAATTGCAGATAATATCATATAATTTTATCTAATATGTCGATTGTGGAATAAAGAAAGGGATTAATATTCCAGGATCAGACCTGAACAAACTCTCGCAGTTCAGTAAAACTGGAGTGCTCACTATATGGAACCCCTGCAAAGATAGAAATAATAGGTTGTTTATCATACTTGACAATAATAACTATTAAAGAACCCACAAAATAATTCAATAAGACAGATGCACAGTGGAGACCAAAAAATCAGCATCCCAAACAATTGGAAGAAAATACAAAACAAATCATAAACTGCATCATAGTAGATGATGGATGAACACAATAAATTGTAGGATTATGGTGCATTAGAAAGAGCTTGATGTATTCATCAGCTAAAACTGCAAAGACCAATTCATCTCACCAAAAATTGTGACATTGCCTTTGGAACTAGGTTTTATTAGATCCAGTTGGTTGCCTATAGTCTCAGAGTAAGTCCAACCTGGAGAAATCAATAGGATAGAGAAGTATTGAGTATTTCAGTTTCAGACTTCCTTGCAACATACGAAAAGGATATGCCAATAATTCAAGAGCTCAAAATTTGCAAGAGTATATGATTCACCTGTCGGTCGAAATGCCAAAACTGCTGCATATTGATCCTTGTAGGTTTTCAAATAATCCTTAAGAGTCTTTAAGAAAAATAATGATGATTATCAATGGACATATAAAGGATGAAACCCTTTTGTTGAAACAACAATTTGCAGAAGTCCCAGAATCAAACCTCAAATCGCAGGGATGATATAGGCAGAACATGAAGAAGTGTGTCCTTTCCATGTGAACAAAGAATCCCAGAAAGCTCGGGCCAACAAAAAGAATGCAAAACTCGTCTTCTTGAAGCATTTGCATATATTTTAACCTAAAGAATTTACAAGAACAATAGGCAGTGTGTCACTACTATTCTGATTAGAATCCCTTTTCCAATTAGAGAAGCTATCTCAAACTATCTCAATACGGAAGGGGATTTTAGCTAAAACTAATGTAATAAGTAATTCACAGCTTGATGCATATAGGCAAAGTAATTGTCCCCAATATCACAAATATTAAAAATTATAAAATAAAAATAAAAATAAAAACACCTTACAGAATAGTAAGGCAAAGTATCAATTTGTGGATTGACAAAATACAAAATTTATAATTGTAAAGGGCACTTGGAATTGCTACTACCAGCAAACTTTGTAATTGCTTAAGATGATTTATCACTCCAAACTACTTTGCTTCAAATCTGATGACAAAAGTGACTAGACTTGGGTAAAGATTATCACCAATCAGGGTCACCTTTCAGTGCACATAGCATAAATTGCATGTTATTAACTAGGAATCCTGCCAAGAGCCTTATAGCTCAATTGGCACCACCTGGTGTTTCCAACGAAGATGTCCAGGGTTCAAATTCCCCCTCCCCTAACTATCGAATTATAAAAAATAAAAATAAAATAAAAAACTTGGAATCCTAAGGAGCACTTCTTCAATGAAGACAGATGACACAAAATAAATAATTGGTAGGAAAATAGAAGCAGGAGTCATATAGGAATACAAGTGAGGAACATACCCCTAATGCCTTAGAAATGGCTAGATAAACACTTTCTTTTCCAATGCTATACGCACCAACAACTACAAGAGTTTTTGGTTGCCTTTTGAGACAGTTCTGGGTAGTTCTGACAACATAACTTAAAACATCTTCTTTGGAAGGGAACCTGAATCAACAGATGTTGTCTAAAACTATTTAAAATAAAGTAATAACAAATGAAAGAACTAGGCACAAGATCTAATAGGGGAAATCTCTAAAAGAGTTCGAAGAGAGAAGATTCTTACTTGTACTTTGGGTTACAATATGTTGTATCCAGGAACAGCACATTTACTCGTTCATTTAGCAGAAGGGGGTAAGTTTGCATCAGTTTACAAGCTCTGAAGTCTCCAGTATGCAAATAGCATTGGCCATTTGGGAGACGAAAGTGAATCAAAGCTGCACCTGGGCAGTGATTAGCTTCTAGTAACACTACTCTAACTCCTTTGATTACATGTTCAGTATTTAACTCCAAAGGACAGATAAATCTGCACAGAAAACCGTACATGAGGAATTATATATGCATTTTTGGATCATATTTTAATTATAAAGAGAAGGCAATATAATTGATGGAAGCAGACATTGGAATGTTATTCACAAGCAAAGAAACAAACTTAGTCCTTACAATGGATTTACGGAGAGACACATTGCAAGTAGGCGAGCAGTGATAGGGGTGCAATAGATGGGGCCATGGGACCATCCCTTGCTGAGGCCACCATAATGATCAGAATGAAAGTGGGTTAGAAAATATGCAGAGCATCCTTCAATATGACCATAGCGGAATGCATCCACAGTGAATGGTGTGCCTGTATGATTAAAGTGAGCTGATTATAGATCAAATTGAAAACAATAATGCAAAGCGTGATCAAAGTTCAGCAATCCATTCAATGTGTGTAAGTTGCTAACATCATTGTACTTAAAGGCATAAATGTAGACACGTCTGCTATAAATGAATGATGGAAGAACCAAAAAACCATCTCCCTCAGAGTATATATAGTTCGAGTAATTAAGCACTCCCAGAGTATAGCAATGTTATACTCCTTCTTATTACATAACGTTGGGTCCCACTAATAACATTCACAATGAAATCCACCATTCATGTGAGAAGAAAGAGTACGGCATCATTATACTCTGAAGTAGCTAATAATTTTCCATATGGTTGGTCAAAACTTAGGTATAGTTTCACGTGTACAAAGACAATGTCATCTTTTTCAACTACAATTAATCTCAGTTAGAATACAAAACATAAGATAGAGTACCTAAGCAACTGTACTGAAGTTTTATCACATATCCCACATGGTTTTACAGGGTAAAGTCGTCAACATTATAATGATATACACTACAGTAGAAGCAAGGTATGAAGATTAAGCTAACACTGATTGAAACAAAGAATATTGATTGATATATTAAAAATATACATAATTCTACAGAAATCCTGAGAAAATAGAAATGAATAAAAGAAAATCAGACCTGGGATTTTTTTATAAAAGGGACAAAGACGAGGGCGACTATTAGGATTTGCAGAAACGTTGGTCTTCTTTGTGAAATGGGTTCCTTCATTTCCAATCTTCATCTTCTTCAATGGGGGCTGAGAAAGATGTGGCTTTTTCAGTCCCCACATCTGGAACAAATTGGCTTGTTTCATCTTTCTCTCGGATTGGGTTTTTCCATTGTGCCCATTTATTTGATTGCTATCCCCAGTAATAGTATCAGCATCACCATTATCATCATCATCATCATCATCATCATGGTGTTGCAGTAATAAGCAAGACCAATCGGTTCCACTGCGATAGAAATCAGAAGCGAAACTGTCTGATTCTGATTCTGATTCTTGTTGGTTCCTAATTGAGGAGGAGGCATTATTATTCTGGTAGACATGAGGTTCTGGGTCGAGTTGAAACGATGGGAAACCGTTGTCGTCTAAAAGGATGTCGGAGTCGGAGGGTTCAATGTTGGTTTCAAATTCTTCTTGTTCATCTTCAACTACCTCACCCCCTGTAATTGCCACAGATATCATCGGACGCCTTTCAAATGAACCAGCGGGAACGACAACATGCACCTCAATAAATATATTTGTACTATTTGTAATTTAGTACCCATCTCCTATGTATCGGCCCAAAATTTTGGAAAGGGGAAAATAAATTGATTAAAAGATAGCATCTAAAAATTCAAAAAAATAAAACATTTAATAATATTTTAAGGCTAAAATGTAAATTTCAAGGTCTAATAAGTTTGACGAATAACCTGAATTTAATAAGTTTGAAACTTAATATCTGGTCTTGTTTTTTTTATATAAAATAGTTTTAGGAAAATATTTTCACATATTTTAATGACTTGACTCCTAAATTTGTTTAAACAAACTATTTGTATCAATATAAAATATTTTCAGAAAAATATTTTTACATATTTTAATGACCTAAACTCCTACATTTTTTTTAACAAACGGTTTGTTTAAATATTATTATAAATAAATATCACTAAGTAAACAATTATTTATATGAAATCATACTTTTTTTTTGGTTTATTTAAATATTATTATAAATAAATATCACTAAGTAAACAATTATTTATATGAAATCATACTTTTTTTTTAAAGTAATGAGATGAGAGTGATAAATATTATTATTAGTTTTTCATAAATATAATCTCTTTTAAATTGTAAAATATAAGGCAAAGGTCAGATTTTTTTTTTGCTAAAGATTTCTCCTCTTTTTTTTGCTTGGTAAAAATATCATTTTAGTTCCTATATTTTGGGGACATAGTCAATTTGATTCTTACATTTTGGTAGCAGTTAATTTAATCCCTATTATTTTCAACTTGCAGTCAATTTAATATCTACTGTTGACTCATTAACGAAAAATGCTTATATGGCAAACAGTTAAATTGTTGGTGCACATGTGGCTAACATTAGAGGTGTCCAACCAAACCCGTTACCCAACCCGTCCGACCTGAAAACTGGTGACAGTCGACAGCGGGTCTCCGCCCCCAAAACCCAAGAGCAACTAGTCGGTTGTCAGGTCTAAGCATGAAAAACTGATTTTCAACCGACCCGGCCATCTACACACTGGGAACTTTCTGTTCTTCTCCGATTTGAGTGGTTGACCAATCTTTTTTGTCTTATTTGTCAAGATTTGACAAAAACCAACGGATTTTGGCAAAAACCAACCAATTTCTACAAAATTCAACGATGTTTCACACAGTTTGAAGCCCATAACCCAAAGACATCTAACCACCCGAATCAACTCCTTCTATCAATCAGCGGCGGATCCAGATATGGGAGACCCGAAGTGATTGGGTTGGTTCCGAGTTGGGCACAAACCCGACCCAGACCGACCCATGAACAACCCTAGCTAACATAATATTATAAAATAAAATATTTAAATATTAAAAATGCCACATAAGCATTTTAATGAAAAATAATGAGCCATGTCACACACATAAAAAACTAAAAGAATTACTGAACTTTTAAAAAAATCCTTGATGAATTTAAAAAAAAAAATTGCTCAACATCTCTCGAATTTTCTAGGCAACCAAACACTGCAACCCATAAACACCACAACCCAAAAGCACTGCAATCCAGCCCAACCCTCCCCCTTTAGTTCAAATTCCTTAGAAGTCAGAACCCTCTTCTATCGATTTTAGTAGAAAATTAAAATAAAAAATAAAAACCCTATTTTTCACCACCTTTCCCCACCATCATCGAGACAATGGGTCTCAACCTGGCCCATTATTTTTTTTCTCTCTCTCTCTATTTTACATTTCAAGCTTTCTTTCTCGAATTTTTTTTCCAAAATAACATTGAATCTCAAACAATTTCGTTAGTTAGCACGTTTTCAAAACAATTTAGCAAACTAACATCTCAAGTGTAAGGGACTCGATTTTGTTGTGCTCAATCGAGTGTGACGAACTCGAGTTCCATGAAACTCAAGTCTCCAAGACATTTCCCTGAGATATCATCGAACCAAAGAACCAGACTCAACGAAACATCATCAAACCTAAAGACCCAGAGAAGAAAACGAAGGAATTAGAGGAAAACCTTCACCTGGAGCTTTGTCGCTGCCGCCACCTCCTCCTAGAACCTTCGCCGTCGCTGCTTGGGTTTAGTTTGAGCTGAATGGTTTAGGTTAGGGAGATCTGGGTTCGTGGGTTTCTTCCTTCTTCATTTGGTCTGGGTTTCTTCGTGTTTGTTCCTTCTTTGTTTGATCTCTTCGGTTTGTTTTTCTTCTTCGTGTAGTTTGGGTTTCTTCCTTCTGGTTTTATGGAACTCGAGTCTGTAATGCTCGATTTAGCGCACCAAAATCGAGTTCCTTGCACTCGAGATATTAGTTTGCTAAATAGTTTTGAAAACTAGCTAACTAACGAATTGTTTGAATTTTAGTGTTATTTTGAAAAAAAAAATCCAAATGCCCATGATCAAACCCTAAGCCCTCTTCAATCCTAAATGCCGCTTGCCATTGCCCACTGCCATCTACTGCCACCTATACTCGATCTTCATCAATGATTCACACACACACACACACACACACTCTCTCTCTCTCTTAAAAGATTCAATCGATCTAACTGAAACCCATTTCGACAGATTTCAATGTGGTGGGGTTTGAATCAGTGGGAGTCTGTTTGCATTTGTTGTTAAGTTGATTTCAACAATGGCCGGTATAGATTGGTCTGTGTACATAGGTTTTGTGGTATGTGTTGGTGTTGGTGTAGAGATTGGTGTGTGTATTCCTTTGGCTTAGCAGGATGTGGATTCTTGATGTTTGTGGTGGTTTTGTAGTTTCTGTTGGTGTTGGTGGAAAGTAGCAGTGGAAGTGATGGTGGTGGTTGTGGTGGCAGTGGTGGAGTGCTGGCAAGCGTATTTTGAGTTGGTCTTTGTTTACTCACACATAAAGCTGTATAATTGCTAGAAACAAATAAAAATTGTGTTTGGTATCTAAGAAAACACAAAAATACAAAAAGAGAACAAAAAAATAAATTGAGGAATTAAAAAAAATTCATGTTATTTTTTTTTAGTGTGTGACATGGCTCATTATTTTTCATTAAAATGCTTATGTGGCATTTTTAATGTTAAATATTTTATTTTATAATATTATGTTCGTCACTTTTTTTTTTAGGCAGTATTATGTTAGTCACTTGTGCTCCAACAATACAAATTGTTTACTACGTAAACATTTTTCATTAGTAAGTTAATAATAGGAACTAAATTAACTTCAAGTTAAAAATAATATAGACTAAATTAACTGCTATCAAAATGTAAGTATTAAATTAACTGTAACTCTAAAATATAGAGATAAAATGCCTGTTTATATTTTTCTTTTATCATTTTACTTATATGACTTTTCTTTTTTTTTCTTTTTTTTCTTTCCAAAGCAAACCTTCTTTTCCTTGTTCCCCTGCTTTTGAAGAAAACAAACAAAAAGATTTGAGAGAGCAAAGCGGGATTTGGATCAAGCCAAAAATCCTATCGGCCCGCCAGACCAAAACCCGTTTACCATTTATTTATATTTTGTGTGACGTGTTTGAGAATTCAGAGACAAACAAACGTGGTGAGTTGATTCGCCACGCCAGATTCCAGAAGGTGGCGAGACAATTTCATTTGAATTTTCAACCACATCATTGGGTGAATGGAGGCTGTCATGACACATATTCATGAGTCATGCGTATTGTGGAGCCCACAAACCATTTAAAAAAAAAAAAAAACAGCGGTCAATTTATTTGTTTGTGCTTATTTCGATTTTATATGGGTTTATTTGAATTAAAAATTATGTTAGGTAAAAATCGATCTGTACTGGAATTTGGAAATTTAAAAAATAAGCACTCAGCTTTTTATCTATTTTATAATTTCTACATAAGTTAAATATAATTGTGGGGTCAAAGAATTTGGCTCCGGTCAACTTTATACTAAGGCCAGGGCACACGTCGAGGAGGAAGAAATGCCCGAGGACGAACAAAGAAAATCCAAATTGCCAAGAAACGTCGCCGAGGACAATCCTGTCCTCGGCAAACCAAGATCATAGAAGGGAAGAGTGGCGTGCCATCAAAGGCAGCCTCCCAGAGCATCCCAAGAAAAAGGGAAAAGTACAGTGGTCTGCCATAGGAGCATGGTGGAAAAGCAATTCCAGGAGAAACTGTCATCTCTGCATTAAATGCCCACAACTAACAATCTGGCCTCATTAATGAGGAAATGACTCCTGAGCAGTGCTGTCTTAGTTGCTGCAACTCACAGAAGGTTTGGGGAGGCGGCAAAGGGGACAAGTACCCGAGTAGCGACTTGCATGATCAACAAATAGAGGGCCAATATCAACTGAAAATGGATATATAACGTAAGAAACCTTCCAGGAAAAAGGAGAGAGAGGGAGAGAAGAGGATAACAGTTTGTATCAACTTGGAAACCTTTGTAACTAAGCACTGAAGAAATAATAAGAACAACAAACTCCTCGGATGAAGGCCGATGACAGAATTTCACACTTTAATCCACATACTTGTTATTCAATCCGTTCATAACTATGTTTAGTTGTTGTAACCCTCACTAAGGCCTAGTTCTTAAACTCATCCTCTATAAAATTTATTGTATTGGGCTAATTGGGCCTGAGTCCACTTATCTAACAGTAGTACCGCCCAAATCCAGTCCCTACAATAATCATTATTATATTTGTTAATTCTTAAAAAAAGTCATGTAAGAATATTTTTTTAGTAGAAAATATAAACTATTCATGCTTATATATTTTATTCTAAAAAAAGAAAATCAATTTTTACATCCTAATTTAATTTTTGTTATTGTGATACAATAATTATGATTTAAGTTTTTAAATTATAATTTTAAAAATACTTTTATTCTAGAGTTATCTTACTTGATTTTTTTTCTTGAGTTATCTTACTCGATTTTTTTGATATAAGATAGAAATTTTACTATAAGCTAATCTAAGTGTATATGTGTGTGAAGCTGCTTCTCAGAGACTTGAATATTGACCCTTACCCCACTATAAGCTAATCTAAGTGTATATGTGTGTGAAGCTGCTTCTCAGAGACTTGAATATTGACCCTTACCCCCCACACCCCACAAGCAATAATACTTGTGGAGTGACCACTACACTAATGGTACGCAGTAGTATCTTACTCAATTTATATTCAAAATAAAACTTCATCTTTCAAATAATAAGATTCTTAACAAAAAAGAAGAAGAAGAAGTTATCTAGTTGTCTTTAAAAAAAATTAAAATTTCAATATACTATCAAATTCATATATTTTAAGATATATATATATATATATATATATATATATATATATAGAAAGTGGTGTCACATTTAATATAAAATTAAGAAAATTATTAATCGTTGCAATGAATGATAAATACTTGCACTAAGATTAAGTAATTGATTTGGCACATGGCACAAGTTTATACTTTAATTTTGAAATTTAATTGAATTTTCTCTCAATTTTTACTATATATATATATATCTCATAAAAAAATTGGTCAAATTAAGCCCCACCCACTAAAATATTGTGTTAAATCAGGTTGACCCATATGTTGAACCTTTATTCTCTTAAAAGGAGAAAACAAAAATCACTTTCTTCACATAGTTTTTGGTTACATTCGTCTCATAATTTTAGATTCTTAAATCTCTCTCTCTCTCTCTCTCTGTCTCTCTCTCTCTCAAATTCTCGTTTTCTTAGTTTATTTTATTTAGGGTAAATTCTATTAACATACTTTGAGATTTGAACTAATACTAATTAGATTCAAAACTAACCAATTTGGTCTTTAAAACCAACTTAGTCCCTAAATACTGTTAGGTCTATTAGTCATTTTTTTTTCAATTGTTTTAGGGACTAAGTTAACTTTAAGGACCAAATCAGTTAGTTTTGAAAAGTTTTAGACTTAATTAGTATTAGCCTAAACCTTAGTGTATATTAATAGAATTTACTATTTTCTTTAATATTCTTAATCTTTCTCTTTTTCTAGTCGAGTGATGATCAGTCACACTCTACCAACACCATGGCTCATTTTTACCTTTTGGGTCATACACTCTTTCTTAACATTACTCATTGATCTGTTCATATTCGATCTCTCTCTACTATGACTACCAACAATCAACCATTGATATATTGTTACATTCAGCCTTCGAACTTTATAATAAGGATTTTTTTTTTTTTTTTTTTTTTTTTTTTTTTTTTTTTCACTCACAACACTCATAATTTGTGATTCTGTACTTATTCAACCTTTTTTTTTCTTAAAAACTTTTTCTAACTTTGTTAACGGACATAAATAATTTTTTTTTAGAATCATAAAGAATAAAATATAGCAAGAAGATTAATCACTAATCTTCTATATTTATTTTAGAATTTAATATGGGAACTTCTTTAGTCATCTATATTACATAAAAATTGCTAAAAAAAATTTCCCCTCTAATATACATATATAAAAATTGGAAAAAATTTGTATATAATTGAATTCATATTAGTGCTTGTATAATAAAAAAAAAAAACATTTTAGCTAACCGAGCCTAAAATTCACCCACATCAAAGTGTGCAAAATTGTATAAAAATACATAGTTGCTACAAGTAACTATGTAAATTAACTTGTAACTCCATGCATATGCATGGATACACTTAAAGATATACAATAAGATGCATAATATAATTCCTATAAATGTAATTTAAATACTATTGATAATCATTTTTATATTTTGTTAATTATTTAAAAAATTTGTAAGGATATTATTAGGTATAAAATGTAAATTGTCCATATATATATTTTTTATAATTATTCTGAAACATTTTTTATTTATTTTTATGATTCATTTATTCTAAATTCTTTGGTTTTTGTTCTTAATAACTCACTTGAATGAATATTTATGATATAGTCTCACATTTGATTCTAAAATTAAGAAATAAAACTCTTTAAAAATAAATAATTTAGGACATTTGGCGCAAAATTGAAACTCTATTTTGGAATTCTAATTTGAGTTTCTCTCAACTTTATCTATTATTATATATATATAGATTTATACCAGTACTATTAATTTTATATTTAATTTTTTATTCTTTTTCCATATTTTCAAGAGGAAGGAAGAGACTGAACGGTGGTTAGAGTAGTTAATGATATTTTTGAAAAGAAGTTATATAAAATAGAAAAAATAAATTTTTATACTAAAATAAGCATAAATTTTCTCTAAAAAAATATAAGCATGAATTTTTGCGAGAGCAGAGCTGAAGCGAAGCCGATATAAACGCGACTGCGAGTTAGTTATGGTAGTCCCAAGCTTACTTGATTGTGTCCACCGACAGTTAGAGTACGGCGGTATTGGTGTTGGGTAAAGCCGTAAAGCTTAGACTAGTCTAAAAAATACTTAAAAAAAAGTATCACGCATGCTTTTTCCATTTCCCCATTTGCTTAATTGACTCCTCTCTCTTTTCCTGGACATTCGTGCTTCTCCGATCATTTGCAGACCACACATTATAAAATTCTTTTCTCCATTATAAAAAAAAAGTCTTATTTGAAGTTTTTTTTTTTCTTCTACTTTATATACCCCACAAACCCAAAAAAAAAAAAATTACAAAAACTGAATATTGTTCTTCTTCTTTGGCCATTGCATCCGAAGCATCGAATCATTACATACCAAAAATTTTACAAATACAAAAAAAAAAAAAAAAAAAAAGTTCTCTGTTGCATCCATAAGAAACGTTTTCGTAAAGGTAAAGCTCCAAAAGCTCAATTTTTCCATGTTCTTTCTCTAATCAAATTCCATGCTTCAATTAATAGTATCATTTATTATTATTATTATTTTTTATCTTTCGCGTTTAATTAATTCATACCCTGCATGATCGATCTGGATATTGAATCAAATAACTTAAATTTTTTTTTTTCATTTGTTTGTGCTATTTATATCAAGTTTTTGAAAAAAAATTTAATTTAAAATACATCAACTACTAAATTTTGTATTGCAGAGGTGGTTGTTGTTGGGTTGAACTTGAACTTCTGTAGCATCATCAAATACATACATATGATAACTCGGCGGCGGATTTAAGCAACTTGTTTCGAATTTATGTGTGACAAATTTGGGGAATATTAGTGAAGGGTAGGAGCTTCAGATCGAGTTTTGAACTGCATGTGGGGATCTCTTTCGCGGCTTCACACGACTTTTTAATCCATGGGGGAGTGGGTCATTGGAGCCTTCATCAACCTATTTGGTAGCATTGCCATAAACTTTGGAACAAACCTTCTTAAATTAGGTCATAATGAGGTATATACTTTTCTGCCCTATTTGTTATTGCATTCTTATATCATAGTGTTCATTTTGTAAAGACTCAGTATATGTAGTGGATTTTTTGTACTCCTAGCTCATTTGTACATGTGTTATGCATTGTTGGTTGAATGTATGCACGCGGTTCCAGTTACAGTCTGGCAGGCGATACTCGTGTGGTTTTTACTCTTTCTTTAAGAATTTGAGAGAAAAATCCATTATTTGAGATCGCGAAGTATGATTTGTGTAGATTACAGTTCTGGTATGGCATTCAATTATGAACAATTTTTACTTCTTGTTGCTCGTTCTACTGTTGTTAACGTGTGACGCGGAGCATTCATTTTCATCTTTACACCATGTTGTGAGGTTTGATGAGAGTGACTACAATATATTTGCAGAGAGAAAGGTATTCGCTAGAAAGTGATGGAGCAAATGGAAAGCTGCCTTTGAAGCCTATTATACATTTCCAAACTTGGAGAGTTGGTAAATTCTAATGCCATGCTGCTTAATCCTGTACATGGGGTTTGGTTTATTCTTGCTTTCAGTCTGAAATGTATGGTAATTCTTATTCTGCAGGGATTGTATTTTTCCTTCTTGGAAATTGCCTTAATTTCATTTCCTTTGGATATGCGGCTCAGGTCAGTATTGAATCTATTGATTAAATATTTCCAGGCGTTTTGTTCTGACTATATATAGTTATATCCAGACTGTTTCAAAAGCATAGTGTGTCTGACAACTAGACTGTTTCTTTTTTTTCTTTTTTTTCTTTTTTTAATCATGCTTTTACTTTCTTCATCTTATGCAGTCTCTTCTAGCAGCCCTGGGATCTATACAGTTTGTTTCCAACATTGCGTTTGCATACTTCGTCTTGAACAAAATGGTGACTGTCAAGTATGTTAAAATCTGAAGTGAGAACTTATTTTCAGAAGCACAATAGAGCATGCCGCATTATTATCACCATAGAAATTTCAGTCTCATAAATGCTGCTTCTTTTATAGGGTACTGGTTGCCACGGCCTTTATTGTCCTTGGAAACATTTTTCTCGTTGCTTTTGGCAACCACCAGTCACCTGGTATGCAAACTCACATTTGAGATATCTCTGTCTCTTATTTCATGAATACTGCCCTATGCCAAGTCTATTTTTTGAACCATATTCTAAGTAATTTAGTGTCTGCCCTTGAGCATTTAATGTTGCAAAATGTGTGTCACTCCCACAAAGCTAGGATATATATATTTTTGATAAGTAGGTCCTGAGCACAATCTAACAAGGTTAACCCAATTTAAATAAGCCAATGGTCTCTCTTATCTACTTCATTCTAGTGTGTGCTGTGAGGACACACAAAGAGATATACCTTTCTCATTTAGAATTTGTTTTTAAATCAAGTTCTATCACATTGTAGTGATACAAAAAGAGAGCCATTTGTATTTTTAAAGTTTCTAAAAACATGACATAACGTAATATTTTTGATAAAATAAGTATAGAAAGAGGACATCCAAGTATACATGAGATGCACCACAATCATCTAAAGTTACAGCAATCAAGGAACTCTAGCATATTATAGAATGGATGTCCACTTAAAGCAGCCATCCAAACATACAAAAAATGTAAGAAATTCATCTTTAGATCCATCGTATATTGTTCAATTCCTTCAAGCGTCAAGGTATTATGTTCTTTCTAATTAGTCCACAGTATGCATAAACAGATCACATTCCAAATATCGCCACTACGGTGTCTATCAAAACACCCCTTCAAACAGGCCAACAAATCAAACTACCCTATTAGGCATAACCTACTGCACCCCAAATAAGCCTAACACTGGAGAGCATAATTCTTTAGTGATATTATAAATCAAAAGTAAATGATCAGCCAACTCCCCATTCTTCTTGCACATACAGCACCGTTGCATGGCAGTTATGTTTCTGAGGATTTTCCCCCAATCAATTGTGCATGTGAAAAAACCACTATAGTGCTTTTCCCCGAGAAAGGTTGCTCACCTACAGCATATAGCACTTTCCATTTTTCTTGAATGACCTGCTTCTTGTTGGCATCCTGTAAATCCGGTCTTCAACATCCATTCTAATCTTTGTAGAATAGATTAGCATTTCCATCTCCTAATCCTGAAGGGCTCTAATAAAAGTGATATCCTAGTGAAGATTGCATACATTCCAGCATATAATCTGCCACATCAGCCTCCTTTTATTAAAAAAAAATAAAGATTGATTGAAGGACATCAACTTCTTATGCCCAATCCTCCATATTGAAACTGGTTCACAAATCTTCTTCCAGTTGACAAGATGGGAATTAGATTCGTCTCCTAGCCCACCCCATAAAAAAACTCTTTGCAATTCTCAATAGACACAATAGTATTGGCAGGAATAAGGAAAAAGAGAAAGAAGATATGTAGGCAAACTCAATAGCATGCTTGTTGTTAATGTAAGCCCATGTCCCTTAGACAAGTAAATCTTTCTGCCCTGATATTCTCCTTTCCATCTTCTCAAGTATGAGATTCCAAATATTTTTAGATTTAAATTTAGAACCCAAAAGCAGTCCCAATTGTTTCAAAGGCAGATTGGATACCTTGCACCCTAGAATCTGAGCCAATGCTTCCACTTCTGGTGGTTTCCCCAGATTTATTTTTAAAACAGAAACTGCTTTGAAGCACAACAAAGCACATTTCAGATTTTGAAGTTGTTCCAGGTCCTTTCCACAAAAGATCAACGTATCATTTGCAGATAAAAGGTGGGATACCTTCAGCTTATCATTATTGTTGCTTCCAACTGAGAATCCAGCAAGATGCTGTCCCTCCACTGCTCTATCCAGCAACTTATTCTGTACCCATCACTATTAAAAATTACAATGGTGACAAAGGATTTGAATAAATATCTGAACTCTCTTATTTATTGTGCAGCTGCATAGTTCTATGCTTTCTATTTTTTTGCCTTAGATGGCCATTGTATCTGATATCTAATGAAACTGAATTGATGACTATCCTGGAATGCTTAAACCAATAAGACGGTCTACTGAATTTTCAATGTTAAAGGCGCTACATATGCTGAGATCTTGTCCTGCATTTTGTGATTCTTCCCCTGGGAAATCAGTATATACATTAATTAGCATAACCAGCAAAGTAAAGAAATTAATGTTTGGCTGTATTTCCATTTCAGTTTTTACACCAGAGCAGTTGGCAGAGAAGTATAGCAACATTACATTCCTTTTTTACTGTCTGATTTTGATCTTAGTTGTTGCCTTACATCACTCTATCTACCGGTGAGTACTGGGAGCTGACTGGTTCAGTATTGTTATGCATCTTTCTTTGTTCATTCGATAAAAACATTAGCAAGATTCTGTTACGTTCCTTTAATTAACATGTGGTATGCACAGGAGAGGAGAACATATGCTTGCTGTTCCTGGACAAGACCTTAGACCGTATTGGCATATGGCGCTTCCTTTTTCATATGCTGTAGTTTCAGGTGCTGTAGGATCATGCTCAGTGTTGTTTGCAAAATCTCTGTAAGTTAGCAGCCTTGGACATCGTTTCCCTTCTGAGAAACAACTGATAAAATTTTACTGTTATGTTGTGTTTCTAACTTCAAATTCTCTCCTTTTTCCAGCTCTAACCTTTTACGACTGGCCATGTATAATGGTTATGAATTGCACAGCTGGTTTACATATTCCATTCTTCTTTTATTTCTTAGTACAGCTGGATTTTGGGTAAAGATTGTAACATAACTCTTTTTTCCTTGGTCTGCAAAATGTTCCAATGTCTTAATTTTATGGAAGGGGTTGTTGCATCCAGTGTCCATATTAATTCACACTTGTCCAACTAATGCAGATGACAAGGTTAAATGAAGGATTGGCACTATTTGATGCAATTCTTATAGTACCTATGTTTCAGATTGCTTGGACTTTCTTCTCCATTTGTACAGGATTTATTTACTTTCAAGAATATCAGGTCCTCTCTCTCTCTCTCTCTCAATATTAAGTTTTGACCATGCAAATAAAGCACCTCTTCTTCATAATGGCGTTGCAACGAAAACCTACAATCAGATTAGTTCGTGTGCTTAAAACATAAGTCCCACTCAGCTGAATAGTCTTGGTATGACTGCTGAATCAAACTTGAAAAAAGAAAAAAGAAGAGAAAAGATAAAGATACAGACTCTGGTCAGCAAGATTTTTGTTTGAGGGTGAATTGGACATAATGGGTTGGCCACAAGCATAGTTCCTGATTTCAACATCTTAGGTGCTGACGGGTGCAATTATTTTTATTTTAATTTTGGAAGTGGTTGGGGGAAAGAGGGGGGAGGGGGTTTGGTTATGGGTCTGCTGTCTTGCCTCAATGGACAGTGGCTTCACCCCATTTGATTTTAAGTGAATGCCAATCAGATGGGTGATCTGTGTGTGGACATGTATTACAGCCACCAGCTTTTGATGTATCTGTTCTTCATGATTGTAACCTTGTAGCATTCTTTAAACTCTGTCCTTGAAACAGGTTTTTGATGCGCTAAGGACGACAATGTTCATACTAGGAATGATGTGTGTCTTCATAGGAATTTGTTTGTTGGCACCTGATGACACGAAAGGTAACTTGCTTATGGGGTTGTCAATTTTAAGTATATAGAGGATAAAGATGGAAAGCTTATTCTGAAAATTTTCAGGTGGTGAGGTCAAAGATAATTCATCTTTAGTTTCTGTGGTTTCTTCAAGCCTTTCAACAGAAGAGGATAGGTATGATACATTCTTAATACTGGGAAATTTGCCAAATTCAGAGTTTTTGAGTTACAAAACAATCTATATGCTGTACAGGTTTGAAATAGAGGAGAACGAGAATAAGAACATAAGTAACTCATTATATTTTGTTTAGTTTCAAGCTAGAAAACCGGTCTAACCTAATTCAATGTGGTCAAATCAAAATAATATTACAATTCTTTTGCTTTCTCATCAACCTTGCAGAAAATTAAATAAATAATTTGACAGTTTGGTTTACAATAATAATAATAATTAGGGGAAAAGAAGAAGAGAAAACAGTACATGTATAATTGCATACTCTAGTCTATCGCTAGTATATGTTGTATTGACTTCTCATTATTGTAGGATGGTGTTCATATATGTGTTCCAATTTGTGTTCTACTGTGGTTTTCATCAATTTCCTCTATGTATTTATCTTTTTCAGGTTGGTTGAGCCATCTGGAGATGCACACAGTACTAAAGATGCGAGATCATTTATGCAAGGAGTGGTAATGAAGATTACGGATGTAATAGCCAAGGCAAAGGTATCCAAAATTGGCTCAAAGATATCTTTTTGAATATGTAAATATGCTTCAATATTAACTCTTTTGACCCCCTATTGCCTTGCAGACTGCTTGTGCATTATCACTAGGTTCTGGGGAGGATTCAATCAATGCATCTGCAGTTCTTGTGATGCCCATGGTGTCTTCAAAGATAACAGGCTTTAGAGGAAGTGGGTTTGACCGGGCTAAGATTTTCTCATTGAGAAATGCTGGTTGGAGTAAGATATCAATGGATGAAGATGGTGCAAAAATGCTAGACGCAAGCCCAGCGTTCCCTGATAGCCTTTAATAGGAGTAGTAACGAAGTATAATATGTCTGCCAGGATATATTTTTTCCCCTTCTTTGTAGAGGTACAATTGTTTAGGATTCATTATTTTACCACTTTTTCGATAATTCTTCTAGTCTTGAGAGTGTGATTTCCTACAGTATTGTATATACACGCACACTTAAAATTGAGAGAACAGAAAATATTTCTTGTTAGGCTTTGTATTGAAAAAGATTGTAGAATGACAGACTTACTGTATGATTACAAGATGATCCCTATGGGAGCACAGAATTTGGGTTGAATCTGTATAGTGGCTGCAACTTTTAGATGATCTAGCCAGTAATCGATATGAATTGATGCATTTGAGAATAATGCGTGGCTTGTGTACCTGAGTTTAATAATACCTATATTCATTTTTTAAATTTTGTTGAAGTCTTGGAAAAACTTTACAAGGATATTATTTGAGAGAATATGCAGCTTGTGAATGCTTAATTCCATTTTATTAAGAAAAATAAAGAGAATTTGTTAATCTATTTATGTACTTAATCTACCTATTAACGTAATTTTTGTTATTATAATACAATGATTTTTTTTTTATAAATTTTTTAGAATGATAATAAAATGAAGGCTAAAATGCAAATTACACTCTTTAAGTTTGAATTTCAGTTCTTTAACTTTACTTTGAGTCAATTGAGATTTTTAAGTTTTAAATTTATTCAATTAATGTTTCTCATCCAATTTTGTTAAAAAATTGCAGTTAAGTATGCAATTAACTATTGTCCCATAAAACAAAATAAAAATTAATGAAAATGATTTTTTGAAAAAAAAATTCTCACATAAAGAAATCTATAAAATATATTTATTAATTTTATAGATTTTTTCATGTGAGAAAAATATTTTTATAATGACAAATTTTTAACGAAATTGGACGAAATGACTAAATTGAATAAATTTGACATTTAGAGAACTTAATCGAACAAAAGTAAAATTAAAAGACTGAAATGAATTTCAGTCAAATTTAAATGATGCAAATTCTATTTTAACTTAAAATGAATTTTGTTGATGGTTATTACAGTTTTATTGATTCCAAGGCTTCAGTTTCCTTCGACCAAGTATAAAAGTTTAGCCAAGTAGGGCCATGATGAAAACTCGAAGGATAAATTAGAGAGGAGGGGAGAGAGAGGCGTGTGTGTCTAATCTGATTTCTCCTCCCCTCTTTTTACACGTTAATTCCCCCTTTCCCAAGCCTACAAAATCTCCTAAAAATATTCTAAATAATAATATCCAAATCTGACTAATTAGGGAAAAATATTAAAAATAAAACAAAGTCCTAATATAACTAGGAAAGTGGTGTTTTCAGCTGGAAATTTCGTGCACCAGATCTGGAAACTTCCGAAAATAAACCGCATCAGATCCGC
Source organism: Notholithocarpus densiflorus (assembly GCA_030021035.2). Taxonomy (NCBI): domain Eukaryota; kingdom Viridiplantae; phylum Streptophyta; class Magnoliopsida; order Fagales; family Fagaceae; genus Notholithocarpus; species Notholithocarpus densiflorus. The sequence goes on along the minus strand of JARYZH020000009.1, from coordinate 7,340,811 downwards.
GTATTAGAATTTCAGGCAAAGGAACATTCCAGAACGTCAGCAGTGCAAGTGCAGCAACTTCAAGCCCGATTCGACCTTGATGCAGCCAGTATCTCTCAAAACTCAAAACATGAAAGTTGTAGATATTTTTCTTGGCGTTCCATAGCATCTTGAATCATCTCAATCGGAGCTTGGATGAGAGAGTTATGCCCATATTACGAAGTGATGTCAAAACTGTCCAGAATCGCCCAATTAGCTACGTTTTGCACTTAATGCCTCCATTTGCATCCTAAATCAAAATATAAGAATAATGAGTACATTTAGGCACCAAAGAAGTACAAAATACTAAACATTAAGGGAGAAAAATATGACATTTTGCATTCTCATCATTTATATTTTTATAGTTTTTGAATAAATCAGCCATATTAAAATTACCTTCTGAGGAGGTACATTTGATATACAAAAACTACTTAGCAACAGTCAGACTAATATATTTTTATAGTTTAGTGTTATTTGTAAAAGTTTAATTAATTTTATTCAAAAAAATTCATAGTTGGACCATTAATCTTGTTTAGTGATATAATTATTAATCTTTTTCATTAACGTAGATTCCTTAAATATATCTTTATTGTTTAATTGATTGAGTAAAGGATATAAACATACACATAAACATAACCATACACTACAACATTTCAACTTTTACTAAGTTATTACTTTAGTAACTTAGTAAAAGATTGTAGGTGCAAGGCACATGTTTGATCATTTTAATGTTAGCATTTCAAATTTCATACCCATTGGTGTAGGTGGGGTTAAGTGTTATAACATCTTTACTTTTAAAATGCTTGATATGTGTTTCATTATATTGTATCTGAAATATATAATTACTATAAGAAACCATGATGAAAATTAATGATAAACCGAATATGATTCAAACATTCATATGGTGATGGTTCTTCTTAATTAGATTTTCCATGATCTCATTAAATGCAATCAAACTTCCCCTGATTTGTGTAAGGCATGTCTCAAAAATGAGGAGGGGCATACGAGAAGTTCTACGAACCCTGTTGCTACTAATTAAATAGAGAGGTTTGATATCACGACAATATTATTTCTTCATAAAACATCTCGCGATGCCAAAAGTGCGCCATCAAACAAAAACTCAACTCCATATATTTCAAAAAAATTTCTTTATCTTCTAACATCTTAAAATCATCCGCAATGTATAAGAGATAGGCTGACACATTACCTTAGTCTAGACCTACAACAATCTTGAAAATTCAAAGAATCAATGTCGTAACAAACACATTCTCTTTTTGCCCCTCTCCAATAATAATAATAATAATAATAATAATAATAATAATAATAATAAAAAAATCAAATCATAGAAAGTTAAAATCTTAAATAAAAAATATGTTAAGACATATTTGTATGCTCAAGGATTCTTATGAATACAAATGTGTGTGAGGTTATGCAATCAAAGCCTAAATTTATGAAATACAAATGTATGTAATGACAAATGTATTTAAAAAAAAAAAAAATGAAATGCAAATGACTCTTTGAAAAATTGTGTGGGTTGAATATACAGAATTGTGTACAAAAATTGTGTTCATTACTTGAAAATTTGTGTTCATTATTTGAAAAATGTGTACATTGAATGCACAAATTATGTACATTCTTTAAAAAATTGTGGTTGCACAATGAGTAAACGCCAAATAATAAAGATATGTTTTTTACTAACCTATGTTTAGGTTTATGTTTATATCCTTTGGGCATGTCATTATCCAAAGCAACCCGAACACTATTCTTTTCACCAAAAAGTTATTTTATGAATACAAATGTGTGTGAGGTTATGCAATCAAAGCCTAAATTTATGAAATACAAATGTATGTAATGACAAATGTATTTAAAAAAAAAAAAAAATGAAATGCAAATGACTCTTTGAAAAATTGTGTGGGTTGAATATACAGAATTGTGTACAAAAATTGTGTTCATTACTTGAAAATTTGTGTTCATTATTTGAAAAATGTGTACATTGAATGCACAAAAAGTTATTTTATCTAATTTATATAACTACTTTAACAATACTCACTACATCCCATTATCTATTCTCTTACCAATTTATTTATTTATTTTTAATTATTTATTTATTATTTGTTCCCAACAATCAAGTTAAAGTGAGATTGAGCAATAATGATCCACATAGACCCATTAATAAAACTTAACTTGTTCATAGACATAAGTACCATGAGCATGGATATACTCCATGTATGATATTTTATATCAATAAGTGGTTGAGTCACTAAGATATTTCTTGGATCTTCCACAACTGAATTGGTAGAGAATTCATATGAATAAAAGTTTGCACCATAGCTAGAAGAAATAAAAGTCTTGCTACGAAAGCTCTAATACCTTCTCATAAACTACGACATGCAACGAGGAAAATGAATAATAAAAAAAAGACAAAAATGTCAAGAGATCCCCTACACTTCTTTTTTAGCCAATTTACTCTTTAAAATTTAAATATGTGCCAAATTGAGACATACGCTAGTCTGCAGTTTAATCTACAGTTCAAAGTGACCCCTAAGGATTTTTTTTCAAAATAACATCATTTTTCTAACAATTTCGTTTGTTAGCATCGTTTGGAAACTATTTAGGGAACTAACATCTCGAGTTTGTAAGAGTCGAATTAACTGTAGCAAATGGAACTCGAGTTTTTAAAACTCGAGTTCCTTGCTCTGTTTCTGCGTTCCTTTTCCTTCGTTCTTTCATTCTCTAGAGGCTCCCTTTCTCCAGACCAAATCAAGAACGCACAAAGACCATTTCTCCAGACCAAATCAAGAACAAACCCACAAAGACCAAATCAAGAACAACCTCAAGAACCCAGAAACAAACCCACAAACACCCACCTACGTCAGAAACCACACCCACTTTAGGAACAAACCCACAAATCACAAAAATGGTTTTGGTTTGGGTTGAAAGAGATGAGCTTGAGATCGGACCACCGCCAATGGTGGCGATGATGGTCAGAGGAAGAGCCAAGGAGCTTAGCCACGAAAGTTCAGAGAGCAGAGGAGTGGGTTCGTTGTTTTTGATTGATCTGGGTTTGTTGTTTATTTCTTCTTTGTTGATTTGTAGAATCTTTGTGATCTCTTCCTCCTTCTTAGTGAATTTATGGAACTCGAGTCTTAGAGACTCGATTTCCACATTGATTTTCATAGAAATCGAGTATTTGATAATCGATTTGCTACAGTGAACTCAAGTCTAACACACTCGAGATGTTAGTTTCCTAGATAGTTTGAAAAGGATGCTAACTAACAAAATTGTTTGAAAATGAGTGTTATTTTGAAAAAAAAATCCTGACCTCAAGTGAACTCATGTGCAATTAGGGATTCGTTTGGAAACAGCTTATTTAGCTAAAACTGAAAATTTTTTGTTAAAAAAACTGTAGATAAAGCTAAAACCTAGCTGAAATAGTATAGTGAAACCCCATGAATAGTACCAAAAAGTGTAATGGACTCATAAATAATAGCAAAAATAAGATAAATAGTAACAAAACTAAACTATACAGTAAAAAAAGCCACAAGCCAAATTTCAGTTAATGCCAATCCAAACGCAACCTAAATTACCACAAGCCAAATGCTCAAACCGATTAAGAGAGAGAAAAAAGAATCTGAGAGGATAGAGAGAGGCCGCCCATCGCGGGACTTCATTCATTGTCCCACTGCTGCTCGTCTTTTCCGCTGCCAATCTGGCCATCCTTGGTAACTGACAGCAAAAACACACATGTACGCCTATTGAACTTAATTCCTTGAAAGAAATCTAAAATCGATCTGTGCCCTCTTGACCCTTGCCCTTGGTTTAATGGAGGGTGGGTACATCTATAAACCTTAGTTGAATAAATTGCGGTTTCCCCATCTATAAACCTGGTACTTCCCACACACACTTTTCCCTTCTTTTTCTTTTTCATTTTTCATTTTTTTTTTTTATAAAATTTTTAACAATCTGTTTCTTGTTTATTTTTAAAATAAATTAATTTCTTGGTAAAAATTTGTTTTGTTGTTTGTCTTGGTAGTTGGTACCAAGTTGTGAATTTTGGTTAGCCGTCAAGATGAAGAATTGCTGATCATAAAAGGTAGATTATAAATTGAAGCCCGATCTGTGCACATGCACATCTATTAAACTTCCTTTAATTGAAAAAACTTATAAATAAATAACAAGCCCGATCTGTGTAAGTGTAACAACTAACAATCAAGCTCACCATTCATCTGGCATGTAATCGATGCTGGTACCCTTCACATCATTGGATGCTGCCAATTAAGATGGAGGCAAATCAACAACTAAAGACGAGAACAATAATCAACAATGAGCTTTGGCAGCTTGTATGTCTAGTGTTATCAACATTGCAAGTAGAACCAAAAAAAGTGAGACACACGGTATACTATAATTAGTAAAACATAAAATGGAATACAATAAGAATTGTCAAACTGAAATCAGGGTTTTTCAATTTTTAATTACTAGACTAAAATAATTTAATAAAATTAAATAAGAGATGGCAATAAGATTTTGATGATGTGGTATTTTACGGTAAAATGACGCGTCAATTTGTAAAAATTCTTGTAGTAAAAGATGTAGTATCCCAATGTTAATTATGCGCAAATAAATATAAAAAATTAAACTTTTCTCATTCTGATTTGGTCACCAATAATAACATAATAATCTTTATATGGTCGCCAATAATAGAATAATAATCTTTAGTTCTCCCGGCGAAATTTTCATATGCACCGGGCTCCTTCCCGTTCTCCTGACCACTTAATATTGATAAACTACAGCCTTGGTCACAAAATCAAATGAATTCAGTAAAAAGTAAAAACTACATCAAAATTAGCAGACAATTTGTCAAAAATGCACTCCAAGTCCACGCCACAACACAGCTAATGAGGCTCCATTTCTCTCTTGATAAACTAGTGGAGTTCAACATGGATTTTTGGTAGAGATTGGTACCCTACCAAATGCATGCATTTCTGATGTGTGCCCATGTCCATTGGAATGCAAAAGCATAAAACTATTTCAGTAGGCATGAGCTAAAAAAGGCAGTGGAAACAAAGAGAGGTAAATCATTTAAAATGGTTTCAGTTGAATTACATTGTCAAAACAACTAGCCCAGTGAACTCATTGAAGCTGAGTTCTTCACAAAAGTATCAAAGTTAAAGCTTAAAATTAAATGCTGCTGGCTTCTTATATCTATGTCCTCTCAAACTAAATTCCAAAGTTCTCTCTCAAGTACTTCTGCATCCTTAACAAGCCTGCATTAATCTCTCAATGGGTAAGTGAGATCCTTCCAGCAACTTGGTCAAGATCTCGCCGGCCACTGGATGTGATTTTCCTCCCACTGGCAAACAATAATATAAGTTGTTGTAAGTACCAAAAGTTTATGGGATGTTAGATTGATGATATACAGTCATCACATGATGTCTCAAGAAGTACTTCATCAAACAACAATACGCGATTGAATCATTTAAACAAAAGTTCTTTCAGAATTTAGAATAAAAATAGTCCCTCCCCAAAATGATTCAGACTCAGCACAGTAAGACTAAGTTACAAATCAGCTCTTTTCACTGTAACTAGAAAGCCAAGAAAAATTTGTCTTAATTTTATTGGGTAATAAAAAATCTGTTTTATTGATGCTTTCATCTTATACTGTGCAGAAGATTGAATGAAATTTCCAATCCTATTAATTAATATCCCAAAAAGAATATGCCTTAATAATTATAAACTTTAATATATTTTGCCTTTATAAATGGAGCATCAACTTGTGACAGTAAGAAAAGAAACATATTAAAAACCTCCTTTTTCTTTTTCTTTTTCCCAAACCGCACAGTTGAGGTAATGAAGGGAAAATTTGGGGGTTAGAATAATCCAAACATTAAGTCATATTTATATCATCGACTCACTTTTTCCATTCTTTAACAACAACAATAACAACTCAATGCCATTCTTTAACAATGAACCCAAATCAATGCCAAGGATACTAACCCTTTTGAGTCAATTTCAATGATGTTCAACCCCTGTAGTTGCTGAAGTATGTGACGAGCAATAGAACCACTGCTTTTACAGAAATGGGGTGGACGACTGCCATTTCTCTTGCTTCCTCCATAGATCCTTCTAAAGGCACCAACACCAAGACCCCCCCTCAAGTAGATCTTCCTTGCCATGGAAGCTATAGTGCAAATTAAGTTAAAGAAAAAAAAATATGCAACCAAAAAACGCTATTAAACTATAAATATATTTGTGTGCCAGCATGCCTGCACACTTTTTTTTGAGAGAGAGAGATGCATGCATACCAGCTCTAATGTAGTACCAATCAGGGTCATATGGAGCAAGCTCCTTAAATGTTGCAGTCTTAACAAGATCAGTCCATTCAGGCAGCTCGACCTATTAGAAAACAAGGAGACAGAAAGAAAACATAAGAACACCACTAGGCCCACTACCACCACCTAATAATGTACAATAAAAAGTTGGCGCCTAGTATGGATTGATGAGTCAAGCAACAGGCTTCAGCATATAAGAAGTAGCCAAATTACTGTGACACATCAAAGGAGCTAACATGAACCATTCAATAACACTAATCCTATGGCCTGTACTGCTGTACATCCATATCCATCAAACATCTCATTTCAATAACATGGATTATGAAGATATTACCTGACATTAGTGAGTGCTTTTTCACCTTTCATGATGTCACAGATAACAGAAAAAGGTAAAAAACATAGTAGAAAACTGCAAAAGCATTTAAAATGAAAAGGCCATGAAAATATTAGGGCAAAGATATTTGTTGTAGCTACAACAAATAACAATGATTCAAAGGATCATCTTACAGTACCTAAAGTTAGCCCGTGAAGCTTGGTTATGGTAAACATTATTATGAAGTTTGGTCATTATACAACATATACGAGATTGTCTGAGATTACTTTTGGAGAAGCTAATCTAAAAACTATTCTAAGTTATTACGTCGTGTCAATTTTATAGCAAAACCTATAAGAATAGCAGCATGGCTCAAAACTACCAAAATCATAGAAATCACATTATAAAGTTTCACAAAAATAAAACACACACGGAAATCAATCTGCTACAAAGATTAGCCAGGGTTGGTGATGTAGGACAACCTAGGCTTCCCACCTAGATTAGTCCTACCGAAGAACCTTAGGCTTCCCACCTAAGGTGTTTGGAATCACCACCAAACAAATCAACGCAAATAATCTCAATAATAATAATAATCTGTCCAAATACAAAATGAACCATCTGGAGCTTTATATACAGCTTCCAGGAATCATAATGATGAAGATAAACTCTCTTAAACAAATCCTAAATAATCTCAAATACTAATACGATAATCCTAAACAATCTCAAATACTAATCCAATAATCCTAAACAAATGATAATGATAAACTACTAATCCTAACCAAACTCAAATACCAATCCAAACTAAACAAATAACTACGTTACAATCTGAAATTATCCACTGAAAATCTAAAATAAAATATTGAAATAACTTTTGGTTATGCTCCTGCATTAGTTGGCCACATGCATTCTTCGTCTCCATTCTATTCTATCCGAAGTTGTACTCTTTGTTACTTAATTGAAATGTCATTTTTATTACTTCTGCTATTGTTACTTAATTGAAATGTCATTTTTATTACTTCTATTAATGTTATTTTTGGTCTTCCGCTAATTTTTTGTTCCCTCAACTTAAATCAACTCACTCTTTCTCACCAATGCTAATCGTTCACTAAACGTGACCAAATCATCTCAAATGAATTTCCCTTATATTTTCATCAATAAGGCTTACCCCTATCATTAAGCGAACTTCCTCATTTTGAAAATTTTGAATTCTATCTTTTCGTGTATTTCCACTTATCAATCTTCACAATTACATTTCAACTACACTCAATTTATGAATATGTCAATTCTTAATAGTGCAACATTCAGTACCATAGAGCATAGCTAGTCTTATAGAAGTATTATAAAAATTTTCCCTTTAACTTAATAGATATTCTATGACCACTGCATCCAACCAACCCATATCCTATGATATAGATTATCTTCAATCTCTCCATTTTTATGAACTATTGATTCAAGATACCGAACTCTTGCTCTTTAGTATCTCTTGGCCACTGAGCCTTATTACCCCTTCAACTTTGTCTCTACTATTACTAAACTTACATTCCATTTAATCTGGTTTAGTCCTAATCAGTTTTAAATTATAGATCTTCTTGCCAAAGTTCTAATTTGCAATTACCTTCACCTCTAGTTTCATCCACTAAAACTATATATAATTTGCAAAAAGCATACACCAAGGGACTTCCTCTTGAATTGATATAGTGAGTTCATCCATTATTAGTACAAAGAGATATGGACTGAATGCTGATTCTTGATGCAAACCTATAGTTATAAGAAATTCACTTGTAATGCCTCCACTTATTCTCACACTAGTGACAACTCTGTGGAACTTGTACATTTTTTTAATCAACCTAATACACTTTAGGGGAACTTTTTCCAAAACCTACCACATAATCTCTATAGGGAACCTATCATAGTCTTTTTATAGGTCATATATGATCTTTATAGGCCTCAATATATTTTAGACCCAAATCATGTCTGAAATTATTTATCAAAGCATCCTAGGGACATGAAACAAATAAACCAATTACATAAAGAAGAACTACTCCACTGTTCTTTACACCGCATTTCCGTCCTAAGAAGGACCATCACACATCAATGTAAACAACCCTTAAAACAAGAAGTTCCAGAGAATGTTAAAACTTAAAACCATCATTTCAATTCCTTCAAAAGTGAATCAAGTTTTCCAAAAAGCCATCTTTGAATCAAACCCAAAAATGGGTACTTGGGTTTCCTGAAAAAGATGCTTTTTTTTTTTTTTTTTTTTTTTACATTCACATAAAAGTTGATGCCATTGCCTAAAAGAAAAACCAGCCCATTAAATGGTTAACCACAAATACTGAATAGAACAACCACTTCCACTACTAACACAAAGAATTAATGAAAACAGAAAGTACAAGCTTCAGGTTCATAAAACAACAGATATACGAATCTACATGAAAAAAACTTATGTAAAGAGAGAGAAACAGACCCGTCCAGAGCGTTTGAGGTGACCAGCATAGGCCTTGACGAAGTCGTGAGGGGACACATCTTTGACCATTTTCGCCGTCTCCATCTTCTTTTGATTGCTGCTGCTGCTGCGGCGGAGCTCCTACAAGATGTGTGTCGCGCGTGTAAGAAAATAGTCCTACTTTTATATATATATATATTTATATATATTTATTTATATATATAGTGCTGGATCAAGTTTCACCTGCTAACTCTAAGTAATGTTACACTACTCAATATTTTTTAATTTGATGCGAATATTGACAAATTCATTGTTAGATTACATTATCTTTGAATATTCTTTACGCTTGCAAAATTTTAAAGTGATACAAAATTAATATCCATGTCATCAATCAATTGTTAAAATTCAAATTTTTGTAGTTTAAAATAATGCATAAAAGATGAGTTTATAGATCAAATGGTAAATAGCATCCAATTGATATGAGAATTGGCATGCATGTTTAGAACATATAATTCAACGGTTGGATTTTCAAAATATTAATTCAATAACAAGTTATTGGGTGGTATAACATTGCTTAGAGTTACAGCAGGTGTAACTTGAACCCAACTCATATATATATGATGATAGGGGTGTTTACCAAACCGTATAAACCGCACAAACCGCACCAAAACCGCCCGCAAAATAGCATAACTGCACCGCACCACAAGTAATAGTGCACCGCACCGCACCGCACCACACTGCGTGGTGCAATGTGGTTTGCAGTTTTATAATAAGAAAATCGCACAAACCGCACCGCACCGCACCCTCTCTATATATTAATATATTTAATTATTTTTAATATTAAATATATTATTAATAGTTTAATAACCCTAATTTTCCAAAAAAAAAAGTTTAATAACCCTAGCAAGTGTTGATTAAGAAAGCCAGCCCAAAATAAAGAAAAACTAACTCAATAGTTTAAAACTTGGACTAAAATAAAGGGAAAAATTAGTTTTGGACTGAGTAGAAAAAGCCCAAAATTTGAAATATATACCAATTTCAAATCATTCAAACCGCATCTTATACACCACACCGCATATGTGACCACAAAAATGAGGTGCGGTGCGGTTATGATTTTAGCTAAACTTTAAACCGTACCGCACCACACCGCACCGCACATGTGACCGCAAAAATAAGGTGTGATGCAGTTAGACATGGCAAAAAGGGTCAGAATTTTCTGACCCGACCCGAAAAATACCTGACCCGAACTCAATTTTTTTGACCCGAAGCAAAAACAGGTTGACCTGTGACCCAACCCGTGTTTTTTGTGGGTCAACCCGCGACCCGACTCGACCCGAACCATTTTTTTAAAACTTTTTTTTTTTGGTAAAAAAAAATAGTAAAATTAAGATAATATTGGTTTAATTGTTTATTGTGAACTTTAAGGAAACAATTGATACATTTACATAACTGTATGCAAATTAATTGAAAAATAAATGCATGTGGTTGAGCATTCTGTAATGAGTAAAGATTTTTAAATATCAAATAGCAAAATACATGTCAAGATAATCTGTAGAGTTAAAAATATAGATTTAAAATTATAGACATGTGTGAGAAACATTCATAAGTGTGAAAATAGTGAAACCAAAGTATCAAATTAGCATAAATTATGAATGCTTAGACCTATTTTTTAACAATTTATGTCCAAAATAAACGACTTTTCAAAATAAATTATGATATTTCCTAGAGTATGTGTTGCTTAACAATGATATGATATTCATAAAAAAGACCATGTGTAAATAAGTAAGCAATCAAACTTTAATGTATATCTCAAATTGAAATAGAATGTCAACTACAATTGATAATAGACTATAAAATTAATTTTCAAGATTGCAAATTTCTTATATATTTTTATTCTTTATCAAATGAGTTATCCAATAAGTCATTTGTAATTTTGTTTTATGTTTTGGGATGTTGATATTGTGTAGAAATAAAACTTGTGTATTTGTTTTACTTATCTTTGTGTTATTTTGTTTTAGATAGCAATGTTAGGATTTGTATAATTTTAAAATTATTGAATAAATATTAATAAGTTTAACTGAGCTCATTCTTGATATAAGTGGTGAATTCAAAATAATGCATTTTACATTAAGTAATTTGTTGCATAACTTTCCAAATAGCAAATACATATTGTTTTCTTTAAAAAAAAAAATTCATGTGAAAAATACGGATTAACCCGACCCGACCCGACTCGCAACCCGATTGACCCGAACCCGATTGACCCGACCCGACCCAATCCGCCCGTTTTGCCATGTCTAGGTGCAGTTATGGTTTTAGCTAAACCGCACCGCAAAGTGCTGTGCTAAAAATGATCCAAAACTGCACCGTACCGCGAACACGCCTATATGATGAAATCAGCAAGCTCTAGATATTTATGTATTTGACTCAACTATACTTTTAAATTCCATTTATGACCTCAAAAAAAATTTTTTTTTTCACATCCTCTAATTATTTTTTCTTTTAATTTAGTCCTTTTAAGTTTTAAAAACACCTCAATGTGGTTTAAATATAGACATTTTGTAGGGTAATTGGAAAATCTACTATCCATCTCTATAATCTACAATTTAAAAAAAAAAAAAAAAAATTTGAAGCGGTTTATTTTTATTGAGCTGTTCATATAATACCACATCAATTTTGGAAGCTTATAATTTTATATACACCATTTTATATATATATATTTATATATTTATATTATTGAATTTAAATTTTATTCTATATTTAAAAAATTCATTAAAATCTTGGCACATTATATTTTTTACAAATTGCATAATATATAGTTTTATATATAAAGTTATAAACATAGTCATACAAAATGTATAATTTTAGAATATATATCTTTAAAATAATAAATAAATAAATAAGCTAAAATATATAGGCTCTATTAAAAAAAAAATTATCACAATAAATGCATATTAATAATTATTATAGGGTTAAGGGCCTAAATTCTATATTGGGCCTTGGGTCTGGGGCCGAGAACATGAAGGATCAAAATTTCAGGAAGGTGCTGATGGGACAAGGATCAAAACCAACAAATTGATCTACACGTGGGAGGCTGAGATGAAGGGAAACAGAAGAATATAAAGAGGAAAAACCCCATTACAAGGGGATCATCGGAGAATCGGTAGAAAAACACTGTGGCTACAAGAACTGTAATTGCACATAAGTTCAAAAGAAATATATATAGGAACTACTTTCCTCAGACTTTGCCGAGGAAGATTTTCCTTGCATAAAACTTGTTTATTTTCATTTTCTAGCCATCTTTAACCTACTGTGATTGTTGTCCAACTCATTGAAGTCCGGTTTCTAGCCCACTCTCTACAAATTCATTGTATTGGGCTCTTTGGGCCTTTGTCCTTTCATTTTTGGGCTTGGGAATTATAACGTGCCCTTACAAAATGTATAACTTCTTCGTGTTGATTTTCAATTTGTACATCTCACAACACATGATAAGTGTGATATGCTGGCATGTCCATTGTTTTACAAATGTATACCTCCTTTATACTAAGGAAGTTTCTAACATTTAAATGATAAAAAATATGTAACTCTAAAATTTTTTATTGCACAAATTTAGTTTAAGTCAATTTTTTAAAAACGGGAAACAATTTTCATTCAAATATGAATGGAATCAAAGTACAAAGTGTCCATAGCTAACAAAAGAGAATCCTTTGTCCAAATTACATTATTAGTGACAAATTTGCCATGACTAGCCAATGAACATGCCACTAGGGCGTAGTTAGGAATTATTACTTGGGGGGCTGACTTGTAGTAGTGATATACTAAATATAATTCATAGGTCTATTGAATACAAAATTATCAACTTTGATATATCATCATATTCTTAAACATTAATGAACTTACAAAAACTGTCTAATTCACTGTAGACATATACACAAATATTAAAAAAAAAAAAAAAAAAAATTCACATCAAATCATGCCCGGTGACGATTTTTCATGGAATAAAATTCATCCATTATCATCTCTATAGTGAAATTCCCAGCGATTTCCTTCTCTATATAAACTATCATATTATCAGCCAAAAGTTCATCCTCCATTCTAATGCGAAGTCCTGTTTTTAACAACTTCATAGCTAGAAAAGCTTGTTCTGTAGTAGTTGTAGAAACTAGAAGGGTCAACACAAGACAAATTAGTCTATCAATCGAAAAATAGATTTTAGACTTTCCTGAAATTTCTAATCCTCTACATAACTTAGAAATTGTACTCATATTCTGAAAATCTGGATGTTTTGTCACATCAAGCTCATATGTTGCAATTGAGACTTCAAATGGTCTTGTTCTTGCTTAGTGAAATCTTGAGGATAATATTTCTGAATCAAATTGCATATATCAACCGTGTTGAATAATCTAAAAGCATCCTTGGGATTTAAAGCCGAACTAAGAATGACAAGCTCCGTTGTTAGCTCACAAGATCTACTTTTCGATTCTTGCAATTGAAAGTCTATCGCAACTGTAAATATGCTAATTCTAAAATGATGTTCTATTGTTAAATCTTCATCTTGAAGACGATATCTACCTTAAGTTTTAGTGTAACGAGCATTCATATCAGAAATATCAATTTCATGTTGTTCACAAAATGATGTAACACTAGTATCTCCAACTTGTTGCAATGTACCAATTTGGTTTGCTCCTCTTCAAGTCTCAATTTCATTAGAAGCAATCATATTCTCAACTTGTTCCGCTTGAGCATTTTGCAATTCATCATTACGCTTACTTGTTCCATTTGGATCTAAGACTAAACAAGGCGATCTGCCTGAGTCTACTGACTACGTGAGAAGAAAAAAAAAATAAGCCAGATTTTTTTTTTTTTGGGATATTGAGGAGGCATGAGACTGGGTTTTGTTTTGTTTGAGTTGGGATTTGGGGCTAGGTTGGGCTGGGCTGGCAATGCTTTAGTTTAGAGGTAAAAAAAAAAAAGTGTAGCTTTCTTGAGATTGGGAATGTAGTACGTAAAGTGAAGTTTTGTTATAGATGTTTATTGGACTAGAAGAAGTCTTGGTAGTGGGGGGGGGGGGGGGGGGCATGTCTTTTTTCTATGTAGTCTAGAGGAAAAATGATAACATTTGGGGGGGCCACCAAGAAGCTATGTGGATCTGCCCCTACGTGCTACATAATTCACACTTTGACCTATCAACACATAAATGGAGGTCAGTCCACGAGCCGGGTGGTCTTGGGTGCTGAACACCTTTCAACTCATACTCTCACTTTGAATCTAATGTATGATGTGTAGGCCTCTATAAGGGGCCCAAGTTGGTTCCCGATAACTTAAACTAGGTGGCGATTCCAAACCCACCTCCTTTTAGGTCCACTCGACTTAAATGTACTCCCAAAGCGCAGATTATGTGTCATAAGAAGGTGCGCTTACAGTGAAAAAAAAAATTAAATAAAGAAATACAAATAATTTTTTATTTAAAAAATGAAGAGCCTTTAAACACACGCATAGCAAATGTGACTCATTTGCATTTCATATATTTCAAATACATTTATCCTTACATATATTTGTATTTCATAAATTTAGGCTTTGATTGCATAATTTGTATTTTATAAAAGAGTCTATGAACATACAAATATGTTTTGACATATTTTTCATTTAAGATTTTAACTCTATGTTTTGATTATTATTATTATTATTATTATTATTATTAGGGCTCCCCCTCATTTCTGAGACATACCCTATGCAAATCAAGGGAAGTTTGATTGCATTTAATGGAATTATAGTTAGCATAGGAAATTTAATGGCATACTTCATAAATTTAGGCTTTGTTGAGATACATAAAGACAATTTACGTTGTTTTTTTTTTTTTTTGGTATACTTGTTGATCTTGTTAAGACATGTTATTATATATTATCATAGTGTTGGTGTAAGCCTATTGCAGCACGATAATGACATATACGACAATTAAATTATCAAAATCTGTATTTTAATTTTCATATTTTATTATTTATATTAAGCATCAAAATTTTCAAAAAATTATCTATTAAATTTTTTAAAAATTGAACGCTAATATAGACTAATTGTAATGTACATAAGTTAATACACTAAACATTCACCATTATTATAATAACATAGAATAGAATAAAAATTTAAACATGTCGTGACAAACAATGTCATTTTTGATAAACTTAAAAGGTGGTAATTATCCTTCTCTAAAGTCATAGCCCCAATGTTGAGAGTAGTAAGGGAAATATCTTAATTGTGTGTATCTTTAGAGTGACTCACTCTTGACAAACATTTTCCTAAATCTAAACATAAACATGTTGTTAAACATAAATGTTATTTAAGCAATTACACGATTTTTAGTTCGCTTCATGTTTTCTATTTTTTGTACCATGCAATGCCAATAAAAGAAAAATATTGAGATTTTATAGCCATAACTAAAATAGAGCTACAAATTATTTTTTGAACTCTTAACATGTAAAGAAAAAGGATCAGAAGGGTGAAAACAAGATAAAAGGAGATAAGAGTATATATATTTTTATGTTTCCAACATGTACATAATTTTTTTTAAAATTTCAAAAAATGGGTTTGCTACGTGTCCACATACTTCTAATTTTAATTGAAAACAATATATTAAATAATACTGAGGAAGAATCTCAATTACATAGTGCAATATTTAAGCATATAATAAATGCCCCATGTGAGGTACAAAATATCATATTACTTTGCTTAAAAATTGAGGAATTTATGAAGGTTTTGTGTGCATCTTTCCTCTCAAGCAATTTCATAGGTTTCGAGTTTAGTTATCATAATTTATTGTAAGCTTCTAGTCTAGTTTTTGGTAGGTTCATCAGATACAATTGAAGCAGTAAGTAGCATAATTTTGAGCTTATTATAGAATAGTGGGAATTTTTTTTTTTTTTTTTGGTAAATCAATTGGTGAGAACAAATATCGTTATGTTCACACTGTTTATCTTATGGGGGGTCTTTTGGGTCTTGTTATCATTTTATATACTATTTGGTCGAGAGTTCAAAGGAATGATTGGCTAATCTTAGTTAAAATAGTAGGGTTCTATATTATGATGTATTAACCTGGATTAGGGATTTCCCATGGTTATATAAAGCCTAAGCTGATTGAATTATGTATACAAAGCTCTTGCAAGTGGCTTTGTAGCAATATTTAAGTGGGGCATAACTTTTAATTAAGGAGTTGGAAATTTGTTAAAAAATGATTGTAACATTAAAGGTTTTGGGGGGATCTGCATCTTATATTTTGGATTTTGCTTTCTTAGATCGTTAACTATTTATCTTTTTATTCCTCAAACCCATTAATCAACATATATTGCACGAACACATTCCAATATACATATACAACAATTAAATTTTCACAAATAAATATTTTAATTTTCATATTTTATTATTTGTATTAAACATCAATATTTTCAAGTTTTTGTTATAATCTTAAAAAAAAAATTTTGGTTACATTTTAACTGGTATTAATTCTCCTTATATCATAATTTTTATAAACAAAGTAATCATTTGGATAATATATGTTTGCTTGATTTTTTGTGAATAAAATTGATTAAACTTTTACAAGTAACACTAAAATATAAAAGTATATTATTCAAAAACTATTTTTTTTTTTTAAATCTATCTCACAATTAATGTTTTGCAAAACTGTACAGAATTTGCATAAAGCATGCCGTTTCAATGGAAGAGTATATAGAGTCATAATCCCTATGTTGTGAGTAATAATGGAAGACTCTTAACTGGGTGTACCTTTAGAGTAGTCTTGACAAACATTTTCCTAAACACATAAACATGGTTTTAAAATACACTTTATATATGCAGTTAAAATCGCACCAAATTTCTTATTCTCTATCTTTCTTTCTTCTCTTTTTTATTTATTTATTTTTTTCATTTCATTTAAGCATGTTATAAATGTAATGATATTAGATCATGTTCTTGAAATTTCATTAGGATTGTCTGTGGTGAATTTTAAGAATTCATGAATCATGATATGAAAATAACAAAATCTTAAATCATTTGTGCTAATTTTTCATGTTGAATTTCGGTTAGTTGTAAATATAAAACTCAAAATTTTCCCAACCCATGGGTCATGGATGCTATGTTTTATATAAGTGAATTTACGCTTACATACCAAAAAAAGGTGGATTTGTGGATAATCTTTGTTGTTACTAAAAATATCAATGTAAGTTAAGATTTGATTAGGAACAACCGTCACCACATGAATGTTTGAATCGTCTTTGGTATGTGCTTAATTTTCCACCACGGTCTCTTACAGTAATTTTTTTTTTTTTTTTTTTTTAATTTCAGATACACTATAATGAAACACATATCAAGTATAAAAAAATTAAAAAAAAATTTGATAGGCCAAGAATGTATTGATCCCTTGGGTAAATTAACTAATTAATTAGCCAAGTGAATTAATTAGGTTCAATTACATGCAATAAGCATGGTAGCACAAACAAATCACCAAATAACTAAATGCAGCAGAAAATAAATTTGACACAGGTGATTTGTTTACGAATGGGGAAAACCACCGAAACAAAACCCCACTGGGTGAATGTAAGGTCTCCACTCCCGGGAATCCACTATTATCAAAACAAGCAGTTACAAGTAAAAGAATCTCAGTACCTTATACCAACCTACAGTTGAACCCTTACTCCAATACACAATTGGACTTGTAATGTAGTGATAATCTCTCATTTCAATGTACGGCTCCAAGTATGTGACTAACCAATCAATGCATGGATCCCAGAACGTGACTAACATACCAACTTGAAAAAGATGTTGGCTGCAAAGTTCTTCAGTTTATCCAGACGATGAAGATCAAGAAGCTCCTTGGTTACAAAACCCTTGGCGCACAAACGCAGTAGCTTCTACAAAGAAGATGAATTAGGGCAAATTGCCTCCGGTCACAATTTGAGTGAATAATCACTTTGCATCAAGTTGCATCACCTTAGACGGCCCTTAAAATAATCCTTATATATGTCTAGGGTTGTGAGAAAAGAAACTCTACACAAATAGCTTGGATATGCATGAAAAACAGATCTGAAAATCTGAATTTCATAATTCTCGATAGATACAGCTTCTGTCGAGAGCTGTCGAGAATTAAACATTAAATCTTGATAGATACATCTGTCGAGCTATCTGTTAAGTTTTAATGAACAACACTTCTTTACTTGTTTCTTGGACAGACTTGCATGGTTTCAATACTAAACTTGAACTCTTGTTCCTTAAAGTATTAAACACATCTTAGATCTACCCAATTACAAGTAAAATGCGTTTTGTCAAAGGATTAGCTAATTTTATATGACATATGTTCTAACAAGTTCTACATATGTCCTAACAAAAATAAAAAGGATATTGTAACACTTAACCCCACCTACACCAATTGGAATGAAATTGGAAATTCTAATATTAAAATGATCAAACTTGTGCCTTACACATCTAAACTAATAACTAGGTAAAATTTTATATTTTGTAGCCTATGTTTATGCTTATGTTTTTATCCTTCCACTAAAATATGTACTCAATCAATTGGACAATCAAGAAATGTGTAAGGAATCTACGTTAATAAAAAAATTAATGGTTATATCACTAAACAAGATTGCAGTTGATATTTAATAATGATCAAGCTCTTTGGATAAGGAATCTACGTTAAATGAAAAAAATTAATGGTTATATCACTAAACAAGATGTTAGAAATGCTATAAGCATAAGGATAATAATTTTTGTATTAAGATTTAGTTAGTTAGTTAGTTACAATTCCAAGCATGTTAATCATATTTAGCACATGTTGGAATTATTAATGCACATGGGGAATAATAGAACCAATAGGATGAGGCCATGTGGGCCAATGAGATTGGAGCTAATTTTCTATAAATACATGATTGTAATTCAACATTGGATCAATTGAAGAATAAACCAACTCATTGCTTAGTGCATTAGTGCATCTCTCTCTCTTAATCTCTTTCTTTCTCTATGAAGGGTGATTACCTCAAATTAAGTCAATTTCCCTACAATTCCCATCAATTCCCCTATAATTCCTATCAATTCCCATTAGGAACCACCGGGTTCCTAAAAATTGGTATCAGAGCTGTCGATCTTGATACGGACGAATGTGACCGAAGAGAACTTTGGAAAGAATTACGGCAAATGGTGAACAAAGTTTTAGAGAATGTCAAGACTTTGTATGAATCTCACAATGCCGTTTTAGAGAAGGTTAAAGCCTTGGCTGAATCTAACAAGGCCATGAATGAAGAGGTCTTAAGATTGTAAGAGGGTCTCGAGAACATGACGGAAGAGGAGTTATAATCTCTTGATTCAATGAAACTCGAAGAACAAATCAAGTTCCAAGAATCTACTGCTATTATTGCAAGCTGGGATGTTGATTTTTGTGTCAAAATGGATGATAATATAAAGAACCAACAAAGAAGGTGATGATGATCTTCCAAGAACCAATTCTTAATGCACCAATGGAGGCTTCTATTCAAAAGTCTATGATTCAAGAGTTGGCAATCCAAGTGTCGGTGATCCAAGAATCCAAGATGCAAGCGCCAACAATTTTAATGGTTCTAGAATCAAATAAGGTCTTGAGGATACAAGAACATTCCAAGGTTCAAAGAACCAATGAGACCTTGAAGATTGAAGAACCATTGAAGGCTCAAGAATTCGAGCAAAGTTTGAGGATCTACGAAGAAGAAACCTTCATGTGCACGAGACCACTTGTCAAAGAGAAATGCATGAATATGGTGATCAAAATGTCACTAAGGTATTGGTCCATTGGAAGATCTCCTTTGATGAAGATGCTATTTCACAACAACACCTTGTGGGCAAGGTGTTTTCAAGGGGAGGGAAATGTTAGGAATTCTATAAGCATAAAGATAATAATTGTTGTATTGAGATTTAGTTAGTTAGTTAGTTACAATTCCAAGCATGTTAATCACATTTAGCACATGTTGAAATTATTAATGTACATGGGGAATAATAGAACCAATAGGATGAGGCCATGTGGGCCAATGAGATTAGAGCTAATCTTCTATAAATACATGATTGTAATTCAACATTGGATCAATTGAAGAATAAACCAATTCATTGCTTACTGCATTAGTGCATCTCTCTCTCTCTCTCTCTCTCTCTCTCTCTCTTAATCTTTTTCTTTCTCTATGAAGGGTGACTACCTCGAATTAAGTCAATTTCCCTATAATTCTCATCAATTCCCCTATAATTCTTATCATTCCCCATTAGGAACCACTGGGTTCCTAACACAAGATTTCTGTTGATATCATTTAATAATGATCAAGCTCGATGGACAATCAAGATATGTTTATGCAACGATTAACTTCTTCATTTGAAGGGATAAGTGAAGGGGTTATGATTGATTTTGATACTTGAGACATGGAGGAGTATAGGTAGTCAGTCAAAAATTATTTCTTGGAGAGACCAAGTTATAGTATTGATAAGTCGATCAAAATTAATGAATAATTACACAAACGTGTGTATATAATATATATATATATATCTTCAATTTTTAATATTAGAGTAAGTAATAACTCATTAATATATTATATATAAAATTATCAACTTCTAGGCTCTTATCTAT
This sequence comes from Notholithocarpus densiflorus, assembly GCA_030021035.2. Taxonomy (NCBI): domain Eukaryota; kingdom Viridiplantae; phylum Streptophyta; class Magnoliopsida; order Fagales; family Fagaceae; genus Notholithocarpus; species Notholithocarpus densiflorus. The sequence continues at coordinate 7,320,085 of JARYZH020000009.1, read as the reverse complement.
CTCTTGTATCCTTTCTCCTTAAACCCATTGATTTTTTGATTCTCTAAGCTCGCTAAATGCCCTATAAATGCTTGAAACATAAGGAGTTTTTTCTAAGCTAAGCCGCTGGAACGACTACCAAAAATTGGAGATGGGCTCGTTTGGTTTGGCCATGACTTAGTTTTCATAACTCAATACTCATAACTCATAACTCATAACTCAAACTCAAAACCCATAACTCATAACCCAAACCTCACTTTATCTCAAAAACTCCAAAATTATTGTTTGGTCACATAACTCACTTTTTGCCACCATAACTCATATTTCAGAAACTGAAAACACCAAAATTCTGTTTTCAGTTTCCATCATCCATCACTCAAATTTTTGAGTTTTGAGTGATGAAAACATTGCCCAAAAACCAAGTCAAACAAGATTTTTTCGGTGGGACCCACACGTTTTGGAAACTCAGTGATGAAAATTGAGTGATATCACTCAAAATCATGGTGATCCAAACAGGCCCGTATTCTCTGATCCATTGACTGATAACTAAACTAGCTTGACTTAACTATCCCAAGTGCCCCCTACTTAAGAATCCAAATGTAACCTTTAGAGCTAAACTGCCCAAAACCTTTCTTCTCAAAAAAAAAAAATATATATATATATATATGTTTATATGTTAATTATAAAAAGCATTGAGAAATTCTGTATTTAAAAAGCTTTGAGATAAATCAATTATTTAAAAAAAAATCTTTGAGCTAAATACAAAAAATTCAAAACAAGTAGATGCTTTATACAGTGAACAACATTATAAAATCCATGTAATAAATAAATTCTTTATATTTCATATTTTAAAAATGAGCAAAATTCAAAATCAAAAAAATTAATTAGTTGTTTTGTACGGGAACAATGAGGGGATAAGCGCGCTGAGTTAATTTGTTTTTATATTTTTAAAAAGGTATTGAGAATTCCAGGGTTAAAAAAAAATCTTTGAGCTAAATAAATTAAAGTTAAATCATTAACAGTTAAATCTTTTATAATTAAAAAAACGCGTTGAGTTTAATTCAAAAAAGTAGTTAAAAACAAAATCGTTAATAGTTAAATCTTTTATAATTAAAAAAAAAAACGTTGAGTTAAATTCAAAAAAGTAGTTGTTTAGTATGGGAAACAACTTGGTAGCTTGCTAGGATTCAGATGGTAAATTTCCATTGAAATGTGGGGAGAAACCCCCCAATCCCAATATCCTTTAATCAATTTGATATTGAGAGCTACCCACCCTTGGTGGATGGGGGTGCCCTTTAACCCAAGGACGACTCAATATATACACTAGAGCCTCAAGACCCTATTGTTATTTGGGACAGGCCAACAGTCACCTCTCCCACCTAACTAGTTCCATCATACATTCAACTACTTTAATGCCCCAACTTGGTTACAAGCTTACGTTACGAAAAGCACTAGCATCCAAGTATGCAAAAAAGTTTTATTTTACAACCTAAAAATATACTTTATCTATTTTACTATCTCATTTTACAACTCACCCAATATCCCAGCTTCTATATTTAGATACAACTTATTAAAATAATATAAACTATACCAACAAATAATATAAAAAATTCAGTTTCTCTCTCTTCTCTTCCAACTCACCAGCTAGACCCACTCAGCACCTTCTACCAAAACTCAGCCACACTCAGCAACAAACACCAATTCCGTCACCACCAACCACCGAACCAACCAACTAGCCACCACCACTAAAAATCCTTACCACCACCGAAACACCCACAGACCTACTGCAACACTCACAGACCCACCAAATCTAACACATACACCAATTAAATCCGACCTAAACTTTGACCAATCGCCACCCAAATCTGTGGCCACCTCTGTAAACCCACAGTGAACCCATCCTCACCACCACCACAGCAACCCCTACCGCCACCACCATGAACCTGCAAATGCACCGATACCCATAACAAAAAATCAAACCAAAACCAAAACCCAATTTGAGAGACGAAATCAGAGTGAGAGAAAGAGAAAAGAGAGAGAATCAGAGAGAGTGAAAGAAGAGAGAGGGGCTGATATTCCTAGCCACACACCACCACGCCGTCGACGTTAATCCTAGCACACGTCCACGCTATCGACGCCGATCCCCAGCCCACAACCCACAACCCATATGCTACCATGGCCCACGACCACTCCACCACCGCGCCACAACCATCGGACCACCCTACAACCCAACAAAAACCCATGCCACAAAACCCACTACCCCACAGCCCACAACCCTTATACCACCACTGCCACGACCAAGCCACCAGCACAGCATCGCTACCATTGAGAGAGATTGGTAGAGAGAGCCCTGATTTGATGAGAGAGGTCTGAGTTTTTTGAGAGAGAAGTCTCAATTTTTTTTGAGAGAGAGAGATTTGATGAAACCCAGCCAACAACGATCCATGACCCATGGCTACCATCGCCTTCAAGGTGGTGGCGGTGGAGACAAACGGCAGAGAAGAGGAAAAAGTGAGAATGAGAGAGAAAGAAGAGAAAAGGAAGAAGTGAGAAGAGAAAGAGGGAGAGAGTGACCGTGAGAACCAACTGTAGCTCCAGATGGAAAAAAAATATAAGTACCCATAGTACCCATACCCGGATGGAGATCATTTTTGGTTGGTTGGTTACTATTTTAGTAACTGGGCGGTGTAAATGCTAGTGCTCTAAGCTCGGCACTCTGCAAGTGCTTTGCAAGTATATATAAACAAAACAAATTACTTGAATTTAAACGGGGTGGGATGATGAGGAATCTATTATTATTATGTCTAGTGTCGAGAATTTAGGTTGCGTTTTCTTCCTAAAATTTTCCTAGAAGTCTCGATCAGTGATTTACAAATTCCAAAGTTGCGCAAAGAAGAATTTTGCACTTTGAATTGAATTGAGCACAAAATTAAACCAAAAGCGATCATTCCAAGCACCCAATATATGACAATCAAAATATGACCAAAAATCTTGCAACTCCACCTGTAATGAGACATGCATGCAGCACCAAAAAAAGCATATTCATGAAGTACACCAGTAGCTGCCTTTGTACATAAGCTTCCGAACTTCCTTGGTTTTCCTTTTCTATGCAGAAGTTGTGGATGACTTCATGGCGAGATACCCAATTTTGCAAGAGGATCTTCATGCATGGATTCTATCAGCTGTCTCTTGAAATGTATACCTTCTGTGATAAAATATGTAATGGACCAGATGTTTAACAGTGTTTTGGTTTTTTTGTGTTGATTTTCAATTTGTACATCTTCAACACATGCAAAGTGTGACATGCTGGCACGTCCGTTGTTTTACAAATGTATACCTCCTTTATACTAAGGAAGTTTAAATGATAATAAATATGTAATGCACCAGATGCTTGAGTTTATACTCTAACATCCTTTTTGGACAATACAAACACACTGCCACATGTTATCTTTGAAAGCCAATTCATTGTTTTGCTCCTTCGTTTCAATATGTCCTCCTGTTTTAAAGATTCGAAGATTATTGTCACATGCATTTGTGTATTGATTAAGCTTTTTGTAAATCTGATACATTCAGAACAATTGCTGTGAACTAATTACATTTAATTGGATTATCTGCTTTGTTAAGGTGCTCGTATTCAATTGAGCTACAAGATGGTAACACATGCGAAGTATGATATGCTGGCATGTCCGTTGTTTTACAAATGTATATCTGCTTGAAGGTTATTTTAATAGTGTTCCTAACATTCAACTACTGTTTATGTCTTAAAAAAAACAAAAAATAACTTATCAAAAAAAATAAAACAAAAAATAAAACGTACTGTTTATGGATTTATTCATGCAATTTTCATATAATGTTGTCTAATGAACCATTAAAAAAGGTCCAAAAAATTAAATAATTTTTTTAATAGATATACTCGTTATTTGTACCTAATTGTTGTTCAAAGCTTCAGCACCCGGAAATTTGAAACTACTTTTTAGCCGACTAATATCCTAGTTTTTGCAAATTCTAGAGAACCTCTTTAGTAATTACCTAATTCTTGTTGTTATGGCTTATTGATTATTGTTCTATGGCCTTTTTTTATTTTTTATTTTTTACAAGATAGAAATTTTACTATAACCTAATATAAGTGTATACATTTGCAAAGTTTCATCTTAAAAACTTGAACTTCGACATTTACCCCTCACACCCCACAAGCACTTATACTTATATAATAACCATCACATCAAAGATGCACAGTAAATTTTGTTCTATGGTCTTAAGTTATATGAACGGTGGTGTTGTTAAATTATCACATTGATTATCACTTATTTCGATGCATTATCTTATTCAATGTTTCAATGTGTTTTGCATTGGTCATTGTGTTTTCAAAATATGCTAACACTCTGAAGTTTGAGCACAAAGGATTTACCCGTTTAGTGTTTATACCCCAAAGTTCCACTCATATGTTACTAAAAAATGCGTTTTCTATGTGGTCAAAAGATGGATGGAGTGTGGTCGTATACTCGTACTACTTACCCAAAAAAAAAAAAAAAATGGAGCGTGATAACAATTTTAGTTGATTTTAACAAGATATGTATTGTACCCTGAGGTTGAAATTATTTAGGGTTCTCGGTGTATCACACTTTTTTTCCACATAATGATAGACCCGCATGTGAGTCCTGCTTGTTCTCTCTCTCTCTCTCCTTAGAATCATATTCTCTCATTTATTTGAAAGAAATGTGCAATATACTGAGTGCACTGAATAATTTCTTCATTTGAAGGGGATAAGTGAAGGGGATATATGATTGATTTTGACACTTGAAACATGGAGAAGTATGGGTAGGCACAGTGTCTGAAATTATTTCTTGGAGAGGCCAAGCTATAGTATTGATAAGTCAATTAAAATTAATAAACACATACACAAATGTGTGTATAAAAATATATAAATCTTAAAATTTTAATATTAAAGTAAGTAAACTCATAAATATATAGTACATAAAATTATCAACTCCTAGCTATCTCTTATATCCTTTCTCCTTAAACCCATTATTTGTTGTCTGTCTCATCTTCTTGTAACTCTCAATCATAAATAACTCCAAGTTTACATTCCAAAGTTTATTTATTTATTTTTTAAATGAACATTATCTTCATAAATTCTAATGATAAAAAAGTTGTCTAGTTACCCTAAACATATACAAAAAAATAATTCTAAGAATATAAATAAGGAATGAGTCTCTTTATGTGATTAATTAAAACATAATGATCATAATGCACAATGAAAAAAAATGAATGTTTAATTAAAAAATGGTGGATTTTTTTTGTTTGAAAATTTTCTATTTTGAGAGGGGCTAAGTGCTAGGTTTTTTTTAGCACAGTTCAGCTATCTAGAATTTTTTTTGAGCCATTGGATTAATCCCTTTTTGGGGGTGGGGTGGGGTGGGGTGGGGGGGGGGGGGGTTCAAAATTTTTAATGCAGATACTTAATTAAATACTTAAAAAAAAAAAAAAAAAGACTCTCACTCTGAATCTAATGTATGATGTGTAGGTTTCCATAACGGGCCCAAGCTGGTTCCTAGATCTAAACAAGGTGGCGACTCCCAACCCACCTCCTCTCAAGCTCACTCGATTGAGACGCTCAAGCTCACTCGATTGAGACGTACTCCCAAAATGCAAATCGTATGTCACAGGAAGGTGCACTCACAGTGAAAAAAAATATTAATATAGAGAAATACAAATAATTTTTTATTTGAAGAGTCTTTGAACTCGCACGTAGCGCATGTAAATTATTTGCATTTCATGTATTTCAAATACATTTATGGTTATGTACATTTGTATTTCATAAATTTAGGCTTTGATAGCATAACCTCACACATATTTGTATTTTATAAAAGAGTCTTTGAACACAAAAATATGTTTTGACATATTTTTAATTAAGATTTTAACTCTCTATGTTTTGATTATTTATTTATTTATTATTATCATTATGGGTCATAAGAAGAATGTGTTTGTTACTGCACTGATTCTTAGAAATTCTAGGATGGTTATAGGTCTGGACTTAGGCAATATGTCTGCCTGACTCGTATACATTGCAAACGAATTCAAGGATTTAGAAGATAAATAAATAAAAAAATGTTGAAATATATGGCCTTTGAGTTTTTGTTTGATGGTGCCCTCCTCGCATTGCGAACCTACAATGTTTTATGAAGTAAGAGGGCTATAATAAGATCATACCTCTCTTTTCCCTGAGCCGCATTGAGTGCTGTGTCAAAACAACCTTGGCAAATTATAATAGAACGAGTGTTCATAAAAATAGCCACCCCTACCCCTATTCCTAAGAACACTCAATCATTTCTGAGACAATCCTACGCAAATCAAGGGAAGTTTGATCACTTTTAACATGATTATGGTAAACATGAGAATCTAACGGCGTACTTCATAAATTTAGACTTTGTTGAGGTACATAAAAACGATTTTTTTATTTTTTATTTTTTTTGTGTACTTGTTTATCTTCTTAAGACGTGTTATTATATATTGTCATAATGTCGGTGTAAGCCTACTGCAGCACGATAATGACATATGCAACAATTAATTTATCACAATCAGTATTTTAATTTTCATATTTAATTATTTAAATTAAACATCAACATTTTCAAGTTTTTGTTATCTCTAAAAAAAATTATCTATTAATTAAAAAAATGGAACGCTAATATAGAATAATTATAATGTACATAAGTTAACACATTAAACATTCAACATTAACAATATCTTAGAACCAAATAAAAATTAAACTTGACATGACAAACAACATCATTTTTGTTATACTTAAAATGGTGGTAATTAATTATCCTTCTCTAGAGTCATAGCCCCTATGTTGAGAGTGGTAAGGGAACAGTCTTAATTGAGTGTACCTTTAGAGTGACTTGCTCTTCAGAAAAATTTTCCTAAACCTGAACATAAGCATGTTGTTAAACATAAACATTATTTAAGCAATTACACGATCTTTAGTTCATTTCAGGTTTGCTATTTTTTGTACCATGTGATACACATAAAAGAAAAATATTGAGATTTTATAGCCATAACGAAAATAGAGCTACAAATTATTTTTTGAATTCTAATAGGTAAAGAAAAAGGTTCGGAAGGGGAAAAACAAAATAAAATGAGATAAGAGTATATATATTTTTATGTTTCCAACATGCATGTACATAATTGTTTTTTCAATGTTCAAAAAAGGGTTTGCTACGTGTCCGCATACTTCTAATTCTAGTTGAAATCAATAAGTTACATAACACTAAGGGAGAATTTCAATTAAATAGTGAAATATTTAAGTATATAATAAATGGTCCATGTGAGATACAAAATACTAGATTACTGTGCTCAAAAGATGAGAAATTTATGAAGGTTTTGTGTGCATGTGTCTTCTCTCAAACAATTTCATAGGTTTTGAGTATAGTTATCATAATTTATTGTAAGCCGCTAGTCTTGCCTTTGGTAGGTTTATCAAATACACTTGAAGCCCTGTTTAGGAGATGAGTTCTAGCAACTTTTTTCACATTTTAAACAACATTACACACATTTCCATACATTTTTTCACTTACACGTATATCAAAAACATCCAAACAACATAACTCAAACTCCTCTCCCAAACACCCCTTAAGTAGTATAATTTTGAGGTTACTAGAGAATATTGGGAATATTTTTCTGGTAAATCAATTGGTGAGAACAAATATTATCATGTTTGCACTGTTTATCTTAGGGCGGATCTTAGGGCCTTGGTATTATTCTCTATGTTATTAGGCTGAGAGTTCAGAAGTTTGATCAGCGAACATCCCCATGATATATAAAGTCCTAACCTCAAAATTTTATAACTCATGCAAGTGACCTTGTTGAATACTTGCAATATTTAAGCAAGACATGAATTTTTAAGGAGTTGAACTTTATCAAAAAATGACTGAAACATTAAAGGTTTGGGAGGACCTGCATCTTATATTGTAGCTTCTGCTATCTTAGACAGTTAACTATTTATCTTTTTATTCCTCAAACCCAAAAAGAAGACCTAATCTCACTTCATCGTTGCATAAATATAATCGTTAATCAATATATATTACATAAACACGATCCAATAGACATATACAATAATTAAATTTTCACAATCAAATGCCGTCATTAATTTTTGTTACATTTAAGTGGTGTTAATTCTCCTTATCTCATAATTTTTATAAATAAAGTAATCATTTAGATAATATATGTTTGCTTAATTTTTTGTAAATAAAATATAAAAGTATATTATTCAAAAACATTAAAAAAAAATAAAAAAAATCAATCTCACAATTAGCCTCTAAGCACACGCGTTGCGCGTGCTCAGAGGCTTTCTACTTTTTTAGGTAAAAGTTAATAATTTGCATATATTATAATTTAAATATATATATTTTTTAATTTTTCAAAAAAAATCTATACCATATATAAGAGGATTCCTCTCTTTGAACTGGAACTTTTATGAGGTTCAAAAATACTCTCATTAAGCAGTAACTATAATTTTTTTTTTGAATGTGTGTTTGAAAGTGGTGTAGTGATATAGAGAAAAGTTTGGGTAGGAAAAATAAGATGAACGTGAGGGGAAAGATAGCTAAATTTTAGGAGTTCTCTTAGTTTTTTATTTCTTTATTTTTTAAATTGGGGGTGTTTTACTTTTATTTGGATGAATAAGGAATAAAAAATGCTAAATTTTAGGGAATAAAAAGAAGAACGTGAAGGGGAAAAAAATCCTAAATTTTAGGAGTTCTTTTTTTGAATTCAAAATAAAAAAATTTATTTGAAATTTATGACCCTATTTCTAAGAGAGGTTACCATTCATTAATGAGAGTATTTTTGAATCACATAAAAGTCGCATTTAAAGAGGAAAATCCTCTTATATATAATATAGATTAATGTCTTGCAAAACTTTTAAGAATTTGCATAAAGTATGTCTTTTAAAGGGAAGAGTATCTAGAGTCATAATCCCTAAGTTTATGAGTAAAAAGGGAAGAGTCTTAACTGGGTGTAACTTTAGAGTGACTAGCTCTTGACAAACATTTACCTAAACCTAAATATAATCATCTTTATAAACATTCACTTTATTTATTCAAATAAAATTGTAAAAAATATCTTCTTTTCTATCTTTCAATTTTTTTTTTTTCATTTCATTTAGGCATGTTCTAAATGTAATGATATTAGATCATGTTCTTGAAATTTCATTAGGATTTTCTATGGTGAAATAGATATATATATATTTATATATATATTTTTTGAGAGATTTTCAATCTATGGCGTCCGCTCATGATGATAGCTCTTTATCATCAAACCAAGTCACCAATAAGTTTTTTGTGTAGGCGGGGATTGAATCCCAGATCTTATATACAACCATCAGAGACTTTACCAGTTGAGCTAATTGGAACCCATTGGTGAATTATATATTGGTATAGAATTTGAAATGCTAATATTAAAATGATCAAACATACAATCTAAACTAATAACTTGGTAAAAGTTTAAATTTTGTAGCCTATATGTTATGTTTATATTTTTACCGCTCCGCTAGAATATGCACTCAATAAATTGGACAATCAAGATATGTTTAAGGAATCTACAGTAATGAAAAGATTATTGGTTATTTCACTAAACAAGATTGAATTTGATACTTTAATGATCAAGCTCGATGGACAATCTAGATATGTTTATGCACTGAATAACTTCTTCATTTGAAGGGATAAGTGAAGGGGGGGGGGGGGGTGTGGTTGATTTTGACACTTGAAACATGGAGGAGTATAGGTAGTCACATAGTCAAAAATTATTTCTTGGGGAGACCAAGCTATAGTATTGATAAGTCGATCAAAACTAATGAATAAATACACAAACTTGTGTCTATAAATAAATAAATAAATATATATATATAAATCTTAAAATTTTAATTTTAAAGTAATAACTCATAAATATATTATATATAAAATTATCAACTGCTATAGGCTGCTAGCTCTTGTATCCTTTCTCCCTAAACCCATTACTTGCTGTCTTTATCTCATCTTCTTGTAACTCTCAATCATAAATAGCTCCGAAGCTTGCATTTAAAAGCTTTGATTTATTTTTTAAATGAACATCATCTTCCTTAATTCTAATGAGTATAGAAAAGTTGTCTAGTTTACCCCAAATATATACAAAAAATATTTCGAAAAAAAATAAAACAGTTAATGATTCTATATATTTATTTGATAAATTAAAATATAATAATTGTTATGCATAATGAAAAAAAATGAAGGTTTAATTAAAAAAGAGTGGATTGTTTTTATTTAAATTTTTTTTTTTTTAATGTCTTCAATTCAGCTATCCAAATTGTTTTTTGAGCTATTGGATTAATCCCTTTTTTTTTTGTTCAAATTTTTGAATGCCCAAAATTTTATTTTATTTTTGAAATAGGAAACAACTTTTATTCAATGCCCAGTATGAATGGAATCAAAATACAAAGTCTCCGTTGCTGGTAGATGTTAGGGCAGTAGCAGTATAAAATTAACCATATTAACTAAATTCTTTAAAGCATTGAGAATTCTAATTTCTAACTTTAAAATTGCATTGCAAAATTATATTATATAAAAAGTCTTAATTTAATTATTTTATATCCACTACCTTTCCTCTCAAATTTTTTTTATTTTTATTTTTTATGTTTATATGTTTAGTTATAAAAAGAATCGAGAAATCCTGTATTTAAAAAGATTTGAGATAAATCAATTCTTTTTTTTTTTTAAGCAGCTTAATTCAAAACAAGTAGATGTTTAATCACCACAAAAAAGGCGGATTTTAGCCGCGTTTTAAAAACGCAACTATAGACCCTAAAAATGCAGCTATAGGCTATAGCCGGGTTTTCTATAGCCGCGTTTACAAACGCGGCTTTTACTGCGCCACAATAGCCCTGCGGGGTCTGTAGCCGCTTTTTTTTAAACGCGGCTACAGGTCCCCCAATAGCTGCGTTTTTCACCCATTGGCTGAGACTTATAGCTGCGTTTTTAAAACGCGGCTGTAGGCTCAGACCTGAACAACATTATAAAATCCATGTATTAAATAAATTTTTTATATTTTATATTTTAAAAATGAACAAAATTCAAAAAAAAAAAAAAAGTTGTTTTGTACGAGAATAATGAGGGAACAAGAGTGCTAAGTAAAATTTTATTTTATTTTATATTTTTTAAAAGGTATTGAGAATTCGAGGCTTAAAAAAAACTTTTAGCTGAATTATTAATAGTTAAATCTATTATAATTAAAAAAAACATTAAGTTTAATTCAAAAAAGTAGTTAAAAACAAAATTAAATCTTTTATAATTAAAAAAGCATTGAGTTTAATTAAAAAAAGTAGTTAAAAACAAAATCATTAACAGTTAAATCTTTTATAATTAAAAAAACATTGAGTTAAATTAAATTCCAAAAAGTAGTTGTTTAAAATTGCATTGCAAAATTATATAATATAAAAAGTCTTAATTTAATTATTTTATATCCACTGCCTTTCCTCTCAATTTTTTTTTTCTTTTTATGTTTATATGTTAGTTATAAAAAGCATTGAGAAATCCTGTATTTAAAAAGATTTGAGATAAATCAATTCTTTTTTTCTTTTTTTTTTAAGCTTTCAGCTAAATTCAAAACAAGTGGATGTTTTATACGGTGAACAACATTATAAAATCCATGTATTAAATAAATTCTTTATATTTTATATTTTAAAAATGAGCAAAATTCAAAAAAAAAAAAATAGTTGTTTTGTACGAGAACAATGAGGGAGCAAGAGTGCTGAGTTAATTTTTAATTTTTAATTTTTTAAAAGGTATTGAGAATTCCAGGCTTAAAAAAAACGTTTAGCTGAATTATTAATAGTTAAATCTATTATAATTAATAAAAAAAACATTAAGTTTAATTAAAAAAAGTAGTTAAAAACAAAATTAAATCTTTTATAATTAAAAAAGCATTGAGTTTAATAAAAAAAAGTAGTTAAAAATAAAATCATTAACAGTTAAATCTTTTATAATTAAAAAAACATTGAGTTAAATTAAATTCCAAAAAGTAGTTATTTAGTATGGAGAACAATTTGGTCGCTTGCAAGGATTTAGGTGGTAAATTTCCATTGATCCGTGGGGGAAACTCCCCAATCCCAATTTCCTTCAATCAATCAATTTGATATTGAGAGCTACCCACCCTTGGTGAATGGGGGTGCCCCCAAGGACGAGTCTCAGCTTGCCACCCGACCCTATTGTCATTTGGGACAGACCAAAAAGTAGTTATTACTAAGCTCGGCACTCTACATATGCTTTGCAAATACAAATAAACAAAACAAATTACTTGAACTTAAACGATGTGGGATAGTGAGGAATCTATTATTATTATGTCTATTGTCAAGAATTTAGGTTGCGTTTTCTTCCTCTATTTTCCGAAAAGTCTCGATCAATATTTACAAATACCAAAGTTCTGCGCGAAGAAGAATTTTGCACTTTGAATTGAATTGAGCACAGAATTAAACCAAAATCGATCATTCCAAGCACTCAATATATGACAATCAAAATATGACCAAAAATCTTGCAACTCCACCAGTAATGAGACATGCATGCAGCACCAAAAAAAGCATCTTCATGAAGTCCACCGGAAGCTGCCTTTGTACATAAGCTTCCGAACTTCCTTGCTATTCCTTTCCTATGCAGAATTTGTGGATGACTTCATGGCGAGATATACCCAACAGGATCTTCATGCATGGATTCTATCAGCTGTCTCTTAAAATGTGTACCTTCCGTGGTAAAATATGTAACGTACCAGATGTTTAGCAGTGTTTTGGTTTTTTCGTGTTGATTTTCAATTTGTACATCTTGCAACACATGCAAAGTGTGATATGCTGGCCTGTCCATTGCTTTACAAATGTATACCTCCTTTATACTAACATTTAAATAATAAAAATATGTAATGCACCAGATGCTTGTGTTTATACTCAGATATCCTTTTTGGACAATATAAACACACTGCCTGATGATTATAACTATAATAGTAACACAAATAATTGGAATACAATAACAGGAGATAAAATCAACCGACAGATTGATAGATACAATAATAGTTTGTTAGATAGGATTAATAAAAAATTAGAATCTTTAGAAACTATGGAAAGATCCATAATAAACACTAAAGTAGAAAGAAAAAGTGATAGTTTTTTGGACCTCCGAGAAAGAATGAAAGCCTTAAATCTAGAATCAGAAAAAGAAAGAGAATTTGAACCTCATCATAGATCACCTTTAACAAAAACCATGACAGATAATTGGCATAATGAAAGGAATAGTGTAATAGAAAATTGGCATATAAATAATAGTAGAAAAGATGACAGAGAACTAAAAGTAACTGAGAGACCTAGGTGCGGTTTGGATTCAGATGATTTTGGCGTTTGCGTTTTCTACGTTTTTTTTTTTTTTTTCCTGGACGCGCGTCTGGCATTGTTCATTGTCCATGAACAGTGATTTTAGGCTTATGAACAGTGTCAAACGCGTGAACAGTAACTTTTTTATTATTTTTTTAATTGTGCTACAGTGTTTTCAGTTTTCAGCAAAATAAGTTGTATCCAAACGGACCCCAATAGTCATAACATATAAAGACAATAAGAAAGATTACGAGAAAGATAACAAGAATCATGACTTGAAAGACTTAAAGACAACTTTCACGGAAAAGAAAGACAATGGTCATATTGAAATGGTACAAGACAAACTAGACATAATTGATGAAGACAAAGAAAAAGGAATGTTAAAGAAAGGAATAGTAAAAGAAATGATAGAAAGAATGAAAAGACAAGGCAATAGTATTCTTAAGCTAATCAACTCAAAAGAAACTTTACGTAAGAAGTTAGATATAGAAAAAGATGTAGAAAAAGAAAGCGACATGATAAAGAAAGAGAAAGAAAATGATGGTATAAAGTTACAACCAAGTTTGTTGTCAAACTTTATACATAATAATATGGTGCAATAGGATCTCAATCCGTCCACCGTTATGAAACTACTTCAACCACCAAAAATACATTTTGAATGAAGCTCTCTTTTTCATGATTCTGTTTAAGAATCGTTGTTTTTTAAAAGCCCTTTTATTGACATGTTTTTGTCTTTTGTAAAATACCCTTTTCTGAGCAACAGAACATAACACAGAGATGGTAACAAAAAGAGAGAAGACCAATACCTGATAGGGTTGGCCGGAATGGGGAGGGGGAGCCGCAAGGCGCCATTGCAGTAGTGGCTGTGCGAAGATGGCATTGCATGGATTCTTTTCTTCTTCGGTTTAAGTGCTTCGGTGAGCAAGTATTGCATCGTGAGGGTTTACTGATGTTTAAATAATGTTTTTAATTCTTTTTTTTTTTTTTACAACATAAAAAATGTTGCCAGATCACTTAAAAAATTCCTAATCATTGCTCCATTAGTGATATAGGCAGGGAGACAAAACCATAATTAACATGACTAATAACACTCATTTTTTAAATTTCAAAAACCAATAACGCTCACTTAAAATTTGAGGAAAAAAATGACAACTAGGCAAAGTAGTAAAAGTTTAGGTGAACTACTTTTTAAAATATTTATTGTTTAAGCAATATTATGTTATATCTCTCTATGTATGCTGCTCATACTGCCAATAAAGATGGCACTTACAACGTAGTGCCATATCTAAGCCAAAATGTATTGAATAGGTGCCCAGATTTACTACGCAACACATTGCAAGGGCTCAACCAATCAAGGTCATGGATTATTGTGGATAAAATTCCAGTGCATAAATACGCAAACTTCACAGTATCAGTTTATGCCCACCTCATCCAAGTTTGCAAGGTGTCATGAACCTATTAAATGCGCGCACACACATACACAAATGAGATCCAATAATTGGTATAACATTTCTTATAAATTACATGTTCATTTCGAACTGCATATATCTTAGCAAAACTAAAACAAACATAAAGAAATAAAAATAAAAGAAAAACAATTATGATTTTTAATGTTCGTCCCAAAATTGCTGATGCTGTGCCATCCTGAACCTATGCTAATCACCTCTTCTTGCCCTCTACAAAGAGACCTCCCTAAATATATGGAGTTGCAGAGTAATTTGTGATGCATCTACATCCCTAGGCAGCATCACAAATACTAATAACAACTATTAAAAAAAATCATTTTCCTGGTAAACTACAAGTACAGAGATGCTGCAAAGACTATATCTCTCTTGATCTTAGAGACAGCCTCTTCAAATTTTGATTCAAGCTCAGTTTCTCCAATAGATTTTGCTGCTTGTATGAGCTGCTGAAGAATTTCTTCCAGTCTACGAATTGCCCGAATCAAACTGCCCTCAAAAACCTGTGTAATTTCCATTATCTCATAGAATTTGGATCCTTTTGCCCAAGCATACACAGCCTCCATGATATCAGGCCGAAATGAACTCACAAAGCTCTCAACATCAATTTGGACCTGAGATATAGAAGAATTTAATAAACATTTCATTCAGTTGTTTGATCGATAAGATATACTCAGCTATATTGCAATTCCAAAGCATGTCAGTCATGTATGAAGCAAACTATTAAAAAGTGCCACAAGGTTGTCTGATTGGATTGATTGACCTGTACCATTATTTCTCTAGGTGTATTTATTGGGTAGAAAAAGGTCTCTTAGAGTAAGCATCTCACATTCTTGAAATTTCTGCTGAAACCGTGCAAACACAGACAGCATGATGAACTTGACATCTATTATGATGTTTAGAATGCTTGGGAGTAAGGGTTTTACCATTGAATATCCAAAGACTACTAATTATTTTATCAATATGAGGTAGCCACCTCCATGTTCCAACTATATTCCAATGAGGAAGGTTTTTTCCCTCTCTTTCTTTTTTTATAAAGAAAAATAACTCACATATCCATGCAGAATTGAACTTGTGGACAGACCTCTCACCTCTTCTGTACGAGGAGAGGAGATGTCATTTGGTCTCTAAGTAAAGTTAATAATGGCTCTAGATTTCTCTACAATTAATTGTGTCTAGGGTGATTGCTTTTTATGACACTTGGAGAAAAATAAGTGTGGCATGGCAGATTTCACAATTGTTGTCAGCTGTCATGACCAGAGCAGCTGCTTTCCATGCAGTAAAGATCAGGGTCCATACTAATTTAGAGGCACAATGGATATCAATCTTACTTTATGCAGAAGAAAACGTTTTCTAAAGAAAGGTTCGAAATAGACATTACTCTAGAAGGAAAAAAAAATCAGATCATTAATCAACACACTGATGGTTTCTGTCCCATCACGTAGCTTCAAAATGTACAGCTCGTGACCAGAGAAGCTTTATTAAGCTCATCGTCGCATCTCCTAAATCCTGACAATGCACTTCACTTTTAATTGGGAACCAAGACATGAAAATTCTCCTTGTAGGTAATGTGTTCTTCTACTTAGGTTTTGGTCTCAAACACCCCCTCCCACTCGGAGGGAAAAAAAAAACATGAAAATCGCAAGGGCATTGCATGATACTTCATTCTCTTTTAGCCCGAAGTTTATTTAACTAAATCTCCAAAATTTATGTCTAAATTGCGTTCCAAATTCCATCCAAGTGCAATAATCATGTTGCCCATTTATTTATAGTTGAGTTAAAACTTAGAACAAAATAATTACAACAGAGTATAAGTTCTACTACCTTGCACTCAAGCTGAACTTTAGCAACCTTACGAGCTGTATCTTGTAATTGTGCAAAGAGCAATTCAAGTTCTTCCCTAGGCTTTGTAGCATTTTGAAGTTTCTCCTGCCAGACAAAACAAGAAAGGAGAGAAACCATCTCTTCCACTGTAACGTCCTTTAAAACCCCATTGAACATTAGCTCTGTCAGTGTCAACTCATCCGCACTACTGATTTCACTAGCAACTCTCCCCTTCAACTCCACAACATCATCGCTTGTGGCATACCTGCAATCAAATAAACTCCAGGAATTTTAGTAAAACAACTTAACAAGGTTCATGGAAATATGGAAAAGTATGCTTTTAAATACTATCATTAAGGTTCATAATTTTTTTGTCACCCAAAAAATAAAATTACAGATATCCAGATCAAATAATTTAAATACTATCATTAAGGGGAAAAAATCATAAAATAGAAACAATAATAATGTGCACTACGAATATATATATAGGGTTGAGTTCAAGTTACACCTAGTGTAACTTTAAGCAATATTACACCACTTAATAACTTTTTATTTTTTATTTTTTGAAAAACCAAAAGAACATAGAGATCCTAAAAATGCATTTGCAAAAAAGATGTTCCTTTATAGTGTTTATGGTTCAAAAGAAATTAAATTACGTAACAACAAAACATAATTCCAAAACAACAGAGTAAACAATGGTCAGGAGCGAACTCTTGCTACCTGAACTGATCTTATGTTACAAAGCTTGTGAATCAAGAAGCTAACAAAGTGAAATAAGGGGTGTAGGACCAAGAAGTAAAGTGAAGTGAAAATAGTGACAAGTTTCATTACCCTAGCCTCCGAAGAACCCGTTTTCTTGCCTTAAGTTCATCCTTAAAAGCCAATACAGTGGAAGAACGTATTGACTTCTTAATTGACTTGATCTTTGCTGTTAATTCGTGCTTTGTGTGTAAAACTTTGAGCTTTTGTTCAATAAGGGGAGATTTAGCAACTTCATGCTTGTCAAAAAGGCTCTCTAAAGCCTCTATTCTACGAGCCGCTTTTTTGTATGAGCTACTTTGAATCTGAGAATAAAAATTAAAAAAAAAAAATCAGGGTTGTAATCAAATAATATATACGAACATGTGTGAATGTGGAAAATGAATTTGGAGTACTATACCTTCATATCTTCTTCTGGATCTAGAAGGGGCACCCCTTTTTCAGCAAATCTAGAAAGAACTTCTGAAACCTTCTTCAGTGTGTTTTCTCGAGCTTCCAAGGGCAAAAGATCTTTTGGTATAGTGAACAATTTGAGACTACTCAAACTAATAATCTGTTCATAGTATCAGACAGCCAAAAAATTCTTTAATGGGTAATCGATATATGCAATGAAGAAAATGTTTAAATAGTAAACTGGCATCAGAGAAGAATATTATGCATCACCAAAAGCAATTGCACTGAGAACATCAAAACTGTTTGAAATAGTGGACAGGGAAGAAAATAAATCAAGTAAACAGAAAATTCTTTTAATTGTAGAGTGAAGTTTTTTTTTTTTTTCTCTCTCTCTCTAAAAAAAGCACATGATTATCATGCATTTAATGAAGACCAACCCTTTCAAAGAATCAGTGCATCAACAAATTTGAAAAGCTACTCATCTCAACAGTCAAATAACAACCAAAACAGATCAACTCCAAATTCAGTTCATGATATTCCTTTTTTATAACTAAAGTGCCTAAATGTAATAGAGTCAGAAAGCCCAAAAGAAGTCGCAATGCAATTTTCAATGAATAGAATAAGCAAGGAAATTGAAAATATATAAAACAAAAGAAGAAAGGGACTTTGCTTGCCTGAGATAAAGGAACAGAAACAACAACAGGTTCCCCAGGCTCTTTAAATGGAACAATCTTAATGGTTTTTTTCCCAATTCCGTCTTTGCTCACCACACATCTTGTAAGAACATCCACTGTGTAGTCTGCATCTTCTGGCTTCCTATTTGCATCATCTGGAACACGCGTTGAAATATAAGCATTCATTGAACTAGAATTGAAGGGAGATGAACCTGTTTCATGAGAAACCATTGATAGTTCTCACCTTCAGATACAGTTTTCACTCTTTCAAAATTTAATATTACTCCCCATGTGACCTCATCCTTGATAGAGAAAGATGGGGAAGCTTCTTCACTCTTATAGCATTGAATGCATACAAGCCTGCTAGCCTGCAAGAAAGGCAAGCAGTACCTTGGAGAAAACAAAATATCACGAACATCCTTCTTCAAGCTCTTGTACTGCTGTAGCAGATGATAATAATTTTTCAAACTATCTTCTTCTTCAATTACAATTGAATCCCTCTCTTCTTCAAGATCCTTTGCTTCTTTCTGCCAATATAACATTAATAATGGTGAGTCTAAAGTTTTCTCTCTAGAGAGAGAGAGTTTAGAATGTTCAAAATTAGCTGAAATCAAGACCAGGAAGAGTAGTGTGTAATCTTTTAGGCCCTGTTTGGTTGGGCTGATTTTGGGGGTGGAAGGTGAGGGGAAAATAGGGGGGATTTTGAATAGTTCCCTTGCTTGGTTTGTTGTCTCTATGGAGGGACCAGAAGTGCATTTTTGCCTAAAAATTATTATGTTTTTTTATTGATTTTTTTTTTTAAATCTAGTGTGGTCTTGAGATCTTTAGCTCACATATGCCTTCATTAATCTTCTTTGTTCTAGCCAAATAGTTCACCCCGTATGCAAGACCCATTTGTTCATTAAAAAAAAAGGAAAAAAAAAAAAAAAAAACACCCCCCCCCCCCTAAACATTAGGATTTTTTTCCTTAATAAACTTTTTTTTAATGTAATAGGGGCATGAAAGTAAATTTATATAAACATCATTTTCTATCCTCTCATTTTTCTTCTCAACCAAAGAAAAGAGTTTTCCATCCTTCCACTTTTCCACCCCCAAACCAAACACACATAAGGGAAAACTAAATTTTTTCTATGCCCCCACTTTTCCATCCATCCAACCAAACAACGGCTTACAAAAGTTTTGTTCCACATTGAGACTGCATAAAAAGCATATGTTTTTATATCATGCTCTTTCCCCTTTTCACCAAAGAAAATAATTAAGTATAATAATGTATGTAAAAACCCCAGTTGCAATTCAGTTGTGTCAAAGCCATCATTCACATGGTACTGGTACATGATCCTTATAAATAGGATCATAGCACCAAAAGCTGAAATAATTTAAAAAATAAAAATAAAAGAAGAAAACAATGAAATCCTTTGAAAAGACATGTTCAGCAATTGCCATCATTATTTTTCTGAAGGTTTAATAAGGAATTTGAACAGTCAAAACTTTTGATATGCTGATTTACTAGCCACAAACATATTTTATCAAAGTAATTAATTTTGGAAGTCTACTGAATTATCATAATTAGTTCATAATTTAAACCAATCACAAGCATCTTATCTAAAAGGAAAAGACCAATTGAAATATGTCCTCTGTCAATATCAACTAACCTCAAGACTAGGAATGGCACGGTCAGCTTGGAACTGATAGAATGAATTACGGAGCAAATTTTCAGGATCTCCATCTTCACAACGCATTTGATTCAAAAGCATATTGTAGCTTAAATGGAAGGCACTGCAAAGCAAGGGAGATGGAAATCAGTGAAGGAAATTCCAACAAAATGAAAAGAGATTACATAATTGAAAGTAAACCTACAAAACTAATATTTGATTCCCTCAATGATTTCTCCTTTATTTTTAGTGTCTTGAATCAAAACAGAATTACGGTTTAAGTTTGTTCAATTAAGATATCTTCACAGTCAATTGCACCCACATATATGTGACTTGAAATACAGTTTCTTTAAAAAATTCTTCAGGCTATGGATGATGTACCTACTTCATAAGAAGTGTGAAATGTAGCCTCTTTTGAATTACTTTTGAATTACTCTAACTTCCAAACTCATGAATTTGTTTAGTGATTCCAATCAACTTGTCCTTTCAATTTCGAATATAAGTTTGTGCTTTTGCAACAACACTTTTTACTAACCACACACACACCAAAAGAGGAAAAGATAAAAATAAATATTAAAAAAAAAGAAAAAAAGGCAAACGCTGCACCACCAGCTCACGAAGACTTAATATGTAAAATATAGCCAATATCTAAAGACAGACAAAATGGGGGGAAATGGAGGAATGATGTGTTTATTTCTTGATCATTTAGGTTTCCACCAGACTATACAATTCCTAACTTCACGAGGCAACTAAGTTCCAAATTTAAATGTGTCAAGTCTCTTTCTGACTTCTTTTTCCAAGATAATAAAACAAATCCAAAAAAATGTTCCTCCATTGAGCACCATGTGTCAAGCCTCCTTTTGACTTCCTAAAGAATTACAACTTGAAGTCTAAGAGATCTGTGAAATCTACTAAAGAGTTACAAGAGACCCCCATAATATTATACCATACAAACAAAGACCACAAATATATATATACTAAACCTCAATAACAAATCTCTCAACCCCTTCAAGTTTGATTATCATTCAACCCTTTCCAACAAGAGTATACACATCTATCACCTTCTCCGGCATCATCCAATGTCACCCAAATGTAGAAAATACAAAGGACCACACATCATGAGAAAATGGACCGTGTAGTAACAGATGACCTGCTACACTTACAGAAACAATATCAATTAACAATGAAAACATTCTTGTCAATAAGATTATCCGCTGTCAAAACCTTACCCATGAAACAATATCGATTAACAATGACAACATTCTTGTCAATAAGATTATCCACTGACAAACCCAAGCATCTGTCAACACAAGAAAGCTACATTCTTACAACAAATATTCATCCATGGAAAATGGTGGAAAACTTACCACTCAAGCTTTTGAAATAAGAACAAACACTGAACTTCTCATACAGTTCAATATCCACTTCATATGATCATCTCTTCTGTCAACAGGAATATTAAAGTACAACAAATCCATTAGAGACCCAACCAGTTCCAATTCCCTTCATGAAAAGCTCAACACATCCTAGATTCCAATAACACAGTCCCTCCTCTCTTGAATTCAAAAGAGACGGATGCATCTTTGCCTCTGCATTCAAAAATAAATTGGGATACAAAACTTTTAAAGTTCAATCTTCACACCACGCATTGTGCCAAAATCTAGTCCTCTTTCCATCTCCTTTGATAAAAGAAATTTTGGCAGCAATTTCTCCCAACCAACCCTAATACCTTCCCAAGTACGACCCATAAGGCCTTCTTACTTCCTCGTAGGTCCAATCACCCACTTTTTCTCATATTTGGTACGAATAAAATGTCTCCAAAAGTGATGATGCTTCTCAGAAAACCTCCATATCCACTCACCCAACAAAGCTTGGTTTAGGTTTTGGGTTGTAATCATTTGTACTACTAAATTAACCCCAAGGGAAGTAAAATAGAATGGTTACCATGCCTCATTAAGGAGTTTGAATCTCCCAAACTCCCCTCCACCTTGGGGCCAAAACTCACTTATCAAAAAATTCAAGTGTGCACGGAGATTATTAATTTGTGATAAGTCCTATCAAATTTTTAAACAAATAAAAAAAGTAATCCTTGCTGATGATTCTTGTTTAATGTTTCTACATTCTAAAAATGACGCTGGCTACAAAAGTTCAAGGAAAGATAAGCTTAAAGGACAAATTAATATTGACCCAAAAAAAAAAAGACACAAAATAATTAAAAATTATGGTCTATATTAAATGTGGAGCTCTATGGTACCCTCCATAGGCCACATTAGTTACTATTATATCTTTTGTTTGTTTGCATTAGAAAGCTTCTGGTTCATTTTTATTTAATCTAGAGTCAAGGGTATACCTATAATTTTAAATTTATGGACATGGGCTTTAGCTTCCGGCATGCTATGTTATTGGACAATTATTGTGGTCTTTAATCAGTTAAAACCCTAGTTTGCTATTAGTATTCAGCTTAGGAGCCAATATTCTAGCAATAGCAAAAAGGGTTGTAAATGAGCCGAGCTTTTTTTAGTATTGAATGTATGAGCTTGGTTTGACAAGAAAAGTAAAATGTTCAAGCTTGGTTCAAGCCAAAACCAAGCCTAAAAACAATGTTTGAACTCAAGCTAGTCAAAAAGTCCAAAAGCTTGAGCTTGGCTTGATTCAATGGTCAAGCCGAGCTCGAGTTTAATATCAAGCTCTAAAACTAGAAATCCAACACAAGTACATTATCAAGCCCATTTGATTGGACAAGTGGTCCCAACTCCCAATTAGGGGATCTGCAAGAATAAGTTTCTATTCAACCTCCTCCAATCCCAAGATTAAAGGTTTAGTAAAATATGGGTTTATTTTTCAAGCCCATATGAAGCTTATCACCAAGCCCATAGATGAGCCTAGGCTCCGCTTGTTTTTTATCAAGCCCTCTTGTTCACGAACTTATTCATGAACAAATTTTTTTCCTTGGGCTCAGCTCATTTATTAAACAAGCCTAAAATTAAGGCTCAAGCTTGGCTTGTTTATAAACAAACAAACATGAACTAGCTTTTTATCAAGCCAAGCCCAAAAACACCTTGGCAGCACTGTAGAATTAGGATTACTTGGACTATATATATGGATTATGGACTTAATGCTTTGATTCAATGGACATGTTTTATGAGATTTTTGAGCAATTATGCTCTTAAGGCTTAATGCAATCTTACTTTGAGGTGTGATGCCAAGATAAGGAAGAGTAGGTGCAGGACCTAGATCTTATCTTCTTCCTATTTTCCTTCTAAATTCCAATATTTTTCAATCAAATTCCAGCCAGTCCATACCTGATTTTGTTACCCTTCTTGTATTTATTCTAAAATACCTTGAGAATTTTGTACCACATCACTTCTTTCACAAAATCCCTATGATAAAAACTCCAAACATATATTAGGGAAATTCATGCCCTGTTCCTCACCTCAGAACCATCCTCAAACTTCTGTATTTATTTGCCTCAATCAACATCACCAACACCACCAATTCTATCCTAGCACAATTAACTAAATGCAACATTCAAGAGGAATAGGGTGATCAACAAAGAAAAGAGAAATAGCTAAAATAGCAGGCATCAACCAAAAATAATCATATGTAAGTTTTTCCATGTTAAACCCTGAGGAAATATTCCACATTAAATATTAGCTTGCTCTAAATTAATAAGTTCATTGTCAGGTCCTGCTGCATCAGACGTTTTCAGAACATAAAGGTCACCAGAGAAACACCATCCATACCTGTTCAAACAATCAGCACTTCCTTTAAGCATCATTTTAGCAGTAGAAGGTTCCAATTTATCATCAAGCATAAGGATACATATTCCACGCGTATCAATACCTCGACGACCAGCACGGCCACTCATCTGTATATACTCTCCACTGGATAGCCATCTGAACTTATCCCCATCAAATTTACGGACATTTGTAAACACAACAGTTTTTGCAGGCATGTTCAAACCTATGCTGAAGGTCTCTGTGGCAAACAAACACTGGAGGAAAATGAACCTTAGTAATGCGTCGAATGAATATAAATTTACATTCAATGAAAGTAATAAAAATAGATAACCTAAAATATGTGCACCTGAAAGGTGCAAATGAACCTTAGTAGGTCCAGAAATGAGAAAAAAAAATAAAGAAAACAATAACCTCATTTTTCAAAAACCCCCAAATATAAATAAGTTAAAGAAAGAAAAAGGAAAACCATATATATATATATATATATATTTGTGAATCAGTTCTTTAGCATGTCAATCATTTGCTCTCCAAAAAGATGGTAAAAATATATATAAAAGAAACTCCTTATTAGTCTTTGAACATTGAACAACCTAATGGCATCAAATTGGAACAGAATGAAAACAGGCACAGGGTTCAGGAGGACCAAAAGTAATGCAGGAGCATAAACAAAAGTTATTTCAATATTTCATTTTAGATTTTCAGTGGATAATTTCAGATTGTAACGTAGTTATTTGTTTAGTTTGGATTGGTATTTGAGTTTGGTTAGGATTAGTAGTTTATCATTATCATTTGTTTAGGATTATTGGATTAGTATTTGAGATTGTTTAGGATTATCATATTAGTATTTGAAATTGCTTAGGATTATCAGATTAGTATTTGAAATTGTTTAGGATTTGTTTAGGAGAGTTTATCCTTATCTTTGTGATTCTTGGAAGTTGCATATAAAGCTCCAGATGATTTCTTTTGTAAGACAGACTATTATTATTATTATTGAGATAATTTGCAAAGATTGCATAGTATTTGTTTGGTGGTGATTCCAAACATCTTAGGTGGGAAGCCTAAGGTTCTTCGGTAGGACTAATCTAGGTGGGAAGCCTAGGTTGTCCTACATCAACTTGGTATCAGAGCTTAATTCGATCTATCACAATTTCAGCAATCCAAAATCTGTCGTTCTTTCAACCACTGTCAATCCAGCATCACCGTGAACCTAGCCTTTCAAGCCAAACAGGAAAAACATCTAGCCACTTTGATCAACTCTACGGCCCAACCACCAGTAAAACCCACTATGAGCCACACTCCAAGTATGCCTCACGAGATCTTTGCAATTACCACAAATCAAGCCGTTTCTGCTTAGAAACAGAGAATATAAATTCCACCAAAAAAAAAAAAAAAATCAGATCCACAACTTCAAACCGCCAGATTGAGAACAAGAGAGTTGAAAGCCACCACCAAGCTGCCAATCCCACCAACGGAATGACGCCATCGCACAACCCGCCGCCGAAATCATCACCAACAACCACTGCCGACACGCCATCACCATCGCTCCCACCATGCCGCTTCACGGGTTTCGAGATCTGACTCACCAGCTCTGATCTCCACCTTCGAGTGCCGCTAATAGTCATCTCCGACGAGCCCAGCCGCCTCTTCGCCATCGACTCCAAAGATGTTTCGTGCTTGCTCCGCCGCTTCGTCTCTTTTAGTTTTCTTTTGTTTCTAGTTTCTCTAGTTTCGGTGTTTAGTTTTTGAACTTGGCAGATAAGAGTAAGACTTTAGTTTTATATTCTAGTTCTTTCTTTATTGTATTTCAAAAAAAAAAAAAAAAAAAAAAAAAGGTCAAAGGCAGAAAAGTTCCAGCAGACACTAGAGTTCATTTACAAGCCACGCTCATCAAGCCCCACATAATGTTCAGTATAGAGCACTAGCCAAAGCCCAGATTACCAAGCCCATGTTCATTTCAGATTGTTGAAAGTCTATTCCAGTGAATCATGGTAATCTTAGAACCGCCAATATTTGATGGACGTCCAGATCCATGGACCCTCATCAATTGGCTAGATGAGATGGATCAATTCTTTGATCAAATATGTCTGCCAGATGCTAATAAGGTATCAGATGCTAATAAGGTTAGGTTTGCCAGGTTGAAATTGAGGAGTAGAGCTAGAGACTTTTGGCGTAGTATCGAGAATCATCGCAAAGAAAGGAGCAAGCCTACCATAACTGATTGGAATGAAATGAAACAAATACTTAGAGAAAAGTATGTTCCCCAATGCTATCAAGAGAATTATCAACCTCAATCCTCTCATGGGAATTTTCTACACCATAGAGACAGTATTCAGCAAGAAAACACCTCATCCTTCCGTCAAGAACTCACTGCCAAAGCTCAAGACTTAAGAAAAATAATGGTTTTGCTAGACTCTTCTACTCAGAAAAAGGATGCTCAGGTTTTACCAAAGACTAATGTTGAAATAGAGGTACAAGTGCCAATAGATGATGTTTCAACAATCATGCAGCAAGAAGAACCTATTATAGAGTCTACACAAGAAGAGAAATTTCAACAAGTGAGCGAAGATTTAGAGGCTGCACTTGATGTGGAGGTTGATTTTGATGAAAGTGGTATTGAGCCCTTCATGATCCATGAGGTTGATGAACATCTACAGGTTGTTGAAGTCCAAAAGGTTGATACTATGATTCAAGATAAAATTGTGCATGTTCAACACATTGATTTTGTGTTTCCAGAGGAGTTTTATGGTGTCATGGAATTGAAGGTTATTCTACTCTCAGTGCTTCCTAGGGTGATTTCTGATCTGAAGGAAGTATTAAGCACCAAAGTCTTAATTCTTCATCACTACAAAACTCGAGGTCAAGTTTTCTTAAACCAGGGGAGTATAATGCAAGAGCATAACCAAAAGTTATTTCAATATTTCATTTTAGATTTTCAGTGGATAATTTCAAATTGTAACGTAGTTATTTGTTTAGTTTGGATTGGTATTTGAGTTTGGTTAGGATTAGTAGTTTATCATTATCATTTGTTTAGGATTATTGGATTAGTATTTGAGATTGTTTAGGATTATCAGATTAGTATTTGAAATTGTTTAGGATTATCAGATTAGTATTTGAAATTGTTTAGGATTTGTTTAGGAGAGTTTATCCTTATCTTTGTGATTCCTGGAAGCTGCATATAAAGCTCCAGATGATTTCTTTTGTAAGACAGACTATTATTATTATTATTGAGATTATTTGCAGAGATTGCATAGTATTTGTTTGGTGGTGATTCCAAACACCTTAGGTGGGAAGCCTAAGGTTCTTCGGTAGGACTAATCTAGGTGGGAAGCCTAGGTTGTCCTACATCAAAAAGTATAGTTAATGAGCTAAGAACTTAAAATAATGTTGCTCATGGTCTGCTCAAGACCCCTGATTCCAGTTGTGTACAAGAGTGTTTTGCATTTCTGCATTATAATATCAGAAATTATCAGGACTGCCCATGTGAACGGTAGAAAAATGCTTAAGTCACTCATTAGGTCCGAGAAGCTATTCATAAACATAATTATTATTTTAAATTTATAATGTCTCAGTAAGTCCCAGAAGATATGCATAAACATAATTATTATTTTAAATTTATAATGTGCTCCCAACCTTGATCAGTCCTTCTTGAAATAGTATTTCAATAACTTCCTTCAAAATGGGAAGCAAGCCAGAATGATGCACACCTATTCCACGTTTCAAGAGGGGTAAAATATTTGAAACCTGTGTAAAGATAAAATAAAATTAAAAAAATCAAAAGCTTGAAAATTAATGTAAAACAACAAAAGCCAGATTCATGAACTATTTTCAGCATAAAAACTAGATGTAAAAGGGGCCAAGTCAATGTTCTTGGCTAGAGTGCAGTAATCAAACACATAGTAAAATATAATAAAATTGCCATGATACTTAGTACATATAAACCACAGTAGGTCATCTTCTTACTACATACAATCCAAACTTTGAGCATAATTTCACAAAATTATTCCCTTTCACCACAAAAATTAATCGAATTGAATACTGAATTTTTTTTTTTTTAAAGATTAAAGGTATGAATGTAATAAATCAAGTGAAAAGACTACAACAAGCCAATGTAAAAGGGCACTTCCTTCCCCTAAAAGAATAGGTGGATGATGAAGCCATGATTTCAAGACTCCCAGTGACATGTATAACTTACCAATTAAAACATAGGCACTGAAAATTCAAATTTAAAAATTCATACTTTGCTGGACTCATGTTAGTAACAACAGAATGGCTGAGTTTATCAAAATAACAACAGAATTGCTGCAACTTTTTTTTATAAGTAACGAGAAATTTTATTGAAAAAAGCTGAGTACAGGAAGAAGTACAATCATACACTTAAATCACAATGCTCAAACATATCTAAAAAGGAAAAAGAATGGCTTGCAACTGTTATTACAATGATGCTGAATGTCACAATATTTTACTTCCAAGTAGGATCATTTGGATCTTTTTCATTTTTGTTTCCTTTAAATCTTCTAAAAGGTGCAAAGTCATGCATTTTTTTTAATCAAGTTTGCTTCTAAGTACTTATTATTTAGATATGTGTAGCATCTCTTGAACAGACTGTAAATCGAAGCCTTGAGGCCCCAAAAGACAGAACCCCTAGGAGATTAATAAACTTCGCTACTGAAGCACAACAGCCTGTTAGCCATTTTGTTTCTATCTCCTTCAGCTGGGTAAATCAAGAAGCAAACAAGGCAGCCCATGTGTTAGTGAGATGATCCTTTAGAAGCTCTGTTTTTGGTTTTTTTGGTCCAGCTTCTCTCCGCATTTTGTAGATGTTATCTTGGTAGAGGGGCTGAGGCTTAGATTGTGTTTTGGCTGCTGTTTTGTTCTTCTTTAACAAAATCCTTTGCATTCATAAATAAATAAATAAATAAAAAGCTCCTCCTCATTGTATCTAAATCCATAGATGGGCCACATCATGCCACTATAATTTGATTGTATTTGTTAAATTTAGGTTGCCCATTTTTAAACAAGTACCTATCTTCATTCAAATGCAACCAACGTTTTCCACTTATGCCTCTCCTAGAAACCATGGAAGGTCTTACTGTATTGCAAGATCATCAAAACCCCACTTTACTTGTTTACCAGGAAATAGAAAGGAAATTGAAACATGGACCAAAGAAAAAGAAAGAGGAAAGCAATTGAAACATAGCTACTATATAAAGTTATAAACATGGGGATATTTCATGGTGTGTGTGTGTGTGAGAGAGAGAGAGAAAGAGAGAGGGAGAGAGAACAAATGCATTAAGGAAATTTTTATAACAAAAAAAAATGCCTAAAAATATATAGCACTAAGTAGTGGGCAACTATCCCTGCATTGCACCTGAAGTGATATATAAGGGATTGCATCAATAAAAGCTAATATTCTAAAACCAGCATATTGGCTCAAAAGCACATAAAAACAAACAGACACAGAATAAAAACTTGCCTGAGGCAGCTTCTTATCATCATCTGAAAGAATATCCATAGCACTCCAAAAGATGGTTTCTATGTTCACCTTCTCATCATCCCCATTCAGGTCCAATTTTGCCATCTATAACACCAAAAAGAGTCCAAAACCAAAACCCTAGTTCACAAGTTCTTAATTCCATGTTCATAAAAGTAAAACATGTGATGCATGATTTAAAGAAATATAGACAAACCAAAGTATTATTTCACAGAAACAGTTTGGAGATCCATGTTCAGACACATGCATTAGATTCAGATAAACTTCAAATTTATCTAGTAGTATACACATCCTGATGAATGGTGCCAAAGATATATAAATCAGAAAGTTTGGACCAAAATAACAATGTTCAGTGGAAACGTTTCGAAGTGATTTGCTAAGGGTCATTTAAAAAAATTCAAAAACATAAGAAATGAACATATATATTTGTACATATATATATATTTTGGATACTTCATCCTTTTAATGAAGTAGTCTTTCTCAATAAAAATTTTTCTTACCTATCAAAAAATTCAAGTACAGCACATCATATCAAATGGTTGTGAAGAATGCAAAACTGATTCCAAATTATCTTCCTCTAAAGTCTACTTGAAAAAGAGAATTAAAAAAAAAAAAGACCAAGCTAACAATTGTTAAACCTAAAAAAATTTAAAAAGAAAGGAATCAGGACTCTCACTCTTTTTGCCGCAATGAAGTACAGGTCACAAGAACATGAAGTAATACCTGCATTGCAAGAAATTCGCATTCTCTTTTGCTAAAGCTGAAAAGTATGACAGGATCATATTGACGCTGAATGATCATTTTCACCATCTTGAAGATGTCACTTTCTTCACCAACTCTGCCCATAGCCAATCCCTTTTGCCACTTCCCATTCTCCTTTTTCTTTTCACCCTCACTAGCAGGGACAAGCGAGTTTAAACCTTTCTGAAAGCTATCCTCACGAAATTTTCCCTTTTCATCCACCACCAAGTAAAGACCATCACCTCCAGAAGGGAAAATATAATGCTGAAGAGGTGTTGGCCTATAATCTGTATAAACAATGTGACATGGTTGTTGGTGAACCTGCATTAATATCAGCAAATTAAGTCACATATTTTTCCAGTGAAAAATTCAAATAATACTAAGTAAATTGGATCAGAATGTTTTTTGCGTCAGGGAAATCGCTGGTGATTCAGTAGCTGCACATAAATAATATAAACTAACAAATGTGGAACTTGTAGTATGACTTCTTCCATTCATTCACTTATACACAATATCATAAAGACTCAAATTTCTCGTTCATGTACAACCTAGCATGGAACAAAAGCATCATGCTCATCACATCTTCAGGTGCTTAAAATTAACAATAGGGTTAAAATTGTCAGCCCTGGGATGGTCTTGAGCCCAAACTTTGTGCTTCAGATGGATGCATAGAGAAGCATATATCATAGACAGAAGGAAAGCAATATTCAAGAAAGGATATTGCCAAAATAAGAACTTCTCACAATCTGATGTCCACAAATGGCCCTAAAGTCAAACATCAGATCATAGAAGAGGTCATATTTTGGAGTACTCATTCTAGAAAGTTTGAAGGGTACTCATTCACTTCCTTAGATCTTAAAAACTCCTCATTGAAAAAAAAAAATTTGCATCTTTTTATTTTCTTTGGTTATCTTCCATTGCATACATGTACTTCCTGTAACCAAACCATTTACATTTAACTTGCACCTCAATCAGTCATAAGTAGTTAAATACTTTTCAAAATAAGCAAAAATTATTCAACCAGCCTCTACAAGCTTTTTTTCTTGCAAGCAAATGAACAAGACCAGGAGCACAATATTTATTGGGTCCAACCAAATAGAACTGCAAACTAAAGTCCTGTGATGTTTGTACATGAGACCTTTGTACTCTAGCATAGATTTCAATTGTTCTTTCAGTTCTTCTAATCCCAGATTTTCAAAGAAGATCTATGTCATCTCACTGATCATATTCTGCATGTGTAAACTCAACAGTCCTGTGAGTAATTACAACCATGATTAATCCTTAATCATTTTCTGCATGCAATGTTGTTGAGAGTACTAATATAAGGGAATAATATTCAATCAAGGGAAAATCACCTTAGCAACCCAATCAGCAAATTCCTTTGCATTAGGTACAGTTGCCGATAGGAATACAAATCGAGATTTCTTTGGGGCCATAACGATGCTTTCCTCCCAAACTACACCTCTTTCCTGGTCACGCATGTAATGTACTTCATCAAAAATAATCCAAGCAACCTCTCGCGTAATCTCCGACCCTTTGTACTGCATACTACGCCAAATTTCTGTAGTCATCACCTGAAATTAAATTGAAATTTAGTAATCAATAAATAAACAATGCTAAAAAAGAACAACAAAAATGGACAGTGGCCAAAACACCTACCAAGCAAGAAGCATTCGGCTCAATTGTCACATCACCTGTCATCAACCCAACATCTGAAAACTCTTGTTTGAACTCCCTATATTTTTGGTTGCTGAGCGCCTTGATTGGTGAAGTGTATATGACCCTCTGCTTATTTCGCAACGACATAGCAATCGCATACAATGCTACCACAGTTTTCCCAGCAGAAGTATGGGCTGACACCTGAAAATGAATGGAAATATGAAGTCATTTTTTTATTTTTAAAAAAAAAATCATAATTCTTCGTTAGGAACTCATGCCACTAAAATCCTTGGTCATATGAGAGGAGAGGATAGCCTAAACAATCAAATCACAAGCCACAACTGTCAATACATCGGTAAATCTTTTCAGTCAGACTCTTTTTCCAATATACTATAACTTAAGAGAAAGTTTTGACAAATATATAGTTGGCGAGATTAAATGAATTTGAAATCACATTCCATTTTATAACCCATCCAATCCAACAGGAAAATTATTTAGAATTATTTTTACTTCCAGAACTTGTAACTAATTATATCAGAACTTGTTCTGAATCCCTTAATTCAGAGTAAACATAACCAAGGCTAAAACAAAATAGGTTCCAAGTAACCAAATTGTTCTTAACATAAATCAAATAAAAAATAAAAAAATAATAAAAAAAGCTGCTCCCCCTCAAAGCAAGCATACCTCCCCCTCAAAACAACTCCCCCTCGACATCATCTCCCCCTTTTTGTCATGATGCTTAAAGGGGTCACTCATCTTCATCACTAGATTCTACTATATCATTACCTTAACGGAATGAAGAAGCACCACCAAAAGGTCTCACTACCCTCCTCAAATCATCAATATTATCAGCTATTGAGGATATAACTTGTCCATGTGCCAACTGTGTGTCCATGATCACATTCACATGTTGATTAAGCAACTGCAATTGTGCCATGATAGCTTCAAGAGAGGCGCCCTGTGGCATTGGTGGTGTAGAAGTAGAAGGTGGAGGAACATTTGCTAGTTGTTGTTGTGGTTCATCATCTGAATCTTCATGATCATCCACTCCTAAAGTACTTCGTTATCTCTTATCACCCTTATTTTTGGTTAATTGTGCCTGCATTTTCTTTAGAGTACTAGAACCAAAAACACACCTAGGCTTGAGTTCTATGAAAGGTGTGGGTAGATAGAAGCCTAAATGAATAAGGATATGAGTGATAGAGATAGGCAGATATAGATTATGACAGTAGTCATGAGAGTAATACACACCCAACAAAGACTGACACAAAATGGAGGGAAGATCTATGGGAACATCTGTGTGAAGAGCATAAATGAGATTAGCTCTTTCAATGGTAATAGTGTTACCATGAGAAAGGGGATTGAGATTAGATCCCATGATTTTGTTCAGAAGACAGACGTCATCAGTAAAGCTCACTGTTTCTCTTAAATGTGAACAACGTTGTCCATTTTTTCTCTTAAATGTGAACAACGTTGTCCACTTTCTTATGGCTTCTCTCCAAAAGTGGCCAAATGTTGCCTACTTTTCTCTTAAAATTTGATAATGTTGTCCACTTTCTTATAGACTCACTAAAAGTGGACAACATTTGGCCACTTTTAGTGAGAATCCAATTAAAAAAGTGGACAAAATGCTGTTTAAGTTTCCACTTTTTCTTAATAATTAAACCTATTCAAAATAATAATAATTAATCTTGCAATCTCACGTTTTATAATTTAAAATAATAATAATAATAATAATAATAATAATAATAAAAAAACACAAGCACAACTGCAATAATACACAAAACTTGTGGATTAGTGCTCCACTGGGTTCATGGGACGTGATATACCGGTATTAGTTACCACTGGGTTCAACCTGTTTTTTTTTTTTTTTTTTTTTTTTTTTTGAGGATTACATTGCTTATACAATATTATATAAGAAAGGAAGAGTATTAAAGCCAGTTAAATTATTTAATTTGAAAAACTGATTGGTGTCTTGGTCTGATGATAAAGAGCTACCAGTAGAAGGGAACGCCATAAGTTGAAACTCTTTCTCAAAAAAAAATTATTTAATTTGATATGGTTTCGAGAAGTGACAGAGGACTACGGAGTTTTTGCAAGCAAGCAGTATGAGTCTTTGCTGAAAGGTCGCCTTTGTTCCAGGAGGAGTCAAGTGGTTAAGCGAAGTGCTCGATAAGTGATAAGATTAGACATGGAAAATGTTGTTTGGTTACTAGTTTTTCCTATCCATGTGAAACTACTGTATATTTGTTGACTAGATAAACCAGGTCTTGTATGCCAATCAACGCCGGTTCCGTTAATTAGTTAGTCACAGCTGTGATCATTTTTACCAATTCTCAATCTTTGACGACTGACATCTATAAATAACACAGCATTGCATTGCATTGCATACCAATGCATTGCACAGTTTTGCCTTTGCAACCCTCAAAACACAAGTCAAAATCATGGCTACCAAAACACAAGCCAAGATTCCAGTTGTTGATCTCTCCAACTTGGACCTGAAACCTGGTACAAAAACATGGTTCTCAGCTCGCAAAGATGTTTGCCGTGCACTTGAAGAATACGGTTGTTTTGTAGTGGAGCTTAGCAATAAAATTCCTTCAGAGCTTCACAACACAATCTTTAGCACATTTGGAAAGTTGTTTGAGTTCCCTACAGAAACCAAAATGAAATTCACCTCTGAAAGGCCTTTCCATGGCTATTTCTCTTCTCCTAAGTACGAACGCCTGGTGATTGATAATGCAACCTCCACAGATGTAACTCAAAAGTTTACCAATATCTTCTGGCCCAATGGGAATCATAATGTCCGGTGATAACCTAATCGAAATCTTATCTTCTTCTATTTTTAACTATCATGTCTTTTTTTCTTTTTTCTTAAAAAAAAAAAAAAAAAAAAAAAAAAAAAAAAAAAACCATGTACAACGTAACAGTAACACTTTTTGATGTGTTTTCTCTTGTTTAGCGAAAGTACTGATTCATATGTGAAGCTGATGGCGGAATTAGATAAAATGGTGACAAAAATGGTATTTGAAAATTATGGCGTGGGGGATTACTATGACTCTCACATGGAATCAACTACTCACAGTTTCGGCATTATAAAATATAATGAACCTCAGAAAACTGGGACCAACAATGGCCTTGGCAACCACACGGACAAACACTTTACCACCATACTTCACCAAAATCGTGTAAAGGGTTTGGAGATAAAAACAAAGGATGATGAATGGATTGATTTTGATCCCTCCCCTTCATCCTTTATATTCTTGGCAGGTGATGGACTCCAGGTGGGCAATTACTATACGCAAATTATGGTTTAAATTGCTTGCTCTTGCAAAATTGCTATAGATATTCCTCTCTTTATTTATTTATTTCTTTTTACTATCCTATGTAGGAATATTTAAGAATAAGAGAGTCACACAAAAAAATATTAATTCTATTGATGGAAAATCAATAAAAAAATAAGGAAGCATAATGTATAGAACGTAGTGTTGAATATTTAGTATTGAATTGGATGAGTAATATTTGTAGTTTGTCACGTTTAATTCAAATATATTATTAGTTTCAGTTAGTTTAATTGTTAAAATCCATTATTATCCAATAAGGGCTTGAGATAAAATATTCACCATAACAAAAATAAATTGACATTTTAAACCGATAATAAAGCGCAAGGTTGCTATAGGTTCAAAATTTATCATATTTATAAACAAATAAAATAAATTCAAATATGTTAGATCTTTTAATTACGAATTTGTTGTGATATATTAAAATAAGTCTATAATTTAAACTATGAAGGATTATGATTAGTTTTATTAGATAAATTATCAGAAGTTGGTATTTATCTTATCTTGTTGGAAAATAGCCTTGTGAATTCATAAGCGGACAATAAGCTACCCAAATTTCAAGGTCTAGATTTTCTTCACGGAAAACTTTACTTTTTCTCACTCCTCTTAACCAACATAGAGAAGTAAGATCGAGGTGAATGTTCAGTTACTCGATTCGTTAGCTCCGAACATAGAACTTTTTGGGAAACTAGAGAAAATAATTATTGTATCATTCTACTTTGTTACAAAACTACGTAAATTTGGAAGGAGAGTGTTAATTTATTGTTTTGTCTTAATGGTGTGATCAATTTAAGTATTTTTGCAATCTATATCAACACCGGTTAATTTAGCTTTCCAATATTGTACCAATATGTTATGATATGCTTTACAAGATCATATTCAATGGAATTGATGGATGCGTGTTTTGCTTGACCAAGGTATGGAGCAATGATAGGATAAAAGCTTGCATCCATCGAGTTTTGTTGGCTGAAAATCTTGAGACAAGATATTCACTTGGGTTGTTTTCGCACAACAATAAGACGATATGTGTGCCAGAAGAATTAGTCGATGAAGAGCATCCCTTACACTACAAGCCATTAAATCTTCGTGATTATGCTCAAGAACAAAAAAGACTAGTCGCTTATCAAAAAGAACTTTCTCTCAAAGTCTTTTGTGGTGTTTAAACTCTCAGTCCAAAAAGACGCATCTCTCGGTTGTTATTTCAATGTAGTGTGTGGTCACTTATATGGTGACTTTGGTTTCTTCTAATTTCAAAAGTGTGTAGAAGAAGTGTCTATTTATGGCTTTATTTATAATTTGGCATGTGGTTATTTTCCTTTAAAGGGATTTCAATAAGAGTAATGATAACATAAAAATTTATGTACTCAATATTACTCATAAATAAATATTTGCGATATCAAGAACTTGATGATTTTAATCATCACATTATTGGTTTCCTTACCAGTTTTTTTGCATGTCTTTTCTTTTAATTCTAATCTTACTCACAGAAGTGTCTGTTCATATTTTTCTATCACAAGTGTCTATTGATATTTTTCATTTGAACTTTTAAAGGGCTTTCAATAAGAATATATGTATGAATAAAATTATGTACGGGATATTGCTCATAAATAAATGTCTTTTGAAATCAAGAACTTGATGATTACGTGAATTTAATTATCACATGTTAAATATTAGTATTGATATAACCATGTTGAATATGCTAGAATATATAGGGATGAAAGAAGCATAAAATATAAAATAAGAACATGAAGTTTACATATTTCAGTTTAACGGCCTACGTCTACGGAGGAAACCCTTAAGAGTTACAACTTTAATATATGAGAGTGTAATACAAATCAAGTGTTACAATGAACTAGAACATGGGTATATATAGTAGACTAAACTCTAAACTAATAGATTTCTAGTACAAATAGGAGACTTATTTTCTGCACAATGTATGATTAGGCTTGGGCCTATTACATTGGGCTAATATAACATTATTGATTTTTTAACCATTTTTTTTTTTCATGTCTTTTTTTTATTTAAATTTGTATAATGATACTTAAAAGGTTTCAAAATGATGCTAATAAAGATACAATGGATGGATAATATTGAAGATTAACTTATACCACGTTAAAAATGATAAAATATAGATGTCGAATTAAATCTGACCAAAAAAAAAAGAAAAAAAAGAAGTAGAAGTATAAAACAAAGAATACACAAAAATAGTGAACATGAGAACATGAAACCTTAAAAGTGCTACATTTTTATTATATAAGTGTAGTACAAATCATGTGTTAATATATCAAAATGCAGTACAAATCATGCGTTACAATAAGCCCAACATGGGTATATATTATATATATTAGGCTAAACCCTATAGCTAATAGACTTTTAGTATAAGTATGAGACTTGGCTTGCACAAAAAGTAGGATTAGGCTTGGCTAATATATTGTGTAAGCCAAGTCTCCTACTTGTACTAGAAATCTATTAATTATAGGATTTAGCATATTATATTAGAATAATATATATCTAATAGAAAATAAATTTGGTCCATCCACATGCATGGTTTTTTCTCTTTACATCATTATATGGACTCAATTTGTTGCAAAATTTTACACTCCAAAGTCTAAACACCAACAATGACTCACAACTTGTACTTGGATAAAGACATTGTTAAGTTCAAAAACTTAAAAATGACAGAGTTTACATTCTTAGAGCATTCCCATCAAGGGAGTCAAAATTTTTAGCATTTACCATCTCAAAACACTACTTTTTAACTTTTAACAACTCACTTTATAATACATCATACATCAAAGATTCTATTTTTTTTACCACTTCATTTAAATATTATTTTTTTAATTCTCTGTATGTTTCTTTCTCTCTCTTCTTATCCGCGTCTCTCCCTTTCTCTGAAAACCCACCACTTTCTTTGCAAACCCACACCCACAGCTAGCTGCTGCTAGCCACCACCATCGAAAACAAAAAGAAAAATAAAACCACCTGCCAGTGCCACCATAGCTACAACAATTGCCACTGTCACCACCACCCACAACCATGACCACCAACCACCAAAATCATAACCAAATCACAAACCTAAACCCATAAGCTCATCACCATTCACCACAACAACCGGAAAAAGAAAAAGAAAAACAACCCTCCAAAATCAAAACCAAATCACAAACCCACAACCTCATCACCACCAATAATCGGAAAAAGAAAAAGAAAAAGAAAAACAACCCACCAAAATCACAAACCCAAACCCACAACCTCATCACCACCAACAATCGGAAAAGGAAAAAGAAAAACAACCACCGAGAGAGAGCAAAAGCACATCAATGCCATCGCTTATGGCCTAATCCATACCTACGAGTGAGGCAGCGAGTGAATCGACTTGGTCGAAGTCAAGTGAGGTGGCCAGCCACCAGCCACCACAATTCCAACGACCACCACGCCTATCAAAGACTCATGCCAATCAACTTGATGACCCATGCCGATCTCCCCTCAACGCCGCTGCCCACGCCGGTTAGAGACCCACAAACCCACCAAGTCACAAAATTAAATCACCCCGCTGAAATCAAAACACAGAACCCAAACCCATGAAATGATCAAACCACAGAACCCAGACCCATGAACCCAAACCCACAAAATCAAATCACCCTGTCATCAAGCTCTACCTCCATATCGGCGGCAACACTCCGAAGGCAAAGTGGATTTCGTGTCTAGTGGCGTTTGGGCTTTGAAGTTCTCGACCAACGAACCTTGAAAGGGAGGAGCTCAAACTTTGAAATAGAGAGAAACAAAAGTTACAGGAAAGAGAGAAGAGGAAAGTGAGAGAGGAGAGAGGAGAGAGAAGAAAGAAGAGAAAAATAAAAAGGAAAAAGAAAAAGTGACCGTTGGGAATAAAAAAATAATATTTAGTTTAACACAGTGAGTTATTATTGACAACAGCTCACTATAGCTAGGTATCAAAATTTTTGGCATTTGAAATCTTTGATGTAGTAGGTATTTTTTTGTGTTGGTGGTAAAATTTAGCTTTTAGCATTTTTAGCATCCTTAATGGGAATGCTTTTATGATTTAAACTCTCATTAATCGCATATTCTGCTGTTTGATTGTCATGTAAATAGAAAATATAAAATGATCGGAGTTAGTTTTTTTTTTTTTTTGGTTGTAATTTGGATGTAACCAGAATTTGTAAAGGAGATGGGTTCAAGTTACACCTAGTATAACTCTTATAGAGTTACACCTTTTTTGTACCGTAAATTTCTAATAGATCCAACGGTCAGAAAAATAGCATTAAATAATTTTTTCTTTCCACCTTATTTACCTAATTAATAATAGTTTTTCTCTATCCTCATTTATTACTTTCCATAGATCTCATTGGATTTTGTTTAATGGTGTTCATTTCTTCCTAAAATTTCTGTTGTTAGACAACGTTTTTTCTTCTTTGTTAGACTTGTTTTGTGTTTCAAATGGTTTTGGGGTTTCAGTTTTCCTAATTTCCTAATTCACAAACTCTCTTAAAAAAAATGATAGAAAACATTATGGGTAGAGCACAGAGACAAAGCAAAGCCTCATATAAAACATAACTCAAATCATGTACAATCTTTGCTCCACCCAAAACACCGGCAGTGACACAAGCAATAGTGGCAGAATCTGTCTCATCTGCAGCAATTCGAGAGCAAATGTGACCTAAAAATTTCTTTCTGGAGGGTCTAATCAGCATGGGAGCATGAGAGACACCGAAACTTTTTCTTGCAATCTCGACACAGATGTTTGGTAATCCCACTAGGATGTCCAAATTATGTTCAGTTTTCTTTGAGAATCCAATTAAAAGTGGTTTATGGGACTGGTCACAGAGAACCTCTGTCATGGGTATCCTTAATGTGACCACAGATAGTTTTAGTGATGGAGGAAAGTTTGTCTCTGTGGAGGCTGCAGTTACTCAAGCCCGCTTGATGATTTCTGAAGGGGCTGATATGATCGATATTGGTGCTCAATCTACACGGCCAATGGCCTCTAGGATATCCGCTGAAAAAGAATTAGATAGACTAATGCCTGTTTTAGAAGCTGTTGCAGTATATTGTACGAGCCGGTGTTTTGGGTGGAGCAAATATTGTACAAGTAAACTTCATAAAAAAATCATTTTGTTTTATCTTTTCTTCCTCTACTCAGATCACGGTGAAAGAAAGCAGAGAATTTTGTTTTTTATTGGGTAAGTAAGAGAGAGAAAATAGGTGAGACCGTGAGAGAGAGAAGAAGAGAATTTCCTTTTATATTGGGTAAGTAAGAGAGAGAAAAAAAAGGAGAGAATTAATTTGTCATAAATAAGGAAGAGAAACAAAATAATCATTTAATGCTATTTTCCCAACCATTGGATCTATTAGAAATCTACGGTACAAAAAAGGTGTAACTCTTATGGAGTTACACCAGGTGTAACTTGAACCCATCTCTTTTTAAAGTCCTTGTATATAATATTGTTATCAACTAATTAAAAAATTATAATGACACAGAATATTGACTAATTGACTAGACTTTTTTTTTATAAAACTAATTGACTAGACTTGAATCAAAATAACCCATTAAAAAATATATTAAAATAAACCACATTCGTAAAATTATTCAAACAAAATTATTAGGCAGTGTTATTGCACATTAGTGTGTGCAAATACACACTGCCCTAATACATAAAATTAAGAACGTGTAAAATATGCTATGTGCATTAGTTTTTCCCTTTTCAAGTGAAGTCCGAAGTTATCATTTAGTGCTTTTTCTGATGATAATTTTGGAGTTAGTGAATTTTATTTTATAAAAGATTGCTATCAAACATAATTTTGATTGAAAATACTAAGCTTTTTTTTTTTTTTTTTTTGGGTGTGTGTATATATATAACTTATTAAATAAAAAAGTGTGTATATATATGTGTGTGTATATAATAAAAAAGCGTGTGTATATATGTGTGTGTGAGGTTTTTTTGATAAATATATTAATGCTGCAACTTGACCCTCAAACAAAAATTCCTAACTCTGCCCCTGGCACCAAATGCTTGGGTTATTACTCTGATATCCTTTTTGGACAATACAAACACACTGCAACATGTTATCCTTTGAAAGCCAGTTCATTGTTTTACTCCTTTTTAATATGTCCTCCTTTCTTAAAGATTCGAAGATTATTGTCACATGCATTTGTTTATTGATTAAGCTTTTTGTAATTCTGATACATTCAGAACAATTGCTGTGAACTAATCATATTTAATTGGATTATCTGCTTTGTTAAGATGCTCATATTCAATTGAGCTACAAGTTAAATACAACTCCAAATTTGGAATGTAAAAAGTATACTTTAGTCTTAGAAAAATCTTTAAGTTTAAAACTTTTTTTTTAATGACCCAAGTTCAAAAACATTAAATGTACTGCACAAAAATTTCACAAAGTAACTAAATACCCAAGCCTTAAGCTTGTGATAATGCTTGGCATAAGTACTTTCTGTGATATTGCTTGGTAAAAGTTGCACACTACTGTTTGGCCTCAACCAATATCACAGAGACATACAGATGGTTTTCTTTATAGTTGACTATCAATCATTGCATTTTGACTATTAATCCAAATAGGACAACATCAGTAATAATTATGGTATATTGGGTTCTGTTCCTTTGGACATTTTTTCTATCTTTATCTTAGAATTTTAATCCTGAAGCATCTGCACAAAACTGAATTTAAGCAATAAACAATATGCTGTCCTTCTATTTGTCTGGTGTAAATTCACCAACAGATAGCGTAAATTTACTAGTTATTGTAACATGCAATTTACACTCCTCCATATAAGATGTAAAAATTGATAGGGTAAAAAAAGTTTTAATATTTTTAACCTTTTTATTATCTTTTTTTCCCTCTCAGTGTTTACATCTCACATAAGGGTGGTAACATGTTGCAATAGGATCTCACTCCGCCCACCATTACGAAACCACATCTCACATTTTTAAAGGAGCTCTCTTTTTCACGATTCTGCTTAAGAATCTTTATTTTGTAAATGTTTGTAAAAGCCCTTTTATTGACATGTTTTTTCCTTTTGTAAAATACCCTTTTTGTGCACAGAACACAACACAAAGATGGTAAACAAAAAGAGAGGAAAAGACCAATACCTGAGAGGGTTGGCCAGAATACAACATAGATAGGTTGTAATAATGATATTTGAGTTTGAAGAATATTGTTTCATAAAGTTGATAAAGTGAAAATTCAAGTTCTAGAATTTTCTAAGTGAAAATTCGAAATTTTGTATTTCGATCGGTGGAAATTTTTGCTTGATCAATCGAAATGGTAAGGAAATCTATCTTGGAGTCTTTGCCTATTTCAATTGATGCGCGATTTATGTTCGATCGATCGAAAAGAGCATTCAATCGATCGAAAGGAACTCTCGATCAATCGAGACTCGTAAACCTAAATTTTATACAGAATTTTCGGTAATTGTTTTGAACGTTTGAAAATGTTTCAAGCATTGTGAACGGTTTTATGAAATATTTTAACTCTCCATACGTGCCTTTTGGTAAAATATAACCTTATGGGTATAAATAGAGATTTATGTGCACTTAAAAAAATCCAACAACTTGGACATTCTCCAGAATTGCTATCTGTATAATCCAACGACTTGGTTGAATCCTAAGGACAAGTTTGCGATAACCCTTTAGCAACATTAGTGTTGGAAATAAAGGAGAGATATTACCTGACTTTTCCTTGAAAATTACACAATATGATTTTACCAATAGAGGTGGCGGAGATGAGGCGCGGACCAAGTCACTGTCTTGAGACAAGTCATGCCATTTATGGTATATCCAATGTAGTTAGACAAAGTATTTCTGCACGTTGTCCCCAAGATACAACAGCCTAGCTACCTTTGCTGATTATCCATGCGAGCCTACACTGCTTGTAGGATATAAGCTCTCTATAGTACTTTCTTTTCCCGAAAAATTTAGTAAAAGATAAAATATTTTTGTGAATAGTAAGAACAATAGATGGTAAGTGTTTAGAACAATAAAAAATTGTTTTTGAAAGTCTGTAGCTTTGTAATTCAAAAAAATAATGTATATTTGAAACTTTTATTTCTTTCCATATATATAGAGTTGGACATGTAACTTGTCCTTAGCCAAAGAATCAAAACGTTTGATAATATTTAAATGGTCATAAAGTTATTGAAATCACTATATATATATATATATATTTTTTTTTTTGAGAATCGAAATCACTATATAATCAATAGGTTTCTTTCTTTCTTTCTATATATATATATATATGTTAAATTCTATAAGGATGGGGTGTAAAACCTATGTTTTATACCATCCAATAAGTAATTGCCATGTCAACATTTTACTTAAAATTCAATACATCCTACCACACTTAATAACATCTCAATAAATTCCCAATTTAGTTGGATTTATATATGGGTATTAGAATTGATTGAGTGTGATTGTATTTATTCTTAAATATGTGATAAGATGATGTGACATGTTGGAATTGGAGGGGTAAAACATAGGTTTTACATCACGTCCATATAGAATTTAATCTCATATATATAATATAATATAATATAATAAAAAAACTGGACATGAACTTGTCTTTGCCAAAATCTATATGTTGAAAGCAATTGAATGAAGTCATAATGCTATTGAAAATTAATAGCCCATAAAGTGGCTGAAAATTGAATGTCAATCCATTTAAGACAATTTCAGAATATACATAAATATAGCTATCTATTGAAGTTCATTTTGGAGAAGCCCGATAGCAGGGAGAAGCCCAACAATAGGGGCAGAAAAGAGTTAGTGGATTGAGAGAAAAAAAACCATTAAACCCAAATGGCAAGAAAATGGATCATAG
The DNA here is from genome assembly GCA_030021035.2 of Notholithocarpus densiflorus. NCBI lineage: Eukaryota > Viridiplantae > Streptophyta > Magnoliopsida > Fagales > Fagaceae > Notholithocarpus > Notholithocarpus densiflorus. The sequence goes on along the minus strand of JARYZH020000009.1, from coordinate 7,276,144 downwards.
GCCCATAAAGTAAATAAATGGGCTTTGAAGAAAGCAAATGGGTTTAAAGGAGCCCAGAGAAAGAAGTAGTAAACCCATGCGCATTATGTGATATAAAAAACTAAGAATGGGCCATAGCAGGCCCAAAGTAATAAAGTAAGAAAGTAAGGAGTTGATGGAAAGCCCATGAGCTCCAAGGATGAAGGATACGGTAATTGGGCTAGGCAAGTCCAAAAGAATTAGTAAAAGCCCATAAGAATGTAGAATTAGAAAATGGGCCGAGTATACCCAAGGAGAAAGAAATGGGCCAAAGGAGCCCACAAGCAATGTAATGAGTCAAGAAAGCCCAAAGTAGCATAAGTATAAATCCAATGACCATACTGGGTCATTGTAACCTGTTGAAAGAAGAACATGCAGCAGGCTCAAAAGAGACCCAGCAAGCACGGATCAAATAACACCACGATAGAAATAGCAAAGTGGCATGGCAGGAATGGTAGCAGGATTATGGAAGGAGCAAAGAGTGGGCTAAAGAGAGGAAAACTCACAATCAAGCAAGACCCAGCCCTTGAAAGGAGCAAGCCAATAAAGAATGAATGAATCAGAAAATAGTTCATACCATAAGAGATTAAGGATGAGTGGCAGAATGCATAGATGAACCTCCAGGCCATGGTAAACGCATGAGCAGCGAACAAGCTTTAGACGTACACGAAAGTGGAGCACACGCAAGGCCCAAGCACCACCAACCTGTACCCAACCAATACAAGAGTGGTGGGTCATGGATCAGAGGTAAGAGAGGGTATGGTCTGGCGGTGGGGAGAAGGGAAAGTCTATTTAGGAGTTCCCACTTAGATTTTTTTGGGGGAAATGTCCTGTTGGGATGACATACCACCTAAAAGAAGGAAGGATGAGTTGGAACCACTAGGTGCATGCCATCAGGAATAGCAAGAGAGAATACCCACACTGTGGTGGATAAGAATGCCACGGTGAACAAGCAAACAAAACGGTCTTCTTTGTCTGGTAATGGGGAGTGGCACAGCCAGCACAGGTAAGTGGTGGTAGTTGGGCAGCTGACAAACCAGTGGATATAACATGTTTCTTATATCATTCTTTTCCTACTTTACTTAAGGATTCCTTATTTATTTTGTCTAATAGAAAGCGTATTGCCTTTATTGTCATATTGTATGTGTCTGCCATAACTCTTCTGTAACAACTTCACTTGCCATGGGCATGTGACCAAAGTTTCGGCAAACGGGGCATAGTTTGTGCACAAGCCGGGTCAAGGTGAGTTGCAATTGGACCGGTCCCAACTCTCTTATCCAGAACACTTGAGCCTCAGTACAGCAGGAGGCAGTCCAGCCCAAAATCACAAAAGGCCCACCATACTATCTTTTTTGACTTTCCATTAAACCAAATAGTAAACACTTTTGTATCTATGGTAACTTATTATAACATAAAATAATTCAGCAATAGTTGTATATGTAAATGTTGAAAAACCTTCCATACATAACATTACTATATCATATTCAAATAAGAACGTTTGAATACAAAACCTTTAGAATGGAAAGTATATATTTGTAATAAAACCAAATATGCTATTAATGATGGTATTAATATCACGTTAGTGTTCAGAAATTTCCTAATTAAAAATCATTGACAATAGCTATTCAAATTTTGAATTATATATGAGTTTCAAAATTTAGCAATCAACGTATTTGACATTAAGGGATAGTTAATTTTCTCAAATCACATAAATGAGTATTAAAATAAATATGATATTTTTTATAAAAATATCCAACAATGTGGGGGCAAATATTGTCTAAAGAAATTGATATTGTGCTTCAAAGTTATTTATTTTCCATTTGTCTTTTGCATTGAGATTGTTCTTCCATCATTACTCTATGCAATATCCCCACAATGGGAAGGAGCAGCAGCAAGGCGCCGTTGCACTAGTGGCAGTGCGAGGATGGCATCGCGTGAATTCTTTTTAGCTTCGGTTTAAGTGCTTCAGTGTGCAAGTATTGCATCGTGAGGGTTTACTGATGTATAAATAATGTTTTTATAAACTTTTTTTCAACATCAAAAACTTTGCCACATCACTTAAAAATTCCCAATCATTGTTCCATTAGTTATATAGGTAGGGAGACAAACAACAACTAACAGAAAGATTAATAATGCTCCTTTTTTAAATTTTGGGAATGAATAGTGCTCACCTGAAATTTGAGCAGCAAAAATGGCCAATAAGTAACGTAGTAAAAGATTTAGGTGACCAGATTTACTATGCAACACATTGCCAGGGCTTAACCAATCAAGGACATGGATTTATTGTGGATAAAATTCCAGCGCACATATACGAAAGCTTCTTGTATTAGTTTACGGAGAAATTATACAGTTCTTTAGTGGACCACGTCACTTGTCTACCATTCCACTAAAAGGCTCCCACTTGTTTAAAATTGCTGAGTCAGTAACCAGTTTCTGTTTAATTTTTTTTTTTAACTCAGCAATTTTAAACAGGTGTGAGTCTTTTAGTGGAATGGTGGACCACGTCATTTGTCCACCATGTGAACCTTATAATTTCTCTGGTTTATGCCAACCTCATCCAAGTTTGCAAGGTGTCATGATTACACAATTTTAAGTTTATCCCAACTTATTAAATGCACATGCGCGCGCACACACATACACAAATGAAATCCAATAATTGGTATGTATAACATTTCTTATAAATTACCTGTTCATTTCCAACGACAAATATCTTAGCAAAACTAAAACAAACATAAAGAAATAAAAATAAAAGAAAAACAATTATGATTTTTAATGTTCTTCCCAAAATTGCTGATGATGTGCCATCCTGAACCAATGCTAATCAGTAATCACCTCATCTTGCTCTCTACAAAGAGACCTCCGTAAATATAAGGAGTTGCAGATTAATTTGTGATGCTTCTACATCCCTAGGCAGCATTAAAAGAATTCATTTTCCTGGTAAACTAAAAGTACAGAGATGCTGCAAAGACAATATTCCTCTTGATCTTAGAGACAGCCTCTTCAAATTTTGATTCAAGCTCGGTTTCTCCAATAGATTTTGCTGCTTGTAGGAGCTGCTGAAGAATTTCCTCCAGTCTACGAATTGCCCGAATCAAAATGCCCTCAAAAACCTGTGTAATTTCCGTTATCTCATAGAATTTGGATCCTTTTGACCAAGCATACACGGCCTCCATGATATCAGGCCGAAATGAACTCACAAAGCTCTCAACATCAATTTGAACCTGAGATATAGAAGAATTCAATAAACATTTCATTCAGTTGTTTGATCGAAAAGATATACTCAGCTATATTGCAATTCCAAATTAAAGCATGCCAGTCATGTACGAAGCAAACTATTAAAAAGTGTCACAAGGTTGGTGGAACATAGAGTAGAGCATATATAGTTGTCAATATCATACAATATTCGATGAATAAGAAAAAGTCTAAAAATTAGGATTTTAATTAATAGATGAATTTGATTCTCAAAAAAAAAAAAAAAAAAAAAAAAAAATTAAAGAGATGAATAAGTGTTAAAGTTTTATTGGTGGAATATAGAGTGAAGCATAGCTGTTAATATGGTACAATATTCAATACGTATCGTATTGTGTACAAAAAGTTCATATTGTAAGGGCATATTAGAAGTGCTCATGAATCCTATGTATTGTATGAATTGTATTGCGTATTGTAAAAATCGTATTGCATCGTTGATTCGTATGGTACATATCATACGATACATAGACATGTAAGTTAAAAATGAGTTTTTGTTACAATTTGTGGTTTTATTTGATTTAAACTGGTTGTTAGACTTATCTTTAACACAAAATTATTGTGTTACTTTATTGAATCCAATAAAATAACATGTCCATGAGTTTTTTTTTCCCCCTTTTCTTTTTTTCCTACAAAATTTGGACTGCACACTTGACACTTCATTTTCATATTTGCAAATTTATTTTTATACTATGAATAATGTATTAAATGATAATATAATTATTTTTATTTTTTTAATTATTGTTATAAGTCTAAATTGATAGGCCAAGAATGTATTGACCCATTGTGATGAATTAGCCAAGTTAATTAATTAATCCGATTAACATGCAATACGCGTGGTAGCATAAACAAATCACCAACTAAGTTAAAATGCAGCGGAAAATAAAGTTGACACGGTGATTTGTTTGCAAATGGGGAAAACCTTCAAGGCAAAAATCCCACCGGGTGATTTTAAGGTCACCACTCCCGATAATCCACTATTATCACAATAAGCGGTTACAAGTAAAGGAATCCCAGTACCTTATACCAACCTACAGTTGAACTCTTACCTCAATACCCAATTGGACTTGTTCTGTAGTGACAATCTCTCATTTTAATGCACAGCTCCCAGTACGTGACTAACCAATCAATGCGCGGATCTCAGTACGCGGCTTACACACCAACTTGAGAAGGATGTTGGCTGCAAAGTTCTTCAGTTCATCAACACGATGAAAATCATGAAGTTCCTTGGTTACAAAACCCTACACCGTATAAACGCAGCAGCTTCTTGAATAGAAAGATGAACTAGGGCAAATTGTCTCCGATCACAATATGCTGGTGTAAAACCTTTGCATCAAGTTGTACCCACTTGCATCAGCTGTGACGGCCCTTAAAATAATCCTTAAATATGTTTAGGGTTGTGAGAATAGAAAGCCCAAACATGTATACACGGATTGGATGAAAATCAAAACTGAAAATCTGATTTTCATAAATCTCGATAAATAGGGTATCTATCGAGTAGTTGTCGAGCATCGGGCAAAAGCTGCCTTTTAAACCTCGATAGATGCTATCTGTTGAGCTAGCTGTCGAGTTTTAAAATCCAGCACTTATTCACTTGATTCTTGGACAAATTTGTATGGCTTTAACACTTGGACTTGAAATCTTGTTCCTTGAAGTATTAAACACATCCTAGATCTACCCAATTACAAGTAAAGTGCGTTTTGTCAAAGGATTAGCCAATTCTACATTGACATATGTTCCTAACATGATTCATATATGTCCTAACAATCTCCCCTTTTGACAATCCGTGACAAAACCACAACAAATAAATGAATATATGAGAGAAGTCATAAATCACTCAACTCATATTCACTTGTTGAATACAATAAAATCTATCCTAACACAAACTCTTGAAAAACTTTGCAAGAAGAGAGTTCATGGCAAGAAAGACTTTGACAACCTGTATTTCTAAAACACTTTTAAACAAAACTCATCACGGCATCTTAGTGTGAAACAGAAATAAAAGATTGCATACAAATAATAAGAAGTATGTGCATAAAGAGAGAAAAGAAACAACACATAAAAAGATAGGTGAATAACTTACATCAACATATATATATATATATATATATATATATCAAAAGATAAGTACAATGTATGTCAAATGGTCACAAGACTGATGTACATGAGGTAAATGTAAAAGAAAGAAAAGAAAATACATAATAACCTCACTACATCCCTCAAAATATAAACACTCTCCCTATCACAAAAAAATGTCACATGCTAACTCTTCCCCTAAATATATGACTACTCTCATCCCAAAACTACTTCCCCTTTTTGTCATGAATGACAAAGGGTAAGTAACTCAAGCAGTCATCGTGTCGTCACCGGAAGAGCTAGCATCCTCATCCTCAACATCATTGTCGTCGAAGTCACCATCATCGTCCTAGTCCTCAGATGCCTCTAGAGAAGGAGAGGGAGACTTTACGAAACTACCAAGGCGAGCCTGCTGTCAAGCAATATAGCCGACATGGGTGTTCACCTGACACAACTCATTACTGAGTGTGTCAAGGCGAGCATCCATGTGTTGAAGTTGCGTCATGACCGCCTCGAGGGTCACACCACCCGCCGATGAAGAAGGAGCGGATGAAGAAGGAGCGGAAGAAGCCGAAGGAGTCGCCATTTCAGTCCGTGGCTGCTTCAGTAGAAGCTGGACCTCGCTCCGTCTAACGGTAGCAGCGTTTATGGCACACATATGAGAGAAGTGTGTAAACTCTAGATAGGAGACAAAAAAATGGTGAAGAATCCGCGTGATAGCCGAACCTCAGATGCCTTTGAAGAAGGAGAGGGAGACTCTACGAAGCCACTAAGGCGAGCCTGCCATCGAGCAATACGGCCGACATGGGTGTTCACATGACACAACTCATCATTGGGTGTGTCAAGGCGAGCATCCATGCGCTGAAGCTGCATCATGACCGCATCGAGGGTCACACCACCCATCGATGAAGAAGGAGCGGAAGAAGCCGGAGGAGTCGCCATCTCAGTCCGTGGCCGCTTCGATCGAAGTTGGGCCTCGTTCCGTTTAACGATAGCAGCGTCTATGGCACACATAGGAGAGAAGTGTGTAGACTCTGGATAGGAGACAAAAAAATGGCGAAGAATCCACGTGATAGCCAAAGGAAAAATGAGCTTATCACGCGTCACCGTATCCTTATAGACATCTATAAGGGAGAGGATGAAGTGAAAGGGAAAATCAATGGTAAGTCCCTCAAGAAGGGATAACAAAAATTGAGCACGAGGCTCTGTGATAGAGTTATAGTGAGACAATGGATGGAGAACAAATGTCATCACCATGTTAAGGAACCTCGGACCTTTTGCAAAGCTCGAGCAAGGGGTGTTTTCACGGTCACCCCAAGATGAAGGTATCTCACAGAAGCAAGACAAGAGTTTGTCTTTGGACACAATCCAAAGACGATCATAGCCAGGGTAGTCAACAAACTCTACCCTCGGTACATGTAGCACTTCAGATATAAGATCCGAAGTGACTACAATGCGCATACCTCGAACACGAGTGACAAAATGAGGTACAGAATAGTCAATTCCGTGCATGTTGGAGTAAAACTCCTGTATGATCACGAAAAGACAAGTGACCGGGATGCCACATAGTGACTCCCAACCTCTACTATAGATGACAGTGGGAAGGTTTGTATCGGAAAAGTCCGATAGAACGACTTAGCATTCCGAATAAATGTCGCGTCGTAAGAAGTTCTCCGAAAATTCCTTTCTGGCTTTGTCATCACGGAATTGGATGTGAGATGGAGTAAAATTAGCGGGGGAAGAAGAAAAAGATGCCTCGGAATGAAAAAGGTTCCGAGACGGAGTAGATTTTCGTTTAGCTGCCATAAAGCAACTAACCGAAAGAAAGAAAGAGGGAGAGAGAAAGACACGCAGAAAAGAACCAACACAAATCAATATCAAAATAAAGATAAATGAAGGTACGTATGCATGAAAAATGTATGAACATGTGACATGCAAAAGTAAAAACATCATGGGCTCAGCCCAATCCAAACCTACCAGCACATATCATTTCAACATATTAAGCACACATCTAAAATGCATGAATCATTGTTAAAATGCAAATGTGATGCAATGCATGATGATTTAAACTCATTTAAACAAAAACCAACTCAAAAATTTTGTGAAAAAACTCATTAATTTTGAAAAACCCCAAAATTTTCAAAAAAAATCCCAAAAGTTAGGTCAAAAAGATGAAATGCATGAAGAATGAAGGATTAAGGACCTTTACTAGAGAAGAAAAGCTTGATCTAGGCCGAAAAGCTTCTGGGTTTGAGGTTTAGAGAGAGAGAAAGAGATGAGTTTGGGAAGGTGAGGAGACACGTTATGTCAAGAGAGATCGGGGAGAAATGAGAAAAATGTCGCGCTGACCCTATATATAGACATCCACGATTCTCGATGGATCGAGAAGTGTCGAGAATTAAAATTTGCCAGAAGAAGCTATTGAGGAGCTATCGAGAGGTGTCCACAGCAAAGTGACCTCGATGGATCGAGCAGCTATCGAGAATCTATCGATCTTACGGAAACTTCCTCGATGGATCGAGAAGCTGTCGAGAAGATATCGAGACAAATTCTCAAAAACTTAGATGGATTAAAATTGCGATAACAGCTATCGAGAAGGAAGATCAAGAGGCTCGATAGATAGCCTAGCTGTCGAGAGGTATCGAGAAGCTATTAAGATTGCTCAAAAACAGTTTTTTAAAGAAGAGAAAAACACAGACATGAATGTAATCAAACATGCTACTCAACCAAAGATCCAAACAACATTTTAAGCTCTCAAAAACATCTCTTAACAATAAAAATGTCAAGCATTTAGATCCAAAACACACACACACACTAAACAAATCTAACCAATTTTATATTTCAAAAATAAGTCAAGACAGTTTAGTGAGATACATTAACACATGTATTCCTTGTGATGGCTAAATCACATTGTACTTGCACATGTATCAAGAGTAGCAAAGAATATTGCGTGTTGTGTGTGAAAAATATCGCAAGAGTGCATAAGTGTCTACATGTTATGACGATTTGAGGTACATCATATAACTCTCACATCTCCTAGAAGACACGCTTGCAATCATATATAAAGCATTTTGATTCTTTTTGCTTTTATTTTTCTTTGCATATTTTTCTTTTGAGCAAACCATGCATGTGCATATAAGAGAGAGAAAAGAAATACCCAATTATGTTAAGCTTTTGACATTGCACTTTTGCTATGCTAAAGCATACAGATGTCATTTCATGATTGGTGGGCAACAGTGGTGAGATGGTTATTTATGCCTTTCTCTTAGGATTTTCTAGTCCTTCTTGTCAAAAAGCTTATTTACTTAGTTGTGCATAAAGATGCTCATCTAAGCTACAAAAGATACAAAGTTTAGAAAACTTAGTTTCAATGGCCATCCAAGGTACACAAGTATCAATGTACACAAAACACACACTGTTTTTGTATTTTTCTGATTTTTCAATTTTTTATTTTTTATTTTTATGAAACACAAAATAAAATAAAACTAAAAATAAACAAACAAAAACATGTTAAACAAAGCAATGCATAAAACTAGACTAACTCAAAAACAAGAAAGCAAAACACACAAGTAATGCATACTCAAAAACAAGAAAGGGGAGAGAGAGAAAAAAGTGACTAAATCACTTGGAGCCTTTTTCCTTCCACACATTGGAAGAACCTTTCCGTTTTGCAAACCCTTAATCCGGCGGTGAGGGGGAAGAATTGAAACTGTTCAAGTTCGAAAGGAATATGAGGGCTTTGAGTAGATCTCCAAGAGGACTAAAAGAGGATGGAAACTGATTCTGGTTTCCTGATGAGATCATACTGTTGCTCTGTTGAGTGGCTAACCACTTATAGCAATTTGGTCGAGTATGTCCAGCTGCTCCACATTGATGACAGAGATGCTGCTTCTTCTATTTAGGCTTTTGATTGTTTCCCTTCTTAGCCCTAGGGTTTTTAGTCTCTTTCTTATTCAGCTTAGGAGGTGCTCCTAAGATAGATTTTCCCTTATCTATGTTCTCACTAGCTAAGACGGTTTTGACATCATTGTTCTCAGATTTAACATTATTAGTAGGAGAAACAAACACAGTAGTACTAGTAGAAGCAATACTAGGAGAAGAGAAATCATACCCTAAACTAGTTCGATCGGAAGCAGATTTCTGAAGGCTGAGCATTTCATCAAGTTTTGCACTCGAAGTCCTCTCCAACTAAGCTCTGACTTGAAACAGCTCCGCTTCAAGCTACTTGGTCTTCTCAACCAAGAAATTATTCTCAAATCTCAGTGCTTCAATGGTCTGATTGGCTTCATCAAACTTCGTAGAGATTTCTTCTCGTTTAAGCTCCACATCACTGAGCTTCTTGATGGCCAACCTATACAACTCCTCATGCTTTTCCAAGACCTTGTATAATTTTGCATAGGCTGTGTGGATGTCATCTTGTTCATCCATCTTCTCAAATTTAGACTCCACCAAGTCCTCTTCTTCATCCACATCTTTAGCAATCCACTCAATAGGATTTACAGTGGCAGTGAAGGCATTTAGGATTCTATCATCCTCATTATCAGAATCATCTTCAGGCTTGGTGTCGCTTAAAGTAGCAGCAAGTGTCTTGCTCTTCCCAATGGTCTTGAGATACGTAGGGCACTCTTGTTTTATGTGACCGAAGTCTTGACACCCAAAGCACTTTGGTCCTAAGGGAATAGTGTACTGACCGTCATCCCTAGCATCCTTCTTTCCTTTGTCTTGGTTCTTGAACTGAGACGAATTGGACTGCTTGCGGTCTTTGTCAAATCATTTGGCATTGGCATTCTTCATAAACTTTTTGAATTGCCTAGTGATATAGGATTTCATCTTAAAATCTTCATCGTCTGAAGACTCATCAGTGTCACTACTCTTAGCCTTCAATGCCATGCTCTTGCCCTTACTAGATTTTCCAATCCTTGTCAAACCCAACTCATAGATCTGCAGATTGCCAACCAGCTCTGTCAAAGGAATTTTGTCAATATCCTTTGATTCCTTAATCGCGGTGATCTTGGCACGAAATCTCTCGAGTAGAAATCTGAGCACCTTTCGAATAATCTTGGGTTCGGCAATGGTTTCCCCAAGATTAAAGGCTGAGTTCACTATGTCCTTGAGCTTGGCATAGAACTCATCGAATGACTTATCCTCCTCCATCTTAATCTCTTCAAAGCTCGTGGTAAGCCTCTGAAGTTTCGAATCCTTGACAGCCTTGGTTCCTTCATAGGTTGTCTAGAGGATGGTCCATGCTTCTTTTGCAATTTCAGTGGAAGATGTATTCTTAGACTATTTATTCGTGACTGCATTGAATAAGGCATTCAATGCCTTGTTGTTGAAGTTAGCTGCTTTGATCTTTGCATCATCCCAATCAGCCGGCGCTTCCTTAGGCTTGGTCCAGCCTATTTCCACAACTTTCCATACTTTCTCATTTAATGACTGCAAGAAAGCTCTCATGCGTACTTTCCAGTATGCATAGTTAGTACCATCAAATAAAGGAGGTATAATCAAAGATTGTCCTCTATCCGTGACAACAGTGGTCAATGGATCACACAGCAAATATTAACCTTAATCAGAGTGTGCCTACTTTGATACCACTTGATAGACCAAGAATGTATTGACCCCTTGTGATGAATTAACCAATTAATTAGCCAAGTTAATTAATTAATTCAATTAATATGCAATATGTGTGGTAGCACAAACAAATCACTAACTAAGTTAAAATGTAGTAAAAAATAAAGTTGACACGGTGATTTGTTTACGAATGGGGAAAACCTCTAAGGCAAAAACTCCACTGGGTGATTTTAAGGTCACCACTCTCGAGAATCCACTATTATCACAACAAGCGGTTATAAGTAAAGGAATCCCAGCACCTTATACCAACCTACAGTTGAACCCTTACCCCAATACCTAATTGGACTTGTTCTGTAGTGACAAACCAATCAATGTGCGGATCCCAGTACGCGGCTTAGACACCAACTTGAGAAGGATGTTGGCTGTAAAGTTCTTCAGTTCATCAACATGATGAAGATCATGAAGCTCCTTGGTTACAAAACCCTACGGCGTACAAATGCAGTAGCTTCTTGAATAGAAAGATGAACTAGGGCAAATTGTCTCCGATCACAATATGCTTGTGTAAAACCTTTGCATCAAGTTGTACTCACTTGCATCAGCTGTGACGGCCCTTAAAATAATCTTTATATATGTTTAGGGTTATGAGAAAAGAAAGCCCAAACATGTATACATGGATTGGATGAAAATCAGAACTGAAAATCTGATTTTCATAAATCTCGATAGATAGGGTATCTATCGAGCAACTGTCGAGCATCGGGCAAAAGCTGCCTTTTAAACCTCGATAGATGCTATCTGTCAAGTTAGCTGTCGAGCTTTAAAATCCAGTACTTCTTCACTTGATTATTGGATAAATTTGCATAGCTTTAACACTTGAACTTGAAATCTTGTTCCTTGAAGTATTAAACACATCCTAGATCTACCCAATTACAAGTAAAGTGCGTTTTGTCAAAGGATTAGCCAATTCTATATTAACATATGTCCCTAACATGATTCACATATGTCCTAACATAAATAGCTAGACTTCCAAGAAGAAATACAAAGAAAAAATTATTAGAATAAAAGGCAAGAAAAAGCATAGTAAATATTGCTAATGATGAAAAAAATGCCAATGTAGAAATAATTATGCAAGATGATGAACATGATGTTAACATTGACTTAGATAGAGTTGATTAGGGAAGATAATGAAAAAAAAATATTTTGGCTCATATATCATGTATTATCACTTTTGAGTTTAATCAATTTGAATGTGTATGTTATCTATACCATTAATAACATAATTCGCTATTTGGGTTTCATCATTTTGCGTACTAAAATATCCTCACACAAATTCTTAAGCTCTAAAAAATAACCCTATTGTTTAGTTAAATAGTTTTAAATTTAAAAACACAAACTGGTTAAAAGAGTAATTTACTATTTTTTAAAAAGTTCCTAAGTTTTAGGCTTTCAAACTTTTTTCAACTCTCACGTACAGAAATATCCTAAAAATTCCTATATTAAAAAAAAGAAATATCCTAAAAATTAGGACATTATCTCTACCTCACTTTTAAACATTATTTTACTAAACCCAAAATAAAAAATAAAAAATAAAAAAGAGTCTCATTGCATGCACAAAGTGCGTGTGACGAGTCTAGTTATTAATATATGTTAATTTGATTTATTTAGTTAGTTTGGCTAAATATTATTATATACGTGATGATTGAATTGGTTATTAGTTGAATATTCTCAATTTATAATGAATATAGTAATATACCTTTTATATATGTATATCTATAATTTTTTTTAATAATTTTATTTAGTATTTGTATATCTTATGATACATGATATGATACAATATACGATACAGAAATATAAAAAATCGATGCACGATATGATTCATGATATTCATCAACTAGTTGCACTCGTAGATAATATTTCTAAATAAGTATGGCGTTTGTGTTCTTTCTTCTAACCAATCACCAATATGTAATATTACTTTCTTTTTCTGCGTTGCCATAGCTGAACGGGTTGGCCATAACAGTATCAGTACCCGGTCTGTCAAATGGTATATGTTGGTATGTTTTAGCATCAAAGCACCAAAATGGCCCATTACCCAATCTTCCAATTGTAACAAAATTTACAATTGTGTTACAGTACCATCCTAAATTTATGATGGCACTGTAGTTCAATTGCAAAAATAAAATATTCCTTTTTATTCATTCTTTCTCTTTCCTCTGTCTCACTTCTCTCTCTGTCTCTCGTCCAAGACCCTCCTCTTATCTCAACCTCCCTTCCCCTCTCTCTCTCTCTCTAGTTGAGGGCACAAAGGTTGCCTTATCTCTCTCTCTAGTTGAAGGCGACGGCGTGGATTGGCATGGGTTGCTCTCTTTCTCGTCGTGGATCAGTGAATTGACATAGGTTGAAGGCGGCGATGTAAATCGGCTTGGGTTGCTCTCTCTCTCTCTCTCTCTCTCTCTCTCTCTCTCTCTCTCTCTCTCTCTCTCTCTCTCTCTCTCTCTCTCTCTGTGGATCAGTGTTTGGTGTATTATTTGGGTCAATGGGTGGTGGCAGCGTGGTGGGCATGGGTCAGCATGGGTTGTGTGTCTAGGTCGTCGTGACTTATCTCTTTCTTTGCTTTCTTGGGCAAGATAACCAAAGGTTAACTCTTTTTGGTGCTTTCAATGATTTTTTGGGTAAATCGGCTGGTTTGATTTGTCTTTGAGAATTGGCTGAATTGGGTGGTGTGACTGGGAAGCTTGGCTAAATTGGGTGGTTTGATTCTATTGGTAAATCGGTTGGTTTCTCATTCTTTGATTTGTCTTTAAGAATTGGGTGGTGTGACTGGAAAGCTCGGCAGTGGGGTTTAGGTTTTGGGTTTGTTGTGATTTGCTGGGCTGATTTGGGTGGTGCATCAGTTGTGGGGTGGTGGTTGTGTTGTTGATGATAGTGGTGGGAGGTTTTGTTGTTGGTGTTTGTTAGGACATATGTGATTCAATGTTTGGAACATATGTCAATATTTTATGTAATTGGCTAATCTTTTGACAAAACACAATTTACTTGTAATTGGGTAGATCTAGGATGTGTTTAATACTTCAAGGAACAAGGTTTCAAGTTCACGTGTTAAAGTCATGCAAGTGTGTCTAAGAATCAAGTGATAAAGTGCTAGATTTTAAAACTCGATAGCTCGCAACAAGTGAAGAAGTGCTGATTCATTAAAACTCGATAGCTAGCTCGATAGCTCGCAACAGATACAAAAATCAGTTTTTCAGATCTGATTTTCGGCCCATGCTTATGTATTTGTGTAGGGTTTCTTTTTTCACAACCCTAGACATATATAAGGCTTATTTTAAAGGCCGTCACATAAGAGAATACAAGGAGAACATATGCAAAAGGTGACCGGTGCCTTATTCTTTCTGAAAAAAGATACTGCGTCTTTTGCGCCTTAGGGTTTTGTAACCAAGTGCTTCTTGATCTTCATTGTTGATGAAGTGAAGAACTTTGCAGCCAACATCTTCTTCAAGTTAGTGTGTTAGTCACGTACTGGGAGCCGTGCATCATTGGTTAGTCACGTACTTGGATCCGTGCAAAAAGGGTGGCATTCATATATTGAAGAGTTTAGAGGTTTTGAAGCGGTAGGAGGTTTTTACTGTAAGTTCATCTACGGGGATTGTAGAGTCTAGGGACAAAGGTTTTATACTAGATCTGAAACTTCTCTTTATTATAGTGGATTTTTTTTCGGGAAGGTTTCCCCCCAGGTTTTTTACTGTGAAACTAGTTTGTTTCATTGATTTTTCTAGGTCATCATATTTTGTCTTATTTAATTTTCCACTATGCATAGTTTTGACATGATATTGATGTTTGTTGGTTTTAACAAGATTTGTTTATAATAGATCTAATTAACAACTTAGGTTTAAAACTTTTTAATTCTATCAACTGGGGTCTAAATTTCCTAACAAGTGGTATCAGAGTGGGTACACTCTGATTGGATTAATTTCCTAAGTGTGATCCTTAACCCTCGTTGTCATGGATCATGGACAATCTCTTTTGATTTCTCTTTTATTTGATGGCACTAATTATGCGTGCTGGAAAGTTTGTATGAAAGTTTTTTTGTAGACTCTAGGTGAATAGGTATGACAAGCTGTTGAAGTTGGCTAGATTAAGCCAAAGGAAGCGCTGGTAGATTGGGATGAAGCAACAATCAAAGTGGCAAATTTCAACAGTAGGGCCTTGAATGCTTTGTTTTGTGGGGTAACCAATGAGTAATTCAAGAAAATATCATCCACGGAAGTTGCCAAAGAAGCATGGACCATTCTTGAGACCACCTATGAAGGTACCAAGGCAGTAAAGACTGTGAAGTTTTAAAGACTCACTAGTAGTTTTGAAGAAATAAGGATGGAGGAGGATGAGACCTTTGATGAGTTCTATGCTAAACTTAAGGATATTGTGAATTCTGCCTTCAACCTTGGAGAATCCATAGCAGAATCCAAAATTGTTAGGAAAATCCTTAGGTCCTTACCTGAAAGATTCCATGCCAAGATCACTACCATTGAAGAAGTAAAGGACATTGATCAAATTCCTTTGAGTGAGTTTGTAGGAAACCTTCAAACCTATGAGATGGGATTAGGTTTAATGGGAAAATGTGGAAAGAGTAGAAACTTGGCTCTTAAGGGTATAGAGGAAGAGATTGAGGACTCTAAAAATGAAAGTGAAGATGAAGATGAAGATGATGATGAGGATGAGAATCTAACTTTCATAATTGATGAGATTATCAAGCTTCTTCAATTTAAGAAAAAGGGTAAGGGCAAACCTTCTAGGAAATCTAAATCCTCAAGGAAGGGCAAGAATGAGAAACCCCTCATCCAATGCCATGAGTGCAAAGGTTTTGGTCATATGAGGATAGAGTGCCTAAACTACCTTATGAAGGAAAAGACTTATGAGTTAAAAGATAAAGTGTTGGTTGCTACTTTGAGTGATACTGAGAATGACTCTTCTGATGAGTATGTGATGAATGTAGTCATGTTATGGCCTTTGCTGCCTCAACCGATAAGGTGATTGTGGAGAGTGCTAGTGACAGTGAGGATTCTTCTGATGATGAAGTACCCAAGAAGATGACCCTTCAGGAAGCCTATGATAAGCTATGCACTGAATTTATAAAATCTGAAAAGACTTCTCATATTTGTAGAAAAGAGTTTAATGAGGTAAAAACTGAAAAAGATGATTTGTTAGTCAAACTAGATGAGACTACAAGGTTAGTTGAGACTCTTGTTGTGGAGAACACCTCATTAGAAGAGAAGGTCAAGAATCTCGAGATTGAGCTTAGTCAAGCTAGAACTCAAATAGAGAGGATGTCTAGTGCAAAGTTTGATGAGGTATTGAGTGCTCAAAAGCCTAGTTCTGATAATACTGGCTTAGGATATGCTGTTTCCTCCAGCCTCTCCTCTTTCATGGCTTCTGGATTAAGGACTGTTTTTGTACCCCAATCTGAGAAAGGTGATAAATGTATGAAATCCAAAACTGATATGGCTAATTCTAAATCCTTTGTAAGACCTTATGTTTGTCACCATTGTAGTGTTTCTAGACACATTCATCCTAATTGCTTTAAGTTGTATCTTCAAAACCAAGTGTCCAAATGGTCACAGGTTTCCTTTCAAGGACTTATACCTTTGTTTGGAGAGTTATTAAAAATTTTGAACTTTTTAACTCAATTTCAGGAGAATTCTAATTCTTCTATGTCCTTTAGACATACTAGGACACGTGCCTTTTCATCTTCACGGCCAAAGACTCGTGCTGTGTGGGTGAGAAAGGAGCCTAAGACTTAATTGTCTTTTCTATTGTCCTCTGCTTTAATTCTTTCTATCTAAAAGTAGGACTCTTTTTAATTGATTTCTTATCTGCTTTTGGAATCATGCTTTCATGCATCTACATCTTTCTTTCATACTTTCATGTTGTTTGTCTGTTTTTGTTTGATTGTTTAGTCTTTATTTTGTTTGTTTTTCAAAATAAAAAGAGAAAAATCAGAAAAATACAAAAATAGTGTGTGTTTGTGTACATTGGTACTTGTGTACCTTGGATGGCCATTGAAACAAAGTTTTCTAAACTTTGTATCTTTTGTAGCTTAGATGAGCATCTCTATGCACAACTAAGCAAGTGAGCTTTGTGGCTCGTGTTTGTGATGAGTAAGATTAAGTAATCTCTTGTACTTAACACTCGTATCACTCTTTTTGACGGGAAGGACTAGAAAATCCTAAGAGGAAGGCATAAATAACTATCTCACCATTGTTGCCCGCCAATCATGAAATGATATCTGTATGTTTTGGTATAGCAAAACTGCAATGTCAAATGCTTAACATAATTGGGTATTTCTTTTCTCTCTCCTATGTGCCCATGCATGATATGCTTATTAAAAAAAAAATATGCAAAGAAAAATAAAAGCAAAAAGATTAAAATTCTTTATATATGATTGCAAGCGTGTCTTCTAAGAGATGTGAGAGTTATAGGATGTACCTCGAAGGTGATAGTCCCCATCAAACAGTTATGATTGTGTGTGAGTTAAAGTGATTTTCTTATATCTCAAATCGTTATAACATGTAGACATTTATGCAATCTTGCGATGTTTTTCACACACAACACGCAATATTCTTTGCTACTTTTGATATATGTGCAAGTACAATATGATTTGGCCATCACAAGGAATACATGTGTTAATGTATGCTCATTAAACTGTCTTGACTTGTTTTTGAAATATAAAATTGGTTAGACTTGTTTAGTGTGTGTGTGTGTGTTTTGGATCTAAATGCTTGACATTTTTCTTGTTGAGAGATGTTTTTGAAAGCTTAATATGTTGTTTGGATATTTGGTTGAGTAGCTTGCTTGATTGCATTATTTTCTGTGTGTTTTTCCTCTCTTTGAAAAACTGTTTTTTTATCAAGCTCGACAGCTTCTCGACAGATTCTTGATCCATCGAGAAACTTTCTGTCTGCTCGATAGATGCTCGATAGCTGTTTGATCCATCGAGGTTGGCTTCTGCTCGATAGTTGCTCGACAGCTTCTCAATCTGTCGAGATCCTCTTGCATGCATTGTTTTTCACATGTTTTATCTTTTGGTTATCTTGTCTTCTATAGCATCTTGTTTTATTACATTCATGCATTTATATGGATTCTTGATCATCCTTGATCATTTTTATGTTTCTCGGGTGAAGTTTTCTAGCTTCTTGTACCCTTTGTCAATTATGACAAAAAGGGGAAGAAATTGTGAAGAATATGTGGTTTCTTTTTAAGATTCTACATGTTAGGGGGAGAAATACACGCCCTTGTAAGGGGAAAATGTGTTTCATCTTGTTAGGGAGAGTACTTACTTCATTCTTCTTGTACACCGGTCTTGTGACCATGTTTACATACATTGTATTTATCTTTGATATATATAGATGATGATGAATGTCTTCTTCACCTATCTCTACATGTGTTATTTCTCTTCTTTCTTTATACACATGTTTCTTATATATTGTATGCAATCTATTATTTCTGTTTCACACTAAGATGCCGTGATGAGTTTTGTTTAAAGTGTTTCAGAAATACAGGTTGTCAAAGTCTACTTGTCATAAACTCTCTTCTTGCAAAGTTTTTCAAGAGTTTGTGTTAGGATAGATTTTATTGTATTCAACAAGTGAGTATAAGTTGAGTGATTTATGACTTCTCTCATATGTTCATTTGTTTGTTATGGTTTTGTTACGGATTGCTAAAAGGGGAGATTGTTAGGACATATGTGATTCAATGTTTGGAACATATGTCAATATTTTATGTAATTGGCTAATCCTTTGACAAAATGCATTTTACTTGTAATTTGGTAGATCTAGGATGTGTTTAATACTTCGAGGAATAAGGTTTCAAGTTCACGTGTTAAAGTCATGCAAGTGTGTCCAAGAATCAAGTGAGAAAGTGCTAGATTTTAAAACTTGATAGCTATCTCGATAGCTCGCAACAAGTGAAGAAGTGCTGATTCATTAAAGCTCGATAGCTAGTTCGATAGCTCTCGATACCTCTCGATAGCTCGCAACAGATACGAAAATCAGTTTTTCAGATCTGATTTTAGGCTCATGCTTATGTATTTGTGTAGGGTTTCTTTTCTCATAACCCTAGACATATATAAGACTTATTTTAAAGGCTGTCACATAAGAGAATACAAGGAGAACATATGCAAAAGGTGACCGGTGCCTTATTCTCTCTGAAAGAAGCTACTGTGTCTTTTGCGCCTTAGGGTTTTGTAACCAAGTGCTTCTTGATCTTCATTGTTGATGAAGCGAAGAACTTTGCAGCCAACATCTTCTTCAAGTTGGTGTGTTAGTCACGTACTGGGAGCTGTGCATCATTAGTTAGTCACGTACTTGGATCCGTGCAAAAAGAGTGGCGTTCATATATTGAAGAGTTCAGAAGTTCTGAAGCGGTAGAAGGTTTCTGCTGTAAGTTCATCTACGGGGATTGTAGAGTCTAGGGACAAAGATTTTGTACTAGATCTGAAACTTCTCTTTATTATAGTGGATTGCTTTTCGAGAAGGTTTCCCCTCAGGTTTTTTACTATGAAACTAGTTTGTTTCATTGGTTTTCCTAGGACATCATATTTTGTCTTATTTAATTTTCCGTTATGCATGATTTTGACATGATATTGATGTTTGTTGGTTTTAACAAGATTTGTTTATAATAAATCTAATTAACAACTTGGGTTTAAAACTTGTTAATTCTATCAACCAGGGTCTAAATTTCCCAACAGTGTTGTTGATGATGGTGGTGGCAAGTTGTGTTGTTGATGATTGGCAGGTGGTGGGATGGTTGGGTTTGGACGGTGATTTTGGACTTGTTCACGGTGGAGAGAGAGAGGGGGAGGAAGAGAGACAGAAATTAGAGAGAGGAGAGAGATGGTATTGGATTATATATTTTATTGTGTAAATATATTATTTTAATGTGTTGTATAGGAAAATAAATTGGAATGTTGGGTGTGTTGTAAATTGGTATGATATAATAGATAAAATAGTTTTTAAGATGGTAAAATGGGATAATATGAAGATATCGGATGCTAATGCTCTAAATTAGTTAAATTTACCATTCTAACATCTAATGAACTAAACTAGTTAGGTTAAACCTCGGTCAAATCAAAATCAAACCTCAACAACTCTAATCAAAGTCCCCCCTAACATGGAAAGGCCCCCAAATTAATATGGGGTAGTAATTTTTTTTGTTTTCAAATTAAAAAAAGAGTGAGTTACTTGCACATTTTTTTTATCATATAGGTCTTATAAATTGATGTCATCCATCACAATAAGTAATTCAATATTCATTTATTGAAATGTCACATCAGTTTGTAAATTTTTTATAGTAAAATTTGTAGTAACTTTAGCATCTTCTACATGCACAAAAAAATTATGAATTAATAAAAATACAACACAATAACTAATTCACCATTAAATGAATGAAAAATGCTAAAATTAATACAAATTTTATGACCAAAAACTTACAAAATAATGTGGCAGGAATATGATTTATGTCACTCAAACAATATAATAAATAAATTTTTTGAATAAATTTTTTTTTTTTGGTGACACGCCTATTTATAAAATCTACATAGTAAATATCACTAGCTCACTTTGGGTGAATTAGTCTTATTAATTAGTAAGAATTAACAATAAATTTAAATTAAAAAATTATATATTATTTAAATAATATTTAGATATAATTTTTTTTTTTTAATTTTTGCCTTAAACCTCAAACTATCTTTGGGTCGCCCTGATCAAAGTTAGGTGTGTATTTGGATAAGTAAGCCTGTAAATTAGTCCTCTTTTTCGGCCAAATAAGAGGAAGAAGAAGAAGAGAACCTATAAAGTCACTAGGAATATTTTATTGTGTGAAGTGTCAACCACGTTCTACAAAACCATCTTGGTCGGTACATTCAATGCGGAAAAAAGGCAAAAAGCAGAGTGACAAACAGAGCGAAAATTAAAAAATCTTGGAGACTGGAGAGTGTCAAACGGGTTGGAAATTATCATGATCCAAAGTTCATCCAATATGGAAAAGGCAATGTGGCAAACAGGGCAGGAAATATCTTGCGAAGTGTCTAACTCGGTGGAAAATGTAGAAGTGGAATAGGTGGAAGCAATGGCAGCATACTACGTGGTAAGGCTTGCACCATGCCATTATTGGCATCTTCGATTTCATACTGGAGGAGAGCATCACAAACACACAAGGACTACAAGAGAATGATTTTGACTAGTCCAGTTTTGGACGCTTGCTGCAAAATCTCTGATCCCTTTGTGTGTGTCACATCTACGAAGGGAGTGCACACCAACTGGCGAGATAAGCGAGGCCTAAATCAAGAAATTGTATGGATAGACGATGATTTTTTTTTTTTTTTTGAGAGATAGAATGGATAGAAGAAAAACCAGACTTTATATATGATTATGTGTTAGTATGCAAAAAGACAAATACTTTTTAACAATTAATCCTTTTATGTGGGATTTCATTCTTTTAGTAAAAAAAAAAAAATTAAGATCGTTAAAAGCCATCACATCAAAGAGCGATTCACAGGTTTTTATTTATTTATAGGTAATTACATTATATTTTCTTGAGGTTCAGAGAAAACACATTTCAATGTAAACTTGAAGGGAATCAATTCCAATTTATTTGATCAAACATAGTTAACTTAATGTTAAAAATTTTGTGGACAAACCAGCCTTTTGGTTAAAGTCATCACAATATATAAGAAATGCCCACATCTTTTATTTATTTATTAAAACATTTCCAATATCTTTACCTAAACATCTCAAAAACCATTTTTTTTCCTAGTAACTAAACTACAACTTTCCAATAAACGCTTTGAAATTGTAAACTAAAAATTGAAATTGGAATATGAAATTTGGAGATTTTGTCTTTTTATCCTAAATTTTATCAGTTATATTTTCATTGGCTATGATTAAAGTTTGGTAAAGGGAATTTAAAAAAAAAAATTTAGAATATTTTGTTACTGATATTAGCAAAATGTATGCAAATTTTTATTTATTTTGCACCTCAAGAAAATGGAGTTTTTTTTTTTTTTTTTTTTTTTTTTTTTTTTTTTTTTTTTTTTTTTCGGATTTGAAGTGAAGTGTCATTCCCTCAAACCTTAAGGGAGGAGAGTGTAATTACCCCATTTTGTTAGCATGTTTAGAATGTCCTACTTACTATTTCAACCCTTCACCTCTCTTTCTACCTCTAGGTATTTAGTACCCAAGGAGATGCCATTACACCATCTGGTAGCCTTTTTTTTTGGTGGGTAATAGAAGGATTTGCATTAATAACTAATAAACTTGAGTTTTTGATACAAGACACATAAGTCTATTATATTACATTCCCAAATTATCTAAATGTAACAGAAGAGCAAAATCAGATGGGTAATGTAAAAAAAAAAACAAAATGTTGAGACAGTCAAACGCCATTTGTGATGTCCCAGATTGATTGGAATCATGGAATATTGATTGATTATTTGTTGTGTAGTTGTATGTTGAGTCCCACGTGGACTTGGTTTTTATTAATAGTACCACAACTTTTCAAAATTGTGTTTGGTCAACGTATACTCTTAGGATATACATTAGTAACTTTTTTAATTTTTCATAAAAATTTTTTAAAATAATTTACTAAAGCATACACTTACATATATTAGTAAAAGGGTAAAACCCTACAAAATTATCTAATTAGATGTGGACGGGAGAATCAGTACAGGTTTAGTCAAAATCAAAGGAGAAAAAAAAAGGAATAAACATTTATCAGACTTGTAATTAGCTGGACAGCAGCATCTAAATTTTACTTTTAACATAAGTGACAGTCAGGTCATTGAGAAAATAGCCGTTTCTTATAAGCCAAAAATCTTCTCTGATGGCTTATTCTTATGTGCTCATGTGATATTCAGTAAAATCCAAGCTAATATTTCATTATCTATGGGTGGGGGCCGTGGGGCTAAAGTTTTCCACAGAAAGCTGTGTCCTACTTATTTATATTGCTACTAACTCTAATTGATTCTTCTTATCAAAAAAAAAAAACTCTAATTGATTCTTTTTGTATTCCACAGAAAACAAAATCTCGCATCAGATCTTATCCTTCACTTCAAATTAACTTGCAACTCCAACAGAATGACGCACTCTTGTCTGAGTTACGAATGCGTTTTGTTAATATTCTCTCATGGTATTCTTCTAATGTTCATGAGCTCATGTTTGAATTCTGCAGCAGTTTCAGCTCTTGCAAATGAGACTGATCGTCTTGTTTTACTGGATTTCAAGAACCAGATAACTCAAGACCCACTTCAAATCATGAACTCCTGGAATGACTCCACACATTTCTGCAACTGGTTTGGTGTTACATGTAACCTTTCAAGTAAAACAGTCATGGTTTTGGACCTGGAAGCTAAGAGATTGGCTGGCCCCATACCACCCTCTGTAGGAAATCTTACTTACCTCACTGGACTCAACGTACAATACAACAGCTTCTACGGTGAAATCCCTCAAGAAGTGGGACGTCTACAACGCCTGCAGCATCTCAATTTGAGATCAAATTCCTTTAGTGGTAAAATTCCAACTAATCTAAGTTACTGTACACAACTTAGAGTGCTTGATGCTTCTTTCAATGATCTTATTGGGCAGATTCCGGACCACCTTAGCTCATTGTCGAAGTTAGTACGTCTAAATCTTGCTCGAAACAACCTTACTGGAAATATCCCAGCTTGGATTGGAAATTTCTCTTCTTTGTATGCTCTTATTCTTGCGCGGAACCATTTGCAAGGAAACATACCTAGTGACCTTGGCCGTCTAACGCGCTTGGGAATGTTTCAACTTTATGGGAATTATTTGTCTGGTACCATCCCTTCTCTGATCTATAATATTTCTTCCATATACTATTTCGCTGTTACTGAAAACCGACTACATGGAAGCCTTCCACTAGATATTGGTTTTACTCTTCCTAACCTTCAAATATTTTATGGCGCGATTAACAAATTCACAGGACCTATTCCTGTGTCAATGTCAAATGCTTCTCAACTTCAGGAGCTGGACTTTTCTGAAAATGCTTTGACTGGGACAGTGCCTCAAAACCTTGCAAGCTTGCAAGGCTTGGTGTTACTTAATTTTGATGCCAATAGACTTGGAAAGAGGAAAGAAAAAGACCTGAATTTTCTCAGTTTCTTAGCTAATTGTACTAGTTTGGAGGGCTTGGGTCTCAGTAGTAATCAATTTGGAGGAGTGTTGCCCAGCTCCATAGCCAACTTGTCCACTCAGCTAAAAACTCTTACTATGGGTGATAATATGATCCGGGGTAGCATCCCTACTGGGATCGGAAACCTTATTAACTTAAGCCTTCTGACACTAGAATATAACTATTTGGAAGGTAATATCCCTGACGTTCTGGGGAAGCTTCATAAGTTAGAGGTATTATATTTGCATTATAATAAATTTTCTGCGTCAATCCCTTCCTCCTTGGGTAACTTAACTTCCCTGTTACAGCTTATTATGGAAGATAACAGGTTTGAAGGAAGGATACCCCCAAGCCTAGGAAATTGCCAAAATTTGCTTTTACTCAGCCTTTCTCATAACAATCTCACTGGCACCATACCAAAACAAGTTATAGGTCTTTCTTCCCTTTCAGTATATTTGATACTCTCCTATAATTTTTTTATAGGAGCACTACCATTTGAAGTGGGTAACTTAAAACATCTTTCCAAGTTAGATCTCTCAGAGAATAGATTATCCGGCAAAATTCCCACCACCCTTGAAACTTGTCTTAGCTTGGAGCACTTGTATTTGGAGGGTAATTCATTTGAGGGACCAATACCTCAATCCTTGGGGATGTTAAGAGGTTTAGAAGAAATAGATATTTCGCGGAATAACTTCTCTGGGCATATTCCTAAATTTCTCAGCGAGTTTAGGTCACTTAAGCGTTTCAACATTTCGTATAATGATTTTGAGGGTGAAGTGCCAAGTGAAGGGATTTTTGCAAATGCAAGTGAGATTTCAGTCTTTGGAAATGATAAGCTATGTGGTGGTGTCCAAGAATTACATTTACCTACATGCTCAAAGAAAAATCCACATTCGTCTAGGAGGCTTCTTTTACTCAAAATAGTAATTCCTATCACTAGTATAATCATATTTGTAATTGTTCTATTGTATTTTTTCCCTACATGCTTTGTTGTGAAAAATTCAAGAGAGAGAGCATTAACTTCATCTTCCTTTGAAGATTGGCAATTACGTATCTCTTATGCAGAACTCCTAAAATCAACAAACGGGTTTTCTGAGAACAATTTGATTGGTTCGGGTAGCTTTGGCTTTGTATATAAAGGAGTTCTTTCTGGAAATGGAGCAATTGTTGCAGTTAAAGTATTAAACCTTCAACAACGAGGGGCTTCCAACAGTTTCATTAACGAATGCAATGCTTTGAGAAGTATACGTCATCGTAATCTACTCAAGATTATATCTGCTTGCTCAAGCATTGATCATGAAGGAAATGACTTTAAGAGTTTAATTTTTGAGTTCATGTGCAATGGTAGTTTGGACCAATGGTTGCATCCTAAAAATGATGTGCAACATCAAAACAAGAGATTGGGCTTTATTCAAAGACTGAACATAGCCATTGATGTTGCTTATGCATTAGAATATCTTCATCACCATTGCCAACCACAATTTGTTCATTGTGATCTAAAACCAAGCAATATACTCCTTGATGAGGATATGGTAGCCCATGTTGGTGATTTCGGATTGGTGAACTTCCTCTTTGAAGCATCAAACAATCCCTCCAAAGCTCAAACCCTGTCAGTTGGGCTAAAAGGTTCTATTGGGTACATCCCTCCAGGTAATTTTCCAACTAAGTGAAGCACACCTCATTTATCATGTAACATTTGGTTTTGATATTAAACTAAAGCAAGGAATCTTCCAAAAGGTAACTATATGCTCAGGTTTAAAGTGCCTTTTTCTTTTGTCTAACATGAAAAAAAAAAAAAAAACATATTCACAAAATTGTATGGAGGGCTAATTGTGCTAAAAGTGCATATGCATTAGTAGTTAAATTCTAAGCTTATAAGATTACCATTTGTTACTAATAATGCGTCAATGAGTTGTAGAGTATGGGATGGCTGGTCAAGTTTCAACGCTAGGAGACATTTACAGCTATGGGATACTCTTGTTGGAGATGTTCACAGGTAAAAGACCTATTGATGAAATGTTCAATGATGGTTTGAGCATTCACAGGTTCACTGCAATGGCTTTGCCTGAAAATGTAATGAATATAGTTGACCCATCAATGTTCTTGGAAAGGGGCAATGAAGATGTTGATGATGAGAATCATGAGAACGACATAGAAGAAAGTGCAATAATTGAAGATCACCATGTCAATATTAGTAGCAGAATAAAAGATTTCTTGATAACAGTGTTCCAAATTGGATTGTCGTGTTCTTCAACATCATCGAATGAGCGGATGCCTGCAAATGTTGTTGTCAAAGAAATGATCACAGTTAGAGACACATTTCTTAAATTTAATAGGGGAAACAGAAGAAGAAGAAGAAGAATGAGCTAGGTATGCAAACTCACACTTCTTTGTAAAATAATAATAATAATAATAAAACATAAATTTAAAATTGAGTAAAAAGGAAAGAATATCAATCGCTCTATTGGGATTGTCAAGTTTGCATGTTACTATTATTTAACACTAATGGAATAGAATGAATACAATTGCTGTTTTTTCATGTTGTTGCAAGAAGGTCATTACAATTGTTTCATTCTTCCCTAATTCTCAGTCACACACACACTTTGTTGCTATTAATTAATTAATTAATGTGATTGTTTGTTTTGTAGCATGACCGGATTGGACGGAATGGGTGATCTCAGTAATGACCTCCCTTGATTGAGTAAAATTTTCCAAGCTCGTGATGGCCATATATTATAGGATTCTGACATTCTACTGTGTTATCTTTACAGTGTTCTGTGTACACATATGCTGCCTTAACTATTTATGTAATTGCTTTCAATATTAAAGGTAATTTAGATGAATGGCTCACTGTTATTTGTTTGTCAATGACATTTTCTTAAACCATATTCCTATCTTCTTTTGATTATGCAATATATGATCCCTCCTTTTTAAGTTGTAATGTGTTCCATAAACCTTTTCTCCGTCATTCAGATTCGGCTGCTTGGAATGGAAGCCTACCGCCAGATGTGGCCACTTTTGGCCTTGGCCTTAGTCTTCTTTAACTTAGAAATGTTTGTGGGCCGGAATTTAACAGTTTCACGATACCTATATTTGAGTCATTTTCTTTTCTTGATTGTTTTTCTTAATTTGCTTTTGCCTTGTTGATATAGCAATTAACAATCACTAAAACATTACTGTGTTTATACTTTATAGAGCAATCCGTAATAACTATCTTTTGGTTTAATTATTTGAGAAAGTGAAATGGATGTTGTATGTTATTTATTTAGGCAAAATTTTCATTTTGATAGGAGTTAATTGGTTATGTTATTTTCAACTTATAATCAATTTGGTCCTTACGGTTAATTTACTAATGAGAAGTGTTTATGTGGTTTGCATTATTGGTGTACAAGCAACTAACATAATAATTAAATAAATAAAAAAACATTTGATTGCTACTAAAAAGCCAAATCAACAATCCACCTCACAAAATAAAAAATTTGAAATGATGAATTAATTAAAGAACTAAATGAATTTTAAAAAATCAGCAATTTCCTTGAATTTTCTTGACAACCAAACGTTGCAAATCTAGAAAAACTCAAAACCGAGCGAATCCCTCCACCTTTATCTCTCTCTCAAAAACTAAATAAATAGAAAAAAAAAAAAAGGAAATTCAAAATCAAAACCCCAACTTTAACACTATGTAGAAGAAAGTTCTTTTATTTCTAGCTTCAATTTTCTGTTGTTATCTCTGCAATTCCAAATTCACTTTAAGCTCCAAAAACTAGGGACTAAAATAGTATTTTTATCATTAATTTTTGATAAGTACTATATCCACAATATTTTGAGAAATGCTATCTCTACAATATTTTCACAACAAATTATAGGTTGGTTGTTACTGGTTGTTATTGTTGGGGCAAAAAAGTAATCTCATTCTCAGTGGTAAGTTCAAATTTGAACCAATAACAACTAACCACTTGTGATTTGTTGTGAAAATGTTGTAAACGTAACATTTCTCCAATATTTTTACAACAAATTTTAAATTACAGGGTAAAAAATTAACAACCTATCACTTAGACATAATATTTCTCTTAATTGGCATTGGACCTTAGCAGAAAGTAGAGGTATACACAGTTTAATGTGATTGGTGGTACTGATATTTTTTGCACCGGGCGACATATATTGATTTGATCAATTAATCAATACCCCAATCGTACCACACCGGTGTGTTGGTTCTGTTCGGCCGATTTCGTTCAAATTTTATGGCGTTGGTGCGGTCAACTCAGGAAATTTGGGCCGCTAAAATAAAAATTGGACTAGGCTGAAAACAACTTTTGTATATACACACATATATATTTATATATATATATTTATATATATTTTTAAATATTATGCACAGTTGGGATTTTCTTGGGGTGGGTAGGTTTTTATTTTTTATTTATATTTATATTTTATATATAAATGAATTCAATAACGAGGAAGATAGGTAATGGGCTCCAACTTAATTGTGTAAGGAGTGATGTAAATAGTCCACTGTTTCTTCTTTAGACGTATCCCCTACATTAGGAATTCTCATTGTCACATTGTGGTTTGTACTAGTTCAAATATAAACTAATTAAAAAAAAAGGCATCAGCTTTTCATCCCAAGTATCTCTATTTTCCGTACTATTATTATTTAAGGGGTTTTTCTTATTTGGATTCATAATTTTATATGTCTAAAATATCATCAAATCTACATATTTATAAAGTATAGATTATAGAGTTAGATATCTAAAATTATTAATTTTTTTTAACAATAAAATTATTAATTTAAAAACTGCTATATTTTAGATAAATTTTTTAAAAAAATTACTTACAAAATGGGAATACTCTCCCATCAATCCACTTACATACGTTTATTTTATTTTACTAGTGAAAGTCTCGTGTGTTGCACGGATTTAATCGTGAATTTTCTTTATATTTTTTTGAGAAATAATAACTAAATGAGTTATTATTACATAATTTTAGAACTTGTTTTTAACTAAATGAATGATTATTATTGTATAAAAATGCATAATTTTGTATATTTGTCCTTATATTTTATATCTCTAATTAAAATTATTAACAAAAACATTTCTATTTTTTTTTATAATTCCTTATTTATTAATGAAGAGGATGATTTGAACGCAAGCAGTTAAATCTTTTCTAATACTTGCTAAAATAAGGTTATCCTAATTAATTCCAAACCTAAAATTAAAAAATCAATTGTATTTGTACACCTAAAAGAAATTTCATTTTTTAAGTCTTATTTTGATATTTAAATCATTTGTTTTAGTGTTGATTTTATTCAAATGGTTAACATCCTAACTTATAAAATTTGAGTAATATCTCTAATTATATTGTGCTTTAGCCTTTAAGAACACATATATTGATATTACACATGAAAAAACAATCCAAATTTCTGAACTTTTTAAAAAGAAATGAAAAAGAAGTTAAGTAAAGATAGACTTACATAGGAATTTGGACCAATAAATCTAATTTATCCAAATATTATAATCTAAAAGGATATAGGAGGAATTCTAAATTGAATTTAGTTAGACTTTTGAAGAAATATGGGAGGAATTCCGCATACTAAGAAATTAACACAAAGTACAAACAGAATTTTAAAATGAAAAACTTACCTAAGAGAAACCAAGAACTTAAATGGGTGTCCCTTGTTATGCTTCTTTATAGTAGACTTCTTTTGACATAATATCCATACATGAAAATTTAGAAACAAATAACAATAAGTAAGATGAATTTATTTAATCAAAACTATCATATATACAAATATATATATATATATATATATGTGTGTGTGTGTGTGTGTGTAGGTTGCAACTTGAACAAAACAAAAACAAAAAAATAAACAAAAACGTGGGGTGCGAGAAGGATTCTATGGAAAGACCATTGGTGAATATATGTAAGTTTTAAATTTTGATAATAGATTTTTAGTTGGAGTAGGATTTAAATTTCTGAAACTTAGATGATAAAGTTTTAGCTAAATTAAATTATAATTAAAACTTATCCCTTAATTCAAGGAAAAATATCCTAACAATTAATAAAATAATTATTTAAATAATTAATAAAACGTAAGATGCAACTTGAGGGGAAAAAGCGTGGGGTGTTGTGTGGGATTGGATTTTAGTTTAGAATTTATTTATTTCTTCTAGAGAAGGAAATCAAAAAAAAATATAATAGACTTTTAATTTGAATAGAATTTAAATTTTTTAAAATTAAATAATAAAGTTTTACATAAATTAAACTATTGTTAATTTTATTGTTTAATTTGAGGAAATATATCCTAAAAATTAATAAAAAATTAATTTAATAATTAATGATGATATAATATGACGTGGCATGAGATTACGAGGTCAACCAAAAATAAATGTTCTTTAGTTTTATTAATATATATTACTAGTCAGTAACTCATACATAAAATGCCACATAACATTTTGATGCTTCACTATTTTACGCATCATTATTTTAATAAATTTTTAATTGATTTTAAATTTTATATTAAAATTAAACCTTCCATTAAAATATTGACACATCATTATTTTTAATCGTAGAATAAATAGTTCATAATTCCATATACATAATTAAAAAATATAGAAGTTAATAATTATCAAATTTCATATTTTTTTAGAGAAAAAAAAAATCATATTTTGTAAACTTAATAATAATTACCATAATTACGGAGTCTTATGTGTGTGATTGCTCCCCCCTCCCTCCCCATTATCTACTTAAAACAATATAAATAATAAATACCTAATAATAATTATCATAATTATCAAATTTTATAATTAGACAAAAAATAAATAAAAGAGATAAAAAAATCATATTATGTTAATCTTTGTATGGACCAGATTTGAGCCCCTACCCTAAAAGGTGGATGGACTTAGGCCCAAAAAGCTCAAAATGATGAATTTGTAGAGAGTGGGTTGAAAAACTGGGCTAAAATGAGTTGGACAACAAATAAAGTGAATTCGAATGACAAGAAAAAGAAGATGGATGAGTTTTAACCACAGAAAATCGTCCTCGGCATGGTCCGAGGAGATCAGTTCTTATATATTGCTCTTAGGTTTGATTACAAGTTTGGTTCCTTATTGCTACAGTGCTTCTTTCTTTCTTTTTTTCCCCTCCTTTCCTCAGGGGCCTCCTCTGTTATATATCTCCCTTTCGATGATCTTGGCCCTCCAGTTGTTGATCATCCAGGACGCTACTTGAGTGATTGTCCCATCGGTCACCTTCTCTAGCCCTCTGTGAGTTGCGGTAGCCAAGGCAACACTGTTCAGAGGTCTTCTCCACATAAATGTGGCCAGAAAGTTAGCTGCAGAGCATTCAATGCGGTGGCAGTAGCTCTTCCTTAGGTATTTCCTAGCTTCCATCCCTCATGTACGTTCATAATGCACGTCCCTATTAGTGGGATTTCCTGAAAGGTCATCTTGAACAGTTGGATATACATTTGATCTGTGCTTCGTTTGTTCGAGGAGATACTCCTCCTAGGACCACCTTCCCTGACCCTTCCGTTTGCATCCTGCTTATAGGACTCTAAGCTTAACACCCTCGCAACTGTTTATTCGTCCTCGGACAAACTAACGTCCTCGGCCAAGCCCAAGGTCCAATATATCAATTTGGGCCCCTATCCCTACAATATCCCCTTAAAACTCCGATTTTTCTCTCTTATCCGAGGAGAAAAATGGGGTTTTGATTTTTTAAGAGTTAAGACCATTCATTTCTTTAGTTTGCACACGTGGGGGTACCGTTTTACACACCCCGTAACTGTTACTGACGCTTCGGAGACTGCGATGCGTCATTAATTGCTTCAGGCGGCACTTTGTCCCCTACATCCAACAGTGAGATGTAGATCTAAAGGTAGGTGCTTTTTCCTTGAATTTTTGAGCGGGATAACTCCCACTTAATTCTACCCTCTATATAAAGTGCCTGGAGGGTTTACTTTCTTCTTGCTTTACAAATCTTTGAGCTCTCAAGAAATTCACAACTCCCAAATCTTCAAAGCTTCCCAAATTTCTAAAGCATCCAAGTCTTTCTTTCTAAAAAAATCAGACCTTTAAGAAGTACCAGAAGCAACCAACGTACTCATTCTCGTAAGTTCCCTTTCTTCTAGGTCATTTTCTCCTCGGCCGGTCTCCTTGGCCTTTTATCCTTTGTTTCTTCCCTTTAAAAATTTCTTTAGCGTCCATTTAGCTCACCTAGATGGGTAGGTTCAAGCACCTTGTAGATTCCCCGGCCGGTATGGAGGGCTTTAGGGCCAAATATCACATTCCGTAGGGAGTGGCCCTGTGATATTGTCCCCTAGATCGAATAGACTTTGATAGGAAAGAAGGGGAGTTTGTCGTTCCTATGATTGCTTTTATAGAAGGAGGAATGACACTTCCTATGGGTAGAGTGACCCGAGACTTCCTAATAAACCATAGGCTGTGTCCCCACCAGTGCACTCTTAACCTGTTTAGGATCTTAGGTTGCGTCGATGCTCTTAACGAGCATATGGGTGTGGGACTCACCTGGCACGATGTCGTCCACATGTACGAGTGCCACTCGCTGGCTAACTCTGGGTATTACCTCAAGTCCAGATCGCCTGTCGTTAGGCTGATCTCGTGCCTCCCCAAATCCAATAAGGGCATGAAGGACGACTTCCTGATAGCTTCAGGGACGTGACATGATGGTCTTCACTGCCTGGTCCGAGAGGGAGAGCTAGGTGGGATACCTTAGAATTAGGTCCTTTAGTACGAGATTTGGATCTTTTAGCCTTGCTATTTTCTTTTGTTTACATACTTTGTTCTCCTTCGATGATGGGTTTTAGTAGTCTGACCACCGTATGCTCCTCGGTTATTTTTGCAGATAAAGGGCACGTAGCGCCCCACCTCAGCTTGGTCAACGTCAATGACCTCAACAGAGTCCTCAGATCCAAGGTGTTCGTAAGTGAGGACAGGTAACTTAGGGCAGTACACCTTATTTTGGACTTCCAGCCCATCTCAGACATTTTCTAGGAAGTGGGTCACGCGATCAGAGCAGGCGACCCCAGACTCCGTAGAATAGACGTTTCTATTCCCGGATTTCTTGCCCGCGAAGATATTGTGTCGACTGGGGTTCCTCTTGTCCCCATTCTCCCTGTAACAGCGGCTCCGAGAGAAGAAATCGCCTCCTCGCGCCTATCCCTTGAGGAGGATATAGACAAGTTTCACCTTGAGGAAGAGGAAGATTAGGATGCCCAAGTAATCCCCATTTTGGACGCCAAGGATGAATCTGACAGGCTCTCAAGTGTTCGTGCCCCACTTCTCGTGGTAGCCCATCCGGATAGCTCATCCAAGGGCGAGGAGGAAGAGATGGCTTTGAACCCGAGGAAAGGTCTGAGGGACCTCATGGCCGGGAGGAACAAGGGGTCCACGTCAAAGGAAGTTCCCAAGTCCCAGGTTCCTCCCAATCTCCCCCCTCCTCCCCTTCCTCCCCCTCCTCCCACCACTGACCTCGACCTGCTTCCTATTCCTAATCTTAAGAAGAAGAGAAAAGATCAGGAGCTAGAGGAAAGGGAGGTGGTCCCTCAGAAGGGGGCTAAGCAGCAAAAAACTGCTAAGAACCCCAAGGATAGGAGGTCTACCTCCGTGGACAATAGGGAGGAGCCCAGTGGGGCAGAGGTGCGCCTTAAGCAGCGCATATGGTCTCCTCGGCTTGAGGTGGACGGCGCTGCCATCCCTTGGAACTCCTCCGTTAGGGAGTTCCAGAGAGGGAATTCTGCCCACATTGCTGAGGCCTTGGAGCAGCCCCTTTTCCTGCCTAAGGACATGGAAGCTCTAAGGCGTATGAGGCAGCCGGATCTGTTCTTGTCCCTAAAAAGGGACCTTGCAATGGTAAGTTCATAAACACATCTTTTAATTAAGTATTAACATGCCTTTTCTCTTTTTACACTGGGTTGCTTTACCATCTTCATGTAGATTACCCAAGAGGTCTTTGTTGCTGAGGAATGGATCAAGGAGGCATGAAGCGATGCTAAGAATGAGGCCCACCTCCGCGTCGAGGCTGAAAAGTCCTTGGGGGCCGCACAGCAGGAGAGCAAGGAGCTGGCCTCCAAACTGACAGCCGAGGAGAGGGAGAGGAAGAGTGCTCAAGCCGGGTTGAAGAGCACCCAAGATCAAGCTGAAAGCCAACGCAAGTTGCTCTATTAGACTGAGATAAAGTTGGCCACCCAGAGGCAGCTGGTCCTAGAGCTGAAGGCAGACTAACAAAAGGCCAAGAAAGCAGCTCGGGCAAAGAAGGAAGCGGTAGAGGCATCAAAGCAAGCGTCTTACCTCCTCGGCATAGAGGAAACTGAGATCATGTTGGCCGAAGAGCTGGCCGAGGTATGCAGGGATTAATGCAAGGCAACATGGGAGGAAGCCCTCAGCCTTACAAGAGTCCCTGCGGACTTGGAGTGGAGGCAGCCTGGGAAGGTATTTTACCACCCAGATATTTGTGAAACCCCAGCTGCCATCCTATCTCCCTCTGCCCTTACTTTAGAGTCTTCAGGGTAGCCTTTGACTGCTCAGGCTACTCTCCCCCTCCCTGAGGTTTCGAAGGGATCCAGCCAAGCCGGTGATCAAGGCCTAGGCTCTGAGGTGGCTAAAGACAAAGGCAAGGGTACAGAGACCAAGCCCCCTTCGGAGGCCAAGGACGCTGCTAGGGCCAAGGAAGCTGCAAATAAGGCAAAGGAGACTGAGGACAAGAGCAAAAAGATTGATCCTAAGGCCAAGGCCACTCTTGCCTCCCAGCCGAGCCAGAAAGGAGACCCTCCTCCTCCAAAGGCCAAAACTTAGTAATTAGGACTTTCTTTCGCAGTTTTCTTTGTATATTTTCTTTTTTGTAGTGGCATTATGCTGTTGATCATAATGTACTTCCTATTTTATTCAACAAAAAGACTTCTCCTTTTACTCTATGTGCCTTTACTTTTTATGTTTTTAACTTTAACGATGTTGCAGATAGCAGGGAACTACTGCTATTCTACTAATAAAAGTTAACAGTAATACATTACTGATAATTTAAATAAATTAAACAAGTACCACCAATAAAGATAACCTTAACCTTAAATTGAACAAGGCAGAATTTCACAGAGGGGAATAATACACCTTGTAAGAAATAAACAAGGCAGACAACTCTCATTCCGCTCAATACTTAGATAAAAATCCAAGAACCTTAACTTACTTAAAGCTAGTGATTCGAGGAATTGGGTATAACCTGGGATCAAGTTGACACTTAGAAAGAATGAATGAATGTTACAGAGTGTTAATTTACCCAAAGCATGTGGTCCGAGGATCCAGGCATGACCAAAGTTCTGTTTGATATTTGGAATGATGTCATTAAGTATTAATTTACCCAAAGTAGGAGGTCCGAGGGACCGACATAGTTAAGGTTCTGTTTAATACTTAGGAGAGTAGCTTAACGTATCAATTTACCCAAGGTATGTGGTCCGATGAGTCAGGCATGACCAATGTTCTGTTTGATATATGGAATGATGTCATTAAGTATTAATTTACCCAAAGCAGGAGGTCCGAGGGACCCGGCATAGCTAAGGTTCTGTTTAATACTTAGGAGAGTAGCTTAACGTATCAATTTACCCAAGGTATGTGGTTCGAGGAGTCAGGCATGACCAATATTCTGTTTGATATTTGGAATGATGTCATTAAGTATTAGTTTATCCAAAGCAGGAGGTCTGAGGGACCTGGCATAGCTAAGGTTCTATTTAATACTTAGGAGAGTAGCTTAATGTATCAATTTACCCAAAATATGTGGTCCGACGAGCCAGGCATGACCAATGTTTTGTTTGATATTAGGAATGATGTCATTAAGTATTAATTTACCCAAAGCAGGAGGTCTGATGGACCCGGCTTAGCTAAGGTTCTGTTTAATACTTAGGAGATGGTTATTTAATACATCAATTTACCTAAGGTATGTAGTCCGAGGAAACAGGCATGACCAAGGTTCTATTTGATGTTTGAAATAATAATAGTAAATAAGAAACTCAGCAAATAATAGAATAAACAAGATTGTGATGAAGAAAGCTTTCATTAATAATAGTACATTTTCAGGTTATTTACATTCAAGGGCATGGTACTACGTTTCCATCCAGATCTTCAAGATGATAAGCGCCTATCCCAGTCACTGAAGTGATGCGATATGGCCCTTCCCAGTTGGGCCCCAACTTTCCCCAGGCGGGGTTCTTAGCAGTTCCTAGAACCTTTCTCAATACCAAGGCTCCAGGTGCCAGTGGCCTTAGCTTGACGTTGGCATCATATCTTTGCTTGAGTTTGTGTTGATAGTAAGCCAACTGGATCATTGCATTTTCTCTTCACTCTTCAATTAAGTCCAAACTCTTCCCCAATAGCCCATCATTGTTGCTCGGAGTGAAAGAGCTCGTTCTCAATGTTGGGAATCTAGTCTCCAGAGGAATGATAGCCTCGGTTTCATAGGTCATTGAAAAAGGTGTCTTTCCTGTTGATCTACGAGGCGTGGTCCGGTATGTCTAAAGAACGTGTGGCAGTTCTTCCACCCATTTTCCCTTCGCATCATCCAACCTTTTCTTGAGTCCACTCACTATGACCTTATTGACAGCCTCGGCCTGCCCATTTCCCTGTGGATAAGCCGGAGTGGAATGTCTGTTCTTAATTCCCAAGTTGCAGCAATACCTCCTGAAAGCTTTACTATCAAGCTGAAGTTCATTGTCCGAGTTGAGGGTATAAGGGATTCCAAACCGAGTGACGATATTTTTCCAAACAAATCTTTTGGCATCCATGTCCCTGATATTAGCCAATGGTTCAGCTTTAACCCACTTGGTGAAGTAATTTGTGCTGACTAATAAGTATCTTTTGTTCCTTGCTGCCTTAGGGAAAGGCTCCACAATATCCAAGCCCCATTGAGCGAAAGGCCAAGGGCTAGACAAGGGATTTAGGACCCCTCCTGGTTGGTAAATGTTTGGGACAAATCTCTGGCATTGGTCGCACTTCTTTACGTACTCCTGAGCTTCCCTCTGCATATTTGGCCACCAATATCCTTGAGTGAGAGCCCTGTGAGATAAAGATCTGCCCCCTGTGTGGCTTCCACAAATTCCTTCGTATAACTTTTCTAGGAGTAGCTCAACTGCTTCAGGGTGTATGCACAGCAAGTATGACCCAGAAAAAGATCTCTTGTACAACTTTTGGTCATCGGACAACCAAAACTGAGGAGTCTTCCTCCATATCTTGTCGGCCTTGGACTTACTCTCGGGCAAAACATCTTTCTTCAGGAATAGCACAATAGAGTCCATCTAGCTAGGCCCCACCCTTATCTGATGGATATGAACCCCACTTCCTCCTTCCTTGGTAGGTTTACACAAATCTTCTACAAGGACCACCCGAGGTAAACTTTGTGCCGAGGAGGTTGCCAGTGTGGCAAGAGAGTCGACATGTGTATTTCTACTTCTAGGGATTTGTGACAAATCAAAAGACTCAAATCCAGACTGTAAATGTCTAACTTGGTTCAAATATTCCTACATTCTGGGATCTCTGGCTTCTAACTCTCCTTGTATATGGCCTAAAACCAACCGTGAATCAGAGAATATTTTCATTGCCTTTCCACCTATTTTTTGAACCATGGTCATCCCTGCCAATAGAGCTTCATACTCAGTTTCATTGTTCGTGGCCGAGAAGCCCAATCTCAGGGATTTCTCAATTGTAATCTTCTCAGGAGATATCAGAACCAACCCCACTCCTGATCCTCTATGGTTAAACGGCCCATCAACGTATACTTTACAAGACAAAGGATCCTGCAGAGAGACTATGCCAACTGATTTTCCATCCATGCCTTGGCTCTCTAGTTCTTCCTCTAGTGGGGATTCAGCGAACTCGGCCACCAAATCTATGAGGACCTGGCCTTTGACGGAGGTGTGGGGCATATACTTGATGTCAAAGGCCCTTAGCATTGTGCCCCACTTGGCAATCCTTCCTGTGAAGTCGGCGTTCCGAAGCAGTGCTCGAAGTGGAAGTTGGGTTAATACAACGACCGTGTGCGATTGGAAGTAGTGGGGTAGCTTACGTGTAGCGTGCACCACTGCCAGGATGGCCTTCTCTAGTGGTAGGTAACGGACCTCGGCCTCATGTTATGACTTGCTCACATAGTAAATTGGCCTCTGTACCCCACTATCAACCTGTACCAGCACCAAGCTCACCACGTGGGAGGCGACAGCAATGTAGGTAAACAAAACCTCGTCCATTTCGGGACTTGACATAATGGGTGGCCGAGAAAGGTATTCCTTCAGTTGTTGGAAGGCTAGGACGTACTCCTCGTTCCACTCAAACTCCTTCCACTTGTTCAACAGCTGAAAGAAGGGCCTACACCTGTCGGCTAACCGAGAGATGAATCGGTTTAAAGCAGCAGTCATTCTTGTCAGCTTCTGAACCTCCTTAGGGTTCCAAGGTGGTTGCAGACTGTTGATTGTCTTAATATGGTCAAGATTAACCTCAATCCCATGGTGATTGACCATGTAGCCCAAGAACTTCCCTGAACCAACACCAAAGGAACACTTAGAAGCGTTAAGGCGTAGCTTGTGCCTCCTCAAGACCTCGAATATATTCCCGAGGTCGTTAATGTGCTCGGACTCCATCTTACTCTTGACCACCATGTCGTCTTTATAAATCTCAATATTTTTTCCCACCTGAGGCTCAAACATTCTGGTCATCATCCTCTGATAGGTAGATTTTGCATTTTTTATACTGAAGGGCATCACTTTGTAGTGGTAATTCCCGGTTGGAGTGACAAAAGCTGTCTTCTCCTAATCGTCCAAGGCTAAAGGGATCTAATGATACCCTTGAAAGGCATCTAGGAAGCTCAGCCGAGGATGGCTGACCGTTGTGTCAACTAGCTGATCAATCCGAGGCATGAGGAAGGGGTCCTTCGGACAGGCTTTGTTCAAGTCTGTAAAGTCTACATGTATTCACCACTTCCCGCTCTTCTTCTTCACCACCATGGTATTGGCCAGTCACTCAGGATAGAATATCTTATTGATAGCCCCAACTTGCTTAAGCTTCGTTACCTTGTCTCTGACAGCATCACAATGGGCCTTGGATGAGTGCCGAGGAAGTTGCTTTTTGGGGGTGACAAATGGATTGACGTTCAAATGATGGCAGATGAAGTTTAGATAAACCCCTAGAGCTTCGTAAGCACTCCATGCGAACACATCGACGTTCTTTTTGAGAAATTTTATCAACTCTTCTTTCTCCTGAGGAGGTAGTTGAGCTCCGACCTAAAAAAACTTCTCCAGATCATCCCTTACAGCAATCCTTTCCAAATCCTCACACTTCGCCTCCTTGGTCGACCCATCGATAGATAGGATTGGGAGCTTTGATTGCTATGAGCCCCTCTCAACAGAGGCCGAGGACTTAGCCCTAGCTTGTCGCGAAATGGTGGCCACTAGGCACTGCCTAGCAATGGATTGACTCCCAACGAGCTCTCCAATCTGGTCCCTGGACGAGTATTTCACCTTCAGATGCAGAGTGGATGAAACGACTCCCAAGGCATGAAGCTAAGGTCTTTCTACGATGGCCGTTTAAGGAGAATAAGCGTCCACCACAATGAAGTTCACTTCCACCACTTCTGACCCTGTCTGCACTGGTAGTCTAATCTGATCCTTTGGAATGATAACTTTTCCATCAAAGCTCGCCAAGGGTGAATCATAGGCTGTCAAATCCTCAAGCCTCAGGTTCAGCCCTTTGTATAAGTCAGGGTACATGATCTTTACCCCATTGCCTTGGTCTATCATCACCCTCTTCACATCATACCCTCCTATCCTGAGGGTGATCACTAAAGCATTATCGTGCGGCTGTATGGTTCCCAATTTGTCTTCGTCCGAAAAGCTTAAAGTTGGTCGGGCCTCCATTCTTGCCCTTTTCGGCATTCGGTTAGAGTCCTCGGCGGGTAACTGGGTTACGGATATCACCTTGGAGGGCTGCGGCCAGTTCTTTCAGAGGCAGCAAAGATGACGTTAATTGTACCTAAAGAGGGCCTGGAAGAGGCGTTCCCCTGAGCCCTTGACCCTGCTTGGTTTCCCTGCCCGTTGGGCCGATACAAAAATTATTGCAACCTTCCATCTCTGACCAGTTGCTCTAGATGATTCCACAGATTCCTGCAGTCCTCGGTTGTATGTCCTCGTTCCTGGTGGTATTGGTAATGAAGGTTTTGATTGCACTTGGTGGGGTCTCCTCCCATCTTGTTTGACCATTTGAAGTATGGCTCATCCTTGATTTTCTCCAAGACTTGATGTCCTGGCTCTCGGAACACCATGTTAACCGCCTAAGGAGCCGTAGACCTAGACTGCCCAACAAAATCCCTCCGGGGTCTGTTATGGTTGTATCGGTCCGACCTGAAATCCTCCATCTCCTGAGGGATAGCCTTACCCTTCCCTTTGCCTTACTATTGGTCCTCCTCAATCCTCTTATATTTATCAATCCGCTCCATGAGTTTGCGTACGTTGGTAGCCGGCTTCCTAGTCAAGGACTTCCTCAAACCATGTTCAGTAGGCAGGCCTACCTTGAAAGTCTTGATGGCTACATCGTCAAAGTCACTGTCTATCTCATTGAACATCTCTCAGTATCTGTCCGAATACGTTTTCAAGGTTTCCCTTTCTCGCATGGACATGGACAACAGAGAGACTAAGGGCCGAGGAACCCTACTGCATGTGATGAAGCGAGACCCAAAGGCCTGGGTGAGCTCTCTAAAAGAATTTACGGAACCTGCAGCTAGGCCATCAAATCATTTCATCGCCACAGGCCCTAAACTGGAGGGGAACACCTTGCACATCAAGGCCTCATTTTTGGAATGCACCGCCATCCTCTGGTTGAAGTGGCTCACGTGCTCCACAAGGTCTGTTTGACCATTATACATGGTGAATGTGGGCTGGGTGAACCGCTGAGGAAGCATCCCCTCCTCTATTCTGTGTGTGAAGGGTGACCTAGAAATCTGATTGAGCGCCCTGCTCATCGCGTCGTTTCTCAAGCTTTTGGAGAATGAACCCTTGTTTCTGCGTTTAAGGTGGTGATCTTCGACATACGAGAAAGACTCACTGGGAGGAGTTCTTGATCTACGTCTATAGCTACCATCCTTCTCATTGTCAGAAGAAGAGTTAGAATAGGAGGGAGTTCACTTTCGCCGCTTGTGGCGCAGCTTTCTCTTCAGATGGTCAATCCCTAGTTGCAGGGCTTTGGTATCCTCTTCATGTGAGAGGTGGTGCTTTCCCTAGGACTGGCTCCTACCGGTCTGGGTAGTGTGCACATTCCCCTCCCGGTCCCTTCTCCGCTCGAGGTTGATAAAAATGGTTTACACGTTGGGACCCCATAGATTCTGCTTGGTGTGGACCTGAACCTACCATATTTGAACGTTAGACTCACTATAACACTAGAAGTCCCCACAGAAGGTGCCAATTGTATGGACCATATTTGAGTCCCTAATCCAAAAGGTGGATGGATTTAGGCCTAAAAAGCCCAAAACAATGAATTTGTGGAGAATGGGTTGGAAAACTGGGCTAAAATGAGTTGGACAACAAATAAAGTAGATTCGAATGACAAGAAAAAGAAGATGGACGAGTTTTAACCACAGAAAATTGTTCTCGGCATGGTCCGAAGAGATCAGTTCTTATATATTGCTCTTAGGTTTGATTACAAGTTTGGTTCCTCATTGCTACAGTGCTTCTTTCTTTCTTTTTTTCCCCTCCTTTCCTCAGGGGCCTCCTCTGTTATATATCTCCCTTTTGATGATCTTGACCCTC
This sequence comes from Notholithocarpus densiflorus, assembly GCA_030021035.2. Taxonomy (NCBI): domain Eukaryota; kingdom Viridiplantae; phylum Streptophyta; class Magnoliopsida; order Fagales; family Fagaceae; genus Notholithocarpus; species Notholithocarpus densiflorus. The sequence continues at coordinate 7,234,272 of JARYZH020000009.1, read as the reverse complement.
TAGTTGTTGATCATCCAGGGCGCTACTTGAGTGCTTGTCCCATCGGTCACATTCTTTGGCCCTCTGTGAGTTGGGGTAGCTAAGGCAACACTGTTTATGAGTCTTCTCCACATAAATGCGGCCAGAAAATCAGCTGCAGAGCATTCAATGAGGTGGCAATAGCTCTTCCTTAGGTATTTCCTAGCTTCCATCCCTCCTGTACGTTCATAATGCATGTCCCTATCAGTGGGATTTCTTGGAAGGTCATCTTGAATGGTTGGATATACATTTGATCTGTGCTTCGTTTGTCCGAGGAGATACTCCTCCTCAGACCACCTTCCCTAACCCTTCCGTTTACATCTTGCTTATGGGACTCTGAGCTTAACACCTTCATAACTGTTTATTCGTCCTCGGACAAACCAATGTCCTCGGCCAAGCCTAAGGCCCAATATATCAATTTAGGCCCCTATCCCTACAATCTTTTTTGTGCATTACGTTAATCTATATATCTATATATATATATATATATATATAATAGAAGAAGCTGAGAGAAAGTGAGTTCCTACAATTAAGGAGGTGATGACAAATAGGAAAAATGCCAATCTAAAATTCAGACACGTGTACAGTTTAATCTTTAAAAAATCGCACGGTGCATCGTTTGGAGAGCATCCTATCACATCCTGATGGTCTTTGAGTATAAATACAACACTAACTGCTTAATGGGTAAATTACATTCAAAAGGCTTGCCCGTATACGGAGAAAGAGAGAGAACGACAGAAAGAGGCAGAGAGTTCGTAAGGCCCCAAGAGTAAAAGAGAAATATCCAAGGCCGACGATTGTTCGTTCCCTGGCCAGACTTAGACCATCAGAACAGCAAGCACAGAAAGAAACTGTTAGGCCATATATCAACCACTCGAATCGTCGGAACCGGCACCGGTAAATTTTTATTTATTTTTTTCCATTTTTAGGATCTGGGTATGAAATTTTACTTTTAATTGAGTTTTTTTGTTGGATAGGTTTAGATTTGATTCATTTTTGTTTTGGGTTTTAGGGTTTTCTATCAAAATGTTTGTAGATATTTGCTTTTGTTTTGAGAAAAAAGGGAATCGTTTCCCAGTTCCTTTCAAAAATTCTTCCTTCCTCTTCTGACTGTTTGATTAACAATGCCTACAACGAGTCCCTATTCTTTCTCTGACTTTTTTTTCCCCACCAAATTTAAAGTTAAATTACTTTTGCTATATGTTTTCCACTCATACAATCGTAGTTAGATTTTGGTTCCAAGAATTAGGGTTAAGGAAATCAGAATTATGATATGTGACTATTTTTTGTTAAATATTTTCGGTTATGGGTTTGTTTGAATTCTTCTCTTTTGGATTTAAATCATTCAATTTCTTTCTCTGCAGAAATGAAGTGGAATCTTTCTACAATCGAGAGTATCTAATTTAATCAAAGCAAATTGTTCGGTTAAGGTTTGTTGGAACCGCAAGCACAGAGAGACATGCTGTTTAGCCGTAACCGGTAAAGTTTTTGTTTTTGGTTTTGTTTTCATTTAATAAATCTGGGGATTGAATATGATTTTGGTTTGAATTTCTTGGTTGGATTGGTTTAGATTTAGATTTAGTTATCTGCCATGTAGGAAAAATACCCGTTTAAAAAACAAACACGTGTAAAACAAACTTGAAACGCCACACTCAAAGGAAAATGATGCATTTATATTTTTTGCATACTCTGTGCTTAGGGAGGCTGAGTGTAATATTTGTTGCTATTTCTGTGATGTATGTCCATGGCTGTATTTCTGCTACTGCATATTCTGTTTTCTGCAGAACAGGTTCAGGATTTTCTGCATAATCTGTGCTTATAGGGGGGCTGAGTGTAATATCTGTTGTTGTTTCTGTTATGTATGTCCGTGGGTTGTATTTCTATTGCTGCATATTTTTGTTTTCTACAGAACAGGTTCAGGATTTTCTGCATAATTTGTGCTTACAGGGGGTAATTGTAATATCTGTTGCTGTTTCTGTATTCTATGTCCATGGGCTGTATTTATTTTGTTGCATATTTTGTTTTCTGCAGAACAGGTCTTTGTTTCCCTGCATTTATGCTTATAGGGTTGTTGTGTTTGTACATGTATTTCCCTTTTATCAAATAAAATTTCTATCTTTATCTCAAAAAAAAAAAACTTTGTAAATACTGCCGACTGCAATTTGTTGGCATCGCTTGGTTTTGTTGAACGCCTCATGGGTAGTTAGCATATCTTCTCAAACTTTCAAATGTCATTTATCTCAATTGTTAATTTAATTTTTTCCCTACCAGAAAAGTTACTGGGTTCTCTAATAGAAGAATTACCGTTGGGTTTTCTACAATAAAATGAAAGGTAGGATAGCTTAAATTTTCCTCTGTTTCATTGTTCAATGAAATCTCTTTTCCATTTGCAGTTGCTTTGATTTAGAACAAAGATTTCCTTAACAGCAACACAAATAAGACTATGAGTGCAAACGTTTTATGGGAAAAGAAAATCTTAAAAAAAGAGATTTTAAGAACTTAACTGGAACTTAAAATAGATGGGCACATTCAAGGTTTTACTTTTAAGTTAGAAAACATTGGAGGAACTATTGTTGGGAGAAAGGAAGGAATTGAACAAATGGGGAGTAAAACCAAACTTCAAAACATAAATTTATGACAGTTTATTAAGCATATGGGCCAACGTCAAAATGAAGATTATCTATTATGTGACTAATTAGTGAAGGTGAGGGAAGAGTACAAAAAATTAAAATGAAAACTCCCTAGGAAATGAAAGAGGAGCTAGTTGTTGGCATTTAAGGGCCTTGACAGCCCTTCTCTTAAAATTATAGCAAATTTTTTTTTTGGCTAAATTTTAGTTAACTGCAGATTTAATTTTAATTCTTTTGCTAAATGTTTTCTAACTGCAGATTTTTTCTTTTTTCTTTTTTGGATAGGATCTAACTGCAGATTGGTCATGAATAAATGTGCCATTTTATTGTGTTTGAACTGGTATATAATCTGTTAGGAATTGACATGTCACGTATATATCTATTTTATAGAAGGGATTTTATAGTCTTATATAAGGTGATTTTCTTCTCTATTTATTATTATTATTTCAAATATTTTCCAATGAATTTATGTTGGTTTGTGGTTGGTAAACTTTGGGTAGTTGTGGATTTGTGTTTGGGTGTTGAGACATTTGTTTGTTGCGGATGATATGACCATTTTGGGGCTTTGGTTGGTGCTTCAGTTTACTAAGAAATTATATACGGTTGTGCATCCTATTCATTTGAAAAAAAGTTTTGGAAATCAGTTACATCAATATAGGCTAACTGCATGATTTCAACGTCTTTTGTAACAAAAAATTTGTTTATTGCTTTTTTGTAACTATGGGGCATTTGCATCTCATAAACAGTTAAAAGAGTGGTCAAACTTTACATATGTTGCAGCCTGTAAATAACAATGAAGCATAAATTTAGTTTCTGCCTATTAGAGGAACTTCCATTCATATTTCCCACACACACACACCCAAACTTCCAAGCCTTGACTTCACATTTTCATCATTTTTGTTTCTCTTTTCTTTTTTCGATCTTATAAAATTTGGGGAATTTAAAACGTGATAATTTACTGTTGGTCAGATTGGAGACAATAAAGGTTTTTATTTTAATTTTTTCATTAGACTTCCAGTTCTATGTATTTTCTGAAATGTCTTTCAATTACCTCCTTTTAGTGGGCAAGAAAACGAGTACAAACTACATTTAATGCTTACCATAGAAATGATTGTTTTTTTTTTTTTCTTAAGCTCATGGTGCAAGTTGCAATAGTATAAATGCCCAAATGAATTCTCCAACTGACATTGCCTGAATTTTCTCTTAGATTGTAGATTGATACTGAAATTGTTGAAGTCATTTAATTCTCCTTTGTATTACATCACTACCACAAATGATTTACAATTTTTTTTTATTACTATAATTTTTTTTTTTTTTTTTTTAATGATGGTAGGTAGACGCCTTACAATTGGTAAACAGCTAAACATACATATACATTACCCTTATCAATTTTAGTATCTTCTACTTGGGTTTTTATCAAATTTTTCTTTTTTTTACTCTCTGATCTTCCATGGAAATTTGGCAACACCTTATTAAAAGATAAGAAAAATATGATTATATTCTAATAGATACTTTCCTATGTTTTTTTTTTTTATTGAATTTTGTTTTATAAGTAAAATTTTGATTTAGAAATTTTTATTAGACATGTTTAAAGGAAAAAGAAATGATAAGAGCTATCTAACACTCATTCCATGTGATCTAGGTTTTAGATGGTAGAACTAATTTTGCATTTGTATGTGATCTTCATTTGGAATCAATTTAACATTAACATTTTGTTCTGAATCTTCTGATATGTCCAGGTATGCAAAAAGATCCTCAATGGCTTGGTTGCTTACAACATTAGACCCATAAAGACTTTTAACAGAGAAAGCATGAAGTCCATAAACAAAGGATTAAACTATTTGACTTTTGGTTTATTTTAAGATTATAAATGTTATTTTGAGCTATGGATCTAAATTTTTATGATGTTATGAGGAAAGGTATCTATTTTTCTTCTACTGTAAGTTTAATTTTTTCCCGTTATTCAAATTATGTTAATATATATTATTATGATGGAGTATTATTTACTTTTGATGATATTATAAAAAAATCCCGTGCATTTGCACGGGTTATAAGCTAGTAATAACTAATAGCCGAAACGTTTAACTTTTTGTTGACCGCGCTTCATGGCGCCACGTGGCTACATAAATTTATGCCACACGCCTACATTTAAAAACCGAACAATTGTGTCTATTCGTTTTGCAGAATAAGACACTGAACAATTGTGTCTTTTGGGATTTTAAATAACTAACCACAACCAAAAGAAACAAGTTGTTACACTGAATCATACAGTTGTTTTCCCCTCGGTACATATAAACAGGGCCGGCTCAATAGGTGATGCAATTGATGCAATCGCCTAAGGCCCCCAAATAAAAGAAGGCCCCACTTGTAAAAAAAAATTTATATATATAATATATATATTTATATATTTTAATTAAAAAAAATTTTAAGCATTTTTATTGGTCAATAAAATGCATTAAAAAGGCCCCATTATATCTTAAAATGCAAAAAAAAAAAAAGGAAAAAAAAAAAAGTCAAACTTCAGCTAACAAAAATAAATTTTAGGAGACAAATTTATTAACTCATTCTTGAAATATGCTAAAATTAAAATTAACAGCAGACAAATTCATTAATAATATAACGTAATTGTCTTGAAATATACTAAAATAGAGATTATAAATTTAAAAAACAAAAGAAAAACCTCTCATCTCTCTATCTCTCTGCCTCTCCATCTATATCCTTACTGTCTTACCTTTCTTTTCTTCATCTTCGTCTTGATTCTTGATTTTTTTTCATCAACTCAATCAGTTAGTCTAGCTTGGAATTTTTCTTTGTTGATTCCAGCGTACTAGTCTACCAGTCGGCGGTCACAAGAGGTATTCTCTTCTTCTTCAGTTCTTCTCCTCTTTCTCAGTTTCTCTCTGTCTTTCCGAAAATAAACACTCTAGAGTATTCTATTTCTTAACTTAAATTATATATATTTTGAGTTTGTTTCACACTGCACAATGTGACAATTGTTTGATGGGATGGGAGTATGGGACACGTTTTCTCTTTAAATCTTAGCCATAGGAATATAGGATGCAGTGGTCCTAGTGGAGTACAGGCTGGATGGTTCTTACTTTTTTTTTTTTTTTTTTAGGAGTACAACCCACATACCACAGTTATAACTTACACAGTTTGGTCAGACGGTTTCTCACATTTTTTTTTTTAAATTTAATCTGACACTGTATCTATTATTATAAATTATTATATCAATTAATAATTTGATGTGTATCATATCAATTCATTTGTATTATAGTGACTAATTTATTAAACCATGTATTAAATTAATTTTTATTTGTGCAAGTTTAAACTTTAAAGTGGTCACGGCTTTAGAAAAATTGCAATAATCAGGTTCTATTGTTCTATATTTTAAATTTTATTTTTAGTTAAATTATCATTTTAATTATAAATTGTGTTTTATTTATCTATAAATATTTTCTCATTATAAATGTCTACTAGAAAATATTTATCCGGATATGAAAAACTTCTAAAAAAGAGAAAAATTGAAAAACAAATTGAATCTCAAAAAGGATCTATGGATAAATTTGTTACTAGTATTAAAAAAAACACCATAGAAAGTTTGGGTGAAAATATTACAAATGAACAAGAAACTTATCAAAAAGAGTTAGAAGATAATGAAATTATACAACAAAAAGATAATAATGAAAATAGTCTTAATAATATTCAAACATCTGATGTAACAATAATTGGTAATGAAAAACAAAATAATTTAGAAGAAAATGAAAAAATGACTAACCTACTTACTAATAATATCTATGATCCAAGTCAATGGGAAAATATTGATACAAAATTAAGAGATTTATTAGTAGAAAAGGGTCCAATTAGAGACAATGATCTAAAATTTCCTTTAGATAAAGATCGTAAACATTTTTCTACTACATTTTATTTTAAAAAGTTATCAAATGGGGAGAAATTTGATAGAAGATGGCTAGTGTATTCAAAAGATTTGGATAAAGCATTTTGTTTTTGTTGCAAGTTGTTTAATTCAACAACACATGGTAGTAGTACAAATCAACTTACTAACGAAGGAACTAATGATTGGAGAAATATTAGCAATAAGATTAAAAATCATGAAACAAGCAAAGAGCATGTTACTAACATGAATGCTTGGATTGATTTAGAAATGAGATTATTGAAAAATAAAACAATTGATAAAAATTTCCAAGAACAAGTTAACAAAGAGAAAGATCATTGGAAAAAAGTGTTGTTAAGAATTATTGCTGTAGTAAAAAATCTTGGAAAAAATAATTTGGCCTTTCGAGGAAAAAATGAAAAGATCTATCAAGAAAATAATGGAAATTTTTTAAGTCTAATTGAGATGATTGCAGAATTTGATCCAGTAATGCAAGAACATGTTCGACGTATTCAACATGGTGCAATTCATAATCATTATCTTGGACATAATATACAAAATGAATTGATACAATTGTTAGCAAATGAAATTAAAGGTAAAATTATTAAAAAGATTAAGGAAGCAAAATATTTTTCAATTATACTTGATTGTACTCCCGATGTAAGTCATCAAGAACAAATGATTCTAGTACTACGATGTGTGAATATTTCAACTAGTCCAATAAAAATAGATGAGCATTTTGTAGAATTTTTAAAAGTAGATGATACTTTTGGAAAAGGTCTTTTTAATGAAATTATAAGTGTAATAAAAAGTCTTGAACTTGATATTAATGATGTACGTGGACAAGGATATGACAATGGGTCTAATATGAAAGGAAAAAAACAAGGGGTACAAAAAAGAATAATTGATATAAACCCTAGAGCATTTTACACACCGTGTGGTTGTCATAATCTTAACCTTGTGCTATGTGATGTGGCCAATTCTTGTCCTAAAGCTATATCTTTTTTTGGAGTAGTACAACGTATATATACATTGTTTTCTTCTTCCACAAAGCGATGGAAAATTTTACAAGATAATGTTTCAAGTTTAACTCTTAAACCATTGTCACAAACACGTTGGGAAAGTCGAATTGAAAGTGTAAAAGCAATAAAATTTCAAGCTTTAGAAATAAGAGATGCTTTGTTACAATTAGCAAAAACGAGTGAAGATCCTAAAACAAAAAGTGAAGCTGAATGTTTGGCAACATATGAGCTTGAAAGTTTTGAATTCTTGTTAGGCATGACTATTTGGTATGATATATTATTTGCCGTTAACTCTGTTAGTAAAAATTTACAATCAAAAGACATGCATATTGACGTTGCCATAGATCAACTAAAGGGTCTCATATCTTTTTTTAAAAATTATAGAGAAGATGGATTTACATCTGCTATGATTTCATCCAAAGAGATTGCAATCAAAATGGAAATAGAGCCTATATTTCATGAAAAACGTATAATTCGTAGAAAGAAACGATTTGATGAGAATGTCAATGATGAGATAACACAATCTGCTGAAGAATCTTTTAGAATTAATTATTTTTTATATATAGTAGATCAAGCTATTTCATCAATTGAAAGTAGGTTTGAACAATTTCAAATATATGAGGATATTTTTGGTTTTTTATTTAATTTTGAAAAACTAAAAGCACTAGATGATAATAGTTTGAAAAAATATTGTCTTAATCTTGAAAGTTTTCTCAAACATGATGTTTATTATGATATTAATGGCTTAGATTTATATTCAGAACTAATAGTTTTAAAAGAAGTTGTGCAAATAGATGAAAATACTCCAATTAATGTACTTAATTATTTAAAAAGACTAGATTCGTTTCCAAATGCATATATTGCTTATAGAATATTACTAATAATACCTGTTACGGTTGCATCTGCAGAAAGAAGTTTTTCAAAATTAAAATTAATAAAATCTTATTTAAGGTCTACTATGTCACAAGAAAGATTAAGTGGATTAGCTATATTATCAATTGAAAAAGAAATGTTAGAGGAATTTAAATACAAAAACTTAATTAGTAATTTTGCATCTCAAAAAGCAAGAAAAATAAATTTTAAATAAAAAAATTTAATATATATATATATTGTTTTATTAATATTTAATTATAAAAAGGCCTTATTTATAATTTTCGCCTAAGGCCCCAAAAGTTATTGAACCGGCCCTGCATATAAATATAACCGGACTGCAAAAAAACTGCGATTTGCCAGCAGTTTCTCTTTTCCATCGGCACACCTCTGTCTTGGAAAAAAATCATTGACAATCTCAACGCCAATACAGCAAGCGATCGCAGACTAATCCGTTTTTCTCTTCGTTTTTATCTCAAACTCTAAGCCACACCCTACGCCTCTCTCTCCTTCATTCATTCATTCCAGCCCCAATTTTGACTATATAGGAATTTCTCTTTAAAACCCAAAGACCCAAAAACGTGTAAACCCTACACGAAAGCCTTTGAAGTTTGAACACCGCAAAGATTTAGAAAACAAACACAGCCCCTTCAACAAACAAGTCTTCTTCACTGGCTTTACTGCCCTTTCTTTCTCCTCCGCTTCTTCCTGTAAGTTGGGTTCTACAATATATGTTTTTAACTTCTATTTTGATACCTGTATTATTTTTCTGTAAATTCGTTTTCTTTTTCTGTTACATCTTTTTTTTCGTTTTTATTTTTTTATTTTTTATTATTTGGTTCAATCTGGCACTCTCATTGAATGCCAGGTAAACAAGTCCCATGCACAAATATGGATAACATGCAGCCTTTCTTTATTTTATTTTTCCATTTTTCCATTTTTTTTTCAAGAGAAAAGTCTGCCAAAGTTTCATTCATAGATTAACCATTATTACATAGAAAGGGTGGGACTTATGCTATGACCACGTCCGAGTAAGTACACATTCAAGCCACAAAATGTTTCAAAGAGGAAGACCCTAAATTTCGAATGTCAAAAATATTATTTAAACTCTTGGCCTAATGGGTTTGACTGTTTACTGCGAAGTATTGAAATTCGAAGTTATTATTGGTTGATTTGTATTGTTTTATAGTCATACAAATTTATAAACTTAGTTTTTAAGACATTTAAATTGACATTTATTTGATTTTAGATATCATTCTTTTATGGTCTAGGTGGTTTTTTGAAACCGATTAGCAGATTTGAAAAGTTACAAAACAATCACAATAATTTTAGAAAAAATATATTTGTCTTTCAATTTATTACAAAATTTTCTTTTAACATTGCAATGTCGGTGTTTTTTTGTTAAATATTTAGTTTATGCAAATTGTTTTGTTAAAAAGTTTCTACTGCAACTTATTTTGTTATGTAGCATCTTTTGGAACTTGATTTTCTCAAAATCAAGTTCAAAGTAGAAATTAATTTCACCAACAATTCAATGATATATGACAAATGTGGAACTCAATTTTCTGAAACTCAAGTTCTATGTTCTTCTGAATTTCATAGACTTTGGCAAAATTGAGTTCCACGTTGGAACTCAACTTTCATAGAATCGAGTACCAGAAGGAAGTTATATAACTAAATAAGTTCCTATAGAGACTTTGTAACAAAAATAATTTTCAAATATCAAATATTTAGAAAAAAAAAGGTCTTATAACATCTATTGGATAGAATAGTACTTTGTGTTTTAGTTTATTACTATTGTTCTTTTTCCTTTTTCTTTTATGTAATTATCATCATTAAATAGTATCTTGAATAGTTATAAGGTACATTGTTCAAGAGAAGGGAGTAGGCCTGCATGCAAGATAATTGGAATCCTAATGTATATTTAAATTTTTGTTTAATTGCATATTTCATATTGAGGTTAGGGATTTTTTTTTAAATTAGAATCTTAATGTGCAATCAAAGAAGAAGAAACGAAGAATTTTTTAAATCTTTTACAAAAATCTATCAAAGTTATGTTTGCAAAATATTCATATATATCATAGAAAAATAAAGGGTAAAATGCTATTTTGGTTCTTAAACTTTATCAAAAGTTTGGTTTTCATCCCTAAACTTTAAGAAGTTCATTTTTCGTCCCTAAACTATTAAAAAGTTCTTCTTTCATCCCTAAAATATTGAAAATGATTTATTTATGTTCTTAAATTTGCTAAATATTGTGCTCATTTAAGGTTCATTCCCAAAAGAGTTATAATGTTGTTGGATAGTACTCAATTTTACCACTTGAGCTAATTGGAACCCACGATTTTATGTTCTAATTTATTATATATGTTCAATTTTATTTAGATATCATCTTGCAAAATCACTACAATTTGTATTTTATTAATGCTACCTCACGTTTCTAAGTATACTATGCATTTATACAAACTAAGTTTACATGTTAAATTATACTGATATGATGATTGTAGTAAATGAAACCAAGATTAAATCATACCTCATACTCGATAGATTCCCTGTGCATCGCACGGATAATTCTATTAATTTATAATGACATATTTTTTTTATGTTGCATAAGTTTATTTTAATGCATTGTAAATAATAAAAATAATTGTACAAGACATTTTTTTCTTCATTTTATAACATATAACTATCAGTCTATGTTATAGCTATATACTGTTATTTAGTAAGATTAAACCATATATTATATTCAATTTATTTCTCGTGCATTGCACGGGTTAGTGATTAGTATATATATATAATTAAAGAGCTACTACTTTAATTTGGTTGACCTTAAAAATATATAAAATTGAAGAACTTTTATTTTTAGTTGACCTTATAATAGTGTGCCGCATAAATTTCGAAGCCTCATAATTTTACAAGTCATAATTGTAATACATTTTTAATTAAAATTAAATTGAATTCTACATTTAAACCTTCAATTAAAATCCTATAGAAAACCGTATTTTTTCAAATGATAAAATAAATAGTTTCCATGTACAAATATAATTATAATAAAATAATTAATAACTATCAATTTTCAATAATTAAATAAAAATAAAAGAGGAAAATAATCATATATTCTTTAACTAGAATGACAAAAAAAAAATCTTAAACTTTATGGTATGTACAGATACACGTTATTTCCCACATGACTTTACTCCTAGCACAGTCATAGGTTCATTTTGTGCGGTCTGTACTAGAAATTCCAGAGATAAAATAAAATCATTACCAAAGGGCAATAAGGATCATCATGGAATCAGAGTCCATGGAACTCAAACTGATGTCCTGCAAAGATGTGGGAGGTTTCAATTTCTTCCAGAAACTTTCAGTCTACGCACTTGTCTCACTTGTCAGCCATGATCCCAACAAAAAACTGGAGCCCAATCAGCAACAGAGAACTCCCACTGTCAGAGAAGGCGATGGGGATCCTGAATGGAACCACGAGATCCGCTTTGATTTGCACCAGGTTTCGGTCGAGGATTGGGATCATGTGTTTATTCATTTTGATCTGCGCCACCAAGGTGTCATGTTCGGAGACAAGGACATCGGTGAAGTCCATGTGCCCCTCAAGGATCTCGTCGAAGAATCCAACGGTGTTGTCCGGTTCGTGAACTACCAGGTTCGGAATTGTGAAGGTAAACCCAATGGCGTATTGAGCTTCTCTTACAAGGTAAATGGAAAGGGAAAGAATAATGGGACTAGTTGTGGAAGTAACATAACTGGGTTTCCAATAATTCATGATCATCAGCAACAGTATTCACATGAGAATGAGATTCATTATCCCACATTAGAAGAAGTTCAGTACCCATCTCTTGCTTTGCTTAATCACTCAGAGGAACCTCTTTTTGCGCCACAAGAAGATCACTCTTATGCTCCACAAGCTTACCATCCGCCACCAGATGCTTATTATGCACCACCTCCGCCGCCGCCGCGGCCACCTCCAATGCTACATGGGCCGCCTTTTTATCCCGACCCGTACAAATTTGGAGGGGGTCATGGTTATTATGGTCCACATGCTTCTTTCTGGAATGGCAGGTGAGGAGGCTTGTAGGAAAAGTTTTAGCTAATGGTCTTAACCTTTGAAATGTTGTTGTGCTACTGTTAGCTCATTTTTTGTGTATCATTTATGGCATCATATGGTGATAGATTATGGTTTTGGGTCCAAATCAGTAAGGCTGCCTACCAATCATCTCTTAGACCATGCAAAAATGGGAGCTTTGTGCACTGACTATGACATTTTTTGTTGGTTATGGTATCGATATGGTATATAATTATTAAGCTCTGTGTATAAGGCCTTTTTACCGATCCAGATTCATGAAGTTCTAGTAATTGATAACTGGCATATATCAGCATAAAAAGATTGGGATCTGCCATTCACAGATGGGTTTCAAATAGTACATTGAGAATTCTTGAAATTGTCTTTTCTTCTTAACTAGTACTTCTAGAAAGCATATAAACCTTGTTGCAGTATCTCCACACATGTTCTAAGTCTGCTAAAGGAGTGAATTTCTTGATATTGTGTAGAATTTAACAAATCTGAGTCAGTTTGTAAAACAGAATGCCACATAGTATGTGAAGGTAAACAAAAGTGTACTAGCCACTTCAAACATCATTCAGCTTCATTGTTCAATGCACCAGCAAGACATAATGAGATGCTAGTTTAGTAGTTTAGATTTCATTTTGAGGTTATTAATGTGGCCAATAGTGATGGTGACTGAACACCATGGAGGAAGGCTGGTTAGTACATAGAAAGAACTTTAAATGGTTCAAGATATGGTGCTTTCTTAGGCATGAAGCAGCCACTTCATTGAGAACTACATGTGGTTCAAGATATGGTGTTTTCTTAGGCATGAAGCGGCTACTTTACTGTAAAACACAATATAAAATTTAGTCCAGTAATGTCTATAAGAAGGGATAAAAAAGGCAAGGATTAGCTATGTCATGCAAATTAGGGGAAATTTAACTCAATGTCCCATTGAAATAGTGCTTCTCATGTCCCAGAAAAAGAAGAATATTTATTTTCTATAATTATAAAGGATTATATTTCCTTCACATGAAAGTTAAGTGGATTTAAGGAGGCTACTTTGAAGGCTTCATAGGTACCCAATGACTGCAGCTGGTTGGAGTGGCTAATTAAAGTATTTTTTTTTTTTTTTTTTTGAAATTTGAAATGTGACAATAAAGGCCATTAAATTATATGCCCTTTGAGGGGAAGAAACATCACATTATTTGGGTTTAAGCAGTTGATGGAAAATACTCTGTTAAAAAAACCTGGGAAGGTCACAGACATTACAAACAAAGGATGAACTGGTGCTATATTGTGTGGTTCAAAAAGGCCACGCTTAGAGTCTCTTCCATCATGTGGTTGGCACTTGGTAGTTCAGTGCATAATTTCCACCAACGGGTGTTTATGTCTTGCAACTTGATTGTTGAAGGAGGTGGTCTCTTATTTTACAAGTATAATAAATGCCCTCTCACATGCATGTGAAAGGGGCATTGCATATGATACATATTTGATTGGTAAAGTTATGTATCACTTGTTCTTTGCTTGCCCTTATACCCTTATACTGAGAGAATATAGAATCATGTCTAAAAAGTGTAACCTCTATTGGAGTAGCAGCTATGGTTTTGCAGGTGGTTCTGGGTCATAAGGGGAATTCCTTGCCCTCAATTATATGCACTGTGATGCTTTCTTGTGTTTTCTACCATATATGAAAGAAAAGGAACTTAAGGACTTCTATTAATGAAACATACTATGAGTTATATATATCTTCTTTGTGGATCGAATAGAACAATGTTAAAAGAGTGCAGAAAGATGATAAGAACAGATGGCTGCAGAGAGCCTGGCAATTCCCATTTGCTGTCTTTGATGCTGGTACAATGCATTCTCTTTTTTGTTTTGTTGATACCAAAGCCAAAGTCCACATATATCAGCTCAATACATCAGTACAATGTATAAAATGTACAAAAGCAGGAAAATAGGGGATCAAACAATTAAGATGAGTTAAAAAAGGATTTGGTTGGATGCCAAGAGAGGTGAATGAACAAGCATGAGGCTTCAGCTGCTAATCTACTCTGGTTCATATCATTCAGCTTAGCTACGAACCAAACTGGAGCCACAGTTTCTGTTAGCCATCAAAGATCCCATAGGACAGCACCCTTTTCTCTTTTGACCTCCCAATTGGCACATCTCTCTGCAACTGGTAAGGATATTTACACCAGTTCGGTTCATATTTCTGAGCAAAATTAAAGTTTCTCTAATAGCCAATAGTGTTGTAGTAGTTTTATGAGGCACATTCCAGCTAAAACAGCAGTAAGAAAAGGAGCTGTTCTTTTCTCTGCTGAAAATCAGCACCCCTCCATTGATGATGAGGGCGTTCCAATAGTGATAAACTGCATAACTGTTGAGTGTCTACCATAAAGAGCTCTAGATACCTCCTGCTACTTGAGCATCCCTACATAGAGCAGGAAGTTGGGCACTGTGTTGCAGAATGGTGTTAATGTTTACTTGCACCTCTTGATATAGTACTTTATTTTTATGAAGCCAAATTAGTCTAGTGAGTGTTGGCCACTATAGCAATGAAATGATTCTGTTGGTTTTTATCCTTTCTCACTCTCTCAAGCCAACTAACCATCCAATCTTTGATGGCTTTGGTTCCAAACATTCGTTCTTAATTTTTAATGGGGAGCCAAATCATACTGCATGCACAGCATCACAAGAAATAAAATAATGATCAAGTGTTTGCTCTGCCCTGGAATAGAAGGGGCAAGTTGAATCAGTAACTAGTCTTCTTTCCATGCTTTCTCACTGGGAAGCTATTATTCAGGAGCTTCCAAAAGAAAGTAATAACCTTGAAAGGCATATTTAATTTCCAGTTTGAGTTCCAAATAATAGGCATATACTCATTCATCACGAATTGATTATAAGAGCTCAATGAGTGGTAAAGCCAATAGGTATGTTTTTTAACTGAATTGCCCTGATATAGTTTGAGGACAGATCAACCTGTCGTCAGCTCCAATCTGGAGAGAGGAAGCTTCATTATTTCTACCATGAGGCTCATATAATTTATATACTACAGCATAGTTCCATTGAGTTGACTGATGGTCAATTAATTTATTAACTCAGCTGAGTGATGCAGCCTTCCCAATAGAATTTTGGTTATAGTTTCAGGCTTTCAGCCAATGATCATGCCTGAGAGGGATTGATGAACCATTCCAACTAACCAAGTTGAATATGTTAATACAGATCATCTACTTGCCATATTACTGTTTCCAAAAAAAATATATATATATACATGCCATAATACTTCTCCAGCCCATGTTGCATTGGTTGCTACCTTACAAAGTTACAAACTTACAATTGAACAGTGAGGGTCACTGCTAGCTAGTAATGAATTTGGTATGTGTTGTAGGTGCCAAAACTGTTTAGCTCCCATGGTTTGGTTAAAAAAGAGTTTCAATTTTTCTCAATCTCAATCTGCCCTGATATTTTGGCAGACAAAGGTTATCCCAGCTAGTCATATGCATCTTCCTAGTTTGTCCTACCCTCCCAAAAAATTTACACGGTATAGAATCAAGCTTCCTGCAAATGCTCTAAGGGAGCTTAAAGAATGACATTGTATAGATTGGAGAAACCTAGAGTACTGACTTGATCAATGTCAACTCGCGCTCAAGATGATGACAGCCTAGCTCTCCTAGATTTCTAGCAAAATTGTCCTGGAATATATATATTTTTCCATTTTTGCTAAGTTCATGTTTAATCCCAAATAGGTAACAAGGTCTGTAGTCATCTTGATTGCTAACGGATCAGCAATCTCAATTTTTTTTTTTTTTTTTGTCATTGATGTTTGGACTAATTTAAACTCAAGATGTTTGAAGGTTTACAAATTACCCTGAAAAATTACAGTACCAGTCAAGGATTGACTTAACTATCCGAGCAGATTGCATAGATCCTTCAAATAATAGCAGACTGTCTGTAAACATCAGAGGGCTAAGTAGTGTACCTCCCCTACTGAGCCCCCAAAGAAAACGCATTCTTTTGTTTCTTCTACTGTCTTGGAATTTCATTGTACCTTTGTGGCTGTAGGCCATGCTTATGTTGGGCTAATGCTAGATCCAATTTTGTTTTATTTGTTGTATGAATCTGGCTGGGATAAGTCCCCGTCCTTCTGTATAATTTTTCTTTTAATGAAATACTTAAAAAAAAAAAAAAAAAGACAGAAAAGCATGTAACGAAAAATAAAAGAGATAAGGTATAGCATACCATTTAGCTTCAGTCCTGGTTGTTGGAAATTTGACATTCCAGCAACCATGGATTCCTGTTCCTTCTAAGCCTACCAAGAGAATAAAAATTAGTACTTGTCCATCACAATTCACAAATTAAGCTAAAAAAACAAGCTAGACACATGTTGAACACAGCTGCTCCCCAGGATATTATATATATTATACAACTTTAATGTTCTTAGTCCAGCTCAATGTGGGTACATTGGTACTGAACTTATATTCTCCTAATACTTGGATGCAACATAGAGTTTGAAAATGCCGGCCCTGATAAATGAAATCAAATTCGTGACCTTCACTTTTCCTAATTTGGAATGCCTGATTATGGATTTAATCAATTTAATTGGTACAATTACTTAGGAAAGTATGTAAGCGCTTTGCTTGCCTCTTTGTAGGGAGGAAGGGTGGCTTTTAATTTAGAGTAATGATTATCACACATTTGCTATTGCACACTTCGTACACACTCCTTTTGAAATCATGTTTTAAAAACATGATTTCAAATAAAATTGTTATGATTTCACAATTTTACACTGTTTTAAAAGGAGTATGTATGGAGTGTGCAACAACAAGTGTGTAATGAGATTTTCTTTTAAATTGATGGTTGCAATGTGATCCATAAGTAGGATACAGAAGTCACTTTCAACTTCATTCTTACTTGATCAATGGCCAGAATAATTGTGAAGGGAGTGCGAAAGTGGGTTGAAAGTTCTATTGTGTGGAAAACAAAAGCCCCATTATGTTAGTTCTTTTGCCAATATTTGTTTGTCATATTACACAGCTTCCTTTGAAATTTGTTACCCAAAATTCCCAATTCTAATGTTTTAAATTGGTGAGAGGAAACATCCCAGCAATTAGTTTTCAAATCTGAAAAAATTTCAACTATATCACAATGAAGGGAATAGAAGTAACCTAAACCATAATCATCGTGATTAGTGGTCAACTCTTACTTCACAATTCAGTTATTCCCTCCTTCCAAATAAAGCAAAAGGGGAGACTTTGCTTCACGAATCTACTACACCATAGAGTTCCAAGCAGCTTTGCATATTTTATAGCCCAACTACTCAAGTGGCCTAAGAAAACCCTACTTTTACTCACCCTTTATTTTTTTAACCCTCCAATAGGCAAATAGAGGGAGGGGACTTCAAATCATTAGAATATCCCTCGAACCTCCTGTACTATTCAAATTTAGAATTGGTTGCACTTCTCTTTGAGGATTATGTGTACTAAAGGTGTGTTTGGAATATAAGAAAATGGGAAGCAGAGAAATATTAGAAAAAATTTAGGACTACAATCAATTCTACACCCATTTTCACAATTATTGATATGGCTGATTATGAGTGGTAAAAAAAAATTAGTAAGTCTATATGAAAATGACAGATAGTCAGTTACAATCTGTCACATGAAATATTGTGAATATGAGTGTAAAATTGGTTGTAATCCTAAAATAATTAGAGATAATGGACTAAATGTATTTTAGTATTGGGGGTAATTCCATCCAATGTATTTTAGTATTGGGGGTTAATTCCATCCAAACATTAGGTAAGTGAACTCTAAGTTATAAAGCATCCACCTATCCTCATGGTGAGTTGTCCAATCTTAAACAGGCCAGACTAAAAGGTGCAATACATTATTTATGTTGTCGGGATACCTTGTTGATTGAAACATATCGGTCCTAACGGAAAAGAAAAAATGAATTAGAAAAGTAGCTTTAATTTCACATTCCTAAATTTCTACACAATGAACAGAAATAATTCTTAACAGGACAACAACTAGTAGAAAAGGCTCCTCTTATGGTCAGTAGCTATTACACAGATAACAAATGATTTTCGCAGCATGTAAAGTGGTTGGGTAGGTAAAAGCACATGAGCATCGGTGGGCCTAAAAGGCAAAAGTACAACAAAAAAAAAAAAAACATAATATTTCAATATGTCCACCATCATTCATCAAACACATTCCAAATACCTACTGTGATAGCTCACCATTACAGTAAACAAAAGTGGAGGACAATCCAACGTTACAAATCCATACATTACACTATCATCATGATCCCATATCCATTAATTAAGATCCCCAATAACTAGAAGAAATACTAATATATAGGCAAACAAATGGATGGGAAAGAAAAAAGTTCACAAAAAATTTACAATATGTATGTGAAATATGGGAAATGGTAGATCCAAAATGGATCTATGAGGATGCATGATGATACATAATACACTCAATTAGTGAGTTCCTCTAGCAAGCATTTGCTCATATTGCAAATCCTGGTACTGCAGCAATTGCCTATGGCTTTGTACCCTTAGCTGCTCATAGAACCTTCTGATGAATTCCTCAGCTTCATGATCAACTTGTTCATTTTCACCCTCATTCTCATCCTCTGATGAATAATTAGATACCCTTACAGAAAATGGAGACAGTAAAGGGCTACGCTTCTCGCCGGAAGCAAAATCAGACGCATGATCAAACCGGAAGTTGAAAGTGTACTCCGGGGTCTTGGGGACCAAAACAACAGCCTTAGGTTCTTGATGAGGTTGAGGTAGTGGTTCTTCTACTTCTTCAAGAACTTCAGGGGCATTGATGCAAGGGAAGTAATGGTGTTTACGCTTCGGCACGTGGAAAAAAACAGGATTAGGGCTGTTGCTGCAAGAGAATTCGTATTCCTGTATGCCATAGCCAGCACGTGCCATGTTCTTGGAGTGATGGTGATGAGACATGAGGTTGCTTAATGATTTCCTCAAGAGCTTTCCTCTCTTCATCATCAAGTTCATGTCCATGATCAACTTCCTTTTTGATATCAATCCCTTCCTTATCATGAAGAATGTTACCCTCAACACGTTCCATAGCCTCTTGGCTATCACTGGAGAATGCACTTCCATGACACAACACTTGAAAAACAAACACTACTTGGTTATTTATATTATATGACTAGGAGGGAGCTTGTTCAATTCGCTCTTTAGAGTAAAGGTAATGATAAAAACAAAAACAACAAAGAAGAATGGAATATAAGAAGGTTTTGATGATGAGAAGGGGATTGGGCGGGTTTTCTTTTCTTGTTCCTGCGAGGTATGGTAGACCTCGCAGAAGAAAAGAAAACCCTATGATTCATGGAAGGTGAATTTGGTTGGATTTTATAGCTGGGAGATGATAAAGCTCTAATGATTATAATAAAGGATTAATAATTTTTTAAAGAAAAACATTGCTGTTATAATCATATGGACCCAACGAGCGCTCCTCCTAATTTCCCTTTTGATTTATTTGAGAGAAATAAAAGAAGACAATACAAGAAGAAAACATTTGTTATCAAAAAAATTAAAGCAAAGATGTGGGTCCTAGGTTTTTATTTTTATTTTCAATAATTCAATACTTATGACAGGAAGTAAAGATTTAAAATCGAAATGTCTTAGTTAAAAACACCAAAAAATACTAATTAATTAAACTATAAGACACTTGTCTATGTGAGTTTTAATTAATTCAACTAATAGAGTTTATAAAAAGTAAAAACAGAAAAAGCATACACATTGTCATCTTATAATATATGCTATAAGCCTATAACCTTAAACATATTAGTTGAGGTGCTGAAGTTCAATACAGCTAACACAGTGTGTTTGAAAATTCTAAAATAAAGTGGACTAGTGTTGGTCGGAGGGAGAAATATCAAATTAATGTGTTTGCTTTTTCAACGGTTCACATATATTATCTGGCAGAAGCAAACAATGGGAGCGTATGTGTATCTTTTTAAGTTATGGGAAAATCATTTCAATTTTATATTAAACTAGCAACTAAGCCTGGCTGTATTAATGACATTTTTTGTATAATTAATGTGAATAGACAGAAGCATTAATCTTCACATACTCATATTGTTACATTACATCTTTCAATTTTCTGTATGGAGGCTCTCCCATTTTTTAAAAAAAGTATCAAAGATATAGATACTACCCAAAAAAATTTTAAATTAATTAAAAAAAGATCTATAATGACGTTTATAAACCGCGGTCATAGTGCATTGGTCGGTTTTTATAAGTTGAGTAGGGTGTTTCTAAAAAAATTATTCATTAATTTTAAGATAGTTACCTTAAAAAAAAGAAATTTGAACCTTGAAAGTCTAAGATACCAATAGGGAATTTGATAAGTTTAGTAGCTTTAAAGAGGGGAAATGAGAGATTCAAGTCAATTCTAATGTTTAATGTCTTGTCTTAACGTGGTATGAAGGAGAAGTTAAACGAGGTTTAGAAGGACAAGAGACAGAACAATGGCTGTCTAGGTCTTTGTGGTTCATGGTTGACCTCTTCAACTGAAAGCTGGAACACACAGAAGTTGGTGGTCACCGTGTAGATGAATACTAATTTAAGCTTGATTGTCCAATAATTAAGAGTTAATAAAATAACAATATTTCTCTAATCTAATAAATAAATGGATTGTGAGAGGAAATTAATAACTCACGTTAGGTTTTTTTTTGGTGTAATTCAACAGGATCAGCTTAAAAATAAAAATCATCATACTATTATGTTGGGCCACAATCTAGTCTTATATGAATTAAGGAAACCAATTAAGAATTTTAATCAATCTTTAAAATATATTATCACCAAAATTATCAAATCAAAATATCGATCATACACAACAGTATAATTATTTATATGGAAAATTTTTTTATCTTTAAAAGAAAAATCACGAAACAAACTTCGAATACAAATTTAATAATAAATTCCACAAATATAATAATCAATTACAATTTTTTCTCAAGCTTGTAAACTCCACAAATATAATAATGAATTCTCTTTAGGAATTAATATGAACTCACTTGAGATCTTCGCTCACTTTAAATACAACACTTATATGTGAAAAAACTTTCAAATTAATGTATCTTTCCATCTAAAAAAAATATCTATAATTAATGTATCTTTCCATCTAAAAAAATATCTCAGTTTTTTTCACACATTGTTTTTCTCTCTTTTTCCTTTTTGCACCCGCACTATGAGTGCGGCTTGCACTTTCTTTATACGGCTGCCTTCTCTTCTTTTAATTGCACACACTACACAGTGGCCTTGATTTTATATTAGCAGCACCAACATTTCTTTTTATTTTTATTTTTATTTTTGAATGGTCATATTAATTAATAATACTTTAAATCCACTTTTTTACATTTATATTTTCGCACTCACTTTTATGTTTTAAATATAGATGTAAACATAGATTATTAACATATTGTAATTATTTAAAAAAAATATATATATATATATTTAAACAAGTGTAAGATGATATTTTCTTTAATATTAAAAGCAACAAGCTCGTGGTGGGCATTAATTTCATGTGAGTTGGACCTAATGCACTCGTGCACCCAGCAACAATTTGATAAGAAACTCATACATATTTCATGGTTCGTGCTAAAAATATGTCAAGGTTACAAAGATAATTAGCTCATTTTCAATAATTTTCCACTAAAACCTCTTTTAAATTTGGGCTCTCTTTTTTAATAAAAAAAAATCTCTTTTAAATCGGTATATTTTTAAAGAGAATTTTAAATGTTGTCCTTCTTTACTTATAAACCACTTCGAAAAAAAAAAAAATCACATAAATACAGAAAATAATAAAACAAGGAAATACACAAAACATTAAATAAAAGCCATCATTTTCTTGGGGATGACAGTAGGCCCATTGGGCAGTGTTTCAATAACAATTTTAATACAATTAATCATTCGACAAAAGAGGTGCACACTCCACACCACGGACCAAAATACACAATAAATCAAACAATAATAGCAGCCAACAGGTAAAGTGAAAGAAAGATGGACGAAAGTACGTTTGGCTACGGCCAAGTTGGTCTTGTATTGCATATATATTTTATCCAAATCTAACCATATAATATATATATACTTCATATGATATAGATCGCTTTAAGCACATCAAATTTCTCTATATATACCTAGAAATTTCATGCGAAACACCAGTGATCTGTGTGGTAATTAAATTATAGATAGTGGCTCAATCATGCAAGGTATTGCTGCTTGGTGGTAGGAGGCTAGGAGTCCTCTTGTCGCTTTATATGATGCTTAACAAGAATAGAGTTGTTCGAGCTATATTACTTCAACGAATGTGTTTTGCACGTAATGATATTAAATGTGATATTACTCATTGCACATCATATGAGGTGGAGTCAATAAGTTCACATAAAAGACCTTATTTTTTATTTAGAAAATAGAAAAATTATAAAGGCACTATAAAAAAAATTATTAAAAAATAAATAGAGAGGCAGAAAGTACGGTCGAAGTTCCCCCATTAATTTCTCCTTTTCAACACATAAAGTACGGGAAAAGCTAAAGTTTCTTTTTCATTTTTGGTTCTGATGGCAACCACTACGAAATTGACAAGAAAACGATAGCGAAGACGAACAAGGCAGGTTCTCTCCTTTTTTTTTTTTTTTTCCCACTGGGTTCCACACTTTTTAACTCTCTTCATTCCTTTTCCGTCACTTCAAAGGGACTGACTTTTGTTTGTTTAACTCTGTTTACTTTCCGTGTTTTAGGCCAATCAAACTAGTTAACAATGTGATGAATTAGAAAGGGAACAAAAGCCCACTCAAATCCTTGACCAAACCCCCATTTGAACTTTGAAGTTCATTTATATTTTTTTATTTTATTTGAGCTTCTTCATATAATGACCAACGTTTTATTATAATTATTATTATTTAAATTTTTTGAAAGTATGAAAAAGATATTTTCGTTGCCACGTTAATTTCTTCATTTTGAGTAGATGTTATACATGCATGTAACAGGATAGACCGTTTAGAAATAAATGTTAACACTTATTTATTTTTTTTTGAGAAAGATAAATGTTAACACTTAATAGTATCAGAACAAATTGATTATACACCAAATATTTTAGACATATAGTAGAAAGAGGTAATGTTATGAGCCTTGCTTAAAGTGATAAAACTGACATAAAAGATTTCATAATTTTTTAATAATTTTTTAATTAAAAAAAGTGATAAAAGGAGGCTAAAAGCCTCGTAGTTCAATTAATTGAGTATTTTTCTTGTTTTTAAAACATCTAAGTTTCAAATCCAACCATTGTAACTATTGAATTATAGAAAAAAAAAGTGATAAAATGAGGAATATAGTGGCCTGTTTGGTAATGTTATTCTAGTAACGTTATTTGTATTTTTTGAAAATATGTGTGGATGAAAAAGTGTGTAAAAATACGTGTAATATTGTTTAAATACTAAAAATTGTTGTTTAAACAACGGTAACAAATAGCCCTAAATCATCAAAAATCAGAACAAAGCCACCACAAAAAAAGAAAGGAAAAAAAAGAAAAGAAAAAGGAAATATAGAAAGCACCTGTGGCCGGGGCCTTTTCTTAGGTTTAGCCTCATGTCACAATGGGATTAGCCAACTTGTGGACCCTAGTTCAAGGAGAGGAATTAAGTCCAAAACTCACAGCTAAATGGGCTTTCCCGTTCAGCCACATTTGACACACTTTACTGACTTAGGCCCAATCTATACATCCGATGCCATATTGCCATTTTTCGAAAGTGGCGTCCAAATCAGTGAATAAGTATAGAAAGATGATGATTAATAGAGAAAGTTTCGCGTTCAACGATTAAAGTCTTCCCAATTTAGTAGTGAGAATCTTCTTTGTTATGCGATAGGGAATTTGTCAATTATGGAGGTGTGACAAATAGAATGTTAAAAGTGTCAAGTTGAGCCAAGTATCAAAAATTCAGATTATTTATTTATTAATTATTTTAATAGGGTTGAACTCGAGCTCATTACTAAATTAGATTACATGTTCAATATTAGTTTTTTTTTTTTTTTTGAATAAGTTCAAATTGACTTTTGTTTTCCTACATAGAAATAGAATAAGAGTAGTGTGGATGAAATGGAGAAGTGCTTTCTACAACGAAAATTGTGGTGGTGGCATAGATGATTTGAGAGAGAAGGAGATGCATTGGGAGAAATTAATGGTGGCGCAAATGGTGTAGTAGAGAAGGAGATGATTTGAGAAAGTAATAATAAAAAAAATAAATAAATAAATATTTTAATGTAATAGAGTATAGAATTGAGAATTAAATGTGAATGTTTCTTGAAAAGTGATTAGCCAAAATAGAGAAAATAAATTATTATTTTAAAATAGATGCCAAAGAGCCCGAGGACAACCAAGTATTAATAAGGGCAAGTAGGTTATGGGGCCAAGGACGAGGACTAGTAACAACAAACAGATGATGTTGTCTGAGGAACCAAACTTCCTTGGAAAATAGAACGGAAGTTTGAATCCCGACCACCCAACAAATATCTGGCAAACGGCAACCATGCTTGAAAGGATAAGCTTCAGAGAGGTGAGTCAATAGAGAACTGAGAAATATCTAGGAAGAAGGCTGCTACCACCACATTGAATGTACTGCACCTAACTAACTGACCGTATTAATGTGAAGGTTATACCTGAACAGTGCTTTTCAGCCTTACAGTTACACATAGAGACTTCAAGAAGGTTTTGATGGAACAAGCATCCAGAAGATTAGTTGTTTGATCAACAAGTGGAAAGTTAAGATGAGAGAAGAAGAAGGAGTATAAAAGGGAAAGGATTCTTTTACATGAGGAGGGCATCTGAGAAAAAGAAGGAAAAGAGAAAAAGAACTGAATGTAACCAAGAACTTTGGGTATTTTGAAATTTATATATATAAGAATATACCTTCTTCGGATTTGACCGAGGAGTGTTTTTATTTTCAAATTATACCTCTCAATCACTATAACACTAAACTAATTCATTGTGATTCTTACTTGATTCATTAAGTCTTCATCTATTAAACCCACTCTCTAACAAATCTAATGTTGTGGGCTTATTGGGCCATTGTTCATATCCGTTGGGCTTTGGGTCAATTTGAGTCCTTACAATTACATTAGGTGTAATTCTCTCTCTCTCTATATATATGTGTGTGTAAATTCTTTGAGATTTTAGAATATTAATTTATTATGTCATTTAGAAACTGATTGACATTTGGATGTATTGAGGTTTAAAATTTCTGTCTATTGGATTTTTTTTTGGTGGTAATGTGGGTGTATATGGGTCGGGCCAAGTTGAGCTTATACTGGCCCACGATACAAAATTAAGTGTAGTGCTGATCAAAGCCCAGTACAAACTTATTATAATTATTACATTTTTGAGAAACAGCCCAAACTTAATATAAAAAACATAAATAGGTCCTGGTCCGGCCTGTTTTTAAGTATCCCATTGATTAATATCAGGATTCAGGACCTAAAACTTAAAGGAGCCACGAGACAATGCTACAATTTTGTCTTGTTTTGTTTTTTTTTTTTTTTTTTTTAAAGAACAAATTACTGATTGATTATTGTTACCATACTGATTACTAGTTTATTGAGTGTAATTAAGTAAGGTTCCTTAACTCAGTTTTAGTAAGTAATAATTAATCCCTCTCTATTTCAGTTTGGAATGCATATGGAAGATGGATGTTTGTCTTCTTTAATGAAACTTATCTCTTTATCAAAAAAGAAAACTATGTAAGATTTCTGACGTTATTATTTTGGTCATTGTGTGTCACACTTCCATGTGCTTTTGCTATGTTATGACAACCTTTCACACGTGTTTTTGCTTGGATTAAAACTAACTTAACCAAATCCAGAAGAAAAATGTGTTTCGACTTTATAGAGAGATTTTAATGGTCAGAATAATTGCTTACCGTAGATTTGAGTAATCTAAAATTCATGTTATGAAAGAAAATAAGCTAGCTAGAATGGAATAATTAAAAGGCACCATTATCAACTTTTGTTACAGATCTTTACAGGCCACACTGCACCAAAAACACGAGCTTATTCTTTCCAAAGTAGTCCAATACAAACTTGTTTACCCAAAACTTTAAATGCTATCTACTTCAACTTTTCCTAACTTTTCAGAGTGACGAATAGAGCGAGCCTCACTTTCCATCTTTCTGTAATCTTGAAATTATTGTACTTGCAACTGTTGGTTTTTAAAAATATCTAGGTTCATGGATATAGACCTCTCATATTAACAAAAAGTTTGTTTAAAAGTCAATATTTTGATAGGAAAAAAAAGATGGATTCTATTACCTATTACGGAAGCTCCTTCCGATGGAAAGTCTAAACAAATGACATCAATTATATTAGAGTAATGCTACATGCACAAACTATTTTAAAACATTTTTACAAATTATTGATGTGGTAAATTCTTATTAGTTCTAATATGGGTCCACCACTAATATCACATTTATGTTTACCAGTAGTTATTTGAAAATTACTAAATCCACATCAGCAATTTATAAAAATGTTGTAAAATAGTTTATGTCTGTAGCATTACTCATTACATTATGCTAGACTTTGGATGTAACAATTGTAGCATCACTCTATAGGTCTCATCTTTTTCTCCTTACTTATATAACAAAAATAAAAATAAAAATGATTGCATTACTCTTGTAGATTTCCCATATTCTTGAAGTTAGGGTGAATCACTGACTGCTATTGCCAAGCAAATAAGTGTGCAAATGCCTTTGTTAGGAAAGGAGTATATTAACTAGTTGATTATGTTAAATTTTCATTGTCCTCCTACGGACATTTTAGATGTCTTTTATTCTGATCTTAATGGGTTGAATGTTAACAGATTTTGTCTTTATACAAGCACTTTTGTTTAATCTATGAATGCTCCAACCTCCATTTCTAATTAAATCATTCTTGTAGATTTATGTAGGAGTAATATATTGCACGAGACCACTTTGGGATAAGGCTTGTTCCATTTGCAACTTAATCTTGAGGAGGAGACAACTTTAATAACAAAGACAAACACTCTTATATAAAATAAAAAAGGAAGGAAGAGGAAGACAAACACGGGCATACACGTGTAAAGAGAAGAAAATAATAATAATAATAATAATAATAACTAGTCGCTAACCCATGCGATGCACGGAAAAACTATTTACTCTGGAAAAAAAAATCCAACAATAAGTAAATAGACATTTTGCTAGTTAGTATTTTTTTTTTTTTAAATGAAGAAATATTTAACTTCTATACTTTTCCATAGTTTAGAAGTGTTGTCTAACATTGAACGTTATTGAGTTACAAGTGCATAGTTACCGAAACCTATAAAGTAATTTACAATTCTTAAATTAATAAAGCAAAACTCCCAATAGTTATATATACATACACACCCAAAAATAATATAAACTGCAAATATATAAACAAAGACCATGATATGAGAAAGACACACTAAGTTTCAAATTTGAGTAGCAATATGACTTTCTTGTAGTAATAACAATATAGACAATTCAAAACATGGAACAATATCAAAATTATAATACTTAATTCCATTATCTTTTATATTGAATCCAAACAAATAATTAATTGAAATTAATCCAAACAAATAATTAATCAACAAAAAATCATAGCTTTTAATGAGAAAACAAAAAATCACATGAACCTAAATAAAAAGCATTTAAGGTGAAGAATTAAGATCAACCTACTGAGACACAAATACCAAAAACCCCAAGACTTAAAACTTCAAAAATTATAGAATCCCCAAATTCTACTTCAAAACCAAACCAAATTCAACAAATTTATATATAACATACCAAATAAAAATTTATAGTTCCCTAAGCTGGAAGACATAGGTTGCATCTTTGATTTTCTCCAAAAAAATAGAGATGCTTTATCTGCCATGTACAATATAAAAAAATAAAAATAAAAATGAAAAACTTGAAAAACGGTAAAGCTTAAAAAATTTGTGGTGAAGTTTTATAGATTTAATAAAAAGTAAATGTCTTTGGTTTTAATTATACTGCAAATGATACTTTGAAAAAAAAAAAAAGTTCCATACTTTTGCCTCTTGAGCATCTTAATTACCTGTTGACCAAAGGCACTTGCAATATCAAGTTCTGTAATCCATATGGGCAATCCTGTGGAAGCAAGAGTATCAATAGAAGATCTCACGTAAGCAAGGTTTGGAGCAATGCTGATTTCGGTTATATATATATAAATAGATTATCACCGTTTGAGTTTAAGTTTAAGTTGGATTTGTTAGAGAAATAAAGTTTCACTTATTGTTAAGTTTGGATTAAACAAAAATAATTTTGTTTTAAAAAAATGATAATAATGAGTTTGAGTTTAAGTTGAACTTGTTAGAGAGATAGCGTTTCACTCCTTGTTAAGTTTGGACTAAACAAAAATAATTTTATTTAAATATTGTGCTGATGTGGAAAATTATGAGAGCTTCAAAGGTTTCGGTTTTATATTATAATAATAATAATAATAATAGTAATAATAATTTTTTGATAATAAAAAAAAAAAAAGAGTTCGCAGGTGTGATCACCATCCTCAGCCTACTTAAACCTTACTCATGAATGGCGTGAGACCACTTCCGAAATAGTGGAGTTTACCACTACTCGTACTCACAAGGTGATGGGTTACGAGGGCTTTTTACTACTAGGCCACTTCCGTAAGTGGTAGAAAAGAAGATCATTGTATAAAAGTAAAGAACATGAATTGTATAGTTCCAATTAACCCAATAATCTAATAAATAGACTAATACATGTTAAGGTTTGGTGGGTGGTAGGTCCTAAGCATGAATCCTAATATAGAAAGAGCTTAGGATTATCTTCAGGCCATTGGCTCGATGTCAACTAGTGCCTTTGGTGGGGTTGGGTTAGGCTATGGCTTAATGAGTTCCCCTACTTCGTAGGTCAAGTTCTAGCAAGTAAGATACAACTATGGTCAAACCCAAAAAGGGATCCCACCTTCTATCACCCTTTGTTACCCTTTTTTTCCATTAAAAACTTAAAAAAAAAAAAAACTAGTACATGTTGGAATTGTTAAGGGAAAAAAATAAAATTTGTAGGACTTCAAATTATTATTATTACTAAATTACTACTACATCGATTTATAAAGTTTGGTGTAATTTTGATTTGCCTCCTAAAGTTTTAAATTTTAGATTTGCTACTCTAACATTAGAACCTGTTCAGATCTGCTCCCTTTCATCCATGCGTCATGAAGAGCTTCCCATTAAGTGCCATGTCAACCTATTTTTTTTTTTCATTTTCCTTTTTCTTCATCTAATTCCAGATGCACAGCCAACAATCCCCTCATTTTCTCAGAAAATCACAATTTTATGGGAAAACAAACTCACTAAAAAGCTAAAAAGAATCTCTCTATATACTTAGGGATAGAGCCATAAATCTGCCCTGTATGAAATTCAATTGTGTATAAATATACACGAACATGCACAAACTCATACATAGTTATATATGCATTTAGTATTTTACTTGAAAAGGTGACTGAAAATTTTAAAATTCTCGAGGCTTTGTGAACGGTATTATTTTTGGGAAGTTAGAGAAGTTTAAGTTTGGTGGGGAATGTGCTGTAATAGCCTTGCAGGCTAAGTAAGAATTGCACAATACTGGTAGGTACACTAAGTGAGTTAAAAAAGTGTGTAGTGGTCAATAATTATTATTCAAAGATGCAGCATACCTTTAAGATAAAGGAGCCTCGTGTCTTGAACACAGCACGATTAAGCAAAACAAAATTCCCATTCTACCTATAGTTACTGATAGAATTAAAAAAACTGGCTGATTGCTGTGGTGCCCCCAGAATCAGATGCGATTATGCAAAAGCTAAAAAGCATGCGGCTATTTTTGTCACTATACCAAACGGAGTTGTAATTCCCAAATTTTGCAATAGCAGTTGTCCTTGATGCTTGCTTAGTTGGGTTCCTCATAATTGTCACATTATCTTATCCCATAGTTAATTGGAAAAATATCCTTAATCAACATTTATATCTACTAATTAATTTATATGAATGTTTACAATCAATGAAAAATGTAAAAATCAACATCTAAAACATGAAAAAAATGGATGTGAAGGCCTAGTTAATTTCCTTCAAAGGGTCAATAATAATTAGTAAATATAATCAATCATTTATATCTACTAATTTACATGAATGTTTACAATCAATGAAAAATGTAAAAATCAACATCTCAAACATGAAAAAAAATGGATGTGAAGGCCTAGTTAATTTCCTTCAAGGGGTCAATAATAATGCCTGGATTTCTCCTCCTCGCTAAGGAATGCCCTACTAGTCTCTATCACCTCCTTTTCTGGTATTTGTGACCTAAAAAAAGAAGGGTTCGAATCCACCTAACCATAAAGAAGCCAATGGAATAGGGACAGCTGTCCATTACTTTATTAACTTTTTTTTGCTTTCACTTCTCTTTTTCTTTTCTTAGCTCCCACCCTTACCTTATTATACACTCACACTTGCTCTCTCTCTCTCTCTCTCTCTCTGAGTGTCTTTGTCTCCTAGGAAAATGACACAATTATTATAAAGAGTAAAGGCATACAATCATACATTGCTAATGCTATATAAGCAACTGCACCCACCTCTTAGTCTTTCATGCCAATTCCACTTCTTTTGCTTTTGCTTGTGCAACGTACAAATTCAGTACCACAATCTCTCTCTCTCTCTTTAGCTCTTATCTTTACAATAATATATCCTTCTCTATTGTGTCTCAGATATTTTTTTGTTTCTGCATCGAGCTTAGCCTAGCTTGTAGTACTTCTTCTCCCAGTCCAAAGATATTAATTAAGCTAAAGATGAAGAACAAAGCATCTACAATATTGAAGCAGATAATAGCCACTTTGAGCTCCATGGCCAAGGCTAAAACCCTTGCTCTCAAGAACAAAACAAGGGCCATCAAGACTCGCCTGATTATATTCTCTTTGCTTAAGAACAAGAAGATCTTCATGAGCTCCCTCTCTCACAGTATTCACCAGAAGAAAAGCTACATCTCTCACAAGCTCAACGCTTTGCTTAGCCATCATCATAATGACAAAGACTCCAACGATTTTGAAGACGATTTGGTAGACCAAGACAAGGCCATAGTACAGTACAAAGACAACCTTGATGCCATGGCTCACAAGTACCTACCCGACACAACTCACACAGAAGAGGCAGATGTACAGAAAAATGTCAAGTACCCCGACCTGACTCACTCGCTGTTTTATTCAGAGGATTTGGACTTTGAAGATCCAGGAGAGTCAGTGATAGACTTGGTGAAGAACTCAAAGGAAGAAGCAGGGGAAGAATTCATGTTGGAAAACGAGATAGACCGCGTGGCAGACCTTTTCATAAAGAGGTTCCATAAACAGATGAGGATGCAGAAGCAGCTTTCTTTGAAGAGGCACCAGGAGAGGCTGGAGAAGAGTGCCTAGCTTATATTCTTTGCTTCTATATATAATAGTTTATTACTGACCAATCCACTGCTAGTATATATCATCTTCTAAGAGCTAGAGAGCCCTGTGTTTCCGTTTGGAGAAAAAGGATGAGAATAACCCAGGCGAATTCAGGGTTGTCTCTGCAGATTTCGTCGACCTCCAAAGTTTGGGAGATGCACTTTCTATAATTGCTGTCATACATGGATAAATTCCGAAGTAAGAAAATAGGGAAATGTCTGTACACAACCTTATTTTTTAGTGTGTGTACCATGTCTATGCGTGCAAATAGTGTGTAATAGACGCTCCCCACAAAAAATATCTCCTTGAATTATATGTATTTGTTGTACCAAAATAGGATTACCAAGTTATTAAAAAAAAAAAAAAAAAAAAAATCTAATTTTGAACAAATGTTTGATTCTTCATTATACTAGTACATCCATTCTCTGAAAAAAGCAAACCTTCCCACATGTAGCACTAGCACCTTTTTCTCTAGAAAAAAAAAAGAAAAGAAAAAAAAGAAAAAGAAAAAGCAAACCTTGGTCACTTTCTTTTGATTTTTCTTTTAAGTTTTAACGAGTTTTTGAGCAATTGTAAGCAACTACAATTTTTGAACAAATTTATAGTAGAATATTAATAAACGTAAGCTACTACAATTAAAAAAAAAAAAAAAAAACCTTGTAAAACTTTAACATTTTCCTTTTAACAATTGTCGAGCAAAGATTGCAAGACCATTAGGGCCTGTTTGGTAGGCAATTTCAAGCAACTTTTAGAGCATTTTAAACACACTAACACACATTTTCACACACTTTTTTACCCACACGTATATCAAAAACACCCAAACAACATTACTCAAACTCCTCTACCAAACATCCCCTTAGAATCTTATCTCTTAAGAGCACTATTTTTATTTTTTATTTTATTAAAAAAGGTGTACCAAAGGCATGCTCGTACAAGAATATCTTAATTAATTTTAATAGGCAAAATTTATGTATAATTCTTTAAATATTATACCTTAGATTTTTTAATTAAATTTAAGCATACGATTGTACTAATCAATGAAACTTAAAAATGTTACCTATTTTTTTTTTTTTTTTTTTGAGAAGGTAAACATGTTACCTATAAAAAAAAACAATGTCACATTTTTCAAGAACAATTAAACTCAATGTAAATATATGTTTGAATTTAAATTTTTTTTTTTTTGAGGATAATGTTTGAATTAATTTGATAATTTAATATATTACACTTAAGAAATTATATCTAAGTTTTACTCAATTTTAATTGGTCATTTAAAAGATTAATTCCTATTAAGTCCAAATAATATATAGTGTGTGTTTGGATTGTGCGTTTTGCCCAATCCGTGCGTTCTGCGTTTTTTAGTGGGTCTTATGGGTACTGTTCACTTTTCCACCAAACTCAGCAAAACACAAATTCCAATGCATTTTTGGGTCTCACAGCACTATTCACATCTTTAAGAATGATTTTGCTACAGTGTTTTCAGTAATAAATTTTCAGTTTTCAGTAAATAAGCGGTATCCAAATACACCTATAGATAGTTGTAAACATGCAAACACAAGAAAATTCCATGAAGATACTATGCAATTTCTTGAATAGTTTCAAATAATATTTCATCTCGATCGATAATGTAATTATCTCGATAATGTAATTATCTCGATAATTTAAAGAAGGATTTTAGTTTGGGATAACTTAATTAAGGAGTCCATGCTCCATAGCAAGCTTAGAACCTGATTTATCTCTCAAAAAGAAGCTAAATCACCATCGAACCTGATTTATCTTTCTACGACCTCATCGTGATCCGTCTCCACCAATGCAACAACATCGTTGCCATCCTCACTTGCATTGCCGACCGACTATTAGGATTAGTTTACCTTTTTTTTGGTTCTTTGTGTTGAATTTGATGACTTGGATTTCCATTAGTTCATTGGAGTTTTGATCTTGTCCAAGATAACGTGATTATTCAACTTGGTGTCAGTAAAGGAAAGAAAGCATGAGAGAAAGAGAGTCGTCGGCAAAAAATAATAAAGAAAAAAAAAAAAGACATGGAGAGACCGTAGTACAACTCAACTTTAGTTGCTTTCTCATTCTGGAGAGACCGTAGTATATTAATTTTTTTAAAAGACATTACCAATTCACCAAGCCTTTATTATAAAATTTTAGTTTTACTTTTTTGTTGGTTCATTTTCAATCTAATTTTATATACTTAGATCTTAAATTATGTTAAATTTTCTATGTTGCAGATGAAAATAATAATGAAATTACTTGCCAACTAACTTTACATGCAATTTGCAAATATAAATACTTTCAAAGTTTTAATGTTGAACCTACCATTAACATGTGAGTTTATATTAGTTTTTTTCTTTTAACCTTTTAAATTATTTGCTTATGTATAATTTTTTAACGCCATAATTTTTTAATACAAATATATTTTTGTTAACTTCCAGTAAATAAGCTTTTAGAAAGAAAGAAAAAGAAAGCTAATTTAATTGCACACTTAGTTATATGTGATTTAATTTTATTTGATGTTTCATGTGTAACATGTATACATTTTTTATTTTCTTCTTTTGTGGAATTATTAAGCTAATAAGCTATTAAAATTTCTGCATTATTATAAACTCAACTAATTTTATGTAAATGTTAAAGTTATTTTTTAAAATTTTTTTTTTTAAATTTTTGATGAAAAAACTATGGGCTATATTGGGTTGACATGGATCCAACCTATAGAAGATTAGATAAATGTAATAAAAACAAGTGTGTACACAACACATTTCTATCAGACATTAGATTTGGATACAAAATTTAACCATTGGATTGAAAGATTGATATAAAATGTAGATTCTAATGAAATTTGAGGTCAATCGGATAGTCCGATTGTGAAAACAGGGTTCTACAAGGTTTCCTTAGGGGCGGGTATGTGTACATCATGTGGTATACTTAGATCAAAATTTGACTGTAATATTTGAATAATGTGGTGAGATGTTGGTTTTGGGGGAATTTAATTAAGCTTGATTGGTTGGTTGGAATGAAAAAACAGAGCGGTGAAAGTTTGTGAAAATCAGTCAAAGTTGGTGAAACTAGGTCAAAACTTGCTCAAACTTTGTTGAACTTCATAAATGGTTCCATGATTGTTGGATTTGGTGTAAGTAGTTTGAATGAGAGTGTTTTGAGTGGGTTTTTGGGCATGAGTCAATGTTTTTATTGAAATTAGGTTTTCTAATTTTTTTGTGCTTTTCTCGATTTTGAGAAAGGGAAAACAAAAGAACAAGAGTGGTTACTTGCCCAAAACTATTGAAAGAGTGAATAAGAAATTGACTACTAAAATGCCCACTTGAACATGGTTTAAAGTGGTAAAACTTGTGAGTCTCACATAGGAAAGAAATTGGACATTTTATAAATTTATATACTTATGGGTGCAAGTCCACATGGACTTTTCACTGTTAAATAATTAATTATTATTATTATTTTTAAGCATTTGTAGGAGCTGAAAAATTAGTTAAGCCAATTACAATATTTAGTGAAAATTTCTAAATTTATGTGTAATTAAATTAATTAGATCAAATGATGACATCTGTCTTTTAATTAACATCACATTGGTGAATTAAAATTTGCCACATGTCATTTGGGCCCACAAAATAAAGATAAATTTTTTATTCAAAATTAATGGATAGTTATCTTTATTAAAATAATAAAAATAAAGATAATTATCTACAAGTAACAAATCCTAGTGGGACTCTTTGTTGATTATTATCTTTATTAAAATAAATAAAAATATAGATAATTATCTACAAGCAAAAAGTCCAAGTGGAACTCTCTGACTTTGGGCCAATCATAATGCACTACTTATCCTTAAGGAGATCAGTTTAAAGTAGAACTCATCCTCTTAAACCACTATAAGTAGAGGGCACCCCCCCCCCCCCCCCCCCTCCTCTCATTCTCCACCGGTTTTTTAAGACATGAAAAACTTTGGGGAAGTTCTGCCTTAAGAACACCCAAAGAACATTCGAAGAAATTCATTTGAATCCTTCTTCCATGACTCGAAGTTCCATTAGAATCAAACTTAAAAGTCTCCATAAACTTCAAAAACTCCTAAATCATTGAAACTCAATAGAACAAGTCTCTAAAGTCTTGAAGAACTTTTACAAAAACCTTCACATTCAAAGAATCTTCAAAGAATTCGAGCCCTGAAGAATCTTCAAAGAACTCGAAGAGGGCTCGCAGAACTTGAAAAATAACAAATCTTTAACAAGCTTAAAGCCAGAGATTTGTTGTGAAAATTGTTTGATCTATCTTCCAATTATAGTGAAAAAGATCTTGTGTTCGAGCCAAGATTACAAGAAGATATAATCAAATGATTACTCTTTTGTAAATAATCAAAAATAGAGAATTGTACACATTATTTTATAAATAAAAATTTATATTTGTGAAGCACTTTCAAATATTGTTTGATTTTCAAACTTGAGAATTTTATGTTTATAGTGTTTGTTTATTGCTCAATACTTATTTTTTTAATGAAACAATGTGTTTGTTCATGTGGCACCATTATAAATAGAGAGTCCATCATTTATCATATATTGTTGTTTTAGTTTTGCATTTTATGTTCATAATCAAAGAAAGACAAAGAGATTGTAGCATTTGGATTGTTGTGCTTCTTCTAATTGTTGTGATTGTTGTGTCATGGGAGATAAACATTCAGGAGTCTCAACCCACCGATTATGGTTGGCAAAATCTATCTAAAGGAGACTGCGTTAAATACAAGTCTTGATTAGAATTTGCATAATTCATTCTTACACATCCGATTTATGAGTAATTCTATTTTTATTTATTTACAAATTTCTTCCTTGTATTTTTTTTAACATTATGTTGTTGTTATTATCTATAACATATGTTTGTGTTAATGTTTTTATAATTAGAAATATAAATTAATTTTCTGCAATATATCCAACACAAACATCATCAAAATGTTTTTTTTTCCAATTTTATTTAAATTATAAGCTTGTCATAATAATTATAATTATAATTCTAAAAAATAACAATAACAACAACAAAAAATATATTCATGCATAATAAAATATAATAAATATAAATAGACTCTAGATTAAGAGCAATCACCATAATAAATACAAAATTATAAACTTAAATTAAAAATAAAAATGATCTTGGCTTCTTCTATAGCCCAATGAAGGGTTTCTGATAACCATATCATTAGCACCAATTAGGTGAGAGGAAAGATAAAGGCAACTTCAAGCATTATACCCAAGTGTTTGGAACCTGGATAACAATTAATATGAGAGAAACACAACATATGTATAAACATTAAAAAAAGTAATAGAAAAATTTACTCACTATCAGATATGAAATATTTGTCACATATGAAATGAAGTGATCAAAATAAAGAAAATCTCTAGTCAAACTAATCAATGATTCTCGAATTTGGTTTGGGAAAGCTTCTACTACATATAATGTGAACGAATATTGATTGAACTGATGTGGTTGTAATAATAATGAAGCCATATGAAAATTAATGAGTTGGACATACGAAGTACTTTTATATGTCTCATTCTATCTTCCTCCCAAATTTTGATGGTGGCATCAATGACATAAGCAATAAAATCAATAATTAATATATTAGTTAGGCTTATGTGATCTCCACATATGGGTGGTTTTTTATTTTTATTTTTTATAAGATTTTAAAAAAACTTTGAAATATGTTTTATCCACTTTTGCGATAATATTATTCATAATCTTTGTGCAAACAACTTTTTAGAAATTCGAAGGAAAGTGCCCTTTGCACCTAGCATGACTGTTTTAAGCTTGTTAGCATCAATTTTAGTTTGTTAACCATTGATGTGTAAGGGCAAAAATACCTCATAATTTTTTAATTGTTAGGCATGACAATTGCATCGCTAATACTCTAGGTGCAATTCATTCAATCAACAAAACTTTTTTTGGGGGATAATGAAATATGTATTATTGTTTTAATTCTGTGCTGGATTTGGAGTAGTTCTTATCACTGTTAACTTTAGAATTGGGTGGGATATTAAAATATGTATTATTGTTTTGGGTGATGGGATCGATCGCATAGGAATAATTGACCTAATATTGTTCTGCATATGGAATTTTTCACATTAGGGATTGAGTCAGGAAATCCATGAAATAAATGCCTCTAAAGGCTGAGGCCTAAACCCCTCACCTCCCCCACCAAAAACAAGAAAATAAAACTCTATCTCAATAAACAAAGGCTCTATCTTGTGAGTTCATAATTGTTTTGTTTTAAATAAAGTCTCATTCCAAATTTTTTTTTTTCAAAAAAAGGCCCCAACACAACAATTGTTTTAGTAGAATTAAATTTTTGTATTTTAAAATTGATAAAATGCTACTTTAGATTGATTGAATTAGCCATATTGTCAAGTTAAAGTGACAGGTTAGCAAATTTTGACAACAAAAATTATTTAGCAAATATATAATAATGCTCATTCATTATATTTTCCAGTATTTCACTTCTCAAATTTAAGATAAGGGTATACAACCAAAAATACGCGGTGAATAACTCCCACTTCTATCTATTTTCAGTGTTTGAAAAATGACCAAAAAACCTTAAATTTGGATGAATAGAAATTTTTAACTTTTTCTAAAAATTGAAAAACCTTTGATTGGGATGAATGAAGAATTTTAACATTAATTTTTTTAAAAAAAAAAGCCTCAAAGCATGTGCAATGAGGCCAATATCCAAAACTCATTCATTTTTGTTTTTTTAGAGAGTTTCAACTTATGACGTTGTAGACGACTAAATTTCTCAGTTCGAAATAAATCAAACAAGTAAAATAGTTTCACAAATGCGAATTTGTATTGATGATTGTGTGGTACAATTCTCTGTAATTACAAAAGAGTGATCATCTGATTCGATCTCCTTAAAAGACTTGTTGATTGGATTTGTAGTAATGTGATTTTGACTTAAACACAAAATATCCTTCAATTTGGCTGAGGAATGGATCGAAGACCTTTGAAATGGAATTACAATAAATCTCTGGCTATGA
The DNA here is from genome assembly GCA_030021035.2 of Notholithocarpus densiflorus. Classification (NCBI taxonomy): domain Eukaryota; kingdom Viridiplantae; phylum Streptophyta; class Magnoliopsida; order Fagales; family Fagaceae; genus Notholithocarpus; species Notholithocarpus densiflorus. Next base: position 7,195,248 of record JARYZH020000009.1, on the reverse strand, counting down.
GCTTGTTAGAAATCCTTTGTTCTTCACGTTCTTCGTGTTCTTCGTATGTTCTTCGTCTTCGAAGGTTTGTGGTGGAAGTTCTTCGGGGCTTTAGAAGCTTGGATCCGTAGAGCTTCACTGATTTGTGATTTGTTGATATTTTCGGACACTTTTGGCTTGATTCCCGCAAACTTTTGGATCTAGGCAGATAGTTTAGATGATTCTGCTTTGAATGTTCTTCGTATTTGAAGGTTTGTGGTGGAAGTTCTTCGGGGCTTTAGAGGCTTGAATCCGTTGGGCTTCACCAATTTATGATTGTCGGAGTTTCTGGAGGCTTTTGAGCTTGATTCCAGTGAACTTTAGGATCTAGGCAGATAGTTTGGATGATTCTGCTTCGAGTGTTCTTTGATTTTGAGGTTGAAGTTCTTGAAATTCTTGAAGACTTTGAGGCTTGATTCCTGCAGAGCTTCTGTACTTCTGATGCTTCTGAATCTTCTCTGATGCTGCTTGTGCTTCAGATGGCTTGATGTGTGTCCCTGAAATGTCTTAGGAAGGCTTTTATTTATAGGAGTTTGGGGGTGGGTGAGCGACACGTGGCAGAGTCTGATTGGTGACACATGTCACAGCCTGGTTGGTTTGCCTATGTCATCGCTTACACGCGCTGGACTGCTTGTGTCATCGCTTACACGTGCGAGACTGCTTGTGTCATCGCTTACATGCGCTGATGCGTGATTGGTTTTTGCATGACACTTGGCAAATTTTCATTGGCTTCTGAGTAGTGATAGTAAAACCTAGCAGCAATATGTGGCACTTTGTAATTGGCTGTATTTTGTGGACTTGGTAGTGTGACGTGTCAGCTTATGATAGGTCAGGAATTTTCCCTCTTTACAGACGTCTGTTTTTGATGATGCTTTTTATTATCAGACTAAGACACCATTTGGTTTTTGGTGTAGGTGGGGATTGAACTCTAAATCTTTTATTCAACCATTAGAGACTTTACTAGTTGAGCTAACGAGAACCTACATTCCAAAAACTCATTCCTAGATAATACAGATGAATGTATTTTTTTTGGGGGGGGGGGGGGGGAAGGTTTAAATTTTAAATCATCCACATTCAAGATGTATTTATTTGTCCATTGAGTTAATGTTGACACTGCATTCTATACTATCTGAATAATCTATTGAACATCCCTTTTGCTATTATAATTGTTAAATCTCATTTTTGTTTTTTTGACAAAATAGTTTGTCATTAATGAGACATATATATAAATAAGTTTATCTTAGTGCATGTAGACAAACTCTACTTTAGCTGTGATTCATCACGCAAGTCTTGTTGTGCTGATAATTGTTTTTGTGATTTTATATGATTTGGCTGAGCCTACTGTTCCTGAACTTTTGTTAACTGGGATCTTCCTTAAGTACTGTACAATCCACGGAAGAAGACGGGAAACCACTATACTCGATGCAAGAGTCCGATGGTATCAACAGCTGGTGAATCTTTTTTGTTTGTTGAGAATACTAAATATATATATATATATATATATATATTTTAACACACACACATGGGGAGAGGGGAGAATCTAATGGTAATATCATACAACTATATTAATCCTGCCAAAAACAATATATTAATCTTAATAGTTTTGATTTTGAATCATATAATTAAATATAAAATCATAAACAACACTTGGATGATCTTCATTTGCTCTAACTCCTATAGTCCTATGATTTCCTTGGCTTATTGCGACAATATACAAGCTAGTTGCATTTACGTTGTCGTATATTTAGTTCTAACCTTTTAATCGTGTATTTTTTTTTTTTGATTTTTTTTTTTTCCTTTTTCATAGTTAACAATTTATTTTTGATACAAGATAGAAATTCTACTCTAGCTAGTTAATCTAAGTGTATATGTGTGTGAAGCTCTCTCCTAGAGACTTGAATTCCGGCTTTTGCCTCTCACACCCCACAAGTACTTATACTTGTGGAGTGACCATCGCACCAAGAGTGTGCTGTAGTCATAGTTAACAATTTTAATGACAAGGACTTATTGTAATTTCTTTAATATGATTGAATATAGTTAATAACATTTAATTCAAGGACTTATTACGAAGGCTTTATTATTTAATTCAAACCTTTTTTTCATATAGAGAAATGTTATGTCTATAATACTTTCACAACAAATTATAAATAACAAGATGTTATAGGTTGTTATTGGCAGGTAAAAAAGTAATTTCAGTGGTAGGTTTAAATTATAACTAATAATAACTTACTATCTATAGTTTGTTGTGAAAGTGTTGTGAAAATATTATGAATATAGTACTTCTCTTTCACATAAACATCAATTTTTTATGACATCTAAAATATCTAGCTTGTACGGGACTCACAATATGATTATGATCAAACACAACAATGGACAATGTAAATCTTCAATTAGGACAACAAGTAGCATTAATCCTGGCCTTTCACCCAAGATTCTTTTTCGGTTTTGGTTTAAGAGCATTAGATGCCTTATTTTTTGCCATTCTTTGACAAACACATGAAAGAGTGAAATATTTTAAATTTCCATTTTCTCCAAGTTTAAAGGTTCTCTTTGACACACCAAACCTTGCTTCTTTAGCATATTGCGTATAGTTTGCTCTAACTTCCTCTTCTAAATTTGACATCATTCCAACCTTTGGTTCTAAAACAATTTTATTTCCATTTTAAATCTTTTTGATTTCAAGCTCTTCATTCTTTTCAATCTTTAACTTTTGCTCATTTTCTTCCTTATCGATGACAATTTCTTTATCTGAAGATATATAGTCTTTATTGTCTGACAATCACATGATTGTTTCCATTAGAAATACTATTCAATTATGTATAGTGAAAAAACAATATAAACTTTAAATCATGTATTGAATTTAGAAAAAATAAAAATAAAATGACTAAATATAAAATTAAAATTAAGTAATTTCTTTATAAAAAAATACTAGTAGAGAAATTACCAAAAGTAGAAGAATTAAAAGCATCAAATAGCATTGTGGAAGCATCAGTCTTAGTCATAGCTTTGATTGGACCACCACTCAAGCACAACAAAAACAAGTGATAACTGAAAGTATGTGATATCTTTAAGAATAAGAATATAACATTTATCAAAAGAAGTAGTCTCCATAATTTTGAACATAATGTAATTAGGGTAAAGCTGTGGCTCACTCTCTGGCTAAAAAAGCTGGGAAATTTCTGATGTATAAATCTGTTTGGGTAGTTTACCTGTTGCCTCTGTATTGGTTTGGGAGTAATTTTAACCCTTTCAATAAAGTTTCTTGAGCTAACTCAAAAGAAAAAGAAAAGGTTCTTATGAAACCACATTTACAAAACCATCCCAGTATGTTTCAATACCAAATTCGAAAAACTAAACACTTTTTTACTCAAGTCCAATTATAGTATTTGAACAGAACATGAGGAAAAGAGAACTAAGTTAGGTTCATAAGATTATATGCCAACGATAACTTAATAAAAACAATAACCTATGCAATAAAATCCATAAATAAAATAGAAGGAAACCAATGAATATACTGGGATAAGGTTGAAGACGATGCTCTAGTCAACCTTAACCAACTCAGTTTCCCGCGCCTAAAGAGCTTCGATGGACCTTCACCGTCCGAGGTTTGGTGGTGCCTGGCAAATAGATGAAGTCTGTGTGGATTTAGGTAAGTCACCGAAGATGCATGGATATTTCTAGCGGGGAGGAAGGGAGGTAAAGAAACGGATGGTCTGTTGAAGGTGTATTTTTTTAGATTTGATTGTAGAGGGATTTTTATTTGAGTTATTTTTCTATCTATAATGGATATTCAGTTTTTTAAAAGTTGACGTGAAGCATGCTACACATAACAATTTGTAAAATACCTTACCACTTTAGAATTTTCCTTATACTAGTAAATTTTTCTCTAGAAAAAAAATAAAATAAAAGTAATGTTACAGTCATAAACTATTTTATAATATTTTTACAAATTGTTGATATAATCGATTTCTTATTGGTTTTCATCTTGACTACTATTAATACTCATTCCGTCCCATTTTTTTTGTCTTGTTTGAAAAGTCAAACTTTTTAAGGGAACATCATTTATTGTTTTGTCTACATTTTAAAAATGTATAAGTTTCCAAAACTACCCTTAAAAAAATTTATCAAAAAATTGAATTAGTAAATTAATAGGGGTATAATAGGAACATTAATAAATTAATGACTTTTATTTTTAGAAACAGGACAATATTTTTGGATATCTCAAAATGGAATAGATGACAAACAAAGTGGGACGGAAAGAGTATTACTTTTTCATTTACTAATAATCACTCACCACATCAGTAGTTTCGTAAAAAAAATGGTAAAATAGTAAACCTTCCCGCTTGATAGCACTAGCATCAATTTCTCTAGAAAAAAGTAAACCTTGGTAATGTGACTAACGTCATTTTTTTTTTTTTTAATGCGTAACTTTTATTAAGAAAAAATTTAAAACATTACATCTTGAATCAAAGCTGACTCAATGAAAGTAGGATTTTCTTCTATCAAAGTTACAAAACTAGCAACACTCCTAGTCACTTTCTTTTGATTTTTCTTTTAACGAGTTTTTGAACAATGGTAAGCCACAACAAATTTTGAACAAATTTATGGTAGTATTTACAAACGTAAGCTACTAAAATTTTTTTTATAACAAACAATTAGAATCATATCTCTTAAAAGGGGTTATATGACAAATTATTTCTTCTAAATTTGAGTTGCCTTGAATTTTTTTTTTTGTTTCCCCATTTCAATCTTCTATATATGAATTGTTTTCAGTTTGATCCTTCTATCTAATGCTTCCCACATTGTGTCATTATGTGTCCAAAAATGATGTCATCAAAGTAGTTAAAGTTCAAAGAAAAATTAAACTTAACTACAAGTATTTGTCAAACTAAAATGAAAAATTGGAAAGGGTGAAAAAACTTTGGGGCAATAGAAATCATATTTTGTAACCATAAAAATTGACATTTTCAGTAGTTTTAACATTAAACGACAAAATGGTAATTTTGCATAGGTACAAAATTACACAATTGGCCATGCATTAAAATTCACATTACAAAAGGTCATTATTGATAAAATGGTCTTTCTCAATCCAAATTAGTGCTTTAATCAAGGCATGCTCGTGTAGGAATATCTTAATTAATTTTAATAGGTAAAATTTAAATTTGTAGCTTAGATTTTTTAATTAAATTCAAGCACATAATTGTACTGAATAATAAAACATAAATAATGTTACATTTGTTTTTTTTTTTTTTTTTTTCCAAAAAGCAATGTTACATTTTTTAAGAACAATTAAAGTCAATGTAACTATATGTTTGAACTTAATTGAATAGCTTAATATATTATATTTAAGACAATTTATCTAAGTTTTACCTAATTTTAATTGGTCATTTAAAAGATTAATTCCTATAAGTCCAAATCATAAATATTTGGAGACATGCAAGCACAAGAAAATTCCATGAATATACTGTGCAATTTCTTGAATATTTTCAAATAATATTTCATAATCAAAGAGAGACAAAGAGATTGTAGCATTTGGATTGTTATGCTTCTTTTAATTGTCATGATTATTGTGTCATGGGAGATAAACATTCAAGATTCTCAAAGTACTGATTATAATTGGTGAAATCTATCTAAAGGAAATTGCGTCAAACACAAGCTGTAAGTACTCAAAATATAAAGGCCCAAGCCCACTTAGATCAGTGGTACCTTGTCCTTCAAATCAAGCTCAAACAATAGAATTTCTAGAGAGAGTGAGAATCAAGTCCAAGTGCAATTCTAAATTAAGCCCAAGCTTAAGGCTGAGGAGCCCAATGTAACAGATTAGTGTGATTAAACAACAATTGAGTATAATGTTCACCTCGGGCAAGTCCGAGGATCAGCTTTCTTGTATATAAATGTGGTTCAAGTTTTACACCAGACTATTCACTGTTCTCTTTCATTTTCTATTGATAATGAAAAAATGTTCCACCCATTTTTCAGGTGGATTCCCTTCCTTTTATAGTCTTTCTTCTTTTAGCCCTCCACTTGGATGTCTTCGAGCATTTCTCAGGATACTTGTCCCATCAAGGCTCTAATGAAGGTGGTAGAAGGAGATGCTAGCTGTAAAGCTACTGTTCAGTGGTCATTTCCACATTAATGCAGCTGATAAGGTTGGTGGAGGACATTGAATGCAGAGGTGGGAGGTACATCATTCAGGAAGCTTTTTCCCACCATCCTTGACCTCACTACTAGACCTACTTCCCTTCTCAGGATTTCAAGGGATATCAGTTGTCCTGGTTCCCTTACTCTCCTCGGGTAGGTGAAATTCTCGGAAATTGCTTACCCTCCTAAACCTGGGTTATGAAAACTGTTCCTTGGTCAAGACTCCTCGATCCTCGGACTCCACACATAAGCCTTGATCAGAATTTGCATAATTCATTCTTACACATCCGATTTGTGAGTAAATCTATTTTTTTATTTACAAATTCTTCCTTGTATTTTTTTAAGATTATGTTATTGTTGTTATCTATAGCATATGTTCGTGTTAATGTTTACATAATTAGAAATATAAATTAATTTTCTGCAATATATTCAACACAAATATCACCAAAATATTTTATTTAAATTATATAGCATGTTTTTATTAATAACAATTCTAAAAAATAAAAAATAACAATAACAATAACATCACCAAATGTTTTTTTTTTTTTAATTTTATTTAAATTATAAGCTCGTTTATAGTAATAACAATTCTAAAAAAAAAAAAAAACACTAACAATAAATAGACTCATGCATAATAAAATATAAATTAGGATACATCAAGGCTTTAGATTAAGAGCAATTACCGTAATAAATAAAAAATTATGAATTTAAAATAAAAATAAAAATGATCTTGGCTTCTTCTATAGCCCAATGTAGGGTTTTTGATAACCAAATCATTAGCACCAATTAGGTGATAGGAGAGATAAAGGCAACTTCAAGCGTTATACCCAAGTGTTTGGAACTTGGATAACAATCAATATAAGAGAAACGCAACATATGCATAAACATTAAAAAAAATTTACTCACCTTTTTTTTTATTTTTTATTTTTTACAAGATAGAATTTCTACTCTAGTCTAATCTAAATATATATGTGTGTGAAGTTCCCTCTTGGAGACTTGAATCTTGACCCTTGCCCCCAACACCCCACAAGGGTGCACGGTGGTTACTCACCCTTAAATATGAAATAAAGTGACCAAAATAAAGGAATTCTTTATTGAAACTAATCAATGATTCTCGAATTTGGTTTGGGAAAACTTCTACTATATATAATGTGGACGAATGTTGATTGAATTGATGTGATTGTCATCATAATGAAGCCATATGAAAATTAATGAGTTGGACATATGAAGTACTTTTTTATCTCTCATTCTATCTTCCTCCCAAATTTTGATGGTGACATCAACGACTTGAGCAATAAAATCAATAATTAACATATTAGTTAGGTTTGTGTGATCTTTGCATATGGTAATTGCACGAGCCATTGCTAATAAATGTGGGTTTTCTTTTCATAAGATTTAAAAAAAAAAAATTTTGAAATATGTTTTATCCACTTTTGCGATAATATTATTCATAATCTTTGTGCAAACAATTTTCAAGAAATTCGAAGGAAAGAGCCCTTTGCACCTAGCATGACTATTTACGCTTGTTAGCATCAATTTTTGTTTCTTAACCATTGATGTGTTATGGCTAAAAAAACCTCTTAATTTTTTAATTGTCTAGCATGACAATTGCATCACTAATACTCTAGGTGCAATTCAATTAGGAAACAACACTTATTCTTAGGGATAGAGGTATATGTATCGCAGTGCGTCCTTTATAGTTCATAATATTGGGATACATATGACCACTTCAGAGTTTCCGGTGGTGTGATAAGTGTTAGAACAATTCACCTACTAAAAATTTAGATTATCCTTCTATGAGAAACCGGGAAAATTGAAGGGAAATTCGATTCTCTACAACTTTGCCAAAAATAGCCTAGACCGAATTTTATCAACGATTCCCTTACTTTAGCTGAACTCAAGAAACTTCTAGGTGTAGTGCCTTCTAGAATGAGGAGTAACAATATTCATTTTTCTTGGCTATGTGAGAATATTCCCCAATGTGAGACTGTGGCAAAATCATGGGTGCAAAATTGAGTGTCTACACCTTCATAGTCACAAGTGATAGGATTTGTGTTGGACTATTAGCACAATCAACATGATTTTCTTTTGAACAATTTTTCAATGAAAATGTGAAATTTGGTAAGTGGTTATAATAAATGCCTCTCAAGACCTAGACCTACCGCCACCCCCCCACACACACCAACCAAGAAGAAAATAAAACTTTATCTCAATAAACAAAGGTCCTATCTTGTGAGTACATAATTGTTTTTGTTTTGTTTTAAATAAAGTCTCATTCTAGTTTTAAGAAAAATGCCCCACCACAACATTTGTTTTAGTAGAAATAAATTTTTTAAATCAAAATCGATAAACTACTACTTTAGATTTATTGAATTAGCCATATTATTAGCTTAAAATGAAAAGTTAAAAAATTTTGACAACAAAAACTTGATTAAAAATTTTGAATCTCAAGACGAGAGAAGCATTTACATACTATATAGAGATGTAAAATTACTAGTTAAATATTAAAAAAATAATTTTAGAATCATTGCCTTAGGTGTCGAATTATATTGAGTCGGTTTTGTAAGCAAAGATTACTACATGAAAGTCAACAACAACAACAACAAGAACAATAACAATAACAATAACAAAAATGCCTATACATTATATTTTTCTTGTATTCCACTTCTCAAATTTAAGATAAGGGTATATAAACAATCTATCCTACTGTCTATTTTCGGCGATTGAAAAATGACCACTAAACCTTAAATTTGGATGAATAGAAAATTTTAACATTTTCTGAAAATTGAAAAGCCTTTGATTGGGATGAATGAAAAATTTTAACATTTAAAATTAAGAAAAAGCCTCATTGCTTTAAAACTCATTCCTAGATAATATAGATCAACAACAACTTTTTGTAGGCATATCTGATGGTGGATTTGAGATGTTTAGGGGGTGAGTTTGCCGAAATTTGATAGTGGATCCATGGTTGTGTATTGTTTGTTTTCTAGCATATCTGCTCTGACTTGGGCTAGATTGTAGGAGGGAATTGATTTTTAGCAGGTGTAATAACTGCTAAAGGCTTCCTCTGTGTTTGTATCCATTGTGGGTAGTCAAAAAAAAAAAAAGTTAGGGAAGACAATAGCAGAAAATTGATGCCAAAAAAACCAAAAAAGAGTTGGAAACAAAAAATGAGTACAAAAAAAAAAAAAAAAAAATGAACATACACCCAACAAAAACCAAACGGCACTTTACTTTTAATTCATTAATTTTAAAACATTCAAACATGATTTACTTAATTTCATTTCATTCTTTTTCATCCTTTATAATTTTCTAATTCAGATAATATTTACAGATAACAGCGCATCTTAATTTTCCAATCCGTATTTGATTGGGTTGAGTCAAACTCAAACCGATCTGACTCGGCCCTATTGTGGAGAAATTATAAGGTCCTCATGGTGGACAAGTGATGTGGTCCATCATTTCAGTAAAATATTCCCACCTATTTAAAACTCCCATCTATTTATAATTTCTCTTGTGAGGATATACCAAAATTTTTGGTATAAAGAAAAGAAGTGTCTTCCGAAGCTGAAAAGTTTGGAAAGCGTATAAATTCACCATCATCGGCGACAGTGAGAAGTGGAGAGCGTTTGCCAAGATTGGTATGCATTTTTCATTTGTTTAAAGCATCCCAACAATTCCAATAATTTATTTTGCTTTTAAACTGTAAATTTGTGTAGTAAAACTTCGTATTCTGATTGTATACTATGGATTCGAATAAAAATTTAGGGACTATTCGATTGAGTTAATGTTGACACTAAGAGCCACTGCATTCTTATTTCTATACAATCAGTATAATCTATTGAACATCCCTTCTGCTATTATCATTGTTAACTCACATAATCATTTTTGTTTTTAGACAAAATAGTTTTGTCATTTATTGGACATATGTGGATAAGTTTATCTTAGTATAAACAACTCTACTTTAGCTAATTTGATTCATCACGCAAGTCTTGTTGTGCTGATAATGTTTTTGGGATTTTATTATAGGATCTGGCTGAGACTGCTTGTTTCTGAATTTCTGAGACAACACTTGGACGATTTTCATTTGCTTTAACTCCTATGATTTTCTTGGCTGATTGCGACAATATACAAGTCTAGTTGCATTTACATTTCCATATATTTAGTTCTAACCATTTAGTTATTTTTATTTTTATTTTTAATAAGTAACAATTTTAATGACAAGAACTTATTGTATAATTTCTTTAATATGATTTCAAACGAATAGTCATAGGTGGAATGTCAACTCTGGCATCCTTATTACTTAATATCATTTAATTCAAGGACTTATTCGTATTTATAATGAAGGCTTTATCATTAAATTCAAGCATCCATCTTTTTATGACATATAAAATATCTAGCTTTTCCAAGACTCAGAGTATGGTTATGATTAAGCACAACAATAGACAATGTAATGTAAAGTGTAAACCTTCCATCAAGACAACAAGTAGCATTAATTTTGGCCTTAAACTCGAGATTCTTTTTTGGTTTCTGTTTAAGAGCATTAGGTGCCTTACTTTTTGCCTTGCCTTGACAAACACATGAAAGAGTGAAAAATTTTAAATTTCCATCATGTCCAAGTTTAAAGGTTCTATTTGACACACCAAAGCTTGCTTATTTAGCATTTTGTGTATAATATGCTCTAACTTCTTCTGAAATTAAACATCACCACCACGCAACCTTGGTGTGATGGTCACTCCACAAATATAAGCGTTTGTGGGGTGTAGGGGGTAAGGGCTGGGGTTCAAATCTCTAGAAGAGAGTTTCACACACATATACACATAGATTAGGCTAGAGTAGAATTTCTATCTTGTATAATATATATATATATTTATATATATATATATATATATATATATTAAACATCATTCCAAAATCCGGTTCTAAAACAATTTTATGTCCACCTAAAATCTTGTTGATTTCATGTTCCTTTTCTTAATTCTTTTTGATAATACACAGAAAATCAGTAGGCTGAATGCTCCGGGCTTCAATGATCTGGTGGTTGCTTGGAAGGCTTGAAAAGAAAAAGACAAAAGATCAAAGGTGACTGGGGTGGACCGGCCAAGAACCCTCCGATGCTTAAGTTAGTTTTCGTTCTCTAGAAACTCAGGAATTCCCAACTTTTTGGAATAGTTAAAACCTAACCTTATTTTGTTTGGATGAGTTCTTATATAGTAGGCCTTATAGCGGTTACTTGTTTAGTAATCGCCCCAATATTTGTGGAGTTTCCGAAGGTTCAGACTTAACTCCCACAACTGCTATAGAACTTAGAATAATAAATCTTATCTTCTACAACTGCCATAGCGATGAAGAAGGGTTTTGCTCATGCTTTAAAATAGTAACACGTGGTCCGAATTACAAGCTGTTGTAAACAAATCCATCTCTGGAAATTTCCCAAGTGTTGAGTGGTCGTCCGTGTTTTTCCTAAACAAATGACCCTTAAGTATATGGACAACCTTCTTATGTTGGGTTGATCCTTAGCTCTGGACGACTCTTATGGACGAATTGGAGATGGTTCGATTTTTAGCTCCCCATTAGTTGCCCCCTTGTCCAAGGGTCGTCTAGAGCATTGTAGATTTTACTATTGACTTTGACATGTGCCACTTTTTTAGTGGCTGAATATTGTGCCATGTGTCATCGTTCTCCTCATCGAAGTGGATTGCTCCAGGTTGTGCCACGCGTCACAATCTTATTGGTGGCCTTATCGTCAATTCCATTTTTCAAAGAGAACGCCACGTGTCATTTTGTGGATGGTTTGTGTCGTTTCAATAACGTCACCTCTGGGCCCTATAAATATGTGCATTCTCTCTCTTACCCCTCACCTTTCTCATAATTTCTTCTCTGCCATCTCGTCCAAGAGCCTCGTCTAGTCTTCGTCTTCTAGTCTCGTTAGGTATTTCCTCTTCTCTTCCTTAGGTTTTCGTCTTAATCTTTTTTCCAAACAATTATGTCTGAGTCTAGTAATAGCCTAGAGAAAGAGATAGACGAGTATCAGGACGTTTCTTCTGGAAGTGGAGGTAGTTATAAGAGCGGTGAAAATAGTACAAGTGGTAGTAGTAGTAGCTCCTCAGACGAGCATTATTTATTTGGGGTTCCTGGTTTTTGTTTAGAAGAATTCTAGGAAATGCAACGTAGGATGGCTTTTGGGACGGGGGCAAGCTCGTCTAGAAGACCACCTAGCCCTCTTCAAGACGAAGATGAAGAGGAAGAGAAAGAGGAAGAGAACGTAATTTATAGTTGTGCCCCTGAGGTAGCGTCCACTTTAGACGAGCTCAAGTTAAAAACTCTTGTAAATAAGTACCAGATTCCTAGGGAATTTAAGCCTCGTCTACCTGATGAAGGGGAATGGTGCTGTTCTCCTTCTTCTGGCTTAGGTGTATATACGTCTTACCTTCTAGTAGGTCTTAGGTTCCCTTTAAATTCTTTTTGTAGAGCCATTTTCCATAGGTTGGGTATTGGACCTAACCAGCTCAACCCTAATGGTTGGAGGATGATAGTTGCCATGCAAGTATTATGGCATGAGGCATTGGAAGGGAATTGTCCAATTACAGTGGACGAGTTCCTTTACTGTTATAAGCCCTCAGAGATAAAGAAATTTGCTGGTTTCTACTAGTTCTCTTCTAGGGGCCCTCATTTTAGTCTAATAAAGGGTCGTAGCTCTTCGACAGGTTTTGGAAGACTGAGTTTTTTTATTATTTCTGGAAATTGGGCTGGGGACCCAGTTGATGTGAGTAGTGCCCCCTTCCCTCCTTTTACCAGTCCCCTAGGTCGTCTTCGTCTTGAGTGTATGTATTTCTTCCGTTTTTCTTATTTATTTTCTCTAACCCCTCATTTCTTTTATTTACTCGTCTAACCCTTTCTTCTCTTTTTTGTACTAATGCAGCTGTCGTTCGTCCTCGTTTGGAAAAATTTTATTTAGATCGTATTGATCAAGTCCGTGCCTTCCCTGAAAGATCCTTCCATGGCCTAGTGACTTTTGGTCGTCTAGCCGCTTGGGGACTTGGCCTAGTACCTTCTGCAGAAAATCTTGGGCACGAAGAAACTACTCGTCGAAGTAAGTGTCGTCCATCTTTTTTTTTTTTTTTTTTTAAATTGTTTTCTTCGTCATAGGAATGGCCACCATGAAGGAAAACAAGGAAAATGCTTTAACCAGTGGTGATGAGGACGTCCAAGTCCAGGACGATACCACTACCTCAGTTGTCCAGAAATCTGCTGTCCAGACAGGAAAGAGGAAGACTATATCTAGCTCAGTGGACCTTGATGACCTTCCAAGTCGTCGAGGTCCTAAGAAGCAAAAGCCTAGCAAGACTCCTCTTCCTAAGGTCCCAAAATTTACTCCTCCGACAGTAGATTTGGACGATCCAGTGATTAACGTGGTGCCCGTCCAAACCGTTCCACCCGTCTAGACTGATCCTTCCCCTCCAGCTAAAACTTCTCGCAAGACTTATCCCTCGGAGCCGTCTAAGCAGCCTCCTAACTTAGTGTTGGACGAGGGTTATGCATGGAAAACGTTCAAAGGAATTATCACTAACAATGAAGTGAATTCATGTTACAATATGTTAGTGAGGGACTTTGAACGATCTGCCATTCATGACCTTTTTAAGGTATATAAATTTCATTCACCTTTGTTTTACTCCCTTCAATTTCGAATAAAATTCCTAACTTTCCTTCGTCCATTCGTAGGCCATGTCAAAGTTTTACACGGCGTCCAGCCAAGCTAAGGAGTTATGTGAGGAGGCTAAGACGGCCAAGGAGAAGAATAAAGAGCTGAACAAGGAAGTCCTTTTGAAAAAGGGGGAAGTGATCAGATTGACTGAGGATCTCAATCGTTTGCAAGGAATAGAAACGAAGTTGAAAAACGAGGTTGAGGAACTTAGAGTAGATTCCGTTGAAAAGGAAACCTACATTGCTCATTTGGAGGGACAAATTTCAGCGTTCAACTCGTCCTTGGAGAAAGCTCGTGAAGAAGCCGTTGTAGCTTTCAAGAAGTCTGACGAGTACAAGAATCGTGTAGATAGTCATTACGCAGCTGGCTATGAGGACTTTCGTGTTGATGCCAAGGAGGCTTTCCTTGACTTGGACTTTGATTCCTTCAAAATTCGTCTTGCCACAGAGAGTTCCTTACTTCCAACGAGTTCCGAAGATGTTAACGTGGTGGACGACGCTACAACTGAAGTAACCCAGGACGCTACTGTTGCCAGCGTAGAGAGGGAAAATTCCCGACCTATCACAAGCTGACACGTCACACTACCATGTCCACAAAATACAGCCAATTACAAAGTGCCACATATTGCTGCTAGGTTTTACTATCACTACTCAGAAGCCAATGAAAATTTGCCAAGTGTCATGCAAAAACCAATCACGCATCAGCGTATGTAAACGATGACACAAGCAATCTCGCACGTGTAAGCGATGACACAAGCAGTCCAGCGCGTGTAAGCGATGACATAGGCAAACCAATCAGGCTGTGACATGTGTCACCAATCAGACTCCGCCACGTGTCGCTCACCCACCCCCAAACTCCTATAAATAGAAGCCTTCCTAAGACATTTGAGGAGGACACACACCAAGTCATCTGAAGCACAAGCAGCATCAGAGAAGATTCAGAAGTATCAGAAGTACAGAAGCTCTGCAGGAATCAAGCCTCAAAGCCTTCAAGAACTTCAAGAACTTCAACCTCAAAATCGAAGAACACTCGAAGCAGAATCATCCAAACTATCTGCCTAGATCCTAAAGTTCACTGGAATCAAGCTCAAAAGCCTCTAGAAACTCCAACAACCATAAATTGGTGAAGCTTAACGGATTAAAGCCTCCAAAGCCCCGAAGAACTTCCACCACAAACCTTCAAATACGAAGAACATTCAAAGCAGAATCATCCAAACTATCTGCCTAGATCCAAAAGTTTGCGGGAATCAAGCCAAAAGCGTCCGAAAACATCAACAAATCACAAATCAGTGAAGCTCTACAGATCCAAGCTTCTAAAGCCCCGAAGAACTTCCACCACAAACCTTTGAAGATGAAGAACATACGAAGAACACGAAGAACGTGAAGAACAAAGAATTTCTAACAAGCTCATAGCCAGAGATTCATTTTAATTCCATTTCAAAGATCTTCGATCCATTCCTCAACCAAATTGAAGGATATTTTGTGTTCGAGTCAAAATCACATTATTGCAATTCCAACCAACAAGTCTTTTAAGGAGATCGAATCAGAGGATCACTCTTTTGTAATTACAGAGAATTGTACCACACAATCATCAATACAAATTCGCATTTGTGAAACTATTTTACTTGTTTGATTTATTTCGAACTGAGAAATTTAGTCGTCTACAGCCAGCAAGGACGTTCCAAAGTCTGGTGGTGATGCCCCTAGTGGTTTATCTCAGTAAATTTATTTTTCTCTTAGAAAAATATTATCATTTTAGTTTTTAGTTTAGTTTTTTGGAAATGCCCGTTGTTTTGGGCTTTACTTTTTTAGAATTCATTCAAGTACAATTTCTTTGTCCAAGTTTATGGACGAGGTATGCATACAATTGCCTTCATTGGCTTTACATAACTAAAGGGTTTTTGGACGGTAGTCGTCTACCCTTCTTTAGTTTTTATGAATGAATGTCTACTTTTACTTTCATTTCTTATTTGATGTTGAACATTTTTTTCGAACGAATTTTGTTTACATCGTCCATATTATTTATGTGGTTGTGCGGTCCGTCCACCCATGAGGACGTTTTATCTCATCTTGAGTATGTGAAGGAATTTTTGTCTACATTGTCCATGTTAAAATAACTCCTTCATGCTCAACACTTACCATTCCTTTATATTTTACAAGTATAGCTCGTCTATGAATGGTCAATTTTTGCTAGCTTTACTCGTCCATGTATTTGACTTACAGCTTGCATGAATCTGTCCCGATTTTGGACGATTATTTATTTGTCTTTGTTCGAGATGTTCCCAGCATTTACTCGTCCAAAGATTGGACTATTTGGCTGGTTAAATTCATCCACGGACTTATCACGTGCACGTTTTTCCTCATCCATTGGTTAGACGAATGTACCTTAGGTTTTACCTCGTCAAGCACTTAGACGGATATACCTTAGGTTTATTTTTCTTTGCTTTATCCTTATTCTAAGGAAAGCTTATAGATGTTATATCCTTGCGTCCAGATATTTTATTTGTCTTTGGCCTTTTGCCTTCTTGCAGATTAGTTTGAATGAAATCACACAAAATAAGAGATTCTCACAACATTAAATACATTGAAAATCCAAACTAGATGTACATACGTAAACATCGTCCACAAGCATGGCACATGCTTAAAAGCTAGTGCCTTAGGGAATTAAAAAATACTTATACACAGACTAAGTACATAAATTCGTCCATAGATAGCGCAAAAGTTAGAGACTAATGCGTTTTTTTAAGGACTTATTTTTTAAGGACTTAAAATATTTAAAACACATAGTAGTAGTAATAAATATAAGCAAACATGAGAAAAACAACACGTAACTTCCACTTCGTCCATAATGCTTATCCATGGTGATGCTCATCTAGGTTGACCCTTTATTGGTAATACCTCCTCAGGTGCTCAACATTTCAAGGGTGCTCTAGTTTCCGTCCATCTAGGGCTTCCAAGTAGTATGACTCCTGCCTTTTGCAGTTGATAATCCTATAAGGTCCTTCCCAATTAGGCCCTAGCTTTCCATGAGTCGGGTTTTTGGTTGCCAAGGAGACCCTTTTAAGGACGAGGTCTCCAATGTTGAAGCGCTTGGGTTTCACCATTGCATCGTATTGCCTAGCCATAAGACTTTTGTATCTTGCTGTTCTCTGCTCCGCATCCATCATCACCTCATTAATAAGATCAAGGTTAAGACGAAGTTGTTCTTCATTCTCCTCGTCCTGATACTTCATCACCCTGTGGTTAGCCATGTGCACTTCTGCAGGTATGACTGCTTCACTTCCATAAGCTAGTTTGAAGGGAGTTTCCCCTGTGGGGGTCCTCACAGTTGTCTTGTAAGCCCATAGAACACCTAGTAGCTCATCTGGCCATACTCCTTTTGCCCCCTCAAGCCGAGTCTTGATATTTTCAACAATGATCGGTTTACTACTTCTGCTTGTCCATTGGCTTGTGGGTGGAAGGGTGAGGAGTAATGATTGTTGATTCCAAGTTGTTCACAAAAATCCCCGAAAGGTGTGTTATCAAATTGTCGTCCATTGTCAGACACTAGTACTCTAGATACCCCAATCCTGCACACAATACTCTTCTAGACGAAGTTCTTGACATTCTGTTGTGTAATTTTCGCCAAGGGTTTAGCTTACACCCACTTGGTGAAGTAATCAATCCCCACAACCAAAAAATTCATCTGTCTGATTCCAGTTGGAAAGGGACCCAGAATATCCAACCCCCACTGTGCAAAGGGCCATGGGGCCATCATTGGGGTGAGGTATTCTGACGGTTGTCTAGGGACGTTACTGAATCGCTAACATTGATCACATACCTTGACATATGCTTTAGCATCAGCTTGAATGGTTGGCCAGTAATAACTTGCACGGACGACCTTGTGGACGAGTGATCTAGCTCCTGAATGGTTGCCACATGATCTTTCATGAACTTCTCTTAATACATAATTTGCTTCGTCTAGAGCTAAACACCTCAGGTAAGGCTAGGAAAAGCCTCTCTTGTATAACACATCGTCTATAAGGATGTACTTGGCTAATTTGATCCTTAGCTTTCTGGCTTCGTCTTTTCCTTCTAGAAGCTTTCCTTCTTTTAGATAGCTGACTATTGGGGTCATCCAATTTTCTTCACGACCTATCTGCAGTACTTCTAGAAGATCTATGCTTGGCATGTACTGGACTTCATCAAACTCGTCCGCCAGTTCATTCACTAATGCTTCTTTTGCTAAAGTATCTGCTTTCATGTTCTCTCTCATTGGGACTTGAACGAAATGAGCTTCATTGAATTTTTTTACAAGGCGTCTCACCTTATTAAGATATTTCTTCATCCGTTCTTCTTTAGCCTCATACATTCCATTCACTTGACCTATAACCAACTGAGAATCTCCTTGGATGAGTATTGACTCTGCCTTTAAGGACTTAGCCAATTCTAGCCCTTTAAGGAGGGCTTCATATTTAGCTTCATTGTTAGTTGTTTGATGCTGTAGACGAACCTTATGCTTCAACTTATCTCCTTCTGGGGACTTCAAAACAACTCCTACTCCTCTTGCATGTAGTGTAGACGATCTATCCACATGGACGACCCATGTTTTATTACCTTCCATCTCGTCTAAGTCACCATGGCTTGGAGTGAATTCTGCAATGAAATCTGCTAAAGATTGAGGTTTTATTGCATTTCTTAGTTGGTACCTGATATCAAACTCACTAATCTCAACAGCCCATTGGATCAATCGTCCTACGGCTTCTAACTTGTTCATCGCTTTCTTGAGCGGATGATCAGTCATAATAGTAATTACATGAGCTTGGAAGTAATGCCTTAACTTCCTGAAAGCCGTTATTAATGCAAAAGCCAGTTTTTCCATTAGTGGATATCATCCTTCTGCCCTCCTCAGTGCCTAGCTTGTATAATATACAGGCTTCTACACCTTCCCTTCTTCCCTGATCAATGCTGAACTTACCACATGTGGGGATACTGCTAAGTATAAGTATAACTCCTCACCTGGTATGGATGGACTTAGCAGCGGAGCTGTGGTAAGGTAGACTTTAAGATCCTAAAAGGCCTTTTGGCATTCGTCCGTCTATTCGAACGCCTTCTTAAGAATTTTAGAGAAGGGTAAACATTTATCTGTAGCTTTTGAAACAAACCTGTTTAGAGCTGCAACTTGTCCTGTTAGGGACTGGACTTCCTTGATATTCTTTGGAGGTTCCATGTCCAATATGGCTTGGATCTTATCTAGATTTGCTTCAATTCCCCTTTGTGAAACCATGAATCCTAGAAACTTCCCTGACGAAACCCCAAATGCAAACTTATTTGGATTCAGCTTCATTTGATGTCGTCTAAGGGTATCAAAGGTTTCCTGTAGGTCATCCAGGTGTCTTTCCTCGTCCAGACTCTTGACCAACATGTCATCAATATACACCTCTACATTCCGTCCTATCTGTGGACGGAATATGTGATTAACTAACCTTTGATAAGTTGCCCCTGCATTCTTCACACCAAAGGGCATCACTTTATAACAAAAAAACCCTTGGTTGGTAATGAAGGATGTTTTCTCTTGATCTGCCTCGTCCATCTTTATCTTATTATACCCTGAGAATGCGTCCATGAAGCTCAGCAACCGATGACCTGCTGTTGAGTCTACTAACTGATCAATGCGTGGCAAATGATAACTATCCTTAGGGCAAGTTTTGTTCAAATCAGTGAAATCTACACACATCCTCCACTTGCCATTTGCCTTCTTGACCATCACCACATTAGTTAACCAGTCCGGATAATAGACTTCCCTAATAAATTGCGCTATGATTAACTTCTAGACCTCTTCCTTGATAGTATTGTCTCTCTCAGGAGCAAATACCCTCTTCTTCTGACAAACAGGCTTGGAAGTTGGGTGCACATTCAACCGGTGAGTGATAACACTTGGGTCGATCCCTGGCATGTCTTCATGACTCCATGTAAAAACATCGATGCTCTTTCTTAAGAACTGGACGAGGTCTTGCTTCGTCTTCTTTTTCATACTTGTTTAATTCGGATAAATTTCTCGAGATTACCTTCTTCTAGAAGGATGTTTTCCAGTACTTTAGTGGGCTCTGCAACAACCCTTCTCTCCTCAATACTCATTGTCTGCATGTGCTCGTCCATAGCCAACATAGCTAAATAACACTCTCTTGCTGTTAACTGATCTCCTTGCACTTATCCCACTCCGTACTCTGTAGGAAATTTGACTGATAGGTGATAGGTAGATGTTATTGCCTTCCAATTATTCAAAGTTGGTCTTCCAATGATGACATTATAAAAAGATGAACAATCCACCATAAGGAAATTCACTTCCTTGATTATCTACTGCGGGTATGATCCCACCACTATAGGTAGTGTAATGGTGCCTACAGGTTGCACTTTCATTCCTCCAAATCCCACCAAGGGTGAACATACTGGACGAAGTTGATCTCGTCTGAGCCTCATTTGTTGGAAGGCGGGGTAATACAATATGTCTGCCGAACTTCCATTATCCACCAACACCCTTCTAGTTGTATAGTCTGAAATAAGTAAAGTGATGACGATTGCATTGTCATGTGGGTGATGGATTTTTCCCGCATCCTCGTCCGTGAACTTAATAGCTGGCTCGTTTGCCCTGCTCATCCTTGGTGATCGTCCAAAGAGTTGGACGTTTTGTACCACTTTGAGATACATCTTCCTTGACTTAAAGACTGCCATGTTGAAGTGCCTCCTATAATAACCCTTATTTCTCCAAGTGGGGGCTGCGACGACTTTTCTACTTTACCCTTCAACTTCTCGTCTTTATGATCTCTTCCAACAAAATGCCTTAACTTTCCCTGTCTGATAAGATTCTCTATTTGTTACTTCAAGTCATAGCACTCGTCTGTGTCATGCCCATGATCTCTATGGAAGCGGCAATATTTGTTCTTATTGCACTTATTAAGGTCTCCCTTCATCTTCTCTGGCCACTTCAAGAATGGGTCATCCTTGATTTGTATAAGTACTTGATCGAGTGGAGCATTCAAGGGCGTGTAGTGTTGACTCCTTCTTGAAGATGAGCCTGCCTTCCTGCTGTCTCGATCCTTCTTCTCTCCTGTCTTGGCCTTTTTTTGATGAGGACCTTGATCTGGATGACGTGGGAGATCTGCTTCCATTCGTTCAGCTTTTTTCCTCTTCTTGGCTATGATTGCATCTTCTGCATTCATAAAGCTTTGGGCTAAATGGACGAGTTCAGCCATGGTTTGAGGCTCTTGCTCATAAAGCTTGTGGATGAATAAACCAGAATTAACTCCATTATGGAAGGCTTCCAACAACAACTTATCGTCCATCTCGTCTACCATCAAGGCTTCTCTATTAAAACGAGTTACGAAGGACTGCAAGCTTTCATTTTCCCCTTGCTCTATGGTTAACAGATTGGATGAGGAGCGCTTATGCCTTTGTCCTCCAATAAAATTGTTGACAAACAACTTACTTAATTCATTGAAAGAACTTACACTGTTTGGAGGTATTTTCCTGAACCACACTCGCGTCAGCCCTTTAAGGGTAGTAGGGAAGGCCCTACACATAATCTCGTCTAGAACCCCTTGAAGGTGCATCGTAGTCTTGAAGGTAGTGATATGATCACACGGGTCGCGCATTCCATCATATGAGTCCAAGGAAGGCATTTTGAACTTAGAAGGCAGTGGATGACTGTTAATGGAAGCCACGAAAGGGGAGTCTGTTCGATGAGCTAAATCATCTACAGGATTCACCCTTCTCATGTTCTCCCTCATCTCATCCATAACCTTTCTCATCTGATCCATCTTTCTTTCCAAGTGTGGCACCCTTCGTGAAGCGGTACCTCTTGATTGGTTCTTGGGCTCAACATTTTCTCCTTCTCTAACTTCTTGGTTCTGGGCTTGTCCTTCCGCATATCCTTCATGACGTTGCCTCCTTAGACTAATCTCCCTAGTCAATTTTTGGTTCTGGCGGGTTAATTCTGCCATGGCGGCTGCCATGGACTGTATGTGTTGTATGGAAGGCGGTTGCATGATAGGTGCTGACTAGCAATCGCAGTTAGGATGACTAGAAGCGTTCCCACTTTCCTAGTGGCCTAGACTAGTGGCCAGTGATCTTGTCTGAACCATACAACCTTTTGTCAAAGAAAGGTAAATTGCAAAACGCAAGTTTAACTTTTTCCCACAGACAGCGCCAACTGATAATACACAGAAAATCAGTAGGCTGAATGCTCCGAGCTTCGATGATCTGGTGGTTGCTTAGAAGGCCTGAAAAGTAAAAGACAAAAGATCAAAGGTGACCGGGGTGGACCGGCCAAGAACCCTCCGATGCTTAAGTTAGTTTTCGTTCTCTGGAAACTCAGGAATTCCCAACTTTTTGGAATAGTTAAAACCTAACCTTATTTTGTCTGGATGAGTCCTTATATAGTAGGCCTTATAGCGGTTACTTGTTTAGTAGCCACCCCAATATTTGTGGAGGTTTCGAAGGTTCAGACTTAACTACCACAACTGCTATAGAACTTAGAATAATAAATCTTATCTTCTACAACTGCCATAGCGATGAAGAAGGGTTTTGCTCATGCTTTAAAATAGTAACACGTGGTCCGAATTACAAGCTGTTGTAGACAAATCCATCTCTGGAAATTTCCCAAGTGTTGAGGGGTCGTCCATGTTTTTCCCAGACAGACAACCCTTAAGTATATGGACGACCTTCTTATATTGGGTTGATCCTTAGCTCTGGACGACTCTTATGGATGAATTGGAGATTGTTTGATTTTTAGCTCCCCATCACTTTTCTATCTCTAACTTTTGCTTATTTTCTTCCTTATCGATGACAATTTCTTCATCTGAAGACATAGCATCTTCATTGCTGACAATCACATCATTGTTTCCATTAGAAATACTAATCAATTATCTAGTGAAAAAACAAAATAAAATAAAATGACTAAATTATAAAATTAAAATTAAGTTATTTCTTTTAAAACAAATACAAATAGTAGAGAAATTACCTGAAGTAGAAGAATTAGAAGCATCAAATAGCATTGTGGGAGCATCAATCTCAATTAGGGGTGGCAATTCGTGTTCACGTGTCGGGTTCGTGTCGTGTTGACTCATGAGTATTTGACTATATAGATTAACCTTAACCCATCATGTTTATTAAACGGGCTAGGATTCCTCAACCCTAACACAACCCATTTATTAAACGGGTTAGTCATGTCGACCTGTTTATCAGATTTTATCAAAAAAAAAAAAACTAAATTTAGTATTAACCAAATTGATATGAATTATGAAAAACCAAACAAATAAATATTTTTGATATAAAATTCGGAACTAACGAGTAACTGCATCACAAATAATCATTCAAAACTAAAAAATATCTTAATATCATAAATAATCAATCATAATATGTCAAAGAAAATAAACCACAATAACTAATAAGTTTATATACCTAGGGTTTGAAGGGTATATTAGTAAAATATCATTTAATTAAACGGGTTAAATAGGTCAAACGGGTTTCATGTGATGGACACTAACCCAACCCGTTTATTAAACGGGTTAGTTGTGTCAACCCGAATATGACATGAACCCATTAAGTCTCAACTTATAACCTACTAATTTCACGTCATGTCGTGTCGAGTTTGCGGGTTGTGTCCAATTTTGCCACCTCTAGTCTCAGTTTGGAAAATTAAAGAGATGGACGGTATGTTGAACAATTGTAAGCTACAACAATTTTTGAACAAATTTATGGTAGTATTAACAAACGTAAGCTATTAAATTTTTTTTAATAACAAACCATTAGAATCATATCTCTAGCATGAAGGGAAATTAAAAAGATGGACGGTATGTTGAAGGATTTTTTTTTTTTTTTTAATAGATTTGATTGTAGAGAGATTTTTATTTGAGTTATTTTAATATCTGACATGGATATTCAAATTTTTAAAAGTTGACGTGGAGCATATGCATGCTACATCACCAGTTTGGAAAATGTTTGTAAAATAGTTTAGGACTTTAGCATTTTCCTTATACTAGTACATCTTTCTCTAGAAAAAGCAAACCTTCCCGCATGGTAGTGACAACACCAATTTCTCTAGAAAGAAGTGTTGGAGCATTTTAATATTAATTAATTAAAATTTATTTATATGACAACATAAATGTAAAGATATGGGAGTTAATATGGAAGATAAGGAGTTAGTGAAATGTTTAATTGGACAAAATTTAGCTACAAAATTGGTTGTAGCCTAAGGCTACAACCTTACTCAATATTTTTTTATTGAAAGTGAATTTTGACAAGTCCACCATTGAATTACATCTTCTTATTATATTCTCTATGCTTGCAAAATTTCTAGAGAATTGAAGATCAATAGCTGTGTTATCAATAAATTATTTAAATTGCAAGTTTTTGTAGTTTAAAATTATGCATAAAATATAAGCTTATAGATAATATAGTAAATAATATCCGATTGACAAAAAAATTTACATGTGTATTAAGAGTGTAGAAAACATGCAATTCAACGATTAGATTTTTAAAATATGTACTAATGTCTATTTTATTAAGTAAGATTGTAGCCTTAGGCTACAACCAAATTTTTAGCTAAATTTTGTCCTGTTTAATCCCACATTGAAAAGTATTTTATTCTTTTTAATTGTGGTTGATGGTGAACTAAAAATTGAAACAACTCCAATTCGTCCATGAGAGTCATCCAGTTCAAGAAGACAAGGATGGTCAGCCCTAGTAGGACGGTCGTCCATGGGCATGAGGGTCGTCCATCAGGAAAGCGCCTAGACGACCCCCGACACTTGGGAAAGTTCCAGAAAGATTTATCTACAAAAGCTAGTTAATCGAATCACGTGTTATTATTTTGAAGCATGAGCAAGATCCTGGTTCGTTGCTATAACTTCCTACTAAGTATTTAACTTCCAACGACAGTTGTAGAAGATAAGATTGAACATTCTAACTCATATAGCGGTTGTAGAAGTTAACCCTGAACCTTCTGACTTCCACAAATATAGGGGAAGTTACGAGACAAGTAATTACTTCAAAAACACACTATATAAGCACTCATCCACATCAAACGGAGGTAAGTTTTCACGACTCCTAAAAAGTTGGAACTCTAGAATTTAAGAGAGAAACTAACTTAAGCATCGGAAGGTTCTTGGCCGGTCCACCCCAGTCACCTTTGAACGTGTGTTTTTCTTTTCAGGCATTCCAAGCAATTACTAGTCCATTAAAGCTCGGAGCATTCAGCTTACTGATTTTCTTTGCATCATCAGTAGTGATTAACAGATTGATATGTATTGGAGCATATATTGAGCAAGATACATCAAAAATAATTTCCATATTTATTGTTGAGTAAATGGCCTTTTTTTATTATGAAAAATGAAGAGTCATTTACTCATTTAATGGATTAGCTGTTGGGCCTATTTATTCTTTAGAAACTCCTTATCTCATCCATTAATTATGTAATTCCAACCCATCAGATTTATGTCCAGCAATTAATCTTGTAACATCCACTACATCAGAATAATAGACCTAATTAATCAGATTAATTTGGGTAATAATTTCGTGAGACCCATTGAGCCTATAAATAGACTAATTCAGACCCAATCCAAGTTACTGCAATATAACAGCGTTAACACACAAAAAAATCAAGCAATTACAAGTGTGGGGGTGAAAGGCCTGGGAGCCCATGTCTATGTATATATTGGGCCAAGGGCACAACCCGAGGATGCTAGACAATCCGAGGACAGTAGGCGGTCCGAGGACAGATAGATGCAGTCATGAGGATCCATATCAGTAGGTAAAGAGTTAAGGTCCGATCATGATCACCTAGGAGGGTGGTCCGAGTAAGAATCCCTTTTCTGCTGGGCAAGGCCGAGGTCAGGGGGTGTGGTCTGCCATCAAGAGCAATGTTCCGGACCATTTCATGAAAGAGGATAAGTATCAGGAAGGAACAGGACAAAGAAGAAATATCTTAGGGAAAGCTGCTACAACTGCATTGAATGCTTTGTAGCTAACTCTCAGACCGCATTAATGATGATGTGATGTCTGGGCAGTACTTTTTAGCCTTACAGCTACTCCCAAAGACTTTAGGGAGGGGCTGATGGGACAAATATCTATACTAACCATCTGATCTACACATGTAGGGTAAAGATGAAAGGGAAATGAAGAATAAAATAGAGGAGATACCCTGAGAAAAGGGGATCGGAGGATGAAGAAATAAACACTGTAGCAAAAAGAGCTGTATCTGTAACCATCTTCGATCAATATATACAAGAACTGGTCTCCTCGGATTGAGCCGAGGAGGACTTTCTTTGGATAAAATCTATTTGTTCTTACTTTATTGTCATCTGCATCCATTATAATTGCTACTTAACTCATTAGAGCCTAGTTTTTCAACCCACTCTCTAAAAATTTATTGTACTAGGCTCACTGGGCCAAGATCCCATACGTTGTGGGCTTGAGTTGCAAATCGTGTCCCTACAATTGGCGCCGTCTATAGGAAAAGCTTGTGTTTTAGTGAGTTTAACGTTCAACTATGGCAGATTCAGCTTTCTTTGCTGGTTATATGGGAAGAATTGCCAAGCGGGGTACGACTCTAGGGGCTTTTGATATCATGTATATGCCTTGCACCTCCATCAAGGGTTAGGTCCTCGCAGATTTGGTGGCTGAGTTCGCTGAACCCCCATTAGGGATAGAAACGGGAGAGCAGGACATGGATGAAAAATTAGTTGACACGATCTCCCTGAAAGAACCTTGATCCTGGAAGATATATGTTGATGGTTCTGGAAATCAAAGGGCGCTTCGCAGTGGGGCTATTTCCGGTTTCTCCTGAAAAAATCAGCATTGAAAAACCAATAAGATCAGGCTTCTCAGCTACAAATAATAGGGCGGAATATGAAGCTTTGCTGGAAGGAACATAAACAACTTTACAAGTGCTTGAACAGAACCTTAGTATATGCTGGCTCCTTGGACCACATGCTAAAGGGGAAATCAACACTGTGGCATCTTTACAAGTGCTTGAACAGAATCTTAGTACATGCTGGCTCCTCGAACCACATGCTAAAGGGGAAATCAACATAGTGACATCTTTACAAGTGCTTGAACAGACCTTAGTACATGCTGGCTTTTCGGACCACATGCTAAAGGGAAAATTAACTCTGTGACATCCTTACAAGTGCTTGAACAGAACGTTAGTACATGCTGGCTCCTCGGACCACATGCTAAAGAGGAAATCAACACTGTGACATCTTTACAAGTGCTTGAACTGAACCATAATATATGCTGGCTCCTCGGATCACGTGCTTTGGGGAAATCAACACTATGACATCTTTACAAGTGCTTGAACAGAACCTTAGTACATGCTGGCTCCTTGGACCACATGCTAAAGGGGAAATCAACACTGTGACATCTTTACAAGTGCTTGAACAGAACCTTAGTACATGCTGGCTCCTCGAACCACATGCTAAAGGGGAAATCAACACAGTGACATCTTTACAAGTGCTTGAACAGAACCTTAGTACATGCTAACTTCTCAGACCACATGCTAAAGGGAAAATCAACACTGTGACATCCTTACAAGTGCTTGAACAGAACCTTAGTACATGCTGGCTCCTCGGACCCTTTATTTGAGCTAGTTCCATGATCTCGAGTCTCAATACTTGGCAAAAAAAAAATCGATCAAATGAAATTTTTCATTTGTATTATATTGTTGTATTAGTTGATAAGATTTATTTCTAATCTTTATAAATAAAAATTTTAGAAAAAGGTGATAATCTTTAGCCATATGAAAGAGTGGCAGCAACAATTTCCTAATAGTAGTATTTTTTTTTGTGCTAATCCTAATAGTAGTATAACTATATACTTTAAAAGACAACTTTCATTCAAATTGAGTTATGTTTGACTCTCAAAAAAAAAAATTTGAGTTATGTTTGGTTCAAATAATTGTCTAAACTATTTGTGTTTATCTAAACAAGTGGCGTGAATATTCAATCAAATTGTCAAATCATTGGTCCAAAGAAGAGAAAGTTTGGAAAACTTTTGTACCAAAAATTTTTGTCACAATTTTGAAGTGGTTAACTTTTTGAATGGTAAAGTTAAAGTAATGGATTTATATGAATTTATATGAACGTAGTTGTCTATCACTCAATGTCAACCACTTTGTAAAATGTGACAAATGTTGTGTTCATGATTCTTTAGATGTCAAATAGAATCAGCTACTATACAGGGCAAAGATCTTCATCATGGTAACATGTTAAAAAAACATATATGCTCATAAGCATCACTTAAAACATTTGCAGGAATATCTATATTAGTGCGCAATCAGAAAGTGAGATACGACAATCATGGAGTAAGTGTGGTGATATCGAAATCCTCCTTTCTTCCTGAGGAGTTAGAAAGAAGAATTTCGAAGGGCTATTGTGGGGGTGAAAGGCCTAGGAGCCCATGTCTATGTATTTATTGGGCCAAGGGTACAACCCGAGGATGCTAGACAATCCAAGGACAGTAAGCGGTCCGAGGACGGATAGATGCTGTAATGAGGATCCGTATCAGTATGTAAAGAGTTAAGGTCCGATCATGATCACCCTAGAGGGTTGTTCGAGGAGGAATCCCTCCTCGGCTGGGCAAGGCTGAGGTCAGGGGGTGTGGTCTGCCATCAAGAGCAACGTTCCGGACCATTCCATGAAAGATGATAAGTATCAGGAAGGAACAGGACAGAGGAGAGCTATGAAATATCTTAGGGACAACTGCTACCACTGCATTGAATGCTTTGTAGCTAACTCTCTGACCGCATTAATGATGATGTGATGTCTGTGCAGTGCTTTTCAGCCTTACAGCTACTCCCAAAGACTTTAGGAAGGGGCTGATGGGACAAGTATCTACACTAACCATCTGATCTACACATGTAAGGTGGAGATGAAAGGGAAATGAAGTATAAAATAGAGGAGATACCCTGAGAAAAGGGGATCAGAGGATGAAGAAATAAATACTGTAGCAACAAGAGTTGCATCTGTAACCATTTTCGATCAATATATACAAGAACTAGTCTCCTCGGACCGAGCCGAGGACTTTCTTTGGATAAAATCTATTTGTTCTTACTTTATTGTCATCTGGACCCATTATAATTGCTACTTAACTCATTAGAGCCTAGTTTTTCAACCCACTATGTACAAATATATTGTACTGGGCTCACTGGGCCAAGATCCCATACGTTGTGGGCTTGAGCTACAAATCGTGTCCCTACAACAAGCATTCTTATATGCTAAAAAAAGTGTTCTTTCTGGTGGAGCTTTGGGCTTGGACACTTTGTGCAAAGGTTGTTCTAGCCAGAAAGTATGCACTGGTTACAAAGTTTAGCCAACCAAAGACTTGAATTTACTTAAAGAGAGCGAGTGTCGCGCCTCAGTCCAAATAGTGTTGTGTATTTTCTAATCTCAAATAAATAATATTCAGAAATATTATTCAGTTTCTTTTTGTTTAATTTATATTATTATTGTGTTTGCACCAACAAAAAGCAAACCTTGGTAACGTCACTTTCTTTTGATTTTTCTTTAAACGAGTTTTTGAACAATTGTATGCTACTACAATTTTTGAACAAATTTAAAGTAGTATTGACAAATGTACGCTACTACTATCTGAAAAAAACCTTGGTAAAACTTTAACATTACACAATTTTGTTCATTGTAGCATTTGTATTGTTATACTTCTTCTAATTGTTGTGATTATTGTGTCATTGGAGATAAATGTTCAAGAGCCTCAAAGCATCGACTATGATGGACAAAATCTATCTAAAGAAGATTTTGTCAAACATAAGTCTTAATCAGAATTTGCATACTTCATTCTTATGCATCCAATTTGTGAGTATTTTTTTTTTTTTTTTTTTACAGATTTATATTTCTTGTATTTTTTTAGATTATGTTATTTTTGTTATTTAAAGCATATGTTGTATTATTGTTTACATAATCACAAAAATAAATTAAATTTCTGCAATATATCCAACACAAACATCACCAATTTTTTTTTATTCAAATTATAAGCTTGTTTATAATAGTAACAATTATTAAAAAAAATAACAATAACAATAACAACAACAAAAAATAGATTCATGTACAATAAAATATAAATTAGGATACATCAAGGCATTAGATTAAGGGCAATCACCGTAATAAATATGAAATTATGGATTTAAAATAAAAATAAAAATGACATTGACTTCTTCTATAGCCAATGAAGGGTTTCTAATAATCACATCATTAGCGCAAATTGGATGATCACAAGAGAGATATAGGCGACTTTGAGTATTATACTCAAGTGTTTAGAATCTAGATAACAATTCATACGAGAGTAACACAACATATGTATAAACCTAAAAACAAGTAGAAAAATTTGCTAACCATTACATATGAAATATTCATTACATATGAAATGAAGTGGCCAAAAAAAGAGAGGAAATCTTTAGTCAAACTAATCAATGATTCTCAAATTTGGGTTGGGAAAACCTCTTCTACATATAATGTGGACGAATACTGATTCAACTGATGTAATTGTTATCATAATGAAGCAATATGAAAATTAATGAGTTGGACACAGGAAGTAATTTTTTACGTCTTATTCTATCTTTGTCCCAAATTTTAATGGTGACATCAATGACATGAGAAATGAAATCAATACTTAACATATTTGCTAGGCTTATGCGATCTCCAAATATTGTATAGCACAAGCCATTGCTAATAAATATGTTATTTTTTTATAAGATCTAAAAAAAACTTTGAAATCTATTTTATCCACTTTTGTGAAAATATTATTTATAATCTCTGTGCAAACAACTTTCTAAAAAGCCGATGGAAAGAGCCCTTTGGACCTAGCATGACTCTTTTAAGCTGGTTAGCATCGATTTTTAGTTTGTCAACCATTGATGTGTTAAAAAAAACCTCCTAATTTTTTAATTGTCAGGCATAAAAATTGCATCACTAATACTCTAGGTGCAATTCAATTAGTTAGCAACACTCATTTTTTGGGATAATGGAAAATATGTTATTATTTTAATACTATAGAATTTATAATGAATACTATCACCATCAATGTTGAGGTACAACATTCTCTGTTCCAGGTGATGGGTTTACGTAGTACATTAAGCCTGAAGTGTATTGTTCAGAGTTTTGGGTGGTCGGTTGTGTGTAGCGCATTTAACATGTCATTCTTCTGCGGAATTCTTCTGTGAAATTTGGTCAGTGATTATAATAAATGCCCCTCAAGGCCTAGGCCTAACACCCCCCCCCCCCTCTCACCCAAAAAAAAGAAGTTCAACCTCAATAAAAAAAAGGGCCCCACCACAAGAATTGTTTTAGTAGAATTTTTTTTTAATATTAAAATTGATAAAATGCTAATTTAGATTGGAACATCCTTTCCAAATAACAATAAATATAAAAAAATTTAGTTAGTTGTTACGTTTCAAAACAATGTTGAAAACTAGCATCTCGAGTGTCTAAAACTCGAGTTTCAAGATAAAACTCGAGTTTTTAAGTCTCGATTTGTAAGAGGATGGGTCTGATCTGAAAAAAAATCCACGTGAAAATCGAGTTTTAAAGACTCGAGTTCTATAAATTGCAAAAAAACGCCGCTATAGGGCTTTAAAATGTCACTATAGGGCTTAAAAACGCCACTATAAGGCTCCCTAAACCTGGTATGGGGTGATCACTTATAAAAAAAAATTTGCAGGAAAACGCCGCTATAGGGCTTTAAAACGTCACTGTAAGGCTTAAAAACGCCACTATAGGGGAAATTGTTTTTGCATGGAATTCGAGTCTTAAAGACTCGAGATTTATGTGGTATTTTCAGTTCCCAAACACTCGCAAAGCGAGTCTTAGGGACTCGAGTTTTAATATGGATCTCGAGTTTCTAAAACTCGATATGCTACTTTCCATTATTGTTTCAAACGTTGCCTAACTAACCATATACAACCCATTTTCCTGTCTATTCTGCACATTCCCCCTTTAGATTGATTCAATTAGTCATATTATCAAGTTAAAATGGCAAGTTAGCAAATATTATACAGAGATGTAAAATTACTAATTAAATATTATAAAAGTAATTTTAAATCATTGCCTTAGGCATCGAATTATATTGAGTTGGATTTGCAAGCAAAGATTACTACATGAAAGTCGTCGACAACAACAACAACAACAATAACAACAACAATAATAATAACAATACAAATAACAATTATAATAATAATAACAATAACAAAATTTCCCATACAATATATTTTCTAGTATTTCACTTCTCAAATTTAGGATAAGGGTATATAAAATCTTGAATAACTCCCACTTCTGTCTATTTTCAGTGATTGAAAAATGACCACAAAACTTATATGAACGTGCGATAAGGCTCTTTTTTTTGGTTTAGTGTCATAACTTTCCATTCATAACCAAATTTTCAATAATACCTTTTAAATAATTCACGCATCACATAATGTCATAGAGTTACTATTTCATAATATATGTAATTGAGAAAGTACAATCAAAATATAATTCAATTGAGAAAGTAGTATATAAATTTTGTTCAGAGAATTACCAATTTTGATAAGAGAACGTTCGACCATTGACAATAATTCAATATATGAAACAGAGAGTGCAGAATTTATGTCGGTTAGAAATAGGATGAAAGAATGAAAAAAGAAACTAAAGGAATATTGTAGGCTTGTAGTTTGAGGGATTTAAAGTTATTAAAATTTTTCCTTACGCATTCCATAAGGTTGGAAGGGGAAGAAGGGAACACTGAAAGGGGAAGTTTTTTTTAGGAAGTTGCAATTGTGTTAATTTAAAAAAAAAAAAAAAATTGATGTGATGTTCTGTAGTTTTTTTAACTGGGGTTGTTAGTTAGTTAGGTTTTTTTTTAAAAACAAAATTTTGTGATAAACATTGGGTAGGAACTTTGTATCTATCTATTATTTGGTGTAGAGTTTTTACCGGTAATTTTTTTTGTCAATTTACAGTTTTAACCTCATTTCTCAAGTTTTAGGAATAATGATAAGTTAATGAAATTAGTGGTATTTTTTAAAGTAAAAAAAAAAAAACTAACTTTCAGAAATTGTGATATCAGCACATGATATGTGAGTAAGCCTCAATATATATATTGTGAGGCTTACTCACATATCATCATTTATCAGTCATCATTCAGCAATACGAAACCAACATTTTTGGCATAAATAAAAGAAGTGTCTTCCGAAGCTGAAAAGTTTAGAAAGCGTATCATATCACCAATTCACCGTCGTCGGCGACAGTGAGAAGTCGAGAGCGTTTGCCTAAGATATTGGTATGCCTTTTTCATTTTATTTTTAAAGCATCCTCCAACAATCCCAATAGTTTATTTTGCTTTTAAACTGTAAATTTGTATAGTAAACTTCGTATTTTGATTGTACACTATGGATTCGAATATTAATTTAGGGACTATTCGATTGAGTTAATGTTGACACTGCATTCTATACAATCTAAATAATCTATTGAACATCCCTTTTGCTATTATAATTATAAACTCTCATTTTTATTTTTTAGATAAAATAGTTTGTCATTTATTAGACATGTGGGCTCAAAAACTACCTGACCTAGGAGCAGGGGCGACTTGATGCATTGAGGGGCCTAAGGCGAAAAATGAATTGAGGCCTTTTATATATTAAAAAATGACTATAAAAAAAAATCTAAATATTGCTTAAACTCTCTTATCTTGTTAGATGCAAAATTACTAATTAATATGAACCATCCAAAATATTTTTTTTTGAGAATGTCTATAGACGCAAAAAATTTGACAAAACATTTCACACCTGTTGATGTGGCAGATTAATAATGGTAAGTAAGAAAGTGACGTTAATGGTGGACTTACATGAGAATTAGTAAAAATTTGCCAACTCAATTGTTGTGAAAAATCTTAGAAATTTTTTGTGTATTGTTTTTTTTTTTTTTTTTTTTAGAAGTGCTAAATTCATAACATTTTCACAACAAATTCTAGGTGTTAAGTTGTTATTAGTTTTAATTTAAACCCACCATTGAAATTATTTTTTTAATCACCAATAATAGCCAGTAACATCCTGCTACTTAGAATTTATTGTGAAAGTATTGTGAAAAATATTGTGAACATAGAATTTCTTTTTTGTAAAAAAATACTATTTTTTTATTAGCTAATATTTGAGCTTAATTAATAATATTAAAATGAAAGAAATAACTCTATTGGTTAAAATTAGAGGGCCTTTTTTTTACTCGGGGCCTTAGGCGACTGCCTCTCTTGCTTATATGCTAGAGCCGGCTGTGCCTAGGAGAAATTATAAGGTCCACATGGTGGACAAGTGACGTGGTCCACCATTTTACTAAAAGACTCACACCTGTTTAAAATTGCTGAGTTAAAAAAAAATTAAAAACAGAAACTGATTACTGACTCAGCAATTTTAAACAAGTGGGAGCCTTTTAGTGAAATGGTGGACAAGTGACGTGGTCCACCAGAGGACAGTATAATTTCTCCTGACCTAGGATCCTGCGTGGATCCACGGGTAGTATTTAATTGACTGACACAATCTATTTGTAAAAGAGTAATAGAGAATAAACACTCCACAATAGGAAACTCAAACAATTGATTTCATCAACATCATATATTTCAAATGAAACTAATGTATTACAATAGGAAAATTTCTCTTTCCCACGGTGTTAGATAGATTTTCTCCCTTCTTTCACTTTTGTCACTATTTTCCAACCCCATCTATTTGCCTTTCTAACCGCTTATATAGGTACATCCCTTGCCCTTATCCCTCCAGCTATCCTGTCTCCAGCCAAATTTTTAGGGATATTTTCCTTTTCTTTATCAGTTTCTTCCCTCTCCTTATCCTGTAACATGACTTTTGGGAGTGTTTGTACTATTCAAGTTGTCTTATACGCATTCAATGCAGTAGAGGTTAGGTGGTAATCCCCTTATTAATGTGGAGGTAAAGATCTTAACCCTTCCTACTTGTTCTGGAAGATTTCCCGAGGTTCTAGATGCCAATTGTAGGTTATACGTGGATCATCCGTACGCACTTCCTCAGATAGAACTTCACTCCCTGTGGCTTGCTATCCATTTCACGGGATCGCTCTAGGTGGATTCCCCTTCCCTCCTAGATGCTTGGGACAATCTCACTCCACTCCATCAAATCTTGTAAGCTATTGGGCCTTTCTGTGAATATGTGGGTTTGGCCCATTTCACTCCACGGGGCCCAGCCGATATTTGGGCTTCAGGCAAGATGAGGACTTTTCCACTCCCCACAAGACATATGTGGATATAAGTTTATCTTAGTGTAGGCTGTAGATAACTCTACCTTATCTTTGATTGTCAAAGCAAGTCTTGTTGTGCTGATAACTGTGTTTTTTTTTTTTTTGGGATCTTCATTAAGTACAATCCATGGAAGACGGGAACCACGATACTCCGATAGTATCAACAGATGGTGAAGAATGTAATGGTAATATCATAGACGTACAACACTTGGACAATCTTCATTTGCTTTAGCTCCTATGATTTTCTTGGCTGCTTGCGACAATTTACAAGTGTAGTTGCATTTACATTGCCATATATTTAGTTCTAACCATTTAATAGTGTATTGTTTTGTTTTGGTTTTTCTTTTTAATAAGTAACAATTTTAATGACAAGAACTTATTGTATAATTTCTTTAATATGATTTCAAATGAATAGTCATAGCTGGAATGTCAACTCTGGAATTCTTATTAGTAGGGGTATTCGTGGTGCGGTGTGGTTTTTGGCTATTTTTAGCACCGCACTTTGGTAAAACTTTAACATTTTCCTTATAACAATTGTCGAGCAAGAGTGGCAAGACCATTAGAATCATATCTCTTAAAAGGCGTTAATTATATGACAAATTACTCTTAAATTTGAATTTTCTACCCATTTCAATCTTCTATATATGAATTGTTTTCGGTTTAATCCTTCTATCTAATGCTTTCCCCATTGTGTCGTTAGGTGTCCAAAAATGATGTCGACGAAGTATTTAAAAGTTAAAAAGAAAAATTAAACTTAACTACAACTCTACAAGTATTTGTCAAACTAAAAGGCAAAAATGGAAAGAAAAAAAACTTTTAGTGGCAATAGAAATCATTTTTTGTAGCCAGAAAAATTCACCTTTTCAGTAGTTTTAGCATTAGATGACAAAATGGTAATTTTGCATAGGTACAAAATTCCACAATTGGCCCTGCATTAAAATTCACATTACAAAAGGTCATTATTGATAGAATGGTCTTTCTCTGTCCAAATTAGTGTTTTAAACTTTTAATCAAGGTAGCATGATTAGGATGGTAATGGGGCAGGGCTGAAAGATAGGGTTCTCGCCCCCGCTCCGTATGATTTTGTCTTGTTCCATTCTGCCCCGCCCCATATGATGGGGAAAATTTTCTTGCCTCATCCTCGCCCCTTGGGGCCCCACAAGCCCTGTCCTACCGCGTAAAACTCTAATTCCTGTTGAATTGCCCTCAACTATTACAATTTTTTTTTAATAAAACGTGTTTCATTAATAAAAATATACTTGAAATTAAAAATAAATTTATCCCATTAAATCAAACTAATTTTTAGCAAAAACTGAATATTATTATCCAAGTGTTTAAAAAGACAATATCACAATAAAAACAAGACTCTTATAGTACAAAATCAATGGTTCAATAGTATATAAATTTGTTTCTAATAAAGACAAAAGAAAATGTTAAAATTGGTACCTTATTTCCAACATTGTTAGAGAGAAAAAAGAGGCATAGAACTACGTTAGATAGAATAAAATAAGTTGATAATATGTTCGTTTAAATAGTAGGGTTTTAGGGTATGAAAAATTTACAATTTAACCCTTATCAACGCGAGGCGAGGCAGGGTGGGTAAAATTGGGTACAATTCATTAGATATTGTACCTTATATTTTCTAATTAAATTCAAGCACATTGTACTGAATAATGAACCATAAATGATTTTACATTTGTAATTTTTATTTTTAAAAAGCAATGTTATATTTTTCAAGAACAATTAAAGTCAATGTAATTATATGTTTGAATTTAATTGGATAACCTAATATATTACATTTAAGAAATTGTATCTAAGTTTTACTCAATTTTAATTGGTCATTTAAAAGATTAATTCCTATAAGACCAAATAATAGATAGTTGGAAACATGCAAGCACAAGAAAATTCCATGAAGATACTAAGCAAGTTCTTGAATAATTGCAAATAATATTTCATCTTGATCGATAATGTAATTATCTCGATAATTTAAAGAAGGATTTTAATTTGGGATGACTTAATTAAGAAAGAGTCCATACTCCATAAGCGTAGTTTGGAATTTTTAGTTAGGGGGGCCGAATTATGCATTCATATGTTAGTCATATTTCATAAGAGAAATTCTATGTCCACAACATTTTTTCAACATTTTCACAACAAATCCTAAGTGGTAGGTTGTTATTGGTTGTTATGGGTGGGCAAAAAAGTAATTTTAAGTTGTGGATTCAAATTAAACCAATAACTACTTCCCACATATGATTTGTTGTGAAAATGTTGTGGATGAAGCATCTCTCATTTCATAAATATATTGTATAAAAAATTATCCAATGTAACATATTATAATGTTTCTAAAATTAAATGTGTAGGGTTAAGGGCCCAAATCATATATTGGGCCTTAGGCCTTGGCCGAGAGTGTGAGTAGGCCGAGAAGGAACGAATGGTAATGAATGGTTTAGACTTAGAACTTAATGAACAAGATACGAATGGGAAGGTGGTCTGATGAGGAATATCTCCTCGGATATGATAAATAGAGCTCAAACAGGTATTCCAACAATCAGGGTGACCTTCCAAGAAACTCTAGTGATAGGGACGCGCATCATGAACATACGAGAATGAGGGGAACCCAAAAATATCTAAGGGAAAGTTGCTACCACCGCATTGAATACACTGCAACTACTTTTCTGGCCACATTTATGTGGAGAAGACCCCTGAACAGTGCTGTCTTGGCTATCACAACTCACAGAAAGCCAAAGAGGATGTCTGATGGGACATGTACTCAAGTAAGGGCTCAAATGATCAACAAATGTAGGATCAAGATGGTTCAAAGGGAGATATATAATGTAAGCGACCCTCCATGAGGGGAGGATCGTAAAAATAGAGAGAGAACACTGTAGCCATCAAAATTATACTGGCATTCTGTTTAATTGGTTTATATGAAGACTTACCTCCTCAGATAGTGAATTGATTCAGATTAGTGCTTCTTGTTTTTGCTCGATCATCATTTAAATCCATACTAGCCGTTGTCCAATTTATTAGGGCCTAGTTCTTCGACCCACTCTCTACAAATTTATTGTACTGGGCTCACTGGGCCAAGATCTCATACATTTTGGGCTTGGGCTGCAAAACGTGGCCTTACAAAATGAATATATACAAATTTGCTAGAAAGATATACAAAATGTATTAAAAGAATAATTTAGCATATCCCATCAAAGTTATGCTCTCAAGTTCTCAACAATGATCTTTCTTTGAATAAAATTGATCTATTATTATCTTCTTAATCTTTAATAAGAATATGACGGAACAGTTAGATTTGGGAAAAACCATAAAATTGAAATTCTAACTAATAATTTGTTCTCAATGATATGGGCCATATGACTTTTACTTTCCCTATTCAACTATTCCTTTAAGCACAATAACAAAATTATTATTTCAAGACATAATCAACCACTAACAAACAATTGCAAATTTAAGAAAATAAATTTTTTTTTTTTAATATCATGTATTACATACCCATGTATTGAATTCGTTATACATGACAAGGGAAATCTTAAAAAAGAAAAGTATAATGTCTCTTTGACAAACCCAAATTATCTTCTATAAACAAATCAATGTTGGAACTTATTTGACACTTTAAATTCAAGCCCAAAAGCAGAGGGGGAGAAATGATGAGGACATGAGAAAAAAGAAAAGTAGTCAACTGGCAGTATGCACAATTCACATTTTTACGCTTGAAGTCTTGCTCACACAGTGGAAAAAGTAAGAAAGAAAGAAAGAGTTTGTGATTAAGCAACTTAAGATTTACTATTATTAAGCCCAGCCATGTCAAAATTCTTTTTTGGGAACCTTTTTTTTATGGGGGCCAATTAACTAGTATATTTTAAAGACCGAGCAGATTCTCATAGTTTACATTATAAAGAATTGAGAAATTTTGGGTACCAACAACGTGCCTCTGCCCCTGCTCCATAGCAAGTTTAAAACCTGATTTATCTCTGAAAAAGAAGCTATAAGTCACCATCGAACCTGATTTATCTTTCTACGACCTCATCGTAGAAATATAAGGCCACCGTCAAGCTTGATAACAATGAGGAATTAGGATTAGTTTACCTTATTTTTGGTACTTCGTGTTGAATTTGATGACTTGGAGTTTCAATTACTTCATTGGGCTTTCTCATTCTGGAGATCACGTAGTAAATTAAAATTTTTAAAAGGCCTTACCAATTTAAAATTTTAGTTTTACTTTTTTGTTGGATCATTTTCAATGTATGTTTATGTACTAAAATTATGTTAAATTTTCTATGCTGTAGATGAAAATTATAATAAAATTACTTGTCAACTTTACATGAAATTTGCAAATATAAATACTTTCAAAGTTTCAATGTTGAACCTACCATTAACATATGAGTTTAGATTAGTTTTTTTCTTTTAACCTTTTAAATTATTTGCTTATGTTAACTTTTTAAAGCCTTAATCTTTTAATAAAAATATTTTTTTATTAACTTCCAGCAAATAAGCTTTTAGAAATAAAGCTAATTTAAATGCACACCTAGTTATTTGTGATTTAATTTTATTTGATGTTTCATGTGTAACATGTATACATTTTTTTTTTTTTTTTGCTTTGTGGAATTATTAAACTAATAGACTATTAAAATTAATTGTTGCATTATTAAGCTAAAAGACTATTAAAATTAATTGTTGCAGTATTAAAAAATTTATTTCTAGATGGATGTTATATTTAATATTAAGCAGGTTGAAATGGACTGTGTCACATTCACGTCAACCCAACACAACCAGTTTGTTAAGCATGTCAAGTGGGTTGGGTCAGGTCAACCCACCTTATTAACAGGTCAAGTTAGGGTTGAAAGATCACAACACAATTATTAAATGGGTCGGGTTTAAGTTGAGTCATTTAGTTGAATACCCCTACCTTGACACAACATGAACCCGACGCCCTAACCCGAATTGACACCCCTATTGCATTATTATAAACTTCATGATTTATGTGTATGTTAAGGTTTTTTTTCCTTAAAAAAAAAAAAAAAAAAAAACACTTTTTGGTGAAAAATTTACGGGTTACATTGGGTTGACACAAATCCAACTTATAGAAAATCAGATAAAGGCAATAAAAACAAGTGGGTACACGACACATGTCCATCAAGCGTCAGACTTAGATACAAAATCCAACCTCGTTTGGATTGAAAGAGTGAGGTAAAATGTAGGTGTCGATGAAATTTGAGGTCAATTAGGCAGTTGAATTGTGAGAACAGGGTCATACAAGGTTTCCTTCAGGGCAAGAACACGACATGTGTGCATCATGTGCCATACTTAGATTCAAATCTGACCGTCAAATTTGAAGAATGTGGTGAGATGTTAATTTTGATGGAATTTGAGCTTGCTTGTAGCATTTAGATTGTTTTGCTTCTTCTAATTGTTGTGATTATTGTGTCAT
Organism: Notholithocarpus densiflorus; assembly: GCA_030021035.2. Taxonomy (NCBI): domain Eukaryota; kingdom Viridiplantae; phylum Streptophyta; class Magnoliopsida; order Fagales; family Fagaceae; genus Notholithocarpus; species Notholithocarpus densiflorus. The sequence continues at coordinate 7,154,664 of JARYZH020000009.1, read as the reverse complement.
GGGAGATAAACGTTCAAGAGTCTCAAAGCACAGATTATGATGGGCGAAATTTGTCTAAAGGAGATTGTGTTAAATACAAGCCTTGATCAAAATTTGCATAATTCATTCTTACGCAATTTATTTGTGAGTAATTCTATTTATTTTACAGATTTCTATTTCTAGTGTTTTTTTTTTTTTTTTTTTAGATTATGTTACTTTTGTTATTTATAGCACATGTTTATGTTCTTTATGATTGAATCTGTTTGTGTTCTTGTTTACATCATCACAAACTAAATTAATTTTCTGCAATATATCCAACACAAACATCACCAAATTATTTTTTTTTAATTTTATTTAAATTATAATATTGTTTATAATAATAAAAATTCTAAAAAAAAAAGACAATAACACTAATAATAATAATAAATAGATTCATGCATAATTAAATATAAATTACGAAACATTGAGGCTTTAGATTAAGAGCAATCACCATAATATATAAATACCAAATTATGGATTAAATTAATGCTTCTATAGCCAATGAGGTGACATGACAGATATAGGCGACTTCAAACATTATATCCAAGCGTTTGGAACTTGGATAACAATCAATATGAGAGTAACACAACATATGTATAAACCTTAAAAAAAAGTTTGAAAAATTTACTCACCATTATATATATGAAATATTCATTACATATGAAATGAAATGGCCAAATAAAGGAAATCTTTAGCCAAACTAATCAATGATTCTCAAATTTGGGTAGGGGAAGCCTTTGTTGTGGATGAATACTTATTGAATTGGTGTGATTGTTATCATAATGAAGCCATATGAAAATTAATGAGTTGGACATAAGAAGTACTTTTTTATGCCTCATTCTATCTTCCTCCCAAATCTGATGGTGACATTGATGACATGAGCAATAAAATCAATAATTAACATATTTGTTAGACTTATGCGATCTCCACATATGGTACAACACGAGCCATTGCAAGTAATAAATATGTTTTTTTTTTTTTTTTTTCCATAAAAACTAAAAAAACTTTGAAATCTGTTTTATCCTCTTTTGTGAGACTATTATTCATAATTTTTGTGCAAACAACTTTCTAGAAAGTTGAAGGATAGAGCCCTTTGGAGAATATTATTCATAATCTTTGTGCAAACTCTTTTAAGCTTGTTAGCATCGATTTTTAATTTGTTAACCGTTGATGTGTTAAGGCAAAAAAAAGAAACCTCCTAATTTAGTATGACAATTGCATCGTTAATACTTTAGGTGCAAATTAATTGGGCTAATACCAAGCATCTATTGCTTCTGTGGAATTTTTCACTTAAGATGTGAACATTTGTAAGTGATTATAATAAACGCCTCTCAAAATGACAGGTTGGCATATTTTGATGACAAAAACTTGATTAAAAATTGTATATCAAGAAGAGTGAAACAATTAAATACTATACAGAGATACAAAATTGCTAATTAAATATTAAAAACATAATTTTAAAATCATTGCCTTAGACATCAAATTATATTGAGTCATCTCTGCAAGCAAAAGTTACTCCATGAAAGTTAACGACGACGACAACAACAACAACAACAACAATAGCAATAAGAATAATGGACAAAACTTAGGTACAGTACCTTAAGTGCTATTCCTTAAGTTCACCTCTTAAGATTCTGCCACATGGATATTTAACTAAAAAATACGCTTCTATCTTATGAGAAAAAATCTACATGGCAAAATCTTAAGAGGGAAACCTTAGGAACAGCACCTAAGTACTATACTTAAGTCTTGCCCAACAATAACAATAACAACAACAATAACATTAACAAAAGTGCACATACATTATATTTTCTGGTATTTCATTTCTCAAATTTAAGATAAAGGTGTATACAAAATTTATACACCCAAAACTACTTGTGAATAACTCCTACTTCTATCTATTTTCGGTGATTTAAAAATGACTACTAAAACTAAAATTTGGATGAATAGAAAATTTTAACATTTAAAAAAAAAAATTGAAATGCTTTTGATTGGGATGGATGAAAAAAAAATTTAAAAAAAGAGCCTCATAGCACATACAATGAGCCCAATATCCAAAATTCATTCCTAGATAATAGAAATAAGTGACATTTTTTTTGGTTTAAAATTTTATATCATCCACATTCAAGATGATTTATTTGTCCAATTCTATAATCAATCAATTATGCTTTTGTTGGAGTAATGCATTTTTCCAATAACATAAAATGCATGATTTGTAATATGCTAATATCATGTAAATTTATTAAACACTTCTAACTCCTCATTTTTAATTCTCCCAAATTGGAGGGATTTGGAGGGAGAGTAGAGTATAGAAATGCTTGACCAAATGAATTACCAAATTTACCCTTACCATATTAACAAAATTACAAATTATGAAAAGACTAATTATTCCCCTCCCTTTTACTTAATTTTGAAAACATCCAAACAATGTGGAGAATAACCATTCCCCTTTACTCGATCTCCTCCCCACTACTCTCCTCCCCTCCACAATGACAATTTTGGAGGAGATATATAGATATAATTGTCTTACCAATTTTCAAGAATTTATGAAGATCGTGTTCTTTATTATTATGTAATTATCATTTTGTTAGATATATATCCATATTATGCAAGTCCCTTTTGGTATTTTGGGCCTAAATTACTTGCTTCTACATTTGCGAAAATGTGCAATAGAAGTGTAAGAAATTACTCCGGCCAACAAGCATTGCTTCATTAGTTTCAAAACCACTTGTTTTACAAGTTCAATTCTTCAAAAAACATGATTAGGATAGCGGTTATTGCATTCCTCCTAAGTTCTCAAAAGTTTCAACCACTGCAACCCTCCTCTTTTCTCCAAGTTTGGAACTGGTTGTGAACTATAGAGATAATTTTACAAATACCACTGGACTTCATTTTATTTCGTTGCTAAATAATTCTTGGATTTTTGTGTGAATATAAATTACCAATAGAAACTACTGACAAATCCCAAAGGGTCGCCAAGCTTAGGTAGCTCAAACAATGCAAACTTCGAGGAGTAAATGGAACTTAGAAAATTCATAACTTTAAAATCTCATAACCGAACATGTCTATCTCAAACAGATTCATTTCCTCTTGAACACATTTTTCAATTTCGTAATAAAAGATACGTGACCCACAACAAAAAACGAAATATTTTTTTAATATGTATCTTCCATAATAATTATTTCGAATTATTAATTCAAAAATAATATGGTCAATGTTAAAATTAAAATTGAATTTATGTTTTAGTCAATTTTGTGAGTTAAAGTGCTTTACGTGAAAAAAGAAGAAGAAAAAAAAAAAAAAAACCTCGAAGAGGAAATTACACTTTATTCTCCTAAACTATAATAGATAGTGATGAGTCAAAAAATAACCTAGGATCGTCATTCCCATTAATAACGATTAAAGCAAGCGTTACACATTTATTGCACGCATTGATGATAAAATGTAACGGACGGAACAACAGTAACAAGTAAGTTGTGCACTTCAGAGCTCCCATTGATAACGTACTAGTCGTTGCTCATAAATATTGGAATTCATTGTCTATTAAGGCAAGGAACAACTATAAAAGAAAGGAATAACGGAATCCAAAGGTACACACAAATACTCATCTAAAAATCACTCCAAGTGAGTTTCTCTCTAAACAAACTTTCTCCCTTTCTGACTTAAGCATCAGAGTGTTTTTGGCAAACACCACACCAATGTGTTCCATTTCTTTCCAAAGCTTTATTGCAGGTTTACATCGGAGACGCGACCAACCACAGGATCGTCCATCCACTAAGACGAGGATCTTTGTTGCTAATTTTTTGCATCATCAGATAATTTGAGACATGCAAGCACAAGAAAATTCCATGAATATAGTACTGTGCAATTTCTTGAATAATTTCAAATAATATTTTATCTCGATCGATAATGTAATTATTGTTGGAAAATATGGCTAAATAAACAAGTTTTGATTCAACAATATAAACCCTAAAAAATTAGCAATGACAAAAATAAATAGATAAAGTTAGAAAAATCTCACAAACTATAGAATCACGCAAAATACGTTGTCCTTAAAGGTTGATTCGTGTCACCCGAAGTAGAACTTGGTGTGAATGACTTTCTTAGTCGAACAACCCCCAGGATTAGATATAGTAATTTCTTCAAGTTGATCACACGTTCAAACAATGAGGGCTGAAGGGTTTTATAAGCCGGAAAAAAAGGTGGCCTGGCTCCAACAGTTACTGTGCTTGCCCAATGGGCAGCACATTAAGTGCCCCAAGGGGCTGAGTAGAATTGGGCTGGATGGAAAAGAAAGGAAAAAAAGATATAGCCTAAGAGTGATAGAGCCAAACCAAAATCCAACCCAAGCCCAATGTGGGACACAAGTAACATGGTTCACTCCTAACCAATGTGGGACACAAAGCACAATGCTAAACACAACCCACCCCAACAATTATCTCAATAATTTAAAGAAGGATTTTAGTCGGCAAGTTTAAAACCTGATTTATCTCTGAAAAGAAGCTAAGTCACAATCGAACCTGATTTATCTTTCTACGACCTCATCATGATCCGTCTCCACCAATGCAACAACATCGTTGCCAGCCTCACTTGCAGTCTTGCATTGCCGACTATAGTCACGAGCTAAGGACAAGGCCACGGTCAAGCTTGATAACAATGAGGAATTAGGATTAGTTTACCTTATTTTTGGTATTTTGTGTTGAATTTTATGACTTGGAGTTTCAATTAGTTCATTGGGGTTTTGATCTTGTCCTAGATAATGTGATTCTTCAACTAAAAGAATTTGTGTCAGTGTAGGAAAGAAAGCATCAGAGAAAAGAGAGCCATTGGCAAAAAAAATAATAAAGGAAAAAAGAAGAAGAAAAGATGACTCAACTTTAGTGGCTTTCTCATTCTAGAGATCACGTAGTAAATTAAAATTTTTAAAAGACCTTACCAATTAAATTATTTGCTTTTTAAAGCCTTAATTTTTTTTTTAATACAAATATATTTTTGTTAACTTCCAGGAAATAAGCTTTTAGAAAAAGGCTAATTTAAATGCACACTTGTTATTTGTGATTTAATATTATTTGATGTTTCATGTGTATACATATTTTATTTTCTTCTCTTGTGGAATTATTTTTGAGGAATTATTAAACTAATAGACTATTAAAATTAATCGCTGCATTATTGTAAACTTAATGATTTTATGTATATGTTAAACTTTTTTTTTCATAAAAAATACTTTTTTTGGTGAAAAAATTACAGGCTATATTGGATTGACACGGATCTAAACTATAGAAGAAAAGATAGAGGTAATAAAAACAAGTGGGTACACAACACATTTCCATCAAGTGTTAGACTTAAATACAAAATTTGACCATTGAATTAAAAGAGTGAGGTAAAATGTGGGTGCTAAAGAAATTTAAGGTCAATCAGATAGTTGGATTAGTTGAGAACATGGTTATATAAGGTTTCCTTGAGGGCGGGAACACTGCATGTGTGCATCACGTGGCATACTTAGATCAAAATATGTCTGTAGTATTTGAATAATGTGGTGAGATGTTATTTTTGGTGGAATTTGAGCTTGATCAGTTGGTTGGATTGAAACTTGAAAGAACATAGCGGCCAAAGTTTGCGAAAATCAGTCAAAGTTGGTGAAACTCGGTCAAAACTTGTTCAAACTTTGTCAAACTTCAAAAAATGGTTCCAAGATTTTTGGATTTGGTCTGAGTAGTTTGAATGTGAGTGTTTTGAGGGGGTTTTTAGGCATGAGTAGGATCTTCTCAGTTTTCACGCTTTTCTCGATTTTGAGTTTCAAAAGGAAAAACAAAATAACAAGAGTGGTCACTTGCCCAAAATCATTGAAAGAGTGATAAGAAATTGACTCTTAAAATACCCACTTGAACATGGTTAGAAGTATAAAATTTGTGAATCTCACATAGGAAATATGTTAGGACATATGTGAATCATGTTAGGAACATATGTCAATATAGAATTGGCTAATTTTTTGACAAAATGCACTTTACTTGTAATTGGATAGATCTAGGATGTGTTTAATATTTCAAGGAACAAGGTTTCAAGTTCAAGTATTAAAGCCATGCAAGTCTGTCCAAGAATCAAGTGAAGAAGTGCTGGATTTTAAAACTCGACAGCTAGCATCTATCGAGGTTTAAAAGACTGTTTAAGTCTGATGCTCGACAGCTGCTCGATAGATAGGGTATCTATCGAGGTTTAAGAAAATTAGATTTTCAGTTCTGATTTTCATCCAATCCATGTATAGATGTTTGGGCTTTCTTTTCTCACAATCCTAAACATATATAAGGATTGTTTTAAGGGTCATCACAGCTGATGCACCTCAATGCAAAAGTTTTTCACAAGCATATTGTGAACCGAAGACATATGCCCTAGTTCATCTTTTTCTTTAAGAAGCTGCTGTGTTTGTACATCATAGGATTTTGTAACCAATGAACTTCGTGATCTTCATCGTGTTGATGAACTGATGAACTTTGTAGTCAACATCCTTCTCAAGTTGGTGTGTAAGCTGCGTACTGGGATCCGCGCATCAAATTAGTTAGTCACATACTGGGAGTCATGCATTGAAAGGAGAGATTGTCACTACAGAACAAGTCCAATTGGGTATTGGGGTAAGGGTTCAACTGTAGGTTGGTATAAGGTATTGGGATTCCTTTACTTGTAACTGCTTGTTGTGATAATAGTGAATTCTCGGGAGTAGTGACCTTAAAATCACCCGGTGGGGTTTTTGCCGTGTAGGTTTTCTCCATTCGTAAACAAATCACCGTGTCAATTTATTTTCTGCTGCATTTTAACTTAGTTGGTGATTTGTTTGTGTTACCACGCTTATTGCATGCTAATTAAATTAATTAATTAACTTGGCTAATTAATTGGTTAATTCATCACAAGAGGTCAATACATTCTTGGCCTATCAAAATAAATTGGGCATTTTATAAATTTATATACTTATGGGTGTGAGTCCATGTGGACTGTCCAATATTAAATATTTATTATTTATTATTTTTAAGTGTATGTAGGAGGTGAAAAATTAGTTAAGCCAATTATGCCATGTCAAAATTTAGTGACAAATTCCAAATTTATTTGTCACTAAATTAATTAGATCAAATAATGGCATGTGTCATTTAATTGACATCATATTGGTGAATTAAAATTTAACACATATAAATTTGGGCCCACAAAATAAAGATAATTAATGGATAATTGCCTTTTATTTAAATAATAAAAATAGAGATAATTATCTGCAAGCAACAAATCCTAGTTGGACACTTTGTTGATTATTATCTTTATTAAAATAATTAAAAATAGAAATAATTATCAACAATCAACAAGTCCAGGTGGGACTCTTTGACTTTGGGCCAATCAGAATTCACTACATATCTTTAAGAAAATCAATTTAAAGTGGGACTAATTCTGTTAAACTACTATAAATAGAGGGCGCCCCCTCTCATTATCCACCATTTTTTCAAGACGTCAAAACTCAGGAAATATTCAACCTCAAGAAAACTAGAAAATCATTCGAAAAATTCCCTTGGAATCAAGCTCAAAAACCTCCATAAGCTTCAAAAACCCTTAAATCATTCAAGCTCAACAGATCAAACCTATAAAGTCCCAAAGAACTTCTGCCTAAAAGCCTTCACATTTGAAGAATCCTCAAAGAACTCTAAGAACACTCAAAGAACTTGAAGAACAACAAATCTCTAACAAGCTCAAAGCAAGAGATTCGTTGTGAGGATCATTTAATCTATCTTCCAAATTGAGTGAAGAAAATCTTGTGTTCGAACCAAGATTACAAGAAGATAGAATCAGAGGATTACTCTTACTCTTTTGTAAAAGAATTAAAAACAGAGAATTGTACTCATTATTCTATAAATACAAATTTATATTTGTGAAGCACTTTCAATTGTTTAATTTTAAACTTGAAAATTTTGTATTTACAGTGGCTATTTATTGCTCAGTACTTATTTTTTGAATGAAAAAATGTGTTTGTTTATGTTTGTTTATGTGTTTGTTGTTCTAGTTTTCATTGCATGTTCATAATCAAAGAGAGACAAAGAAACACAATTTCATTCGTTGTAGCATTTGGATTGTTATGCTTCTTCTAATTGTTGTGTCATGGGAGATAAGCATTGATTATGATGGGTAAAATATGTCTAATGGAAATTGTGTCAAACATAAGTCTTGATCATAATTTGCATAATTCATTCTTACGCCTGCGATTTATGAGTATTTTTTATATATACAGATTTACACTTCTTGTATTATTTAGATTATGTTATTGTTGTTATTTACAACATATGTTTGTGTTATTGTTTACATAACCACAAAAATAAATTATTTTTTTGCAATATATCCAACACAAATGTCAGCAAATTTTTTTTTTTTTTATAATTTTTTTATTCAACTTATAAGTTTATTTATAATAGTAACAATTCTAAAAAATAACAATAAATAACAACAAATAAATTCATGCATAATAAAATATAAATTAAGATACATCAAGGCATTAGATTAAGGGCAATCATCGTAATAAATACGAAATTATGGATTTAAAATAAAAATAAAAATGACCTTGACTTCTTCTATTGCCAATGAAGGATTTATGATAATCATATAAATAGCACTAATTTGGTGACAGGAGAGATATAGGCAACTTCAAGCATTATACCTAAGTGTTTGGAACCTGGATAACAATCAATATGAGAGTAACACAACATATGTATAAACCTTAAAAAAATTGAAAAAATTGCACATTATTACATATGAAATGAAGTGGCAAAAAAAAAAAGGAAATTTTATGTCAAACTAACAATGATTCTCAAATTTGGGTTGGGAAAAACTCTTATACATATAAAGTGGATGAATACTGATTGAACTGATGCAATTGTTATCATAATGAAGCCATATGAAAATCAATGAGTTGGACACAGGAAATACTTTTGTACGTCTCATTCTATCTTCGTCCCAAATTTTGATGGCAACATCAATGACATGAGCAATGAAATCAATAATTAACATATTTGCTATGCTTATGCAATCTCCAAATATGGTATTGCATGAGTCATTGCTAATAAATATGTTTTTTTTTTAAGATTTAAAAAAAAATTTGAAATCTATTTTATCCATTTTTGTGAGAATATTATTTAAATAATCTATGCAAACAACTTTCTATAAAGTCGAAGGAAAGAGCCCTTTGGACCTAGAATGACTCTTTTAAGCTTGTTGGCATCAATTTTTAGTTTGCCAACCATTGATATGTTAAGGCCAAAAAAAAAAAAAAAAACCTCCTAATTTTTTAATTATTAGGCATGACAATTGCATTCCTAATACTCTAGGTACAATTCAATTAGTCAGCAACACTCAATTTTTTAGGATAATGAAATTTGTGTTATTGTTTTAATATTGTTTAGGGTTTGGAGCAATTCCTATCACAGTGAACTGTGAGGTGCATCCTTCAGAGTTCCGAGTGATGGGATCTACGAAATTCAATTAGAATCATAGTCTCAGAGATCCTACCCTCTGAGTTTCAGGTGATCAAATCTGTAACAACACATTTTGCATGCTGTTCTTCTGTAAAATTTTTCATCAACAATATGAAATTTGGTAAGTGATTATAATAAATACCTCTCAAGGCCTAGGCCTAAACCCCCCCAAAAAAAGATGAAGAAGAAGATAAAATAGCACTATCTCAATAAACAAAGGCCATATCTTGTGAGTGCATAATTATTTTGTTTTGTTATAAATAAAGTCTCATTCCAATTTTTTTTTTTAAATGCCCCACCACAACAATTGCTTTAGTAAAAATAATTAAAAATAAATAAATTTGATCAAATGCTACTTTAGATTGATTGAATTAGTCATATTATCAAGTCAAAATGGGAGGTTAGCAAATATTATATAGAGATGTAAAATTACTAATTAAATATTAAAAAAATAATTTTAAATAATAGCATTATGCATCAAATTATATTGAGTCGGCTTTGCAATCAAATATTACTACATGAAAATCAACAACAACAACATCAATAATAACAATACCAATACCAATACCAATACCAATAACAATAACAATAACAAAATTGTTTGGTGCATTGCTCCACCTGGGCTTAGCCCACACTTTGGCTTAGCTTATTAAATGAGCTTGTTGTACAAGTTGCTGAGAAGTCAGCAAAGCCAGAGATAAATGGGCTATCTGGAGAAGCTTGCCTAAAGAGAAGAATTGAAGTCATATTTTCTGTACAAAAGTCAAGGCAAGTTGGCTTGCATTTATTAAGATGTGATGTTAAGCATGTGAGACATGTTGAAGGAATAAAAGAAAGAAAAGCTAATGAAGAAATAAACGAAGGCCATTCGGCCAGTGAGTTAGAGCGGAAGTCCCAGAGAGTGAGACTGAGGACAGTGCAATGTTGAAGATCCTGGTGAGTGAGAGCAAGCAAAAGAGAAGAGAAAATGATGAGAAATATACAATGAGAAAGAGAACAATGAGTGAAAAAAAAAAAAGGATTTTTTCTCTATTCAAGTTGTATCTCTAAGTATTGTAATCTCTATTTAATATAGTGAAATTATTCAGAATTTGTCCCGTAGTTTTTCCCTTCAAAGAGAAAGGGTTTTTCACGTAAATTTTTGTGTTCTTGTGTGGATGTACTTCCGCTGTGCTTGCTGAACTTTATTCACACTTACATAAAAAAATTTCCCAACAAAAATTGCCCATACATTATATTTTCTAGTGTTTCACTTCTCAAATTTAAGATAAAGGTATATAAACAATTTATACAACCAAAACTAATCTTGAATAACTCCCACTTCTGTCTATTCTCAACGATTGTAAAATGACCACAAAACCCTAAATTTGGATGAACAAAAAATTTTAACATTTTCTAAAATTTGAAAAACCTTTGATTAGGATTAATGAAAAGTTTTAACATTTAAAAAAAAATACTCATTGCTCCAAAACTCATTCTTAGATAATACAAATCAACGACATTTTTTTAGGCATATCTGATGGTGGATTTGAGGTGTTTAGGGGGTGAGTTTGCTGAAATTTGATGGTGGATTCATTGTTGTGTGTGTGTGTTTTTTCTTTTCTTTTTTTTTTTGCTTTCAGGCATATCTACTTTGACTTGGGTTAGTTTGTCGGAGGGAATTGGTCTAGCAGGTGTGATAACTACTAAAGATTTCCTTTATGTTTGTATTCATTGGGGGTTGTTCGAAAATAATTACGGAAGGCAATAGCAGAAAATTGATGGCAAACAAAAAAATGAGTTGGAAATAAAAGATGAATACAAGATTTGAGTATAAAAAATGAGTACAAAAAATGAAAATATAAAATGAATACACACCTCACACAAATCAAACAGCACCTTACCTTCTATTCATCTATTTTAAAACATCCAAACATGATTACTTAATTCCATTCCATTCTTTCAATTCCTTTATAATTTACTAATTTCATTCCTTTATGAACTTCCAAAAGAAGTGTTAATATTCACAAATAATATATACTAGCCTTATCACATGTGTTTTGCGTGTGAGATAGGGTGGCAATTTGTGTTTGCGTGTCGGGTTCCTGATGTGTCAACTCATGAGTATCCAACTATATGGGTCAATACTAACCCGACATGTTTATTAAACGAATCAAAATTTCTCAACCCTAACACAACCCATTTATTAAACAGGTGTTAGGGTACTTTTTTTTACACCTAATTTTATCTGAGTACCACCTATTTATTTTCGAATACCACTAATAAGTTATTGGGTTTTCCTAAATATTTTTTGCTCTACTATTATGTTAATAACAAATGTTTCATATCTCATCGCTTAAATTGGGTTATGATATAAATTTTCACAAAAAGCCCAAAAACTCATATTTTATCCAATTTTATTATCATTATTTAGCTAAGCCCAAAACCGGCCCTATGAACCCAATACACACATCCTATTCTATTTAAAACCCAAAAATACTTATGCTTGGCAATATTTGAAAAGCCCATGATTCAAATCCATGGCAAAACAATTTTATCAATGGAATTCAAATCCATAATCAAAGCCCATGGTTTAAACCCAAGGCAATTTATTTATCCAAAACCCAATTCACATTAACAATATTAAAGCCCAATTCTCATTGGTAATATCAAAGCCTAGTTCTCGCTAGCAATATCAAAGCTCAATTCTCATTGGCAATATCAAAGCCCAGTTCTCGCTGGCAATATTTAAAACCCAATTCTCATTGGCAATATCAAAGCCCAATTCTCATTGGCAAAATCAAAAGCCCAACTTACGTTGGCACTATTAAAAGCCCAAGCTAACTACTTAGCACTATTTTATCGAAAGCCCAAGGTTATCAATACTTGGCAAAATACTATATCATAATTATTTCACTTAAAAGTCCAATAATGAACAATACTTTAGATTCTTAAACCTATTACTATAATATTACAAGTTCATGGAATTTATGAATTATCTACTTTCAAAACCCATGGCGATCATCTTATAAAAGCCCATGGAAAGATATGATTATTAGACCCATGGCATTTATAGAATCATGTTCACTATCTATCTCACATCACAACATTCATAATATTTATTACCAAAACTCATGGTAATTATTCATCCTACATGTCCATTATGATTATCTATAGAGAAACTCATGAGAACATCACATTATTTCATTATAGTGGTTGTTACCATATTTATTTAAAACCCATGGTAAATATTATTCTCAAGAAAAATATTGGAGGTCATTATTTAAAATAAACCCCAAAGAAAATATCATTTACAAAGTAATCCATGGTAAAAATTATGAGAAGTTATTTAAAGCCCATGGGAATTAATACCCAAAATCTATTAGAAATATTTATTAAAGCTCATAGATTCATTTTATTTTTACTAACAACTAAAGCCCACGAGGAGTAAAAAACTCATGGCAAAGCATGTCTTTAATGCCCATTTTGTAGGCCCAAGAATCTCATGGAGTAGGGAACAAACCCAAGCAAAGAAAGGGCCATGTGGCCCAACTAAAAGTGCTAAAATGGAGCAAAGTTCCAGCCCCAAAAGGTCCCAGCAAGAGGCTTGAAAGTGGGCAACCAGCCCTTGTTCATCCCTAACCAAAGAAACAACTAGAGACCCCTACAAGAGAACCAAGCCTTTGAGGATATACTAGGGGCTGTCCCATCAGTTTTCTGCCACCCTCTGCCTGACGTGAACAGTGTCCAAGGGCTGTCATATCAGCTGAAGTCTAAAGGATGATGGGACTCCATCATCTTCTTTAAGACTGCACCTCCAGCGGAAGGGGAGCTGAAACCAAATCATCCAAACTTCAACAAATTGATGCTATAAATGTTAAAAATGTTCAAGACTTGATTCATGTTCCAAGCCCATGAATCCTAAAGGGGAAAAATTGGGAACATGTGGTTTGGAGGGCAAAAAGGGATCTCTAGTGGAACCCCTTGAAGTGAACTTAGAGCTTGACACTTGGCTTGGGGTGTTGAATCTTACTTCTTGAGAGTCCAAATCTCAGTTGCAGCATTAGGATTCGCTCTTGATACACGCCTCAATCACATTGATTAAGTTCAGCCCTAGAAAACATGGCATTTAATGCAAAGCACTCTAAAACCCCATCATTGCCCAAAGCAGCAAAACAGCCCCAAAAGCAAATCTCCCATTTTTAAGCCAAATCCAGGTTATTAATTCAGCTATCAAGGCTCCCTTGAATCAGACCTACGTTTTTTGGATTCTTGTTAATTAATACTTCTCTAAGCTCCATTATAAAAGCATAAGCATCTCAGCCCACAAACACACAGCTACCCCCTTTGAAACTCTTGATTTGTTTGCCACTTTGCTCGTGGTTTAGCTTTCCTTAAGCTCACCACTCATCATCTTCAACCCACACTCATCTAATCTCAAATACTCTTTTCCCCCTTTCACACAATTACAACTCATAAATGTCTCTCAACTAGTCACAAATAGTCCACTACTCACAAAATGCCTTAATCTCAGTATTAATCCCATCCTACTTATTCAAAACAACCCACATTCACCCCATTTATGCCTTATAAACACACACTCACCAAAATCTTAGTTTAATACTTGCTGCACTGAGCTGGAATCTCTCTCTCCCTTCATACCATGCCAAATAACTCCTTCATCACTATGCAGCCAACAAAATTTACTTATTGTTTTACTATGGGAGGCTATAATGTATTTGAGACTTTTTTGGAATTTTTTTCTTCACATTAATGTAATGATGGCTGAGTACTGTGGACCCTATTGAACAAAATACACAAGAATTTCCTGAAGTTAATACTTTATTAAATTTATTTAATAATTGAATATAAATTACCCTACTGCTAGAGGACTGATTCGAACTATGATGCTGTAAAAGGACTAATAATATAACAAACTAACAACAGTAACATGTTTATTGGGCTTTATTGTTGTCTTCTTGTCAGGGTGCAGCCTCTATCTCTTGCTTAGGCGGGCTTACACGACACCGAAAGCCTTTGGGTTTTATTTCAAGGGCCCATCGTCAAGTTTCAACTTGGCTACCCCATATTCTATTTGGTAACATCAAAAAATTTTCCCCTCAACAACAGGTCAGTCATATCGACCTCTTTATCAGATTTTATCAAAATGAAAAAAATATTTATGAAAAAGCAAACAAATAAATATTTTTAATATAAAATTTAGAACTAATGAGTAACTACATCACAAATAATCATTCAAAACTAAAGCATATCTCAATATCACAAATAATCAATCACAATATGTCAAAGAAAATAAACCACAACAACTAATAAGTTTATATATCTAGGGTTTGAAATGTATATTGGTAAAATGTCATTTAATTAAATAGGTTAGACGAGTCAAACAGATTCCATGGATTGAACACTAACCTAACCCATTTATTAAATGGGTCAGTCGTGTTATCCCAAATATGACACAAACCCATTAAGCCTCAACCCATAACCTGCTAATTTCATGCTGTGTCATGTCAAGTTCGCAAGTCGTGTCCAATTTTGCCACCCTAGTGTAAGATGAGGGTTTTTTTTTCTTGGGCTTAGTGTTATAATTTTCCATTCATAATCAATTTTTCTATAATACATTTTATATAATTCATGTGGATGCCCTAAAAAAATCGAATTTTTCGGGTTTTGTTACACATTGGGTCCTTGGCGATGTGACTCTTGTGTGCTTGAGTTTCTATGGCGGAGTGTGTGTATGTAAGTCCATTTTTCTTATTTCAATTTTAAGTGTCGCCACCAATCATTAGTTTTGTATTAGGTGTGATTGGTTACCTAGAGGTCTAATTCCTTTTAGGTTACCTAATTAACTAAACCGAATTTTAAGGGTTTATTAACTAAGGCAAACCAAGAAGTCTCGAACCAAAGATCATAGACTTAGAAGTTTGGTTACATGTAAGGAAAGCGTTAAGCACCCCACAACGCCTATCCAAAGATAGTACTTCATTTTAATTTATTTCAAACGTTATCTTTTTGTAAAGAAATAGAATAATTGGCATTTTGATTTTTCTTTTTAAAGATTTTGCAAACAATACATATACATGTGAGTAAATATTTACCATATAATTAACACGTAAATATTAACTCTAATGAATATTTACAAACAAAGCATGTGAAGTTTATACATAGGAAGCATGTGAGAGGACATTCAAAAATAATTACAAGGACAAGTAAATAGAATATTTAATATATAGATAGCATGTGAATACTGGCTATTATAAATAAACAAACTACAACACAAAAAAAAAATGAGAAAGTTGGAAGAGTAGCACCTTGTTATTATCCACAATTTTCTCATTAATGACAAATAAAATATATTAGTGCCAAAGAAAATGATAGAGACAATGTAAGCTTGATTGGTGCCTTTGAGTTCAAGGAAATTGAACCATAGGCACAAATCCTTAACAACACTATTATAAGGAAAAGTTTTAAAAATATAACATTAATCCTATTTTTATTTTTGAAAGGAAAGTTTGAAAAATAAAAACATATTTTTTGAAGAAGGATTTTGTTTTGAAAAGAGGAAGTTTAGAAAAAGTTACTTTTATCATATTCTGAAAAAAGGAGAAAAGATTATTATTTTTTTTTTTTTTTAAAGAAGACCTCATTTCTAGATTTTTTTTTAAAAAGGAAAAGATATTTATTTTTTAGAAAGAACATTTTTAAAGGAAAGAAAAGATTTTGTGGTCAAAATGTAATTTTGGAAATATTTTGGGGTCAAAATAGAATTTTGAAAAAATTTTGGGTCAAAATATAATTTTGGAAACATTTTGGGGTCAAAATATAATTTTGGAAAATATTTAGGTTCAAAATATAATTTTGGAAAATTTTGGGGTTAAAATATAATTTTGGAAATGTTTTGGGTCAAAATATAATTTTAAAAAAAGTTTGTGGTTGTGGACACAAGGGGTCTTAGGAGTTGCCATATAGTTATATGGTCTAGGAACTATGAATATAGCGTCCTTTCGAGGAATGAACTTTGATCTTATTACTAGAGTATGAGTTCGGAGTTTAGGTACACTTTTGGGAAGGTGTTAGGCATCCAAGATCGTCCAACCCTAAAGTTGGCCTCCCATCATTGTGTCTTACGTCTTAACCTTATTAAAAACATATTCAACACTTACATCTATACTCTCTCACACACTAGCATACATCCAAGCATACAATATGGTATCTTTATCCCAAAACAACATACTTATCCATCTACCCAAACAAAAGAGAACCAAACATATCAAAGAAATCCTAGCATTCATCTATCATGTGAAAACCTATCATACATCTAATACATCTCATAAACCAAACGTCAACAAACTAGAAACCCTAATTGCGAATCTAAGCATGTTTCATCACATCCTAAGGCCAAAGCACAAATGCATGGACATTGCTAATGCATGACTTACATTCTACTTACCTCTCAGCAACACAACACTTATGGCATCATGAATGGGCATGTGAATGCATGTCCATGTTATCAAGGTAAGAAACAAACATAAAACCCTAATCTAAGCATGTTAAAGACAAACAAGCATGTTAAAAGGTGAACAAGAACTCATGGGGCTTAAAACATATAAAGAAGAGGCTATACAGAACAAACATGTGAATACAAAAATAAAACAAACAAAAATTAGGGTTTCTGGGCAACAGCATCACGCAAGCTAGAATAGGTCTACGTACACAGAATCAAGCCTGCGTGCGCAGGATGGATCATGTGTATGCAGATCCTTACCTAAAAAACCTAAAAACACAAAAACAGAGCAGAACTTTAAAACAACAAACTAGCAACCTTATGTAAACAAAATATGAAAAGAACTAAAGGGCTAATCTAAGCAAACATGTACAAACATAAACTAAGCAAAAAACAGGATTAAAACACAAAAGAAAAATAGAAAAGGAAGAAAAAAGAAAAAGAAAAAAGAAGGGTTAGACTCAATACCTTAAACAAAAGCTTTCAAAGCTTGATTTTGACTGTTCACTTCAGTCAAATCTATTCACAAACCAATAAGAGAGTGATTAGCAACGTTGAACTAAAAGGATTAGGGTCAGAGAAGGTCCCAATCAAATAAAATTGACTTGAGGGTGTTTTGTGAAAAACTCCCTTTTGATTCACTATTTTCTAATGAATCTTAGGTTTTTCCCGTGGGATTTTTGTGTGTTTTGAAAATGTACCATATAAGGCTTTTTATAGTGGGAAAAAATGGGGTTTGGAACGGCTCTCAGATGATGTGGGATTCATTCCAAACCTCAACCATTATTGCAGAAAACTTGTCTTTCTTATGCTTCTGAAACCTTAGTTGCGTACGCAAGAATGTGCCTGCATATGCATGCATTGGCTCACGTACACAGGCTGTGACTCACGTACACAAGCCGAGGGTCACTTTGGTTATTTTATTTCCAAAAATAGATTTTTTTTCTCATATAAAAAGTTATATTTTCCATTTTAACACTCCTCAAGTCAATTTAGTATTTGATTGGGCTCTAAATTGGCCTTGGGCCTTTAAGTTCACGCATCATTGGGGAGCAGGGACTCGAGTCATAAGAGGTACAAAATGCGGTGTCTACAGTGATCAAAACATAATGTTGAAAAAAAATTTGGGGTCAAAATATAATTTTGGAAAAATTTTGGGGTCAAAATATAATTTTGGAAATAACCTTGTATTTAGGTGGGAATCATGTAAGGGTAGTGTGTGAGAGAAGTGTGAAGAAATGCTCAAGATTGTGCAAGGATGCAGAGACTCGTGATTGGAACTCGCGGGTGACTCACGACTGGCAAGTCGCCAACTGCAGCACACGAGTGAAGCGTGCAGAGAAGATGAACAGTCACGCCAGCTGTAGCACTACAGGACAAAAAGTCCAGCCTGGCCATTCTGTTATCTCGCGGCTTGAACTCGCGACTTAGTCAAGTCGCGAGGCCAAGCCGCCAGCCAGCTCTGTTTTGAAAAACCTGACTCTTCGCATTCCACTCTCACCCTAGTATAAATACCCCTTATACCCAAGAAATGAAGAGAGCTTCCAGAGAGAATTTTGAGAGAGAAACCCTAAAGAAAAACAAGATTGACTCATCCCCAATCTTCACATAGAGACTCTTCAAATTCCTCTACTCTCACCTTCTCCATTGTTACATCATTGAGAGGTTCTTAGCCAAATCCTTTTCTCACCACACCCATATCAGTGAGAAGGCTTTTTGGTGCTTTGGGAAGCAATTAAGGAGGGACCAATGGTTATTGGTTGATACTATGGGCTATAGCGGAATTCGGTAAGTTAGAAAAGACAAAGGTTCGGCGCAACTTCGTTGGAGCAAGAAGCTTGGAGGGCTTAGGTACACTAGGTAGATTAGGCTTGGAAGGTTAATTGTTGTTCATGTATCCCAACTACATTTTCTAGTGGATTATTGATCGCTTGGAGGGCGGCGGAGAGGTTTTACGCCTAGAGCTTCGGTTTCCTCTTCGATAACACATCGTTGTGTTGTCCTTGTGTTTGCATCTCTCTTCCCTTAATTTTTGCCATTTAATTTATGCTATGGATGTGATTTTATTTAGTTTAGATTATTTATCAATTCGGTTATAAGCTTATGTTCATTTTCCGCACATACATTGTTTGATATTAAGCTTGAATTGGTAATTTGTAAATTGGGGGTCTAAACGTTAAAGAGTGTTTTACACACATTTCGAAAATTCACCATGATCCAAGCCCGTGAGATCTCGAGTGGATAGTAAGGAAGAAATGGTTTGGTCAGTAGGGAAGTGATTTCTGGTGAAAGGAGGATCCCGAAGGTTTCCTTTGGTTCATATATTTGCTTGGAATGCATGAACCAATGGGAAACTCAGTTCCCCCATGTGCATGACACCTCCCCACGATTTCCTCTTAATTTTCATTTTCAACTAAAATTGTCATCCAGTACATTGAGCAGCCTACTCACTCCTTTGACTTTCCAAGAAGGAATCTTTCATTTATAGCTTAAGCCAAATGCCGCTTTTGAGTTATAATTGTCTAATTAAGCTAAATCTTTGCCCAATGCACTTTTTCAGGTTCCAGAGGACATGGTTTTACCCAGCAGACCAGGGACGTCCTCGCCCGGGGTACCAAACCATGTCCACTATAAAAAGAACACTAAAGCATAGCAGAAATGGGGGGAAGAGGGGGGATTCAGATGGAGGAAAAATGGGAGAGTTCAGAGGTTTAAAATATCATTCTTAGAGCTTTAAGAGCCCAGCAAGGGAAAGGGGAGGGAAAAGGAACAAAATAAGAGAGCCAAGGAGGAGGAATTCGTCCCATATCCTTGAGATCATTCAAAATATCACTTAACCTCCAAAGAAACATATGCCAAAACATGCACACATCAGATATCACTCTCTCCCACAAAATCCTCTTCACCTAACTATCTTGGAAGGCAATGCCCAAGCAAAGCTACTTGGACTTGAGTTCCAAATCCCACAAGTCTTGTGCAAAAGCACTAAGTCTGAGAAGTGGGGCCAGGATCCTCATGGCTGAATCATTCTCATGAAATTCATTTACATATATTTATATGTATTAAAATGTATATTCTGATCTAAGAAACTAACAATTATTTGAAGATATGTATATTGTATAGTGTGTTCTTATGTAGGACCTATAGAGGTAAAGGGAAAGGGCAAAACTCCATTGCATAATAAGCATGGAGAAAGATCTTATAGTCCAAGGAACCAGAGATTCTGGGTTCCATGGATTATAGGCCTAGTACCCCTGGGAACCACGACATCCTGCTCGGGGTACCACGACGTCACGCTCAGGGTACCATGACATCACGCTTGGGGAACCAAGTGAAGGAACTATTTTAAATGTTCACACAATAAAAGATAAGCCTTAAATATTCTATTTCAATCTCCTTCTCATTGCGAATATTATGAATAATTATTTTACTTATTTCATAAGAGTAAATGGTCATTTTATGACACTAAAACACTTATAATGGTATTTTATGTGACTTGCGCACAAACCGGTTCAGCAATAACTGATCAGAGCCTAAAAAGGCCTTTAAAAAACTTCCTTAAGATTCAAAAAGGGAAAAAAGGGGGAAAACACCGTCCGGGATCCTGAGGCAGACATTAGAGGATACATTTGGATTCAAAGGGATTCAAACCTCACAAGTCTTGAAGGCCTAAAAGAGATGTCCAAGTCTGTGACTTTTGAACTTATTTGGACCTTGTAACATATCCCAGTGCAAAAAGGACATAATGTAATAAAAACTTCAAGAAATAATGAAGTATTATTTATTATTCTGAGGACCCCTAATGTTTTATTCACTTTTTCCTTTTACTTATATCATTCTTTACAGTTCCCTACTGTGCAATACGTATATATTTTCTATGTATAAGTGTGTATGTATTGTAGGATTCATGTTTTGTGCACAACTTGGTTCGTAATCAGCCCAATATAGATGCAGTGAACCAAGCCCAGTCCACCAAACAACAAGTATAAGGCCCAGGATCCTTGTTTCTATTTGGACTTGGGTACTGTCCAAAAAAGAACCCACACAGCTACTTATTGCAGTAGATACAATGCCAGTAGTGGGAAGGGCTAGACGTCTGTTATAAGATGGGGCAGAGAAGAGATCAGGGTTAGGAACCTTTCCAATCTTACCGAGGCCAACGAAGTCTAAAAAAGACTTTTGAACCCTCCTCCAGTAACCAGTAAAGCCGCCGGAAGCAAAAACTCCCCGCTGAGAATTCGATACCACAAATTGGGGGCTCCTCCGTGACCAATAAGAAAAGGCTTGAAACCTTAGAAATGGATCCAGAGATGGGAGGGAAGGCACCACCTCTTGAAATACTGGCGGGATGTCCTTGTCAAAGCCAAATTGTCTAAGCACTCAGTGCGCAGAATAGTAAGTGTACCTTGGACTGCTTGATGAAGGTACTAGAAGCCAAGAGGGGCTGGTACAAGCCAAGTACGCCAAGCTACCTCCGTCTCCCTGGCGAAGGTCAAAAGTGTGCCCTAGAGAGTTGAGGAAGGAAGACAGAACAAAATCACATGCAAATCCAGGACTAAACTCCCGGGGGGAATGCCAACTCAGATGCCCTTCCTAGTCAAATAATTCTACCAGATTAAGGCTACCACCTTTCAAGTTGGACCAGCGAAAGATGATAGGATGGCCATCGGTAGAGCTGCCACACAGGCCCTTGATCACGTCCGGGGATCCTTGGAACTTATCTTTCACATACTTCAGGTTCCTGCATTTTGCCAAAGTGACAAAAGAGCGGTCCCACATAAACACCTGAAGAATAGCACAGTGCAAGGATGAAGTTATGGTGTAACAGGAATTGCCTTCAACCTCGTCACCATGAAGCAAGTCCAACTGAGAGTAGACATGGCCCAAAAACATGGGGGCTAGAGGATACAGGGCACCCCTGGCCAACTTAATAGCAAGAGGGAAAAAGGTGGACTTAATCCCATATCCAGGAAACTCGCTGAAAAGAAACTTACTTAGCCACAGCGTCAGAAACCCAGCTCGCCTAACCATCTTATCATTTTCTTGAGAAAGGGTTACTACCCACTTGCCCATTCTGGCTGGCTTCCCCCCAGGAGAAGCAATATGCCCACCAAAAAGACTGAAAAGCTGATCCTCAACCTTGAGATCCTCATCAAAGAGGCTGATATCAAAGGGGTTTTCATCACCAAACACTAGGAGGAGGAAATTATTAACCACATCCTCCAAAGTAATGATGAGCTCACCAACGGAAAAGAAGAACGTATAAAGAGAGGGAGACCAACGGTGCACCAAATGTCTAAGGTCTTTAGCATCCCTGAAACCTTCAAGATTCTTGAAGATCGCTACTGACTTCAGGATCCCGACGCGCTCCAAACAGTTAACAAATTCACCATCAAAAAGTTATTTATCCACCCAACTAGACCAACCAGTAATTTTCCCCAGGACAAAATCAAAAAAGATAGGAACTGCCTCGCAGGATCCTCGCCTGATTTGAAGGTCCAAAATCTCCATTGGATCTGGAATCTGAGCGGAACTGGAAAACCTAGGCTGACCAGAAAACACCTAGGTGTGTGGGGAAGAAGGAGCCTCGTCATGGGAAACTTGAGGAAAAAACAGACTAGGAGTGTACCAGGGATCCCATAAAGGGAAGGCGGGACAATCCACAACTTCCTGCACCTCGCCCTGCACCGACCCTACTGAAGAACCCTCGCCTTTTGAAGGAGTGGGAGAACACTCTTTCTTTTTTCTTGAGGATGAGGGAGAGGAAGAAGCCATGCAAGGATAATATAACAGAAAGATTAAGGGAGTTTAGAACAAAAGAAGGTGACAAAGGAAAAAGCAGAAAAAAAGGAGATGAGTTGGGAAATATCTCTAAAAGTGAAAAGATAGCTTGAAGTGATTGCAATAATGGCGCGGAGAAAAGTTGAAAAGACGAAGTATAAAAAAACGCGCCAGTTGCCAATATTCAATTTTACAAGAAAAAGTTATTGTCAGTTATTAATGAGAGTTATGGGAAAAGTAAAAAGTGGAGGAGGAAGTTTACCCAAACACTTAACTGCCATGTTCCGTGGAAAAAGGGGGAGTTACAAAAGAAGTGGGATACGTGGAAAATCAGGACGCCATAGGACAACGTGAAAGAGCAGGATCCTAAGAGGCAAAGAGAAAGGATCCCCAAGCTGATTGGGACAACAAGTGAAGATCTTTACAAAAACCAAAAGTCTCGTCTACTCACGCGTGGGCTACAAGCAACCCACGAGCTCGGGGGGCTAAATGTTGAGGTCCAAAATATCACAATATTGTATCAAAGCCCAAAACAATACAAAAATTGAAATCTAAGGACCATTTGGGCTTTCAAGGAAAGGATAAGGCCCAAACTCACTAAAAATAAGTAAGAAGGGGCCCAAACCCATGAATAGGTAAGCTTTGGGCCTTAAGAAGCAAAGAAAAAGAGAAGCTTAGCCCAGCCCTTAAGAGAGAAAATCGCTGGGGAACTTAGAGAGAAAGCTGAATCAGGATACCTGAGGATTCCTAGAATCCTGGGATCCTCGGGATATGCAGGAGAAGGCCAGGTTGGGATTGAGACAGCTCAAGGGAGCATGCCAATAAACACAGATAACGAGAGCAGATATGTCTCATCAGCCATCCAATGATGCAAAAAAAGGCAAAGAAATTGGAAACTAGCACTTCATGAAAAAAAGTCTGGTACCTCGGGGAACCTAGGGAGATGGACCATGAAGGAAGGTGGTTGGGGATCTTTCAACTTGATAGAAATGAATCTGCCCATTTAGAGAAAATGACAAAAGGTAAAGCAGCCAAAAAGTAGGCCTGAAAAGTAATGTCTAGAAGTTTTGGGAAAAGAAAAATTAGAAGTCAGCCCTTAGGACTTCCTAGAAAAGGAAAGTCAGCTAGGGACTTTTAAAGAGAGAACCTCAAAAGGGGAAAATAGTGAGAAAATAAGGAAGGGACCAACCACCAATGTTGCTGACACAACATTGGTTCTGGTACCCAGGGCAGTAAATGGAGGGAATCAGTGGTACACCAAAAACCCTAAGAGGGCACTATAAAAGGATAAGGAGCCAACAGTAAAAGGCATTCAGCAATAGTGAATCAAAGAGAAAAAATCCTTTAGAAAACTCCTTCAGAATTCAAAAAAGGAGAAGAGAGGGAAAACATCGTCCGGGATCCTGAGTCAGACACTAGAGAATACACTTGGATTCAAAGGGATTCAAACCTCACAAGTCTTGGAAGCCTAAAGAGCTATCTAAGTCTGTAATTTTTGAACTTATTTGGATCTTGTAATATATCCTAGTGCAATAAGAGCATAATGTATTGAAAACCTAAGAAAATAATGAAGCATTTTCTATTATCCTGAGGATCCCAAACGTTTTTTATATTCACTTTCCCCTTACTTATATCATTCTTTACTATTCCTTACTGTGCAATACGTATATATTTTCTATGTGTTAGTGTGTATGTATTGTAGGATCCATGTTTTGTGCATAACTTGGTTCGTAATCAGCCCAACTTAGCTGGGGTGAACCAAACCCAGTCCATTAAACTTAAGCTCAAGGTCCAAGATCCTTGTTTCTACTTGGGCCTATGTGCTGTCAAAAAAAGAACCCACATAGGGTTGTCAGACCATTCACCGTAGCCAGATCACCTACTGAAGAAGAAAGGAAGAACCCCCTATTTCGCAGAATTCACAATTATATCAAGCATTCCACCAAGGATTGTTGGACCCTCCGAAAGCTTTTTCACAATAAACTTAGGGAAGGGACCCTGGAGCTTACCCAACAAGAACCGGAGGTGCAAAGGAATCCTTTGCCCAATCACAAGGGAAAAGGGGTGGTGGCTATGGTAATCCATGGGAACTTGGCTGATGCAGAGGCAAAAGAGTCAGAAAGGTCTTTCCACCCAAACACAGTCAGAACCCTTCAAAAGAACCCTAAGTTCAGGTCACTATTCAACCAACTGGGATTTGGACCAGAAGCAAAGAGGATTGCGGCAGAATCCTTCATGAGCATAGCAGCAAACTCAGGGATGAAGTGTTTCACGGCGAAATCTCACGCCAGTCAGGCTTTCTTGGAAATAACTAACGCAATAACTTTCACAGATGAAGATATGGAGGTTGAGTATTCGGATCATCGCAAACCCCTTTATTTGACAGCCACCATAAATGGTGTTTAAATCAGGAGAGCACTGATAGACACAGGGGCTTCACTCAACCTCATTGCCCTGAATACCATAGAGGTTATTGGCATGGCTGGCAAGAGGATCCTAGGGCCTCCTGTGGAGATAATAGGATTTGGGGGAGCTGTAGAATCTACTAAAGGGTACATGCAATTAGCCTTAAGGGTAGGCCCAATAGTAGCTCTTACTCAATTTCATGTGATCAACTCGGAAGTCCCTTATCATATTTTTTTGGGGCGACCCTGGCTCCATAAGCACTACCTCATTCCCTCGACGTACCACCAGCATGTAAAAGGGAGACTAAATAGGAGACCTATAAGGATCCCTACCAACCCGAATCCCTTCAGCCAAGGAGAAGTGAACTTCGTAGAGACAATGTTTTATAACGAGTTAGCCCCAGATGATGAGTGTCCCACATTAGGGACCCTAGGCATACCTGTTTTGGAAGAAGAAGAAGGAAAGGGTACCCGTGACGTAAAGGATCTCCAGGACAGAAAAAGGCAAAAGAAGAAAGCCAGCTCTTTAGGATCCCAGGAATGTGTAGTAGTTCGAGAACCTAGGGGTAGGTTGATATATCGCTTATGAAGGTACGCGGGACCTGAATTCGCTTTGTAAGAAGGTCCCGGACCACCAAACTACATAATGGCTCAAGAAGAGATCCTGGAGGATCCGGAGAAAAAAGCACAGATTCAGCCCAAAGAGGAGCTAAAGGAAGTAAACCTAGGGGCTGATTCAGGATCCCCAAAGCTTGTCTTTATCAGCAGCCAACTGTTAGCAAAGGAAAGAGAACAATTAATGGAACTAATGAAAAGATATGTGGATGTATTTGCATGGACATATGATGAGATGCCTGGCTTGGATTCTGTGCTGGTGGTCCACTCTCTCAATGTAGATCCGGGAACTAAGCCAGTAATCCAACTAACTAGGATCTTCCATATTGAGATAAAGGGTCAATCACTCAAGAAGTTAAGAAGTTGTAGGCAGCAAGGTTCATTAAGTCTATCTAACATCCTAAATGGCTCTCCAATATAGTTCTCGTGAAGAAAAAAAATGGCCAAATCCGATGTTGCGTAGATTTTCGCAATCTAAATAAAGCATGTCCAAAGGATGAATTTCCTTTACCTAACATTGATCTCCTCGTAGACTCAGCTTCCATGTTCTCATTTATGGATGGGTTTAGTGGATATAATCAGATCTGTATGGCTACCAAAGATGCAAAAAAGACAGCATTCAGGACCCCGATTAGGAATTTCTATTACACCGTGATGCCTTTTGGTCTTAAAAACACAGGAACCACATACCAGCGTACCATGACAGCCATCTTCCACGACATGATGCATAAGGAAATGGAGGATTATGTGGATGATATTGTGGTGAAATCAAAGACCAGGGCAGGACACTTCGTACTCGAACAAGTCTATGAAAGATACAGGATGTACAAGCTGCGCATGAACCCCCTAAAGTGTGCCTTCGGGGTATCTGCTGGGAAGTTCCTTGGATTCCTAGTACATCACAAAGGCATAAGTATGGATCCAGCCAAGGCCATTGCCATCGCGACCATGAAGAGACCTACAACAGTCAAAGAGCTCAAAAGTTTCTTAAGAAGGGTCTCTTACATTAGAAGTTTTGTGCTAGGCTTGGCCTCGGTCACAAGTGGGCTATCCAAACTGTTAAAAAAGGGAGCTGAGTTCACTTGGGGACCTAAATAGCAGGGAGCCTTCCAGAGGATCCAACAGATCATGAACCATCTGCCCACCCTGCAAGCGTCAGTACATGGGTGGTCTCTGTTGCTATATTTAGCATCTAACTCTCAGGCTATTGGGGCATTACTATCTTAAAAAGATGACGAAGCAAATGAGCAGCTTATATATAATGTGAGCAGAGCCTTGAAAGATACAGAAACCAAGTATCCCAAGATAGAAAGAGCATACTTGGTGGTTATTTACGCGTCTTAAAGGTTGAAACATTACTTTTCAGCCCACCAAATCCTCCTAGTGACCAAGTCTCATCCTATAAAGTCACTCCTTCATCAGCCCTTATTGACCGAGAGGGTAGCACAGTGGCTAGTATTGCTCTCCCAATATGACATTGGCCTAAGGACCCCCAAGGCCCTCAAGAGCTAAGCCATAGCAGATCTGCTGGCCTAGTTCCCTGGAGAAGAAGAGTGTCCATTGAGCAAGGATATCCCAGGAGAAGTGGCAATGGTAGAGATCCTAGGGAGGAAGTGGACCATGAGATTTGATGGATCAACAACAGCAGCCTCAAATGGCATAAGGGACATATTGAGCTGCGAAAATGAGGACAGCGTACCATTATCCTTCAAACTTGAGTTCCCATGCTCAAATAATGCTACTGAGTACGAAGCGTACTTGACTAGGCTGGCCATAGCACTTAGCATGGGGATCAAGCATATGAGGGTATTGGGAGACTCCAATCTTGTACTCTCCCAAGTCAAAAGAGACTTTGCATTGAGGGAGTAGAGCTTGGCATCCTATCGGACTTGAGCACAGAAGGTAGAAGGGAAATTTCAAACCTTTAGTGTGGAATACGCCCAAAGAAGTGAAAATTGGTTCGCTGACGCACTACCCACCCTGGGATCCCAAATACCTTTTAAGGAAAAAAGCACCTTGATAAAGGTAAGCAAACAGTAGAATTCCATCATAGAGACCCTTAAAAGAATATTTCCGGAGGAACCAGATGAAGAAGATTGGAGGAGTGAGATAAAGAGAGAAGTGGGAAAGCTAGAACATGGGGGAAGTATCAAAGAATTGAAAGATTACACCTTGATAGAAAGGGAGCTATATAGAAGGCTGCCCAGAGGGATCTTGTCTAAATGTATCAGTGAGAAAGAAGGAAAGGTGAAGCCAAAAGAGCTGCACAGCCAGATTTGCGAGGTTGTAGGAAGAATCAGTCTGTATAGGAGGATATAGCGTAGGGGGTACTATTGGCCCAGCATGAACAAAGAAACTACAACTGTACAAGAAAAGTGTCAAACTTGCCAACTCTCGGTAAACAAAAAGGAAAGCTATGCTATATTTGTTGCAGAAGATTGGAGGACCCCATTTGTGGGATACCTGACTCAGGGGATCCTACCAGCTGATAGGAAGCTGGCTCACCAGCTCAAGAAGCTAGGTGTCCAATTTTTTTGCAAGATGGGATCTTATTCAAAAGAGGGTATAACGGGGATCCCTTGAGGTGCCTAGGGCCCAGGGAAGCTGAAAAGGAAGTTCACTCGGGGGAATGTGAGAGCCACGACAGCGAGTATTATTACCTTGCAAAGGTGGATAGGACCTCCCTAGCAGATCCCATAAACGGAAAATGGCTAAAGAAATACTATGCGTGAAGGCTCCGGGTACACTAGGGACCTCTTTTGTCACCCTTCATTCCGCTAAGTGTTTCATCACCCTTCATGTTATTGGGCATTATCTTTTGTCATATGTTTGTTTTGCCAAAAAATTTATTTATCAATTTCTTCTTTACAATCCATGTGAAAATGCCACTCTATGTTAGGTCCACTTCCATCTTATGTCTTTAAGTTATCATCTTATGTTTTAAATCATTATAATGAATTTCAATGAAGTTTTCTTTCAAAAAATCTGAGTAGACCGCACAATTATACTTAAATAATACTACATATAACACGACCTGAGCATTGCCAAAATCCTGGTTAAGTACTTGGGCCAACACTTGATTCAAAAAAAAAAAAAAGGAGAAATCTATTTTTAGTACATGGCCCAGGACCTGAACCAGCATCAATCCAAGTACATGACCCAGGACTTAGGATGTAAAATAAGCCTCCTAAAGTACCTGGTCCATGACCTAGGACTTGGATGAGGATAAGTATCTAAAGTATCTAGCACAGGACCTGTGTAGGAGCATAATCGCTAAAGTACCTAGCCCAGGACCTGCCACAAAGTGAATCCCCAGGAACCATGGCCCAGGACTTAGTTCTCTAAAGGGGGGGGGACAAAGGAAAAAAGAGAAGACAACATATGAAAAGAAAAGAAGTACATGTTACTAGAAGCAAGAAGTTACTGAGGTTCACATATCAAAAAAAAAAACAACAAACTTAGCAACCAAAGGTACCTAGAAGAAAGGAAAGCAATTTATACAGTCTGAGTTTCTTAAAAAAAAAAAGAACAAAAGAAAAAAAGCTAAGGTATGAGGCCAGCCAACAAAGAACCCTCTAGAGGAACTGCAGAAGTGGAGGAAGTAGCTGAAAAGGAAAGGGCCTGTTGCTTCCTGATCTTCAAGTCTTGCAGCACCTTGTGAGCACGGGCCAAAGCTTCCTTAGCAGCAACAATCACAACATCAAGGTCCTTGGAGGCCTTCCTTTGAAAAAGTGCATGAGCCAAAGACCAAAAGTACTCCAACAAAAAGGACAGATTAAGTCTTGCCTCCATGAGATCTTGCACCACCACCCCCCCTCCACTCCAAAATCCTCCCATCAGACAAAGAATCAAGAGACGTATCCTTTAGGGAAACCAGCACAGCACAGAGGAGCTCCATTAGGATATTCCCCAAAAACACACATCTCCTAAACCCACTGGTGAAGTCCCCGTGGACTTTAAGCAATCCCTCCAAGAGCAGCAAGTTCTCAACAGGCATAGAGAATCGCAAGAAGTTGACAAAGGGTGGCCCAAAGCAATGAAAGTGACTTGTAGGAAGACTGTTGAATTCTAGGGAGTCAAAACGAGTCAAGAAGGCAGGAAGACCTAAGCTAGGATCTGAAACAGTCATCTTTGGGGCCTCCTCCATCGTTATGTCTTTTCCTTCAGGAAAGAAAGACCCTCAGGCCTTGGGGTGGTCTAGGAGATCCCTGGCTGAGCCTCTACAGTTTGGACAGCCGGGAGGGGTCTTTTGGCTTCCTTAGTAGTCACAAGCTTGGATTCCTTGGTGCCCATATCAACATCTGTAAAAAATCAATGGGGTCATAAAGTAGGAAGAGGCACAGGAAAGGGGAAGTAAAGAGAAAGAAAAAGAGCAAAGAGCAGATACCAGTCTCCTGCGGCGAGACTTCCTCCTAAATTTGAGTCATGGCCTCGGCCATCGTGGGGGGTTCGTCCTCTTACCCTTCTGACTTTTCAAGGGACTCTGTAAGAAAACACATCGCATGTTGAAAGAAATGAGAGGAAATTTTGGCAAAATTGCTAAAGGAAGGGAGGGCACAGAGGGTTGACCCATGATTGAAGCAAAAAAAGAAAGAAAGGGAAAAGAGACAGATCCAAAAAAAAAGACACACCTTCAGAGGCTTCTGTCTCCGAGGTGGGGTCAGCTTCAGGGGCAATCTGGGTACTGGTTTGGCCTGAGGAAAGGGAAGCAGTATCTTTAAAAAGGAAGGAAAACAGGAAAGATGATTAGCACAGATGTTAATATTATGCAGAAAAGAATAAGGGCAAGATAAGGCCTACCCGTTCTTGTGGATGAGGTTGTGGCCCTAAAGGATTCCTTAGCTACCACGAGTTCAACAACTTGCTCAGCAATCACAGTTCTAGCTAGGCTGGGGGTCTGCCTAGGCTTGGGATCCTTAGGGACAAGAGGCTGAGTAGCTCCAAGATCCTGAACAACTAAAGAGATAGAAGCTTGCACAGATTCGGCATCCTTGTCTACCTGCTTGGCTTCACCAACCACTTCACCACTAAGGAGCCCCTCCTCCACACTAGAAACAGTTGGGCGCTAAATTACCACTACTCCCTCTAGCAAGGTACCACCAATCATAGGGGGAGGCACCTCCACCTGCAAAAGAAAGGAAAGAAAGGGGGGACAATTGGCAACTCAACAACATGAATGGACAAACCCAAAAGGAAAGACAAGTAGAGAAAGAATTGAGGAGGGATAGAAAGTATCATACCACATTATCACCAAAAGAAGGACTTTTTACTCCCTTGGGGTTAGATTTGCGTTTAGACTACAAAAACATAAACCACTCATCAGTAAAAGAAAATAGAAAGAAAAAACACAGCAAAAGCAACAAATCATGAAGTAAGAAGGCATCAAGTAACTAAAGAAGAAATGATGAGAAAAGAAGGAATGAGGCCTTGCCCTTTTCTCTCTCTCTCTACAGGTTCTTCAGCAGTCTTCTGCTTACTACGGGTACACCTAGAAGGTCCCTGAGAAGATCAGAAAATAATGGCAGGGGACCTCAAAGAACCTTAGGCTGGAGAAGTAATAACTATAGAAGAAGTTCCTTTAAGGGAACCCACAGGGATTTGAAGGATAGAAGACCCTACCTTAGTCTTCACTCTGATCTTTAGGATGGAAGGATGGCTGACCTCCTTTCCAACAACAGAAGGGTCCACCTCCCCAAGGTCCTCAGAAATAGTAAGCTACTTGAGAGCTGAAGCAGTCTTTCTCCTTTTAGCATCTTGGCCAGCCTCAGTACCCTAAGCGCTCTCCTCAACTTCGGATTTCTTGACAATTTCCCTTTTGATCTTCTTCTCCTTACCCTTACCCACAGGAGTTGCAACACCAATTTCCTCAACTACCCCTTGTGTGGATTCCTTTTTTTGGAAAGTACCAAAGTCCATTGATGACAAGGGATCTTGGGCCTCCAAGGATGGATGGTTGGACTGGGTCTGGTTCTCCATGGCCTATTGGGGTTGTTATATGAACCGGTTTGTGCGCAAGTCACATAAAGCTCCTCAAGGCAAAAAATGTGATTCCTCCTAAGCAATAAAATACCATTATAAGTGTTTTAGTATCATAAAATGACCCTTTACTCTTATGAAATAAGTAAAATAATTATTCATGATATTCACAATGAGAAGGAGATTGAAATAGAATATTTAACGCTTATCTTTTATTGTGTGAACATTTAAAAGAGTTCCTTCACTTGGTTCCCCAAGCGTGACGTCGTGGTACCCCGAGCGGGATGTCATGGTTCCCAGGGGTACTAGGCTTGTAATCCATGGAACCCAGAATGCTGATTCCTTGAACTATAAGATCTTTCTCCATGCTTATTATGCAATAGAGTTTTGCCCTTACCCTTTACCTCTATAGGTCCTGCATAAGAACACACTATACAATACACATATTTCAAATAATTGTTAGTTTCTTAGATTAGGATATACATTTTAATACATATACATATATGTAAGTGAATTTCATGAGAATGATTCAACCACGAGGATCCTGGCCCCAATTCTCACAGACTTAGTGCTTTTGCACAAGACTTGTGGGATTTGGAACTCAAGTCCAAGTAGCTTTGCTTAGGCATTGCCTTCTATGTAGGTTCCTTTTTTTGGAAAGTACCAAAGTCCATTGATGACAAGGGATCTTGGGCCTCCAAGGATGGATGGTTGGATTGGGTCCGGTTCTTCGCGGCCTATTGAGGTCGTTATATGAACCGGTTTGTGCGCAAGTCATATAAAACTCCTCAAGGCAAAAATGCGATTCCTCCTAAGTAATAAAATACCATTGTAAGTGTTTTAGTGTCATAAAATGACCTTTTACTCTTACGAAATAATTAAAATAATTATTCATAATGTTCATAATGAGGAGGAGGTTAAAATAGAATATTTAGGGCTTATCTTTTATTGTGTGAACATTTAAAAGAGTTCCTTCACTTGGTTCCCTGAGCGTGATGTCGTGGTACCCTGAGCATGATGTCGTGGCTCCCAGGGGTACTAGGTCTGTGAACCATGGAACCCTAAATCTCTGGTTCCTTGAACTGTAGGATCTTTGTCCATGCTTATTATGCAATGGAGTTTTGTCCTTTCCCTTTATCCCTATAGGTCCTGCATAAGAACACACTATACAATACACGTATCTTCAAATATTTGTTAGTTTCTTAAATTAGGATATATATTTTAATACATATACATATATGTAAATGAATTTCATGAGAATGAGTCAACCACGAGGATCTTGGCCCTAATTTTCACAGACTTAGTGCTTTTGCACAAAACTTGTGGTATTTGGAACTCAAGTCCAAGTAGCTTTGCTTGGGCATTGCCTTCCAAGATAGTTAGGTGAAGAGGATTTTGTGGAAAAAAGTGATATCTGATGTGTGTATGTTTTGGCATATGTTTCTTTGGAGGCTAAGTGATATTTTGAATAATATCAAGGATATAGGACGAATTCCTACTCCTTGGCTCTCTCTTGTTTTGTCCCTTTTTTCTTTCTCTTCCCTTGCTGGGCTCTTAAAGTTCTAAGAATATATCTTTTAAACCTCTGAACTCTCCATTTTTTCCTCCCTCTGAATCCCCTTTCTTCCCCCATTTCTCTGCTATGCCTTATTGTTCCTTTTATAGTGGACATAGTCTGGCACCCCGGGCAAGGACATCCTTGGTCTGCTAGGTAAAACCATGTCCTCTGGAACCTGAAAAAGTGCATTGGGCAGAGGTTTAGCTTAATTAGGCAATTATAACTCAAAATGGGCATTTGGTTTTAGCTATAAATGAAAGATTCCTTCTTGGAAAGTCAAAGGAGTGGGTGGGCTGCTCAATGTACTGGATGACAACTTTAGTTGAAAGTGACAATTGAGAGGAAATTGTGGGGAGGTGTCATGCACATGGGAGGACTGAGTTTTCCATTGGTTCATGCATTCCAAGCAAATATATGAACCAAGGGAAACCTTCGGGATCCTCCTTTCACTAGAAATCACTCCTCTACCGACCAAACAACTTTTCCCTTACTATCCACTCTGGATCCCACGAGCTTGGATCATAGGTTACAAAGATAATACCTGATTTTGTTGGATTTTTTAATGGTTTTTTACTGGAAATCTGAACATACACCTTGACTTTCCTATATGTCAGCCAAGGTCCTCTTCTCAAGGCTTTAAAAGTTCACATCAAGATCCTAAAGCCTTGATATTGATTCTTCTTGCTGCATATCCTCTAGCCCGACTGGGATCCTTCTTCTTGTTGCACGTCCTCTAGCCTAACCGAAATCCTCTTCTTTTTTCTTTATTATTATTATTATTATTATTATTATTATTATTATTTCTTTCTTTTTCCTTCTTTTTGGGACTTTGGGCCTTCATGGTCCTTCTTAACTTCATGAATTGGGTCTTCTTTTATTAAGGCCCATGGTCTTTCCTTACTTTTCGTGAAATGGGCTATCAACACCCATTTTTTAATAGGCACACTGGAGGAAAAGCCCACAATCAGGTCACACCCTGGCCAAGAAACAGGGAAATTATTGGCATAGGACACCCAGCCACCCCTAGTAGCATGCCATTCCACAAAACCAGTTTTGCTGCTTATTGCAGTAGACACAACACCAGCAATGGGAAGAGCTAAACGCTTGTTGTAAGAAGGAGTAGAGAAGAGATCAAGGTCAGGGTCAGGGACCCTTCCAATTGTACCTGAACCAACAAAGTCTAAAAAGGACTTCTGAATCCTCCTCCAATAACCAGTAAAGCCACTCGAAGCAAAGACTGCTCGCTGGGAATTTGGCACCACGAACTGGGGGCTCCTTCGTGACCAGTAAAAGAAGGCTTGAAGCCTTAGGAATGGATTTAAAGATGGAAGAGAAGGCACCACCTCTTTAAACACCAGCGGGAAATCCTGATCGAAGCCAAACTGCCTAAGCACCTGATGCGCAGAATAATGAATGTACTTAGGGCCACTCGTTGAAGGAACTGGAAGCCATGAAGGGCTGGTACAGGCTAGGTACGCCAAGCTGCTCTCATCTCCTCGACGCAGATCAAAAGTGTGGCCTGGAGAGTTCAAGAAGGAAGACAAGACAGAATCACAAGCAAATCCAAGACTAAACTCGCGAGGGGAACACCAACTCAAATGCCCCCTCTGATTAAACAGCTCTATAAGGTTGACATTACCACCTTTCAGATTAGACAATCAAAAAATGATGGGGTGGCCATCAGTAGAACTGCCACATAAGCCCTTGATAACATCTAGGGACCCCTGGAATTTATCCTTCACATACTTTAGATTCCTACACTTTGCCAAAGTGACAGTAGAACGATCCCACACAAACACTTGAAGAATGGCGTAGTGCAAAGATAAAGTTATGGCATAGCAAGAATTACCTTCAACTTCATCACTATGGAGCAGGTCTAACTGGGAATAAACGTGACCTAAGAACATGGAAGCTAGAGGATACCTGGTACCCCAGGCCAACTTGATAGCTAAAGGGAAGAATGCAGA
Organism: Notholithocarpus densiflorus; assembly: GCA_030021035.2. Classification (NCBI taxonomy): domain Eukaryota; kingdom Viridiplantae; phylum Streptophyta; class Magnoliopsida; order Fagales; family Fagaceae; genus Notholithocarpus; species Notholithocarpus densiflorus. Next base: position 7,119,349 of record JARYZH020000009.1, on the reverse strand, counting down.
CTTTATTCCATAGCCAGAAAATTCACTGAAGATAAATTTACTCAGCCACAGTGCTAGGAACCCATCTTGCTTAATAGTTTTGTCCTTTTCTTGAGAAAGGGTCGCTACCCACTTACCCACCCTGGCTGGTTTAACCCCGGAAGAAGCGGTACACCGACCAAAATGCTTGAAGAGTCGCTCCTCAACCTTGAGATCCTCAGTGGAGAACTGGATGTCAAAGGGATTCTCATTACCAAACACAGGGAGGAGGAAATTATTAACCATATCCTCCAGTGTAATGGTGAGTTCGCCGACAAAAAAAAAAATGTATAAAAAAAGGGAGACCAACGGCGCACCAGATGTCTTAGGCCTTTAGCATCCCTAAAGCCTTCCAAGTTCTTGGAAATTGCCACTAATATCAGGATCCCAGCATGTTCTAGGCAATTGGCAAAGCCCCCATCAGATAGCTCTTCATCCACCCAACTAGACCAACCAGTGATCTTCCCTGGAACAAAATCAAAGAAGATGGGAACCGCCTCTTGGGATCCTTGCCTGATTTGAAGGTGCAGGATTTCCCTTGGGTCTGGAACTTATGCAGAATTGGCAAACCCGGGCTGACAAGAAAACACCGAAGCATGTGGAGAAAGAGGAGCATTACTGTGAATGACCTGAGGGAAGAACAAACTAGGAGTATACCAGGGGTTTCGCAAAGGGAAGGCTGGGCGATCTGAGGCTTCCTGCACCTCATATTGCACTGACCCTGCTGAGGAACCCTCACCTTTAGAAAGAGTAGGTGAACGCTCTTTCCTTTTTTGTGAAGAAGAGGAGAAAGCCATGAAAGAACAATATAGCAGAAGAATAGAAGAGGCTAAAAGCAGAAGAAAACGGTGGAAGAAGGAAGCAAAGGGGAAAGGGTGCACTGGGAAAGATTTTTTGAAAAGGGTGAAAAGTGCTTGGAGGAAAGGATTGAGGTGATGGCAATAATGGCGTGAAGAAAAAGTTGAAGAAGATGAAACATAGAAAAACACGCCAGTTGCCAAATTCAATTTTATTGGAAGGTTATTTGTTAGTTATTAATGGGAGTTATAGGAAACGTAAAAAGAGGAGGAAGAGGTTTACCCAGACACTTAATCTTCAATTGCAACGTTCTTGGAAAAGAGGGGAAGTTACAAAAGAAGTGGGATACGTGAGATCAGGATACCAAAAAATAACGTGAAGGGCCAGGATCCTAGAATAAGAAGGAAAAAAGGACCCCGAAGGAAATAAAAGTACCAACCACAGAGCTTTGGGGAGGTCAAAATCTTGTCTGGCTCACGCGTGGGTTGCATTTGATGGTAAATACATGTTTGTATCGCATACAAAACATACACAGCGAAAAATTAACAAATCTACTTCATTCACAATTGATAACATGTACTATGTAAATTTCAGAATATAAGAATAAGAGAGTGTACCTTGATGCGGTGAAATTCAAAACCAAAGATTAGAAGCACTTGGAAACACTTTTAATCTTCACTCCAATTCCACTTGATGCCCAAGAAGTGTGGTCTCTCAATCAATTATATGTGTATGTTCAAGAGAGAGTGAAAGAGTGTCTAACACTCACATACAAACCATTTCATGTACATACAAAATTCTGTATGTTTCTTTCCTTATAACTGATTATCTAATTAGGCTAGCCTTTTGGGCTTTTTCCAATTGAGCTTTAGTATGTGGCTTGGAGTGGGACCAAAAGGGAACAAATAAGACACTAGCTCCAATGGGTCTTGGGCTTTTTTGTCAACTCTTAACAAGTCCAAAGTTACCATTAATTATATTTAATACCACTATATAAATATAATTGCACTCTAGGCCTCATTAATAAATTATATTCCAAGACTTTATTGTACATGCAACCCCTTCATAAAATATTCGTAGTAACACAAAGTCATGAATATAGACTGCCACTTTATGGATTACTACATCTTAATCCTTGAGTACCCGGTTTAATCTTTTAAGTTATTCATCATATATTTATGAAATTCAATTTCATAAATATATACTTTAGTAACTATTTACTAATGTAGTTAGGCCTAACATTCTGAATAACAAGCCCATTAAACTTATCTCAAGTGAATATTTTGTATCTCCGTTAAGAGACTATGAATTCCATCTTAAGAATATATGTTCCATCAACACTAAATGTGGTTGCCCAACATACTGAGATTTTGACCGTTACTTTAGATCTTACTCCTGATATATCAAAGCAACCTAAATTTCATGATCAGGTCCATTATTCTCTCAGGATTAAGAGTTCATGCAAACAGAAGTCGTGAGATTTATTATTCATTTGACAGTCGTTAGGAGAATAATAAATTTAACAGCGGTTCAGTTCAATATGTCTTAACTCTTAAAACATATTAACATATTAACTAGAAGTCTGCATTTCCATGATCAAGACAAATCATCTTAGTTGATATGTTATAGTCTTCGCAGATGAAACGTCCAATTTCATCACCGACTACGAACTACAATTTTGAGTTTACAAAGAACTTGTGATTTATATCTTTTGTGATTTTTCACATAAATCACATACTATGCATCTCATAGACTATATGATAATGTCCGAATATTCATGTTACCATTATTTTAGATAAAAATAAAACAACTTTATTAATCACGATATTAAGTCATATATAATGTCATACATAATATCATACATAATATCATACATAGCATTATACAATAGGATTTAAGGACATTAATCCTAACAGCAGGTAACCCACGAGCTCGATGGGCTAAATGTTGAGGTCCAAAATATCACAAGCATTGTGTTGAGGCCCAAAAACAACATAAATATTGAAATCTAAAATCCAAAGGGCCCCCCAAAGAAGGGCAAGGCCCAATCCACCAACCAAGGTCCACTTAAAATGAGCAAGAGAAGACCTAAACCCATGAATAGGCAAGCCTTGGGCCTTAGAAAAGAAAGGAAAAAGAAAATGGATGCTTAGCCCAGCCTTTGTGAGAAAAATTTTCTAGGAAGCCTAGAAAGGGACTAGACCAGGATACCTTGGGACTCTTAGAAACCTAAGATCCTTAGGAAATGTAGAAAGGGATCAGCTGGGATTGTAACAGCTCAAGGGAGCATGCTCATTGACACAAGGAACGAAGATAGGCATGTCCTATCAGCCGCCCATGGTTCAGAAAAAGGTTAATAACTTCGGAATCAACACTTCATGAAAAGGAGCCTGGTACCTCAGGGAACACAGGAAGGTGGACCATGAAGGAAGATGGCTGAGGATTTTTCAGCCTGACAAGAAGGAACCTACCCATTTAGAGAAAATGACAAAGGTGAAGCAGCCAAAAAGGTGGGTCTAAAAATGAGCATCTAAAAGCTTTGGGAAGAGAAGAATGAAAGTTAGCTCTTAGGACCTCCCAGAAGGAGAAGGTCAGTTGGGGACTTTTTGGGGGGAAACCTCAAAAGGGGAAAATAGTGAGATAATAAGGAAGGGACCAGCTACCAATATTGCTGACACAACATTGGTTTTGGTACTCAAGGCAGCAAATGGAGGGAATTAGTGATACACCAAAAACCCTAGGAAGGTACTATAAAAGGGGGGAAGCCATCAGCAAAAACCATTCAGCAATAAGGAATGAGAGCAAAAAGATCATCTGAAAAACTTCTTTGAATTTCAAAAAAGGAGAAAAGAAGGAAAACACTGTGAGGGATCGTGAGACAAGCATTAGAGGATATACTTGGATTCAAAGGGATTCAAACCTCACAAGTCTTAGAAGTCTACAAAGAGCTACCTAAGTCTGTGACTTTTGAATTTATTTGGACCTTATGACATATCCCAGTGGAGAAAGGACCCAATGTACTAAAAACTTAAAAATAATGAAATATATTATTTGTCATTCAGAGGATCCTTGACATCCTTAATTGCCTTTTTTCTTTATTTCTTTACTGTACCTTAGCCATTTGCTTTGCAATATATATATATATATATATATATTTATATATATATATATGTATGTATGAATATGTATGTGTTGTAGGATCCATGTTTTGTGCACAACTCGGTTCGTAATCAGCCCAATACAGTTGCGATGAACCAAGCCCAGTACACTAAATCACAAGTACAAAACTCTTTAGGGGCCCAGGTTCCTTGATTCCACTTGGGCTTGGATACTGTCCAAAAAAAGAACCCACATAGGTTTACTTATTCCATTACATCACATCTTATATATATATCTATATATATAATAATAGGTGAAGTTGAAAGAAACTCAAATTAAAATTTCAAATTAGAGTTCCAATTTTGCGTCATGTGTCATAAATTATTTATTCTTAAAGAGTTTTATTTCTTAATTTTATAATCAAATGTGAGACCACATTATAAATATTCATCCAAGTGAGTTATTAAATACAAAAATCAAATAGTCTAGAATAAATGAATCGAAAAAAAAAAGTATTTCACAATAATAATAAATAAATAAAATATGGACAATTTACATTTTATACCTAATAATATTCTTACAAAAATTTTTAAAGAGTTAACAAAATATAAAAATGACTATTAATAGTATTTAAATTATATATATAGGAATTATATTATGCATCTTATTGTATATCTTTAAGTGTATCCATACATATGCATGAGGTTACAAACTAAATTTTAGTAACGAAGATTACAATTCCTGTTGTAATCCTTTAGTGTGCCAAACGCGCCCTTAGAACCAGACCTATGAATATGTTAAGTTATTCGTGGGTTTGAGTTAGCTGATGAATGTCTGCACCAAAAAGCATCTTCACTCCGTGGGCCGATAAAACTCCAACGGTCAATATCTCTCGTTTGGTTAATTTGACTCAAACTTGGAACACAAAAAGCGACACCGTTTTCCGTCTTTCCCCTTCTTCTAAAACTCGCAGTTCGCAGAGAAACCCTAGAAGAAGCAAAAATGGCAATTGCACGGACCGGAGTCTACGTCGACGACTATTTAGAGTGTAAGCGCTTCTCTATATTCTCAATCCCTAGAAAACACCATTTTTTTTATAAAAAAAAAAAAAAATTGCTAATGAAAATAAAATTTGGCGTAAAAATGGCACAGACGCAAACACATTACCCGCTGAGCTTCAGAGGCTCCTCAATACCATTCGAGAACTCGATGAACGCTCCCAATGTAAATCAATCCCTTTTATATTCTTCAATTTTTTCAAATTTTTTACTTTTCTTATTTAATTTTTGTGTGTGTTTTTGTTAGCGATGATGAACCAAACGAGGCAGCAGACGAAGTACTGTTTGGGATTGGCTTCACAGAGCTCAAAGAAAGGGAATAATTCTAATTATATTAACAACAACAATAATAATAATAGTAATAATTACAATTATAGTAACTATAATAATAGTAATGGTAATGAGGAAGACGATGCCGCCTTCGAGAAAATGCGAAAGGATATTGAGGCAAATCAGGACAATGCGTTGAGTTTGTGCACTGAGAAGGTTTTGTTGGCACAGCAAGCTTATGACTTGGTACCCTTCTTCTTTTTATTCAAAATGCCATTGGGTATTCTTATTTTATTTTTTTATCATTCTTTTATATGAAATTATGCTTTATCTGTTGTACTTGATGCAAATGATTAATGGGTTTTAATAGTTGAAGTTTCAATGTTCTATTTGATGTACTTAGGATGTCACTAGTTCATGATAGTGTACGGTTTTGCTTTTCTAGTGGGATTTGTTCTAACATAGGTATATGAGGTTGAACAAGAAATCACCGGTGGACAACGTTATTTTGGCATTGAAGGCTTCTAGGATTAAATTTTTTAGAAGTACTAATGCAAATAATAGGAAAGGTTTTCTTTATGGCCTTCTTTAATCGATGTAAGAGTTTACAATATGTAAATGGTTCCATTAGTAGAATGTCCCCTATCTCAGAAATGGGATTTTGTTAATATCTTATAATGAAAAGCATTGGTGAATAAATCGCTTTCTTGTATGTTCCCACATATCTGTGATTTAGATGCTTGATAAATATGCAATTGAAGTGTGTTTTCCTATGCAACATCCTTGTAACAAATATGGGCTTTCCAAATACTTGTCAAACAAGGCTTGAATATATGCTCATGATGTAATTCAGTTAGTCCTCTCTATAGTGACTATCAAAATAGGTGTTTTTCACACCTTATAATTTTATAGAGGGGATCTTGTGTACAATTTGAGCAAATTTTTGGGAACTTCAAATGGGAAAAGAAGTGTGAGGATTAAGGTTGTATAGATGGTAGCCAATCCAAGATAAGAACATATAGATGGTTTGCAGTTGGCTTAGACTTATATGCCCCCTCTATCTCCCTCTAAATGTAAACTATTTCATAAAATCCTTTTCAATAGAATGTATGAATGGATAGATCATGGATGAACAAAGCTGAAAGTTTTGTTACCATTGTATTGATGTCATCAACTTGAACTCAACTAACTCTAAGACCACTTGAGGGATATGTTATCATTGTAATTGAAGCTTTGCATTCCTTGGGATAGGCTTATTCAGCACTGTATATTATACATCAGCATGAGTTATATTGTGGAAATAAAGTTTGTTTCTCTACCCTAAAGAATATTTAGCTGTGGTATTGGTAATTCTTAAAGCTATTCCTACAGATGGAGAGATTGGAGCCATTTACTTTGACCAAATTGACATATGTTTTTGTTTAAGTCTCAACTCCTCCAGCTGCTCTTTCTATCAACCATTAAAAGTTGACATTATTATTAATTAGCAATTAGAACATCTTTTGAGCATTTGCAGCAGATTCGCCAAATGCGAAAAGTAGCAGAAATTTTGCATAGCCACTCCGAAATCCTCCCCATCAAGCTTGACAAAATACCAAACAAATGCAGCAAATGAACAGTACCTTGCCTGAGTTATTGAGGTACTGGTCATTGCCAGTTCTTTAAAAAAACTACTTTGTTATTTGTTCACTACCATCAAAGAGGAGACGAAAAGTGGAGAGGTGAAACCGGTGGTCCATCAATCTGGTGCTGGTGGTCCGATGGTGGTGCAAGGTGCTTGGATCTGGTTCATCAATCTAGTGTGAGGTGCTTCAATCTGGTGCAATATGGTTTGTCGATCTGGTGTGGGTGGTCTGGTGGTGGTTGATTTTTTGGGTTGATTTGGGTTGGATGTGGTTGATTTTTTTGGTTTGGGTTGATTTTTGTGGTGGTTGCTGTGGTGGCTTGCGGTGGTTGGGATGATTTGTTTGGAATGGGTTGCAGTGGCTTATGGTGGTTTCTTGGGATGATTTTTGGAAAGAAAAAATATTATTTAAAGGGTAAAATATCATTTTCGTCCCTAAACTTTCACAAAAGTTTGTTTTTCGTCCCTAAATTTTCAAAAGTTTGTTTTTCGTCCCTAAACTTTGCAAAACGTTATACTTTTCATCCTTCCATCTATATCTGTTAGTTTATGTCCTTCATGGCTTAACAGAGTGCTGATGTGGTATCTGACTTGGACTAAAGTTAATTTATTTTTTTAAATTATAAACATATGGCACACAATGATTAGAACACATGGATTTAAATTTTCAATGAGACAAAATTACCCTCACCCACACAACCCGATCCAAACAACTCAGTCTCCAAAATCCCCAAATCAGAAAGGACGAACCCCAGGTCCCCAACGCCATGGTTGTAATGCCATCTTGCTCAAAAGCATCAATAGATCTCCTTATTACCTCATCATCATCATCATCATCATCATCATCATCTTGACTTTCAATTATCTCCTTCCTGAAACGTTTTATATTGGTATCTTTTTTTTTTTGTTACAGATTTATGCTCAAAAACAATATTATCTTCATCAATTTCATCATCCAAAATAGAATAAGTCTTCTGCTTTCTTGCCAACATTGCAGCTTCCCTCTCTTGTTTCTAATAAAGGTTTACTACACCACTACCAGTTCAGGGTACTCTAGTAAAGATTTGTTGAGCAAACCCATGAAGGCAATTCCTTTTCTTATTCAAAAGTCTTCTCATCTGTGTATAGCAAGAACGCTCAAGCCCTTTGTGTTGCTTTAGTACCTGTTAGCTTCAATAGCGGAGGGAGCCTGCCTTTGAACTCTTCATTGCTGGTTGGGGTCGCCGATTAAGGCCAGTGGGACTATGGCGTTGGGGACCTGGGTTCATCATTTCATATTTGAGGATTTTGAGATTGGGTTGTTTGGATCAAGTTGTGGGTGTGAGGGTAATTTTGTCTCACTAAAAAATTTTAATCCACGTGTGCCAATTATTGTGTGCCATGTGTTTATAATTTAAAAAATAAATTAGTTTAGTCCAAGTCAGATACCACATCAGCACTTCATTAAGCCACGTAGGACATAAACTAATAGATATAGACATAAGGATGAAAAATATTACGTTTTGTAAAGTTTAGGGACGAGAGTCTACACACGGACTAAAAAGGAAAACTGCAGAGGCCAAAAATAGTTAAGCTTTAGGATGTGCTCTAGAATAGTTAAGATGCCTGCTTGCCCAGATTTCCCCCTTCCCCCACTAAAATGCTTTCTGGTAACATGATTAACCTTTCTTAGTATGAAAAGTCAACTCCATATTCATCTTTTCCAACCTTAGTCTAATTCTTTCCTTTCCTCTGTTTTTGTGACAAAAAACAGAGTGATTCTTAGCTTGGAAAAACAGAGAGTTTGAGGCCTGGCTACCTCGAATTAGCCATAGATTTTTCTGTCCTCTTGCTTTTTTTTGTTTGTTTTTTTATGCTTCTTTTGTTGATTTCTTTTTCAATATGGGAGGCTCTGTTTTTTTCTTCGTTGAATCAAAAACATTTGAGTTTTCAGTTGAGGAAGGTGGTTCTTATTTCTTATTACGGATCTTTGAGAGAGGCCTTACCTCAATGCGCTCTGTTTTTATGGGGAAGGAGAGTGCAAACCGATTTTTGTTCTACTTGGAGGAATTAATTTCAAAGCAATCACCTGGTCATTATGCAAGAACGATTAGAGAGGGTGACATTGTTTTCATCCTTCAATTGGGGTCCAACGCTCATGGCACGTTTTTAATGGTTTCTGAACTTCTTCATGGTCGATGGAAGGGTAACATAGTGATACCTGAGGGAAGGTTGGGTAGTGGCTGGCGCGGCTTTGGCCTAAACCTGAGGAAAATTTTAAAACCAACTTCTCTTACTAGTCAGGGATCGTTTCATAGAATACAGAGTGCTCCAAAGGCTGAGGTGGCGGTGGTGGTTGACAGACCTCATAACCACGGCGGTGCAAAAAATAAAGGCAAAGCAACCACAGGTATTCCCAAAAGAGATGCCTCAATATCCTATGCGTCGGTGGTGGCGGGGAAACGGAAAACATCAGTGGCGGAGGAGTTGAAGGAAAGAATAAATCTGCATTGGTCGGGGTGAAGATTTTGTCAGATTTCAGCTGCAATTCTTGCAAGAAAAGTATCCTAGGACAGAGGGAGCAACTTGGACCGAAGCTTTTGTCAAATCTCAGCCGTAATAACCGTGATACCTGCAAGGTAAGTACTCTAGGACAGAGGGAGCTTCTCGGGGCAAAGGTTTTGTCAAGGATAAAGGGAATTGAAAGTGACGGGATAAAATCGGAGCTGTCCTTGGATCTTTTTATGCGTATGGAGCGTGGGATAGATGGGAGATGGGCTATAGTGTGGTCTGAGGTTAATGAAGTGGGCCCAAAAGTGTAGCAACCTATAAAGCCCACTGGTCATAATTTTATTCCCTCTAGCCCATTTAATTCAGCCAAGCCCAAATCTATTTGGAGGCCTCGCCAAAGCCAAACTTTGGTTAACCCAGCCCACTGTCAAAGCTTAAAATCTGAACTCGTTGCCCAAGTGCTAGGGTCTCAAGTTCAGAAGCAGATGGAGATCCCGCTTCCGTTAGAGAGACAAGTGGGTGCGAGCTCAAGTGGACCCAGTGACTGAAAAAGAATCGGAGTCAAGGTGTAGCTCCGATATAGCTAATCTCAACTCCGGCAAGGCTTTTTTTGGGTTCACGAGCCCCAGTGCCGAGGTAACTCATGGTTTTGGTTTTCAGGACTCTGGGTTCACTGGTGATATGGTGATAAGCTCGGCAATGGCAGGGATTGAGCCTCCGATTCTGAAAGAGGTGTCGCAGATCCCTTGTCGGCATCCATGGGTGGTGCTTAATAGATTTTCTCCTCTCTCAGACTTGGGTATTGAGATGGAAGCTGAGTTTGGGGAAGGGGAAGCTCATGAAGAAGATCGGAGTAGTCCTCATCATGATACGACGCAACAGAGGTTAGTGGATTCAGTTGGGGATTTTCAGACAGATTCTGGGCTTCACATTCTACCATGGGAGACCAGTGGGGTGGTTGACAGTGGTTGTGGCAGTGGAGAGAAAGATAATTGTGTGTTGGAATGTGAACCTCTGTCTTGGTGGGTACCTAATGATCTCAGTGAGGGTTTGCTGGTTCAGGATTTTGTAGAGAGAACATAGGTGACTGAGTCTGGTCCACCCTTGGATTGGGTGTCCAAGTTGATGAAAAATTTCTGTAAAATGGTGGGTTTCCCTATTGTGAAACATGAAGCTCAATGTTTGGCTCTTTTTCGCATTCTGGAACAGGAATGTCTCAAGGTAAATGACGATGGGGTGTCTAAGCGACCTGCAAACTCAGGGTCATGAGGTCTCAGGGAGCTTAAGGGGCTTATTTCTTTTGTTAATTATGATGGTGTCTCTTCTAGGAGTAGGAGCAGAGCTTCTTTGACTAATATGGGGGTTGTTGGTAGTTTTAAATGACTCTACGACTACTTTCTTGGAATGTAAGGGGGTTTAACAATCCCCGGAAGAGAGAGGTTTGTAAGAATCTTCTAAAAGAATGGAAGTGTGATATAGTATGTTTTCAAGAAACAAAAGTATCTTCTATCGATGTTGCTTTTGTTCGGAGTTTATGGGGTAGTCGTTTCTTTGATTGGGCTGTTTTGGATGCTGTGCAGACTTCGGGAGGGGTCTTGCTGATTTGGGATAAGAGGGTCTTTGAGAAGTTGGATGTTATTGCTGGGCAGTTTTCTGTCAGTGTATTATTGAGAGGAGTGGTGGATGACTTTGTTTGGGCTTGTACAGGCGTGTATGGCCCTAATGACAATGGACAGCAGTCTACTTTGTGGGAGGAGTTATCACAGGTGCGTGCCAGGTGGCCCATGACATGGTGTCTAGTAGGTGATTTTAATATTATCAGGCACCCAAGTGAAAGGCTTGGCTGTGAGTCTTTTAACCCTGCCATGTTCGCATTCTCGGATTTTATAGAGAATAATTCTTTAGTTGATTTACCTTTAGAGGGGGCCTCCTTCACTTGGTTTAGAGATTCTGGTCTTCCCTCTATATCAAGAATTGACAGGGCTTTGGTTTCTCTTGATTGGGAGGAGCACTTTGAGAATGTATCCCAACGGGTGCTTCCTCGTGTTCTTTCAGACCACTGTCCTCTTTTGTTGGAAGTTGGTGTTGTTTGATGTGGTCGAAGTGCCTTTAAATTTGAAAATATGTGGTTGAAAGCTGAGGGTTTTGTTGATAGAGTTGAGCAATGGTGGGATGGATACTGTTTTGCGGGCTCTCCAAGTTTCATCTTGGCTCAAAAATTGAAGGCTCTGAAAGCAGACTTAAAAAAGTGGAACAGAGAGGAGTTTGGTGATTTGGCTTTTAGAAAGAAGAACTTGCTGACTGAGCTGATGGGTTTAGATGCGAGAGAGGAGTTAGTGGGTCTTTCAAATGAGGAACAGATTCGTCGCCTTCAACTCAAATGAGACATAGAACAGTTGGCTTCTCTAGAGGAGACTTCCTGGAGGCAAAAGTCTCGGGCCTTGTTTGTGAAGGAGGGCGATAATAATACTCGGTTTTTTCATAGATTAGCAAACTCTCATAGAAATGCTAATCAAATTAAATGGATTGAGGTGGATGGTGTTCTTTATGAGGATGAGTCTGATGTGCGCTCTCAGATAGTTCTCTTTTATCAAGGGTTGTATAAGGAAACTGAGGTGGGGCGTCCTACTATGGATGGGTTAGATTTTGCTTGTATTGAAGAGGATGAGCGGTTATCCTTAGAGAAGGAGTTCACGAAGGAGGAAGTCATCTAGGTATTAAGGGAGATGGAGGGTGATAAAGCCCCTGGTCCTGATGGTTTCACCATGGCTTTCTTTCAAAAATGTTGGAGTGTGGTGGAAAAGGATGTCATGGATTTTTTTGATAACTTTCATCGGTACTCTGTGTTTGAACGGTCTATGAATGCTTCGTTCCTCACTTTAATTCCTAAGAAGTGTAATGCCGTTAACATTAAGGACTTTCGCCCCATCAGTTTGGTGGGTAGTGTGTACAAGTTGCTGTCCAAGGTGTTGGCTAATAGGTTGAGGGTGGTTTTGGATAACCTCATCTCTGAGACTCAAAATTTGTTTGTTGGCGGAAGGCAGATTCTGGATTCAGTGCTTATTGCAAATGAATGCCTGGATAGCAGGTTGAAGAGCAGAATACCGGGTGTGGTTTGCAAACTGGATATTGAAAAAGCTTATGACCATATAAATTGGGAGGCCTTGTTTTATTTGTTGGGCCGGATGGGTTTTGGGTTAAAATGGAAGGGGTGGATTAAGGCTTGCGTTTCGTCTGTTCGTTTTTCAATCCTGGTAAATGGATCCCCTGAAGGTTTTTTTGGAAGCTCTCGTGGGTTGAGACAAGGGGACCCACTATCCCTGCTTTTGTTTCTTTTGATAATGGAGGTTTTAAGTAGATTCTTGAAGAAGACAGAGGAGTGTAATCTTATTCGGGGTTTTCATGTGGGAGCTGTGAACTCTATTGGTGTGCGTATTTCCCATTTGTTATTTGCTGATGACACTATCTTATTTTGTGATGCCTCTAGGGAACAACTGCTGTCCATAAGGTTGGTGTTGTCTTGTTTTCAGGCTTTTACGGGTTTGAAGGTCAATGTAGGGAAAAGTGAGATTATCCTTGTTGGGGAGGTGAATAATCTAGATGCTTTGGCTAATATTCTTCAATGTAGAGTGGGCAGTTTGCCTATGAAATATTTGGGGATGCCGTTGGGAACTTCTTTTAAGACAGCCTCGATTTGGAATCCTATTTTGGAGAAAATGGAGAAGAAGCTATCTGGGTGGAAGCGTTTCTATTTATCTAAGGGTGGGAGGATCATGTTACTAAAGAATACACTCTCAAGTCTCCCAACGTACTTTTTATCTCTTTTTACTATTCCTAAAGCTGTGGCTGCTAGATTGGAAAGTATTTAGAGGAATTTCCTTTGGGGGTCTTCTGAGGGGAGTTTCAAATATCCTTTGGTGGCTTGGGAAAATGTGTGTTTACCCGTTGAGATGGGTGGTTTGGGGATAAGAAGTGTGGTGCCTTTTAATCAAGCTTTATTAGGGAAATGGCTGTGGAGATATGGTCATGAAGTTTCCCATCTCTAGCAACGAGTTATCTCCTCTAAATATGGTGAGGGTCAAGGGGGGTGGAGTACTAATGTTTGTAGGACTCATGGGTGTGGCCTTTGGAGAAGCATTAATGAAGGGTGGGAGAGCTTTTCTAAGCATCTGACTTTTGTAGTGGGTGAAGGCACTAGTATCCACTTTTGGCATGATAGGTGGATTGGTGACAATACTCTAAAAAATCTCTATCCTAAGCTCTATGTGTGTTCAGCGGACAAGGATGCTTGTATCTTTGAGGTTTTGTGGATTCCAGAAGGGGGTACTGTTAGAGTGTGGAATTTAAGGTTTTATAGAGCTTTTGAAGATTGGGAGTTGGCTGCATCTTATTCTCTACTTCAGCTTATCCAAACTCGTATTCCTTGGGGTGATAGGAGAGATACTCTTTACTGGCGGCTTAAAGGTGATGGTAAGTTTGACACTCGGTCTTACTACCATGCGATTCGGGGTGCTTCGAATTTTTTGTTTCTTTGGAAGGGTGTTTGGAAACCAAAGATTCCTAAGTGCGTGGCGTTCTTTTTGTGGACAGCTGCACATGGTTGAATCCTCACTTTAGATAATCTAATGCTTAAGGGTCGCCCTTTGGCTATTAGGTGTTGTATGTGTTGCTGTGATGGGGAGTCGGTAGACCACCTTCTTCTTCATTGTCCTGTTACCTATTCCCTATGGACTTTTATGCTTCAGGCCTTTGGTATTCATTGGGTTATGCTAGGATCGGTGGCGGGTTTGTTATCTTGTTGGCATCAGTGGCTTGGGAAGCATAATTCGGACATTTGGAACTTGGTTCTAGGGTGCTTAATGTGGATTGTGTGGTTGGAACGAAATCGTCGATCCTTTGAGAACAAAGAGAAGACGTTGGATGAGTTAAAGGTTTTATGCCATCGTAGTCTTTTGGAGTGGTCTCGTTGTTGGGGTTTTACTGATTGTTCTTCTCTCTCTGAGTTTTTGTCCTCCCTTAGCTTAGTTTCCTGACTACCCTCTGTTTGTTGTGCTGTTTGTTTCATTTATTTCTTGTTGTTCATCATCATGAACTTCTTGTATTTTTCATTTTTCTCTCATTTATAATAGCTTTCTAATTACCTATCAAAAAAAAAAAAGGGACGAAAAACAAACTCTGGAAAGTTTAGGGACAAAAAATGAACTTTTATGAAAGTTTAGGGGCGAAAATGATATTTTACCCTTATTTAAATGAAATGGATATAGAGTATTGAGGCTGATGTAGTGGTACCTGAATAGTAGATTAGTTAAAGTAACAAAAGTGGAGTTTTTGGGGTCAATTTGGCTAAAACTGCATTGAGCCTGATGCTAATGCTCTTAGTTATTGCACAGTACATCTTTACTGGTTTTTATTCTTTCAAATTTTAGAAAATTTATGTTCTCATTATCCTCATGAAATTCTCTACTTGAAAGAAAACCTAGAAATTACGAATTAGGCCATAGACAACACATTACATGTGACAAAAATGTTTGTCTATGCATGTCCATTTTTGGATTTACTAATTTGTGTTTATTGCCCCTGCTGTAGTTTTAAACAAAATTAATACTTTCAAATGATCAATTTTGTTTATTATTCTTCAGAGCCTAGTTTACTCTACTATAATCTGATGTGTTACCGTAGAACTGCTCTTTTAAATTGTCTACATTTTTACCCCAAATTACCCCCCAAAAAAAAATCTAAGATTTAAATGTCTTAGTATGTATTTATTAATACATAAGGGAGTAGGAATTGTTTTGTTCAAAAGTTTGTTCCCCAAAAAGTTGTCAACCCAAACATGATGTTATGGTTTTTGTTTAAAGCAAGCCAGCATGATGCAGAACAATGAACTTGATACCCAAACTCATGCAGCTCAAAATTCTCCCAAATTTTTTCAGAATATCCAAAATAGAAAAATAAGATAAACCTAGCAATCAGCACCTAGAATTGCTTGGAATCTACACCAAGCTGGATAGAAAACCTAGGAATCAGCACTTAAGGTTGGTCGGAGCCAACATCACACAATTAGAAATATTCAAACTGAAATTCTATTCATCATAAACTGGTCTCCATGGGAGTACAATAGCTTGCTACCAGGGCTAAACTTTGATCCTTATTTACCTGGATCAAAACCTAATAATTGTGAATCACGAAATAACCTTGACTCTAAGAAATTAAATAAAATATTAATAACCTAATTAGCTAGTAATACCTAAAATAAAACCCAACGTACCAATAATAAGTACAATTGACTATTGAAATTAAATAAAACTGAATCAACATAAAATTGTATTCTCACTTTCCACATCATTCTTGCTTGGGTGGAGATAATTTGTCTTAGAGTTTTGAAAGTGTTTTAAGAATAAGAATTCTTCCATTAATTCTTGAAGCACCTTTGGCAACACTAAGAACAAACAAGCTTTGTGTTCCACCATCTCATTAAATTCATTTGGAATGATAAAATCTATGGGTGGATACGATATAGCCTTATCTTGATCCATAGAAAGCATCATTGTATCAAGCTTTTCTACTGCATGCATCATGGAGGTTTGGTTAATAGCAGATGCATTAAACTCATTTTTCACAACCTATTCACCCTTTATTTCTTTGCCCTCCTGTAAACTTTCTCTTCGTCAAACTCATTTTTCACAGCATGCGCACCCTCTAATTCTTTGCTCTCTTGTTAAACTCTCTCTTCATCACACTCATTTTTCACAACATTTGCACCCTCACATGATTAAATCTTTCTTCTCAATGATAAACAATGTACTTGACTTTTCAATAATTTGTATTAAGTCTACTACACATGGTCCAGGTATTACAGCTCCGCTCTTTAGACTCTGCAATATGTTCTTGCTGTGCTAGCATTGTGGCAACATCTATTGGCACCTTTATTATTCTTTCAACACTAGGTTTTGGCGGTTCAATGTTGTCATCTGAGTGGGAAACTTTACCTTCGAGACTAGGGGGCAGAGACTAGTTGGGCAGTCTCTGGATGGAAGGCTTCTTGGATCCCAGTTGAGCACCCAAGATATCAAACCTAGTGTCCAACTTCTCGACCTTCGCTAACCGGTCTTGGATGGCTTTCACTATATTTTCTAGAATTTGTTATACGACCACTACGCATATGCTTGCAAGCTTATGCTAAAATATGGATGCAACTGAGATCAATAGAAAAAACAATATGTATATATATATATATATATATATATAAATATATATATAAAATAAAATAAAATCAATAGAAAAAATTCTTCGCAAATTAATTTTCAATATAAAATTAAGGTTAACCAATCAAAATTTCAAATAGAAAATTTGGTCAATAATTTTAAATTAACTGCAATTAGATACTGATAGAGTTCACAATATTGAAGCAACTTGGTGAAAGTCAAAATTGTAAAACCTGTGTGATTGGCCATCATGGTCTCACAGAAAACTTGGTTGAGCAGTGATTGCTGACTTAGTTTTGGTTGTACAAACAAGAAGCTTTTTGACAGATCTTAGCAGTAGAACGATCATCAGAAGATGAGTAGATATGGCATATCTTCAGATTTGCCTATTTGATATTGAAAAATCAGATATGAGTTTGGAAATCAGGTATATTGTTTATCACTGAGAAGGAAAATTTCCTGCTACTTGAGGAAGAGAGAGTTCAATAAGAGAGCAAAGAATTAGAGGTTGCACATGTTGAAAAGTCAAGTATACTGTTTATCACTAAAAGAAATATTTATGGTGAGATATTAGCATTATTTGATCAATATATGGTATCCTAGTATTGCTTTGTAGGCTGAAATTTTGACATATGTTATGTACCAAAACCTTCCTCCATGGCTCCAGAATTTATACCACTTGACCTATCTTTAGATCTTCTTATTTGATATTGAATTGATTTTTATCATTATTTACTACCCACTAGAAATTGAACATAAAAGTAGGTATGGCTTTCAGTTAAAGCTTTTTTCTCCACTCTTGATGATAGCTTGAGCTTAAAGAAATTCATTGAAATATGGTGTCTCCTACTGATGAAAAGATGAGAGAGAGTCACTTGAGATAATTTGATCATATGCAAAATAGAGCGATTAATACATTAGTTAAAAGGAATAACTTGGTTCAAGTTAAGTGAACGAAAAGAGTTGGAGTAAGAGCTAAAATAACGTTGGTAAAGTAGTGAAATTAACATGTTAATTAAGTAGGTTATAGATAATATGATTTTGGAATTTGGATAGGATAAAATGACATAAAAGAATACTTGTGGCCAACCCAATTCATCTATTCAATCCATAGCAAACCCCAAAATTTTGGGGTGAGGGCATTGTTGTTATTGTTGTTATTTTTTTTTTTTTTTTTTTAATATTAATTTTGGAGTCCCTGGATACCTGTACTTGCACCAAAAGAAAAAGAAAAAAAAAAAAAGTCCCCAGAAACTTGTTCAAGGGACTGCTTCCCCCCCTCCTCCCATTACTTTTTGGCGTGTTTATTATTAAATTTTCTTGTTTAAACTTTGATTTTGTATTTTAGCTGGAATTTTCCCATGGAGCATATATTATAAGATTTTCATTCATAATGTTAGCATATAAATTAGAGAGCTGTTCTACTCTTAAATATCCTTGACTCCTGCTAACAAAGATACCAGTTAAGACTTCATGTTTACGCATTGCATGATATAATACCCCACTCTACTTGAAAAACTCTAATATCGCCATAAAATCACATAGAGAGTCACTCCAGCCAATCATTAGCTGCTTCATACACGTTAAAACTAATGGCCCTCTTTTCTTTTTCTTATTCTTCATAGATCCAACTTTCATACCCAATAAGAACTATTTTCTTTTTTCTTTTTGTAACTTTTCTCTTTTTTGTCCAGGCAATAATTGAACTGGACATAACAGCCCAAACCCTCCTAAAAAGGACACTATTCTGTACCTGTGTCTTCCTAGGATAAAAGCACCTTGAAAAGGATTCATAGTTTTGTTAGAAGGGGGCAAATGCCATAAACAAAGAGATTCATACACTAATATGCCTTGAAGGATTTAGTGGATTTAGGGCTTCCTGAAATCTTTCTCTTAGATATAAGTTATCAGTATTAATGCAGCATCTGGAAAAGATTTAATAGCTTGGCAGGCACCATCCAAATCTCTTTCTCATTCAGAATAGCCGCTGATGGCCATTCGATTTCTGGCTTTTATATATGTGTGTGTGTGTGTGTGTGTATATTTCCTTTGGATTCCTTTATTACTGTTTCTGAAATGTATATTTCATCTTAATGATATGATTTTGATGATGTTCCAACTTATAACTAGCTTCCTATAAATTTTCAAAATGTCTTTCCAACTTCTCATTGTTTATGTGCTTTCACTGATTGTTTAAGCTTACCTCACCTGGTAGCTTTATTGCCTCTTTGATTTCGTTTTATAATTTGTTGAGTTTGACTTTATTGCATAAAATTAACATGTTTGTGTGTGTGTGTGTATTTGACTTGAGAAGTTTAGGAATGGTTTAAGTTGCATATGTTTCATTTGAGTCTCACCTGTACACTATATGATGCTTTTTAGTTGCCTCAACATTTTCTCTCTTACTTATCAATTATGTAATTGTATAATATATGACATCTGTTCAAGCACTGTACTGCATAATCTAGAGCCAGTTTTGTGGATTCCTTTTACCTTACAGTTTGTCTTGTATTTTGCGTTTGTTTCAGATAGATAGCCATGTAAAAAGACTTGATGAGGACCTGAACTATTTTGCTGAAGATCTAAAGCAAGGTAGATAACTTCTCTATTATCTTCTATCATGTCTTGTATAATTTTGTAATAGCTCATTAAAAAAACCAACTTAAATAACAGTGCATTCAAAGAAAAGAGAGACTCATTGACTGGTGGGTGGGGAGGTAATCCTCAACCCAGAGGGAGGTATTCCCCCATTCTCAAACCCAAGTCTTAAAGACTAAATTCTCAGTCAATTATCAAAAGCTTCCTTTTACAAGGCTGTAACATGGCTCTCAATACAAGAAAGAGCTAGTTATGATTACATCATCATAACTAAATAACTAATTCCTAAGCACATGTATATGAATTTGTCACATGCTAAAATAATCTTAAGCTAAGCGAATACAACATTTATCCCACTTCTTAATCAATTAAGCACATGTTTAAGTAACTTCTAAATCAATTGCACATACTTCAAATAAATGAGCACATGTTCTAAAAGATAGCTTTGCTTGGAGGTAGGACTTGTCCACATGACTTACCCTTGTGGAATGGCCTTGATTCAGCCACCTCATCAAGGCATACTTGGCCCCATCGTCAAGCTTTTTTAAAATGAAAATCCTTGCTTAAAAAGTACTGCATTAGGACTCCCCCTTTGAAAGAAACATGTCCTCACGTTTAGCATTCAACTCATGAATAGGGTTCACATGATCCTCCATGACCATAACTCTGTTCTTCATCAATGATCAATCTTTCTAATCTTGACTGTGTGTTTAGGACTCGCTTTCTCCTTCTTGGGCAATGGCATAGGTAGAGTCTTGGTTATCATTTTTGTCATGGCCCTTCCATTCTCAAAGTCTCCTCCACCCTTCCTTCCAAAACGTTATACAATTTTGGGCTCCCATCATTCTTTGACATCCCATCAAACAAGAGCTTGGTTTACCACAATTATAGGACTTTGCGCACCCTTCTTGAGCTGTCTCTCACAGAACCCATGCGGCTGGCTTTAGGTTTGGTTGGTGGAGGCGCAAGAACCTTGTCATTGCTTACCCTTCACTCCATCAAGATTGCCTCCTTGTCCATGCTTGTTGAAGAATCACCTTTGGAGTCACTTTGGCACTTCTATACGGGCTTTGAGACACTTGGATTTTTTGGTCTTTCCACCTTGAGTTCATACCTTTTGTTATGATCCTAGTGTCCCACATGGATTAAGTGTAAGTTTAAGCATGTGTTTATAAGCTCTTGGGCACCCTCCCCTTGCAAGCTGGTTTTCAAGGGTGAGTTCTATCCATGGGTTCTTAAGGGTCTGTTTGGATTAAGGGGGGAGTAGAGGGAAATAAAGTAGAGTTGATTGGAAATTAGTATTTGGTATCATAGCCAACCACCACGTCAAGTAATCGGACGTAGCTCAATGAGTATGGGATCAAATGAGTTGCGGCATTATGGTCAAATCCCGGAGGGGGCAACCTAGAGGCTAGATTAAATTAACTGGTAGGTGAGTGGAGCCGCCAAAAAGAGAAAGGGCTACCATCGAGTCAGTGTCAATAGAGTGAGCCGTTGTGGACATCGACTGCAGAGCGTGATAGTATGTTATGATCCTAGTGTCCCACATGGATTAAGTGTAAGCTTAACCATGTTTTATAAGCTCTTAGGCACCCTCTCCTTCTAAGCCGGTTTTCAAGGGTGAGTTCTACCCATGGGTTCTTAACACCTTTCGATAGAAGATCCAAAGGGAATCTCAAAACAGTGAGAGCATTAATGGGTTCATTGCTTTTTGCACAATGACAATCCAAGTGTTGCTCTACACTTTTTGCCAAGCATTGCACCAGCTTTCTCTAGGCAGCAAATTGCCTTCTCAATTGCATAACCTCATTTTTTTGAAGCCAAGATTGATGAGCATCTTCTAGTTCCATGCAAGGAGAGAATTTCTGCATCTTTGTTGGAATTGGCTTAATTCCTTGTCCCTTATTTTAACAAGCCATTGCTTGAATCACATCAACAAGCATTCAAGTTCTTTGAGAATCCACTCATTGATTGGCGGGTGGGGAGGAAATCTTCAACCCCAAGGGAGGTATTTTTCAACCTCAAATCCAAGTCACAAAGAGTAAATTCTGATTCAATGAACATGGCTATTTAACCAACAAAGAGTTAGTTATGATGACATCATCATAACTAAGTAATTCCTTAGCATATGTTAAAATAATCACAACCTAAGCTAATACAACATTTATCCCACATGTCTAAATGAATTAAGCATATCACTAACTTCCTTCTAAATCAACTAAGCACATGCCTAAAATAATTGAGCACATGTTCTAAAAGATGGCCTTGCTTGGAAGTATGACTTGTTCACATGGCTTGCCCTTGTGGAATGCCTTGATTCGGCCACCTCCTCATTGCTTCCCCCCCCTCCGGTTTCCACTTTCCCCATTTGTTGGACAAAGTAATATGTTGAGGAAGTGGTAAAGTTGTTGTTAGAGTTCTTCATCTTAGAAGCTAAGGTACTTTATTAATTGATTATCTATCTTATGTTTGTTTTATTTTCCTTTTTCCATTTTTTTTTTCAGAGGGAAAAATAGCCCCAGATGAACCAGCAATTCTTCCCCCATTACCTATAGTCCCTAAAAGTGATAAGCGGAAGCCTTTCTATGGAACACCTCAACCAAAGAGGCTGGATTACAATAATAGGGAATGGGATCGGGAGCGTGATAGGGATTTTGAGCTCATGCCTCCTCCAGGAAGCCATAAAAAGGAATTTGCTGCCCCCATGGATGTTGAGCAACCTATTGATCCCAATGAACCCACCTACTGCGTCTGTCATCAGGTCCTGACTTCTTGTTTTTAATTTTTTAATTTTCAAATTGAAAGTTTTTAGCATATTGTTTCAGTAAATTATTTTTTTGGATGAACATATTTTATATTTTTCAGTTATGCTTCAACTGCTTTAACTCATTTACTAAAGTGCAATAATTTTCTTGATTTTTTAGGTGTCATTTGGAGATATGATTGCCTGTGACAATGAAAATGTGAGTGTTGTTTTCTCTGCATTATTTATATTTTTCTCTGATTATCTAGTTAATATTATTTTCTTATGACTGGAAACCAGAACCAATAAAAAGCCTCAGTTGTAGCTTACTTGAAAACTTTGCCAAATATGCCTGTGGATTCACTTGGTAATTGGATCTAGTTCCTTTGGGATATCCTACAAAATATGCTATAATTACATGTTTTAGAAACTGAACAACATATGATTAGAACATTGGGTTAACTACTACTAAACCATTTTCCTCTTTAGATTTATCTTGTAATATTATTATTAGCAGCAATATGATATGAAAGAAAATTGGAATATCTGAACACCAACACCTTGTGGTTTGTTTTTCTCTGCGCAAGGTACTTTCTGGAACTTTTTACGTATCCACATAAACAAATTATTGCAAGTAACCACCACTTTTATGTATTTTAAATTTCCTCTCTTGAAAGTATGAACACATATTTCTATCATGATATCCTAAATGAGTTAGGATGGTTTCATTAGATTCTTTTATAATGATATATCAAGCAGACTTAACAGTTTGTAGTTTCTGTATCACTTAATTGTTGTTTTCTAGATTCCTGTATGGATTTGCTAACCTATTATAAAATGACAGTGCCAAGGAGGTGAGTGGTTCCATTACTCATGTGTCGGGCTGACACCTGAGACAAGGTTCAAAGGAAAGTGGTATTGTCCAACCTGCAGAATGTTACCACAATGTCAATGAAGTTGCACAATTGGAGCTGCTTGATGTAATTAATCATTGTTATTTCATTATCACTTTCAGAGGAAAGAAGTGGGTAAAAGTTTGGTGACTGTTATGTGATTAATTGGTTTTGTTACTTAAAAGAGTTGTGATCTACTAAATTCCCACAATATTTTGTTCCATCCCCCGCTCCCCCACTACCGAAAAATTATCTTATAAGATGGTCTCATTAGACCTCTCTCTCAGAATGTATGGGTTCCGCATGCTGTGAGAGAGTGGTCTTGTGAGATACCCTCTCCTCCCCACCCCACCTTGCAAGAAGAAAAATGAAAACCAATAGACAAATGATGAAGTCCCCATAAATCTGTATGCTGGGGTCTAGAACTGTAACTCAAAAGTCGATTGATTTTTGTGGTAAATTTGACTACTTTGAGGGAACTTGGAAAGAAGGGTGGGGGTGGGGGTGGGGGTGGATGAAAGGAAAGATAATTATTTTGATCAAGCCTTGGTTTTTTTTTTTAAAGTAATAAAAATAAAAATAAAAAAGTAAAACCCTGAACTAGCCTCAATCATTTGGTGTTGAGTTTGTTGTCCTCCGTGTGAACGCAAAATAGGAATGTAAATTGCGAAGGCGCGAATTGCTCGCTTATAATATGTCACGTCTTACAAGTATGACCTCTGGGCTCTGAGAGCCTCGTGCCCTTGCCTGAGGTAGAAGAGTAATGGTACAAAGTAGTGAAAATACTAGGTATTTTTTTAGC
This sequence comes from Notholithocarpus densiflorus, assembly GCA_030021035.2. Lineage (NCBI taxonomy): Eukaryota > Viridiplantae > Streptophyta > Magnoliopsida > Fagales > Fagaceae > Notholithocarpus > Notholithocarpus densiflorus. The sequence goes on along the minus strand of JARYZH020000009.1, from coordinate 7,095,751 downwards.
CCGTAGGAAACTAAATATGATAGTTGTGCTAAGATAGGGCATGTTAATATATAATTATATTAAGAGGAAAGAATGAAATTATATCATATCATATATTATAGATTATCAAAAAAAAAAAATTATATATTATATAATAAAAATGAATTACAATAGGCTTACTAACAAAAAAAAATTAACAAAGGAATAAAAAGTAATTAGAATTGGTGTAATTAGAATTGCCAAGAGTTTTGAAGTTTAATTGACACCTTTAAGTATTTCTAACAGAAATATCCATAGTTCAAATTCTTCCACCTCTAATTATTAATGTAAAAAAAATGCAATTACAACTAAAAATCTTGGAGTATGAGATTTTCTTTAATATATATTTTTTCCTTCGACTTTCAAGTTTACATTTAAAAACTAATTAGACGCTTCAATTCAATCACAACCTGAAAAGAGCTTGATTGTCAAATCAAATTGAATATAAGGAATAATTAAATAGCTTTTTTTTTTAATTATAAGGAATAATTAAATAGCTTTTTTTTTTTGCTTGGTGTTATTGTTGGATCAGCAATAAGTATGATTTTATTATCACGTTATAACAATAACAAGTGAGTTTAGTCAAGTCTCTTTTAAAAGTTATAACAATAACAAATTTGATATTGTATTTTCTTTTCCTACAAAATGTTACAAGTTAACATCTTATTTTTCAATTTTATTAGAATTATGGTGCAAACTTTGATTTAGTGGAAAGCAATATTTTTCTGGTCCAGTTTGTGTGATTGCCAAAGAGAGATTTAATAAAGAAAATGGTTATAAGAACTTTGTCATTGAGAGTGTTAGCATAGACTTGGATAATAATAAATGGACATATACTTTGAAAACACCTGGTAGTGTCAATCAGTTAAACTATAAGGCGGCGGCAATATGAGCCATCCTTTTTGCTTATGATCTTGGTCTCTCTTCCTTTATTCTTGAGGGAGATTTCATTATTTCCATGGTGGTTATTAATGCTCTCAAAAGTGAAGAGGAGTCATTGGCATCCTTCGGACATCTCCTTGCAATAGTGCAGCCTACCATAGCGGCTTTCAATCGTATTTCTTTTTTTATACTCGTAGAGTAGGTAATACTGTACCTCACAACCTAACTAAACATGCTAGACATGTTAGAAATTTATCGGTGTGGATGGAGTATGTTCCCTCCCACCTACATGATATTCTTGCAACTGATTATGGCTAACTTTTCTTTCAATAAAACTTCGAGGTCTTTCTTCTTCTTATTTTTTTTAAAAAAAAAAAATTAAACTACAAGGCTCTTGACAAACGATAATATAATTTCATTATGATTTTAGCTATAACCCTACCAGTCAAGAGATTTTACATATTTGTCAACACAATTTAAAGACGAATAGTAAAGAAAAGTAACTTTGCATTGCATGGATTATACTGTTGGTAAATTCAAATTCTCAAGATGCTTGTGAAATTAATAAAATGTTATGTTATGGTTAAGATTTTAGTTTTATTAATACAAAATACATATGATACTATATTTTTTAAGAGATGTGCTACGTCCACAATATTTTCACAACAAATTAGAGGTGGTTAGTTGTTATTGGTTCAAATTTGAACTTATCACTAAAATTACTTTTTTACCCCACCATTAACAACCCATAACAACCTATCACATAGGATTTGTTGTGAAAATGTTGTAGACATAGCATTTTCCATTTTTTAAAGGTTAAAAATAACTCTGTTTGTTTCGATATTAAAAATTGTTTAAAAAATATACATTTTTCAAGCCAAAGAAAATATACATTTTTCAAAAAGTATTTTTGGAAAATTATCTCATATTCCTATGCCTGGTAATATTTTTTTGAAAACTATATCATTTTTCTATGTTTGGTGACGACCTTAAAAATGAGGTTGAGTTGTTTTCAATAGTTTCCACATTGTTCCTATATAAAAAAAAATAGTTTCCATATTGCCTCTTAGCTTCCTTTATTTAGCATGGCATGTGATAGAGTTGTTTTCCAAAATTTTAGTGAAAAACAATCTCTAAAAATAAATTATATGTTTAATAAGATTTTCCATTGAGCAATGATAGTTTTTATTTGACATTTTTTTTGATACTATCAAATACAGGAAAACATAAAATAAAAAAAATTTCTTCATAATAGGTTTTTTTTTTTTTTTCAAAACATACAGATTTACAATTTCTAAAATGCATTATATTAACTTTTCCAATTAAATTCAAACACATAACTGCGTTGAATTTAATTTTTTTGAGTTTGACTGGCCAATTGAACTAGGTGTTAAAATTAATTGAAAAACCTAATGCACTATATCAAAATTTGTCCCTTTTCAAAATAAGTAATTATCACTAAGAGTTGTGTAAGTCGTATTATATTTTATTCTCATTTATTCAAAAAAAAAAAACTAGAATTTGAATTTTTCCTTCCTGTTATATAATTTTAAATAATATAATACAAAATTATATAAATATATTAATTAAATTACATTTTAATTTCTAATTTTTTTCTCAAAAAAATAAATACATTTTAATTTTTCTTTATATGGTAATGGTCTAATCTTTATGTAGTCAACATGGAAAGACTGAAAGGTGGTCTAATAAAAAAAACCATATGGGAATTCGTTTACAGAGCTTTACTGGATGTCTAGAAAGAAGAGTAGAACTAGAACCCTTAATTTATAGGGCCATGGCCCATGGCCCAACGAGAAGGGGAATTGATGGTCAATTTGCTCTTTGACTTTTGAGTTTCATAATCGTTCAAATTGTGTCCGTCAAATTTGCGGAGAATTTAAATACTAAGAGCGGGAAACGAAATTTTTAGCGCGAGACATTACGAGATAAATTTGTAGCCAAATGACCCAACTACCCTCAACCGTCCTTTAACGTCAAGGCCCAAGATGAGATAAATGTTCTCTTTTATTATTTCCTCGTTTTATTGGTCCATGATTAATTTTGAATTACCATAAGAATGGCACCAATTTTCCTTTGTATATCGTCTTTTTTTAAAAATAATAATGACCGCTGTTTCTCAAAAATAAAAAATAAATAATGACTAGCTTGTTATCTATGTATAGGCATGGATGTATTTAAAAATAAATACATTTTTTATCATAAAATTATAAATAATTAATCAAATTATTAGAAAAAAAAAAAAAAACTTAATTATATGTATGTTATAATTCCTGCCTAGGTTTAATACTGCTTATAATCATTTTTATTCTAATTTTTAATAAGATAGAACGTGCAGTAATTTTTGTTGAGTAAATATATAATTGTTTTATTTTATTTTTTTTATAGTTAATTAATATTGGACTTGACTCTTAGTAGTTAGTATTTTGTATTCATTAATTCACTTGGCACAAAGATTTGAATAATTAAGTGGACACATGACACAAAATTAGCCCACAATTGAAATCTAATTTGGAATTTAATTGAATTTTCCCTCACGTTTTGAATATACTAGTGTATAACTCGTGCATGTACAATTAAAAACAATCACAATTACACATATATATGAGTTCAAATTATACTTAATCTAAGAGTTACATTTTTTTAAAGCCATAGATATATACATGAGTTTTACTCTCTTTTTTATATATTATATATACACATTAGTTTACTCTTTCTTTCGTTTTTCTTTTTTTATGTTTATTGGGTTTTTGATGGTTTATTTATATTAGACTATTCATCTTTTGCACAATATTAACTCACCTAGAACAAAAAAATTTAAAAGAAATTGATAAGAAACGTGACATAAGATTAGACAACAATTAGAATCCAATTTTAAATATAATTGGATTATCTCTCAGCTTAAAATTGAGAGAAAATCCAATTAGATTCTATAATTAGAGTCTAAATTTGTGTCACTTATTCCATCTTTTTTTTTTTTAATGTCAAGTGAGTTATTTAGTGCAAAAGACAAGGAGATGGAACATCAAAAACCCAATCATTCATCTAATTTATACTTCTATACCATTCTTAAAGTTCCCATAATTCAAAGAACCATAATAAGCAAGTTTGATCTTTTTATCATCTAAATAAGTAAATATTATGTTTTGGGAACTTTTTCAATGGCATAGATTTGTCTTTCTCAGGCAAAACATAATATTAATATTTTTTTATGACATTAGTTTCTTTGATTAACTTACAATTATTTTATTTGCAATTTTGCAGTTTTGTCCTCATTTAGATATTTTCTATTTTGCATGTAGTAGCGGATGCAAGACAATTGTTAGTGTGCCTGTTTGTAAGTATCCAAAGGTTTGCTTCAAAATTCATCTGTTTATTTTTTTTTTAAAGAAAATTACTTATCATGTCTCCATTTTCTTTAGCAAATTTATATTTGTACTATAAACTGTTCACTCAATATAAATATCTATTAATCTTTTAATTTTGCTCTAAAAAAAACTATCATGCTATTTAAATTTTATATCACTCACGTTTTAATGATTTAACTCTTAATTTATTGACATCTTTTTGTCGGTTCTTCATATACATGGCCAACTCGATTTGAATGAACAAGACATAAATGCATAAGTATCTTCCCCTAGATCAATTATAATTTCTCAAATTCTTTGTGTATTCATGTATGTTTGCGAATCACCTCTCTAAAAAAAATTTATTTCTTTCGATTTCTCTTTGAATTTAAATTCTGAATTTTCTTTTTCCTTTTGGGATTATTTCCTTGGATTGTATTTGGACAAAGTTTGGCTCTAACAACTAATAGAAAGATGATATTTGGCATTGTCATGTGCACACATGACTGACTTAATCCAACCAACCAAGTGAGTCATGTGCATTGCACATGAAGGGACTCATGTTATCTTCCTATTGGTAGTTAGAGCCCAATTCCAAAATTATATTTGGAGTCAAAGCCTTTTCATTGTATTTTGGATCGGGTTATCTTGAAAATGAACTTCAAAATTTTACATAGGTATTGATGTATTAGCAGTTTAAGAGCATCTCCAATAGATGCTCTATCTCTATTTTTTCTCCAAAAAAGCTTATTGTTCACACTCCAATAGCCGGTCTAAACACAAAACTTTTCCAATTTTTTTTTTAAGTTGCTACAGTAGTTCTCTTAATCTAGAGGACACTATAACAACTCCAAACCATTATTTTATCTTAAAAAAAATACCCAGCTGAATAAAAAAAATATTCTTTCTCTTTCCTCCTCTCTTCTTTGTTCATCTGTCTCTCTCTCAAACGGTAACATAATCAAAACACAAACACAATAACAGATCAAGAACAGGGAAAAAGACAAATTTAATTAGAACAACAAATCTAAAATCAAAACAAAAACAACAAATCAAGAACATGAAAGCCTATCTAAGCTCCATTGTAACAACAAAGTGAATCAGAACAAGAAAAGAAGGAAGAAAAAAAAAAAAGAAGAAGAAGAAGAAGAAGAAGAAGAAGATAGACAAAGGCCAATCTCTCTGTCGGTTGTGTGTGTGAGTGAAGTGAGATGAAGAAGAAAGAAAATAAAAAACAAAAATGCGAACATAAAGGAGAAGTCAAAAGATCATGGTCAGCTGTGTGTGTGAAGTGAGTCAAAGAGGAACGAAAATAAAAACAAAAAGGTAAGCACAGAAGAAGAGGAGAAAGAGAGAGGGAGGTTCTGGAATCAAGTGGAAAGTAGAGATAAAAAAGGAGAGGATGGAGATATATGGGTATACGTGTGTGGTGGAGAAAAAACAAGAGAAAAAAAAAGTAAAAAAAAAGGAAACGTATGGATGAAAGAAAGGAAAAGAATAAGAAATGACCATTTAGAAATAATACCACAATATTTTCACAATAAATTTTAAGTAATTAGCTAATATTGGCGAGTAAAAAAATAATTTCAGCAGTGGGTTCAAATTAGAACTAGTAACAACTTTCCACATAAGATTTTGATGTGATTCTTGTGAAAGTATTTCGAAAAATGTTGTGAATATAACACTTTTCATTGAAAAATATAATTGTTGGGAATGAATATAGAAAGAATAAATGATGATAAAAAAAGAATAAAGAATGAATAAAGAAATAATATTTAAATGAGATAGAGAATGAGATAGAAAATCTGTTGGAAAGTGTATTTGAAAAAATGGGTAGCTAAAAGGTAAAAATCACTGTTCATTCTCCAAACAGTACAAAAATTTGGAGAATCTGCTAGAGATGCTCTGATAGGGTTTGTGCTGTTTTGAATGAGAGTGAGTGCACATAATTTCAGGTTGAGCATTCATAACTATTATCTTTTGGAATCCTATGTGCAAGGACAGATCTATTACTTGGTCAAGAGGAAACAAGCCCCCCCACTTTTTTAAAAAAATAATCTTTTTTATATATATATATATATATATATATTTGAAAGTAATATGCAAAAAAAAAAAAAAAAATATTATAATCCCCCCAAATTGAAAACTAATCATTCCAAATTGAAAGCTAACTCAATGAATCTAAAATATATAACAGTTATTTGATTTATATGTGTTTTGTATTAAAACTTAGGATTTTGGGTTCAATAAATTGAAAACTAACCCTTTCAAATTGAAAATTGACCTAGAGAATCTAAAAAATAAAATGGTCACTTGGCCTATATATGTTTAATATTACAGTTCACTTAATTGATGTTTGAGACTTATAAAGTTAAAAATTTGGGAATTTAAACTTTTTTTTGTCTATGTGGTTTTTTTTTTCATATATTGGACATACAATGATCTCAAAAAAAAATATATATAAATATATATATATTTATTTATATAAACTTCAACATTCGTGGTTGATAGTTTTTTTTTTTTTTTTTTTTTTTTTTTTTTGAGAAACAAAAAGTGTGGTTGATAGTTGATACAATTTACTTTGTAGAATGGTTTTATTGCAATAATGAAAAAAACATTCCAATCATAAATAATGTCAAAAGTCAAAACTAGGTTTTGTAGCAAAAAAAAAAAAAAAAAAAAATTATAATGGATTTTTTTGATGTTGTTCATTAAAAGGAAAATTATTGCAATATTTAGTACAAAATCAATTATAGATTGAAAGACTATTGAGTTACATTTTGATAGATCACAAATGATTGAGTATAAATGTAATAAAAAAAAATTATTTTTATAAATTTTCTTTTATTTATAATTTGTTAATATTAAATAAATGCTAGTTTTATTTTTCACATATTAATTTATTTTTTTAATATTTTTAATTTTTGAAAGGTCAGTTTCTTTTCATGCTTCCCTCCCTCTCCCCAAAGAAACAATCCTAGTTTCATCTTTGCCTATGTGTGTGCTCCAACGTGTTATCTGTGAATTAATGTTCCTAAAAAAAACATATAAGGAATCCAACACATTAACAAGAGATGTCAAGCACTAATTAAGGGAATCTTAATATAAAAAAATTAAATGATTAATGCAATGATAAGGAAATATTTTATTTTAAAAAAAATTATGTAAATATTTTCAAATTAAACTCATTATGAAAAGCCAACTAAGTAAATTGAGTCAAATATGAAAAGTAAATCGCATATAGTTAAAATATGGCGAGGTCAATCAATTAATTAAATCAAATCAAATATAATATAATAAAGGATGGAAAGCTACCCCATGAAAGCAAATAGAATCCCTTTAATGACACAACAAAACTCACAATATTTTCAAACTAATATGACACCTCACATATGGGCCGTTAAAAAATTAAATTGCAAACTGAGGTGGCCCACATGTGAGGTAGTAGACTAATTTGAAAATGTTGTAAAATTTAGTTGTTCCCATATCTTTATTGAAGCAAATAATAGCAAACATAGAAATAATCAACTAATCTTAATTAACCTAATCCTACATATTCATGAGTCAAATAAAATCACAATTCATATAAGAATCATCAAATTTAGCAAACTTGTTATTTCATCTATATCTATATCTATATATTACTAAAAGCTGAAACATGGTCAAGGGTTCAAGTCTCCAGAAGAGAGCTTCACACACATATATAGTTATATACTTAGATTAGGTTAGAGTAGAAATTCTATTTTGTATTAAAAAAAAAAAAAAAACTGAAGCGTGGCATTTATTGCTGCTGAGCTCCTGTTGCGCCACCTCATCGCTACGTCATTTGCCACATAATTATTATTTATTCCTTTTTTTTACCAAAAAAAAAATATATATATAAATAGATTATTGACTTTACATATTCATCTTTGTTGGTTTTAACATCTATATATATTTCTTTTTTATTTCCAATTTTCCTAGATATATATTTTTTTACATTCACTTATTTTTTAAATATTTACACTTTGTTCAAGCTTTCTTCTTCCCTTACCTTTTCATCTCCCCACTACCCTCTACTTTAATATTGCTATTCATCTTTCCCTTCATCTTCCTTTATTTGTCTCTTCTTATCCCTTCCCTCTTACTATAAATTTGTCACTTTTTTCCATTCTTTGCATAATTTTCTCTCACAAAAAGGTTCTCTCTCTCTCTCTCAATGTTTTGGTGGATTTTAATTTTTTATTGCATCTCCGCTTTAGGTTGATAAATTTTTGTGTTTTTAAGAACTCTAATTTAGGTTGATACGATTTAGTTTTCTGTTTTAAGTTATTATTATTATTATTTTGCTCTTTGGTTGTTAAATTTTATCCGATTACATTTAAAAAATTGAAGATAGTAGATAAAAATAAAATAGTATTCCATTTCATAACATAATTTGGATAATTTAGTGTTTATTGTTATATCTTTTAATTTTTCTTATTTTTTTTCTTCTCTTCTATTTTACTCAATATTGAAATTCAACCACACCCTCCTTATCATTAAATTATTTATATTTTCTCTCTCTTTTTGTTTTTTCTTCTCTTCTATTTTACTCAATATTGAAATTCAACCACATCCTCCTCATCATTAAATTATTTATATTTTCTCTCTCTTTTTGTTTTAAAAAATAAAAAATGTAATATTTTACTTAAATTCAAATAAAAGAAAATTGTGCTCATCAAATTGTACTCATTTTTTTTAACATTTACACTTTCTCCAACCTTTCTCCTTCTCTTTACCTTTTCATCTCCCCAAACATTCTACCTTGATATCACTCTTCCTCTTTCCTTTTATCTTCCTTTATTTTGTTTCTTTTTATTATCATCCTCTTAGTATAAATTTGTCATTCACTCTTCCATTATTTACATAATTTTCTCTTAAAAAAAGTGGTTATTTCCCACTCTTTCTCCCTCAATTTTTTGGTGGATTTTTATTTTTATTTTTCTTGCATCTCTATTTTAGCTTGATAAAGTTTTGTATTTTTTAGAACTCTATTTTGGTTGATGGGATTTAGTTTTGTGTTTTAAGTTTATTTTTTATTTTTTATGACTTTAATTGTTAAATATTATCATATTGCAATATAAATAATTAAAAATAGTATATAAGAATGTACTATTATTATATTACATAGAATTATTTGGATAAGTTAGTGTTTATTGTTATGTTTTTTTTTTTTTTTTAATTTTTTTCTCATATCATTTTATTTAACATTTAAATTCAGCCACATCCCCCATATATATCATTAAATTATTTATATTTCCACTCATTTTTTATTTTAAAATTTTTAAAATATAATATTTTGCCTAAATTAAATAAATAAAATTGTCCACATAAAGTGGAGTAATGCTAGGGAAACACTCATTCTCACACCCAATGCATCAAAGGAAGAATGAAATACAAAACTAATCAAGTTAAAAACACTAAATTAAAAAAAAAAAAAACTAATAATGCATATTTAATGTCATAGAGTCATCATCAAATTTTAGAAAATGATAGATTGCCAATGGAGAGAGAGAGAGAGAGATGGTATAGAAAAAAACCAATACAAAGTAATAAAAAGTAGATAAAGAAAAAAAAAACTAAACGTCAATTAGTAATCGTTGATTGGAAAACAAAGAGGTTGTAAGGAGAAGTAAAAAATAAAATAGAGATTACCGTGTGGAGAATATTAAAAACTTTACAGTGTAGTAACATAAACCGTTAAATTCACTTAAAAAATTAAATCAACAATCAACAATTAAATACAATCATAGTACTAAATTTAAATTTAAAACTAATCAAACTCTAACTATGGAAACCATATTAATCATAACTAAAAAAGATATGTTCTCTAATAGTAGTAGAAAATTACATAAGAAATAAAGTTAAAAAATTAAAAATCTATTTTTTGACATTTCATTTAACCTTATTTATAATATATATATATATATATTTATATATATAATTTTCATACACTATTACTTTCGAAAATCTAATGAATAATGCTACCTCTCATTTATCGTCTTTGTTATGCAAATCATCAGTTAGTAAATATATGATAATGGTAAAAAGCGTTACAAATGAGATTACTAAAAAAATATATAAAATTAATTAGCCACTATCATTATGGAGTAGTAGTCTATAATTTTACACATCCAAAAAAGTGGAATATATAGAGTTTTCTTAAAGGTATGTGTAAAGATTCACTATATATATATGTGTGTGTATAAAGGTAAAAAAAAAGGTATATTTAAGGTTTTTATAACTTAAAAACTAATGAAAACCAATGGTTAATAACTAAAATTATAGTATTAATAAAATATTTAATCAGACCATCCTAAAAAAATTATTACACGCAACGTGCTGGTATGCGACTAATTAAAATAAAATTTGGCTCAATTTTTATATGGACAAAGAAGGGTATCTAAACCTCTTCGAATACCTGACTATTCTCTTAGGTGTATGCAGTTCTCCCATCCCACACACACAGGTAATTACAAGGAGAAATCTCTTGGGGGTGGCTTCAAGATATTTCGAACTCAAAATCTTATGAATATTATGAGGCCTTAAGAGCCACTAAACAAACCCCTTGGGGCTAAATTTGGCTCATTTTTAGATTGGAATGCATATGTAAGCTGTTAGTATGCATTTGCATGTTTGGGCATATATATGTATCAATTTCCAGAATTTCTTTCCCAAATTCTCTTTATTTGACTCAATACCGAATCATTTATTTGATATTTCATAGATACATGTGTGGGAGTTACAAACCTGGAAAAGTTTTTTTTTTTTTTTTTAGTGATTTGAGATTTAAAACCTCATGGGCAATGCAGACCCCCCCCCCCCTTCTTGTTAAGGTAGTTACACAAATGGAGTTGTCATTTAATTAATTATAAGGAAAATTAAGAAGACCTCCAGATGAACATCTTTTTTATTGATAAAAAGAATGCACAGGACTTGAATAATTACAAGACTTTGGTTCTAAGTACAATATATGAAAAGAAATATTACAAGACTTAATATCCTAGTTACAATCTAATAAAAATAAATAGATAATTACTTGTTACAACCTAAGGAAAGTAAATAGAAAGTTTCAAGGTAAAAAACCTAATCAACATTCCATAGACTAGGATCAAGGCTAAATTACCAAGTGGAAAGATGTTAAACACCCACCTCACCCAACCTAAGTTTGTCTCCTAGGATATACCAGCCAACATAAAAAATACATTATTCCAATGCAAAAAAAAAAAAAAAAAAAAAAAATTATGGCAGTATGTAGGCAACGTAGTTACTCCAATCTAAAATAGGCATATATCACTTTTATGAATCTAAATTTAGTTAAATTTAAGTCCATTTGAAGCCATGGAAGTCTACTTTTCAATGAGACAACACTCACTAAACTATTTATCAAAATTCAAAAGATACGAGGATATGAATAATCAAAGGTCATTTTCCAATAAAATCTTTTGAATATTTTGAAACACTTTTGAAGTTGTAATTACTTCTGAACAACCAAAAATGCCACAATTACCAGTGAGAGACATTTTTGAAGCTCATCATTGGGGTAGTTAATCTAAGTCATTAGTTGATATACAATGATGTGTCTACATCCTAATTCCAACATATCTACATACTATACATTCACCATGGTCATCATATTATCATGGTCTAATTCCTAATCATGCAAAACATACAATAAAACAATTATGCATATTACCTACTAGCAAGATAGGTTAACCATGAGGGAGGGTACTTAACTTGCTTGAAGGGTTCTTGAACTTTATAAAATGAGGTGTCTATACTATTATTAGAGATTTTTAGTAAATTGTGCTGATCATATGAGGTTGAAGTTTGTGCTTAGCCTATCGTATTTGGGTGTGTGTGGTTGTTTCACCTGTTTGTGGTGGTGGCATGGTTGTACAATGGGGGGTTTGGATCGAATAGCTTGGTATTTGTTTAGTTGAGGCTTTTGTGTGGTTATGAATTTATGGTGGTTGGGGTTTTGGTTGAAGTCAAGAAGTAATGATTGAAGCTTCTTTTGGTTGTAATTGGGCTATGGTGGCATTTGAAGAGAAAGAGGAGAAACTTTTAAATGGTTTTTTAATATTTAAAGGATTTTTTAATACTTGTAGTATTATGTGCAGTGTAGGTCAGGTGATATATTATCTCCACTCAACGAACCAATGTAATGGCAACAAAGGGTTAATTTGAGCATTTCCCATAGTTCAAGGGATTTTAATTTCAAATTAGAAGCATAAGGGTTAGTTTAATTTTGATTCAAAGTCCAAGATTTATTTATTTTTTTTCCTTCGAAAATGTGAATATTAACAAATTTCAATATATCACAACAAGAAAATTTATGCTAATTGCTTAGTGCATCAACAAATTACCTTAAAAACGTCACTAAAGCGTTTGCCCTTTGCCCTCTTGCTTTTCAGCGGTGTTTTAAGAATGTCGCCAAATGTATTTTCCTACATAAAAACTGAAAATATCATATTATTTAGTGGCGTTTTTGAAAACGTCACTAAAGGTTTTTGAATGCCGTTAAAGAGTTATATATGGCAACGTTTTTAAAAACGTCACAACAGACCTATTGCAATGGTGCTATAGCGACATTTTTTACCGTCGCTATAAAAAACATCGTGATAGATCATTTGTGTCTACATTGACGTTGTTTTGGTTATTTGCAACGTTTTACAAATGCCGCCTAAACCCAGCTTTTTTGTAGTGATTTTATCTAATGATATCTTTACAAGGTCTTTCAAGACACAATTTTTTTAAAGAATGAATATTAATAATATTAAACTTAGGTACAAACATTTAAGATGTATCTTATTATTATTATTATTATTCTTATATGCTCTCGTGTGTTTGTAGGAGTTACAATTAAGATTTATCTTAACCTATAAAAAAAAATTAAAGATTTAAGGGGCGTACTATGCTTGCAGAAAACATTTTATTAGATACAAACTCATGTCATGTACACATGTTGCCAAGTATTTCATAATTTTTTTTTTTTTTTTTGAAGGAAGTATTTCATAATTTGACCAAGAAGATAATCAAATTACAAATGCATAATCTTTAATAAAGATTATCAAACCAACAATATGATGCAATAATCTTTTTTTTTTATTCTCCCTTGTAACTAAACCAGTACGTGAATAGATTAAGTCGAATCAAACATTAGAGCATCAACATTGGATGTTCTAAAAAAATGCTACTTTAACACACCAATAAATTATTTTATCTATTTTAGCATAATATTTGAAAATATACCCTACATTTATCTTCTATTCTTCCATACAACACATTAAAATAATACATATAACACATTATAATAATATTATCTCAACACACAACTCAACCCAAAGCAAAGAAGAAATTATTAAAAAAAACAAAAAAAGAAAGAGCCATTAAGAGGAGAGAGAAGGGGAAGAGAAATTATATATATAAGAATAACATGAGCTAGCAAAGTGCACTGTAACTCCATGCCAATTTTTTTTTTCTTCAGTTTAGCACATCCAATGGAGCATGCTTTTTGGTATATTTGGTATGCTAAAATGCTAAATTTTAGTGACAAGCATCCTAAAAGCATCAGCTGTGCCATCCTAATTGCCATTTTAATACACCAAAACTCACTTTATCTTATTTACCACACCATTTTACAATACATCTCGCATCAGATATTCTATTTTAACATTACAACACATTAAAATAATATAAACGTCTAATAAAAAATTATTTAATTTCTCCAAACCCAAAACTTCTTTCCCCATTCTCTACACTGAGGTCTGAACCAAAAACTCATTCACCACCATCACAACGGTAAACACACCACCACGGATCATCCCAAAAAAAAACCCATAACCACAAAAGAAAAAAAAAACCACAACAGCCCAAAAAATCATCCCCACAAAAAGTCCTCCGACCAAAAAATCATCACCATAAAAAACAAAACCACAACAGCCCAAAAATTCATCACCACAACATCTCTCTCTCTTAAAAAGTCCTCCATTTCCAAACTTTGTAAACCCATTTCAGCATAGAATTTCTTCTTTTGGGCGATATCAACGATGTTGGACAAGAGGTGGCTGGACGAGATGGCCTCTGGCCGATGTCAGCGGCTAGGCAAGAGGAGTTTGGGCAATATCAGCGGCGGCATTTGAGAGTGAGAAGGATGTCATAGGCTAACCTATCCATTGGAACTCAGGCTAACCCACCCAAACCCACCTACCGCCGATCCATTCATCGGAACCCACAATAGAACCCACCCATCAAATCACAACACCAAAAAAAAAAAAAAACACCACAAGAGAGAGATTGGTAGCACAATGAGGCATTGGCTTGGTGAGGCTGAGAGAAAGAGAGGAAAAGCAGTGAAACTTCACTAAGCATTAGAGAAACCAACCAAGAATGTTAAGATTGGGTCAAATACTACTGGATCTAATGAAGTTTCCAAGGTACCAGCCAAGAACCAGCCTATTTTGTCAAAGGGTGAAACCTTGTGGTTGAAGAGATAGAAGATCAAGACTTTTTGGTTCGAGAGTTAGAAGATCAAGACTTGTTGGTAGAAGCGTTCAAAGATCAAGATTTGCTCGTTAAAGAGTTAGAAGATCATGATGTGGGGCAGCCTATTTTTGATAATTACATTGAAAAATAGATTGGTGAAGAAGGGAAAGAAATGAGTGATTGCATGAAATATGTGGTTGAACTTGTTTATGATTAGTCTATGGAAGAAAAAGATGTGATTGTTGAGGGGAAAAATGATTTATCATTAGGAACAAAGGCCTTGCAAGTTCCAAAGCAAGAAATGGAGAAAGACAAACAACACAAAGGTAAAATTTTTCCAATTAATTTCTGCATTGAAGGAAGAATTTGTGACTTGTTGATTGAGAAAGGTAGTTATGAGAATATGGAGTCGCAAGAGATTTTGAACAAGCAAGATATGAAGCATCAACATAAACTGTCTTGCTTACGTAAAGGAGATGAAATTAGAGTTTCAAGAGGTTGTTATTCCATTCTTTGTGATGAAGTAGACATACGATCATGTAACTATAGACAAGCCATCTTGGGAGGAAGGTGCAGCACATATGGTTTGCACAAGATAGTGCTTCACTACTCATTTCAACCAAAGAAGGGGAAAGCAAGTCCCAAACCAGTGGCCAAGATGAAGAAGACTTTAAAATTGGAGGGTCAACCAAACTTGAGGACAAGTTTGCTTTCAAGAAAGGGAGTCCTCCTAATGCAAATGCATCTACATTGGAGTTTCAGTTGTGTGGGACTTCACTGTACAGAGGCAGCAACATTTGGTGTGCTACCAACAACAACAAACTCATTATACAAGGGAACTGCATCATCCTAGAAGGCTAGAAATTCATACAAATCTTGTGGCAACCTAGAGCACTTGAGGTCAAGTGCTTCTTAAGAGTGAGAGTCCTGATGCAGGGCAATTTCAAGTAGGGGTGTCAATTCGGGTTAGCGTGTCGGGTTTGTATCGTATTGAGGTAAGGGTATTCGACTAAATGGCTCAACCTGAACCCGACCCATTTAATAATCGTGTCGTGATCCTTCAACCCTAACCCAACATGTTAATAAGGCGGGTTGACCTGACCCAACCTACTTGACACTTTTAATAAACAGGTCATATTGGATTGACACAAATGTAACACAACCCATTTTAACCTGCATAATATTAAATATAACACTCATCTAGAAATAATTTTTTTTACATCCCAAAAGTAGTGCATACACTTCAAGTCTTCAACGCATATTAAAAATAATATAGTTCAACAAAAATATAGCATCCATATAGAAATATGTTCTTTACACTCTAAAAGAAGTGCATACATTTTAACTCAAATTCAAAATAACATAGTTCAACAAAAATAAAATATCCTCAAAACTCGCCAAATGCTAAGTATCAATATTGAAAGAGTTGGAGCAAATAGTAAACTAATCCTAACTATGACTACAATTATCATCCATAGATTCTTTGTTGATGTCTAAATTCATAACATCTCCCACAAGCTCATCCAATTTCATTTGTGCAAGTTCTATGCCAAAAAAATATTTATAGATTTATAAGAAGGTTTAGGGTTTGTAGGGTTTAGAGATCTAGGGTTTGTAAAGTTTCAATTTCCAATTATATCCCTTGTAAATTTTTGTAATTACTCACTTTTCTTTTTAAATTTAAAATATAGGTTGGATATAAAAGGTATTTGACAAATTTAAAATAAAATGAATATTTATTTGTTATACGAGTTAAATGGGTTGTGTTATATGGGTTATTTCGGGTTGACACAAATAAATTGGCGTGTCAAACGTGTCTATTGTAGGTTACGCGGGTTGACCCATCTATGACATGTTTCTTATCGTGTCACTTTCGGGTTGACCCTTTTATGACCCAAACCCGCAAAGGCCCAACCTTAACCCACAAAAACTCGTGTTGGGTTCGTGTCGTGTTCGTGGGTTGAGTTGAACATTGACACCCCTAATTTCAAGTAGCTATATCCTAATCCTCTTATAATTAATTAATTAGTTAGTTAGATGATTTCTTAAGTATTAACCGATAGGATTTAGACACTTGTCAATCATCTAGAGGCTGCCAATGCCAAACAACTAGTATAAGTAGTAGAATGTAAGCTCTTTGTAAATCAGGTTTTGGTAATTGAATAAATTGTTAGCATTTGTGTGCTATTTGGAACTGTGTGTTCTTGCAGAGATAATTATCCACCTTCTAAGCAACTCAGCATTTCATTGTTTCTAAACCATACACAAACAGCCCATCACATTCCCTACATCAGAGTGGGAGAAGAAAAAAATGGAAGAGATCGTTTTTTGAGAAGAAGAGAGGAAGATATTTGACAAAGGGGTGAGAGAGGAGAGAGAAAAGGGAATAAAAAAATAATAAAAATTTTACAATTCTTGTTTGTACGCTTCCAAATTTGAGATTATACTGTTCATCTATGCCAAATGTTTTGGCATATAGAATATCTCATGTGAGATGTTTTTAGTTTTTGGCATTTGGCACACCTGATGCTAGTACTCTAAAAGGAAGCAAAACTAGGCAAAATGATACAATAATAATTGGACTTGAGAAAAGCCAAAACCACCTCCCCTTAAAAAAAATAACAAAAACAAAAAGCATGCATTCCATCTAGTGCTCCATATTTCGAGCTATTGAAATCATTAACTTTTTTTTTTTAATTACAAATTTCAAGTCATTGAACTTTGTTGTAAACACCAAAAAGTGACAATTGAGTTATATGACTCTCTACAATTATATTATTGATTTAATTGGTAATGATTACCGCACAACTACTATTGCACACTACGCATATTGCCACATTATTTGAAATAGTGTTTTAGTTAAAATTATGTTTCACCATTTTACAATTTTAATTGAAATCTTCATGATTTCAAAGAACATGCGTTGAGACTTGAGAGTGCAATAACGAATTTGTGACAAAAATTTCTCTAACAATTATATGACTTGTTTTAATAATTTAATGAGTGAGATTTGCTTACTTTAATGGACTGTATAGATTCCTTATTTCCTTACATGCAGAGATATATGTAAAGATGGAAATTAATTGAATAATTGATATACGATTATTATGGAATTAATTGAATTTTAATCCAAATAGGAACAAGAACAACTCCCCTTCTTTCTGCAAAAATTGAGATATTAATATTATTGGTAATGGTATTGGTAGGTAAGCAGTAAAAAAAGAAGAGAAAATTTCGTGTCTCAAAAAAAAAGAAGAAAAGAAAGTAAACGTGAACGAGGGTATTATCGTCCAACAAAATAGTTAATCAGTAAGGAGGGATAGCGGTGGGAATTGTAAGAAAGATTTTGAAATTGAAGGGTATTTACAAACTACAAAAACATATTACATTACATTTTGAATACAATCTCTACTGTCTGTGTCTGTGTCTACTCTTCAAAAAAAGGAAACCTAAATAAGACAGCCCAAAACAGAGAGCACTGTATCACAAATCCCACAAATACAATTCTCGAAACCAAATTGGTTGGTTTTTGATTCATAAAAGTAAAACCATTTCTTCTCATTCTGTTTCTACATATAATCAAGAAGATAAAGATGAACGACAAGAAAGATCCATATAGGTACTCTCTTTTATTCTTCTTAGTCTCTTACTACTACATTTTTTTTTGCTCTTTCTGATTCATGAATGTCATGCTATTCTAAATAGAATTGTGATTTGTGAGATACCCATTTGCTATCTTGACTTCTTACTTCTTCTGCTTTAGTTAATTCATGTTTCTTGTTTGGAAAAGAGGAAAATTTTGAATTTCTGCATTTTTAGTGATAGAGAATATGCCCTTTTCGTTTTCTACATTTTTTTTTTTTTTTTTTTTTTAAATTTTGGATTTGGATACGCAGAATTGTAGTTTCATAATAGTAACTTTTTTTTTTTTTGTTTTGGTTTCAAGATCTGTTTCTGAGGTAGTCAATTGCTCTTTTCTTTCTCTTCTCAAAGAATTATATGGATAAAAAAGTTATAGAATCCCAACTCAAAATATAGTGAGCCCATATCTTATAGAAGCCATTTAAAGATTTCATCTTTCAGACATTTTCACAACTTTCTTGAAATTCTTTTTAGGTCTACAATGGGTAGGAATCTTAGCCCAAAACTACAGCGTGAGTTGGAAAATCTTCAAAAAGATGCTGATAGTCGTAAATCAGCAATGAAGGCACTAAAGTGTTATGTGAAAGACCTGGATTCCAAGTCAATTCCACTTTTTCTTGCACAAGTTTCTGAGACCAAGGGCACTGGTTCTTTGTCTGGGGAGTGTACAATTTCACTCTATGAAGTTCTTGCTCGCGTTCATGGTGTCAAAATTGTTCCTTTGATAGACAGCATCATGACATGCATAATCTCGACCTTGGCTTCAAGTGCAGGGTCTTTTCCTCTTCAACAGGCTTGTTCAAAGGTGGTTCCCGCAATTGCGCGATATGGGATTGACCCAACTACCCCAGAAGACAAAAAGAGGCATATAATTCATTCTCTATGTAAGCCTCTTTCAGATTCTCTATTGGGTTCTCAAGAGTGCCTCACTTCTGGGGCTGCCCTTTGCTTAAAGGCTCTTGTGGACTCGGATAATTGGAGGTTTGCTTCGGATGAGATGGTTAATAAGGTGTGTCAAAATGTTGCTGCTGCTTTGGAAGAGAAGTCTACTCAGACCAATTCTCATATGGGTTTGGTGATGGCTTTAGCAAAGCGTAATGGTTTAATTGTTGAAGCATATGCAAGATTGTTAATACGGTCTGGATTGCAGATATTGAATTCTGGGGTTTCGGAGGGAAATTCTCAGAAACGGTTGTTGGCCATTCAAATGGTGAATTTCTTGATGAAGAATTTGGATTCCAGGAGCATATTCTCTGAGCTTGAGTTGATAATTGAGGAGATGGAGAATTGCAAGGATGATAAGATGGCTTATGTTAGAGGTGCTGCTTATGAAGCTTTGCAAACTGCAAGGAAAATAACTCCCACAAAAGGGTCAAATTTTGAGAGTACTCCTGGCTCAATCACTGGGTCAAATTTTAGTAGGAGAGAGCATAGTAGGAGGAATTTATGGAATGCTGGTGATAGATCTCCATCTCCATCACCTGAATCACAGACTATTGATTCCTTTCTTGGATATGAGTCATGGGTTGAGTCGCCCATTTCAATGAGGCAGGTTTCTCAAAATTCAGATTATGATCGTAGGAGTGTGAACCGGAAGCTTTGGAGCTATGAGAATGGAGGGGTTGATGTGTCTCTCAAGGATGGTTTGTTTTCAGAGGTTCAGGGAAGTTTCATGTCTAATACACACTCTGGGAATGATGAATATGATTGTAATCGAGGAGATTACACAGAGGAATTTGCAGGGTTCTGCAACCGAAATCCTAGAAATGGAATGTCGAGAAGCACTACAACTAGTCCCCTGGTATGTTGCTCATGCATATTATCATGATTTATTGTTTGATTTTGTTTCAATTTTGAATAAGAAATTGTAGTTTATGGTTTTTTGGCTGAGTGAAATTGAAGTTATAGGAGCTGTCATGCTTGGTTTTTTAAGTATAATTCATAAGTTAAACTGAAAGTGATGGGAGAAAGAAGATAAATAGTTTCTTGCCAAATTTTAAATAATAACTCACAAATTGTGGTGACAAAGATTTTAGTATGGATGGAAAACTTTCAAATTTCTGGTTCTATCATGTGCAACTTATTCAAGACATCCTATCTGCTTTCCTAAGGAGAAGAAGGAAAGAAAAAAAATTAACTCCACCACAATTTTTTTTTTTTTTTTTGAAACTTTGTTTTTTATATGAACTTGAGTTCCAACTGATCGAGCCTGCCAATGTTTGTAAATTTGTGATTCTGTCCTCTATTCTGCTCCTAGTTGTAACTCTCATTTCACCAAAGCTGTGATTCTAGTAGTTTAATTCTATTTTCTGTGTAGTACTGATCTTGACAAGTAGTAGCCACTTCCTCTCTTTTTTGTGCTTCAGAGGTCACGCACTCAGATTAATGTTGACAACATCAGGATCTGTAAGACTCCAAGGAAGCTCATTTGCTCTCTTCAGGATCCAAATAATGGGAACTCAGACTTTTCTGAGAAACAAGCCAGAAGGTTCAAAAGTCTATCCTCAAACAACATTGAGTGGACCCCAACAAGCAAATATGACCAGAATGGTTTTTCGCATGTTGTGAACTATAATGATAAAGAAAATGGAGGTTTATATGCCACTGGTGAGCAGTTCCAAGGCAGCCGTGAATCAGTTTCATCAACTGATGATGTTCTTACTGATACTGATTTGCAAGCGTCCCGTGAGGTGGTTCTTGAATTTAAAACTCGAACTCACAAGCCTGGCATTCAGAAGGCTCATCAAAAGACTGCTATGAAATTCATTTGTGGCCTCTTTTTTGTTTTACTTGCAGTATTTACTACACTACTTTGGATCAAGGATCAGGATGAAGGCTACTATCTCGTACCAACTTAATGTGCTCATAAATCATAATGATGTATATTGTTGATTTGATAATGTAGTAAATCAGGGTTATGCAAAATCTGTAACAGTATTAAGACTCATCACAATCTTCGTATTGGATGTTCAATGTGCTTTATAGAAGTAAAAGTTTTGAGTTCTTGAGAAAGATTGTTTGTTCCTTTGCTTGATTGCTTTAAAATTTTGCTTTAACATCTTTTTAAATGTTTGGTGGAATTTAATTGCTTGCCTGAAATGTTTGCTGCAATCTAATCAGTAAGTTCTTGTGATCAAAACTAATATTGATTTGTCTAGTGTTTTTTCAGAACGTCTTCTTTGCCAAAAAGGGCATTTGAAATTATTTCTAAAGAAAGTAGAAGACAACTAAACCATTCTTTTGCTTGGTTGATGGCTACCAGAATCTTTTTATTTCCACTCCCAAATAGTAACCTACAAAATATTCTTAATTTTCTTTTTCAAGATCTTGATTTTTTTTCCAGTCAACCAAATAGTACACACAATTGGAGCATCTTACATCAACTTGATTTGCAGCGACTTGTACAGATGCACTCTTGATATTGCCTGCAAATAAGATAAAAGCAATGGCATGCTGTTATATAATTAGAGATTTGGGTTATGTAAATGCTGCAGACCTCTCCATTCTTCTTCAGGACCTAGGATGATAGGTTTGAGCAAGGCTGACTGACCGACACATACGTAAGAATATGTGCTGTAGTATTCATGTCTTGAGCCAGGACTGAACATGTATAGTTCATCAAATCCTTCCCTCCCTACTCCCACTGAGTTTCTTTTACCCTGTTCCATAATAGAGGTCAGATCATCAGAAAGGAAACAAGAGAAAATGGTCAATATCTTTAGGATTGAATCCTCTCATGAGTTCAGGTAAGTGGCACTTGAGAAGCATTTTTATTTATGTTTGATTAATGTACTTAATTTTACAAAAATGGATAAATGGAGCCTTATTTTAATTCAGTCCCATGACTTAGTAAATACATGACACAAATGGGTGGTACATATGCTTTAAAATTAATGGACACAAAATCTCCTAGTTGGTTAACTAAATGTGGAAAAACAATGCTGGCGTTAGGGCTCTCAGGATGACTTGAATTTAGGCCTGTGGCATGAGTACATAGTTCACCAACTATGGTGGTGTCCTTATCAATAGTGTACAAAATATAAATTATGTGCAAGCACAGAGCAGGGAAATTGAGATACTCCTAATAAGATTTGTTAGCATTTGATCCACCTTCTAGAAAAGACTCAGTTACAGAAACATAGCTCTCCAGAGAACAAAGTTGTGTGTGACTTGGTTCTAGAGGTGTAAGACACATGAATTGCTCTGTTAAATACAATTGTTCGTGGTGTAAGTACCATTTTTGCAGCAAATTAAATGGAGATGTTAGAATTTGGTTATTATAAGAAAATTACCCTGTCAATTATTGTGAAATACCGAGGTGCACTGGTGTATATCCGACTCATTTGTTCTTTTAAATGCTTGTAGTTGTCATCTTCTTCACCCTCCATTTCTTCTTCACTTTCTCTTGGGCTGCTTTCTGCATCATCAGCAGTGTTTTGATTTCTTGCACCCCAACCAGACGAAAGGCCTTTCAGTGTCATTTGACCCAAAAATTGGCCTAAGCCAAATTCATTTTTCTGGCCGAAATCCGGAGGAACTAAAGCAAAGTTTGTTAATAATGGTGACCTGTTGAAGAAGTCAGATCCTTCTAATCCGAGTGCATAAGTTGCATCTGGCGTGCTCACTACCAAATGGCTTACAATGGACCCCGTCAGTTGGAGCAATGAAGAAGAGTTGGAGTTTGAGACAACAAGCTCTGAGCTTAACATATCTTTTTTGAGAGTCACAATGTATTTTACTTCAATTTTGTTCTCCGAGTCCCTATCTATCAGTTCTACCTGCATTTTACAAGTTCATACGTTTAACCATGTACTTATATCTACAAGACTAAATCATGAACCAAACAAAGATATACATTATGACAATTTGACCATCTATAATAATTAACTAATTCTAAAAAATCTGAAATACATTGTTGGTCTTTGAAGTTTTAATCCATGAACGATTTTAGTCCCTCGTGTTTTTTTTTGAGTGAAAGTCCCTCATGTTTTAAGTGGTCGCTTTAGTCCTTAATTTGATGACATGGTCAGATTAAAAACTGACATGTCATTATTCCATTAGACACATTAAGTAAAGTGATCTCTTTAAATTTGTTTGAAACTAAAAACGATCACTTCAAATATCAGGGATTAAATCACTCATGAACTAATGTATAGGCACTAACTATTATTGAAGCCTTCTAAAAATACTTAATAACCATTTGAACCAAATTCGCTAACCATCTATGATATATTCTATTCCGTTCAACAAAGAGGGGTTACATCTTTCAATAAATTTTAGGCTAAAATGCCTTTATCTTGATTATAAAATAGTTTCAAAATAGGTCGATATAAAGTTTGGTTTCATAGAATTCAATGTTTACTCTTTGGTTACAAGAAAGTTTCATGGCCTAAAAAATTATACACGGACCTGAATGGATTCTTGAGCATCGCCTATTATATTACGAAGAGCCCAATTACATGGAGACCAAGAAACTTCGACATCACCATCACTGGAACAATTTAAGGCTAAAGACACCCCTCCTTGAATGACAGCACCACCATTCTCATCCTCAGAGACTGATGTGTGCAGCAACTCCACCTTGCCTCCATGCCACATGGGAGCTTTGTATGATGAAATTAAGCCACTTGGTAGCATCAAGTTGACTGTGCTTCCGTTTTCGAGTCCCATCTTGGCAACACAGTTATCACCAATACCTTCAAAGGTGACACCATGTCCACTGAATTCTTCCTCCAAGTAGTCCACATTGATGGGTTGGTATGGGATTGAAGCCACTGATGGTAGTGGAAATTCTCTCTTGCTATTGTAGTACTGACTAAAATTGCATGGAAGATACGTGTGGGAAGAAAACAAATGTTTAGCAGGTGGTTTAGTGGATATGGGAATGAAATAATTGGGTGAGAATAGTGAAAGTGAATTGCAAGCCATGCTCATGCTTCTTTTCAACTTCAAGTCTTTTCCTTGACAGTCTTATTAGGCGTTTCCATTGTTGATAATGTATAGCATTTTCTTCTTTAGATATTATGGACAGAATGAATTAAAAAAAAAAAAAAAAGATTTTTTTTTTTGGAGAGAGAGAGTGGGGTCGACTTATCCCTATTGGCTTGTGTTTAAAAACAATGCCTTATTGCAAATGGATAATGAGACAAATGTTATTGGTTACGTTTTTTTTCGCTTTTTTTCCCCTACTTTTTAGTTTTTAGTCAAATGCTGGAATAACCACTTAATTCCGCATATCCTTATTTATAAAAGAGATTTTATATATATTACAAAATTTACTGTATAGTTTTTATAATGTTGTTAATTACAAAAAATAATAATCTACATCTATATCTATATCATATACTATATATAATAGCAGAAGCTGAGAAAAAGTTAATTCCTACAATTAAGGAGGTGCTGCTATATAGGAAAAGTGCCTATCTAAAATTCAGACACATATACAGTTTAATCTTTAAAAAATCGTACGGTGCATCGTTTGGAGAGGCTTCCTATCGCAGCGTTAAAACAGTCTGATGGTCTCTGAGTATAAATACAACACTAACTGCTTAAATGGGGGCCAAAATTGAGAATTAACACTGTTTGCCAAACAATATAATTAGTAGGCACTGTTTTCAAACTATATATATTACTAACATCTCGAGTCTAAAAGACTCGATTTAGGGCTTATAAACCGAGTCTTTGAGGCTCGGTTTCCATGGATTGATCACGTTTGATTTAGCGTTTTTTCCACGTGGCGTCCACCTAGAAATCGAGTCTTAGAGACTCAATTTATATCTCGACAATTAGAAGCTCGGTTTATATGTGACGTGGTTAGTGACGTTGTTGGTGTTTGATCCACGTGGAAAACACCTGGAAACCGAGTTTCTAAGACTCGATTTCATATAGGGTTTTTTCAAATTAAACGCCTCTTTGCTCTAATGCCTCTCTCCACTCTCACTCACCTTCTCACTCTCACACAGACTCTCCACTCTCACGCCTCTGTCACTCACTCTCTCACTCTCACTCTCACGCCTCTCCACCCTCACACAGACACCCTCTCATGCTCGCACCTCTCTCACTCTCACGCCTCTTTGCTCTAACGCCTCTCTCCACTCTCACTCAGTCTCCACTCTCAAGCACCCTCTCCACTCCCACTCAGTTCTCTCAAGTATGATTTTCTTATTGTGTGATTTTTTCATGTGGGTTTGTGGTTTTTGTTCCAAAATTATGATTGATTTGATTGTTTCGTGTGTTACTCTGTTTGGTTCCCAAGAAAATGCGAGAAATTTTTTCTATTTTGTGTTGAGATTGTCGTGTTTGAGAAAATTTAACATGAGGAAACTAAGAGGCCTAAGGAATAGTGGTCAGAACTTGATTTGATATGATTTGATTTGATTTTTTTTTTTTTTTTGTTGTTGTTGTCTCTTGCTATTTAGATGGATAAGCAGAGGTTTAGGGTGCAGTACATTAAGTTTACGAATTAAATTTAAAATGCTATGACCCATACATGAGATACCTGGTTGCATCAGAAAAACTAAGGGCATGTTCAATACATTGATAATGATTACTTAGGAATAGAAATAAGTATTGCAAGGAATATAAGAAGTTGTAACCCTCTTTGTAGTAGTTTTTTTCTTTCAATGAAGTATTTTACTAATTAGAAAAAAATTATATATAAGAATTTGTAATGGAATTACTATTCCTATGCATCTGTTTTGGTGGTAAACATGAATAGAACCATGAATTTGTAATTCACAATATGGTATAACATGATTTGATGATATAATGGAGTTATATTCCAATCAAATGTCCTAAAATACCCTTTTATATTATATTTATACTCATTGTGGGTCTTGTTTATTGTGTATACTTTAATTAATATCATTGACCTTTGCTCAAAATTCCTGTCTCCATAATTGCTAAAAATAAAAACTGACAGCTTCTCCCCTAGATATTAAATTCTAATGAACGATAAATTTACACGCTTGAATAAAATGATGAAATATAAAAAAGCTCGACTTTTTTTTTTTCTTTTCTTCTTTCTTTAAAGAAATAATACTTGTTTCACAAGTTAATACATAGCTATTTTTGAATTCCGTTGCTGTCTCCATCTTTGTGCTTCTTTCTCTCAAGCATGATTATATGTTTAATGCATGAATTAATGCTGCTGTCAAATCAAACATTACTTTTATGGCTTGCATAATCAGTTTGGGCATGTCTTGCATATATAGGCTAGAATCTGATATTCCTGCTAGATCTTCATTGCTGTACTATTGATTTTACTAATAAGGCTA
Organism: Notholithocarpus densiflorus; assembly: GCA_030021035.2. Lineage (NCBI taxonomy): Eukaryota > Viridiplantae > Streptophyta > Magnoliopsida > Fagales > Fagaceae > Notholithocarpus > Notholithocarpus densiflorus. Next base: position 7,069,059 of record JARYZH020000009.1, on the reverse strand, counting down.
ATTCTTTCACTTCTATGATATTGATACCATTTCTACATGTATGAGAAATTTTATGTAATTTTCTTGTCATAAAATTTCTTGAGTAATATATATTTCATAGAATTGAATGCTAAGTAATGGGTTGCATCATTACAGCCGTATATATGTTATCTTATATATGACATTTATATTTGACAACCCAATGGTGATTGGGTGGTTTCTAGAGCAATTGCCAAGGCTCTTCTAGGCATTTTTCAATAAAGTTTACAATTTCATTAAAATGTGAATCCTTCTGAAAAGTAACATGGTTTCTGGTGATTACTTACCATATTTTTATGATTAATCTGGAGAATATGACCTTTTGTTCTAGTTTCCTGGTGATAAGTTGAGTAAAGTGTATTTTTCCTTGAATGGTTGTCTTCCACCCTATGTGACCTCATAGGAACTGTGTTTTCTCTTTAGGCATATGACTGCCACTTTGTTAAATTTTTTTTTTTTTTGAGAATCTTTGTTAGATTGTTTTTGTTTTTTTTTTTTTTCAATAATGTCTATTACATGCTAACTGCTTATCATTCTTGTGCAGTATGGCTGCTGCAAATGCTGGACAGATTGACCATGCACAACCTAGACCCATTGACGGGTCGGTGTTGATACAGTAGGCCGACCATCGGTCTGAAGCTATTTGGAATGGGCAGGTAAAACACAACACTACAGATTTAACCAATGTACACGCATTTAATTCATACAACGTACACGCACTTGTTGTCATATATTAATCTATGGTTCTGTTCTGTGCAAGATCCAGGGTCCCTTACCTGCCGTAGCCGTAGTGAAGAGTTCTCCAATCAAGAGCCAATGGTGGACGACCGAGTCATTGACATCATTAAGGCACTTGGTTTGGAGGGACTCCTCAGGATCCCGGGTAGAGAGATTGACCATGTCCTGATAACGGCCTTAGTGGAGCGACGGCGGCCCGAGACTCACACCTTCCACATGCCACATAGTGAGGTCACCATCACATTGCAAGATGTGGAGGTTCTTCTTGGGCTTCCTGTTAATGGCGAGGCTATAACAGGGAGCACGCAGAAAGAATGGGAGAATGTGTGCCGGGACTTCCTTCGCTTTCGACTTGTAAATAATGAGAGAAAGCAACTTAATGGCCAGAGGATTCTCATCAAACGGCTTTTGGAGCAAGTTGTCAATCCATTGCCGCCTAATGCTAAAGAGGATCAACTGCATAAGTACACACGATGCTACATCCTAGCGCTACTGGGGGACATAATCTTCATGGACAAATCCGGCGATAGGGTGCATCTAATGTGGGTGCAGCAATTGGAGACCTTCGCAACCCACAAAGGTACAGTTGGGGAAGTGCTTGCCTTGCATGGTTGTACCGAGAGTTATGCAGGGCAAGCAATAAGAAAGCCAATCAGATTGATGGGTGCTTGCTGTTGGTCCAGTATTGGGCATGGGCCAGGTTCCCCTATTTGTGCTCGGCAGTTGAGCATGGCCCGCTAGTGGGTGTTTACGGTCCTCCAGTGCGTGGTCCACTGCCCCATTGTAGTGCATCCATCATCTAGGGTTGTAAATTGTAAAGATGTAATTGTTTGTTGCACCTCCTTGGCATCAACTTTTGCAAGCGGTTCCGAACTTACGTACAACTCAGCAGCATTTACTTGAGGCATTTTATGGATCCTATTAAACATGATCTTTACATGTTTGTCTTCTTTGATCGCCATATACCCATAATTTATCCGTTCATGAAGGACTTCTTGTGGGTAACAGTAAATAATCTTTATATCATAACAAGCAGGGTTCAAATTCAATTCTTCCATTATTTTCATCTTCAAATCATATAACGTCTTCAACTTATGACGTATCATCATGTAATAGCATTCAATACTTGGCCCTTTAAATGGGAATTCGTTAATCTCATCACGATTGAGAAGGGGTCCACCGTAGTATACATTTATATCGATATTCTTCAGAGATTGTGAACCTATTAGAGTCAAGTGTAATATGTTAGTGACATATTTTATCTCTTTCATTTAACATCAATTACAAAACCATTTTATATACTCAAAGTACAAAAATTACAACTTCTTACATCATATGCATATACAAACACACCCTACATTTGCATATACTCACCCCACATCACATACAAACACACTCAATCATTACCATTTCATACTCAAACAAATAAAAAAAGTAAAGACAAAACTCACCCCCATTACAAAATTTCAACTCATTCTAACAAAAAAATAAAGAAAAATATTAAACCAAACAACAACAAAAATAGTCATGATAAAAAGCCTAACAATACAAATATATATCTACAATATTTTTTACTTTTTATAAAAGCCTAGCAAATATATACACTAACTTGTTACATCATATGCATATACAAACCCCACATTTGCATACAAACACACAATCATTATCACATACAAACACACTCAATCATTATCATTTGTTTCTAAAATAAAAAAATAAAAAATCATTAATCATACTCAAACAACAAAAAAAACTAAACACACAACTCACCCCATTACAAACCTTCAAATCATTCTATCAAAAATATAAAGAACAATATCAAACCAAAAAAAAAAAAATAGTCATGATATACATACCCATAAAAAAACCTAACAATACATATATATGTAACTAACAACTAGAGAGAGTGAGAAACCTTACCTGACATGAGGATGTAAAAATATGGAGGGTGAGTTTGATTTGAAGTTTTGTAATGGGGGTGAGTTTTGTATGAGAGTGAGAGAGAGAGTGAGAGAGGGAGAGAGAGCTGCTGGGTTATTTGGAGGAAAAAATGGAGAGACCCTAGACCCACATTATGAGGACTAAGGTTAGTAGCTGCCCTAACCACGTGGAAGCTTGTGGACCAAAGATTGAAAATCGAGTCTCTAAGACTCAATTACTCTTTTTAAAAACCGAGTCTCTAAGGCTCGATATCCAGCTGGAATCCACGTGGGATGCAGGTATGAACATAAATCGAGCATTTAAGGGTCGAGATAGAAATCGAGTCTTAGAGACTCGATTTCTAGGTAGACGCCACGTGGAAAAGGGCTAGCTCATATCTGATCAGAACATGAAAACCGAGTCTTTGAGACTTGATTTATAGGCCCTAAATTGAGTCTTATAGACTCGAGATGTTAGTATGAAATATAGTTTGAAAACAGTGCCTACTAATTATATTGTTTGGCAAACAGTGTTAATTCCTAATTTTGGCCCTTAAATGGGTAAATTACATTCAAAAGGCTTGCCCGTATACGGAGAAAGAGAGAGAACAGAGTTGTTCGTCGGACCCCAAGAGAAAGAGAGAAAGATCCAAGGCTGGCCATTGTCCATTCCCTGGCCAGACTTAGACCATCGAACAGCAAGCACAGAAAGAAACTGTTAGGTCATGTATCAACCACCCAAATCGACGGAACCGCATCGCTAAATTTTTTCTTTTTCCATTTTTCAAATTTGGGTATGAAATGTTACTTTTAATTGATTTTTTTTTTGTTAGGTAGGTTTAGATTTGATTCGTTTTTGTTTTGGGTTTTAGGGTTTTCTATCAAAATGTTTGTAGATATTTGCTTTTGTTTTTTTTATTGTCAATTTAGGAATTTGGATTCATAACCCTTTTCCTCTCTATTTGTTAAAATCAGGGAAACCCCTAATGGTTTAAAACAAAAATATCGTTAAATTGAAAGAGACCGAAAGTCTGATAAACAGAGAGAGAGAACGAGTCGATTAGGCGCAGAGAGTTGGGAGAGAGAATCTGAGAAATCAAACATAAATTTATGCCACATTTACATTTTTTTTTTTTTAAAAAAAAAAACTGGAAAAATTGTGCCTTTTCCCTAAAGCCATTAAAGTAACCGTGTACAACGTTTGGTTTTTGGGTAATTAACGTTGCTTTTCCCTTACTGCTTATAAATACCAGCCCTTAACCAATCTGGAAAAGCCTGAACAGCCTTTCCAAATAACAATAAATATAAAAAAATTTAGTTAGTTGTTACGTTTCAAAACAATGCTGAAAACTAGCATCTCGAGTGTCTAAAACTCGAGTTCCAAGATAAAACTCGAGTTTTTAAGTCTCGATTTGTAAGAGGATGGATTTGATTTGGAAAAAAATCCACGTGAAAATTGAGTTTTAAATACTCGAGTTCCATAAATTGCAGAAAAACACCGCTATAGGGCTTTAAAATGTCACTATAGGGCTTAAAAACGCCACTATAGGGCTCCCTAAATCTGGTATGGAGTGATTACTTATAAAAAAAAAATTTGCAGGAAAACGCTGCTATAGGACTTTAAAACGTCACTGTAAGGCTTAAAAATGCCACTATAGGGGAAATTTTTTTTGCATGGAACTCGAGTCTTAAAGACTCGAGATCTATGTGGCATTTTCAGTCCCCAAACACTCGCAAAGCGAGTCTTTGGGACTCGAGTTTTAATATAGATCTCGAGTTTCTAAAACTCAAGATGCTACTTTTCATTATTATTTCAAACATTGCTTAACTAACCATATAAAACCCTTTTCCCTGTCTATTTTGCACATTCCCCGGAAAAGCCTTCACAAACAGTTTCATTTTGCAAACCATGCACCTGTGTCTTTCAAAAAATCACTGACAATCCCAAGGCCAATTGACTATGCTAACAACAGACACAACGTTTTGTACACTGGGCAGTTACAAATTTTGCCCATTACATATTCCTTTCTTCTCCCAATCTCTGTATTTTATCCCCCTCTCCCGCACTCTGTACTTTATTTCTTGCAACACAATTTTTTCCCTATTTGCAAGCAAAGCCTCAAAGCAAAACATTCACAAGGCACTTTGAGAAGAAATAGAGAGCCGGAGAGAGAAGTCTGAGGGCTGCCAACATTGTCAAGCCAACACCCACCTTCAGTCGGCATCCCACCACCGTAATACTGCCGTCACCACATCGGTAAATGTATTTTTTTATGCACAAAAAAATTGATATGGACTGCTTAGTTTTGATTTAGGCATCTAGCCTAGATTTGGTTTTGATTAAGGTTTAAAATTTGGAATTGGTTTGAGGGAGTTAGAAAGATGAGAAAAAGAATGGTATGATTGGAGGACTCTGAAAAATGTTGCATGTCATGTGTTTGAGGAAATTTCTCTTTGACAGCTGGTACATAATCCTTTGATTCAATCTTTTCTTTTCCCTATCTTGATATAAATTTTGGCCTTTTGTTGGATTCACAAAATCCAATTGACCACAACTGTTTAATTTTTGTGTGTAAGGTTTTAGTTGTAATTGATTTCTTGGCTTAGTTGGTTTGCAGCAATTTTTCTAAATATAATTTTGGAAAAATTTTGGGGTCAAAATATAATTTTGGAAATTTTTGGGGTCAAAATATAATTTTGAAAAAGTTTTGGGGTAAAAATATAATGTTGAAAAATTTTGGGGTTGAAATGCAATTTTGAAAAAAGTTTTGAGGTCAAAATACAATTTTAGAAAAGTTTTGGTATCAAAACGCAATTTTGGAAAAGGGAATAAAACTTTTTTTATTTTGAGAAATCATTTCCTTAGAAAAGCATGTTAAAGGAATTTGTTTATCCAAGCATATTGATCTATGGCAACATTATTGATGAGAAAAGTAAAGAACAACAATAATAAAAGTGTTATAATTTTGACACCGCATTTTGTACCCATTAATAAATTTTGGTCCCCAGCCACAATGATGAGCTTAACATATGTCAACCAAGGGTAATTAAATTGCTTTCAAATCGATACTGAAAAATGACCTTTGCTCACTGTTTGACCATAACTTTTTATCCAAAAAGAAGTTTTGAGTGAGATTTGTTTCATTGAAAAGTAGACATCCTGGGCTTCAAATTGAACACAAATTTTGCCTAATTTGGACTTATATTGAATGAATTATGACTATTTGAAGTTGGTCAATTGGGTAGTTCAATTTTCTAGGTTTTAAAACTTCATTTTAAGGGCTTAACACATCATGCTTTGATGTGGGCTGGCCCATAGACCCTTGAGAACGTCTAAAAATCATTAAAAAGCCCCAAAAACCCTAATTTTAACTTATAAATACTCATCTTTTGTCTCCAATCAAAACCCAAGCTAGATAGAGTGAGTTTTTGGCCTCCATCTTCTCTAAAACCCTAATTCTCTTTTCTAAAACTCACACACAGCCTCTTAGCACATTTTTTACAAATTAAAAACCTCTCTTTAGTTAGTTCTAAGGCAGAAACTATTCTCCCAATTTGATTTCTCAAAACCTTTTTCAAAACTAATCTTGTTCTTGAGTTGTGATTATCGAAAACTATTGTATTCTTTAATTCTCTTGTTTTCTCAACTTAATCTTTGTGTTGTAGGCATTGAAGGGCCAGTTAAATATCAACCAAATTGTGTTATATATGCAAGGTGAGTATCTCTTCATGGTTCTCCCTTAATTTAGATTTTTTATAACTTGTGTTCCTTTTGTTCTTAATTGATTTATTTGTTATATATGTTTTAATATGCTTGTGTAGTTTAGGTTTATGTAGTTTTCACGTTTTAAAGCATGTTAGGTTGTTAGTTTCCTTAATTTTCATTTCTGCTTTATTTCTATGTTTCTGAGTTTCTAGGTTAGGGTTTCTTGGGGCATGTTTGCGCATGCATAATTCTGTATGCTCACGCAGGCTTAAAGTATGCGTACACATACAACTAGCCCACGTACGTAGGCTTATGTATACGCACACATACTTCAGCTTAGAAACACTAATCCGAGTTTTTATGCTTCTTTTTCTTTATTTCCTTGTGTCATATGCCTCTGTTTTGGATCATTTTTATGTTTTTGAGTCTCTATTCCTCTGTTTAATTTTTTGTTTGCCTTTAACATGCTAGATTAGGGTTTTCTTTTCTTTTCTTACTTTAATACCATGAACATGCATTCACATGTCCATTCATTGATGCATAGGTGCTAAGATGCAGTAAGGTAAGTAAGGTAAGTCATGCATTCACATAAACATGCATTGGATATATATTTAATGATGAGTATGAACATGCTTGGTTGGATGATATGTTCTTGATGTCTAGAATGTAACCATATGTTTATTTGATGTTGCCATGTCTATGTTTCTGCCCTTGTGATATCTTGTTGTTTGCTGCCTTGGATGAGATGATATGATATGCATGATAAATGTATGCTAGGCTTGATGTGAGTTGCCATGATAAATGTATGTTAGGGTTTTTGGGATGAAATGCCATGTTGATTGCTAGATATATGCTAGTATGTGTATGAGTATAGATAACAATATTGAATGAGCCTTTAATGAGATTAAGACATAAGACACAATGACTGAAAGCCGACCCACGAGTCGGGTGGAGTTTGGTGCCTAACATATTCCCATCCCTATACCTAAACTCCAAACCCATACTCTAGTAGTAAGATCAGTCATTCCACGTAAGGGTGTTAATTTATGGTTCTTAGACCTAATCTAGGTGTCGACTCCATCTTTTTTCCGCCTTGGTCCACTCGACCAAGGCGTACTCCCCTTTCCTTTAAGAAGGAAGCCGCTGTGCCCACATATAAATTTAAAGACAAGTAAAATAAAGTGCTAAAATTTAAATGATGTTAAAGTAAAGAGATTTGATGGTGATCTACAATAAGTAATCTTCGTCCATGATGGTCGTCCAAGATTAGTGACGTCCAAGATAGTCCTTAGAAAGGAGAAAAGAGAAATGTGCACCACAAAAATATAATAAGGATGTCCAAGCATGTCACCAGTCGTCCAAAGAGATTCAGGTTGTCTACATTATGAGAAGGTATGGACGATTAATAAACACTTAGTAAATTTTTGAATATTTTCTACTGATCATAAATGGTTAAATCACGATCACTTATCTCAAAACGTGGGATAAATTCCCTAAAATTCGCTCCACTCTCCCCATTAAGTCCACACATCTTCTGCGATGTTAATGGCACTTAACAAGTAGACCCACTCCAAACTTTCTATAAAAGAGATCAAGCCTCACCTAATCAAGGTATGTTCTACTATTCATGCACTCACTACATTTGAGTTCTAGAGAGAAAAATGACTTAACCATTGGAGGGTCCTTGGTCGGTTCATCTCGGTCACCTTCGATAGTTTCTTTCTTTCTCTTTAGGTCATCCAACCAGCGTAGAAGCTCGTAGCATTCAACCTACTGATTTTTCAGCATCATCAGTTGGCACCGTCTATAGGGAAGTAGAAGTCCGAACTAGGTTGATGGCCACGAGTCCAAAACACCCAAAGAGTGGAAATGCTTCTAGCTATCCAAACCGTGCACCAGCACTGTCACTAGTGGTTATCCAACAACAGTTGCAGTCCATGGTAGCCGCAATGGTAGACTTAACACAACAAAACCAAGAATTAACTAGGGAGGTCAACAGAAAGAAGCAACATCAACATTGATGTATAGAGGAGCTACTAAATCAATACAAAAAGCCTAATTCTCCATAGCTGTGACACAACTCCCATCCTCTTCTTTAGGCTCCCCATCTCCAAGAATTGATTGAAGTGTACAATCTCTAGACATAGTTGAAGAACCTACAACAATGAATTAAAAAATGGAATAAACTTCATCAAATTATAACTAGCAAATATAAAATTTCCAAAACAATTCATTCGTCAAAATCAACATACCACTGGTGTTATCTCTAGGACCTATAAATACAGTTTCAAATTACATCAAAAAAAGGAAGGAAAATAAACACAATTAAAATAGCAATCAAATCCCTCCAGAACCTCAAAATAAAATAACAATCAAATGAATTAAAATTACATAGTCTGAACCAAATCAATCAGCATTAATTTGATGTCCACACCAAGTTTAGACATAATAAATTTTACACAACAAGAAGACAGGCCCTTTAATGATTGAAACAGGAATGTTAATGGTAATGGCAAACTGCAAACTACAAACTGGTGGCAGTTGATTATATTGCTCAATTTCATCTAAATTGGTGATAGACAATAGTTTCAATAAAAAAGAGAAGATGAAAGAGAACTCACTCTTGATCAAAGAAATAAGAAACAGCAACTATCATCTCTGATACCCCATCATTATCAATGTCTGCTATGACCTGACAGGAATAAAAAGAAATTTTTGATAAGTTTACCTAAACCTACCAACAAGGCTCATTAGTAAAATTTAAAACAATAATAATCAAAATTTTCAATTTTAGACTCACTGGAGTGCACAAGATGTGTGAGTCAATATGCACATAATCCTCCACTGTCTCATTTACCCTTTCAGTCCATTCCTCCTCTCCCCAGAAATGAAACTAAATCCAACCACATTTTCTTTGTTGCTGCTTTAGCAAGCTAAACTAAAAGCTATGCTATCAAAACCAAATTATAGAATGCGAGAGAAAGAAAGAAAAGAGTGGAGCTGAACAAAAAATACTCTTTTTCTCTCTCTCTATGCAATTGCAAGAAATCTAAAATCCCAAGGAATTCAAAATCCTAATTAACAATAACAGTAATAATAACAGTTATGTCTCTTTCATTCTCTCTTCTCTCATCACCAACTCAACCTTTTCCATTTCCTTATAACAGTAATAATAACAGCTGTTTCTTTGTTCTTAATATCGACCCATTCAAAACTACTTGATAATAATCATTTTTATAACACTTTATAAGATTTCATTTTGACCCTATCTACATATTGATCATTTCAATGTCATTAGATTCTTAAAAACATTAGCATAGAAACTTTTTTAAAAAAAAATTGCAACTAAATCATAACCACATTTTCTCATTGTGGTTGCATTAGCAAATGCATTATGATATTCAAATCTGCTCTACTTTGTTTCCAAACATTTTAACATTAACCCCTAAAAATTCAAAGACATAACCATTAGATCATAGCAAAAAAAACATAGTCAAGAGATTGAAATGAGAGAAAGAGAGAAAACGAACCTGATTGGAGGTGTAAGTGATGGCCGACGGTGAAGGGCTTTAGGCTAATTAGGCCGGCGGTGACAGATCGGAGGTTGGGGGTGAGTGAGAGGGAGTGACCGAGTGAGAGTGGGAGAGGAGAAAGTGAGTAGGGGCGGCTGGACTGAGTGTTTGTTTTGTGTGAAATGGGATTAGGGTTTTTTTTTTTTTTTTTTTACTTTTATATATATATATGGGGGTATTTTAGTATTTTTAACATATATATATAAACGGGTCGGGTCGGTTCAGGTTCGGGCTGGGTTTTTGCAAAAACCCGAACCCGCTTCGGGTTTTTTTTTAAAACCCATACCCGACCCTATAATTTATCGGGCCGAGTAAAACCGACTCGTTAGGGTCGGGCCGGGCTGGGTATCTGCGGGTCGGATATAAATTGCCATCCCTAACCTTCACTGCTAATACCATTAACCCACCCACCTGCACTTGAATTCAAAATGGGGATCACCCACGTACAAGTTGGATTCAAATTTGAAATAAGGATTAGCGAATACAGTTATATTTACCATTTCCTTATCCCATCAAAGCACTACATATCAATTTATCTTGAATATGCATTACAAACCAACGCGTCTAAAATCTTTCACTCTGACTACATCAACAAATTCAGGTTTGTTTAGGTCTCTCTCTCAAATTATTTAAATATAAAACTAATTGGTTCATAATGGTTTCAAGATTGCAACAACACAGTCAAGCAAGTTATGTGAAGACTCAGTTGAAATGGACTCTCCGACGAAGAAGCCTTTGGGAGTGAATCACCAGAGAATATTTCCTACCGCGATAATGCCACCAAAGGTAGAGATTAAGGGATTCTTCACAGTAATAGAACGGTGTTGTTGGGGTCAAAATAGTTCTTGGCTTTTTTACTTTTGCTCTGAAATGAGTGTTTTTAATTTTTCCAGTATTTGGTTTATATTTGGTTTCCTTACTTTGTTATCATTATCCTTTCCATATCATTATTTTATCTTATCTTATTTTTTCTTTTATTTTTTTTATCTTTTCTTTACTTTTATTTGGTCAGTTTAATGAGTGTTTAATATTTTCTCTAATTAATGAGTCTTTTTTAAAGAGTGGAAATGATAAATATTTTTGTCTTTTTTGTGGTTATCGGGTTTGACTAATTATTTTAGTGTATGTGTTCTAAGTGGTGCTCTCTCTTCCTCCTATTATTCTTTTCTGTTGTTTTTCTTACATTTAAGCCTTACTCCTTTTTTTTTTTGGTATTTTTTTTAGGGTAACATATCAACAATTTTGTTAAATTGCATGGTAAGCACACTGGATGAATTTATATTTGAGAAATAGTGAAACACCCTCGCTTAGATTATGGTCCCGATTCATGATATATATATATATATATATATAAACATTAATACATTATTTTTTTATTGGACGAATTCAGAATTATACAATTCATAATAGTATTTTATCAATAAAGACTATTCCAAGTATGAATGCAGCCATGAAAATTCTTTGGAACGACAAGCAACCCTTGATATTCCTCCTTAATTTAAATATAGATTTTTTTTTTTTTTAAATTAGGTTTGAATTGACTCCTCCAATGCTTCTGTACCCTAGAGTTTACACAGGCATGGCATATGTTTTAAAAAAATTGAATAAATTTTTTTTTTTGAGTTTACAATGTGAGAGAAATTTTTGTTATGGTTATGGATGTGTAATAACTAGCTACCTTTTAGGACTAAGTAGCTGCCCTTTAGGATTTAAAAAGAAAATTTGATAACTCTCATTTAAAAAAAAAAACATTTTTTCTTAAAATTAAAGCAATGGTAATGTTGATAGCCCTTCTTAGTTTTTTTTTTTTTTGACTTTTTTAAACATCCTAAATTTTAGTTATGGATGTGTACTAAGTACCTATCTTTAAAATAATATAAGAGCCTCTGAGTACGCACGTAAGCGCGTGCTCTGAGGCTAGTATATTTTATAGGAACGTGGGATAGATAGTTTTTTTTTTTTTTTTTTTTTTTGTGATAAATGTTGGGTAGGAGCTTTGTATTTATCTACTATCTAGTATCTATGAGGAGTTTTTACCGATAGATTTTTATTTTATTTTATTTTATTTTTTGTCAATTTGCGGTTTTAACCTCATTTTTCATGTTTTAAGAATAAAATAAGTTAATTAAATTAGGGGTGTTTTTGGAAGAAAAAAAGCAATAACTAATTTTCAAAATCCTCTTCATATAGAGAAATGTTATGTCCACAACACTTTCACAACAAATCCTACGTGGCAGATTGTTACTTGCTGTTGCTAGTGGACAAAAAAGTAATTTCAATAGTGAATTTAAATATAAAAAAATCTGTACTAGCCTAATAACTAGAATTTATTGTGAAAGTGTTGTAAAAATATAGTAAAATTGCTTATACTAATTGCAGCAAATCTTAGGGCCCGTTTGGTAAGATATTTCTAGTAACGTTATTTAAGTTTTGTGAAAAATATATATAAATAAAAAAGTGTATGAAAATACGTGTTATAGTGTTTAATTTTCGTTGTTTAAATGCGGTTACCAAACGCCTTAATTTTCCAATTCGATTGTTTTGGGTCAAACCAAAACCGGTCCGACTCGGCCCTATTGTGAGGCCTACTCATTCATATATACCAAAAATTTTGGCATAAACAAAACAAGTCTTCCGAAGCTGAAAAGTTTGAAAAGCGTATCACAAATTCACCGTCGTCAGCGACACTGAGAAGTCGAGAGCATTTGCCTAGATTGGTATGCCTCTTTTTCATTTGTTCAAAGCATCCTCCAACAAGTCGAATCATTTAAATCGCAAATTTGTATAGTAAACTTCTTATTCTGATTCTATACCATGGATTCGAGTAAATTTAGGGACTATTCGATTGAGTTAATGTTTTCTATACAATCCGAATGATCTATTGAACATTTGAACACCCTTTTGGCTATTTATAATTGTTAATTCTCATTTTTTTGTTTTTGGACAAAATAGTTTTGTCATTTATTAGACATATGTAGATTAGTTTATCTTAGCGTAGACGAACTCTACCTTAGCTTTGAATCGTCAAAGCAAGTCTTGTTGTGCTGATAACTGTTTTTGTTTGTGTGGGGTTGTTGCATTTTTATAGGATTTGGCTGAGACTGCCTGTTCCTGAATTTTTTGTTAACTGGGGTCTTCATTAAGTACAATCCATGGAAGATGGGAACTGTGATACTCGATGCAAGAGTCCAATATCATCAACAGATGGTGAAGAATCTAATGGTAATATCATAGAACTATGTTAATCTTAATCATTAAATTTAAAATCATAAACAACACTTAGACGATCTTCATTTGCTTTAACTCCTACGATTTCCTTGGCTGATTGCCACAATTTACAAGTCTAATTGCATTTACATTGCCATATATTTAGTTCCAACCTGTTAATCGTGTATTGTTTTGTTTTGATTTTTTCTTTTCTTTTTAATAGGTAACAATTTTAATGACAAGGACTTATTGAAATTTCTTTAATATGATTTCAAATGAATGGTTATAGGTGGAATGTCAACTCTGGCATCCTTATTACTTAATACCAATTTGATTAGAACTGTTTAAACTTTAAAATTATTACTCTTTATTTTTTAAGAGTGACAGAAATACTGCAAGAACTAGTTTTTTCTGTAGTGGAGCTGATATATTGCAAATTAGAAGATAATACATGTATGGAGTTTTTTAAGTCTATAGGCAGCTCGTGAAAGAATTCTCACTTTAGACTTGTGAGTTATGAATTTGTTTATAATTTTTGATGCAGAAGATAAAATTAAAGAGAGGTGTTGGGAACAGAGAGAAGCTGTACTAGGGGAGCCTAAATGTGTCATATGTGGCCGCTATGGTGAGTATATATGTGACCAGACAGATGATGATATTTGCAGCTTGGAATGTAAAAACACTCTACTATGCAGGGTTGCCAACTCACAGAAGCCAGTTCGTCTCCCACCTGCTAAAAAATTACCTGCAACTGATGAGTGCTTTTATGTTAGAGATTCTGATGATAAATCAGGATCTCTATCTTTACCTTTGGATCAAGCTGAACTTCTCAGAAAGAAACTTGAAATTCATGTGAAGGGTGAATTAACTGCAGCACCCATTATATCATTCTCTTCATCTAATCTTCCTAAAAAGCTTCTGCAAAATATAGAAGCTGCAGGATATGAAATGCCCACACCTGTGCAGATGCAAGCAATCCCTGCTGCTTTGACAGGCAAAAGCCTGCTTGTTTCAGCTGACACAGGCTCAGGGAAAACTGCTTCCTTTCTGGTTCCAATTGTTTCTCGTTGTGCAAGTGTTCGCCTTGAGAGCTCCACAAACCAGAAAAAGCCATTGGCAATAATTTTAACACCAACTAGAGAGCTCTGTATACAGGTTGAGGAACATGCTAAGTTACTTGCAAAAGGTTTACCGTTTAAAACTGCACTTGTTGTTGGTGGTGATCCCATGGCTGGACAACGACATCGTATTGAGGGAGGAGTGGAATTAATTGTCGGAACTCCAGGCCGGCTTATTGATCTTTTAACCAAGCATGATATTGAACTAGATGATGTGATCTTTTTTGTTCTGGATGAGGTCGACTTGATGCTCCAAAGGGGTTTCCGAGATCAGGTAATGCAGATCTTTAGGGCTCTATCACAACCACAGGTCTTAATGTATTCAGCAACAATCTCACCTGAGGTAGAGAAGATGGCTAGCTCTATGGCAAAAGGTATTGTTGTCATCTCTGTTGGCAAGCCTAATAGGCCAAGTAAGTCTGTGAAGCAGCTGGCTATCTGGGTTGAATCAAAGCACAAAAAGCAAAAGCTTTTTGATATTTTAATGAGTAAGCAGCATTTTATGCCCCCTGTTTTGGTGTATGTGGGTTCAAGACTTGGGGCAGATCTACTATCTAATGCAATTACAGTCACCACTGGGATGAAAACTTTATCAATCCATGGGGAGAAGTCCATGAAGGAGAGGAGAGAAATCATGAGGTCATTTTTGGTGGGAGAGATTCCCGTTGTTGTGGCCACTGGAGTTTTGGGTCGGGGTGTTGATCTTTTGGGTGTGAGACAGGTAATAGTGTTTGACATGCCCAATTCCATTAAAGAGTACATCCATCAGATTGGGAGGGCATCCAGATTGGGAGATGAGGGTACAGCAATTGTGTTTTTGAATGAGGAAAACAAGAATATGTTTCCAGAGCTGATTGAAATTTTAAAATCCTCTGGAGCAGCTGTACCTCGGGAGCTTGTTAATTCACGGTATGCAGTCGGTTCTTTCTCTGTTGGCAAGGGCCAGAAAAAGAGAAAACATGGTCGCTGAAGTCTTAAATGCTTTATAGAATTTTTGGCTTCAATTCGGTACCGTGGACATGTTCCATGACCCAAATGGACATTTTGCTAGTAGAAGAAGGCAAAATGATGTTTTGCTCTGCTGAACTCCCTGTGTAGCTGCATTAGTCATGATTATTACAACAAGTGAACTCACTGGATATCTGCATGGGGCCAGAGATAATGCTGATAGCACTTTCTACACACATCGATAACTTTCATGTTTGGGGTTGATAAAATTATTTCACTTCTACATCCTGTGGTCTGGAAAACTCGGAGTTAAAATAATTTTGCTGGGCAGTTGTGGGCACACAGTGTAGAGTTCAATGTATAGCCAAAAAATACTTTGATGAGAAAGATTGTTCAGTTTGTAAATTTTCTGTTCTGGGGCTGTTTTGAATCCATAGTGAAGCAAATAGAGTGCACAATGGGGGGGTTTTATTTCAAGTTGCTCAGTGCAGTTAGCAATTCTGTTGGATTTGGAAATTGATACAAAATTGAGGCATATCCTTTCTGCAATTGCAAGTAAGGTATGCTGAATAATTTTGTCTACACCAGGTTGATGGATTTGTTATGTGGTAAAGCATTAGATAGGAAAATTTCATGGTGAGTTTCTTGCTGTCTAGAGCACGTAGAACCTATGTCAAGGCTTTTTGTTTGGGCTTGTAAGTTAATATTTATAGGCATTAGTACGTAAATTTCTCATCGACCTTCTAGAGCTTTGTATGCCAAACAATGAGCCACTTCAGATGATTGTAAGATCTCTAATAGAACATTAACAACAGGAATTTTTTAGCTTGTCAGCTGGCTTCATTGTTTTATGTTTCACAGACATAAGACCTTCCAGCTGATTGGTTGTTTCCAATCTATCTGTGTGAATCCACTAACTAATCTATTTACTTGTGTAGTTTTAAATGCTCCCATTTTCTCTCTCTGTATCACTTTCAGAGTTTACGAAATGCTGGATTGTCTTGTTGAAATTCTGTCCCTGCATTGTAATGTGGTATATAGTTGGAATGCAGGTTACTATTATTTGTTTGAAAATTTTCTGAATAGTAAGTAGTCTAAAAGAATTCAGACCTAGCATTGGGTGATCAAAGTACTGCATTTTTTTTTTTTCTTGTTATCCTTTCTTGTGCCTAGACCAAGGGAAGAAAACGAGGAGCATATTTGGTGGGTTGTTGAGCTTGGGAAGTTGATTGTTTGAGGTAAATGGACAGATGCTATGTACCAAACGCTCTTGACTGTACCACACATACTGATTTTAAGTGAGGACTATATAAATTTGTTAATTTGGACTGATGATATTTCCTAGCACTAAATCTTTTGCAATGTGAAGGGAAAGTACTTATGGTGGTAGTAGTGGATTTGAAGCTAAGCAACAATATCAATCTAAATTCCCAAATTTTTTAATCTGCTCAACAACGTGTTGACTAAGAGCTTTGCTTAAGATTGGGTGGATGATATGGTCTGATTTGAAAGTCACAGACTGTACAATAGAGTCATAGACTGTACAATATAGTCTTCCATTATAGGCTGATTTGATGATGAATTTGTTTGAGCATTTGATGACCTTGTCTTTGCTGTATTACTCTACATATAAATTTATGGTGTTTTCCAAATGGTGAAATCGTTTTTTGAACATACCAAGTTTCTTCTCAAAAACAAGACTCTTGCTTGTTCAAAGGAAAAGAAGCAAATAATTTTCTTGTCTCTTATTTAGTTTCGGCTTCCAAAATTTGGATTATGTCAAATGCCTTTTAAGGTCAAATTAACGAATCTGTTCAAATTATTACCAAGTCATGGCATATTCTGCATCTTAGAACATTCGTCATGTTATTAACAAATAGGCGAATAGGTATTTGACCCCTTTTTTTCAACTAATTTTCTAACTCCCTCCCGTTTCAAAATACTAGTAATCAAATCACTCAAACGTTTGTAAATTCTATTTTCCAATTTAGCAATAAAATAATTGTCCCATTTTATATCCTTATATTTTCAACATTTTCTCATAAGCCTAATGTGGAATATAGAATTATTTAGCAAATTTAAGCTTAGACTAAGTGTAAAATTTTATTTCTTTTATTCCAGTGGCACAATAAGAAAGTGAGCCATCATGGCGGTCACGTAATACTTTTTAAAATTACCTAAACTACACTACTTGGGTACATTTTTAAGCTAGATGATATATTTTTCTTTTAATCATTACAAATGTGCACAATTTCATGATACACTATGATAATTACCTAAACTACACTACTTGGGTAGATTTTCAAGCTAGATGATATATTTTTCTTTTAATAATTACAAATGTGCACAATCACATGATAAACTAGTATCATGATTAGGATATGGATCAAATTGGATCACATGGTTGTATTGATTAGAAAAATGTTAGGGACACAAAAAATTCCACAATTTTTGCCACAACTTGTCACGTGGAGTTGTGCAAAATTTGTGGACTTTTTTTTTGGACAAAACTTAGGTACAATAACATGACGAATTGTGACAAAAGTTGTGAACTTTTTTTTTTTTACAAAACTTAGGTATGGTATCTTAGGTGCTGTTCCTTAGGTTCCTCTTTTAAAATTCAGCTATTTGGCTACTTAACTAAAAAAATACACTTATATCACATAAGAAAAAATCCATGTGACAGAATTTTAAGAGAGGAATTTAAGGAACAACACCTAAATCTTGCCTTTTTTTATTTATTTTTTTTATAATAAATATCCTTGGCATTGCTCAATATTGGTCATAACAATAAGAACCATGTTATTTGTTCTAAGGAATAAACGCAATTAAATTCAAGGATGTGATTAATTGATAATATAATTATATGGTCGAATTTAATTTGGAAATTGAAGATACACCCACATATAGAAGTGTATCTAAGTTTTACCCATGACTAAGTGGCATTTATCAAACAATAAATGAAGTGATATTAACTTTTTTTTTGTTGATAATTTAATAGTTAAAAGATAGAAAGAATTTGAATTCTAGATGATCCTGTTAAAAATACTCCGAATTACTAACTAGTTGAGTTAAAAGACTCATAGGCCATAGCCATTATTCAAACACATGGATGCATTTAAAATTAAACACAATTTTTATTATAAAAATATAAATAATAGTCAAATTATTTATAAAAAAAAATAGCATATAACACATGCATATGTATAGATACATTTAAAATTAAACCCAATTTTTATCATAAAAATATAAAAAATTAGTCAATTTTTTCTTTTAAAAAGTAAACATAATTAGTCACATATTAAAATTCTTTCCTAAATTTAATACTACTTATGATAATTTTTTTCTAATTTTTAATAAGATAAAATGTGTGGTGATCTTTGTTGTGTGGTAATTTTTATTGAGTATATGTGATTGTTTTTTTTTTATTTATTTATTTTATAATTCATTAATAGTAGATTTTTAGATTTTGTACTCATTAGCTCACTTAGTACAAAGATTAAAAAATTTAAATGGACTCATGGTACAAACTTAAGTCGATAATTATAGTGTGGTTCTCATATAAATTTAGACACATAACGCAAAATTGAATTCTAATTTTAAATTCTAATTAAACTTTCTCTAAACTTTGCCTCTATATATATATATTTTTTTCTTTTTCTTTTTAATGGTATACTCCTTTAAAATTGATATTCTTCCAATCAAAAAAAAAAAATTTTCTTTTGGCAGCAATCAGCTTATCATGTTAACAAATATTAAAAAAAAGAAAAAAAGAAAAAGGAATTTGACATTATTCTTTAAAAAAAAAAAAAAAATTGAAAGGGCAAGAGAGTTGTGGGTCCACCAAATGCTCACAAAAGGTGTGATATGATATGAAGCGAGGGTAGTACCAAAACGTCCGCGACCGTGTGTCCTGTTTCTTCCGGGAAACTGAAAGCTAACCAACCGCCCAATATTTTTATTATTAATTAATTAATTAATTAATAATTAAATTAACAGGTGTTTTTACGAATTGGTCTAATCTATCTATCTATCTATAAACTATAATCTATCCCCCTTTTTTCCATTCATGATTTCATGATTTGGTCATGAAATCATCACCCCCTTCTCCTCTTCTTCCTCTTTTCTCTTAAACCTTTTTGCTCTACCAACCCAAAACTACCCATCATCATATATATATCTATCTCCAGTCCCCACACACACACACACACACACACACACAAGAAAAAAAAAGAAAAGTCAATACGAATCTCTCGTGTTACAAAAAGTGTCTCTCTTTGTCCAAAAAAAAAATCTAACAATACAATCAAAACAAACCTTTTTTCAAGATTGTCCATCGCATTCCCAGGTATTCATGTTTTGTTTCATTTTCATGTTCTTTTTGCCTTTTTTCTTTTCTGATTGCTATTACTGCACCGACCCAGATTCAGGATCAAACTTGTTTGCATATGCAACTCGTTGTTTCTGTTTTTTTTTTTTTTTTTTGGTTTTCCATCTCTCTCTTGTCGTGCTTTATCGTAGTTTATAGATGATTGGATTGAATTTGGATGATGCTCTTCCTCAGATGTATGCATTTTTTGTGTATATTATATTTATAATTTTCATTTGGTGCAGTCTGTGTTTTTGTGATTTTATTTAAGATATGGGTCCTGGATATATTTTATATTTGCATCTTTTTTATTTATATTAGATGTTAGAGCTGTATTAATCCAAATCAATCATATCTAATCGTCTTAAAAATTAAAAATTAAATAAAAAAGGTTGTACCCAGTTCACAAAGCTTCCGTTTTTTTTGGTGTAGTCTAAGAGAGGTGATTGATAGACAACCTTAAACTTTTTATTTATTTATATATTCGGGTACAGAGGCATTGTCTTTAAATTTGTATCACCTGTTGAATAGGATTAGTGTATATGATTGGTCATCCATATTTACACCTTATTCAACAACGCGCTTATGATATGAATAGGCTTGGTGTTATATGAGATGTTAGTAATTAACTTACATAATTTGTTAGATCAATTTGTAACAATAGCCGGTTAAACATACTTTGGTTTCTCTATTTTTGTACAAACCTTATAAATTCTGAGAAAATATCTTTGTCAAAACTTGTACTTTGTGTTCCGATATGGTATTTGACTATTTGCCAAGTTAGATGGTGCAGTTGGAAACCTTGTACTTGGTTTCTATTGGTACTTTGCATTCCAATATGGTATTTGAAGTGTTTGTAACAGTGATAAGCTTTCAACTCTGGCAGTTCAGCAGCAGAGGATTCTTTTAGTCTCTGATTTCACGTGAAGAAGTTATTAGTAGTTTCCGAGATACATTATGTGGAACGGAGCTCAGAATGGAACTCACAGTGTGGGTGAAAGTTCTAGTTCAACTTCAATGAGCAGTCAGCAGGATATTGAGGATGACCGGATGATTGCTGCTGTGCTATCTGAAGAGTATGCTAAGTTAGATGGTGCAGTGGGTAGACGCCTTTCCAGTTTGGCATCTATTCCTGTAAGAATACTTTAACATTTTTTCTTTTCTTGTTATATTGTAACTAGGCTTTTAATTTTAGTTATTTAAGAATAAATTATATTCAGTTATCTTTTTGTGGATATGTATCTAGAGCTTAGTTCAGTATTGAATTCAAAATCTTTTTCATAATTCCTATAGAAATTAAAAAAAGAAAAGAAAAAAGAGTATGATGGAGAAGATTTATTTCTTATGTTTTGTCATTTTCAATTCAATGTACTCTCTTATATTTTTCTGCTTAATTCCCCCCTTCCTTCTAATCTTATGGACTTTGGTTAGATATAATAATTTATTCTCAGAAAATTATTATCCTGCATCATGTTTTACATGATCTGATTGTTGTAGAATAAATCCTTGACTTCTCTGATTATTCATTGCTTCTTTGATGTGGAGCACTTCTTATTCAATGAAACAAAATTCCCTTACAAATTTTTCTTTTCTTTTAACTTCTTGAAATTCCAGCATGTCCCACGAATAAATACCTTCATCCCTGATTTTAATGATGCAAGTTTGGATCACCAACGGCTTCTCCAGAGGTATGTTTTTTACACTTGACAGTTAAAAAAATTTGTCTACAGATATCTTGAAGGGGAATCTTGTAAAAGTGTTGAATAGATTTTATTGCTGGAAAATAGTACTGGTAGTAGTTTGTAAAATGACACTTTAATATTTATTGGCATGCTTGTTCACTCGCATGAATGAGCATTGATTTAAGTGCTTAAACATTAATTAAGTTGCTTGTAAGTCATAACTCATACAGTGTATAAAAAGATTTCAACTTTGCCATATACATTTACAAATTAATGCCTGAAAAGGATTTATAATCTTCCAAAACTCTAGTAAATATACATATATTGTCTAGTTTCTATAAATATGTGAATTTAATATCCAAAAAAGAAGTTAACATCTCCTTTCAAAGTCGTGCTTTGATTTGTCATAGCATAAAATTTACCTGTTATCATCTTTGTAGTGAAAACAATTTCCTTTTCAATATAATTACTAAATTTTCAATAAAAAATTCATTGGCTCTTTGGCACCACAGGCGTTAGCTGATTTAGTGAGAAAAAAAGAAGAGGGGAGGGAGAAGGGGGGGGGTGGGGGGTGCAATAGTGTAGCTGTATCTCTCTTTCTTTGAGAGAATAGTTTCATTTTAACTTTGAAAAAAAATCCCTAAATATTTGTTGTGACCTTGGGGGGCCATCTCTTTTTTTTTTTTTTTGTGGCCAAACCTCTAAAAATTTCAATGTGTGTGTGTATAGCTCTAAGTCATGTTAGTTTTTATTTTAATATTAGCGAGTGTGAATTTATATCTAGTTTCATATCATGGTATTTTTCAAGATGGGTTAGATGTTATTATCTGGGTGGGAATTTCATTAAGTTCATCCTTGAAATTGTTCATAATACAGAAACATACGTTGTGATTTGTTTTCCCTTTCTAAGTATTCGTATTGAGTCAACCAATTAATATATTCTTGATACTGGGTCTTTTTTGTTGTGTGAACGCGAAGATATGGTCTTTGGAGTATCTAAGCTTGTGCTGGAAATTATTGATAGGGAGGTCTTGTGAGATGTTGTGCAATCTTGGTTTAGTATTAAGTAAAATTCTTCTCATTTTCTCTCAGGCTGAACATCTATGGTTTATATGAAGTGAAGGTTTCTGGGGATGGAAACTGTCAGGCATGTGCAATGATACTCAAGAAATGCCATTTTTTTCTTTTCTGTTTTTATTTATTTATTTTTTATTATTGATGTTTCCCTTATATTGCAGTTTCGTGCACTTTCAGACCAGATGTACAAGTCACCTGAGTATCACAAGCATGTTCGGAAGGATATTGTGAAACAGGTAGGGTGGATTTGAAAGGCCAAATGCATGGGAGATTGATTGACAGATGAATAACTAGAACTTCATTCGATGATATTCTAATTCATTACCTTATAACAAGACTTCTAGAGAAGGGAGAATGAACAACTAAAAAGAAAAACTGAATATTACTGACATGGTCACCACCATTACTTTATTGTTGATTTTAATACCTCTGCCACCATTGCTGTCAATACTATTACTCTTGCTGTTATTCTAGAACAATACCAAAATTGCTGTGGTTGATATCAGCGCTACCACTTCCTTCCTCATTTCCTATCCGTAGGCCATCACCACCACACGCCACAATCTCCAGTGACATTCATTACCGCCATCTCCATTTTCCTTTGTCAACATTCTGTCACTATTACCACTGGCATTGCTTATCACCACCTCCTGCCATGACTTGTCATTACCACTATATAACCATCGGCAATCTACCATGGCCACCACAATCAGCATTCATCCCTGATTACCTCTGCCTCTGACAATGGAAAGTACACTGGTCTCAACTAATAGGAAACACCACCACCTCTAACACAAACTTGGAGAAGGATGTATTATGATTAGCACACAAAACAACAAAAGTAGCAACATTACAAGCCACATATTTTTAACAAGGTTCTGCCAATTGCTTACGTCCTTGGTAAATCCACCATCAACGATAAGGATTACAAAATTTCAATTCTAAAACTCATAAACTAAGAGTCTCAGACCAAAGACCTAAATACATTCAATGGTGCTCTCACTCTAGCTCATACACTAAACAAACTTTTGTTTTTCAGTTCTCAAACACTAACAGAAAAGGTTATACTGCCACCCTTATTTATAGGGATTGTCACACCTCCCTAGTTTTTGTATGGATTTGGGTTTACCACTCTTATATGGGATCTATTGCACTCATTTACTTTTTCCTTATCAATTTTAGATTCCAAAATGTGTAAGAAAATATTTAAATTTACCAACTCATGGGCAGGTCCCAACTAGATGGGAATCAAAATGATCCATCCTAAGAACAAATTTTTTATAATGCCAATGACCTTTAACTCAAGTTGCGCACCTCCACCCCCTTATAAAAACAAGGTGAGGAGGTGGTTTCAAAGCCCATTGGGTGTGTTACTTTCCTATTCCAAGATTTCAAACTTTTTGGATTAAATTTGTAAAGACCTTTGATAATTTTTGGAACTAAACATAGTGGTTGCTTTCACATTTTTTAATAGATACTTGTTGAAGTCACACCACCTTTCTTATGCTGTTTTGGTACAGGGGGACTGTAGTTTTCACAAATGCACCATGTGATAAATATAAGATGTGAATGGTTACAAATCCCTCTATCTGTCTTAACAGTGGTCGTTTTATTGAAATAGATAGTCATGAGTGGTTAATTCAAGTTTGCTTATGTTGCACTACTCTTTCCTGTTACAGCTCAAAGACTACCGTACTTTATATGAAGGCTATGTCCCAATGAAGTACAAACGTTATTACAAGAAAATGGCAAAGTAAGTTTTTTTTTTTTGGATACATGGAAAAGTATTTTGGTTAAAGGTCATTTCTTCCATTGTTTGGTGTAGTAAGCATTTAAATTTATGGATGTGTTTATGCTGTGGTCTTGTAGTACTTCATCAAGTTGCTGGTAGAAAAGATTTCTATCTTCACTTTCTGATATATTGAATTATGCAGATCTGGTGAGTGGGGGGACCATATTACCTTACAAGCAGCAGCTGATAAGGTCTGGTATTTTTTCCTAAAGCATCATAAGCTGTAATTTTTTTTTTTTGGTAGAAGATTTAGGTAGTATTACTATTTCATGGCTGCATCATAATTCATACCTTTAGTGTGTGGGGGGGGGGGGGGGGGGTAGTAATATTTTGTGTTTGTAGAGTTATTATGTGTTGCAAATTTTAGTATGGAACAAAGGTAAAATAAAAATGTGTCATTTGGGAGTGCCATATTGAAAAATTGTGTGACCTTGGGGAGGCTATTTATATACTTTCATGAAAGTGTCCTTATAGATTATGGGGTTCACCTAGGACTGCCCCTGGTTTCAACAGAATTGACACAATGCACTGTCAAGCTTCTTTTTTTTTTTTTTTTTTTTTGGTGCAATGGTGTTAACTTTTATTGTGTACCGTCATTTCATGTACTTCAACATCAGCAGGTAATAAACAGTTGCCTATTAACGTGCAGTTTGCAGCAAAGATATGCCTTTTGACATCATTCAGAGATACTTGTTTTATTGAGATCATACCTAGATCCGAGGCGCCTAAACGAGGTAAGACATAAAAATACCACCATCACCATATGATTTTATTCTGTTGCTTAAAAATTACTTCATATGAAAACTGTGTGTGTGCGCATGCGTGCATTGTATTTAAGATTCCTAAAGTTGCTGGCCACCACACAGCCTCCAATATCTCCAAATAAATCCTGTTTGTCTAACTCTTCTATAGCCATTACTTTTTCTGAACTATTCGCCATGTGGGTCATTGAAATTGCATGTTTTAGATTTTTTATTTTTTTATTTTAATTAAGTTCCAAGTGCTCTCTATGTGTAGGGTATAGTAGTTCTTTTGTTTTTCAGAATTAGAACTTTAACAATTGACTTCTTTCTCTAAATTGCTCCTGGAATCAACATTAATAGGCAGTTACTTTTTTACCAGTATCTGAGCAAAGAAAATTTGTCTCAAATGAGTTATAATAGCAGGCCTTCTATTTTCTGGACACGCACTTCTGGCAAAGATTTTTTATGTACCTGGTTAATGTTATTAGGTGGAAAGGAAAAATGTAACTCAATAGGTTAGGGTATGGGGACAAGCTTTATCTCCAGAAATGGTCATTTAAGATATAGAGTAACTTTTAATGTACTCGGCTTGGCAATTTTTCTATTATTAATAATATTCTTACGTTATTTATCAAAAAAAAGATATAGAGTAACTTTCAGTATTCCTTACAAATTTCTTTTCTTTTTATTTTTTATTTTAGAAGTATTATTCCTTACAAATTTCATATTCTAACAGTTTCCATTTTCTTTAAACAAAATGGTGCAGAGTTGTGGTTAAGTTTCTGGTCTGAGGTTCATTACAATTCACTATATGAGATTCGAGGTGTGTATTGCCTTTAAGACCTGAATTTCTAGCAGTGAACTTCAAAGTTATTGGGTTATCAAGGAATATCGAATAGTTTAATAATTTTTTGAATTACTTGTTGCTTTGCAGATGCTCCACCTCACCCAAAGCCTAAGAAGAAACACTGGTTGTTCTAGGTGAAGCAGATTGTTCATTTTGGTATAGCATTCAGGATTTTGAGAGATTATTGTGCATATTTTCCAACATCACCCCCCTCCTCCTTTTTTTCCCATAATTTTATACTCTTTCTTTATTCTTTTTTTCATCCCATTTAATTGTTTTTTTTTTTTGGGTGTAGTTATGTTAATAACAGTTTTACTACTATAAATTTTATACAGTGCGTATTGTTATCTTGATGTAATTTTTAACTCATTTTTTTCGTTTAATTGTTTTTTTTTTTTTTTTTTTTTTTTTTTTTTTTTGTCTGTAACAGTTTTACTACTATAAATCTTAAACAGCGAGTTTTGTAATATTTTTTTTTCTAAGATGGATTCTTTTATTTGTTTCAACGAAATCAGATTGATTTATCCTAAAGAAATGTGCAGTTAATCTATGTTGACTATGACAATGTAAAAATCTTTTTCTTAATATCTTTTATTGCTATCTCAGCTTAAAAGATATAAAGAAAACAGAGGAAAGTTATTACAAGGTGAAAGAATTTCAAATCCGTACGACATGGGAACATTTATGTAAAGTTCTGTGGCACTGCCCTTAAACCTTTCAGTCTTCTTGAGCTTTTCAAACTGGGTTTGGCTGTCTTTATGGTGGATTATACATG
This sequence comes from Notholithocarpus densiflorus, assembly GCA_030021035.2. Lineage (NCBI taxonomy): Eukaryota > Viridiplantae > Streptophyta > Magnoliopsida > Fagales > Fagaceae > Notholithocarpus > Notholithocarpus densiflorus. The sequence continues at coordinate 7,042,548 of JARYZH020000009.1, read as the reverse complement.
GAATTATGGCTTTTAGGTATTAACATCAATTAATCTTTGTATAAATCATAGGAGTCTTGTTAAGCTGATGACTTAATTGATCTGATGAACCTTGTGGACCGTATGGTTGCTCATTTTCTTTTGAAGATAAACCATACCATTTTCCTATTATGAGTTTATGACAGCCAATTCTACATATATTTTCCAAGTGTATGGTCAGTTTACACTACACTTAGAAATAGCAAGTCTTCGAATCAAATGAATGAGGAAATACTATAGCCATAAACGTTTTTAAAAACTGAGTTGAAAAATTCTTAATGGTTTTCGATGCTATAGCCATTAAAATAATATGACTAATTTGATGGTCAAATTGAGAGAACATAACCATACAAGTACACAATACATTTCCATCGCGCACCATACTTAGATTTGAAGTCTAACCGTTGGATTTAAAAAGTGTAATGAAAGATTAATTCTGGTAAATTATGGTCACAATCAAACGGTTGGATTTAGAGAAAAGCGCGGTCAAAGTTTAGTCAAAGTTGGTCAAAGTTGATCAAACAATAGATGGTCCCGATACCACTGGACTTGGTGAAATTCATATTCAAATCTTAATCATTAGGATTGAAAAGTATGGTGACATATTGGTGTTGGTAAAATTTGAGACCAATTGGATGGTCAGATTGAGAGAATATATATAGCCAAATAGGTACACAACACATGTCCATCACGTGCCATTCTTAGATTTGGAATCTAACCGTTGAATTTGAAGAGTGTAATGAAAGGTTTATTCTGGTAAATTATGATCACAATTAAACGGTTAGATTTAGAGAAAGGCGCGGTCAAAGTTTAGTAAAAGTTGGTCAAACTTAATAGATAGTCCCGAGACCACTGGACTTTATGAAAATCATATTCAAATCTTGATCATTGGGATTGAAGAGTATGGTGACATAATGGTGTTGGTTAAATTTGAGACCAAATGTAACTCTAAAAAATATTATACCAACTAATAACTTATTATTGAATTCATATTTTGAAAATCTAACCATTGGATTACATGTTCTATATGTTCTTAACATGCATGCCAATCTTTTATGCGTTATTTTAAACTACAAAAACTTGAATTTAAACAATTGATTGATGACATGGCTATTAATATTTGATCACCTTGAAATTTTGTAAGCATGAAAAATATGTGAAGATAATGTAATCTAACGGTAGGTTTGTCAAAATTCACATTGAATTAAGAAATATAGGGTTGGGTTCAAGTTACATTTAATGTAACTCTAAAAAATGTTACACCAACCAATAACTTATTATTGAATTCATATTTTGAAAATCCAACCGTTGGATTACATGTTCTATATGTTCTTAACATGCATGCCAATTTTCATACCAATCGGATGTAATTTTACATTTGATCTTTAAACTCATCTTTTATGCGTTATTCTAAACTACAAAAACTTGAATTTAAACAATTGATTGATGACATGACTATTAATCTTTGATCACTATGAAATTTTGTAAGCATGAAAAATATATGAAGATAATGTAATCTAACGGTAGATTTGTCAAAATTCACATTGAATTAAGAAATATAGGGTTGGGTTCAAGTTACACCTGATGTAACTCTAAAAAATGTTACACTAACTAATAACTTATTATTGAATTCATATTTTGAAAATCCAACCGTTGGATTACATGTTCTATATGTTCTCAACATGCATGCCAATTTTCATGCCAATCGGATGTAATTTTCCATTTGATCTTTAAACTCATCTTTTATGCGTTATTATAAACTACAAAAACTTGAATTTAAACAATTGATTGATGACATGGCTATTAATCTTTGATCACCATGAAATTTTGTAAGCATGAAAAATATATGAAGATAATGTAATCTAACGGTAGATTTGTCAAAATTCACATTGAATTAAGAAATATAAGGTTGGGTTCAAGTTACACCTGATGTAACTCTAAAAAATATTACACCAACCAATAACTTATTATTGAAATCATATTTTGAAAATCCAACCGTTGGATTACATGTTCTATATGTTCTCAACATGCATGCCAATTTTCATGCCAATCGGGTGTAATTTACCATTTGATCTTTAAACTCATCTTTTATGCATTATTTTAAATTACAAAAACTTGAATTTAAACAGTTGATTGATAACATGCCTATTAATATTTGATCACCTTGAAATTTTGTAAGTATAAAAAATATATGAAGATAATGTAATCTAACGGTAGATTTATCAAAATTCACATCGAATTAAGAAATATAAGGCTGGGTTCACGTTACACTTGATGTAACTCTAAAAAATGTTACACCACCCAATAACTTATTATTGAATTCATATTTTGAAAATCCAACCGTTGGATTACATTTTCTATATGTTCTTAACATGAATGCCAATTTTCATGCCAATCGGATGTAATTTACAATTTAATCTTTAAACTCATCTTTTATGCGTTATTTTAAACTACAAAAACTTGAATTTAAACAATTGATTGATGACTTGACTATTAATCTTTGATCACCTTGAAATTTTGTAAGCATGAAAAATATATAAAGATAATGTAATCTAACGGTAGATTTTTCAAAATTCACATTGAATTAAGAAATATAGGGTTGGGTTCAAGTTACACTTGATGTAACTCTAAAAAATGTTACACCAACCAATAACTTATTATTAAATTCATATTTTGAAAATCCAACCGTTGGATTACATGTTCTATATGTTCTTAACATGTATGCCAATTTTCATGTCAATCGGGTGTAATTTACCATTTGATCTTTAAGTGGGAAGGCGAAAAAAATAGTTGGAAATTTTGGGGCTGGGAAATTTAAAGGTCTATTGCGGCGGTCCAACCCGCCGCAAAAAGGAGTACATATTGCAGCGGGTCATTGACGCGCCGCTATATCTAAGCTTAATGCCGCTAAAACAGGTCTATTGCGGCGGGTCATTGGCCCACCGCTGTAGTACGCCGCAAAATACTAGAGATATTGTGGCGGGTATATAGAACGCCGCAATAGATCTCATGTACAACGGCGGGCCAAAAACGCACCACAATAGGCGACATATAGCAGCAGTTTTCGCACCCGCTGCAATAGCTCGTTTTTCTTGTAGTGTGTTACGATTGTTATCTGTCCTGAGTCTATGAATCACTCTCAGATATTAATGTGAAAATGTCAGAAAATCCTAGAGATCTCCATTATTCAAAATCGAATGCGTGGATTGGAAACAGTTTTTGACAGTTACATCTTATTTTTTAGTTGTCTACATTACAATTTTTTGCATTGATATTGTTTTGTATTTATTTATTTATTGTTTAGTAAAAAGTTTGTTGCTTCTTACAATCACACAACAGAGTCATAACATGAAGAGCTTATTTTGTGTGACCTTGTTTCTTCATCTCAACTATTTTGGGTGCTCGTACGAAAAAATATATAATCATTTTTGTTAGAGAATGGAGATGATAACAAATTTATTTATAAGGGAAGTGTTTGTTACACACTAGTGTTTTGCAATTGAAAATGTGGGTTCAACCCACTATTTTTTAATAAGTTCAGATTTAAAATAGGTATTCTTAACTTAAACCTATCTTTTCCCATTCTTAAGTATGTTTACCAAAATAGACCAAAGTGGACCAAATGGACCAAATCAGACCGATTAGACCGAAATGGACTGCATGGACTGAATTGGACCGGAGTGGACTGAAATGAACTAAAATGGACTTTGATGGTGAACCAAAAATTGGACTATCTCCAGTTCGTCTATAGTGTCGTCCAAATCCAGAAAGGTTGTTCCAGTACAAGAAGGTCGCCCAAGTGCAAGAAGGTCGTCCAGCATAGAAGCACCTGGACGACCTCCCAACACTTAGAAATTCTCAGAGAAAATCTCTATCCTAAAGCTTACGATTTGGACCACGTTCTACTATTTTGAAGTATGAGCAAAATCTTTATTCATCGCTCTAACTTCCTACTAAGTTCTTAACTTCTGATAGCAGTTGTGGAAATTAAGTCTGAACCTTTTAACTTCCATCCACGTTGAGGAAGTTACTAAACAAGTAACCACTCCAAAGCTGATTATAAAAGAACTTAGCCATATCAAATGATTGTAATTTTTTACACTCCTAAAGTTGGAATTCCTGAGTTCTAGAGAGAAAACTAACTTTAGCATCGGAGGGTTCTTGGCTGGTTCATCTCGGTCACCTTTGATCTTGTGCTTCTTTCTTTTCAGGTCTTCCAAACAACCACAAGCCCATTGAAGCCCAAAGCATTCAGCCTACTGATTTTCTGTGCATCATTAGACTTAATGGACCAAAGTAAACCGAATTGGACCAAATCATCGGCCACATCACTATTTTTATATATTTATTGATTTGTTCTTCTAATTTTTTGATAATATTAAATATATTAACCGGTTGACTTTACACATTCATTTTGGACAATATTTTCCTTTTTTTTAATAATATCTTGGAGGATTTAATATATTAAATAGGGTAAATTACGTATTTGATCTCTACCTTTTATACCAAATTTCAATTTAGTCCACAACTTTTCAATTGTATTAATTTGGTGTCTAACCTTTTAATGCCATGTTAATTTAGTCCATGCCATTATCTCTTGGATGGAAAAGTTTGACGTGTCAGACGGCCAAAAATAAATTAAAAAAAAAAAATGTCCACATCATCTTATGGGCCATTGGGTTTATTCACTTTTTTAAACTCCGTTTCATCGTCTTCTTCATTTTGTATTTTTCATTGATATGAAAAGCTATGGCACTACTAAGACTTACGGATGCACGTCTTAATCTTCACAAATCAGTTATAACTTATATCCATCAACCCTTGTGCTCTGGTTTCACTTCCTTTCACCAAGAACCACTCTGCCACATCAAATTCTCACTGACCCATTTGCACCAAAACTCACAATGACTGATCTTTTCTTTCAGATCTCACCAACATTACAAATGGCCTCATTTCCCCCATTCACCAAGCAACCCTTTTCCCCACACGAAACCTTCGTCTTCCTCATCATTTAGTAGTGTCAAAAGATGATGATTTTTATGGAAGATAGCTAATTTTGTATAAAAGTTTTTAAAAGCAAAAGTTTTCGAGCAATTAAAAGGATCACTGGCAGTTTTATTGGTTCTAATTTAATATATGGATCCAAAATGTAAAGTGTGGCCACATTCCCAGTAATATGCTATCCTTTGACTTTATTTATGAAGAGTTTGTTTGTATAAAAACAAGAATATAAAAAGAGTAGTACCTTACCTTTGAAGCAGAGAGAGAAAGAGACATTAAAACGTGAAGGTGGGTTGTGGTCCAGTGAACCCTGTGGTGTGGGTTGTACTTGTAACAAATTAAGATCCATTTCTATTAGGGATTTTGATCCCAAATAGCCCCTCGCGTACGCGTGAGTATAACAAATTTTTTTTTAATGTAATCTGACGTGGCAGTACGGGTGTCAGTCCATGTGGCAAGAAAATAATATTTATTTAGGCTGTTAGTTACGTCGGCATTTTCCATCCATCACTTAATATCAGAGACCATTTTGATACAACTTCAAAATGTTAAGGACTAAATTGACATATTTAAAAGGTTAAGGACCAAATTAAAATTAGCTGTAAAGTTTAGAGACCAAATATGTAGTTTACCCTATTTAATATTATCAAAATATTTGAAGAATAAATCATTAAAAAAATGGTGAAGTGGTTGATAACGTGGTTCAACAGGAGTGTAACAACCATACAACATTAGATGCTACATTTTAACTTTTAAATACTAATAGATAGATGTTAGTTTGGTTGACTTTCTTGTAAACTCTGCGATTTGGGGTGGTTTTTCGTCCAGATTATCATACAAATGATTCGCAAACTTCATGCATTTTCAAATCCAATGCCACTTACCAAAGATACTTTCAAATACAATAAAACAAACAAGAGTTAACAGGTCATCTTGCAGATAAATGGAGTTTCTTTTGTTGGCTGGGCCTAGGATGATCAATTTAATAAGTTTTTACTAACTATGAGATGACTATGCATACCAGTACTAAATCGGAAGAAGTCACTGGATTTTGATAGATTTACACATCTGGTACATCTGGTTTGGCAATAAGAAGTGCCAGAGATTCTATTGTTATTTGATGGAACTTATTACTGTTTTAAAGCAACAGGCCACACAACATTAGATGCTTAAAAACAAAATTTGGTGTTATCATCAATTGGGTATATAACCTTATCATTACGAAATGGAGTTTTCAGAAACTTTATGTGATCAACAATTGAAAAGTTTCACATGATCTCTGTTGCTGATAATTTGAAACAGAATAGAACAAAGGAGCTCACGTGGGGATCCAAATTGCATGCCAGGCACAGCACATGTCATGACAGCATGACGCCCTTTAATCCATCTTGCATTGGCTAACACATCACCGCCTTCCCATCAAAAAAAAAAAAAAAAAAAAAACACATCACCGCACCGCCTATACTAGTAGAAGAATTCTAGTCACAATTTTCGAAAGTTCTTAATCAATTAGACAATTAAAGCTTGTCCAATTGTCTCTGCACTCAGCACTCAGCACATCAAGCTTGTTAGATGAGTTAACATTAGGTGATGATAGCCCTCATGGCCTTTCCATGACTCCATTTACTAAGCCTGAAACTAGAACCATAATATACCGACAGCTTGGTACTATTTTTTTTTTTTTTTTTGGAATATATATTTTACTAGAGGATTCAGTCTTTTCTTTATCCGAATTTAGAAATATGGATAAGAGAAGACCATCTTATCCCTTTTAGTAGATATCCTCATGTGTGTAGATGGTCATGGATAAACCCAAAACCTGTTCATGTTATGCATGTATTCGAAAAAAATAATGTTCAAATAGATTGTTATACCCGAAGTTTATGTAACTAGGTAAGGGAACTTCTAATTTACTTCTTATTTTTTAATTATAAAAGATTCTATCTTTGGAAAGATAGTGGTCATGAGACACATGCTTAAGATTAAAAATTTTTCTCATATGAACCACATGATTAGAGCTTGATAAAAGGACTTCCAAATTAATATCATTAATGATGAAGTGAGATTGTTGTTACATTTTTAAATCATATCGGATGATGATGATGATGATGAAGTGGGCTGCGATCTCTATGACAGATTGCCTCTTACACTAATAAAGACACTCTTCCTCTGTGTGTGTGTGTGCACACACGCGCGCGCGTGTATGTTTTATGTTAGTACTACGGTTATATAATATAAGGACTATTTGCTTATACATAACTTTTACCTGGTGAAAGTGAAACTAGAAAAGATCACCTCTCGCTGCAACGAAAACAAAGATACTATCATGGCTTCTAATTTGTGGACTCTGTGCCTAAGTTTCTTGCTTTTGGCCTCGGGGGCAATGAGTGCAACGCCTAGGAAAGCCATAGACATACCATTCGGCCGAAACTATGTACCAACGTGGGCGTTGGACCACATCAAGTACTTCAATGGCGGTTCAGAGATTCATCTCTCACTGGACAAATTCACAGGTAAGGCAATTACCATTGCTCATTGAAATCTCAGCATTTTAATAAGTTCTTATGTTTTAAACTTTGTTCTGCAATATTGAATAGGAACTGGCTTTCAATCTAAAGGATCTTACTTGTTCGGTCACTTCAGCATGCAAATAAAAATGGTTCCAGGAGATTCAGCTGGAACAGTTACTGCTTTCTATGTAAAATCTGGTTCTCTATTCTTTAGTATAGGAGCATACATATACATAGTAGATAAAGCTATTGGGTGATTTTTGTTGGTCTGGTCACAGTTATCTTCACAAAATTCGGAGCACGATGAGATGGACTTTGAGTTCTTGGGGAACAGAACAGGGCAACCTTATATTTTGCAAACAAATGTGTACAGCGGAGGGAAGGGAAATCGAGAGCAGAGAATTTATCTTTGGTTTGATCCAACCAAAGCCTACCACACTTATTCTGTCCTATGGAACTTGTATCAGATTGTGTAAGCCTTCCGTTTTGTCCTTTGACCACTTTCTCTTACCTTGAAATTACTAGTATTTGAGAGAATTCTTATGTTGCACTTTTTGTGTTCTTTATACTGCACCAATTATAGTTTGATTATGTAAATTTGATTGGATAAGCATGTATATTGATTCTTGCATGGAGTGTTTATTAAGTCATACTCGCATATAAACTAATTATAACTTGATAATTAGTTCTTTTAGACATAAGAACACGTGACTAGCACTTTCCTTGGTCAAGTACAAACTTTGGTAATTTACAAACTAACTAGAATGAAGGTATATGAATATGATGCAGGTTCTTTGTGGATGATGTGCCAATAAGGGTGTTCAAGAACAACAAAGACTTAGGGGTAAGATTCCCATTTAACCAACCCATGAAGATATATTCAAGCCTCTGGAACGCAGACGACTGGGCCACAAGGGGTGGCTTGGAGAAGACAGACTGGTCCAAGGCTCCCTTTGTAGCCTCTTACAAGAGCTTCCACATTGATGCATGTGAGGTATCAGTGAATGCAAGGTTCTGCCAGACTCAAGGGAAGAGATGGTGGGACCAGAAGGAGTTTCGGGATCTTGATGCCTTCCAATACAGAAGGCTCAGTTGGGTCCGCCATAAATACACCATCTACAACTACTGTACAGATCGTGTTCGCTTCCCTAGCCTTCCACCCGAGTGCAGACGAGACCGCGATGTTTAGAACTTAGAAGTTTTTTTTTTGAAGTATTACTACTACTGCTATTTATTAATGATGTTCTTTTGTACTACTACTACATTTTATATCATTATCTGTTTTCACATACATCTGATTCCTCTGTCAGTGTCTCAGAGGTACAAACTCTGTAGGTTACATTGATTTACATACACGCTCTGCATATAGGATGTGGCTGCACTAGACAACAACCTCCTAGTTTCAAGATTTGCGTCCACAACACCAACTTGCTAGTTCCAAGTCAAATTTCAAGGTTTGTCTCTAGTGAATATTTCACCGGTTCTTGCATCAAGCTCATGGAGGGGGTTTCTTTGGTGACTTGATTCTGACGCTCTTTTGCCAAATTAAATTCATTAACATAGTAGAGAACATGAGTCACACATCGTAATTTTTTTATATTTTTTATTTTATAATTTCAGTAATTATAACAATAAGGAAAATAGTTTGTGATGGTGTCATAAAAAGCATCAACCACTACTCTTCCACATGACTCGTCCATCCAATAGCCAGCTAAGACGGCCCAGAAGCCCTGGCCGTCATGGTCTTCTCAATAAGAGTTCTCAAATTCTCAAGAGCTAAAGCTTCTGATGATTTAACCACCTCAAGCTTTTCCATGGCAGCCTGTAATCTTTCCTCAGTCAAGTCTATCTCAGACTCAGTTTTTTGAATGTCTGCCTTAATGGTGGCAGTTTCTGCTGTATTAAGCTCCTTTTCTTTCTTTGCAGCCTCTGCCTCTGTCTTAAGCTGCTCAAGAGTGAGGGATAGATTAGACAAAATTGATTTAGCCTTTTCCTCAGCTGCAGATACAACTTCCAACTTGGACTTGGCTCTGAGCAGCTTCGAATTGAGATTTTGAACAGTTAAATCAGTCTTTTCTTCTGTTTTCTTCAACTGAACTGTCTCTTTTGTGACATGCTTTAGTTCATCTCTTATAATATCCATGGAGGTCATGAACTGAAAGCCTTCTTCTCTGACCACAGCCAATTCTTTTTTCGCTGCTTCCAACTCTTCTGTAATTGATTGCAATGAAGGTGAAGTTCCTAATTCTTTCCCTTTTTGAAAACTGCCACGGCTCAAGCTATCATTTCTCTGAACCTTTGCTTTCATTTCTTTCACTAGCTTTAGCTCCTTTTGCAACACATGAACATCAGACATTGTCGAGGTCAATTTGGCTTCAAGCTCTTTTGATTGGTCAATCTCTTCAAAAATAGCCTTCATCTTCTGCTTAGTTTTCTCCATCGCATCTGAGAATTCAATGGCTTCCTTTACTCTTTGAGCTTCTATCTCTCCAAACTCTTTCAAAGCCTCAATCCGTGCCAACTCAACAAGCACTTGTTCTTCATTGGCACCCCCAATCTCCTTCCTAAGGGCTTCAACAGAGTTTGGATAAGACAACATTTTCGAACTTGAGGCTTTAACTTGCTTCTCCATCCTCAATTTCTCTTCCAAAACATAAGCCATGTCAAACTTAAGCTTACCCAATTCCTGTTTCACAAATTCCAATTCTCTCATCACTTCTTCATACTGATAACTCTCAATGTTCCTACCAGCCAATGCCTTTTCATCACACCTTCCCGATTTCTTTAGCATCTCAACGTCTTGCATCTGTGCCTTTGCCTTTGTGTTCAACTCATCAGTTAATAGAGACAGATCTTTCACTGTCTTCTTTGCATTAGAGAGCTCAGATTCCGCTTGAGCTCTTGCTAACTCAGCAGCCTTTTTGCTCTCTTTGTATCTACCAATGTCCCTTCTTGCTATATGGACTTCTCTTGCTCCTAAAGATGACTTCTTTAACAATTCAGAAGAACAAGTTAAGTTAGAGAATGCAAATGGATGATAGTGTATAAAATTAAATGTAAATGGTGAAATGGGGTTTTGACAGTTCTTTGAAAAATACCTCTGAAATCTTATAAGGCAAGGAAAGTTAAGGAGTTTCTTTGGACGAGACAACAAAGACGAGAAATTGAAGGGCAAAGTGGAAGAGTCATCACGACCACCCCTCGGAGAAATCAGAGTTATTATAGGGGGAAGTTCTACAGGCCAGTCGTCCAAATCCAAAAAGGCATACCTGAAGGCAGTGCAAAGCGTTCAACTCTCTGGACGAGCGCCCAGAGCAAGGCCCATGGACGAGCAAGCCATCACATTTACAGAGGAGGACGCTGGAAAAATTCACCATCCTCACGACGATGCCATCGTCATTTCCTTGCTTATTGCTGACTACATGACCAGAAGAGTATTGGTGGATAATGGAAGCTCGGCGGACATTTTGTACTTTCCAGCCTTTCAACAGATGAAGCTAGGACGAGACCGGCTTCGTCCGGTGAATTCCCCCCTGGTAGGTTTCGGTGGAATGAAGGTACAACCTGTGGGTACTATTACATTACAGGTGGTAGTGGGGGCATATCCACAGCAGATCACTAAAGACGTGAATTTTCTTGTGGTCGATTGTTCATCCTCCTACAACGCCATAATTGGAAGGCCAACTTTAAATAGTTGGAAGGCTGTTACATCCACTTACCACCTGTCAGTCAAGTTTCCAACGGATTATGGGGTAGGACAGGTACAAGGTGACCAACTAGCAGCAAGAGAATGTTATCTGGCCATGTTGGCCACGGACGAGCAAGTTCAGACCATGAATATTGAAGACAAGAGAATTGTGGCAGAGCCCACCGAGGTATTAGAAGGTGTTTGCTTGGATGAAAACAACCCTGAGAGGTGCACCAGGATTGGGGCAGATCTAGAAGAAAAGATTAAGAAGAACCTTGTCCAGTTCTTGAAGAAAAATATTGATGTGTTTGCATGGAGCCATGAGGATATGCCGGGTATAGATCCTAGTGTCATTACCCACCGTCTGAATGTATGTCCCTCTTCCAAGCCAGTGCGACAGAAGAAAAGGGTGTTTGCCCCTGAGAGAGACAGAGCTATCAAAGACGAAGTCCAAAAGTTAATTGTGGCGGAGTTTATTCGGGAAGTGTACTATCCAGATTGGTTGGCCAATGTAGTGATGGTCAAGAAGGCAAATGGCAAGTGGAGAATGTGTGTGGATTTCACTGATCTAAACAAGGCTTGCCCCAAGGACAGCTACCCGCTACCACGCATTGACCAGTTGGTGGACTCCACTGCGGGGCACAAGTTGCTTAGCTTCATGGATGCTTTCTCTGGATACAATCAAATAAGGATGGACGAGGCAGACCAGGAGAAGACATCCTTCGTTACTAGTCAAGGATTGTTCTGTTATAAAGTGATGCCTTTCGGCTTGAAAAACGCTGGAGCAACATACCAACGACTGGTCAACCACATGTTCCGCCCCCAGATTGGACGAAACGTGGAAGTCTATGTGGATGACATGTTGGTGAAGAGCCCGGACGAGGGAATGCATCTGAATGACCTGCAAGAGACCTTCAATACACTCAGGCAATACAGTATGAAGTTAAATCCCAGCAAGTGTGCTTTCGGGGTAGCGTCTGGAAAATTTCTTGGATTCATGGTCTCACATAGAGGGATCGAGGCAAACCCCGAAAAAATTAAAGCCATTATAGATATGAAGCCTCCGCAAAATATCAAAGAAGTCCAGTCTCTTACCGGGCGAGTTGCTGCCCTCAACAGGTTTGTTTCTAAAGCTACTGACAAATGTTTGCCATTTTTTAAGGTACTGAAGAAAGCATTCGACTGGACGGACGAGTGCCAAAAAGCCTTCCAGGATTTGAAGACATATCTTGTTACGGCTCCGCTGCTGAGTCCGTCCATGATGGGAGAAGAGTTATTCCTATACTTAGCAGTGACACCGCATGCCGTGAGCTCAGCATTAATAAGAGAGGAAGGAAAAGTGCAACAGCCCGTGTACTATACTAGCCGGGCATTGAGAGGAGCGGAAGGACGATATCCACTGATAGAAAAGTTAGCTTTCGCACTTATCACAGCTTCCAGGAAACTGAGACACTACTTCCAAGCCCATGTAATCAATGTTATGACAGACCACCCACTCAAAAAAGCAATGAACAAGCTGGAAGCAGCGGGAAGATTGATCCAGTGGGCCGTCGAACTCAGCGAGTTTGACATCCGATACCTACCAAGGCATGCCATAAAGGCTCAAGCCTTGGCAGACTTTATTGCAGAGTTCACACCGAGCTATGATGACTTAGAAGAAATGGAAAACAATAAGAAATGGGTCGTCCATGTAGATGGCTCGTCCACACAACATGCGGGAGGAGTAGGTGTAGTTTTGCAATCCCCTGAAGGAGATAAACTGAAGCATAAAATCCGTCTGCAATACCAAGCGACCAACAATGAAGTTGAGTATGAAGCCCTCCTAAAAGGGTTGGAACTGGCTAAGTCGGTGGAAGCAAAGTCGATACTCGTCCAAGGAGATTCCCAGTTGGTCATGGGCCAAATAAATGGAGCTTATGAGGCGAAGGGAGAACGGATGAAAAAATACCTAGAGAAAGTGTTACGGCTTGTGAAGAAATTCAAAGAAGCTAACTTCGTTCAAATCCCAAGGGAGGAGAACATGGAAGCAGATACTTTAGCGAAGGAAGCCTCAGCAACCGGGGCCATGGACGGATTCGATGAAGTACAATACGCCCCAAGCATAGATCTCCCTGAAGTACAGCAAATAGAAAATGAAGAAAATTGGATGACCCCGATAGTATCATACCTGAAGGACGGGAAGCTCCCGGAAGAGAAGGATGAGGCCAAAAAACTTAGGGTCAGAGCAGCCAGGTATGTCCTTATGGACGAAGTTCTGTACAAGCGAGGTTTTTCTCAACCCTACCTCAGGTGTCTGGCACCAAATGAGGCGAATTATGTTTTACGGGAAGTTCACGAAGGAGCCTGTGGAAATCATTCGGGAGCCAGATCACTTATCCACAAAGTCGTCCGTGCAGGGTACTACTGGCCAACTGTTCAAGCAGATGCGAAAGCTTACGTCAAGATATGTGACCAATGCCAACGATTCAGTAATATCCCCAGACAGCCTTCGGAGTATCTCACCCCGATGATGGCACCGTGGCCCTTTGCACAATGGGGACTAGATATTTTGGGTCCCTTCCCGTTGGGCACAAGGCAGATGAAGTTCCTAGTGGTGGGCATTGATTATTTCACCAAATGGGTAGAAGCTGAACCGTTAGCAAACATCACAAAACAAAATGTTAAGAATTTCGTGTGGAAGAACATCGTGTGCAGGTTTGGAGTGCCAAAGGTGTTGGTATCTGATAACGGGCGACAATTTGACAATGCACTCTTCAAGGACTTCTGCAGCCACTTCGGAATTCAAAATCATTATTCCTCGCCCGCCCACCCACAAGCGAATGGTCAGGCTGAAGTTGCAAACCGATCCTTGTTGAAAATCATCAAGACTCGGCTTGAGGGGGCAAAGGGAGTATGGCCAGATGAGTTACCAGGCGTTCTATGGGCGTACAGGACGACAGCACGAACCCCTACGGGGGAAACTCCTTTCAAGCTAGCCTATGAAAGCGAAGCAGTCATACCTGCAGAGGTGCACATGGCCAATCACAGGGTGATGACGTATCAAGATAAGGATAATGAGCAGCAACTCCGTTTGAACCTTGATCTAATAGACGAGGTAAGGACAGATGCAGAGCACAGAACAGCAAGGTACAAGAACCTCATGGCCAGGCAGTATGATGCAATGGTGAAGCCGAGGCGGTTCAACATTGGAGATCTCGTCTTGAAAAAGGTCTCTTTGGCAACCAAAAATCCAGCTCATGGGAAATTGGGCCCTAATTGGGAAGGACCTTACAGAGTTATCAACTGTAAAAGGCAAGGATCTTACTACTTGGAGGCCCTGGACGGGAGGAAGTTGGAGCATCCTTGGAATGTGGAGCACTTGAGGAAGTACTATCAGTAAAAGTAAGCCTAGACGAGTACTACTATAGATGAGCATGGAGCTTGCCCGTATTTTCATTCTACTTATGTTTGATACTGTGTGTTTAAATTCTACTACTTTATTATTTATGTTGTGCCGTAATTATGGACGAAGCCATGGAGTTTGTACTTATTAAATAAAAAAGGCATTAGTGTGTATATGCCTTATCTGTAAACAATATTTATGTCATGTACAAAATGTTGTGTGAATCTCAAACCTCCAAGCTATTTTCGTTAAAGCTAACCCACAAGGAGGTTGAAACAATTTTGAGACGGAAAATTCTCTGGACGCGGAGATGTGACGTCTAAAGCTTTTAAGATAAAAGCAAGATTAAGACTCGTCCATAGAAAAGGACGATGAAAAACCTATACCTTGAGCAAACCAGTAGGCCAAGGCACGCTCGTCCACACAATGGACGAAATAAAGCATGGAGCATATCCAGGTCATGGACGAGGAAATACATAGACGAGTGTTTACACTTGTTAAAGCACCTGCTAAAACAATCCAACCCATGGACGAGCATAATGCATGGTCTAATCCTCACTGAACATGAAAATCAGCCCATTTCAGGGACGAGTAATGCTTAAAATTACCATTTCATAGGCAAGTTACTGTTGGTGAAATTCCAATAAAAATGGTCTAAGTATATATACATGGAACATGGACGAGTCAAGCGCAAAGTCTTGTATTTTGAAACAAAAGCGCCTCGTCCATACACATAAAAATAAAAATAAAAATATAATATAATATATATGCACATATATATATGAATTAGCACTCATCTGATTGTTTTAAAGGTGGACGACCAACGTCCAAACACCTTTATAAAAGCATAAGTTCAATGACTCGTCCTAAAACCATGGACGAGCCTAATGTATTCAGATACAAGTTCAGTGACTCGTCCTAAAACCACGGACGAGCCTAGAGTACTTAGATTACATCAAAAGAGCCAAAATTAAGGGCCCAACGAAAGAAGAAAGGAAGTCTTATAAAATCTCGTCTTTAAGCAGGGGGGGCGTCCATTGTGGGGCCTTCCTTAGAGGGCTGGGTAGAAGCATCGTCCTCCAAGTTAACATCCTCAGAGCTGGTTTGGAGAAGGGAACTGGTTGCAGCATTCAAATTAAGCTCGATGGAGCTGAAGTCCACTTCAGGAAAGTTTTCAACAGCGTCCAACCTGAAATCTTCAAAACCAGCTGCATAGTTACGGTCCAATGTATCCGTGTACTCTTTGGACGACTTAAATTCAACCACAGCGTCCTCTTTGGCCTTGGAGAGACGAGCACTTAGATCATCATTCGTCTTCTGTAAGTGATCGATACGGGTATCTTTCTCCACCGCAGCAGTCCTAAGCTCCTCGATTAGCTTTTTATGCTCAGTGACTTCCCCCTTAGCTCTAGCAGCGTCCCCAGCCCATTTTTTACAGTCAGCAGTCACCTCCTGAATCCTTGTCTCCAATAAAACCCTCGTCCTGTCCAGTTCTGTTGCTTGTCTGGACGCTGCCATGAACTTTGACATGGCCTACAAAAGGTAAAAGGCAAAGACTGGTTGGACGAAGAAAAATTGATAAAACAAGGACGAGAAAGAGATGGACATACCTTAAAGAGGTCGTGGACGCCAGAGTGTTCGAACTCCTTTAAGCCCATGTCATAACAAGCGTTTATGTCTTCGTCCAAGACAGCCGTCTGAAAACGCTCCCAAGCCAAATCTTCGTTTTCAATGACGTTTGTAGGGGTCCTTCCAGAAGGCTGGGACGAGCCAGGTGTAGTTGACTTGGACAGAAGGATCTTGGACGGAGGAGTTTTAGACGGAGTGGACTCGATTGGAGTGGACGAATCCACATCGACTATTTGAATAGAAGGTTGGGACTGAGGAGGTTTAGGCTTAACCACCTTGGACGAGCTGTGCTTCACTCTTTTGTCTCTACGACTGGGGAGCCCTTCTAAATCAAAATTTTTTGGCAAGAGCTTTCTTTTGTCCCCAGCCGTAGGACGAACATCAGGACGAACCTGTGCTTGAGCTTCAGGACGATCTTGAAGAGGAACCTCAGGACGTCTCTCCTCACCAGCAACTTCTTTCCCTTTGTTTTCCTTCATGGTTGACATTCCTAGAATAAGACAATAAACGAATCAGGGATATATAAAAAAAAAAAAAAAAAAAAAAAAGAAAAAAGAAAAAAAAAGAAAAAAGAGAGAGCTCAAAACTTACTTTTGCGCACAGTAACCTCGTGTGCAATAGCCTCGTCTGATGGCTCAGGACCCAAACCCCACTTAGCAAGAAGCCTAAGGCTTACTAGAGAACGAAAATCCCTTTCTGTGTGAAGACGAGCCCTATGGACGCGGTCACGATGAAACTTGCTCAAAGATGGACGTTTGACGGCTACAACACAACGAGTAGATACAGGTTAGAGTTTGCAAACAAATCAAATAGAAAAAGAAAGACGAACAAATAAAAGGGACGTACCATTAGGACGAAGGTTCCCTAAGTCCCCAGTATAAGGAGGAAAGGGATCCCTGCCAACGTCCACAGGGTTCCCTGCCCAAAAACCAGAAATAAAAATATACTCCGTCTTCCATTTCCTGTCAGACGAAGCTAGGGATTTGATTAACCTACAATCATTTCCCCTAGCAGTAAACTGATAAAAGCCATTGGATTGACTTATTTCGGAAGGTTTGTAGCAATAAAGAAACTCGTCCACAGTAAGAGGACGGTTCCCACCAAAAACTTCTCTCCACAAAACTTGCATGGAGATGACTAATCTCCACGCATTAGGGTTAAACTGACAGACGCCTAATCCTAACCTAACCAGCAACTCTCTAGCAAATGCGTTTAATGGAAACCTTAGGCCACCTAAGAAATAAGCTTCATAGACGCCTATTCCAAAACGAGGATTACAACACCACTCTCCACGGACGGGGAGCCTGGGATTAAACTCGTCCGGAATTTGGTACCAAGATTTGAGGTTATTAAGCCTTTGTTCATCCGTCTTGGAATGAACACCTACTGCACAGCTAAAGACGACCTCCTCCTCGTCCATCGGATCAGACAAGGGAACGCTGGACGGGGAGCCAGCTTGAGAGCCAGAAGCTCTCCTAAGTTGCTCCTGGATGACTTCAATGGGAAACCCAGGGGCCCCAGAAGAATAAACCTCGTCGGTACTTCCCCCACTAACATCACTCGTCCTATCAGAACTAGACTCGTCACTACTCTCATCATAATACTCGTCTATGGCCTTATCAATGCTATCGTTAGACGAAGAAGCAACTGACATTTTTGACGAAAGAAACTTAGAACCTAAAGACGAAGAAAAGAAGAATACCTGGCTTTAGACGGAAGAGGACTCTAGACGCGGAGAAACTCCTAGACGAGGCTCTAGACGATGGATGTCAAGAAAGAAAATTTCTGAAATGAGTAAGGTTAAGGGAGGTACTCCACTATTTATAGGATGTTGATCTGAGCATTTGAAACGGTTCCACCAATACGAAAATGACACGTAGCATCTACCTTGGAAAACTAAATCGACGAGACTAGTCGCCAATAAAAAAGTGACACGTGGCATATCAATTCATTAATACCAGTGAAGTACGTCCAAGGACGTGTCGGCATGTCATATAATCCTTGGGACGACTCATATGGACGAGGGGGCAACTGATGGTGTCATAAAAAGCATCAACCACTATTCTTCCACATGACTCGTCCATCCAATAGCCAGCTAAGACGGCCCAGAAACAAGATGATCATTCCGAGCGTCTTGAGTGAACTCGTCCTCTTATGGACGAGGTACCATGAGGACCTCGTCCGTCTTCACAATCGTTTGGACGAGATTTACATAAGAACTGAAGACGATAACACAAGTCGTCCATAATGAGCTCGTCCGTCCTTGAGAGAGACATGGACGAGTTCATTAAGTTAGACTACTATGTGTGGATTTCTCCATTAAGTATTATACGACCCAAGTTCAACTGAGATAACTCTCATGGCGGTTATGGAAGTTACTCCATATCTTCCGGACCCCTCAAAAATGGGAGCGGTTATCAAACAAATAACCGTTTCACACATGCTATATAAACAGTCTTCGATGAAAAGGTAAGGGGATGCCGACACTTTTTTGGGAGAAATAATCTTCTTTTCACAGAAAAATTCCAGATTCACTAACTTCATCATCGGAGGACTTTTGGCCGGTCACCACCGGTCCCCTCTGACTTAGTTTTTGTTTTCAGGATCAAGCCTTAAGATTATCAACGTTCGAGACCTTCAGCCTTACTGATTTCTTTGTGCTTATCAGTTTGTACCATGATTTTTCTTTTAAAAGGAAGTAAGTAATGTCACTAAACTATAAGGCTCTTGATGCAATCATAATTTTATTTATTTATTTATTTATTATTCGATAGCTAAAACTATGGGAGATGGGGATCCGTACCCCTGGTTCTCATGGTAAAAAAGAACAAATAGTGCTAATATATTACAAAACTCTTGGCACAATCATAGTTAACTACCATTCCAATTTGGAGTAATAAATCTTCATAGATGATGGTTTCAACCATGCAAATTTTTGGAAAGGACTTTGATTCTTATAGTGCTTTGGCTAAAAAAAATTATTGCTTATCTATTTGACTTTTCTTTGAATGAAATGAAAGTCCGTTCTTTATCAAAAAATTAATGAGTTACTTGCTAAAAAAGTAATTGTATTTTTTATTTTATTATTATTATTATTATTTTTATTTTATCCAGCAAGAAATAGGATTTGAAAACCTTATATATAAGCAATATAATAAAGGACTTAATAGCTATGGACGAAAGGTCCTGTGGAGATGATAAATGTGTTAAGAGAGTACTAGAGGAGGTTACTAATTATAATTAGCGTTGTTGATGATACTTAGCCAAGATGGGTGTGATGTGTGATCATAAAGAAATCTGAATATGTAGAAAAAAGATGCACATGCCCATTGAATATGGTTGGAATTACCAAGATCAACTTGTAATAAAATATTTATATTTGAGAAAACGTGTATGAGGTTATCAAGATGTTGTACATGATAGAGAATAAATCAAGATGAGCTTAATTACATAGTGGCTTACATAGTGACCAGTAGCATTGGCGAGTTAGCACCTTAATGTTGTCATGATAGGGAATAGATTAGGATAATCTTGCAAGCACAAATATGGATTATTGGAGATTATAGAAGTTCGAATTTGATAATTAATGGAGCTCACAAAAGTCTGACATTAATACCATATTATATTAGTAAAATATAGCTTTGATACCATGTTAGAAAATGTGAGACATAGCTTGGAACATGTTAATGTGCATGAGAGATACAAAGAAAGCTACACATGTTAATGTGCATGAGAGAAATAAAGAAAGCTAAGAGAGAGAGAGAGAGAGACAGAGCATGATTTGGCTTTAATGGTCCACAGCAAAAAGTGTTTGATGATTACACTTTACTATTAATGTTTATGTTTTAAAGTGATATTGAAGGATATTTATAGTTGGATCATAGACTGACCATAGATTAACACAAGATTCTAATTCTTGCACTATAAGTATAATTATGATTACTTGCAGTCCAAATAAAATTATAATTACTTTAATTGCACTTGAAGTAGAATTAGATACAAAAGACTTGGATGAGAGTTATATAACTGACTTGATCAACCTTAACTAGGATTGGGCCTTGATATCTCTTATTAGGTGGATCAATCACTAGGTCCAACAAGCTTTGATTTGTAGTTAATTACATTTGAAACTTCAAACTTAGCCATTTCAAAAACGTTTGATGTACTAGGAAAATAATCAAAATATATATATTTCCATTCTGCTCACCTTGTGTTTATTGCTTAATTACATTAGCACAAGTGCACAACTAGGAAAATAATTATTTGATGTATACATTATTCTTTTCACAGTTTGTGAATTTCACAATCATGTAAGACTTATACAATGTGAGAAAGAGAATATATATATAAGATACATGAGATACCTTCTTCGTAAGACGATACTTTGAGGTAATTAAATGTAACCCTCATTATACAATAGCTTTAGCAACTCTGTTTCCAACAAGAAGAATGAAGAAAAGACATATTCAAAATTATTGAGGGTCAAAGATACATCCTTAGGACCTACATCAATATTAGGTGGTATTGCTTAAATGAAAAGGGTAAAAAAGAAATGTAATTCAGAAAACAAAACATAAAATGAGAGGGGCAAAAATAGAGACAACAATGCAGTTGACAACTAGTTTTTATCACTTCCAGTTGTTGGCAACAATGTGAGCCAAATCCACAACCCTTTGAGAGTAACCCCACTCGTTATCGTACCAAGCAATTACCTTCACCATGTCATCTCCCATGACCAATGTCAATGATGAGTCAACAGTTGAGGATACATCAGTGCACCTGAAATCCACTGAAACAAGTGGCTCATCGCAAACAGAAAGAATACCATTGAGCTCCTTCTCAGCACTTTCTCTGAAAGCAGCATTCACCTCTTCAGCAAAGGTCTTCTTAGATACCTGGACAACAAGGTCGACCACAGACACATTTGGAGTAGGCACACGCAGGGCGATCCCATTGAGTTTGCCTTTAAGTGATGGTAGGACAAGGGCCACAGCCTTTGCTGCACCTGTTGAAGTGGGAACAATGTTTAGAGCAGCAGCTCGTGCACGCCTGAGATCGCGGTGGCTGGCGTCAAGTAGCCTCTGGTCACCGGTGTACGAGTGAGTGGTAGTCATGGTGCCCTTGATGATGCCTGTCGCATATTTACATTTCAATTATTTATAAACAACGGAAGATTAAAATTTTCAAATTTGAGCATGAAATTTTCTGTTGTACAATTTGAAAATTAGCTTCATAAATCATAATAGACCTAGACTTTAAATTCACCTTTTAACATATATTACTCAAGGTGAATTTTAACTATAATTATTGACATGATCTATTGTGATTGAAGTAACATCACTTTCACTTCGATCCACCAATAACACCGATTTTATTATAAATCAATCATAACAGGACATGTTAACGGCTACAAAAAAAAATTGTGAAAAATATTGTCGTTCAGACTTCATGGAAATCTAAAGGTTAAGGGAATGGGATGAAATATGAATTACCAAACTTCTGGTCAAGGACCTTGACAAAGGGAGCAAGGCAATTAGTGGTGCAAGAAGCATTGCTGATGATGGCCTCAGCTGGGTTGTAGGCGTCTGCATTGACTCCTACCACGTAGGTAGGGATGTCACCCTTCCCAGGGGCAGTAATGAGCACCTTCTTAGCCCCAGCCTGAATGTGCCTGCCTGCACCCTCTCTATCAACAAACACCCCGGTCCCTTCGATTACCAGGTCGATCTCCAAGTCCCTGCACTTGTGGTGGCAAGTTCCTTTTCATTAATTCAGTCTCTAAAAAATGTCAAAAATCTCAATCCCAATTAATGCCAAAGCCACTCATTCACTACTTACTGAACAAAGAAGTGAACTTACTTCCAGGGTAGGTTGACGGGGTTACGGTTTGATACGACCTTGATGATCTTGCCATCAACGGAGATGGCTTTGTCGCCAGAAGGCTTGACATCAGCGTCGAAGATGCCGAGGGTGGAGTCGTACTTGAGGAGGTGGGATGCCTGCTTCACACCTCCAGTGTCATTGATGGCAATGACATCCAAAGGGGAGTCCTTGCGGCCATGCCAGCACCTCAAGAAATTTCTGCCTATTCTACCGAACCCATTTATGGCCACCTTTAGCTTCGCTTCCACTACCCCTCTCCTGTATCCTCCATTTCCAGCCTAATTCATCATGTTAGAACAATAATTGAAATAATTAACTTCATTTATAATTGTTTTTGAGATAAATGATAGTTTATCATGGTATCAAAATGTGTTCTAGAGTTTAAATACTATATTCACTCTACACTCTGCTAATTGACCAATTCACGTGTGTGACATATACACAGTGAAGCTCCGGCGCCCAATTAAGTTTTTTAAACGAACATAGTCACACATCACACATGTTCAAGTTAAAGGCCATTCACTTTAATTTTATCATGTGCCTGCTCGTCTGTCTAGGTTAGAGTGCTGTATGGAATTTTAGAATCGTAATTCACATGCTGCAATTTTAAAGAATTTTTTGTTTTCAAGCAAATGTAACTTGACTACTTAATGATATCAATATTCTATATATGATAAAGAATTTTAAATCGGAACCTTTTGTTAGTTGTATTAGCTACTCAAGACCCTCCGAGATTTTCATAAATTCCAATGATTTACGTACAAGAGCATATATTTCTTTTAGGTGATGATTGTCATTTGTCACCTTTCAAATCTCTGTTTATTAAAAATATTTAAAAAAGTGCTGATTAGTACACACTGGTATATACGAAATGTATGTTCCATATCAGTTGAAATCGTGTCTTCAAAACACAATTTAACTTGTAAAATCTTATTTTAAAAACACAATTTTATAATTTTATAATTATCATTGTTAAAACACAATTTTTAAAAATGTGTGTACAAATGTGTGCAACAAACATTAACAATATTTAAATGTCTATTGTTGGACTTTATATTAGTTAAAAGTATTCATTACACATTCTTTAACATATATTATTGGATCAAAAAGTTTAAATAATATAAATAACAATTATCATAGAACTGAATGTCATAAATTCCAAATCATATTGTATTTATAAAATTAAAAAAAAAATTAAAAATTCAAACCGGTATGGTTAATAATTTTACCAAACCATTGTGATATAATGGTGGAACATAAAATATGAGAGGATTATACGATTAACTGTATGCTATGGACAAGAGAAGTACGACTGGAAGTGGAACAGTAATGGTCAATTATGCATTTGGCGAGTAACTCACAGCATGTGTCTGGATAGCGACGATTGAAAAGATGTCATCTGAGCTTTTCCTCCCAAAGGAAAGGCAAGCTGATGAGTTGCGTAGGCCTGAGAATTCTGCAAATCCTTTCCCATTTGCCTGAAGAAAGAAAGTAAAGAGCATATAGTATTCGTTTAACAATTCGATCATAATCAAAACAAGCTACAACATGAACAAAGAAGCATTGTTTTTTTTTTTGGATTAACGAACAAGTCTATTGTATTCTTTCTTATATATTTGAAGAGAGAGAGAGAGAGGTGCATGAACCTGAAGAGATGGTTTGGCTACAGAAAGAGTAGCCGAAGCCATGGTTGGCAGCCAAAGCGAGAATTAATGTATAGTAGTAAATTAAAAAAGCGTGGCTGCTGCAGCACAAGTAGTAGTACTACTACAAGTAGCAAAAACCATGACCATCAACGTTGCATTATCTTATTAACAAGTAGCAGAAGAGGTTACGGTGTGGACGTTTGGGAAACAATGAGAGGATGAGATTTTGGATAGCCCTCTCATTCAACGAATGGTTGTGGTTGCTGATTTCTTGTGTGCCTGCTCTCTCCTCTCCACCACTGATCTCTTTTTCTTTTTTTTCTTTTTTTTTTTTGTTTTTTTGTTTCGGTATAGGAGAGTGTTGTGGACTGGACAGAAACTCCCCAATTTCCATCATCTGGCTATCTTTTGGTTCCCTGTTTTTGGACTTTTGGGCCTAAGCCCTCATTCTTCATTAAGTGGGCCAAATTATGGCTCTGCAATTTTCACTGTGTGTTAAACAGTTCTTTTCCCCCTATACATGGTCTTTGCTACTTGTAGAAGTACTACTTGTGGGTTTCGTTGTGGCAGTTAACAAGTTACGCCCCTCAAGTATTTGGATATGAAGAGATTGGCCCAAGGTTTATATGCCTTCAAAGCTATGCACCAACCTAATTTGAAGATGAATGCCTTGTTTAGATCGTGAGCTCTTCTGAATCCAAGACCTCCTGAGGTTTTTGGTTTGCATATGGATTCCCGAGACTTGGGATAAAGATGGTGCTTTGAGTCCATTAAACCCCAAAAGAAGTCACGCATTTTTGCATTAATTTGGGAACAAGTGGATGTTAGCAATTGAAAGGAGGACATCCAATAAGCTGGAATGGATGTAAGGACAAATCGTATTAGAGTGGATCGAGCTGCCTGTGAAAGTAATTTAGGCCATGTTTGGTTGACGGGTTTTCATCACTCATTTTTCAAATTTTGTGGGCCTCACAAGAACTTGCTTTATCTTTTCCTAACTCAATTTTCATAACTCTATGCTCAAAAAATTGAATTTGAGCTATGAAAATTGAGAACAATGTTTTGATGTTTTCTAGTGATGAGAATTGAGTCTCAGTGAAATTTTTGTAAAATTAAGCAAATGAGTGGGACCCACTCACATGACTAGTCTCATCACAATCAATCTTTATGCAAAAATCAGTTGGCCTCAATCACTTTTTCTAACCTATGCGCTCTCTCCTTTCCTTCTTCATTTTTTTCTTCTACACAGCTCTCTCTCCTCATCAAACCTCCACTGCTCCACAAACCTCCAATCGCCGCTACCACAAGCCACCACCACGAGCCACTACTAGATGGCTCTCACTCTCAGGCCCCACTGTCTCAAGTCTCTCAGTTCAAGCTCAACCTAGGTGGATCGAAACTCCTAAGAGCCGCCATTACCCATTCTTTTTTTTCTTTTTTTTGAGAAACAAACACACACACACAAAGGAGAGGGAATGAGTTCTAATACAAAGGCACACCACAACTTCACTCAAAAGCCATGGTAATATTTAAACATGAGAATTAATATTTTATTAATATAAAAAAAAAAAAAAAAAAAAAAAAAAAAAGCCCCAAACCATTGAGATGGATGGTACTTCGGTTGGAATTGACCGGAAGGGAAGCAACGTTATGGATGGAATTCCAATTTTTTTAGTGTAAAGTGAGTCTGAACACACTTCATAAGTCTTGCTTGGTTGATTGAATTTATTTACTGTTTTTTTTTTTTTAGTCAAAAGGTATGAAATTTATTTTTACTATATGTTGTTAAATGAGTATATAGTATTATTCATCAGTATGAGAACTTCTTTCATTTGGAAGACTTAAGTAATTGCTTAGGAACTTGGTAGATCTCGATTCTGTCAGTCTTATAGTCTTTTAATTACAACCACAAAAGAATTGATTTCTTAATATTTCAATGGCTAATATTTAATAGGCTGAACAATTTTTTTTTAGAGAGTTTCAACCTATGACGTTGGCTCCTGATGATAACTCTTTATTATCAAACCAAGACACCAATCGGTTTTTGGTGTAGGCGGGAATTGAACCTCAGATCTCTTATTCAACCATTAGAAACTTTACCAGTACTAGTTGAGTTAACTAGAACCCACGGCTAAATAATTTTTAATGTTAAAGACAGTATTGAGCCCTAACATTTCCAACAAACACATCTACGACTCAAATTCCCTTTAATTGTTATAAAAAATAAATAAAAAATTAAAAAAGTGCAATAACAAAGTTGTAATACAATTTACCTTTGTTTGCAGAAAACACATAGACAATAATAATAACAATGATAATAGTAGAATTGAAAACTTTATGTATATTTCTCCTCAATTCTGCCCAATAGAATTGCAAAAAAGAAAAGAGTACGTATTTATAGCACAAGTAACTTTGTTATATTTCAAAATGATGCTAATGCCAACCATCGAGTAGTCCAAAGGGTTACGTCCAAAAAATAAATAAAAAATTGAAAGGTTAATTAGATTTGAGTTTGAAAAATAGTAAGAACAGCTTTATTTTGAACGACTACATCGATATTAAAATACTCTAAAATGTTCCTTCATCTATAAAAGTTTATTTTTTATTATAAAAAAATGTTCAGCAATTAAGCTAAACTAGACCAAAACAACACATTGAGGAAATTTATATATATATATATATATATATATAAATTGGAATAATATAAGGTGATGGTAAATGAAAAATGAATGATCCTTTCATAAAATTTTCCTTTTCAAGGTAATATTAAAAATAATAATAATAAATTCCTAAGCTGTGAGCTTGATAGGATGGAGACATACTACACACACGAATTCACAATAAATTAGACGTGTCATATTAAGACCCGTGTATAGGGTTCTGTAACTTAATTACCATTTTGTTCATTGGCAGTTGAGAGTAGATTACCTCTCTACTTATCATCTATATCTATATCTATATATTACCTAAAGCTGAAGCGTGACATTTATTGCTGCTGAACTCTTGTTACGCCACCTCATCGCCACACCATTCACTACATAATTATTATTTATTATTTATTCCTATTTTTCTTACAAAAAATATATATATATATAAATAGATTATTGACTTTACATATTCACCTTTGTCGGTTTTAACATCTATATATATTTCTTTTTTATTTCCAATTTCCTATAATTTTTTTTACATTCACTTATTTTTTAAATATTTACACTTTCTTTAACCTTTCTTCTTCTCTTACTTTTTCATCTCCCCACTACCCTCTACTTTAATATTGCTATTTATCGAGTTCAAATCTTCTGTCTCATCAATTGTGCTCCACTTCATGCTCCACCAATAAAACTTGTACAGCTGGCCTCCCTCATTAAATGAGATAACTCTAGCTTTAACACTCATGTTACTGACGTTAACGTTAAAATCCCTTTCTTTTTCTCTTTTTTTTTTTCTTCCGCAGCTTTTGTTCTTCTCTCTGTTTCCGGCTTTTGGTTTCTTTTTTTTCCTCTTCTCCATGTGGTTGACGTTAACAAGGAGTCCAATGAGTTTTGTCTATTGAGAAGCAAAACCCATGTCACTTGCTTTGCATTCTTGCCTCTACTTTTCTTTGCAGGCCTGAAGGCAAAGACTGGACTATCAATCTCCACAACTGAGAAATTTGGGTTCTCCATTGTGATTACCACTGGGTTTCCTTTGCAAGTATCTTTTGCCCACTAGTTAGAAAAGTCCAATCTTGGAGCCATTAAAGTTTGGAACTTGGAACCTCAAACTGAAAAAGTAACACAAAAATTAAGAACCTTTGAAGAAATTTTTTTTCAGAATCCAGATCTCAAAATTGAGAAATGAGCAAAACCCATTTGAGAAACCAGCTAAGAATATAGAAACCAATAGAAGCAGATGAACACTTGAAGATGAAGATGACGTGAGGATGTCTGTAACTGGGGTGAAGAGGATGAAGATGAACGTATGAGACGTCAATCACATAGAGAAGAGAAAAAAAAGAACCCTTGAAAGCCTTGAAGGTTGCGAAGAGTCCAAATAAAAAACAAAAGCTGCGGCAAGAGACAAAACTCATTAGACTCCTTGTTAACGTCAACCACATGGAGAAGAGGAAAAAAAAGAAACCAAAAGTCAGAAACAGAGAGAAGAACAAAAGCTGGGGAAGAAAAAAAAAAGAGAAAAAGAAAGAGATTTTAACGTTAACGTCAGTAACGTGAGGGTTAAAGTCAGAATTATCTCATTTAATGAGAGTGGCTAGCTGTCCAAGTTTTATTGGTGGAGCATGAAGTGGAGCACAATTGATGAGACAAAAGATTTGGACTCCTATTTATCTTTCCCTTCATCTTCCTTTATTTGTC
Organism: Notholithocarpus densiflorus; assembly: GCA_030021035.2. NCBI lineage: Eukaryota > Viridiplantae > Streptophyta > Magnoliopsida > Fagales > Fagaceae > Notholithocarpus > Notholithocarpus densiflorus. Next base: position 7,014,439 of record JARYZH020000009.1, on the reverse strand, counting down.
TCTTCTTATCCATTCCCTCTTACTATAAATTTGTCACTCTTTTCCATTCTTTGCATAGTTTTCTCTCACAAAAAGGTTCTCTCTCTCTCTCTCTCAATGTTTTGGTGGATTTTTATTTTTTTATTGCACCTCCGCTTTAGGTTGATAAATTTTTTGTATTTTTAAGAACTCTAATTTAGGTTGATACGATTTAGTTTTGTGTTTTAAGTTATTATTTTTATTATTATTTTGCTTTTTGATTGTTAAATTTTATCTGATTACATTATAAAAAATTAAAGATAGTAGATAAAAATAAAATAGTATTCCATTAAATAGCATAATTTGGATAATTTAATGTTTATTGTTATATCTTTTAATTTTTCTTTTTTTTTTTTCTCCCTATTTTACTCAATATTGAAATTCAACCACATCCTCCTTATCATTAAATTATTTATATTTTCTCTCTTTTTTTGTTTTAAAAAATAAAAAATGTAATATTTTACTTAAATTCAAATAAAAGAAAATTGTGCTCATCAAATTGTACTCATTTTTTTTAAACATTTACTTTCTCCAACCTTTCTCCTTCTCTTTACCTTTTCAGCAGGGCCTCGCGACTGGATCTCACGATTGGCAAGTCGCCAAAGGAGGCACACGTGTGAAGCATGCAGAGGAGCTGAAGAGTCACACCAGCTGGAGCACTACAGGACAAAACTTCCAGTCTGGCCAGGCAGTTAGCTCGCAACTCAGACTCGCGACTCAGTCAAGTCGCGAGGTCAAGTCGCTAGACCACTCTGTTTGGAAAAAAACTAACCTTTCGCATTCCAAACACACACTAGTATAAATACCCCTTATACCCACGTATTGTAGAGAACTTCTAGAGAGAATTTTGAGAGAGAAACCCTAAAGAAAAACAAGATTGACTCATCCACAATCTTCATCCTTTGATTCTCCAAATTCCTCTACTCTCACCCTCTCCATTATTACATCCTTGAGAGGTACATTTTGTCAAATCCTTATCTCATCATACCCATATCTGTGAGAAGGTTATTTAGTGCTTGGGAAGCAGTTAGGAATGGACCAATTGATATTGGTTGATACTATGGGCTATAGCGGAATCTGGTAAGCTAGAGAAGACAAAGGTTCGACGTAACCTCATTGGAGCAAGAATAATGTGAAGACTGAGAACATGCTTTTGCTTGAAAATGTTAAGAATTTGAAACATGAACTATCTGTTACTAGAGAACAAACTGATAGGTTTGCAAGCTCCAAACTTGATCACATTCTAAGTGTTCAAAAGTCTCTCTCTGACAAAATTGGCTTAGGTTTTGTAGAAAGCATCTCTGTGTCTGCACCCCATTCTACAAACTTTGTACCTTCTTCTTCTTCCGAACCCCTTGTGAGTGAGGTCGTCAAACCCTTTATGAGTGAGGCTAAATCTGTAGAAGTTACACCTCCTAGGAAGATTAGGGTTGATCTTTATGAGTCTAAACCTAAGGCTCCTAACCCTCCTAAGGGCAAGACACGTAATAAGCCAGCATGGGTTTGTCATTTTTGTGGAAAGTCTGGGCACATTCGTCCAAATTGTTTCAAGCTGCAAGCTGCTAAGAGAGCAAACAAACCAAAAGTACCTGTGCCTCAAGCATAAGATCCTATGGTACTCATTGGTGAATTGGTAAAGGCTCTAAACCTTTATTCCAATCTTGGAGTTGGAAATCATTCCTATGTGAATAAGAACTCCAATACTCGTGGTGCATCTAAAAAGTTTTGGATGCAAAAGGCTCAATCTAATTGAGTCTTTCTGACATGGTCCTTGTGCTTCATTGCTCTATTCTCTGCGACCATTGTTCTTTGTTTTTTTGTTTTTTTTTCTTTGTTTATAGGATTTGCATTGCATAACATTCATGCATTTCATTCTAGGCTGTTTTTGTTTTCATTTAAAAAAAAAAAAAAGGGAGAAAAAGGAAACAAATTGTGTTTTTGCATTTATTTTTCTTGGCATTGAAAACAAGGTTAGTCAATTTATTTACACATAACATGTCTTTGTACCTTGTTTAGCTTGGATGAGCTTATTTATTGCACTTTACTAGTTGAAGCTTTGTAGTGCATGTTGTGTGGGAAGATGTTTATAGTTTTTGATCACATGATCTTAATCTTGAAATCTCATGCCTTTGATTGTTGGACTTGAACTTAATGAGAAAGGCATAAATAACCATCTCACCACTGTTTACTAGCCAATCATAAACACCTTAGTGCATTTCGTAAGATTCTGTGCTCGAGAAATTGTAGCACATGCACAAAATAACATAAGGTGTAGCCTCCGTTTAAATGCTTAAAATTGGTGTGTACATTATTAGACATAAAGCTAAATCAAATAAATAAAATTGGTGTGTACATTATCCCAGTTATTTTAATAAGTTTCTGAACAATTAAAATTTGTGTGTACAATATGAGGCAAAATCAAGAAACTTACATGATTGCAATTTTATGATCTAGGAGATGTGGGAGTTATATGATGTAACTCTTTAGGTGATAGTCTCTTTCAAATCCTATGTAATGAATTTTGTAGACTTTGTGTTTGATTGCTATTCACATATCACCTCACATGTATCTCAAGTTTTTGCTAATTGCACACACTACACAAGTTACTCTTTGCTAAACAATTGTACATGTAATTGTGTGTGTTTTTGGTTTGACCAACCAAGTATGTATTTGATGCTTGAGAATTTAAAGGAAGAATGTTTGAAAATCTTAATTTTGGGAAAAGTGGGTTTAAAACTTGTGTTTTTGAAAAGCATTCATCTCATACTCATGCATTTTATTCATAAAATTCAATGCTTTGAGGAGTTTCTACACAAAATTTGCTGTGTTTTTCAAAAATGTGTTTTTTCCAAAATTTCGATCGATCGAGGCTGTTTTTCGATAAATCGAAATTGCGATTAAAAACTTTGGTCAGCCTCTGTCTGTTTCGATCGATGCTTGATTGATTATGGATCAATCGAAACATTTTCGATCGATCGAGCCTAATTTTCTATCAATCGAAAATCGTATGGGGAGTTTTTTTTTTTATTTTTTATTTATTTTTAATTTTAACATTTGATTCTCACGTGTTCAAACACTTTTTCAAAAAGTTTCAAACTCTTTCTCTCTCTATACGACTCGGTCAAGGCTTCAATCAAATTTTTTGTCGTTTTCTTCCATTCTTTTTGCAAGGTTTTTTCTCTCCCAAGGCCGGTAAGACCTTTATACCCTTCCTTTTGCATTTATTTACATGTTTCATGCATTAAATCATGAGATTTGGGGAAAATTTTGAACCTAAGAATTTTTAGGGTTTTTGATGATTCAACTTGTTTCTCTTGAAATTGATTAATGGGTTTTTGTTCTAAGACTCTATATAACTGTTCTTGATGGTTTAATTTGATCAATTTGTTATTTTGTGAGAAATTGAAATTTCTAGGGCTTGAATATACCCGAATTGGGGATTTTGTTCAAATTGGGTTTAAATAATGAAATTGGCTTGTTGGATTGATTATTTTGATCATTATGAACTATTTTCTATCTTGTGTGATGATTAATTGGTCAATTTGGTACAAATTGAACAAGTGGTTTTTCAAAATTTTTGGGGTTTTTGTTATAAACTCTATGCTCAAGACAATTTTGTGATTCTAAACTTAATTTGAACTTGTTATCACTGCATTAGAGCATGCATCATGACATTTATCTGTTCATGTATCATATAGATTGTTATTTCTATATTTTTTTTGCTAACTTGCAGTCTGCCCTTGGTGTATTTTTTTTTTTGTTCTTTCTCTTGTGTCTTTGTCCTTACCCTAGCACCATGCCTAGAAAGACTAGAGCCCATAGGACAGCCTCCTCTCCTTCTGAGTCTCCCTTTCAGAGTGAGTTGTTTCGAAGTGAGAAAAACAAGGTGTTGTATGAGACCTTGAACATTAAGAGAAAGATTTGGGCTGAGCGTAAGGTTTTGCTAGATGAGCTAGATCCTACCATTAGGGCAAACTTTGAGCGTAGGGGCTGGTTGCCACTGTTGGATATTGGTCATCCTCCTCCAGCTGCCCTGATTAGAGAGTTCTACTCGAACATCTCTATCCACATCTATGACTCCAACATTTTAGTGAAGAGTTGGATACGAGGTGTAGAGTATACCATTACTCCTAGGGTAGTGGCTGATGCTCTTGGGGTACCATTGGTCCAGCACCCTGTCTATCCCTATGATGAGTCTCCTCTCTTGGACGACATCATGTCTTACATCACTGGGACTTCTATCCGGTGGGGTTCTGATTCTCGGATCACTTCTGCTGAGCTCACCGAGACTACCTATCTTTTCTTTAGGATAGCATGTCATTCCTTATGGCCTATCTCTCATCTGCACACCATTCCCTTGGAGCGTTGTGCATTTTTGTACGCTCTTGTTACTGATGCTCCTATCAGTTTTCCTCATTTGTTCCTTCGTTCTTTGAACAAAGTTCATAGGAGTTCATCTACCGCTCATGCTCTTTTTCATCCTGTTTTCATTCATAGGATTTTGTTGTTTTTAGGGTTAGATGACTTCCCCGCTTCTGAGCCCGTATATATTATTGCTCCCATAGGTGCCACTTTTCTTAGGCAAAGGGCTGCTCATATGAGAGAGAGCTCTAAATGTCCTAAGGTTGAGCCTTCTGGTACCGCACCTCGTTCTCCCTCTTTTACAGGTACTATTTCTGGTGAGGCGTCTGTTGATCCTGTTGGTGCTGCTGCTGTTGCTGTTCCTCCACCTTCTACTTTGGATGACTTTGACATTCGTCGTACGTTGGAGACTATTATGACCGTTCAGGCAGCTCATGGACAGATTTTAGTGGACATGCTTGATGAGCTCCATGCTTTAAGAGCAGATTTGGCGCATCTTCGACATTCGCCTTCGCCACCTCCTTTTGATGATGGTTTCTGATTGTCCCTTGGCATTTCGTCACAAGAAAAGGGAGTACACTTGTAGAGATTTTTGTAGTTAAGGGGAGATTTTTTTTGTATGTTGGAGCTTGTGGAGCTATTAGATTGTATCTAGGTGCTTCATTGTGTACTTACTTTTTGGCTCTTGATGTATTGTTTTTGGGCTATACATGATAGGGGGAGATACTTTAAGATATATTGTTATCTATGTTTCTTGTTTCACTGCTTATTGATTTATATTTATGAGTTATTCATGATATATGTCTTTATTTTGTGTTTTGTGAAATAAAGAATTTATTTTTGTTTTACTTGTATTTTTCACACATGCGTTTATGTGTTTGTTGAGTATTTCAGGAAAAATACAGGTTGATTCAGTCGTGCTACTGTCTACACTTGCAACTGATGGATAGTAGTTAGGTTGAATTTTTTTTTTAATGGAGTTTATTGTTTGTAAAGGGTTGTTTTCCTTGTAACTTTGAGCTTTGTGTTTGTGTTTTGTCACGGATTGCCAAAGGGAGAGTTTGTTAGATTCTAAGTACTTAGGAACTTATGTATTAGAACTTTAATTTGTATTGTTGGCAAATCATGATCAAAACAGGTTTTTAGTCTTGTTTAGACTTGCTCAAAGTATAGGTCTTTTATGTAAAGTTGGAATCGAGTTAGCTGCAGAATTGAGTGTGCAATTCTGATTGGCTCGATCGATCGAAAGTCGGGCAGAATGTTTTTCTGCAGAATTTTCCAACTTAGCCCTAAGTCCATATGACGTGTAGAGTTTTATGTTTTGTCTTAAGTATAAAAGGAAAACCCTAGCCACGTTTTTGGGTTGCTCATATTGCTGTTTGTGTGAATCTCTTGTGAGATCTAAGAGGTGCTTGCCTTCACACAAGCTTAGGATTATCAAGAAGGAGATTTCTTCAAGAGCTTGATGATCATTCAGTTGTTGCCATAAGAGCTTAATGATACACAAGCGGGTGTGCTTGTATTTGCTGGAGAATCCAAGAAAGAAGGAGTCCGTGGTCTCGGAGCTCGCACGTGGTCGTGTTAGTAAGTTTTCTACTGGTGGGTAGCAATAGGATGTTAGTGGTCTAAGTCGCTATTGTAAAACTTCGATTCTTTCATAGTGGATTCAGGTTTACCTTGAGGATAGTTAGGTTAAATCCTCCCAGGTTTTTACCGATTTGGTTTCCTAGGTCATCATATCATTGTATTATTTATATTTCCGCTGCTATGCATGATACGATTGTTTGATTGTGATAACCTAGATCTGGAATTTGGACTAAGTAATAACTTGGCTAATTAACTAGATTAATCCAATTGTGTTTTAAGGGGTCTAAAAAAAAACAAAATAAACAAAAAAAAAAAATTAAAAAACAAAACCAAAAACCGCATTACGAAGAGATAAACACAACACCCACATTCTAATCCTCCTATTGCATAAGATGCATAGACACGCATTATGCATTAAGTAGTACTTGGGTAAACCCTTAATATATTTGGCAGTCATCTTGATTAGGAAACAATACTAATCAAAGTCTTAAACAATTATTAAGAATAGCTTAAAGGGGAAAAACTACTTCCAAAAATACTCATCAAAGTAACGATGAATGTTTCAATACTAAATACTCATTTCCCAACTTCGTTTAAATTTTTTCATACTTTCTCACCCACCGACACACAAACACGTACTCATTTCCCAACTGTACCTTCATACATTATATTTTTTATTTTCTTCTTGGTTTTCCTAATCCATCAACAGTACATAATATGCTGAACCAAACCCAACTATTAAAGCCATGAAAGGTATAGAACCTATCAACAACTAAGTTTGCAATGACTAGTATGGAACAAAACACCCACGTTCATGAAAATCCCCAATTTCGCATGCAAATCCCCAACTTCTCTATTTCATCAGAGACCATGACATTTTTCAATGAGATGTATAAAACCTGTCGACAAAATGCATACACAAGGGCCCATTAACCAGTTCTGACATTTGCACCTACAAACATGAAATCCCCAAATTGCCAAGCAATGCATTATTAGCCCTAGATTTTTAGTTTTCAACAAAATCTAATGTACTTTTTGCAACTACAAAGTATTAAACAGGCAAACAACATTCATACTACCTAACACATTAAGCATTTCAGAGCCAAACACCCAATTTCATCACAATCTACATAGACAATGAAGTTCGAAATTAAGAACAAAACTTGGAGAATAACGCACCAACATGTGTAATTTTAAAGACAATAACGGTTAAAAGAGTCTTACTGCATAAAATCTTCAAAGAATTTACGTGGGAAATTGTTGATTCTAGCCAGATGTGTCGAGACCAATCGAGCCCATGCACCTCAATTGCTACAAGTTCTACAGAAATGGTGAATTTATCATCGTGGGTTAGAACCAAACTCGATTTCTAAATAATCGAGTTACTATAAGTAACTCGATTATTGAAGAATCGAGTTACTAAGTAACTCAATAACACGAAATCGAGTTATGCCCTTTTGGATCCAAGTGCAGTCCAGAACTTTGGACAAATCCAGATGCAGTCTAGGAGGAATCCAAGTGTCTAGGGGGATATTTTGCATAACTCAATTTCTGTATAATTGAGTTACATGCAATGTAACTCGATAACAAGAAAATCGAGTTATGCCCTTTTGGATCTAGATACAGTCCAGAACTTTGGACAGATCCAGATGTAATCCCGGAGGAATCCAAGTGTCCAAGGGGATATTGTGCATAACTCGATTTCTGTATAATCGAGTTACATTGCATGTAACTCAATAACATGAAAATCGAGTTATGCCCTTTGGTATCCAAACCAGCACTTTGGACAGATCTAGTTGCAATCCAGGAGGAATCGAAGTGTCCAGGGGGATATTGTGAATAACTCGATTTCTCTATAATCGAGTTACTTAGAAAGAAGAGTACGGGTTTTGGCTTTGGCCTTTCAAGTGGTTTTACAGGTTTAGTTTCCTGAATTTGATGCGAGAGGGTGTGGGACTTGGGAGAGTTCGTGGATATTTTAGGTACTTAGTGCATCATATATGCTTTTTAAATTTTTTTTTAATCATTTACTTTAAATTGGAGGATTGTGAACTCAAAAATTCTAGCATCACATATAAATAAATAAAAAATCATAGCTTTAGTCATAGTTGTCTAAATAGTAGATTATGAGTGGTGGAGAAAAAATAGGGGGTCCATTTGAAAAGTTATGTTAAAAGTTGTAATTTTCTATGTGGTACTAGAATTAGTCTTGTAAACCTAGCTTGGCTTAGATCCAGACTTTTGCAGTAATTAGTAGTTGGTAACAATACAAGAGCTCCCTTGTCCTAACTGATACACGCTTTTCTTGTAATTCCATTATCTTTTTTATTAATTCATCCATTCCTCCATCTATTTTCTATTTTTCTAATTAAAATCCATTTTCATCAATTAATCTTTTGAGCATGCACGGGAGAAAAACTAAAAAATGGATGACAAGGGAAGTACAAGAAATTCATTCATCATGTCAAACAAGGAACTTTGCTGCAGTGAGGTTTGTATAGGCTGAAAAATAGAGGCAGCTATCAACTCCTCTCCATCCTATTCTTCTCTACAAGACAAGCCAATATACTACTTATCAATTTTTTCTCACTCAAAATATATCTTTCTGTCTCATAAATATATATATATATATATATTTATATATATATTATTCTCTCTTTCATGCCTCCACAAAGTTTATCCAACATCACTCTTTCATGCCTCCTGTTTATCTCTACTTATTCTTTTTTAACAAAGTCTTCCCAAAAAGAATCAAGAATGATAACCATTAATCTCTCCAAAGTAAGATTAGCGTTATCACTAGGAAGATTTGATAGAAACCCATCAACTCTAATAACATCATAGTATTGAATGTGTTCAAGCTTTGGGAGATTGAAACTCCATTCATTAATAGAGAATCTTTCTTTTGCTAAACAAACTAATTGTACCACTAAATGATTACCTTTTATATAATCAACAACCTCTTTTGCTTGAACAAAGAAAGCCACATCAATGGTGTGGGTTATGGGCTCATCTTGTATGCATGTGACTTTATCCTCATTAATTAATTGGTGAAGAATTCTTGTCTACAACACCAACTCTTTTAATATGTTTATCCAGCTCTTTGACATCGCAATCGTCCTCTTCCTCCTCTTTCACATAATGTGGATTAGGATGGCAGTTTTGAGGCTGTTATTTCCAATGATTAAGGAGGTGAGCTAAAAGAATGCCTCTAGTTGTGCATCGTGTTCACACACATCATCACTACAACATACCTTCCCCCACGTGCTATTTTTGGTGCCATGACAGGAACATAACCTTGCTTAGTGTGGTTCTAATACCAACAATTGCAGCATAGCATTGCTTTGATTGCTATTGTTGTAGCATAGGCCTGTGAAAGCATAATTTGAAATACACAATAATAACAACATTTCCACAAATCCTAAGTTCTACGTACGAGAACATTAGGCTTATATACTAAGAATAGAGAAAGCCCTTTCTAATAACAACTTAATAATCACGTACCTCCATCTAAATAGTCCTTATAGGAAGAGATATTTTTCTAGTCCTTTAAGAAAAATAAATAACAAAATCCTACTTCTATTAATTAGGGAAATGAAAAAAAAAAACTTAATTAGGAAAAGAAAAACAAATAAAATACTATTTATGTTACAAGTGTAAGAGAAAACAAATAAAATCCTATTTATGTGTGAAGAGTGAAAACAATAAGCGCGTCTTGTAGAGCTCAAATTTCACATAAGTTGTTTTAATAAGAGCTATTTGTTACATACATGTGTGTATAAACACACGTGTTTGATTACACATATGTGTAATAAATTTTAGCCTTTTAAATAAACTGTGTCAACCTAAAAATAGTTATATATCCAACGGACTCTCTCTCCATCTCTCTCTCTCTCTCTCTCTCTATGAGAATATATTCCTAAATAAATCATAGATTCATGCATGCATTAGCCGACTTTTTTCTCAAAGAGAAACCCAACAAAAAATCCTGAGCAAAGAATAAAATGCTATGTCTCAAATCACAGCAATTTCTTCTCTTTACAACTTTTGTCCTCGTATCTTCAACCTTCTTTTCACTTTGTCATGGAGCTCGTCAATTTCAGCACCTACCTACCAAACATGTTCATGGTAATTACTACCTCTTTTTTTATTGTTTTTCCGCTTGTCTCTCTCCCTCTCCTTGTAAACCTAGCTTGGCTTAGAGAGACCACCAAAGCCGCCTCAATACTCTATATCCATTCTTTTTTTTTTTTTCTTTCTTTCTAATTTGTCTTGGGAACAATACTACAAACACAATCATTCCCACACTCATTCACAATTTCCATGATCAACAAAAAAAGGAGGATTGCAAAAGTCAATAATAAGCAAAAAAAGTCCACCACTCACAGTCGCACAAGTCAGCAAATTGTAAAATTAGACGTGTCTCTAGATTTATTCTTTTAACTTGCTCTTCTATCGTGATCAAATGAGAATGTACAAGAGACTCATGAGAATGACATAAAAACATAGGGCTAACTATAATACTTGTACACAAATATTTTAACTTAATTAAATTCAATACTTTCATTGGCAATATAGTTTTTTGTAAACATCGAAGAAATTGTCAAAATCAGTTTTTTAATTCCATGTTTCTTTTTATTTATTTAATTAAATTTCAACGTTTTCATATTTTAATTATAATATGATTTTTTTATCTATTAATATTTTCCTACTATTTAAATGATTTCATCTTATGGCCATACACAATATGTACGTATATTCAATTTTAAATAAACAAAACACAATACAATTATTTTAAATAATAATAATATATACCTTTTATTTTTGATATATTAAACTTCTCTCATTCATTCACTTGTAATATGTATTGCTTAAAAACATAGCTATTTTTTTTTTTTTAAATATTAAATATATTACATGCTTAATTAGTTATTATAACTTACTAACATCTCATGAAATTATATTAAAATAAACTAAATACCAAATAAAACTTTTATGTATTATGTGTCATATATATTCTATCTATATAATATCTAAAAATTGAAATGTAGCATTTGTTGTTGTCATGCTCTTATTGAGCCACATCAACATAGCATTTCGGTCTACTTTTGTCCACTCAGTCCATTTTGGTCTATTCAGTCTATGTTGGTCTATTTCAATCCACTTAGGTTTATGTGTCTAGTTTGGTCTATTTAGTCCACTTCGGTCTATTTCACTACACTTCGGTCCATTTCGGTGCACTTTAGTCCATTTGGTTCATTAGGTCCACTTCGATCCATTTCGTTCTATTTCATCTAGTTCGGTCCACTTTAGTCCATTCGGTCCACTTTGTTGATATTTGTTCATTAAGAATTGAAGGCAATATACAATACATTTATATTGTACAATCAAAATACACTTGCCAAGTAACTACTTCATCCAATTAATTCTTTTAGCAAAATTTCTCTTGATATATTCCCAACTAGATGACTGGGACAAACTTCAAAATCGTTTCTACGATTTTTGAAATGTGTTCACATCCCTATAATTTCCTGCAATCAATTAAAGGATTACATCTAAAAAAAGATTGAATTGAACAAGTTTTTCTATGAGGTCTGCAGCATCTTCTTGTAATCCTGGAATGTGCCATGGAATGCTGACACCTTTCCTTCTAATACCGCCCATAGCTCCTCTACACTATCGGATATTAAGTGCTCATTGTGGCTAACCTGTAAGCAAGCATTGAAACATACAATTTATACCCACAAGAGATATAGAAAAGCAATAGTCATATTTCTTACTAAAAAAAATTAGGAGTTGCACATGGTAGTCATGGAGTGCAGATGCATAATACCATGAGAATGCATCCTTGAAACAAAAGAAGACTCTGAATCAGTGCCTCCACAGCATCCAAATCCAGCCAGCCATTGGCATTTTCATATGATTCAAAAGTTGGAATCAGAATAACTGCATTTGCTTTAGGAGGCCTCAATTGTTACCATAGAAATTCAAGTCACGAAAATGTGCATAACATGCTGTTCTGTGAGATATAGTACCATCAAAAGTTTAATAATTGATCATTTGCATGATATATGAACAAGAAATAGTAGCCAGCTTAATTAACTTGAATAAAATCCTGAAGTTCACAAAACAAATCAGAAAAATTGCAAATTTTATTAACTGAATCATTAATCTCCTTTTGCTAGAAACATTATCCAACAGCAAAATCCTTAGAATTTCTTCCTGAATTCTTTCCCCTTAACAAAAATGTACCAACAAATTCCACTATCTCAAAGACCATTTCATCACTTAGTCCAGCCTGATAGAGAGTAACAGAGAGGAATGCTCTAACAAAGAATGTTATAGAGATGAGAAGAATGCTACTGTTTATAAAAAAATAAAAAAATAAAAAAAATAACTTTGATAAAGCAACATGTTGACGTGGTTATGTATTATTTGTGACCTTTTTACTACTGTCACTTGATGAGCAATGTAGTTACATGTTATTTTGAACCTGAATTTAGTATAATTTTAAAATTGTCATTTACTATAGGTGATAAAAGAAAAGGATTGTAAGGCTCCTTAGCAGAATGGAAAACAGTCCCAGAGCTTGGTTGCGGTTCCCCTGCAATTAGTTTTAGTATAGTTGATTTGTCAATGGCATGAGAAGCGATGGTCAAAATCAAACATAAAATCATAGTCTTATTTTTGAGTTTGATTTTACCAGTTAAATTGTGGACTGCAGAAAAATATTATGAAGGGGAGGCATGAGAAGTGATACAGGTAAATAAATTACTGTTGCCAAACTCCTTTGGTAACTGATTGATAGGCTGAAAATACAGAGAATTACATTATATGAATTAAAGAAAAAGAAAGGCTATCATAGAGATGAAATCTATGACTCAATCTTCCAAGTATCATGCTACTCCAAAGTTATATTTAATCTTCAATACAATCTGCCACTTGGGAGTCATATATATAGAATGTAAACATGAGAAACTAGATAAAATCATACTAGACAATTCTGCATTATTGTCGACCCGCTCACACAACACACACATTAAATATTAAATGAAGTAGAGCGTGCAACAAGTCTAGAAATTTACAAGTAGTAATATCTAATTTTCACACAACATTCACTCAAAACAAAAATCACACAACATTGCAGACACCCACAGACATCAAATTTTGTCTTCTTTCCACTCAAGAAAAAAAAATTCCCCAAAAAGATAGTGATTATTCTACCATTTTAGTAGATCTTTCAAAGCGATTGTACTAAGAAATGAAGGTGGTTATTAACTTACACAATTGTTAGGCATATAGTTAAACGCTTCCCTCCCTCGTTCAGCAACATTAAAAATGCCAAAATTCCATAAATGGGGTCCTCAAAGCTTGTTTATATTCAACAAATTTAATATAACTTTCTTCTGCTAAGACACAAGGTTATATACCAAGTTCTTGCAGTATCGGTTAAATAAATTTCCTGCAGGCTGCAGCATATCAATATCCTACTCATTCTGTCATTCACTTATTTTAATCTAACTTGACATGAGATAAATTCTTTAAAGTACATTTAAGTCGTCTAAGTGCAAAAACAAATTTGATAGACTCAGTTTTTATGAATATATTCAATCATTAAATACCATTACCAATCACATAAAATGATTTACCCTACCTTTAGCTCCCACCACATTTAAATTGATGAAAAGCATATCAGAATTTTTATAACACCATGAATATCTTTCTATCTGCATTTACAATATAGCAGATTGCATTGACCTTTCGAAACCCTATTAATGTATTCAACAACACTCAAACAGGGATCTACAAATAGTTACAAAGGCTCACTCTCCTATTCCCTAATATGGTATCTTAAATAATTGACATTGGCAACAGGCATGTTATCCAAATTCATATAATGTAGCTTTAAGTACAAAACGGTATCAAGAATGGCCATCCTTTCTAACTCAACAATTTAAATCAATCGAGTGCTATATTTGATTAATTGTGCAACTAATTACACTAGCTCAACAGGCCATAACAGTTTAACAATGCAAGTAACTGATTTAACAGTACGTAATGTAAATCACTCTAGCAATAGCTATTATACCTTAAATTCCATGGTAAATTACTCCGAGAATCTTAATTACAACTTATATAATTTAATATCTACAAATGTAAGGGAACACTAAATTCGCCAATTAAAAATCAACTCCTTCGTCCATTATTAACCAATACATATATCATCGTAGTTTAGACCTCTAGCATCATGCATACCTAAACATATGAATTCATAATGTCTGCACAATGTATGGATTACTAAACACAATTCTCAAAGGCAGTGTTCATGCAAAGGCTAAACTAGAATTAGGAAAACCAATAGAAGAATAACAAGACTAATTGACAACATATGATGAGAATAACTTATGATATATCCCCCCTTGTTACTATGACTTGTAATTGTTACCTGCTATGTAGCACCACGGCTTGTTGATTCCACATTTCGAGTCGGACATGTACGATGGTTATGCCCCTCTTGGTGACACAACCCACACCTCGACTTCGGTCTGTTCTCAATCCACAAAGAGGTTGGCAACTCCCTATCCTGCTCATCCATCTCATTGTGGATTCTTGTGGAATAGGCCAACCTTTCTCTCAGATCAACCGCGGGTTTGGCATCACTGTTCTCCTTTCTTCTAAATCCGGCCATTCTAACCTATCTTTCAATGGTTGGAATATCGGCTCATAACTGTGGTACCGTTCAAACACACGGTAGAAAGGATCCATAAACTCCATCGCATCGTGTTTATACTTAGCACAAACTACTATTACGTGTGAACAGGGGATCTTGGATGCTTCCTATTTCCCGCATGTGCACGCCATCTCCATGAGATCAACCCTATAGGTGTGATCTCCCCCAACAGTAGCCAAAGGATTAGACTGTGTCTCCATTGTATATAAGCACTCTTGCGCGTTCATCCTTCTAAGGATATAGAGCTTCGCCTTCTCTTGATTTGTCTCGAACTTGTCATAGGCATATTTGCACCATTCTTGCCCCTTTTCCATATGTTCTAGGGTTTTGTTACGACGATCATCAAAGTACGAGTTCACCTTGTAAAATGTGAACTTCACCATTGCGGTTATAAGCAAGCTGTGTGCTCCCTTAAGTACCCCATTGAAGCACTCTGACAGGTTGGTTGTCATTGCTCCATATCAATGCCCATGGTCATGTGCAAGTGTCCAAGTTTCCTTGTCTTCAGCCTTAAGATAGTCGTACACCGCCGGATTGACATTCTTGATTAAATCCATTGTGTTTTCAAACTTCCTAACTTGATTCGCAGTTGCTGCCTTCCATACCAAGTTCTTCAACGCTGGACTATTGAACCTAGTGTTAACATTGCTTACTAAATGGTGGAGGCAATACCGGTGATGGGTTAAGGGCGACTGCAAATAGCCCCTAGTGATGTCATCGAAGCATGATTTTATCCCACGATGCCTGTCAGAGATTATACACATATTGGTCTGATCCGTAACATAGGTCAGCAGGCATGCCAAGAACCATCCCCATATCTCCGTGCACTTGCTTTCAACAACGGCAAATGCGAGTGGATAAACCTCGTTGTTACCATCTGTTGTCATTGCTATCAACAGCTTTCCTTTGTACTTGCCATAGAGTTACAGTGTCTGAATCTGCATCATCCAATGCCGCTAGAAACCATGGCAATTCTGCATACGACTCATCAAAATCCTTGTAAATACGCGCAATCGCCTTCTGTTTCGCTTCCCAAACCTTATACATAGTTACTTCATGCCCGTGCTTCGCATGCAGCATACTACGTAGGTCTTTTATGGATCTTGCAATGTCCTCCCGTATATACTGCTCAAGTGCAATGGAAATGAACCTCGAATCCATTATCCGTCCATCAGTCGCTACCTGGAGGGATGTGTAACTGTGGGGACCCTTACATCTAGTGATCAGCCACATCCTGTGCTTCTTGCTGTAAATAGCCCGAATTGACCAAGGACACGCATCATGTATGCACCGCACTACTAGCCTATTGGAGTCAGACTTGATGTACTTGTATTGCTCATTATTCTCCACAGTTAGGGCTGTAAACGAACCGAGCTTTGTTGAGTAGTGAATGTTCAAGCTCAACTCGACAGCAAAAATAGAATGTTCAAACTTGGCTTGAGCTTGATACGAGCCTACAAATAATGTTCAAGCTTGAGCTCGTTATAAAGTATAAAAGCTTGAGCTCGGCTTGGCTTGGCTTGATTCATTAGTTAAGCCAAACTCGAGCTTAATATCAAGCTCAAACTCATGCTCGATATCATGCTTTTGAGCTTGAGATCCAACATAAGTATATTATCAAGCCTATATCAAGTTTATTATCTAGCCTATTTGGTTTGGATGAGTGGTATCAACTTATAATTAATTAAAGTTTTAGAAAGATATGAGTTTACATGTCAAGCTCATATCAATTTTATTACCAAACTCATAAATAAGCTTAGGCTCAACTTTTTTTGTTACTTTTATATCAACCCTTGGTGTTCACGAGCTTGTTCATGAATAATATTTTTTACTCAAGCTCGGCTTGTTTATTAAACAAGCCTAAAACTAAAACTTAAGCTTGACTTGTTTATAAACAAACAAACATGAACGAACTTTTTATCGAGCCAAGCCCGAGTTGTTTATGAACAGCTTGGTTCATTTACAGCCCTAGGTATAGGGTCAACACATATTGAACAGAGGCTTTATTCTTGAATAGCATCCCCTTCGCCGGCTGGTCACCTTTATGCCAACTTGTAAGATGTCTTGTATCCATAGAAGGTGATGGGTCGTTAATATTGTCCCATGTGTTTGATGTGAACCATTCTGGGATAGGAACTGTATTAGGGCAAGCCTCCTCGTTGTGTTCGACCTGTAGTTCATCTAAGACCTCCGGATTGTCCATCGGTCCATCATTATCAATGAACTTTTCGTACATATCTCGGCTAGCATCAATATCAAATCTCCCGTCCATATAGGCTTGGACATGTTCATATGCGTGACTAGACCCTCCCACCTCATGTGTCTGGGTGGCGCCCAACACTTCGGCTTCTTCAGTGTTGTCCAAATCATCAACTGCACTGCATGGTTGAGTGTTGTAGGGCAAAGGCGTGGCATCGGCAACGGAAGGATACACATCAACCAAATATGAGTATGGCTCTTCCACCCCACTGGCATGCTGCGAACTTGCACCAGCATGGAACCCAACAACTTCAACAATTACATACAAGTTGGACGCTATGAACTAGGGGGTCCGCTTAATCACTATCCACATCATGTCCACGTCATCATCGCAAAGCAACAGATTTGAGTTGTAGAAAACCTGAGTATTCACAAGTAGTTGAGGAGCATGGTACACGATGGATATCTTATGTGACTCCCTGTCCAACCCTATAGCTGCAATTGTCTTCCGGTGCATTTTTCTCAAGTGTGTTCCGCATTTCAACTTAATGAACTTCTGCTTCAGTGACTGGCCTCTATAGGACAGCCCATGCAAGTCATGGTAATATGCCTTCCCATCGTAGTAAACATAGAAGTAATGATGACCCATGGCAGACCTGGATAATGATAATTAATTGTGGTTATCATGTAGAATATAGGGGGTTATGTTAACACAACTGTAATTAATCTTTACACACGTGAAAGTACAATGAAACTTTTACAGACGCACTATAATGATATCCTACGTATTGTTAAAAAACTTGATTCGTTTGTACACAAACATGCACTTAAACCAGACAATTTAAACCCATGATTGTTTGTTACATCATTGTTGTGAAAAGTACATGTGAACACTAATATACATATGTAGGAATGCAAAAGTGTGTGTATATATATATATATATATATATACACACACACACACAGTGTCACAATCATACTAAAGTGTAATCAGAAGCATACTAAAGTGTAATCACATTTATACTAAAGTGCCACAGTAAGTAAGGTTTTTTTCCAAAAGTCAAGATATAGTCGCAGTCTCATATATTTACAGCTCTATACCTATCAGGGGAGATGTGCCACAACAGAGAAGAAGGGGACCACAGCTATAGTATGCTTGGTGAAGATGCAATGGTGAGAAGGAAAATGCCAACACTCTCAGACCACCCAGACCATTCTCAAGCTTTTCAGAATTGAATAGCTAGAGCCATGCATGGGTTCTGATATGTGGTCCTTGGGTAACAAATCTTAACTTGACTTCTTCAAAGTCGAGTTATTACAAAACTCGATTTTTCAATGGCCGAGTAACATTTACAAAAAGCTGATGATGTGACGGCAATTTCAGATACTCGGTAAACAAGGAATCGAGTTGTGTGTAACTCGATTATTAAAGAATCAAGTTATTAAGTTACTCGATTTTTACAGAATCGAGTTATGCCCTTTTCAGTCCAGAACTTTGGACAGATCCAAATGCAATCCAGGAGGAATCCAAGTGTCCAGGGGGATATTGTGCATAACTCGATTTCTGTATAATCGAGTTATGTAACTCGATTCTTAAAATATCGAGTTACTCTTCCCAGGTTCTCTATAAACACCCAGACCTACTCTGTTATTAAAAAGGTATGCATCCACCATTCTAGTGCAAGGACTTCGCAGGATAGCGCGTTCAAAGACGGCGAAGTACTACCTCCAACTAATTTCTGAAGGTAAGACTCGCATGTCGTATATAATCGATCTCTCTAGGTTTGTAATGCATAGAAAGTATCTGCATAGTATTTAGTACTTATGCATGTGTTGAAAGGAATGCTTACTGTCTAGGCAACTACAATCTGTCAACTGTGATTGGGTATTACGTAGTAGGTGTCCATTGCATGGGTTTGAAGCATTTGAACCTGTACAAATTGAGTCATTTAAACTACCCCCCAATGTCAATAGGTGCAACGTCTAGCATTATCAGCCTAGCAGTGCATGTTTGTAGAACGGGATGGGACGTAGCTACGTTGTGTTTAATGGTCGTGTTCTAGGCATATACGACAGTTGGCTAGATGCGAGCAAACAAGTTCATAAGTTCCCAAACGCCAATCACAAATCATATAAAGATCAAAGGGAAGTAGAAGTCGCATACATGGAGTATTTGCATCGTAATGGTATGGACGTGCAGGGTGGTGCGTCTGCATCGTGGGCAACTCCAAACATGTCGACCTCAAGTCCACCGAGCACGTCTCCAAGCGAAGGAACCAACTATAGTAGTGGAGACATTAGGAACACCTTGTTGAGGTATTAGTTGGAAGTTGCCATTGAGGAGCGTGACCACGCAAGGAGGATTGCAACCTTGAGTGCGAACATGTTGAATGAAGTGGTGGCCCATGTTGTGGGGGATGACGAAGTCGATGAACCGACAAGACAGCGTACGGCTAAATGAATGCAAAAGTATGACTTCTTGTTGTAGTCTTCAATAAGATATGTATATATGCCAAGTAACTAGTTTCGTGCATGTGGTTTAACTAGAAGTGTCTTCGTTTTCCAACTGTTTGACTAGCAATGTGGCTATCTTGGGAGCATGTCTTACTATTTTGTGATGCATCATAACAAACCTGCTAATTGTTTCATTTATCACATTTTCTGGTTAACCTTATTATTTTTGAGAAGCACTACTTTTTTATCTCGATTCATTGATGACCCTGTGGAGGATGCGCCTTAAAAGGAAATATTTTAAAAACGTAGGATACAATCTAACTAAAAAGATTAAGATAATGAATGGTCAGCCACATGGATATATTAAATTTATTCCAGCCAAATCAACTGACAATATTAGTTACAGGAAGGGAACTGGGAAGTCCACAAAGAGCACCTGGTCCAAGTCCACTATGCACATGATACCTTCACAAGAGATGAATGCCCGAGACAACAACAGAAATTATATTAAATTTTACCTAAAAGGTGCCTACAATCATGCAAGCAAGATACAACTAAATATAATTAAGCGCTCGTAGAAAATCTCTAAGGAAGCATATGATTGAGTTAAAGGTGAATAAATTCCATTGTCCACTAATTCACCTTTGCCTCAATTGTTTTGAATAATTCAATTAACTCAATTATATTAATTGGATTTAGGCCAATAAACAAGCTTGGTACAAACTATAAAACACAGCTCAAAAACCAATTCATGACAAAATACGCAAACATGCACTGCTGTACTTCCAATTCCCTCCCTGCCCCCTACAACTGTCTGTACAAACTAAATAGCAGAGACATCTCCAAAAGCTGGACAAGGCGACTCCGTTGCTGCTCTCTTGCAATGCTATCCCTATATGTACTGGTAGTCCTTGTAAAGGCTCTAACAGTCGCGACTGCAGCAGATACATGTCTAGAGGGTAGAACCTGCATCATCAGACAAATCAGAAACTTATTTGTCAGCAAACTACCTGCGTATGATTGCAGTCAATAGACAAGTGAGAACGAAAGCGGTCAATACATGCGTATGTTAATATAATATAACACTAGCCGCAAACCTGTGCGTTGCGCGTGATAATTATTTTTATGGTGGTTTTATTAAATTTTTTTTTTTACAATTTAAACTAATCTAATAATGAGTAATGTATTTCGTAATTATATTTTTATTTATTATAGGAACAATCATAAATGTAATATAGGAACAATCTAAAACATCAAAAAAACGTAAACTAAAAAAAATTAATAAAACTTAACAATGATTAATTGAACCAATATTAGGATAAAATTTTCTTTTTGATAATTTATTAAGGTTATTTTCTTTGTAGAAATTATAATTTTGGCCGTCTAAAACATATTATCAAATAAACAATTATTAGCAAAATCTAAAAATTAAATTTCTATACATGCATTGTTATAAAATAATAATAATAAAAATAAAATTGCAAAAGTTAAAATTTGTCACCTATCCAATTATTTTCGTTTGGCTAACCTTTGCTTTTCTTTAAATAAATGGCATTATAGAGTACTTCTAATACAACTATTTAGAGTACTTTGTCCACCACAAAGGATTAGAAAATAAACAAAAATTAGTAAAGTCTCATAGTTTAACATCTAAATTGAGAACTATAAAAAATCATGCTATGTAACAGAATAAATACCAAATTATCCAAACCATGCTATGTAATAAAATAATATTATATTTTTATATGCTATATTTAATTCTTTAGAACGCAATAGGATAACATTTAACAATCAAAGAGAATAAAAAATAAAAAAAACAACAACAACAATTTAAAAAACAAAACTAAATCACAATTTAAAAAACAAAACTAAATCGCATTAACCCAAAATAGAGTTTTAAAGAATATAAAAATTATCAACCTAAAGTAGAGATGCAAGAAAAATAAAAAAAATCCACCAAAAAATTTAGAGAGAGAGAGAGAGAGAGAGGGAGAGAGAGAGGGAACCTTTTTTTTTTTAGGGAAAGCTATGCATAGAATAGAAGAGATAGTGACAAATTTATAGTAAGAGGATGTGAATAATAAAGAGACAAAAATAAAGGAAGATGAAGGGAAAGAGGAAGAATGATATTAATGTAGAGGGTAGTGGGGAGATGAAAAGGTAAGAGAGGGAGAAAGATTGAAGAAGTAGTGGGGAGATGAAATGGTAAGGGAGAGAGAAAGGTTGGAGAAATGTAAATATTAAAAAAATAAATGTTAAAAACAATTAAAAGAAAATTGGGAAAAAAAAAAAAAAAAAAAAACCCTAAAGCTTGAAAAGCTTCAACGTTTTGTTTTTTTGTTTTTTTTTCTTTCTTTAAGCTGAAAAGGCTCACACAAAACCCTAAAGCTGAACTGAAAAGGTTTTGGGTTGGGCTTGATAGTGGAACTAAATAAATAAGAGGTGGACTGGATTAATTATACAGATTTATTATAGGGTGATAGTGGAAGTAAATAAATAAGTAGTGAGCTGGATTTATTATAGGGTGATAGTGGAAGTAAATAAATAAGTAGTGGGCTGCATTTATAGGGCTAAAAATTGTAAAAACTATTTTAAAATTGTAGGACAAATTATATTTTAAAAAAGAAAAGAAAAAAAAAGAATGGCGTGGCAGTTGATGTGGCGCAACGTGAGAGCAGCAGCATTAAACGCCACGCTTCAGCTTTTAGTAATATATAGATGATCAAGCAGTGTTACTATAAAAAAATGAAGGTAAGAAATTAATTCATACCTGCTCTTTTCTGCACCAGCTTTAGATAGATCACCCCTTTCAAGTGCATATCTTTCAGAGCGCAAACAAGAGTCTGATGCCAACAACTTCTTAGGAGTTATGAAGCACGGGTGCGTTTCGGGACTCGGGTGCGGGTGCGGGACTCGGTAATTTTTGAAAAAGGTGGGTGTGGGTGCGGCGGGACTCGGCAATTAAAAAATTATTAAAAATATTTTTATATAGTGAATTTAATATTTTTATATAAAAAAATTCAAATAAATGGTAGAATTTATTATTAAAAAACAATTATTTATGATTTGTTTTTAATAAAATCAATACTTTTGGTAATTGTAAACAAAAAACCACATTTCAAGTAGGTGCCTTTATTCATTTTCCAATTCCCAAGCCCACCCACATTAAATAATTGACTTTACCACCTACTTAATTTATATTCTTTTGTTACATGCCTTTATTCTTCTTCCATCCATTTTTTTGGCTTCATCTTCTTCTTCCTTCTCTTTTTTTTTTTTCCTCTCACAAGGCCACATGTAGCAGAAGAATGGCAGCCACTGCCCATTTCGGCTTGTTTTGGCAGCTATTTCATCCGGAATCGGTCGTATCGGCATGTTTCGGTGGCCGTATCGGTTCCCGTTCCGCCGGAATTGGCCCGAATCGGCACGAGTTGGCGCGAATCAAAAAAAAAAAAAAAAAAGGGGAGAGTCGGCGAGTCGGACGCCGGACACCGCGTCGGACTCCGGTGCGGCGACCTTGGAGCCGCGTCGGTGCTTTCTAGCCTAGGAGCAGTGTCAAAACCGTTTATTTTATGTGCAAAATGCGTGTATTGAAATTTGTCCTTCTCTGGAACATCAGCAACATGCCAAACCTGCGGAGAAAAAAAATAATAGGAAGCTGCTAAGGAGAAGTAGGTCACCAGCTCAAATATCCAGAGCCAAAATTAGAAACTACTTTGTCATAAGAAAGATGTGTACAACAAATGCATATCTAGTGACTACTAATCGCTGTCCTCGTTATCTCAGGCCAACTTCATCAAATCAAGGGTGCCAGCTATCACTTGGGCTTTTACATGGGGCTTAGAATCAATCTCACTTCAACACAACTTTCATTATTTTCAGGAAGGGGCTTATGGGATGAGAGTGGCCCCTCCTCCATAGTCTATAGGCCCAGCAAGCCTCCACTGTCACTACTTTTTTTCCATGATGTGTGTCCATTACAAAAAAAAAAAAAGAATTAAATATCCTTATTTATATCCTACTCTTAAAATTTGTGACTTTTATTAGAACTTCGAAAGCACTAACAATATAACTGAACGTGCATATAAAAAGCTAGAGATATTCAAAGCATTAAACACCCCTCTGCCCCTTCCCAAAAATGTTATTTATTTATTTTTATTTATTATTTTAAAGTTAGACACCCATTATAGGACATAGGAGGGATAGACTTTTATGGTTCAAGAGCCATGAACCCATGACCATACCTAAAGACCATCAGCCCACCAAAATGATTGCTGGATACACGTTCATGGTCCATCAATAAATACTTTGCCTAAAATGACTATTTAATCTTATTTAAAGCTAATATCACTCGGCATTTGTCCCAACACTAATCAAATTAATTAGACTAGGAGTTTTCCAGCCAAAACTATGTGCCAGAATAAAATATTCAAGGCCTTGAAAGTGCACTATTCAGCATCCTCTTGCAGCATATGTCTCTGCTTCAGAGCAGGAGGCAAGACTCTAAGGGACCAAGAATTCCTAAAGAAACAACTAGTGAGCACTTGCTTGGTTGGATTTATCTTTTAGTTAAGTAATAAATCTTGCATTTCAGTCTTTCTAATCTATGTAACAAAATTAAGAGAGCCTTTCCAGCCTCCGCACAGAAGCTGACATCCCACAGTGAACAACTGAGCCAACTGATGTGATGTATTAAAATTACAATTCAAAACATATTAAAATTACAATTCCATGTATAGTTTGCCATCAAATTAAACATTAACTCACCAATCCTTAAAATGGAGTCAATCCTTGTAGCAGCATTTCAAGGCTATGATACATTGCTTATCAATTGTAACATTTGTTTAAATCACAAATGAATAGTTTTATAGATCGCCACATAATGGGTTGGAAAAGATAGCTCCAAATATGACAGGTGTATAAATCAACATAAACATTACTTGGAAGCTCATTTTTGGAAAACTATAACTTACATTTACTCTTCAAACATACAAATATTAATAAAATATGCCATAATACAACAAGAACAGAATTACTGATCAAAAAAGAAAATACCACATACACATAATTGTATTTAACCATAATAGCTGGTCATCAAATAAGACCAAACAACCAATTGGAGAGAAACACCAAACCAAAGGCACCATATCGAACACACTAGGGGGAAACCTTTTTGAGTCCTATATGAGACATAAGTGGCACATATGAATATGTTTGAGCAAGCAAAACACAAGCTTAGGCAGACCAACAATCTAGTCCAAGCGACAACCCCCCACCACCCACCCCCCCAAAAAAAAGAAAGAACAAAAAAAATTTAAATTCTTCAAATTCCATATACAAATTACGCATTGATACAATAGTAGTTTTAAGTTGATGTCTTCTATTTACCTAGTTTTTCACTTTATTGTTTCCAGTGGTATTGACCTTTTCTTTCTGATTCGTACAATTGTGCAATAGAAATCCAAACTCATCAACAAGAGATTAAGAGAGGGAAAATACAAACAATGGGATGAAATGGGGTCAACAAAACAATCCATCTAAGCCTAACTACTTTATTGGGACTGAAAAAAATGATGCAAATCATGCTAAGTAAGGAAAGATAACAAAATAGATCCAGGAGAAAGAGAATAGACAGTTCATTTTCAATTCATAATCATTAATCACCCAAAACAAGCAATACTGGCTGGTAAGCTGCTTTCTCAATGAACACGTCTTTATGGGAATGTTTTTCAGTAAATTCAGCAAGAAGATAGGCATCTATGGCCATAGAAGATTTTAAAATGTACAAGAAAAATCTTTAGCATAAACAAATTAAATTTGACAGAATGAGAAACTTTTACATAAACAACACAAGGAGAATGTGAAGAACTTTTAGTATGTTTGAAAACATTATGTTAAAAAAGGTCACCATAGATTGCCATCAAAGAAAAAGTTTGAGCCCTTCTATGCATACATTGTAAACCATAAGTTGCAGAAAACAATGAACTTGGATAAATAAATAAGCTTGCTCAAAGTTGATAATCAACACTGACCACTCCTTTTTCTTTATTATTACATTAAAGAAAATTTGAATGAAGTACAAAAAATTTGAAGAATACATGGTATGTACTCAACTATCACCGACCACAACCTTGATAAGCTATTTATACTAACAATAAAGCCACTTAATTATCCAAGTACTGTCTATTAACAGTTTTTACTAAACACAAATACTCCATGTGTGATAAAGAAGAGTAGCAGTCCCCATTGAGGTTCTTGTCTCCAAAAACTCTAGAAACTGCTAGTTGACTATTAACTCTAGCAACGTCTCCTAATATGGTATGCAACATGCATTTGTTACTATGACCAGAAACTTCCAACACATGTATGGTTTCACATTCAGATTGAACTCACAATTCATAAGAGTATAACAGGGTGACTGATTAAGAAGTATGGAAAAGTTAAAAGGGAAAATGAGTAATAAAGAAGAATAGCAGTCCCCACTAAAAGAACAAACACTAGTGGCAGGCTTGCTAATGTAATATAAAATTTCAATAAAAATGCGTACAAGAGGAAGAGACCTAATGCAATCAAACATAAACCATTTTCTGCCAGCATGATTTAGTGAGCAGAGCCTTTAGTAAATATGTAAATACTCAGTGCAGGTCTCAATTAAGAGGAGTCCAAGAGAGGTGGCCTGGATAAGGTCCTATGGTATTTTTGCATGAAGCAAACGCTCTCAAGACTTCCACTCATGCACTTGTTCTTTTCAGTACAGGACTTTACCATTGCACCAAAAATGGGCCCAGATTGCAGCCTTCAGCAGATCATATAATTCAGATCTCCCCATTCTAGTCTTCCATTGTTTGGTTAGTAAATGAGAAGGGAGAAGAAATGAAATGAGGAAGAAAAAAAAAATTCAAAATTTCCCTCTTAGGCCTACCAAAATGTACCCTTTCCAGTTCACACGTGAGAATGGAAGCGCCAATTGTTCTTGAGAATTAGAACACAAGGATCCATTAAATCAGTGAATTACCTACAGATTTCCTACATAGTGTACATAGATTGTTTGAAGTCTACTTCAATGACGCAGCCTAAACCATTATTCTCTGATGAATAAATATTTACACAATATATGGGAAAACACACGATAATGGCAACAACAAAAACATGTAACGAAATTTTACCCGAAATGCGCCACCACGGCAGCATGAACACCCTGCCCTCTCCGATTGCTCAATGACCTTTTCATTTCTGCTCATATGCCCTCTCAGGTCTCATCTTACCTGTTTCATCATACACAACAACGTAATTAAATGAACATATTCAATCAAATGCACAGTATAATTAGCTCAAGAAGATGGGAAGTGTAGATGAATTACATACCATCACCGGTCCCGCAATCGGGAGCGTGCGCAGAAGGGCATCGTGATCTCCGCAAACCCTCCTCCGGCTCAATGTTCTCACCCGGTATCTGCTCAATCTGTACAGCCTCTTCGTGGGGGGTTGGAGATGAAGGTCCCATGGTGGGCTCCACATGCATGCACTAGAGGTGGGGTGGGCATGCCTGGTGTGGGGACAAATATGCATCCACCATCATGGGCAGATCCACTGAACACTGAGGGCGACATACGAGGGGATTGTAGTGGGTCCTCGTACTCCTCGCTAGCACCACAAGACATAGTCTGGGCTGGAATAGTGTCCTTATGATCAGTGGTGTGGGATGGCCCAGCAGTAACATCAGATGTGCATCACGATGTCCCGCCGCCATTGTTAGACAATACCCAATCACCCTCAAGCCATGTTTCTTCTGCACCCGACTCATCCCTTTCCTCATAGATGGGTTCCAGCTCGGTCGTAAGGCCGGGACTAGCTCGACCACCTCCACGGCATCCACGCCCTCGAGACCCACCACTTCGCCCGCCGCGACTCGGGGCCTGTGTACCAATGTCGAATGCTTCCGCTAGCGCATTCACCAATTTAAGTCGGCCCAGCTCCTCCACAACCTCTAGTGTCAGCTTAAGGTCATTGTACATATCGGAACCTAGGTCACACCTCCGTATAGACCTAAGCGTCGACCGAACCTGCAAAACAAGGTCATCATAAAAGCAGGAACACAAGTATGATGCAAAACTATAATATGGGGTCATGTTGGTTGAAAAGAAAGCATGCAGCAACTCACGCATGTTGCAAAAATGTAAAAGGGGAAGGAATTGTTGCCTCACCATGATTTCCTAGTATGCAGACTCTAGTGTTATGTACTGCCTTGTGCTGCCATTGTACCACCTCATGTACTCAACAAGGTACGTCATATCACTGTCCAGGAGAGGGGCAGCGTGAACAAGTTTCCCTCGGTTGCCCCATTGATAAATATGGACAACATGTTCTACTGCCCAGTCCTTGTCCCATTTACCCTGGAGGGATATCTCGTGAAGGTCGCTCAACGTATCCATGAACTCTGGAAGCGGTTGCTTCATCCCAAACTGATGGAAGACACGCTCGGGATGATGCCCCTCCACTATCCAAAAATATATCAATGGCACCTCGGCCCTCCAAATATGCTAGCCGGCAGTGCAATACGCAGGCAGGGAGCCCAGCACATGCGTGTACGGCTCCCATACAATCTGCATAAGTGGACAGCCAAAATCAAATAAATTATCAGCTTCCATAAAACCACAAATGTATGAAATTGATAAAACCATATAAACAGGTATGTAAAAACACTATATTAATGTCCTTATACGGCACATAATGTATTATAAAGTAGGCATGTTCCTAATTTCTTGGTAGATAATTTCCATTCATATTGTATTATAACGAAACTTGAGTTCTTTTAGCAAAAATAATATCAACAGATTGGTACTATGAAAGACTCAAAGACCACTGTTGAATGAAATTACTAAGGCCAATAGAAGCACTTTTACGTGGAGAAGATTTGCCTCAAAACAATTCTGGTGTGGTAAGTGGTAGCCAAACAATTACAAGCAATTTGGAAAACTTCAGTTTATAAATGAAACTTACAACAATATTTAGGTAAGCAATGATTACTTCCATATATTTCTACAGATTACATTATTTTTCTTTATTGGTACTCATCTTCAAAGATCAATTACTTCCATTTTCACAGTCCCTATTAATATAACTTTTTGGCTTATTATTCAGTGAAAAGCATTTTGTGGGATTATGGTGTGGTGACTGGTGAGTTATGCTTATGCCACTAAAAGCCTGTATAAGAATGATCAATTTACAGATAATTAGTATCTTATTCTCCACTAATACTTAATCTCATCTTCCCAAAGTGAGAGGTTTTAGTTTCATATATCAATTCGTCATAATTGCAATTTATGAAATTACAAACCAAACCATTTGAAAATAAATAAATAAATAAAACCTAACAAACAAAAATAAAAACTGCTAAATAAAGAATTATATCCTCTATTTTTTTTATACAAGATAGAAATTCTACAATAGTCTAATCGAAGTGTATATATGTGTGAAACTCCCCCATGGAGACTTGAACCCCGGTGCTTGTCGCCCCTACACCCTACAAACACTTATACTTGTGGAATGACCCCGCCCTAAGGGTACGCGATGGTTATCCTCTAATTTTAACGTGTCTTCAATTTAGTTGTTTAAATATCACATTTTTCATTTCAATACTTTAATTATTCTTTCCATCTTTTGTCCAATCTTGCCATTAGTTTTAGACTTTTAGTATTTTTCACTTTTCAGATCAATTTTGTTTTGGATGGACTTAGTAGTTTGGCTTTTATAGAAGAACTACATTAGAACCCAAAAAGAAGTTAAATGTCTAAAATGAAAAATAAAAATACCCTTAAAATACTAAATCAAAAACAATTGAAAGTTGGTCAAAAACTTATCTTTTATCTGATTCTAAATGCGTAATCATATCAAATTCTTTGGGGAAGAATTGAATTTTCTATGACAGCTTGACTGCCACTTGCCTAAGTTTATATTAACCAATTTATCTGTTCTGTTTGCTTTGACATATGATTACTAATTTAATATCAAAAGCTACATGCAAATTACTAGCACACGCTCATTACAGTTCGTACTTTCCACCTACATTTCTAAGAAGACTATACATGGTCATTTATTCTACACAATCTAGAATCTAGATCATGATATGTTCTATTCCATTCTATAGAAAAAATAAGAACACACTTCCAATTTTTCCTCTGTATTTGGATAAAAAGCATTCAAAAGGTAGGTCCCATAAGATTATTTCCTTTTTTTAAAAAAAATTCCTGGTTGTATTCCATATTTTGTAGTACTTTGTAGACAAATTATGCCCAATACAACTAACATTCAACAATGTCCAGACACCATTGCCTGTCCTTTCACAAGCAATTTCACAAGAAATTGTCCCACCAAAATTTTGGCCTCTACTATGCCACAATAAAGTCATCTTTGTATCAATTCCTTTATTTTATTATGTTGAAGAAATTTCTGTGTCAAGAGGTGCCTCAAACCACTGCACTGTCCATATGATGGGTGTTCAACACCTACTAATTGATTTTTGTATTGACCTGAAGATGGAGCTAATGGTGCCAATAACTCACCGACAAAGTTTAACATAATTTCATCTTGGTAGAGTTTCATAGATGTATATTACTAATTATATATGTGACTGTAGGGAAAAAATATGAAATGGTAACATAAAATTTTTATTCAAGCTTTTCCTATTTGTATTTTTTAGGGGTTAAAAGTGGCAAATGAAAATGATAGAAAGCCCGCGCATTGCGCGGGTACAAGTGTAGTTTTACTAATGCATGGAATGAAAATGCAGCTATGCATGGTTCCACTAATCATAGACACATGTGGGTAAATCATATCAACAATATTGAGGACGTAAATTAACCGAATACCTGCTCTGCCCGTAGTGTAGATAGCAATGTCCGATAGGCAGTAAGGACGTGTGTGGCATGCTGTGCGGTGCTCTTTGGCCCAATCCACCTAGCAAACATGTAGTTTCGACAAATGCTCGTTACTGAACTTTCATGTGATGAATTGTGAACAATGTCGTTAGTGAACTCTCTCTTCCTTTACATTTAACAAACTTTGCTTTATATTTCACATCTATATATTTCAGTATCTAATCATTGATAAGTTTGTTTTGTTTTTTAGTTTGGCATATTTTTAATTATATCAAAGAGAAAAATATAATATAATATACTATTACACATAAATATTTAATCCTAATAGACACTTAGCTTGAATAATGAGAACTCAATGAACGTACCTAATGGCAAGGGGACCTGACTGCACTGGAGGTAAAGGTGGCCTCGCAATTGGGCATATTCGTGGGAACCTTGAATAAGCCCACAACTGCACCAACAACAATGCTCCTCCAATCTGCATCGCATCCTTCTTCGATGCACTACAAAGGTGCCTGTAGAAATAGGCTAATGCTACACTACCCCAGCTATACTGTCTGGCATTGCTAATTAGGTTCAAGAGCTGCAGAGGCATGAGTGAGACCTGGTCTACCGACTTGTCCATGAACAACAAGGCTCCCATCCAAACAAGTAAGTGGTAGCGGGCATGTTGCTGCACTACTTCATCACCAGCGTCCGCAGTTGGGGGAGCGGCAAACCATGCATCAAGCCACTTGTATCTTATCCTCGCCCCACAGATGATAGACCTGTTTGAGTTGCGTATCAAGGGCGGAGGTTCATGGCCCAACAACTGTAAGCACAGCCAACTCCAGTCCATGTCTGTCTTCCTAGTGACAAGCAACCCATCCACCGAAAGCCCCGGCATCACCTCTATATCTTGCAAGGTGATACCCATTTCTCCATGGGGTAAGTGGAACGTGTGCGTCTCCGAATGCCACCGCTCAACAAAGGCCGTGATCAAAGCGTGGTCGACTTCCATATCAGGAACCTTGAATAATCTGGTGAAAACTGCTGCATCGATGTATTGCATGATACATGGGTCTAGCCCACCTCGCGGTAGTACACATTTACGACGTCAACACTTTACGACGCCAGACACCTCCTGCACACGGACGAGCATTGTGTTAGGTAGTGCACACGAGGTAATTACAAAATGACTATGTATTAATAATACAACTACATACCTCACCGTCGGTGTGCCTCCAAAGTGGAGTTGATCGATGATCCGGCTGCCACCTCAACTGGGTATTATCGTTGAGTCTAGGATCCACAGAATTCAGTGCCTACATATCTGACATGACAACAAATAGATTGTTAGCAATTATTGAGGATTCACTCTATGAAACAATAAAAAAGTTACTAACTTTTCTTGATAGTTTTTTCTATTCCCTATAAAATAACTTCGAAATTTATAAATAAATTAAAATGATGAAAAAGAAGGATAAAAAATAAATCTTAGAGAGGGCTAACGTGATAAATTGTGACACAAGTAGAATAAATATTTTTATTAACCATTCAAAGATGTATCTTAAAAATCTATGGTGGGTAGGAAAATATGTGCATCAATCAGAGTCTCTCTCTATTATTACATAGATTTAGTCTTTAGTCTATGTCTAATCAATAGACGTAAACTTTTTATTACATAGATTTAGTCTTTACATACATGGGTTTTATTAACGTAAACTTTTTATGAAACAATAAAAAAGTTATTAACTTTTCTTGATAGATTTTTCTATTTTCTATAAATTGTTTTTTTTTTTTTTAATGAATGATTAATATATGCCATAATCGACTCTATATTTACAATATGGGCTTGATGGTAAAGGTGATAGAACATTGGGAGAGATTGCTGGCAACTTAAATATTTCAAGAGAAATGGTTGGGAAGCATGAAGTTAAGGCTCTCATGAAGCTCAGGCATCCAGCTTGAGTGGATTATCTTCGCCAACATATAGCATAAACTGATCAACATCATATGTTTCTCTAGTATATAACAGTTTCCTTCTAAATGATTTCTGATTACCAAGTCCTATTGCAGACTAATGATCTGTATTATAGTAAAACACATAGCAAAATATACAATCAATTAGCACAACTTAGATTTTGTACTCAAGATTCTAGAGATAGGTTAAGCATCACTAAGACAAGATCAATCAAATGTGTTTGGGGCTTTGGGTGCCCCTGAAAATTGAGTGGCCATCCTTTGTTACAAGGAAATCATAGCTAAAAATAATGAACTACAGCAAAACCGGATGTCATTGATACAGTTGGTAGTCTGTATCACTCACTAGAAAATGAAACATTTGACAATATTTTGAGCCAATTGCATGGTTGTAGTGGTACTTTTTTCTTTCTTGTCTTCCATAACAAAGCTAGGACTTGGACACATAATGTTCCAGTCAAGGCATCATTATGCCTTCCCATGCACCCACACTTTACCTTCTACAAGGAAACCATAATTCTACGAAGACCCTGCTTTCCTCTGAACTACATCATTGTCCCTTATTTACTAAACTTTAGACTTGATGAATTTACAAACCGATCAACTGCTAAGTGATCCTTTGAATTTGCCAATGCTTTATGTTGTATAAGCAAAGTAGCAAACAACAATGTGAGGAGATTAATGTCTAATATGCAATCACTAAAGCTAGTTGCATCCAATGTAGCCATGGCTCTTATATCATCATTGACACCGTGAGTACATGCTTGCACATATGCAAGAGAGAGAGAGATCAATTAAATTTAAATACCTTCCCAGGGTCTCCAAGGAAGGAACTGCACACTGCTACAGCTCTTTAATATAGAGTTAAGGTGGAAGAAATACAATAAGGTATACAAAGAAAGAATTGAACAAATTTAGGGAAGAAAAATATTTTGAAAAACTGAGAAAAAAAGAAAAGAAAGGAAAGGAAAAGCAATGAGCAAGAAAATATGTTGACGAACCAACCCTTAAGTTACATAAATGGAACATAAGACAGGTCAACCAAAAACAGAATCCTTGAAATTTACAAGGATACACTTGTATGGCCTGCTCCCGCTCTTAATCTATATCTATATATTTCTAAAAGCTGAAGCGTAACATTTATTGTTGCTACGCTCCAATTGAGCCACATCAGCGTCTACATCATTATCTTTTTCTTTTTTTTCCAATTTTACTATAATTGTTTTTAACATTTTTTTTTTAATATTTACACTTCTCCAACCTTCTCACTCCCTTACCTTTTCATCTCTCCGCTACTTCTCCAACATTTTTCCCTTCCTTACTTTTTCATCTTCCCACTACCATCTAAATTAATATCATTTTTCCTCCTTCCCTTCATCTTCCTTTATTTTTGTTTTTTCTTATTCACACCCTCTTACTATAAATTTGTCACCATCTCTTCCATTTTATGCATAGTTTTTCCTCACAACAAAAAGATTGTCTCTCTCTCTCAAATTTTTGGTGGATTTTTTGTTTTTCTTACATATCTGCTTTAGGGTGATAATTTTTTATATTTTAAAACTCTACTTTGGGTTAATGCGATTTAGTTTTGTTTTTAATTTTTTTTTATTTTTTATTGTTAAATGTTATCCTATTGCGTTATAAGGAATTAAATATATCATATAAAAATATAATATTATTCTATTATATAGCATGATTTGGATAATTTGGTATTTATTGTAAATTGATATTTCTTCTATTACATAGCATGATTTTTTATAGTGCTCAATTTAGATGTTAAACTTGAGACTTTACTAATTTTGTTTATTCTTTAATTCTTTGTGGTGGACAAAGTACTCTTAATAGTTGTATTAGAAGTACACTATAATACCATTTATTTAGAGAAAAGCAAAGGTTAATCAAACTAAAATAATCGGATGGGTGACAAATTTTAGCTTTTGCAATTTTATTTTAATTATTGTTATTATTTTATAACAACACATAAATAGAAATTTAATTCTTAGATTTTGCTAATAATTGTTTATTTGATAATATGTTTTGGGTGGATGAAATTACAACAAATTGTTTTCCTAATTGGTCCAATTAATTATTATTAAGTTTTATTAATTTTCTTAGTTACATTTTTCAGTGTGGATTGTAGGCAAAAAAAAATAAGGTTTGAGAAAGTTTGTTTAAAACTAAAAGAATAATTTCCAAATTTATATTTATTAAAAATGAATATTTTTGTTAACCTGCCTTTTAAATTTATGAGAAAAATTGTATTGTTTTCATTTTGGTATGACAAAATTTATATTTATAATTTATGATTGTTCCTATATTACATTTATGATTGTTCACATAATAAATAAAAATATGATTACAAAATATATTACTCTTTATTAGATTAGTTTAAATTGTTAAAAAAAAAAAAATTAATACAACCACCATAAAATAATTATCACACGCAACGCACGAGTTCGAGACTAGTGTTTTATAAAGGTGATGCTGATGAATGTCAATGATCTTCCATAGAGATCATAATCAGCAGTTGACTGCAGGAAAGCAGCATTACCAATCTTCTATTGTTGTTTTTAATGCTTCAAAATAACTTGATATGAAAAACCTTATTATTGGAGAGAGAGAGAGAGAGAGAGAGAGAGAGAGAGAGGGGGGGGGGGGGGGGAACACAATATACTGAAAATAGAAAATATAATCATGCATGAAAAGTTGCAAGAAAGAATTCTCAGATAGCAAGAGAAGATCTCATATATGACAAGATATAATTACAATAGCAAATCATGTCTTCTTTCATATATCAAACCATATTGTTATCAAATTGTGGGTCAAAACTCAAAATTCACATATCAAATGGTGTCATAAAATTTTCTGAATAAATTGAAAGAAACAGTATATACCAAAATTTGTGTTCTTGAAAATGACATTAATAACATTAGAACTTTATTGATTTAGATCCAACTGTTTAAGCCAGATTCATGGCCTCCATAGGAAACTCATGGGGTTATAAAACAAAGCTGTTAGAAGCCCCTTCATTGCTGATGGATTTTAAACATTTACGAGAAACCCCTATGATAATGATATTACTTATTAAAGATGCCAGCATCATGAGCTGCAATCCGAAGCAAAATGTAACTTTATAATCCAGTGGATATAGTACCACAACGAAGCATTATGAGTGGGAAAGTGTGTATACAACTCAATAAACATATCTATTTTGATCAAGACAAACTATACAGTGTAGTGACAAAACCAAGATTGAACCACCAGTTTTTTTTTTTTTTTTACATTGATACCAACAA
Organism: Notholithocarpus densiflorus; assembly: GCA_030021035.2. Lineage (NCBI taxonomy): Eukaryota > Viridiplantae > Streptophyta > Magnoliopsida > Fagales > Fagaceae > Notholithocarpus > Notholithocarpus densiflorus. Next base: position 6,978,953 of record JARYZH020000009.1, on the reverse strand, counting down.
TTGAGAATTCATATAATCCTCATCATGCTAGGACATCCATGATCTCAATAATCCTTTGGTAATTAAATGTTACTGATCTTTAAGATCTTTTGTAATACTATAGACATGTTGACATCCAAGCTCACTGAAAAAATGCAAAAAGACAATGAGCCACTTACTGACTTGCAAGGTGTTATGGCTGTCTAGGTGGATTATAATCTTCATAGGTGTCAAGTTTCAATGAGGCTTAAAAATATGGACTCTTACAAGCATGAGGATGCATGTGTATATGCATGCACACACAATTAACCAAGAAATATCTACATTTGATCTAATTATAAGAATTTAGACAAGTAATTTGATAATTATTTAAGAGGAAATTAAAAAGTAACTTATTACAAGATTATAACTGTTTCTCTAGTATATAACTGTTTCCTTCTAAATGATTTCTGATTACCAAAACTGACTGCAGACTAATGATCTGTATTATAGTAAAACACGTAGCAAAATATACAATCAATTAGCACAACTTAGATTTTGTACTCAAGATTCTAGAGATAGGTTAAGCATCACTAAGACAAGATCAATCAAATGTGTTTGAGGCTTTGGGTGCCCCTGAAATTTGAGTGGCCATCCTTTGTTACAAGGAAATCATAGCTAAAAATAATGAACTATAGCAAAACCGGATGCCATTGATACAGTTGGTAGTCTGTATCACTCACTAGAAAATGAAACATTTGACAATATTTTGAGCCAATTGCATGGTTGTAGTGGTACATTTTTCTAGAGATAGGTTAAGCATCATTAAGATCAATCAAATGTAAGTTTCATATAATTAGGAGCATGAACAAGAGTGAAAGATAGAGAAACAACTGACAATTAACAATATAGCGAGATCCCCCTCTGGTAGGGACCAAAGCAAGACCCCAAATATCATAATAAACTAAATCAAAAGGTACAGAGAATAAAAGAATGGAAAGGAAAGTTGCCCAAATAAGAAGAGTAGCTTGGATATAGCAAATAAGTGCATTATGAATTGTTATGTGACTAAAATATCTATCAAATCAAATTGGATTAGGATATCTTATGATCAAACATGTCTTAGTTAACGTAATAAACTAAATCATAAGGTACAAAGAATAAAAGAATGGAAAGGAAAGTTACTCAAATAAGAGGAGTAACATGACTATAGCAAATAAGTGCATTATGAATCATTATGTGACTGAAAATATCTATTAAATCAAATTGGATTAGGATATCTTATGATGAAGCATGCCTTGTTAACATAATCTAAGCAGTTAAAATTAATATATTTGAATAAAGAGTGTATACAAATACAGAAAAATGATTATGAGATGAGAGAATGACAATATGAGAAATTAAAATATGAGATACATAGGTTTCTTAGGCGTAACACCTGGAACCAAAAAAGAGCCAAACTATTTGAAAGACAAGTACAACACAGATTAATCTAAGCTCATTTCATGGAGAAAATGGGCTTTTGCCCTTTTTTTTTTTTTTTAAAAAAAAATCCAGCATTTTGCCCATTTTTCCAAACTAATTAGGGAAATGCTCCTGTTTTGAAACTCGATTTTCTAAAAATCAAGTTTCAATTTAAAACTCGATTTTTGGACAATCGAGTGATAACAAACTGAAAATTAAAAATAAAAATAAAAATTCTGGAGCCCTATAGTGGCGTTTTGGAACTCGAGCTCCATGAACTCGAGTTCCATGCAAGTTTTTTTTTTTTTTTTTTTTTTTTTTTTTTTTTTTTTTTTTTTTTTTTAAGTTTGATCGCCCCATACCTATAGTGCCGGTTTAAGGAGCCTATAATGATGTTGAAACTCGATTTTGAGAAAATGATGTTGAAACTCGATTTTGAGAAAATCGAGTTTCAAAACATGGGCATTTCCCTAATTAGTTTGAGAAAGAGGGCAAAATGCTAGATTTTTTGCGTGAAAGGAGCAAAGGCCAATTTTCTCCCTCATTTCATTAATATATAAACCAAAGGTCATTTTACGAATATTTTTAATCACATGTGTCTTAACCTAGTCAGAAAATTATCTCCGAATGTCAACATCCTTCTTTAAAAATTTGAACAAGAAAAAGACAAAAAAAAAATAAAGTACTTTCCTCAAGTTGAAGATTTGAGGAAGATAATAGGAATGCTTTATTTAAATCTATATATGTGGTAAGAAACTAAGAAATGATGGAGCATGATCAAATAGATAATGTGACTTGATTATCTACTACAAGTAGATAATCAAGTCACATTATCAGGATAAATAAGTTTACCATTCAAAAGAATCCACCAAGATATACAAAGTATAGGATAAGAACATTCTAGAGAATCTATTTTAGAGACAAAGAAAGAAACTTGTCACCTATCAAAATGAGTAGTGATTGTTGCACATTAGTACTATGTATGGACACAAAAGTGCGCAAACAATTGAAAACGTGAGTTAAAGATACAATTTTAAATTCTTAATAGACTTCACGCTTTCCTCGGTAACTCCATTAAGTCGGTGAGTAGAAGGGACTAATGAGATTTTGACCATAAAAAACTACAAATGTACTACAACCAATTTTGGCCAATAGACCAATTGTAAGAAATTTCAACTTGAGCTAGAAGAAGATCCCATTGTTGTAAGTTTTTGCCTACGAAATTTCTTTAAAAATTTCCCAAACTTTGATTAACAACTTCTATCTGCCCATCTCTTTGAGGATGGCAAGTTGAGATGAATTGAATATTAGTTCCAAGGATTGAGAGTCTTGCTACAAGGAAAAAAAAAGTGGCATCTTATAGTATCAATCAACAACCACCATACGAGAATCTTTGTTCCTTTGCATCTCTGATACAAATCCCAAAACAAAATTCATACTAACATCTTCCTAAGGTATCTTAGGAATGAGTAGTGGCATGTATAAACCAGTGTTCTGGCCATGACTCAAGACATTGTGACAACTGACAAGTCCTACTATGCTTTTATTGTTAAATAACGTCACACTCTATTTTTGCCAATAGAAATTTTCTTTGGCAAGAGCAAGAGTCTTATCTCTTCCAAAGTGACCAACAAGTCCGCAACCATGAGTTTCAATGATAATGGTGTTCCTTAAAGATCATTATAGTCTTTTTACTGCCCACACATTGTCTCCTCCCTCCACCAAAAAGAAAAACAAAACCTAGATGAACATAGAAGTCCAATACCATGTAATTGAGTTTTAAAACTCAATATTGTAAAGGGGTGAAACTTAGATACAGTAAATTAGATTCTCCAATGAAATTCAAACACATGATTGCATTGATTAATGGTGCACAACAATGTCTTCTTTTTTTAATGCAATTATGTGTTTAAGTTTAATTGGGGATTCTAATATACCGCAAAAAAAAGATCTGTACCTTAGTTTTACTTTGCTGCAAATAGCAACGTATGCTTGACTTGTTGTATTTTTCTCTTGTAATATATCAATAGCATTATATTATATTGTATACAGTTACAAAAAAATTTTCATCTTTAACATACGACTCTGTTGTGTTACTGTTATCTTTGTGATGGGCTGGTGAATATAATCTATACAGATACAAATATTTTCAGCTTTTCGAGACATACTACTCTATTGTGTTGTGTTTTCTTTGTGATGGGCTAGTGATTTTGAAACCTAGTATTAGGTATTGGCTTCTTTCATTAATTGAGCACATATAGACTTCATGATGTACCACTCTTACTTAACCAATACACAAAATTCCAACTTTTGCAGGATTTGGAAAAAGATCATCATAGTAGGTATATAGCCTTACCCCTTAATATTTTGGAGAAGCAGATTTCCAAACATGGACCCACGACCTGTTGCTTTTAGTGGAAAACACTTGTCATTTTATCTATTTCAACTATGAATTCAACAATTTATTTACAAATCCTAGCTGAGTACACACACCATTCTCAATTTTTAATAATCTTGTAAACGTCATGCTGGGCTAGCGATGTAATTAGGAAAAATTAATACCAGCCCTGAAAAGATAGTATTTGTTGGGCACAACATTCTTAACGTGCAGTAACACAATAAAATAAATCAATAATAGCCCTTCAATAATCAATTCAAAATATTATTTACAAATCCAAGCTAAGGAAATAATGGATTCATAATTTTCACATTGTTCTAAATGTCAAGTAAGAAAAACCATTAACTCAGAAAACCCACATTAGTCTACATCAGACACCAAGAATTAATCTTCAGTCAATTTGATAATCATCCATTTCCCAAAAAACAAATGCAGCACAAAACAGTAATCAACGGCAGAGCAATGTACATGTAATCAACGGCGGCGAGTACGGTGAGGGTTCCACGGAAGCAACAGGGTTCCGGCAACGGCAACTGATCGAAGAGGGTGAGGGAGACTGGATAAGGAGAGTGAAACTGATGGAGAGTGAGGAAGAGTGATTGCAGAGAGCGAGGGAGAGTGTAGAGGGAGAGTGATGTCAGCGAGCGAGGGAGAGTGTAGAGGGAGAGATTGAGCAGGCGTTGTGAGACGTTAAGGCTTTCAAATTGTTAAGGCAAACTCGATTTTCTAGTTACCGAGTTATGCATGTATACACAAGCATTTTTTTATTGGAAAAAGCCACGTCTGCTTTGCCAGCATGGCACAAAGCTTATACTAACTCGACTATATTAACATTGAGGTTTTTAGTAACTCACTTATAGGGTAATCGAGTTTTATATGAAAATCGAGCCTCACATTATCCTTATATAGTTTGAGAAAGGAGACAAAATGCTGAAAATTTTTGCTGAAAGGGGCAAAACCCCATTTTGGCCCTTAAAATTGATAAAGTCTCCTGTCATATGTTTGTATATCTATTCCCCCCCCCCCCCCCCCAAAAAATAAATAAATAAATAAATCTCTTATTCAACCATAAGAGATTTTACCAGTTGAGTTAAATGAAACCCATGAGAGAAAGAGAATTAAATTAAACTAATTTTAGTCTAGTCAAACTTTATTATAAAAATATTAAGGTAAAGAAAAACAAAAGGTAGACAAACCTTATCCGTAGGGAGACATTGAAATTAATTCCACAATTTATCTTCTAAAAAAAAAAATTCCTCAATTTATACGATTGATTGTTAAAATTTAAAGTTTAGGGTGACCATATTTTAAGTAACATCATGGTTTTACAAAGAAAAAAAAGGTAATTTCCCCAAAAAGGAATTTCAAAAACTTTTAATTCCTATACCATTACTCTTCGTATTAATTCTCTTTTAGAGAAAATTTTATGATCTTACAAATATTTGAGCTAAATTTGATTGGAGATCACTGAAACATTGACTGTTTAAATTCAATGTTGTAGCCTTGTAGGTGATTCATCGAGTGAAAAAAATTAAGAACTCCAAGTTGAAATAAAATCATTAAGTTTGTCAGAAAAAAATAAATAAATAAATCATTGAGTTAGTAATGTGCCCAATAATAATATGAACAAATTTTAGCTTGGGGAATTATTTTTATTTTTTTATGAAAGCTTTGAAGAATTAAAAGTTACATATTATATTGGAAGGCTAAATTATAGGTATGAATATAAAAAATATAAAATGCCGTTGTTTTCATAACCGGACCAACCGCAGTTCAACTGGGAACTGAAGGTTTGACCAGTTTCATGAAAAGTTGTTCGACACTTTAACCATTAAGGCAAGTGGGCTTGTTGAGTTTTTACGTCACAAACTATATATTATAACCATATATATAATTGAATTAAAATTTTTTATTTTATCATGATTTGACCTCAGTTAAACCCTGATCCAACCTCAAAAACTTTAAACCTTTCACTTTTATGGTTTTTTGAATGGTCCAACTTTCAAAACTATGTCGTAACTTTCTCCATAGATGCCACATAGATAAAGAGGACGGCAAACATAAAAGTAGCATAGGTATTTTTTCCCATACTTCTCACTTGTGCCAAATAGAACTGCAAAAAGGGGTATTTATAGCACAAGTTACTTTGTTTGGAGCCTAGATTATGCTAAGGCTGGCCAACCAATGGATATTTCGAAGGGTTAATTCAATTTGAGTTTGGGAAATATATATTAAGAAAAAAAAATACTTTATTAGCTTTTTGAATTACTACATTGACATTAAACGACTCTAAAATGTTTCTTCTTAGATCACATTCCATTCTTTATTATAAGAAATTCAATTCTACGCTTAAGCTAAACCTGGCCAAAACAATATATCAAGGGAGAAAATTCAAACTAAAAATCTACACATAGATAAGAAATTGGAATAAAATAGGCCAATAGGGTAATGCTTAATTGGATGAAAAATGAATTATGTTTTCATTAAAAAAAAAAATTCAAAGTAATAAAAAACCTAATAGCTCAACATGTTTGAAATACCTCATCCTCATTCCTCATGCATACAAATTCACAATGAGAGGTTTTGGGGTGGTAGGCATGAAAGTGCCACTTGTCAAGCCATGAAAGAGCCATTTGGCTGCACAAGAGATTGGCTTTACTTACCACACCATATTAATTTTTTTTTTTTTTAATCGGAAAAAATCACCATATTAATTTTATTATTTATTATTATTATTTTACAAATTTTCAAATAGTAAAAATTTGTATTCACTGAAAAGAAAAGACATAGGATTTCGAACACACGTACAAACATTCTCATGGTACGAAACTAATGCATTAAAGGCGAGGGTTCAAAACTTCAAATTGAAGACCCTCCCTTTGGACCCAGAAAGATACAAGTCAAGCAGTGTTTGTGGCGAAGGGTAAGAGAGATACTTTTGACAATTTCCTAAACTCAAAATAATCAGCCATAGATGGTAGTAGAAAAGCTAAGTATCTTTTGAAACTTTTTAATTTAGAAGCAAATAGTTCTTCTTCTTCTTTTGTAATCAGAAGTAAAAAAAGGTTCATGTATGTGGAGGATCCGAACAAGGGCAAAGGAGAGGTGTGCAACCCAAGATGGACATATGGAAAGCATGTAATATCTATTCCATTTTTATATATTTTCTGGTCTTTTGTTTTAATTCTAGTGCATATTGTTGAACATAGCGGGCTTAGCTATTCCTACACATAGCTGTATCATTGCGGTCCAAAGCTATACCAATCTTAGTCATTGGGAGCAGAGCCATGTTCATTGCTTAATAATATGGAATCAATATATGCTTTGCAATCATAATAGTTTATTCACTGTTGCGAGAGTGCAAGTTCAAGGAGATTGGATCTGTTCTTTAATTTCTTTATTAGTATTATATTTATAACTTAACATTACACGTCCATAAATCTAATGTACTATCATTCTCTCTCACAAGTCACGAACATAGGACTACAGCATATTCCCTTCCTTCTTTTACAGGAAGGTGTTTGATTGATTGAGATGTACAATTTGGTGATTATAAAAAAAATAAAGCTAAAGGAAGGAATGATTGTTGTTTCAATGCTAGCAAAAGAAGGGAGGAAAAAAAAAAAAGATTATGGAATCGTTGTTGTCATTACTTAGGCCTCAATCAATTAGAATAAAGAAACAGAGCAAGCTGGTACAAGATTATATGAATATAGTTACCACTTTCATTCATTACGTACTAATATATATAAGACATAAACTATTTCATTTTTATTCAAGTTTATGCAGGGACGGAACCAGCACTTGGAATTAGGGGGCAGAAGTATAAACAAAAAAAAAAAATTGAAACTCCAAATAAACATTCATTTAATAAACCATCAACAAAGAAAAATACACAAAATTATTGTTTTTTAAGATATTACAATGCAATTATTTATGAAAATGGAACTTGTAGTTCTTTTAAATCTTCAACAAGCACTATGCACACAAGCACTCAACAACTAAACAATAAATTTCAAAGTTGCATTTAATCTGTTTAATTATTTACCCCAAAAAAAAAATCTCTTTAATTTTTTAAAAGACACTAATAGACAAAAACACTAACAGACAAAACTACAATAAAATGCACAAAACATCACATGGGCATGGGTGTTATGTTACACAGGTGTTTTTTTCCCTTTTATTATATGTGTGTCTTGTCGTAAGTTGGGTGTTCTCCTACTCTAGGCTAGTTAGATCTCTAGTTAGAATCGGCTTTGATTTTTTTTTTTTTTTTTTCTTTTGGCGTGTGTTTGTTTTGGGGGTGATGTTTGGCCTAATTTTTTTTTTTTATAGCTTTTAAAAATATCAATAATATTGTTGAGGAGGCAAAATGCAATTTTATTGAAACAAATTGCTAAAAATAATATATTATATATATACTGTGAGGACGTGGTTTAAGTCCTAAGCCCAAATGATAAAAAGATTTAGGCCCAAAGAGCCCAGTACAATGAATTTGTAGAAAGTGGGTTGGAAAATTAGGTTCTAATGAGTTGGGTCATGATTACAATGGATCCAATAGACAATAAAGCAAAAAATAGACTGGGTTTATCTAAGGAAAATCGTCCTCAGTATAGTCCGAAGAAATTAGTTCTTATATATATTACTTGAAGTTGGTTACAAATATAGTTTTGACTGTTACAGTGTTTCTTTCTTAATTCTCTGATCCCCCTCTCCATGGGGGGTCTCTTACCTTATATATCTCTCCTTGAATGATCTTGGCCCTCCACTTGTTGATCATCCAAGTCACTACTTGAGTACTTGTCCCATCAGACACCCTCACAGGCCCTTTGTGAGTTGGGGCAACCAAGGCAACACTGTTCAGGGGTTTTCTCCACATAAATGCGGCCATAAAGTTAGCTGCAGAGCATTCAATGCGGTGGTAGCAGCTTTCTCTTAGATATTTCCTAGCTCCCATCCCTCCTGTACGTTCATAATGCATGTCCTTATCAATAGAACTTCCTGAAACGTCACCCTGGACAATAGCACACACATTTAGATCTTCGCTTCGTTTAGCCGAAGGGATATTCCTCCTTGGCCCACCTCCCCCAACCTTTACAGTCATAGCTTGCTCGTGAAGTTCAAAGTCTTACATCTTCCTTACTATTGATCTATTCTCGGACCACTGAGCCTCCTCGAACAAGACCCAAAGGCCCAATATATATTTGGACCTGTGTCCCTACATATACTATTTTTTAAAAAAAAAAATTGGGGGGCCTGCTGCCCTTTCCCCCCTCCCCCCCCCCGGTCCAACTATAGCTCTGTTCCTGGGTTTATGGGATAGTTAAGTGGTAATGATATTATTTGTTGTGGTCCATGTTTGTAATTCAAACCTCCCTCCCTTCAATGAGATTGGTTAGAGATACTCAGATTTCTAAGTTAATGAAGAGATTCAACTTCTTTTTTGGTTGGAGGATGAAAAACTAAGAGGATATAAAATATTGGTAGAATAGAAAATATTTGTGTTTTCTACCATGTGTGTTTCATAGAAGGATAGAAAAGTAAAATAATAGATAGGAAATTACTATTATGCCCTTATTATTAAAAGTAAAATAATGAAAAAGTGAGAATAATTTTATACTTTTTCTTCACAATGTCGTTTTCTTTTTCTTCTTATTCTTCTTCCCCCCAATTTAGAAGGAAAGGGAAATGGTGGACCTGGGTGGAAACTGGAATCAATATTTACCGCACTTTCTTTCCTCTCCATTTTCAGTCCAACTAAATAATAGAGAATTGCATTTTCTAAATTTTAATTTCTTCCTTCATTTTCCATCCTCTTCCTTTTCATCCCAACCAAACATAGCATTAACAAGTAAGTTGAAAGAAAAATAACAGAGATACAGGTTGATGGAGTCCCTTTCTTCTTGATTATGTAGGGTATTTATAAAGATTCTACTAGTGAAGGCCGGTGGATGCTTCACAATGCAGTCAAGATGGGATTCTAACATCAAGTCACCCTCTTAGGATGGTTGATGATGTGGCCTTAGGGCACCTTCTCTGCTATAGTAAGGGGTGGACTATTGTTGCATTACATTAAATATGAACAACGATATGTGAGCTATAATAAATGTTAATGTGAAGGGAGATGGTCATTTGAATACACTCCTTTTTAGGCTGATAAGGCCGGCCATTGACATCTGTGTAGGGTTTTATGGATTCGACCCGATGTAGATTGCCTTAATTTGGGGGTTTGGTTGAATGCCTTCAAGTTGGCCAAGGGTTGTAGTTTTGACCATACCTGTCGGGCTGGTTCAACGAGGCTAGGTTTGCTCAAATCGAGTGCCCTGCGCTTGCTCGTGGGCCTTCCCATCCTGAGCCTGTGTGATCTTAACCCCTCATGGAAGTAATTACAATAGTTACGGGGAACATTGCACAAAGGGCCAAAGGAAATGGGAGCACTTGTGGACACCCAAAGGGTGAAATTGCATATTTCTTTTGCTTAAGGAGAAAGCTGTCCCTAAAAAAATGCTTTTGCGTTGGAACAACATAATCAGTGTATTATAATACAGAAAAAGCAAAGGCCATTAAACACTGTGCACTATTGTGATTGTCGACTCCAGTTCCTACGTTCTTTTTGTGCTTATAAATAGAGCTTGCAGATCCAACAGCTAATTGCAAAAGCGCCTTTTGTTTTCACATTCTTGTTTTCACTTTTCCTCCTTAGTTAGTTCTTCTATATATCCAAGACTTGGACCTCTGTCTCCTCCAGAAATCAGGGCAGCGAGGAAACATGGCTAAGGAAGTAGACTTAAAGGTGCTGAAGCACGTTCATGCTCGATATTTATTACAAGTTCTTTGAGTCTCTTAGTTCTTTATTTTTTTTCACTTCTTTTTCTATTCATAACTCTAAATCAGTAAGGTCTGAAACCAAATTACGTTGACTTTATTTCAGAAAGTTGAGTTGAAGGTTTCTGTCAACTGCTGTGATGGTTGCAAGAAGAAAGTAAAGAAGGTGTTACAAGGCATTGAGGGTAATAAATTCAAGGCCTTTACATTTCTCTTGTTCTTTACACTACCTTGCTTTTCTCCTCCTGCTAATCATGAAAGAAAAACACATATTATCAGGTGTGTTAAAGACAGAAATCGACCCTTTGCAGCCGAAAGTGACAGTCCTAGGGAATGTGGATTCAAAAGTTTTAATCAAGAAGCTTCTGAAAGTTGGAAAACAAGCAGAAATGTGGAATTCCGGGAATCAGAATGCTGGAAAGGAAAAGAAAGAAGCAGAAGTGGCAGTGACAAAAACTGAGTGTCAAAAAGCCGAGTGCCTAGATTCACATGCCACAATAACTGATAAAACTAAGGAGAGTATAGATAGTGGGGATGGAAACAAGAACAAAACATTAAAGAATGATCAGAAGGAAATGGAGAGTGCTGCAAAAATTTCTAGTATTGAAGTCATTAAGAATGAAATTCCTCCGAATCCTCAACCATACACGAATAGCACCGATCATCCAATCCTGATGAATGATGGTGGCAATGTCAAGACTCAGACTCAATGTTTTTACATGGTAGGGCCTTCTGCTGTCACCGCCATGCCCTATTATGTAATACCTTCTAATATGGCTCCTTTCCCACCAACTTATAATGGTCAGGAATTCTACAACTCATACTCAATATCTCAACCACCATTCCAGACACCAGCAACGGAAGTTGGGGATTATTTCAGTGATGATAATACTGTGGGATGCTCCGTGATGTGACTTGTGAGACCTCCAGCACAATCAATCACTATGGCTCAAAAGAGTTGGAAAGGAGAGGGTTTTCCTTTTTTTGATTCAAGTATTCATTTTAAGTGGGAAGTTCGCTAGTCATTTTGTAGTCTGTAACAATTCATTATGAGACATATGAGTAAGAGAGAGAGGGTGGCAAGTCATTTTTGTGGTCTACTTCATGAGATTTTGCTCCTCCCTTTCATGGGTAATTAGAACCATATAATTATGCAGATTAGTCTATTGGTATACTGAATTCTTGACTAACTAATTCCTTCTTTTCACTGCATTTCTAATCTTAATAAATACAATTTTGGAAGAGGGACTGATTTGAAGAAGAACTAAACCTCAAGTTCATGATAATGCCAATTTATATGCCCCCTGAATCACAGAGAGAGAGAGAGAGATGGTAGTGTGTGAAAGGGCCTACTAGGCCAGGACCAAAGTCAATGCCATTGGATGCAATTACAACTGTTATGCTACAAGTAATAAGGCAAAGTAACCTAAAATATCTGTTGGATAAAGAAAGGGGAATCATACGTAATTGTAACATGAGTAAAATAAAGTGGATTTCTTGATTCACTGGGTTCAAGTATGCAATACGAATATTTTTAGAAGGCACAAGTAAACTGCCACCATCCATTCAACCTGCATGTGCGTTGTAGATGCCAATACCATTGACAAACTAATTGTATCAGAGCACCATGACGCATAAGCATACGTTCAGTGCATGTTTGGTTAGCTAATATTTTGTTAGCCTAAACATTCAGCCTCCACTTCATAATTACTCTTATCATCAAACTAAGATACAAATTAGTTTTTTTTTTTTGGTATATGTGAAATTTGAACTTCAAATCTCTTACTCGATGATAAAGATCTTCCAATTAAGCTTAGCTTATTTGTTTAGGAGAATTAACGGATGCCCTAAAGGCATTGGTCTAAGAAATATTTTTAGAAATTTTCTATGAAAAAAAAAAGGTAATTAATTTTTTAACGGCTTTTTATATTTCTCATAAAACAGGACTCATAAGTCTTATCAAAAACATATGTATTAAATTAATTTCACTCTTCAGCATCAATTTTTATTGAAATAGTGTCTAGTTCCGGGCCTTATTTAAGATATTCAATGGCACTGAGCATCTTCTTTTAGTTCTGAATTATTATTTAATCACGCAAAGCCTAAACTTTTTTTAGCTTGAACACAAAGCCGAAACTATTTTTTTTGAGATACACAAAGTCTAAACTAATTGTGGAAAAAGTTGCACCCGAATATTTCATCTTCGCATTACCTCCCGATTTGGCGCTTTATTAGCTTTCAATGGGGTTGAACTCAAAATATTGACCGAGCCTTTCGATTCCCAACGGTAGAACTGCTTTTGACTATATATTAAATAAAGATTTTTGGATTGACATATTCTTAATAAGCACCATTGGAGTTATCAAAAAATAAGCACCATTGGATTATAGATAGGTATTGGTAAGCAAGGTTGCAAAAACACAGAACATTCGCAATGATAATGATTACCATTTGCCCTTTAATAAAGCAGTATAGGACTAGAAGAGGGCATATGGACCAAATGCATTTGGGAAGTCCATGTTTTTCCATAGCCTATTCTAGTTTAATTCAAAAAGTTAAAAATAATCCATAATATCACTGTATTCCCAGATATTTTGTGATTTTTTTAGTTTTAAGAAACAAATTCAAACTTTCTGATATAAAAAAGCACAGAGAATTTCAAAAGCACAAATATATGATGTGAATTGTTACCAATGTCTGAGTTAAGCGAGAACTGAGTCAAGCGAGCAGTGTATTCAAGTAAAGATTAATAGAGTGGGAATCACATAAAATCTGGGATATTGTATCAACAGTAGCAGCCAATATAATGATTGCCCTCTACCAATTGAGGTTTTGTTTTTAATAAATAAGAAGAGTATTGACAGAACATAAAAATGATTATGCAAGAATAATGACAGAACATAAAATAAGTCATTATGCGAGAATCATATTAATCATTAAATACTCTCATCAGATACTGAAAGGTGATGAGAAGCATGATAAATAAACACAAGAAACTCAAAGACAGCTTGTTTTTTTAAGACAAAGTGATAGTTGAATGTGATACAGACAAACATGGCAAACATGATTGTATGACATGAAGAGAGACGCTGCTGAGTTCAGAAAGAGGAAGGAACAAATCCCCTCCCTTTTTCATTTATATATTTAAGAGACCAGAAATCTAAAGAAATAGTGCCATCAGCACTCACAAAGAAGTACAGGTAAAAATGTCATTACTCAAAAGCCTGAAGATCCTTGATTGTTTTCATTATCCCCATAGTGGTTTCATAATTGAGAATGCATGTAATTTTGAGAATGAAAATCCAGAGTGAGTGATATCCAACAAAAAATCTAACAGACTGCAGAGTCAGGTCCATTTTGGAGCATTTAGATCACAGGGTGAGCATTGATATTTACCAATGTTACCACTTATCAGGTTCACGTGAATTACAAACCACCCCTAGAAAAGCAGGAGAGTTGAGGGGCATTGTGATAGGTCCAGCCAACCAATATAGCTGAAAACAATGCCTTGGCTCAAAACTGTGATGAGCCCATCCAGACCTCCTTGCTATTTTGCTCTATTGGTCGCGATATTATATACATAAGCAAATTTATCAACATAAATCCTTTTTATCCATATGGGCCCTTCCGGCCTCCAACTTTTCCTAGACTGCCTTACAGGTTATTGCTCACTCATACTGCCACAGTAATTAATCTTCACTTCATATGACAAAACCATTTTGAATTTTCAATTGACTCTACTTTTCAGCAATTCCTGTTATCTAATCAGTTACTGAAGACATTGTTCCTTCCTGAATTTCATTAGGTTATTTTCATCTTCCAAGTTTTTCTAGAATTTCCCCGAGGTTACCCTATCATAAACCTTCACTTCATACAATAAAACCATCGTAATTGACTCTCATGTAGTCAGCTAATGACACTCTCTAAGTTTTCTGAAATTTACTTCCCTTACTGCTCATCTATTCTAATACCACCTCAGCAGTGTCACAAAGTGCTAGAAAAAGATAACACTTGGGATTATAAGGGGTAAACACCCAAGGAAAAGAATTAAATAGATCCTAATTCCTAAATCATAGAACATTGCAAAACCCTTCCACATCCTTATAAGTCCTAAAATTCCTCTAATCCTTGTATCTGAAATAATCCCAATGATAATCTTTGAAGCAACATTCAAACAAAAGTATAGCTATTTATGAGATATAGGAATGTAGAGATTCTTCCATTGAAAGTTTTCAATTGATGTAAGCTCCTGATTATGTTTTGTTTGGATGTATGTCCAGTGACCAACAGGCAGAAACTTACATTTGGAAGCTTGAAAGACATCATCACAAAAAACATTGGAATAGACAAACTACAATTATCATTGATGTTGAATCTAAAAACGACAAACAGAGACAGTTTTCCAGACAACGCAGAGATGGTTTCATTGCAAACTCACCTCACAATATTATAAATATTATTAAAAAAAAAAAGAGTAGACAGACATCATACCCTAAGTATCTGAACTCTGAAGCTTGGTAGAGAAAGCAATGGCAACCCAATCGAGCTGAGACGACAACCACTAATGCTGCTTGATCTCAGCCCTGGCCGTGTAAGCGAGAATGGGATCCAAGGCACCTTCTCAGGCTGTCCCATAGAGGACAAGTCCCAAATCAAAGCCTGTGAATCTTCCCCAGCTGTACAGATATGGCAGGAACTATGCGGAGCCCAAGCAATCACATAAACAGAAGCTTGGTGTACGACAGGTAAAAGTAGGAAAACAAATGTCAAGGACAACAACCTTGGCACTGTCCATGATGATAGTGGCCATGTACCTAGGATCCTGCCTGTTCCGTCCGAGTCAAGCCAAAGGTGTGTCCAGTTATGCGACTTATTTAAGATATGCAATGGCACTGAGCATCTTCTTGTAGTTCTTAATTATTATTTAATTACACAGCCTAAGCTTTTTTTGCTTGAACACAAAGCCTAAAGTTATTGTGGAAAATTTGCACCCGAATATTTCATCTTTGCATTACCTCCCATTTGGTGCTTTATTACAGAAGAATATGGAAATCTAATTAAAAGCACAAATATAAGATGTGATTTATTACCAATGTCTGAGTTAAGTGGGTGTAGAGGTGCAGCAGTATTGAACTGAGTCAAACTAGCAGTGTGTTGGAGTAATAGAGTGGGAATGCCATAGAATTTGAGATCTTGTGTCAACATTAGCAGTTGCCAATATAGTTATTGCCCTCTACGAATAGGGTAGTGACAGAACATAATGATAAAACAAGTCATTATGCGAGAATCATATTAACCATTAAATACTCTCATTAGACACTGAAACGTGATGAGGAGCATGATAAATAAACTCAATAAACTCTAAGACAGCTTGTTTTGTAAGACAAGTGATGGTTGAACATGATACAGACAAACATGGCAAACATGACTGTTCAACATGAAGAGAGCCGCTGCCAAGTAAGGAACAAATTCCCTCCCTTCTTATTTTACATATTTAATTTTAAGAGACCAGAAATCTAAAGAAATAGTGTCATCAGCACTCACAAGGAAGTATGGTTACCCATTATAGTTTTTTAGGTAAAAATATCATTACTCAAAAAACTGAAGATCCTTGATTGTTTTCACGATATTATATATAAGCAAATTGATCAACATAGATCCATTTTATTCATCAGGCCCTTTTCAGCCTCCACCTTTTCCTTGCTCACTCATATCACCACATAAATCAATCTTCACTTCATATGACCACCATTTTCAATTTTCAATTGACTCCCCATTTCAGCAACTCCTGTTATTGAATCAGTTGCTTAAAACATTGTTTCTTCCTTTACTTCATTAGGTTATTTTAACTAACAAATTGTTCTAGCATTGACCCAAGGTTTCCCTATCATAAATCTTCGTATGAGAAAACCATTATAAATGACTCTCATGTAGTCAGCTAATGACACTATCTCTAAGTTTTCTGAAATTTACATTCTTCTTCATATGCATACAACCAACCCAATACTAGATACTTCCCTTACTGCACATCTATCTAAAATCATCTCAGCAATGTCACAAAGTGCTAGAAAAGGCAAAAGCTTCAGATTCTAAGGAGTAAATACCCAAGAGGAAAACATGCAAATTGATAATAATTCCTAAAACATAAAACATTCCAAAAACCCATCCATGTCTTAAAAAGTCCCAAAATTCCTCCAATCCTTGCCTTGAATTTTTTTTTTTTTTTTTTTGGATAATTCGGGGTGGGGGATTTGAACCCTAGAACTAGTTGAGCTACAAGGAACTAGCTCCTTGCATCTGAAATAATCCCAATGATAATCTTCGAAGCAACATTTAAACAAGAGTGTAGCTATCTATGAGTTATGAGAATGTAGAGATTCTTGCTAAGTTTTGAATTGGTGTAAGCTCCTCATTGTGTTTTGTTTGGATAAATGTCCAGTAACCATCAGGCAGAAACTCACATTTGGAAACTTAAAAGACACCATCACAATAGGGGGAAAAAAAAAAAAAAAAACTTTGGAATAGACAAACTACACTCATCATTAATGTTGAATCTAAAAAAGACGAACAGAGACAGTTTTTAAGACAAGGCCAGAGATAGTTTCATTCGAAACTCACCTCACCTCACAATTATCATAAACATCATACCCTAAGTATCTGAAGCTTGGTGGAGAAAGCAATGGCAACCCAATCAGGCTGAGACGACGACCACTGAAGCTGCTCAATCTCGGCCCCGGCAGTGTAAGCGAGAATGGGATCCAATCCACCCTCGACAGGCTGACCCATAGAGGACAAGTCCCAAATCAAAGCTTGAGAATCATCCCCAGCCGTACAGATATGGCAAGAACTATGTGGAGCCCAAGCAATCGCATTGACAGAAGCTTGGTGTCTCTGCAATTCCACAACAGGCAACGTAGGAAAGCGAATGTCAAGCACAACAACCTTAGCACTGTCCATGATAATAGTGGCCATGTACCTAGGATCCTGCTTGTTCCATCCTAGTCGAACCAAAGGCGTGTCGGGCTCAGAGCTTTCATAGATGATAGTCGAGTGTTCCTTGTCGCGAAGATCGAAAACACGAACAGACCCATCAGCTGAAACAGAAGCGAAAACCCCAACACCACCCCAAGCAATATCGTACACCTCTTTGTCATGAGCGATGAGTTGGGTGTCCACAACTTCACGCTCGATGTCCCAGATGGTACACGTGGTGTCAATGCTCGAAGTCCCGATTCTCTTCGGCTCAGCCTCGTTCCAATCGAACGAGGTCAGAGGCCCGCAGAAATCGCTGTTCTTGTTCCCGTTAAGGAGGCTCTTGAGCTCGACGCGGTCGTCGGAGATCCGCCAAACGCGGAGGAAGTCGCTGGAGGTGGCGAGGAGGTCGGGCTTGGTGCACTCCTTGTCGGGGATGAAGATGGTTTTTGTCGGCGGGTACGGGTGCTCGAAAGAGAGGTTCGGGTCGGATCGGATCTCGCCGTTGGAGTCGTCGAGCTGGACTATCTCGACCCGGTTGGGGAACTGCTCGAGGAGGCTCGCGATGGCTAGACGGTACTTCTTGTCGCGGCGGACGCTCCAGTTCATGGCGTAGACGTGCCACGGAGCCTCGTACGTGTATATTTCTGACCGCTTTTGTTGCTCGTCGGAGCCGTCTTGGGTCGGATCGCTACTCGCACCCATTTTTGTTTTGCAACAACTTGAGTGTTTTTTGGGTAGATAGATATAGGAGAGATGGAGGGGTCAAAAGAATCGAAAATTCAACAAGGTGGGAAAAGGTCAAATTTGTGGAGGGGTGGAAAGAATGAAGTTGGGTGGTCTGAGCTGAGAATGACCAGTGGGGTTTCACACCTTTCTTCCTTCTTCCCCGAATTTGCGACTTTACGATTCCAGTCTACTATTGTCCACTGGAATGTCCGCCTCAATCTGGGCCGTCCATTTTAACCCATCCCGATCCACAACATACAAGTGGATCAATCAACATCCTCCCTCACCGATTAATGTTATGTTATCCAAAAGATATGTACAAAATAAAATAAAAAATTTTCAAATATTTATTACCAAATAAACAAAATGGATAATTCATAAATGGGTGAGGTTAACGGGTAACTTTAGGTAATTGTTAATAAATTATTATGTAAATATTTTAACACTATTTTTATGAGGATGGTAAAAAACTGACAGAAAAATTAATTATTTTATTATTTTTTATAAAAATATTTCTAAAAATAATTCATAAATCAATGCACTTAAAGCATCCGTCAAAATTTCCTATAATAAATACTTTTCCTATCAATTTTTCCTAAAGTCTCCAAAAAGTCTTTTCAAATACATATACTTGGAATATGTTTAATAGAGGTAAAGAGCACGATAATGTAATCATATACACAATTTCTATCTAGTATAAAAAAAAATAGAATAAAAGAAAACAATAAAATTCCCTATTATATATATTTTTTTTGTTGGGTCATGGATAGTTAGGATTAGGCCGTTTAAGTGTGTACTTGCTTTTCAAGCCCGAACCCTTATCTTTCTTTTTTAGCTTTATTTTCCCTTTTCTTTATTTCATTACCAAAGCAGAAGCAGAATTTGAAGAAGAAGCGGAGGAATTAGGGGGGGTTCATAAGCATAATCTCAAAACGGCAACACAAACAGAGAATTAAGCAGAGTTTGGAGGGCTAGCTCAGCTGCCCAATACTTTCATTATAGGGGCTTGAACTTTTCACTCAATCCCATCCCTGTACACCTTACTCTTCAATTCAAGTTATTCCTCTCTTATCTCTCACTCTCCTCAGTGGCTGTGGGTATGCTGGTAGTGTCAACAGACTAAGTCCGAGGTAAAACCCTTTTCTTTCTTTCTTTCTTTTTTTTTTTTTCTTTTTTTTTTCTTTTTTTTTTTTAATTCGCAGCATCTATCTAAAAAAAGGTGTGGCAGTGACACTATCTCATCATTTCCATAACAAGTTATGTCATGTGCTAATGCTAGGAATAAAACAATTATGTGAAGGTTGCCACTTGCTCACAAAGTTCTTTACTTTATATCTGAATGTGTTCCTTTCTAGATGCAAAGAGTGGAAAAGTGTTAAGATTAGTTCCATTTCTTCTTGTTTATTACTGTTGATAGGCCTTTTTCCGCTAAAATTAGCACAGTTCTTTAGGTGTTGTACCTTAGTATTTTCTTGTGTTATCACTTATTAACTTGGGATTGGCGATACTGTGGTTAGCTGTTGAAGAACACGCTCAACTTGGTGGAAGCCTGGTTATATATATAATGGTTGCATGCCTTTCACGCACTCCTGATGCATTTCCCAGAACAAACCCATTCCCGTTTTCTAAACCACAATTTGGTTCACAAGAAGCTCTTCTATCACTCCACAAGTGCACCAATTTCAAACATCTTAAGCGAGTCTATGCAAAGATAATTCGCCACGGTCTCTCTCATGATCAGTTACTTATTAGGAGACTTCTTAGTCTTTGCTCTTCTTATGGGAAAATGGACTTTGCTACTCTTGTATTCCATCAAATTCAGGGCCCTCTTACCTTTACTTGGAACCTAATGATTAGATCTTATACCATCAATGATTGCTCAAAACAAGCCCTTCTTCTGTTTAACCTTATGATATCCCAAGGCTTTCCACCCGATAAGTTTACCTTTCCATTTGTTATCAAAGCTTGCAGTGCTGCTTCTGCAATTGAGATGGGAAAAGTGGTTCATGGGCTAGCTATCAAAACTGGTTTTGTAGGAGATTTGTTTGTGCTGAACACTTTAATGGATCTTTACTTCAAGTGTGGGAAGGTAGATTTTGGGTGTAAGATATTTGAAAAAATGCGTGTCTGCAGTGTGGTTTCGTGGACTACCATGATTTCTGGACTTGTTAGTTGTGATGAATTGGATGCTGCCCGAGGGGTTTTTGAGAAAATGCCAGGCAAAAATGTTGTTTCATGGACAGCATTGATTAATGGATACGCTAGAAATCAACCCGAAGAAGCTTTTGAATTATTCTGGAGAATGCAGCTTGATAATGTGAGGCCCAATGAATTTACTTTGGTTAGCTTGTTAAAAGCTTGCACTGAGATGGGGAGCCTCAAGTTGGGTAGATGGATTCATGACTTTGCTCTCAAAAATGGGTTCAAACTTGGTATTTTTCTTGGGACGGCTCTTATTGACATGTATAGCAAATGTGGTAGTTTAGAGGATGCAAGAAAAGTGTTTGATAAGATGCAAGTAAAGAGTTTGGCTACTTGGAATTGTATGATCACTAGCTTGGGTGTGCATGGGTGCGGAGAGGAAGCTATTTCTGTTTTTGCAGAGATGGAGAGGGGCAATGTACAGCCAGATGCTATCACTTTTGTAGGACTTCTATGTGCTTGTGTACAGACAAATAACTTGGAAGAGGGTCAGAGGTACTTCAAATATATGGGTGAACATTATGGCATCACACCTATTCCAGAACATTTAATCTGCATGACTGAACTCTATAGCCGTGCTGGTATGTTAGATGAGGACTGCAAATTAGTAAATGCCATGCCATCAGAGCCAAATGACAATATACTGCCAGCCTTGTTGCACTCAAGTAAAGTCTATGGTATTGTTAATATGGAGAAATTCTTATATGGGAAGTTAGATTTCTCAACAGTAGATGCAAACTCTTTGCGGCAAAATTGGCTTCAGGTCTCCAAGTGGGATGCAGGTTGATTTTGTGCTAGGCAGATAAAAGGTATCTGCATGACCATACTTTAAGCCACAAAAAGGGCAAGCTTCATGCCAAGGTGGTTCCAATCTCACTCAAAGGGGTTATATATTTCAATGTATGTATATTCAATTTATTACCTCTCAATGAGTTTATAATTTTTTTTAACCGGTACGTATGTGTATAGCTCTAGCTTCCTCTGGTATTAGATCATGGATAGGGTTGAAAGAATCAAGTTTTGGCTATTCAAATCTCTAACCAAGTGGGTAAAAAAAAAAGCTGGTAATAAACTGAAACAGAATATCCTACGCCATTGTACCCCATATCCATGTTAGTTTTAAATGCAGTAACTTTAAAATAATATAGGGTGAGACATATTTTTTTATTGAAATGAAATGATCTAGTTCTTATTTAAGTGTATTATTGTTATCCGCAAAGAACTCAAGCTCAGTTCTTCTTCAAACTCTGTTCATAGTTGTACCCAGTATGCTTTCACATTATTCATGTATAAGCAGTAACCATGGATCTCACTTTGCTTCTACCTTTTTAACTACTTTTAATCTCTTTGTAAAAGATAGTTTCTATCGCTAAACAAATTGGAGCCTAATGAGGAGCTAGAATGGGAAAAAGAATGGAAGAGAACTTTTGGAGTAAATAAGAAATGGAAAAAACAAGGTTTCTCTTCAAACTAGTTTGGAGAGAAATCCTTCAAACTCTTCTTATATTTTTTTACTGAATGTGAATTTTAAAAATCTAACCGTTGGATTGCATTTTCTTTATGTTCTTAACATGCATGTCAAATTCGGTTCAAATCGGATGTTATTTACTATTTGATCAATAAACTTATTTTTTATACATAATTTTTTACCATAAAAACTTAAAATTTAAATAAGTCATTGGTGACATAGCTATTGATATTTAATTTTTTTGAAATTCTACAAGTATGGATGATATAATAAAAACATGCAATTCAATAGTTAGATTTTCAAAATTAACATCCAATAAAATGATATATTAAAGAGTTTTTCTCTAAACTAATTTGAAGGGTAACATTTTTCTAATTTGAAGGTTAACATTTTCTAGAAAAGGAAAGTCTTTGTTGGTAAATATGTATATATATGTCAATAAAAGGGGTTTTTATTTGTCCTAACAATATTGCCTTTGATTAATTTACCCAATTCAATTCAGCGGGATGTTTCATTCACTTTTTTTTTTCTCCGTCTCCAACTATGCAAATAAGAAATTTAAGATGAAGAGGATAGGTTTTTGCTTAGCTGTAAGTTCTCTTGTTTGTAGATCATATGTTTAGCTATAGTATTTTAATATTTCTACATTGTATTTATTATTTTAAGTCTCTTTTAACTATAGCTTATATTTAACTTAAACCATGATAATTTCATATAATTTTTTGTTAGCATAATATTCTATTATACAATTTTAAGGGGGGAGTTTTGATCCTAATTAACATGTATATACTTTGAAATTTTGGTCAATAACAAATATTTATCATTTTGTTGGTTACTAAATCGAAATTTATAAGTTGCCCACATAGTGCTTCTATCATGCTACATAGTCCATAAACTGCCACATAATATCCCAAGTTCAAGTGGTATTTTTGTCGAATTGTAACGATTTGAAGTGGTTTACTTATATTTATTGACAATATAAAAAAAGTTTCTCTGTAACTAAGAAAGTCCTCCAAACTTCTCTTAGGCAGTAGAATAGCCGTACCTTCTATGAAGGTATTTTGTTCTCCACGTTCTAACAGTGTTAGTTCGGTGGCTAGTTGGGTTTTCTTCAAGGGAATAGGGAAACACATTGTCTTTCTTTAACTTTTTTACTACTGTCTGGATAATTTTATTTTTTCCAATGGAAGAATTATCACAAAGTTGGATGAAATTATCGCTCTCAGAGAGAGAGGGGCTAGGTTGCTCTTTGGAAGATGAATTTAGCTCGAAAGAACATATCATAGCAGCAAAGTTTCTTACGAAACGGGCTCTTAATATTGAGGCCATTGCAAAAACGTTTACCCCATTGTGGCGTTCAAGGAGCGGATTTAAGATCAAAAACCTGGGTGATCATGTGATTCTCTTCATTTTTGAAAATAAAAATGAAGTAGAGAAGGTCCTTAATGCCGAACCATGGTGCTTTGATAAGCACTTGGTGATCATGTAGAAATATGATAAGAGCATGGCAATGGAAGAACTGAAATTTAAGAAGACTCGATTCTGGGTTCAAGTTCATGGGCTCCCCTACAAATACATGAATGTT
This sequence comes from Notholithocarpus densiflorus, assembly GCA_030021035.2. NCBI lineage: Eukaryota > Viridiplantae > Streptophyta > Magnoliopsida > Fagales > Fagaceae > Notholithocarpus > Notholithocarpus densiflorus. The sequence goes on along the minus strand of JARYZH020000009.1, from coordinate 6,955,352 downwards.
AAGGCAGCCGAGAAAATCTGTGAAGTTATTGGACAAATTGTACACTCTACCGATCCAGCTGAAACGGAGGGGGGCGATTTTATGAGGATTCGAGTGGAGATGGATGTATCTTTACCCCTTTGCCGTGGTCGAGTTGTGTCTATGGAGAAAGGAAAAAAATTCTGGGTCACGTTCAAATACGAGCATCTACCTAATATTTGTTATTGGTGCGGCAAAATGGACCACTCGGACTGTGATTGTGAGATTTGGCTGGACAGTGAAGGAAGTTTAGCAAAAACAAAAAAAAAAAAAAAAACAATTGGGCCTTCATTACGTGCTCTACCATTTTTCCCGTCAAAGCGAAGTGTGGTGGTTGTCCCAGGTTTTTACAGTCAGAAACGCACAATCCCAAAGCTGCATGCTACTGAAGCTAGACCTAAATATGGTGGTGAGAGCAATGATGAATCAAGAGCTATGGACAGCTCATTAAAAGCTCATTTATGGGAGAAAATCGACACACCTAATAAGCCTAATTATTCAGGAAGCGGTTACACGGGTAATCAAGTCCAAGGCCCTAATATCTCTTCACATAATCCGGACAAATTTAATGCAAAAAATATAGGGATCAACATGCACGAAAAGTCTGGTGAAAGCTGTCTATTATCTCCAAAAAAACCAATTGGAATTAATCCAATTAATGTCTCGATTAAATCCTCTAGAAGCAATCAATTCCAAGAGGCGGCTTAATCAAACCCTAATGCTAACACTTCCATCCTTAATTCTCTGTCACGTAAGGGGCATGAATTTACTAGGGCAACCAAAAGAACAAGCACGTGGACTAGGCTGGACAGAGGTAAGAACATGCAGCAAGTTGCTCAGACAGATATCACAGGACCATGTAAACGAAGTTTTTCAACAATTGATGATCACCCCGAATTACCTTGCAACAAGAAACTGATTTTGACGGATGATGCTGAATTTTCTTCTCGAATGGTGGAGGTTAATGCTCAGCCCCACCAGGAGTCATGAATCTCTTAGTATGGAACTGTCGTGGGCTTGGGAACCTACGTACAGAGAAGGAGCTTGAAAACATTATCTAGGCAAAAGATCCCTCTGTCGAGTTTTTAGTCGAAACATGGGCAGATGAAGCTAGGCTAGATCGAGTCCTTCACAACATAAATTTTGATAACAAGTGGGAGGTTTGTAGTGGGAGGAGAGGTGGAGGATTGGTGCTGTTCTAGAAAAATGATGTTCATGTAACTATTGAGGATTCACATAGGTACTTTATTGATGTAACCTTAGATAAAAATAGGGAAACAGAATGGAGATTTACTGGGTTCTATGGAGAGTCTGAGACTCATTGGAGAATGGAGGCTTGGAATAAATTGAGGGGTTTAAACAATAGGTCAGAAGTACCATGGCTTTGTGCAGGGGATTTCAATGAAATCAGTAGACAAGATGAAAAATTAGGGGGAGCACTGAGAAGTCACACCCAAATGCAACAATTCAGAGACGTAATTGACGAATGTGGTTTCATTGATTTGGGATTTAACGGATCCAAATTTACTTGGAGCAAACACTTTACTGATGGTCACTCATTATGGGAACGGCTGGATAGAGGATTGGGGAATAGTGAGTTCCTCATAAGATTTCCAGGCTCAAGGGTGTCCTATCTCAGATGTATGTCATCAGATCATATTCCACTTCTTATCAATCTTTTGGGGTTGGAAGCTCCACCTAGGAAGAAAGTGTTTCGCTTTGAGGAGATGTGGTTATCTGATTCACGCTGTGGTGAAATTGTGGAGGCGGTATGGAGGAATGGTGAGGAAGGTGATATCATGAAAAAAATTTGAAAAATGCAGTAAGGATTTGGGATGGTGGGAAAAAAAAAATGTTTTTGGGAATGTTAGGCGAGAATTGGAGGAGAAAAAAAAAGTTGATATCATGAAAAAAAATTGAAAAAATGCAGTAAGGATTTGGGATGGTGGAAAAAAAAAATGTTTTTGGGAATGTTAGGCGAGAATTGGAGGAGAAAAAAAAGTTGTTAACCAAGGTTGAGGCTGAGGCAATAAGGAGGGGAGATAATTCTTGGCTTAAAGAATTGAGGGCTGAAATTCATGTTCTCATGGACAAGGAAACCCGAATGTGGAGCTAAAGATCAAGAGTGTTATGGTTGAAAAATGGGGATAGCAATTCCAAATTTTTTCATAGCAAAGCAACTCAAAGATTTAGGAAAAATTCCATTCTTGGAATTAAAGATAAAAGAGGTAATTGGCAAGAGCAATCAGAGGTGATTGGAGACATCATTGTGGAGTATTTTGAAGACCTGTTCACTACAAGGAATTCGGCCATTGAAGAAGGTTCACTATCCTTTATCCCAAAGCTAGTCACAGATGAGATTAATGAACAGCTAATGGGAGAGTTCATGGAGTGGGAAATTCAAGAAGCACTTGATCAAATGGCGCCCCTAAAAGCACCAGGTCCTGATGGGATACCACCCCTATTCTACCAACACTTTTGGGGGATTATGAACAGAAAGGTGACTTCCACAGTACTGGCTTGGTTGAATTCAGGTAAACTACCTCACCCAATAAATCATACTTTTGTCACTTTAATTCCAAAAGTAAAGAATCATGTTTTAGTCTATGAATATCGCCCTATTAGCCTATGTAACGTATTGTACAAAATCTTCTCCAAAGTCCTTGCAAACAGATTAAAAAAAATTCATGCCAGAACTTATAACTGAGCATCAATCTGCTTTTGCAAAGAATAGGCTTATTTCAGATAATGTTTTGGTAGCTTTTGAGACCTTGCATTGTATGAAAAATCATAATTCAGGACAAATAGGTTTTATGGCTCTAAAACTAGACATGAGCAAGGCGTATGACAGGATGGAATGAAATTATCTTCAGAAACTGATGGAAAAAATGGGCTTTTGCTCAAGGTGGATCAGTTTGATCATGGAGTGTGTTCGTACTGTCTCATACTCAATTCTGGTGAACGATAATCCGAAGGGGTTAATTAATCCAACACGAGGCATAAGGCAAGGGGACCCACTCTCCCTTTTCCTCTTCCTATTATGCACAAAAGGATTACATGGCTTAATCACAAAAGCTGCAAGAGCAAAGGAAATCAACGGCTTCTCAATTTGCAAGAGATGCCCCAAACTAACCCACTTATTTTTTGCAGATGATAACTTGCTTTTTTGTAAGGCAAATTCCCAAGAATGTGGAAATGTGCTCAAAATTTTGGCGAAATATGAAGAGGTGTCAGGCCAAAAAATCAATAAAGAAAAGACATCTCTTTTGTTTAGCAAATCCACAAAAGCCGATGTTAAAGAGGAGATTAAAAATGTGTTGGCTGTGAATGAAATAAGGTCTTATGAGAGATATTTGGGGCTGCCATCATTGGTGGGAAGGGGTAAAAAAGCAAGCTTTAGCTATATTAAGGCGAGGGTTTGGAGGAAACGACAAGGGTGGGAGGGGAAGCTCCTTTCTCAAGTCGGTAGAGAAATTCTTATAAAAGCAATTGCTCAAGCCATCCCAACTTATGCCATGGGATGTTTTAAACTACCCTTGGACCTATGCCATGAAATTTAAGCAATGGTAAAAAAAATTCTTTTGGGGGCAGCAAGGTGACAAAAGAAAAATACATTGGGTTAAATGGTCGAAGTTGACAAAACCAAAAATAGAAGGAGGATTGGGATTTAGAGACCTTGCTCTTTTTAATGACTCTCATCTTGCCAAGCAAGCATGGTAGCTTCTACATAATGAAGATACTCTCTTTTATAGAATTTTTAAGGCAAGATTTTTTCCCCATTGTTTGTTCATGGAAGCAAAAGAATTGGCATCCGGATTCTATGCTTGGAAAAGCATTTTGAAGGGGAGAGAGGTGATCCAAATGGGAGCAAGATTTCGGGTGGGCAATGGAAAAAGCATCAAAATATGGTAGCACCATTGGCTGCCCATAAAGCACCCACCATTAGTCTCGTCCCCAATCATAGAGTCTATGGAGAATGTCACAGTGGACTACCTCATTGACGACAACACAGGTAAATGGAATGCTGAAATGCTTGAAGGTATTCTCATACCAGCTGAAGCGGAGCTTGTTCAAAGGATTCCACTACCTTGAAGCCAAACAGAGGATGCTTTGTATTGGCCATTCACTGCAAATGGGCAGTACAATTGCAAGTCTGGGTATAAGTTTCTCAAGGACTTGGAGGTGAATCCAGAGGTGAGCACTCAACCGGAGGTGGATAAGAAAGTTAGGAAAAGAATTTGGTCCCTAGAAGTTCCTAACAAATACAAGAATTTGGTGTGGCGTGCATGTAGAAACTCCCTACCAACGAAACAAAACCTGGTCCGGAGAACTATAATACAAAATCCAAGCTGTGACCGATGTTCCTTACAAGCAGAGGATCCTTTGCACGCAAGTTGCTCGGGTTTGGATGAGGTGTAGGAAGGTGACAGATGGAGTTTTCGGTCAAGGGAACAATTTGCTGATTTTAAGGAGTTGTGCAGGTGAATTATTGAGAATGGGAAGCCAATGGACCTATTTGCTATCCAGGTTTGGAGTATTTGGAATCAGCGAAACAAGCTCAGGATGAACCATGCTTGCTGCCTTACCAAGGACCTGCAACAAAGTGCAGAGGATAGCTGGAACGAGATCAGAAGATGTAACCTCAAGCCGGACTAAATCAGTTCAAAGCCTCAAATAAATTGGACAGCACCTTCACCAAATACATACAAGATCAACTATGATGGAGCAATATCAAATGCAGACAACAAATCTGGGATTGGAGTGGTTGTTCGAGACTGCCGAGGGGAGGTAATTGCTTCACTTGTGTAGCAACTGGATCAGGCATACCAACCCGTGGAAGTTGAGGCAATGGCAGCGTGTAGGGCAGTGGAGTTTGGCAGTGAGTTAGGAATTCATTGCGCCATTGTCGAGGGTGACTCAGAATTGGTTGTGAAGGCCTTGAGATGTAAGGATAATGGGTTAGCTCCTTTTGCCCATTTGATAAATGTTGTGTGTTATTTTCTTGTGTATATTCAGAATTGTCATACTCTCACGTAAGGAGAGATGGTAATAAAGTTGCTCACAGTTTAGCTAGGCTAGTTCTGACATCACCAAGTTGTACTGTGTGGATAGAGAATGTTCCATTTCGCACTTTACCTTTTGTTCAGGCTGATTTGGCCGCTCTTTAGTTTCTTTCAATAAAAGTCTTCTTTCTCAAAAAAAAAAACTTTAAGGTGGTTTAGATCATAGGTATTTATACAAAAGAAGAAGAAGAAGATTAGATTAGATGTATGATTGGTTTTTTTATATGGATCATTTAATATTGGGACTCTTTGTTATTTTTAATGAATAATTAATTAAATTGGCACAAAAATTAAAGATCTTAACTTGGACACTTGGCGCAAAATTAGAATTCAATTGAAATCCAATTTAAAATCTAATTGAATTTTCTCTCAACTTTGGTTTTATATATATATATATATTTATATTTATATATATATTCCTGTGCATTGCACAGTTTTGGCTACAAACTTTTACTATAATTTTATTGAGAAATAATAAATTAATAATCACTTGAGTCTAAATTATATAAATTGTATTTAAAGCATTGTTCATTAAGGCTTCAAGCAATCACACAACATATTTATATGAAAAAAAAAATCCTAAATTTTATAATTAAAAACCTAAGGTAACTTAACCCGAGGTTTTTCATTTGCTAAAAAATAAAATAAAACATAATTATCTTCTAACTAATCGATTGGCTTATAATGACATTTCTAGTTACATCTGAATTGTGTTATGCACTTAAAGAGCATAGACTACATAGGTTTTTTTTTTTCAAACCTTTATTTAGAGTTATGCTTTGATATACTAATGGTCTCTTTATCTAAATAGGATCTCCTTAAGGATGAGTGGAGAGTCCGAAAATTTAATATTAAAAGAGTCCTAAGGAAGAAAAAGGATATAGACAACTATTAAAGAAATTTATTAGCACAAGCATTCTTTTTCACGATGTTGATTTAATGTTACTTGGTTATAGCAATCTTGTTAAGGAATATGTTGTTGATATTCATAACATGCTATGTTTTATATTTTTGTTTTTTCCACCAATATTATTCAAATGTCTTATGGGTGCTAAATATAGGTATAAATATTGATAGGGATAATTACAGTAAACCCACCTGTGGTATGACCCATTTTCACTTTGCCTACCCGTGGTTCAATCATTTACATTTTGCCCACCTGAGGTTACTTCCGTTAGGGCTCTGTTACCCATCTTTGGCTTCTTTCGTTAAAAAACAACTTTTACCACCAAAACATAACATAACACGAATCAAAAAGTTAGAGTTTGAATTTTTTTGAAAGAGCTGGGGTTTTGTGTTTCTATGCAAATTACGGGTCCTTTGCTGAAATTCCTTTGAAAAATAATCAAGAAAGGAAGAAGGCAAGAAAGATATGATTGTTTATGATGAACCATTAAAAAAGGTCTACATTGGGACCTTTTTTAATCTCTTTGTAACACACTAAACCCCATAACCCAAGCACAGAAAATATCTCTCTCATCTCTCACGCTAAAAATCAAATCAAATATCTCTCTCATCTCTGTAACACACTAAAATTGTTTCAACGCCGTGAAATCGAGGTCACCATCACCGTTGGTGGACGCCATACTGAGTTTCTTCCGAACCCACAGCCGATTCTTCGCAATGAGCCCATCTTTCCTCTGCTGCCGCTCCTCTTCTCGTTTCGTTGACGCCACCAAAACGCTGTAGAAACCCCTCTACTTACACTCCAACAACGACTCTCGATCCTTTAATGACTCTTGGTTGTGGGTTCATCTAATTTTTGTGGTTTTGGTTGTGGGTTCATCTGATTTCCTTCATTCTCGCATCCGTCTCGGTCTCAGCCTCCGTCACGGCGGTTTGGAGCAGATCCAGGAAGAGGGCCGGCGGTGGTTTAGAGAGATTGGAGCTCGATCTCGGCCTCCATCTCGGCCAAAATGGAGATCGATCTCAGCCTCCGCCTGGTCCATTGATGATTGCGAAATCCCTTTTCCTCTCTCTTTTTTGATCAACAATGGTGGTAGTGGGTTTGGTTACTTTGTTGGCGTGGGTTTGTTGACTGATCGGTGGGTTTGGTGACTAGTTCGGTGGGTTTGGTGACTGATCGGTGGGGTGGATCTTTGGTTTGGTCGGCGGGGTGGTGGTGGTTTGATTGTGTTGGTTAGTGGTGGTGGGATTTGGGTTTGATTTTGGGTTTGAATGTGTTGGTCTAGGTTTGATCTGGGTTTGATTGTGTTTTTCTGGGTTTGTTGTGATTGGTTTCTTAATCTGGGTTGGTTTGTTTACTAGGTTTATGGGTTTGATTTGCTGAGAATTTGGTGTTGATTATGTTAGAATTTGGAGAAGAACATGAAGAATTCGAAGAACTAGTTGTAAAATGAAGAACAAGTTGAAGATTTAATGCTCTTCAACTTGTGTTAGATTAGATCATTTCCTATTGTAAAGAAAACAAAACACCAGTGACGTTCATACCTTTCTAATGTTCATACCTTTTTTTTGTAAAAATTGAAAACCTTAGTTTTTTGATTTGTTTTATGTTTGTTTTCGACTAAAAATGTGTTTGTATAACGGTAAATGGAGAGGTAGGTAACGAATCCTTAACAGAGCAAATCTCAAGTGGGCAAAGTGTAAATGATTGAACCACAGGTAGGCAAAGTGAAAACGGGCTTAACCACAGGTGGGTTTACTGTAATTATCCCATATTGATATTTGTAAAACCAAAATAATAATAATAATAATAATAATAATAATTACAGTGCCTTTTTTTTTTAAGTTGCATGCCTATAATGTTAGACAATCTCTTCCACACGTATATAACACTACTAATTACAAATATATAAATGAGAAATAGTAACATAAAAATTTTACTATTCAAGAAAATTAATTTAATCTAATAACACACATATAAACATAACACAAATACAACCCATAACTAAAAAAGATGAAACCTTTGTTGTAGGATAGAATACAAAATTTGGTAATTCTTAAATAATAAATAGATAAAGCTATAAATATTTATAGAGGTTTATATAATGGATTTCATGGATTTTAAATTGTCTTTATGACTCATAAGAAAGACCTTAAAAAAATACACAAAAACAAAGAAGAGTAATACACATGTGGATGGTAGGTTTGATAAAGCATTTTATCGTGGATTTCACAAAAGTCAAATTACCTTAAGTAATAACCAAAAACAAAATAAAACAAAAAGAGTGTTAGATTTATTATCAACATAGAATTTATAAGAGAATGAGAATTATTAATAATGGAGAAGAGAAAAAATTGAATAGAACAATAAGTAGTGTTTTTATCAAATAAAAATAAAAATAAAAAAGAAAGAAGAAGTCGTAAAAAGAAGAATGTGTGCCTAGGAATAAATAGGCTAAACAGCTATATATATATATATATAAAGAGAGAGAGAGAGAGAGAGAGAGAGAGAGAGAGAATTTTTAATTGTAAGAAAGTTAAATTTGTAATCAATTTAGGAATTATAAAAGAAGGAGAATTATTAGGAAAAAAAAAAAAAACAAACAAACACACACAAAAAAAAAAAACACAAAAAAAAAATCTACATTGATTAAAAAACCGTACATATACGTTAGTTTAGGATAGGATAGTAGCCAGGCACGGAGCTAGGGTTTGGTTTACCTCCAATACTTTTTTAACTAGAATCTCATTTTATTTTAATGAGAAACTATCACATCATCCACAAACTAAATAAAATGTGGAAATTAAAACCTACTACCACTTGTCATTATATATTTAAAACAAAAGGACATGTCCAGTTAGAAAAGTACTAGAGATAAGCTAAACCCACGGAGCTATCATTGGACATTGTCCCCCAAATTTTTTTTAAAAAAAATATTATTATATATATATATATGTGTATTAATTTTAGCAATTTTGTTCTGTAAAATTACACTTTGTTTCCTTTAAACAATATCATTGATTCTTTTAAGCATAATGATATATTCACAAACATTTTTATAATGTTTTTACAAATTATTTTAGTAGCAAATTCTTATTGGTTCGCATAATGGGCCTATTACTCACATCATTTTTTTTTTACTTATTAGTAACCACTTATTATATCAGTAATTTATAATAAATAAAAAAACTTGTAGCTCTAGCATTTTCCTCATTTTAGTGACCATAAAAAAAGTTGATAGATCTAAAATCTAAAACAAAATATACAACCCCAAAAAAATAGCTCAACAACAAAAATTACCAATAATAAAACTAAAAAAGTTAATCTCAATTAACCAATTTTATCCAAATTAAACAACCCTGCCCTTTAAAAAATCTAAACAAAAACAATTTTGTTCTTACCAAAAAAAAAAAAAAAAAATCTCAGCAGCTAAGCAGTAGCAAAGTCAGAGGTTGAAATCGTCACATATAGCCAACAGTAAAGCTGTCTTCCTAACTCAAAGTTTAGCTATCCCGTAAAACTTTTATGTTTTATTATCCCAAAAAAAAAAAAAAAACTGATAAAGTTGTAGATGAGATATTTATGAGAACAAAAATTGTTGTTTCTATCCTAAGAATTCTTAAATAATAAATAGATAAAATTATAAATATTTATAAAGGTTTATATAATGGATTTCATGGATTTAAAATTGTTTTTATGACTCATAAGAAAGACCTAAAAAAAAAACACAAAAACAAAGAAGAGTAATACACACGTGGATGGTAGGTTTGATCATGCATTCTATCATGGATTTAACGAAAGTCAAATTACCTTAAGTAATAACAAAAAATAAAATAAAACAAAAAGAGAGTTAGATTTATTATCAACATAGAAATTATAAAAGAATGAGAATTATTGATAATAGAGAAGAAAAAAAATTGACTAGAACTCCTTGAATTGACCACAGACTGAAGAACACAAATTGTGAAAATTTTACTCGTTGTATTAACTAGAACTTATTACTAATTAATATTTTGGTCTAACAGTGACGAATGAAGAGGACGGATCCTATTAATTTATAAAATAAAATAATAATAAATAAATAAATAAATAAAAAGGCAGAGGTTGAGTATTGCTTTTTATATTCTGCTAAAAATTGTGCAATTAGCCTCGGTCTGATCAACTGGCTGTTAAAAAACAGGAGGATGAATCGCAGGCAGTTAAAACCAAAATCAGAGAGAGAGAGAGAGCATGAAGACAAAAGCTGATGGATATGTCGAGAAAATAGATCACCATAATTAACTTCTAAAACTATAGCATTCCCCAGAGCCACAGCTACTGGGTCTCTCTCTCTCTCATACTGGTACCCCTTTCTCTCCCTTATTCTTTTTGCTCTTTTCTGCTTTTGGTGAAATTTCAAACTCTGTCACAGGCGTTCTTTCTTGGCGTCTTTGACCCTTTGGTGAGTGAGTGGGTTGTTAGCCTGTTGCCTGCGAGGTAGGTAGTTACGTATATCTTTTCGCGGTCAATCAACAATAACAAAATGCCGCCATGTTTTTCATTCATTCATAATTAAAATAAAAAACACAAAATAGTCTGAATCCTACACCACCTACTTGCACAGTTTAAATGTCATTTTCAACATTTTTCAACGAAAACTAAGTCCCCACTGCTGTGCTATACTATAATTCATTATTAAATAGTCACCCCGTTTGGTTAGGATCCTGAAAGGTTTACATGATTGATCAAACCCAGAACTATATTTATTGTAGCCGCCAGCGAAAGCCAACCATATTCGGATAATGATATTGACTGTGATGGTATGATAGAGTACAAAAGATAAAGTCCTCAAAATCCAAACCCCCAAAACTATCTCTAATTTTTCTCTTGCTTACAAAAAAATAGAAAACTTAGCTCTAATTTTGTACCGTATATTAAACAGATTTCTATTTTTTTTTTTTTTTCTCACTAAAAATTTGTTAATTTAGTGTGTATATATATATATATATGTTAAAAAAAAAATTATTAAAGTCAAATCAGAAGATGGCCCCACAAGCACAGTTTTATTATAATAACGTTTTGAGTGTGGGAGCTTTTTCTCTTCCTCCTACTACGGTAGCCAGCTCGTTCCACCAAAATTCAGTACCGTTCTCTTGTAAGCCCAATAGCTATTGTTGCGGCAAATATTGGCGGCCCAGATCTGACAGCAACAGCAGATCAAGCGGTGTGAGGAGAATGGATTCTTCTTCGCCTATAAAGACCTCGCATCATCATCTGCGGCATGTGGATTCAATGACGATTCAACCGTCGGGTGCTGGCAGGATATCGCATTTGAACGCTGCCATCTTGGGTGAATCCTTGGCTTCTGAAGAGAATGATCTTGTCCTTCCCAATGACCAATTCTCTTCTCAGGCTCTCGTCCCATCCCCCCAAAAGGTAAAGCCTGCCAACCAACCCCCCCTACTTGTGATGTCGAGAGATTCGCTTGAATATTGATCGAGTGTGTGTTGCGTGGGATGTGTTATAAGTCGAGCATAGCATATACTGGGTTGATATGGGTTTTATTAATTGTGACTATAGTAGTAGTCGTTTTGAGGTATAACGCAGACGTTACTAACGTGTTTGTACGTATTGATTTGTTAGTATATGGAGATGTATAAGAGATCAATTGAGGACCCTGCTGGATTTTGGTCCGATATTGCGTGGTCAGAGTTTTACTGGAAAGAGAAATGGGGACAGCAGGTGTTTTCTGAGAATCTTGATGTCCGGAAAGGCAATATTAATATTGAGGTACTTTTATTTGTTTTGTTTTATTGTACTTTTCTTTCGAGTTCTTTTTTCTTTTAAAAGTTAATTTGGCTCTTTATTCTGGGTCTTTTTTTGGTCTGTGTTTTATTTCTCAGTGGTTCAAAGGTGGTGTAACCAATATTTGCTACAATTGCTTGGATAGAAATGTTGAAGCTGGAAATGGGGACAAAATTGCCATTTACTGGGAAGGCAACGAGCTTGGTGTTGATGGCACTCTGACATACACTCAGCTTCTTCACAGTGTTTGCCAGGTCATTTACTAAGCTCTCTCTCATGCTATCTATGCACACAAACAAACACACTCATGTATAATAAACTCAAACTCAAGAAATTGAAATTGAAATGTGGGTGTGAGCAAATAACAAAAATTATAAAAGAAGGTATTGGGTTTTCAATCTGCAATTAGCAGAATGGCTAAATGAATGTGATTGATTTTATTTTTATTTTTCCTTCTACAGCTTGCAAACTACTTAAAGGATGCTGGGGTTAAAAAAGGTGATGCAGTTGTGATTTATTTGCCAATGCTAATGGAACTTCCAATTGCAATGCTCGCATGTGCTCGCATTGGTGCCGTTCACTCGGTATGGCATACCTTCATTATTTCCACCCACCCTTTTTTACTCTTCCTTTTATTTTTGTTCCAAATTCCACATTTTTTCATTTGTTTACAAATAAATCTCTGATAGCTTTTGTTATCCTCAGGTTGTATTTGCTGGATTTTCTTCTGAATCTCTTGCCCAAAGAATTGTAGACTGCAAACCTAAAGTTGTGATTACTTGCAATGCTGTTAAAAGGGGTTCTAAGGTTATCCCCCTCAAAGGCATAGTTGACGCTGGCCTAACTGAATCAGCCCGAAATGGAATATCTGTAGGTGGGGAAATAACTGCTTATGATTTAAGCACAAAATTGTTTAGTCTTCGAAAATATGTCTCTGTAAAGGGTCATACACCTTTTTAGTCAATATTTTCTTCTCATGATTGACACAATTTAATGGCATAAGTGAACTTGCATTGCACTTACCTGAAATAGAGCTGCTACTCCTTTAGGACGGTAGTCTGGGCTTCAACAGTCCATTTTTGTTTCCCTGAGTTTTTAGTTGTTCTAAGTCTCTTCCATTATTCTTTCATTTAGTGATACATTAAGTATGTTCGGTCTATTGGAGTTGTGACCATGAAATTTCATGAATATTGAGTACCATGTCAAATGGGGACAACATATGCCAAAGGTTCATTGTGCTTTATCTGAGGTAAAACATCTACTGTTGAGGATTGGGATCTATATCAGGCCCCAACCAGCTTAGTTAATCTCAGCATTGGGTTCAGATTGTTCTAAAACCTACTTGACTTGCCAAAATTTTACCCTATGTTCAGTATTGTACAACAAAATATTGGGACAAAATCTTTTTTTCCCTCCACATTGACATATTTGTTTCCTTTTTCTTGCAGATGTGTGTTTAACCTATGAAAACCAATCAGCCATGAAGAGAGAAAGTACTAATTGGCAAGAAGGAAGAGATATATGGTGGCAGGTTAGTTTTTGGAACCTCTTCTTATAAACGGATTCTCATGAAAGATATGGTGCTTGTACTTGTAATGTGCATGTTGTATTCCCTTTCCTTCTGGTATCAATTCCTTCATGATATGCCTAGAAAGAAGAGAATGGTACTATTTTAATGTAGAAGTCTAATTCCTTGTGTATTTTAACTTATCAAAAAATTCCTTGTGTATTTTAAATGCATGCCTGGGCTCTATATCAAGAGGCTTAATGTACAATTTTGTACATGTTGCTGGACGGAATTGGATATTTATGGCATATACTTTATCAATTGATAGTGATTACAGATTTAGGATAGTTAATTTTTTGGTCATTGATGATTTACAAATCTCTTTCAGGATGTTGTTCCTAAGTATCCAACTACTTGTGAGGTGGAATGGGTTGATGCAGAGGATCCACTTTTTCTGCTCTATACTAGTGGGAGCACCGGAAAGCCAAAGGTAGTTATATAACATGGTCTTATTAATATATGTTCTACCTTTCCATTTGTTTTGTTCTCACATAAGTTTTTGAAGGGTGTTCTCCATACAACCGGAGGATATATGGTGTATTCCGCAACAACGTTCAAGTATGCATTTGACTACAAACCGTCCGATGTCTACTGGTATACTTGAAATTCATCATGTCATTACAAATTCCCTCACATAGAAGAAATTCTATACTACTAACATTAGTTTTTTTTTTTTTTGATAATATATACTACTAACATTTGTTGTTTCTTAATTTGTCTTTCTCCCAATTTCAGGTGTACAGCTGACTGTGGTTGGATTACTGGGCACAGCTATGTTACTTATGGACCACTGCTAAATGGAGCGTCAGTTGTAGTCTATGAAGGGGTACTTGAAATGAGAACTTCTATTGTAGTTTCTGTTGTCACGGTCATGGAATAACATTCAAGATTAGAAAACAACTTACACATTCAAACATTAATTATATTGGTGCATAGGGATCAACCAATACATTCAGTTTTGACCACAGGATTGGAAATTTAAGAAGGGCTAGCTTTGGAATACCAAATGGAGACTCCAGAACTTGGCATCTAAACTAAAATTATCTGTTCTTTATCTCTTTTTAAGAACCATATATACATATGTGGGTTTAAATGTCATATATGAATATAATTTGGCTAATTACATCATACTGTTTTATGAAACTTAATTGTCACTTATAAAAAAAAAATATAGTTTGAATAATACAGTTTGATTTGAAACACCAATTGGCTGTATTGTTATGTGGAAGATGCTCAAGAACCTCATGACCAATATGTTAGACGGTCCAAGCCAACATTTTTGGATGGGCTGTGTGTTGAGTGCATTCATGATGTTATTTTGGCCCTCATAACTCATTCTCAAGAAGAAAAGGCAGAAGATTGTATGGAAATTGGAACCATCGAATTTTTTTTTTAAATTTGATGTAAATGTCCTAAAGATTCATCTTGATATCATTTTTCTGAAATATTTAGCTTAAGAGGCCATACCTTATGAAATACAATGAGAGGCAATCATACTGTATTTTAAGTTTTCCCATTTATGGCTAATTGTCTGTGTATTACCCGCAGGCTCCAAATTATCCTGATTCTGGACGCTGTTGGGATATTGTTGACAAATACAAGGTGACTATATTCTATACCGCACCCACATTGGTGCGGTCCCTCATGCGTGATGGTGATCAAGTAAGCTATATGTCTGACCTGAGCTACGTCTCTGTGGATGAAATGATTTATATAAGTATTTGTTAATCAAGAGTATGATACAACTCAGTTATGCCTTTTCCCAGTTACGTGGAATTGCTGCAACATTGTCATTTGTCATTTTAGTAAATCTAGGTTCATAGTTTCTGATGCAGAAGAGAAGCAGGATTAAATAGTCTATTCTCATGTTATACTTTCTTTAAGTTTATATGCTGCTAGTTTTACTTTCATTAATGATAAACTACCCTTGATCCCAAAAGCTTAAACTATCAGGAGATAGTGAATTTAATCGTTTTTAACTGTTGTTCTAACACTCCCCTCATGTGTGGACCCAGAATACCCTTAATAAGTGGGGTGCAACACATGATAAATTACCACATGATACCAAAAGCTTATATTGTTAAGAAATGACGAATTTAATCAGCTAACTATTATTCTAATAAATAAGTTCTATAACTTTAGAAGTCGAAGAAATATGGTATAATTTAAAGAAATTCTGGAATAGAGGTTGCATTAGCCCAAGACTTGATTTTTTTTTTTTTTTTTTTGTTACTACATATATATAAGCTTTGGCCAACTGGCACACGCCGCACATCCACCCTGAATGATGGGGCACATCCGGGAGTCAAATCCCCTTAAACCTTTACCTAGAAATATATTTATTACTTGTTTAGTAGTCAAGCTTACTACAAATACATTCTTTTCACATTCAGAGACCTAAAAATTTATTGGAAGAAAGATTTGGGATACCTTAGTGTTTGGGATAATACATTCTTTAATTTTCAAATACATTCCTTTCACATCCAGGAGTCATATCTCTTGATAAAAATATTTGGGATACCTTAGTGTTTGATGTGGTGCATTTGGAGAGAGAGGAATTCTAGAAGCTTAAAGGGGTTTGAAAGACCTATTTTAGATCTAAAATTGTTTTTTCTCAGATTGTTTGAATGGATGATAGTGTCAAGATTATTATCATTTTGAAACTTATTAGATTTGATTGATCATTGTAATTATAGAGCTTAATTGTTGGTGTACCTATTGTATACTTATTGTGTATTTGGGATATGCCCTTAATCTCTTATTAATAAAATTTTGTTACTTATTCAACAAAAAAAAAGAAAAAAAAAAGGATTTGAACATTTAATACAATATAAGGATTTTTCCTCCCGATAACCTCTTTAGAAGATTGTGAGGCTTTATATCACGTGTTTTTAGAAGATTTTATTGGATGTGATGACTAAAGAAATTAAATTACACTTCCTTTATTTCCATTTTAAATGTTTTGCCTTCCTTTTTGGGACATCTAAAAATGCATTTCCACTTTTTAAATGTGGAAGTTACTTCAATTTCCCATGTTATCCTTAAATTTTTTTTTTCTCTCTCTCTCTAGAAAAGCAAAAAAGACTATTATTAAGTTGTGCCATCTCTAATATAAAGTAAAGAAGATTTTTATATATTTAGCTTTCTATTCAAAATTGTATCATTTCAAACCATGACATTCAAACTGGGATGGAAGGAGTAATAATTTAAATTAATTTTGTAAACTGCAAGTTATAATGTCGTTCCCAGCTCACCATTCAGGATTTTTGCTGGTGTATGGAGTTTTGTGTTTATTACATAACAAGGGAAAGAGAGAGAGAGGGGAGAGAGGGCTCCAAAACTCACATGCTCTGATGTGATTAATTTTCATAATGAATGTACTAATGAGAAAATTTTTCAATTTTGCAGTATGTTACCCGTTACTCGAGGAAATCCTTACGGGTCCTTGGAAGTGTTGGCGAGCCTATTAATCCAAGTGCATGGAGGTTTAGTTATCAGCGCTTGTTTATTGTAGTAATCCAAAATTATTTTCTTTTTTAATAACAAGACAACTTAAGACATTCCAGTTTCTCTCAGGTGGTTTTACAATGTAGTTGGAGATTCAAGGTGCCCTATATCTGACACCTGGTGGCAGACTGAAACTGGTGGCTTCATGGTATCTTAATTCTTTTCTTTATGTCTTTCTTATTGTGATGCCAGCAGAAAACTCTTATTACCTATCAAAATATTTATATATATATATATATATATGAATGAACTTTGAGATTTTAGTTTGACATATTGATAATTGATATTGCTATCCTTTTCTGTTGAGACTATTATCAATGGTTCACAACTTTTACCTGGCAGATTACTCCATTACCGGGTGCTTGGCCTCAGAAGCCTGGTTCTGCTACTTTTCCTTTCTTTGGGATTCAGGTCTTTCATACTGAACTTTTATATGGATGCAATCATCTAGCATATTAGTTTAATCTTTTTTACTTATAAAAAAAAAAAACATATTAATTTAATCTTTCATCGATCTCTATTTTTTTTTTTTTTTTTAAATTACTTCTGCATTGTTATCTTATTGGGGTGAAATTGCAGCCTGTCATAGTGGATGAGAAGGGTATTGAGATTGACGGTGAATGCAGTGGGTATCTATGTGTGAAGGGCTCATGGCCAGGGGCATTCCGTACACTTTATGGTGACCACGAAAGATATGAAACGACGTACTTCAAGCCATTCCCTGGCTATTATTTCAGTGGTGATGGCTGCAGTAGGTAAGTTATTACTGTCAATTGTCATGTTATCAGTCTGCATGATAATATTTTGTGTTAAGGATCTTGATATAGTGTCTTGGACTTGAACTCCAATTTGTATACTTAATGGTGTCTCCATCAAATGACTGTAAACCAAGACATAAGACATGCAAAGAGTGGGCTAATTGTGTTAAGCTATCTACATCTATGTTTCAGGGACAAGGATGGATACCATTGGCTTACTGGAAGGGTTGACGATGTTATCAATGTTAGGTATCTTTTAGATTTCATAATCTTTTCCTCTTTTAATCCCCCCACACAGATATATATAGCTTGAAAAAATAAAAAAGAATAGGTCATCAAAATGGTCATATATGGACAATTGTTCTCCATTGTTTAATGTGGTATCTTTGGAGGGAAAGAACTAGTAGGTGTTTTGAAAATAATGAGAGATCCATATCAGACCTCAAGTTATTTTTCTTTAGAACCTTAGTGGATTGGTTGTCTGCCCTGTGAAACCAATCATTCTCTTCTTTTCTTGATTTATGTAATTTTTGTACTTGATTTGTTGACCCCTGTACACTTCCTGTGTGCTAGGGCATCTATTTTTGTATATCAATAAATCTTATTACTTATCAAAAGTAATATAAAAAATAAAAAAGAGTAAAAAAGGGTGATTAGTCCGTGGAAGGCCCTACCTATGCGTGGCCACAGAAGCATCTACCCACTGATGACCAATGCTTGAGGAGCCTAGACGGTAAGGGAGCTGCAGGTGCTCCCTCAAGCGGGTTCAGCCATAGCCTGAACTCAGCTCCACCAAACTCCCTGTAGCAACACACACAGACATATGTAGGATCATAAACTTATTGATTTTTACACACTTCATTAAAGCAATGCATCTCTGTCTCTCAAAATTTATGGCATTCTGTTGTTAGGAAGAAAATTATACAAGTTTTCTTCATTGCCTTTGATATTTGGAAAATATTGCAGTGGACATCGTATTGGCACAGCAGAAGTTGAATCTGCTCTAGTCTCTCATCACCAATGTGCAGAAGCTGCCGTGGTTGGTGTTGACCATGAGGTATACCTTTGAGCTTGAATGTGCGTGTGTGGGTGGTGGTTGATTGGTATTTTTTCCCCCTTTTTTTTGGGGGGGGGGGAGCTGTGGGAGAGGCATCTGATGGGTGATTTCACAACTAAATTGCCTGTACCAAGTATGTCTGACCAATCTACAAACTACCATATTTGTTGCTGTAGGTTAAAGGACAGGGTATCTATGCATTTGTTACTCTTGTGGAGGGTGTTGAATACAGTGAAGAACTCCGGAAAAGCCTCATACTCACAGTCCGGAATCAGGTCTGTATCTAGTCCAGTGCACTTCTTTCATATGACAACATGATAGTCAAACATATAATCTTACTCAATACTGCATATAGTGCACTCGGTAGATCATGTAAGAAAGAACAGAAACTGTGCTGAGAGTCATAAAACTAATTACACCTTCCAATTACTTAGAATAGCATTCAACTATTTGTGATGTAGCTGCTGGATGGCTTCCATTGCATTGAGTGAATTGATCTCAAACATGTAAGGTCAATACACAAATTTTATTATAATTTAAGGGGAATTCTGCCCTCAGATGGCATGATCTGTGGTCATCAAAAAACCAGAAAGGAACGGATGCTAAAAGTGCAAAAAAAATATTTATTTTAATTTTGGAAGTCAATTGTGTTTTTCTTGGTATTTTAGGTCTTTAGTAATCAATTAGGTTATTTAGTATTTTTATTTTATTTCCTACTGTCAATTAGAATTAGGGTTTCCTAAGTTAAATAGAATTCAGGTTTAGTTTTAGTAGTTTATATAAACAGACTATTGTGCTCCTGTGGAGATTTGATAATTTGATTGATTAATGAACATTTTTTTTTTTTTTTTGGAATTTTCCAATGGTTTGGTGTTGACTCCAACCAACACTAGGTGCTGCCTCCAAAAGGTTTTCTGTTTTGCTTGGTGCAAACTCCAAGCAAGTATAGGTTCTGACTCCTAGGTTGCCTCTCTATTTTTCTGTACTTCAATTTTTGTCTTGCATTTTGCCCTCCGTCAGGAAACTGGCTTAAGAGCTCTTGTTTCAGTTAATGGTATCATTTGTCACAGCATGCAAATTATTCAGAAGTATCTCAAGTTCAAACCCAGCTCCCAACATCCTTGTTTGTATTCTTGATATCTTTTAGAGATCTGATTTATGGATTTTCCTCCATTAGTTTTCTGTGCTACTGTGAATGGTAACCAGTTGCATATAGATTTTGTACTTTCTAGAATCTAGATCATAGAAAATGTTTCCTTGTTGCTTAGCTCGTCAAGTTGAATGTCCCTAGATTACTCAACAATTGAAACTAGTGATAGGTTCAATTGCCCATAGGCTTAACTAGCTAGAGGCAAGTCCAAATGAATCTTCTTTAGAAAGGCTTCCTACGATATAATAAATAAATAAATAATTGAAAGAATTTGTTTCCTTGTTATCTATGGGCTTCATGCAATTCTGTAGTTATTCAGCATTTAGCAGTGAAAGGTAGAAAAAACTAAAAATAGGAACTGATTTTTTTTCCATCTGATCTCAGCACTCTTACATGTAAATTGGGTGATTTAAGGCTGAGATCACAAACCATATAATTAAGTTAATCCCATTTTCCATCAATGACATCCATCTAAGTTACTTACTAGAGGCATTTTTCATGTACCAGAGACAGATGCATTCCAATATATAAATTCCTTTTTTTTTTTTGGATAAATAACGAAAGTTCATTAATCAAAATACCCAGGTACACCGAAGTGTATATGCATAGCATTACATCAAGCTCGTAAATTACAAAGATCAAGCATATCTAAAAAATTAGAACATGAAAACAAATTAAAACCAGAACTCCAGTCCAACAAATGTATAAATTCATAATTATGCTTTCTAAGTTTCATGCTTGTGCAACCTTTCAGATAGGAGCCTTTGCAGCACCTGACAAAATACACTGGGCACCTGGTCTTCCAAAGACAAGGAGTGGAAAGATAATGAGGAGAATTTTGAGAAAAATTGCTTCCAGGCAGTTAGATGAGCTTGGGGACACTAGCACACTTGCAGATCCAAATGTGGTTGATCAGCTTATTGAACTCGCCGATCGCTGAAGCTCCACACTTGTAATGTGGGAGGTACCCTCATCAGGACTACATTCAGTAATGTTACAGGCTCTCGCGATTTTTTTTTTTTTTTTTTTTTTTGATAAGAGGCTCTCACGATAATTTGTTATTTGAGCAATAGAAAGAAGACCCCTTAATAATACGCATTCATATATTTGGATTTTTTTTTTTCAAACATTTGGGGTGTTAATTTATCTGTCCTCCTTTATCTGGTTGGATACTTGTGTTTGCTCTTTTCTTTTTCACATGAATTATGTCCCTGCATATCCTTGGACCTAACTTCTAGAGTGAGCAGTATTAGGGTTTGTTTGGATACCACTTATTACTGAAAACTAAAAATACTGTAGCAAAATAATTTTTAAATATGAATAGTGTCGTGTGAGGCCCAGTTTTAAAATTTTTTTTACTGAATTTTGTACTTGTGGGTCCTGTGAACAGTGCACGGGACCCACAGAAAAACATCCAACGCAGCTGAAATTTGTTTTTAGCTCTATCCAAACTTACACTTAGTCATTCTTTGGTGCTAAAACGACAACAAAAAAAAAAAAAAAAAAAAAGGGAAGGTTAGAAAACAATAGACATTGGTACACTTATTCCTGGAATTAAGGTTTAATTGAGTGCAAAAAATGACTTAAAATATTTTAGGGCAAATTGCAAAAACACACTTGGGATTTGGGTCGTTTTCAAACGCATCTCCTGTACTATCAATTTTAAATTTTTAGACCTATAAGATATTGTAATTGATCAAAATGACCCTTTGTTTTGCTTTGCGTTCCAGGAAAGTGTTTAGTTAAAAAGAAAATAGATGGAAGTGAATGGTGGGTCTTGGCCTGATTGGTGGTGGCCGGTGAGGGTTTATGGGACTTGGGGTATAGTCAGTTTGTGGTGGCTAGTTGTGTTATGGAAAGAGAGAAAGCGAGGGAAGAAGAAGATAACGGCAAGGGAAAGAATTGAAGAGAGGATGGGGCAAAAAACAAAAAAAGGAAAAGGATTTTCTCAAATCCATTATTACCATCAACATGTAATAAATTACATGATTTTTTTATTTTTTATTCAATCAATCATGTGATTTATTAAATCATTTAAATAGGTTACATGATTATTGTATAAGTCATGTGATTAAAAGTATACATATATAATTTTTAAATTGCTATGTAGTGGATTAGAGAAATTATATTTTAATGAAAATTTTGTCTAAATCAAATAACCAAAATAGGTTATTTCTTTTTCAATTTTTAGATTTTTATTCAATTTTATTCAAAATAAATTGTTTTATAAAAAAGTAGTAATGTGTGCTGCACATGACCATTTTCCTTCAATTATACTCCACGATGAGAAAAAATGAAGGATTTTGTAAATATTCAACTGTGAACAATGTACAAATAAAATAATATAAAAACAAACAAACAAACTTTTCATTAAAGAATGGAATTATATATTTATATATATAATTTTAAAAGTCGCAGCATAGCATTTAATGTTGTTATATTCTTATTAAGCAACATCATTGACCATATTACCTTTTTTTTTTACTAATTTGTTCATCTCTTTTTTTTTTTTTAATTATATTAAATATATTAAACCATCCAAGATAAAGATGCTCTACCTTAGGACAACTTCTATTAATACAACTCACCAACTCAACTAAAATGATTCAACCCAATCCAAATTGGGCAAATTCGGTTTAATAGTTTTTTCAATCCAGACTCACCCCAAAGTCTCCAACTATATATATTACTTGTATTTTAATTTTTTACTAGTTTTATTTTTTTGATATTTGGAGAATTAATTTTAATGAATTTGAAATATATTTTGTGCATATTATGTGAATTGTAATAATACTTTAATGGAGGAAAAAAGCTCTTAAATAGTTGAATAAATTGCAAATTATACCCTTAAAACTTAGGATAATTATTATTTTACCTCTAAAGTTTCAAAATTTTGATTTGGTCCCTAAACTTTGAAATTATGGTTAGAAACGACTCTGTAAAAGTAGCAGACCCGCTTATCTGCAACTCCACATATGACATTGAGCTAGGAGCCTTCATGATAGCTCCAGAGATTATATTAATAGTCCCACATTTGACAAGCATATGGGATTAAAATTCTACAAGATACTTCTGGCTTGAAGACACAAATTGTTTAAAATGGCTCAGTAATATACGTTGAACTTGGTAATTTCACAATTTTCGACCAGACAATATTCCAAGAATTGGTTTGGGGTCCCAAACTATCATTTCACAAAAAAGGAACAGGTGATGCTTACCCAATAGGATTCTTAGACAGAGTAGGCATTCAGGCAAAGATGTTCAGCTGGGCAACTCAATAGAAAAGTCTGAAGAGAGCTCAAAGGTTAAAGCAGAAAAAACAATGTAATTTGGAAGAACATGTTAAAACTGTAACTCATAAAAAAGAAGGTTGCATCCATTAATTCTTTTATAATTAGTCTTTTATTGCTTGTTTCTTTTTTAGTCAAAACACTTGGATCTCTACAAATAGCTTAAAAATTAAAAAATATATATGAAAGCATGTATGCATATCACATTTAATTTTCATGGTTGAGTACACGTGTCTTGTACTTTTAGATTTTGCTTACTAGTATCTATTTTAGTTTTTATCAGCAATATTTTAGTTAGATTTTTCCTTTTGTCCAATTCAGTTTTAATTAAATTTCAAATGTTTGATAATTGATACACTAAATGAGACCTGTTATATAAACTACTCCTAGAAATATCTACAAAGAAAAAAAAATTCTTAAAACCTATGTATAGAATCTTTGGTGTATTACATTAGATTTTCCAATTAAATTTAAGCACTTGGTTGCATTAACGAAAAAAATACAAACAGTATTATAATTTTTAAGAGCAACTAAATTCAATACAATTATGTATTTAAATTTAATTAAGAAAATAAATTAGGGAACCTAATATACTGTCTATGATATTGTAACTAAGTTTACATCATTAAAATTATTTTCTGTTGTATAGTCCCTTTCCTTTTAAGCCACTTTTAAAGAACATGAGAATACCCACAAAAATAATAAAGAGGAAACCTGTATTCAGACAATCATAAGGCTATTGAACGCGAAAAAAAAAAATATATTATTATTATTATTATTATATCTGAAAAACCAAACAATAACACAATTTGTTTTTCTTCTCACATTGAGCATTCTACTTGGTTTAGATATAAATAAACAAATGTTCGGGGGTCTTTTTTCGGTTGCTCGGCCACATGTTATCCGCTAGATTAGTGACCTTGCTAGACTCGAGTTGGGTTTGGGGAGTTGCATCCAGAATTCAACATTGGGCCACATGGTCCAATGGCTACCGGCATATTTTTAAGCTTACAAAACATTAAAGCCAAAGTCTAAGAGTCATGATAATGGTTGAATAAACATGTTATATGTGTTTGATATAATGGCTTTGATTAATAGTTGTAATAGTAGTTGAAATAAAGTAATATGTATTTAAAAGTGAAGTAATCATGTACTCAATGATGTAAATTTAAAGATATGGAAGTAAAGTCACTTATCTTTGTATGGTTTGTAACTCCAACTGTATAGCATTAGTGAGTTGATAGCATTCCAACAGAATGACTCTAGCGGTAGAGAGGCAGTTTGCCATGATAACTTCAAGATTGAAAGGGAAAAATGGGTGCAATTGGAGGAAGAAAGAGCATGTCCAGCTGTGTGTAGAGGCTGGTTAAGCTTGTCCCTTTTATCATACACTTAAATGAGTTTCCCCTTGACAATGCTCTTTTAGGTGTTGTGACGTTATGAATAGTATTGCCTTCCATGAGAAGGGCTTTTGTATGATGTATTTGTGCATTCTAAGAGAAGAGCTTTATGTAAGATGGATTTGTGTCTTCCATGAGAAGGGTTTTGATATGAGATCTTGGTGCCTTCTAGGAAAAGGGTTTTAGCATTAGAAGTTTATGCCTCCATGAGAAGGGCTTTTAGTGTGAGTGTTTGATATCTCTCGAGAAGTGTGGAGATGGTAAAAGATATAGATGTTTTGTGGGATGTAGTATTTGTAATATGTATGATATATGGAAGTATGAGGGATATAAAGGTTAAAGATAGTAAAAATATGAGATTATAACTGCTAGAGAAGTTGTAGAGGTTGCTTTCCAAGAGAAAAGATTTTGTAAGAGAAGAGTATAGAGATGTGTTTAGGTATTTGGAGATAGGAGCAGTAAGATAGAAGTATTTTCTGAATATGGAGAATAAGAGAATGAGTATAAGAGGGGTAATAGTGCTGTATTGTGTTTAGCAATGTTGCTGGGATTTACTATTGGAGGATTGATAAGGGCTTATGAAGGATGTTTATGAGCTAAGGGCTGAAGAGTTTAGTTCCCAGGGGCGGCTCCAGGATTTTTGTCCAGGGGGGTCAATAAGAAACATAAGTTATATAAAATCTAAAACAAAAGAGACTTGAATATATCAATATCACAAAAAAAAAAAAAAAAAAAAAAAAATTCTACAATTGTCTTCTACAAGGTTTCATATTTTGAAACCGTTGCATGATAGATTCATTATCAATCCTACGAGCTATATCTTTTTCAATGTACACAGTCAAACAATCATTCAACCACTGATCCCCCATTCAATTGCGCAATTCATTCTTGATATATTTCATTGCTGAAAAACTTCTTTCTACTGTTGCAGTCGCAACAGGAAGGGTCAAAACTAACTTCACAAGCAAATATACCAATGGATATATAACATCCTTATTTGTCTCCACCATCTTTCTAGCAACGTCCCCAATTCCTTTAAGCTCTAAAAACTCGTCATTGGAGCGCATATCAACAATGTAAGTCTGAAGTTGATTATCAAGTGCCAATACATCTGTCTCAGAAAAATCAGATAGATAGAACTTTGCAAGACGGGTCAATTTTTGTATATCAAAAGCCAAAAACGAATCACTTGGATTTAAGCAAGCCATACAAAGTAGCAATTCAGTAGTCACCTTTGAAAAACGATTATTAAGCTCTTGAAGTTGCAGATCTATGACTTCAAAGAATAGATCAACACAATAGTGATGTAAATTTGTAATTTGTGGGGCGTTGCGTCGTGGCCTCACACCAACTACAAATATTTCTTCCATGTTCAAGACAGGAATATCATGCTTGCTACAAAATGTGGATACTTTAGTCAATAGAGCTTCCCATTCATCATCTCTCATCATCTGCAATCGTTGCTTAGACACTCTGACAAGTGTCATAGCATTTACAATATCTTGATTTTTCTTTTGCAATGCTATTGACAACTCATTTGTGATCCCCAAAATATTTTTCATCTAGTGTAAAGCAAAGGAAAATTCAGAAGATAGAATTAACCTTAAAATAGATCGAGCTTCAACTCTTTACTTCGAGAGTAGGCTATCCTTTTCAATCATCTCAAGTACATCAACTGTGGAAGAGAACATCAAAATCAAGTTGAGGATTGTCCTATAATGTGATCCCTAACATGTATCACTAGCACGTTTAAGACTTGTGTCTTGGTTCAAACCTTGCCCACTTTCAAGTTCACCCAAGTTTAATGCTTCTGTAATTTTGGCAAGTTGTGCATTTCGTAAAAATTCTCGTCTTTTACAAGAAGTTCCAACAATATTTACTATTTTACTAACCAAGCTAAAAAATTCAACAATATCAGTATACTTGTTAGCAACAGCTACAAGAGTCAACTGAAGTTGATGAGCAAAGCAATGGACATAAAATGCTGATTTATTCTCCTTCAGAATTAAAGTTTTAAGACCATTCAATTCACCTTGCATGTTACTGGCCCCATCATAACTTTGCCCATGTAGTCTTGATAAACTCAATGCATATTTACTAAATAAAAATTCAATTGCAGCTTTTAGAGACAAAGCGGAGGTATCTGCTACATATACAATACCAAGAAATCGCTCAGTAACAATTCCCTTTTTGTCCACATAATGCAAAACAACAACCATTTGTTCTTTTATTGAGATATCACGGGACTCATCAACTAAAATTGAAAAGAACCCACTGCCAAGATCTTTGATGATGGCATCGGTAGTTTTATATGCAACTGCATTCACAATGTCTTTTTGAATATCAGGATGGGTTAGCTTGCTGTTTTTTGGAGTTTTCTGCAACACTTCATTAATAACATCATTATGATCTGCCAAAAATTGTAGAAGCTCAAGGAAATTTCCTTTATCACTTGAATCATCAGATTCATCATGACCACGAAAAGTTGACCCCCAATGCAAAAGGAATCTTATGCAATCAACTTTTGCATTTAATTGAGTCCGATATTCAATTTTATCTTGATTTGACTGCTTAACAAAAACACTTTGAATGTGTTGATTTTGTGTCATTAGATTTTCACCATTCTTAAGAGCTTGGTTGTGGGCACTATTAACACCTCCAACATGTAGGTCTAGCTGTTCTTTCTTATTCCAATTATTGAATCCCTTTGTCACAAAACTGTCACCTCCAGATTGCATACCAACATCTTGTCTAAATAGGTAACAATATAAACAATATGCAGCATCCTTTTCAATACTATATTCCAACCAACTTTCATACTCTTTAAACCATTTAGGATTAAATGGATGCATAAGTCCACCAATTTTTGTTTAAGGAAAATTGTGTTTATAAGGTTGACATGGTTTTTTTTGTAAATAATATCTTCTTATTTCATCTCGATCATTAGGATGATAAAATGAAATCTTTTTTCGTAGCCTAGGGTCCGAAGGAAGATTGTTCACATCAACACGACCATGCTTAGAAGATGAATCTTGAGTAGAAGATGAATCTTGAGTAAGATCTGCATCTTGGGTAGAAGATAAATCTTGCGGCCTACGGGGTTTCCTTATTACAAATTTATCCATAGTACTAGCAAAAGAACAAAAAATAAACTATAAGTTCATTTGACATATTTTTTTTCTAATACAATAAATATATTAATTATTGTTGTTAAGTGATTTTTTTGCAATTCTTTAATTTATAAGTTTACAATTCGTTAAATATTTTATATTTTTATTTTCTTTAATGTTAATGTATTGACCAAGTCACATAGCCAACAACCACTCACAAATCCTAAGTCACATTCAACAAAATTAAAAAACTACTCACAAGTCACAAATTAGTCAAATAGTCAAAGTAATAAGTCATAACTCAACTTTATATCAAATCTATAAAACACTTACAGCAACTCTGCAACACCCAACAGTAAAGAAACTCAAACTCAAGTACTCAACAACAATAAAACACTATAAACTAATAAAAGTAATAAGTTATATAAGTCTATAACCCATTAACCCCCACAGGCCCACACACAGTCACACAAACACGGTCAGACTTTACTTTAGAGACTTAAAACTCAAGTTGAGTTACTCAACAACAAATATCAGAAGTTCAGAACACAGTTCTTAACGCCACAGCTCCCACACACACAGTCCAAGATTCAAAAACTCAACAAAAAAAATCAAAAGATAACTCCACACATACATACGGTAATTCACTTACACAAATTTAGTGAAATAGCATATCAAAACACTGTAAACACACTCTCACAGTGAAAGAAAGAGAGAAAGAGAGAGTTGAAAAACCAAATCAAGCGGCGGCAGATTTGGTAGAAGGCAGACCAAGCGGCGGCGGCGGTGGCAAATTAGGGACAATCAACGCCTCAGGCGGTGGCAAATTTTGTGTGTGTGAAGCAGAGGCAGCCTTTTTCCTTTGAGTTTGGAGAGTGAAAAGAATAATGAGAGATTTTGGAGGTTAGGCAGTAATAAATTCTTAGGTTTTATTTGGCCCTTTTTTTTATTTATGATTTCTCAAATTTTGATTTATGGGCTTTTTATTTCTGAGATTAAAGACAAAAATTTTCTTTTGGACTTATATTTTTTCCGGAGTTTAAGTTGGGCTTTAAAAAATAAAGGGGTCAGGTTCATGGTGAGGGGGTGCAAATTTGTATTGCAAGGGATTCAAAATATTTTTTTTTAATATTATATATATATATATATAAACATATATATAAATTTTGGGTCAGGGGGTTCATTTGAACCCCCTGACTATAACGTACCACCGCCCCTAGCTTTGGCCTCAATAGTCACCAAATCTAATATGAAATTGGAAATCTCTCATTCATTCTACCATGTACTAACAAATTTAGGGAACAAAAGTTAGGTATGAAGAGATGCTACATTCCACTGAGTAAGAGCATGTAAAAGATTAATTACTTGCATTTAAAAAATAAACAAGGTTTGGTACATGACATTGCATTTAAAAATATTAATCACTTGCATATATAATTAATGTTTAACTAGAAGTTACTCAAACATGCACTTGTACAATCTAACATATTTAACATGTTTGACTAACTTCTTTAGTTACAAAAAATTTTCCAAAAAATTTGCTACATGTGCAATCAATTGTCTACATAGTTAGATTTGCTGACCAAGAAACTGTCCAAGGCAAAGTTGTCCAAAGATACTGTCCACTGTGCAATATGCTACCATGTCCACTGTGCAATATACTATCAAACAAATTGTCCAAAAAATGTTATCCATCATACTGCAAAATCAATATTAGCCTGAAATTATATCAAAAAAATCAAGTTACATTTTAAACTTAAAACAAACATGAGAAAATTTCACTATAATTGAACTTACCATTTATTAGTTTTTTACATACCAAAAAAGTGTTGTGTTTGCAAGCAAGCATTTGTATTTTCAACACATGGAGTTAGTCCATAATTGAACCTAACTTCATTTCCCTGTGTATATATATAAACAAATAAGTTTATTCATTTGGTAAGTAGAGAGGATATAAACACATGGATTTATTTTTTAATTTACCAATATTCATTTGGTGAGTAAGAATTAAAACTAAATATTTTAAATTTAAGGGACCAAAACCAAACTTGGCTCAACCAAAAATATAATAAGTCACTCACCAAATTGTTACAGGTGGAACTCACACAAAAGGCCTGTCAGGAATGACCTTTTAATAAAGTCACTCACCACAGACCAAGCCAAAACCAAAATCACCCATTGCCAGGTATGCATAGCCAAGAGATGATCAATAGCCAGCCACACCCAAATCATCCATCACTATCAACCATCAAAGAGCCAACCCAAATCACTAGTCAACAAGACAACACACAGCCAAGCCATAACAATATCCCAACCCATCAACTACCTGACTGGCAGCCAAGACCTACTTAAATCTTATGCATAAAGCCACTTTAATAGAAACTTCGTAATACAAATCAATCAGAAAAAAAGACTTCAAATCCACCAATTCAAAAGCTTCTAGATAGTCACTTAAAACATGAATATACATCACACAAATCTAACAAGTTCATGAAAAAAAAAAGGGAAGATTGGCAGAGCTCAACTGAGGGAAGATAGTCACTTAAAGCAACGTTTACATTTTACCTAACAAACAGCTGCATCATTTGATACTTGAGACAATGATGGACTCAATGGTGCCTATGTAATCACAATGATTATAAGAGAAATAATTTACAAATCATCTAATTACTTATAATTGCAAAACAAGTAAACATGTAAATTTTTTCAAAATTTCATGTATGAAAAAATTTACATTTTACCTGACTAACATCTGCAGGATTTGATACTTGAGACAATAATGGAGTTAATGGTACCTATGTAATCACAATGATTATAAGAGAGAGTTTAAGAAATCATCTAATTACTTATAAGTGCAAACATGTAAACAAGTATGTTTACCCTTAAGAATGACGTGAAACTAGTTTGGTAACTATGGATTGGTCCCAATTCAGATGTCATCATTGGCATGGAAAAAGTGACAGGATAAGTCTGTTATATCACAAAAAAGAAAACCTTATCAATAAATTCACAAATGAAAAGACAAGTGTAGTACAACCTCTAACTTCACAAATTATTAAGTTATTCCACTACAAATAAAAAAATCTCATACTTGATGCGAATAATGTTCTCCATGTAAGCCATAATTATTGTATTGCATGTTAGGAGCAAAACCAGTTTCCTATATGAGAAAATATATAAATATATAAATATATATATATAAATATATTATTGGCCATAACAATATAAAAGTTTACAAACAATGGAAACTTAGTAAGGGATAAAAATAAATAAATAGAATTTACTTTGGAAAACTTTGGCTAACCTCATCATTTAATTCAACTCTACCCTTTTTTTTTTTTGTTTGCTTCTCAACCCAACTTTTCTTTCTTTTTCCACCCTTACGACCTTCTTTTTTCTTAAAACCTTTTACTCTTTCAACCAAATCTTCCAAATGTTGGTTAGGATCAAGATTTTTTGCACCACTACAGAATGGCATTTGATGGGGCAATTGATGACCAGCCACATTTTTTGTCGCAATATCCTCAACCTTTTTTTCATATTCCTCTATCATCTTCTCTATTAAAGCAAATGCCTCTTCATTGTTTGCTACTCGAGAAGCTAACCAAACCAACTTGGGACATAATCTTCTATATCGCTGTGTAACAGTCAAGTTGACATCCTCTTCCACATTTGTTCTCTTATTGTCCAAGATACATTCACTTTTTGCCTCTCTTGTCCATCTTTTCAAAATGTACATATCAAGAATTGTCTTTATATTAAGGAAGTCGAAGACTTTCAAAACATGACAACATAAAATCCCAACTATTTCAAACTTTCTACAACTAAATGAAAATGTCTTATCTGCAGTGTCATAAGATACTATGTACTCACCAGGCTTATGCAGAAACTTAACAGTGTATGTATGCACTAACAAGTCCTCTTAGCGATTTTTTATCCTTGCTGCTAATGCAAGGTCATATTAATTGTGAAGCATTCGAAATATTATAAGTGTGTACACTTGTACAGCTTGCTTCAACAATGGAGAATTTTTCAAGCTCAACTGGAGAAATTTTTGTCTTGCATTAAATTCAACTTGTAACTCTCTTTCTCGTTTTTGCTCAATCACCTGATCAAAATGTTCAAAAAATTTTGTCACATCCAAATCAGATCTCAAGTAGTCTTTCAAATCTCCATTCAAGCTTTCACTGAGTTGGGTACTTCTTATTCCCAATGTAAATTCATTCTTCATGTAACACTTTGCCCATTTTCCTTTCAATGTGTCAATCATGTCCTCCCAAGTTTTTTCAAATTCAATTTCATCATTAAACTCAAACATACAAGTTTTAAAAACTTGAAGAAAAGAAAAACCATCCTTCATCAAATTCCCCAAATATTTTATCCCATTTTGCATTATGTGCCAAGTACATAATCCATGGTAAGTATTAGACATTACCTCACTCAATGCCTTTGCCATTGCAGGATCTTGATCCGTAAAAAATTTTTTAGGTCTTTTACCTGTATGTGCAACTAAGAAGCTTTCAAACAACCACTTAAATGATTCTGCCGTTTCATCATATAAAAGAGCAACCCAAAAAACTGTTAACCCTCTATGGTGATTGAAATCGGTAAACACCCCTAAGGATCTTAGCTCTTTATTAGTACCATATGTAGTGTCAAATGTCACCACATCACCAAAATTAGCATAATCAATAATCATTCTAGCATCAGCCCAAAAAATATTTGTAATCTGCTCAACATTATCTAATTATACTGCATATTGAAAGGATGGATTTGTAGTCAATTGTTCCTGAAAGTATCCTAATAAGCATGCAACTTGACCATATATCAAATTTTTTTGCCGTCTTGTTCTAAGATAATTATGCTGATAAAGCTCAGTGAATCCAAGATTAGCTCTCCCACCAGCCTCTCTACTCATTAACTCATGTGCTACTTTTGGCTTGATTCCAGAAGAGGATGCTAACTCAATCAATCCTGCATGAACTTCTGAGATTTTCCATTGAGATCTCATCATATAAACTATTTCTAATAGATGAAGAATGTGATTATGTTCTTCAATAAAATCAGTCACTTTATACTTTCCAGTTTCTCGCACTAATGAAACATATAGCTTTACAGGACAATTAGTCCTTGTATCATCTCGATTACGAGTGCATATCATATCTTCTTTTTCTAGACCTCGAATGCCCTGCTTTGCACATACAAATCCCCTTGATGTTATCTTTCCATCCTTCTTACTTTTATTTATGTAATGTTTTCTAACATCAAAGCCCATTTGCTTTCCATATTTTAGCCAAAACTCCCATGCATCTTCTAATGTATCAAATTTCATACCAACTCTAAGACTCAAATCTTCATTGGCATCCATGACTCTAGGACTAAAATCTTCTTTGACATCCATGAATCTAGGACTCAAATCTTCATTGGCATCCATGTTTTGAGATAATTCTCTCGCCACACTATGCAATGAATTAAAGAATACTTCTGTAATTAACAAACAAATGAATCCATTGGACAGTTTCAGTCAAAACACTTTGGATACAAACAAGACAGTCCCAAAAAACAACCAGTGTGTACTACAACAAGATAAATCCTAAAACCTCCGTATCAATGTAAGATATCAGCTAACTGCTAAGGAGTACAATCAAATCATAAGTATAGCTAACCCAATGGCACTTCACAACTCCCTATATGAGGGAGTTTGACCATCAGTTCTTACCAGTCTTTCAAATAGATCTACTTTGATCAAATTCAACAAAACTATTCGACTCAATTATTACCAATAACATATCAAATTAAAGACATACAAGACAAGCACAAAATAAAAATTCGATCTTTAACCAACTAAAACAAGTTTCAAATCCCATTATTTTGATGAAATAACCGAAACCCAATTCCAATAATTTCATTTTAAAACAAAAGCCATACTTTTTTTTACTTTACAATTTCAAAATAATTGATCTTCACTAGAAGAAACAAAAGGGTTGAATCTAAATTTCCTTACTTGCTGACTACCGCAGTTCAATCCACAGCCACACTGAGGACACTCGTAGAAATTATTGATAGGAAAAGAAGCAGAAGCAATCCCAACAGAGAAGTAAAGGTCATCACCATCCCTGCCCACCTCGATGATGTTGAGCCACAAGATCAAGATCTTGACGCTGATCCCAATGAGGCCGATGACAATGGATTAAAGGAGAGGTAGAGAGCGGCAGCTGTGCAGGGGAGAGAGAGAGAGAGAAAAAAAAATTTTGATTTTACGAAAGTTTACTCAGACTTACCAGAAATAGTGGGCGGGTTGAAACAGTGGGCGGGCTATGAAATTTTTTAAGGGTAAAATAGTCTTTTTGTTATTTGGTGAGGTGTCAAAGATTTAAGCTATTAAATTAAATCTATGGTTGAGAATTTAGGTGTTGCACCCCGTGCAATACCCTAGGTATTGCACGGGATATGAATCCACCTAGGGACACCCTTTTAGTATGGATGGTGACAAGGGAGATGGGACTTGTTTCATCATTGCATCCCCTAGGTTCCTGGGGGAGAGAGCCCAACCCTCACTATAAATAGAAGCTATTCTTGCAATTAAAAAGAGAACATGAGTGCAACAATTCCCCAATCAAGCATTCACAAGAAAAGTAACATTGAAGTATCACATTCTGCTTGAACTATAACACTGAGTCTCATTTGTGATATTCACAAAAGTAAATAATAAATCCATTGTATTGAGATTTGACAAATTATGGTTAGGATTTATTTGAACAAATCTAAAACTAGGATGTGCCACCTCATTAAAAGACAATAATTAATACTAACAAGATTTAACGAGATCCTTGACCCTTCTAAAATAAACAACTTAACCACCGCGCACCTTTGGCGTGATGGTCACTTCACAAGTACAAAATTTTTGTGGGGTGGGGAGGACAAGGGCCAGAGTTCAAGTCTTCAAGAGAGAGGTTCACACACATATACACTTAGATTAAGCTACAGTAAAATTTCTATTTTGTATAAAAATAAAAATAAACTAAACAACTTAAAACAAAACAAGCAGATGAGGACATGGAGGTTGGGCTCTCCAATGTCTCCAAATAGTGTATGTGACAGGTTTTGGCCAATATTTTTAGGGTTTTGAAAGGCAGCTCAGGTTTTGTAAATTAAACAAAAATCTGTTTATAAATAAATATTGAAGCCCATCAGCCCATGGGCTACGTCACCGAGCATAGACAGAAGAACTACAAACGAAAATACATGGGCCAAGCTTAGGCTGGCAGGAAAATTCTAAATTGACTTTGGCATCCTAATTTTTTCTTTTCTTTTCTTTTCACCTTAATATTTAGGCAAAATTAGTGTTGAGTTCTGAAAGATGAGATGAATTAGTAACAATAACAATTTGATTTTTTCTCTTTGGATAATAGTATTGAGTACTGACGATCAAGGATGCTTAGTGATTTTTTTTTTTTGTAAAAAAAAATATTTACTAATAAGTAGTAAATAAGGATATTCACCGATAAAAAGTCATAACTATTGTGAACATAAATTTTACACGAGGATTCTTTTACAATATATCTAATGTTTTGTAGGTACTATTATTGTTCAATGTACCATGAGATATTAATGAATGTGATTGTACTGTCATGTGTGACTGTCCAAAATGATTTAACAACAACAATCAAAGCCTTTATTCCAAACTTTTAAAGGCCAGTTATAAATCTTCAATAGAGTAATTAGTGTAAACTAGTCTATCCAAAATAATAATAATAAATTAGATCAAAAAAGAAGAAGGAAACATGTTATCAAGTGACATGGCATAATTTACCATTGGATTTTCATGTAGACCACTATCTTATTGCACCCTATTAATATTATAGGGACACAACTTGGGTCTAGTGTCTTGTGCACTGGACCCAAGCCTCTCCCATTATATTCTAACATTAAAATAAAATAAACTAAACTAAAAATATTTTTAAAATGTGTAGTTACTTCATAATACAACGCTAGTTATCAACGGATGTTACAAAATAACTGTTATACCTAATCATGTGAATAGTGTAGGTTTCATACCCACACAAAAACCAAAACAAAACAAAAAGTCTGTGTATTGTAGAATTTCCTCTACGCAAAGTTGCCATTAAAAAAAAGGGACTCTAGTAATTTGCTCAAATTTGTGTACAAGTCTACCTTACCGAAAGTCGAGACACAGCATCAACAAATACTAGGTGAACCTACATAGACCATGCAACATAGAAGTATGCAATCTACATCTTGTTCTGTAATTTGCAGCAATCAAGTTGTAAAATCGGTTGCATTTCTGGTAGTTACATGGACACAATCTACCTCCAGTCCATATCCATTTTGTTTGTAGGCTATGCTGGTTCTTCCAAACTCCTAACACTTTGCTCTATATCTATAATATTTCAAATTTAGAGCTATACTATTTTTACTTAAATGTTCTCTCTCTCTTATTTTTGCCAACTTTCACTAGACTATCAACTTTGCACCCCAAATAAAATAAATAAAATAAAAATCACAGTTAATGACAAAAATGGAAGAGGGCAAATCCCACAGGCATGCTTGCAAAGGGACCATTTAAATCACATGAATTTGTCAACATCAGGTGTTCTTAATAATAATTTCATTCCTAATCAAGGCCGCCATTGTTTTGGCCTCTTTAGGCACTAAAAAATATCCACATGATTCTTAATATATATAACGTACAGTCGTACACAAGTTTTAGTAATTTACAAAAGCATTAACTTTCATATATCGTACAATTGAAAAATCATTTGTTGCTGAATAAGACAATAAGTTCATATATCGTACAAATAAAAAAAAACGAATTGATGTTTTGGCGATGAGAAAGAGCAACCAAGGTCCATCATGATGCCACCTTCCCACATGTTCCTTATTGAGGACGTCTGAATCATCTGATTGGGAACTGCATTTCCTACAAAATATCAGGTTTAGATTGTAATAGCAAATTTAAGCCTAAATAATCAACAATATTCACATACAAGGCCTTTCACACCAGCAAACTCTTATCTAATATTGTTTATTGAGCAATCAAGCCTCAAAGATGATGTCCTTCCCTGAAATGATTGATAATTTTAATAGAGCAAACACAAAAAATCAACTGCAATAGAAATTGCAAAAATATGTAAAGAGTAAGCAGTAGACATAATAAGGGAAGGCAACTAAAATAAAATAGTAATGAGTCAGCAATATTCCCAGTTTGAGATTCCAGTAAAATCATTGAACATGAAGACAAAACAATGAGCACCTGCCCCTTACTCCTTACAACCCATAAAAGTGTCATGAACTTGAGTTTAACTGTAAACAACACATGAATCTGCAAAGCAAAAGAAGAACTAAAATGAGCAATCCACATATCCTGGTTATACCATATCCAGCACAAGGCCATATAATTCCTCTACTAGAGCTATCACAGTGCTTAGCCGAGCATGGCTTGAGAATAACATTTGTAAACACAGAGTACAATCACAACCGAATCATGAATGCAATGGCAATGAAGGATAAAATAGGGGATCAAATCCATATGGTTTCTATTTCTGATGGATTAGAACCGTTGGACAGAAATAAGCCAGGGAAGTTATCAGAAGCAGTCTTGAGGGTCCTGCCTGGAAAGCTGGAGGAGCTCATTGAACAGATTAATGGGTCCAATGGTGAAGAAATCACATGTGTCCTTGCTGATCAGAGCATTGGATGGGCCCTAGAAATTGCAGAGAAGAAGAAAATACAACGAGCTGCCTTCTGTCCTGCAGCAGCTGCACAATTGGTCTTAGTATTTAGCATCCCAACTTTGATTGAAGATGGAATTATCACCGATGATGGTGAGTTC
Source organism: Notholithocarpus densiflorus (assembly GCA_030021035.2). Classification (NCBI taxonomy): domain Eukaryota; kingdom Viridiplantae; phylum Streptophyta; class Magnoliopsida; order Fagales; family Fagaceae; genus Notholithocarpus; species Notholithocarpus densiflorus. The sequence goes on along the minus strand of JARYZH020000009.1, from coordinate 6,917,888 downwards.
CTATGTTACCAACTATTAACTTGTTTTTATTTTATTTTTTATGAAATACTGTTAAATTACCAATAGTCCCAAAAGTTTAAGCTATTGGGATATGGTAAACTTGATCATTTAACCACATACTTCTAACAAATACCAAGAATGCTGAAAATAAGTTGGAGTAGGGACCTTTTTTAGTGGTAACCCCTCATTTATCTATTAACTTAGTCATAAAAAAACTACTAAGCAACAGTAGTAGTGAAACATACCAATGTTAACGGTAGGTCATATGGTCTCAACCTTCAATTGAAATTCTCCTCGCAGGAACTCCCATGAAAAAACAGATAATTCATCTCTCACCAGGAATGCCTGCCATGAGCCCAGAAAACTTTGTGTGGACCAGTGTTGGCAATCTGACTATGCAGAAATCTATTTTTGAACTTCTGGTAAGAAATAACCAGTCTGTGAAGGTGATTGAGTGGCTGCTATGCAACTCTACTTATGATCTTGAGCCTGCTGCATTTACCTTGGCTCCAAATATTCTTCCCATAGGTCCACTTTTGGCAAACAACAGGCTAGGAGACTCAGGAGGAAACTTCTGGCCGGAGGATGCAACTTGTCTGAAATGGCTGAATCAACAGCCACCACGCTCAGTGATATATGTTGCATTTGGAAGCTACACAATTTTTGACCAAACTCAGTTCCACGAATTGGCTTTGGGGCTTGAACTCTGCAACAGACCATTCCTGTGGGTTGTGCGGCCAGATATTGCAGATGGAACAAATAATGCATACCCAAAAGAATTTCTAGACAGAGTAGCAACTCGTGGGAGGATGGTGGGTTGGGCACCGCAACAGCAGGTTCTGAGACATCCATCAGTTGCTTGCTTCCTCAGCCATTGTGGTTGGAACTCCACCATGGAAGGTGTAAGCAATGGGATACCCTTCTTGTGCTGGCCATACTTTGCTGACCAGTTCCTTAACCGGAGCTATATTTGTGATGTTTGGAAGGTTGGGTTGGGTTTAGACAGAAATGAAAGTGGCATCATAACACAAGGAGAAATCAAAAGTAAGGTGGAGCAACTTCTAGGCAATGAAAAATTAAAAGCAAGCGCATTGGACCTCAAGAATATAGTCATGGCTAGTATCAAAGAAGGTGGTGGCTCTCATAAAAATTTGAAGAATTTCATAGAATGGATGAAAGCATAGAAAAGCTCAGATTAGAGCATTTGTTTTTCCTCTCTTCCTTTTCTTTGAGATCTTGCTTGAGTAATCTACTTCAAAAGAGATGGGGAGCAGGAATGCAAAGAAATCATGTATGGAATATCTATATCTATATCTATATAATATCTAAAAGCTGAAACGTAGCATGGCTAGTATCAAAGAAGGTGGTGTCTCTCATAAAAATTTGAAGAATTTCATAGAATAGATAGAGGCACATACATTGAGCATTTGTTTTTTCCTTCCCTTTTCTTGAGATCTTGCTTGAATAATCTACTTCAAAAGAGATGGGGAGCAGGATTGCAAAGAAATCATATATGGAATATCCCTATCTATATCTATATAATATCTAAAAGCTGAAACATAGCATTGCTAGACTTCTATTAAGCTACATCAACATAGCATTTAAGTCCACTAGTCCTTGGTCCATTCAGAGCATTTCGGTCCACTTTGGTCCATTTCGATCTATTTTGGTCCATTCGGTCCATTTTGGACTAATTGGGCCTTAAATTAATTCTTTTGTAAGTTGCCTTTTCATTTTTGGGCTAAAAAATTCAATTTTTTTTTCTTACTTTTTAGGTCCAAACTCTTTGTTTTTAGGATTTTTTTTTTGCTAAAAGAAAAAACTCTTTGGTTTTTGGCTAAAAATATAAACAAAATAAGCATTATAAATTATAGATATGGACTCTAAAAAAATAATAAAAATGATAAATACTCACAAGATTACCTTAAAGTTCAAGTTTTAATAATATAGGCATTTATACTTATATTTCGAAAGAAAAAAAAAAATGTTACAATTCTATACTTATATAATAATTTAAACTTTATGTAACATGTTACATGTGTTCCAGGAAATTGGGGTTTACGTTTTTTTTTTTTTTTAATATTCTTAGATATGTTCAAATTTGTCAACCGATTATGGTATATTTAAACAAATTAATTTTAATAACATCTTTTCTAGTTATACAAACAATATTATACTTATGTAATTTAAATCTTTTTATTAAATTATGTTTTTCATACATATATATATATATATATATCCCTATGTATTGTTGTTGAATGCAAAATACATTATATATTCTGTTACATAAAACTTATAAAAAAATTAAATAACACCTACACTATTTAACCTACAAATTTTATATTCTTATATAAAATAATTATATTATATTTTCCCATGTATCGTGTGGGTTTACGGCTAGTTGAACTAATATCGCTAACAAGTAAAAATGTTTTCACTGTTGCAATATGCTAAGATCTGGATTATGGTCTGCACAACAATTTTTCAGATATAAAATTCAGATCTCAGCCATTTCTGTTGAGCTCAATATTTGGCCATTTCACTTTCTTATAATGATATAGAATAACAATTTGATATTTTGAAATAATTTCATATTTTGACATAGCTAACAAACAGAAGGCATTATCCAGGTAAACTCTTTTTTCTGCATACCCAGATTCATAGCAAATAATACACGACATCATTGGCAACATTATTTTTATATTATCCGTAAACTTACACCCCACAAAACTTGGGTGTATGCCATTCCCTTTCTAATCCAGCTTTTTGAATGAATTGACAATTAAAATTTGTAATGAGAACAGATGGTAGATATATTGCATACCTTTCAATCAACTAATTGTGTTCAGTTTTTATCCAAAGATAGATTAACAAAATTTTGCCGCCAACACCAACACCCACCACAATTTACCACTGTCTAATATCCTTCCTTCACAAATAACCCTCTAAACACCCCATGACCCTATTGTTGGGTATACACATGTGAATAAAGTGAGTGGTTAATATAACATAGTTGAGCCCAAACTCATTGGCTTAAGTTTTTGGATTAAGTGGTGTCCCTATATGTTGTATTAAGTTAATTAACTACTCAATTGAGTTTTCTTTTTTTCTACTTTTGCTGATAAGTACTACTCCATTAGAGTCTCCTCAAGGTATTTTCTCCCCAACACATACATGGCTAAAAGCTAATTTTACAACCACTTCACAGACCACTGCTTGGGCAGTTCCAGTTCAGTAATGGTTGACCCCAAAGCCTTGCCCAAAGCAGTTGAAATTAAAGCCAGTGAGCCCGCCAGTGTAAGAATTTTGTTTACAGTCCACAAGGTGCTACCATTTAAGAGATAACAGGAGTACATTTTGAAAGCAGGAGGTATGCATGAAACTGCTATCATTGATTTGCTGCCATTTAGTCCTACTATAATGCCGATTCACTAAGATAGAATGAAGCCTTTTAATACAATACAGGTTGAAAGGAATGAAAAAGAGGCAGGTTAAGACAGAACCTTATCCTAAGACGGAGGTTTTTATACTGAAGTCCATACAGTCAGCTCTACTCTGACAAGTAATATGTCTAAAAGGTGCATTCTGTTCACTTAAACTATATATGCTCTGAACATAAAGCTAAGAAAAGTAACTCCAAAGACAGCATTATACTATAAAACTAGGCTGTGTTTGATGAAAAAATCTACTGTGACAGTGAAGCCACGTTCAAAGATAACCATTATCACTGCCTCAAATGCTGGTGCTAGCCAGCCTAGCCTCAATTTTCAAGCATTAACATTGTTCTTTGGATCCATGATGGCAACAGCAGTCATCATTAGGCTAACTCTCCTTTAATGAGTCACTACACAATTTGGTTCGGTAAAATAGTATAAGCCTAGCCACATCAAATTCAAAGAATAATGATAAACCAAATGATGGGCAAATCTAATATTAAGCTATATCTGAGGATTTCAGATACCTAATGTCAATCAAAACCTGAAATCATCAAATGCCTATTGTTTCTTATGTTTGATTGACATTAGGTACCTGACATTATCAAAAACAATAAATTAGTATAGCCAATTAGCCATATCAATTTCAGAGAATAATGATAAACCAAATGCTGGATCAAATCTAATTCAGCTGTATTTGATGATTTCAGATACTTGATTTACTGAATGACAAAACCTGTATGCTTTGAATCAATATCTGTGTTTGATTGACATTAGGTATCTGAAATCATCAAATACAATAAATTTGATATGTCTTGGCTTTGGTTTTGTTGGCCTGAGACTTTTATTTATTACCAACAAAGTGATTTTCTGTATAGAAGCCAAGCTCATGTCACTATAAGCTATAAAGCTAAAATCTGAATTCCTAAAGAACAAGTATTAAGTTTAAGCAAACATAGGAAACAAGAATGAAAAAAGCTAAGCCATTGAACAAGACAGCAATAAAAGACCAAAGAAATGAATCAGAAAAATGGCAATTAAGTCAATAACAAAAATACAAAGAAAAGGAAAGACCTGAAGAGAAAAAACAGTAGTAGATTCCCCAGCTTTGAGATCAAAATAATCATCCAGGCACATGAAGACAGGTCAGCGCATAAAAAATAGCACTAAAATCCATGAGATCAAGTCAATAACAAAAAGACAAAGATCAAGAAAGACCTGAAGTGAATAAAACAGAAGCAGATTCCCCAACTCTGATATCAAATAAATACCAGCGCCCTTGGAGATAACACTTCAAGCATTGGCTCCACCGCCACACCTCCCAGGATCACTATAAATATGACATGGATTTGGTTTTAGAATCTACATTTATGTTACAGCTAAATTGGGAAAGAGTAAAACACTATAAATGGGAAATCCACATATCTTAGCTATACCTTATCCAGCACAAGGCCATGTAATTCCACTGATGGAGTTCTCACAATTCTTAGTCAAACATGGCTTCAAAGTCACGTTTGTGAACACAGAGTATAATCACAAGCGGGTAGTGAATGCATTGGCAGAAAAGAACGATTTAGGAGATAAAATTCATCTAGTTTCAATCCCAGATGGGATGAATCCCTGGGATGAAGGATCATGCCTGATAAGCTAGAGGAGCTCATAAAAGACATCAACAGAGTGGAACGCGAGAATATCACTTGTGTGATTTCTGATGAAAGAATGGGGTGGGCTCTAGGAGTAGCAGAGAAGCTGAAAATCCGCACGCTTGCCTTCTTAGCCTGCGGCATTCGTGCACTACTGGCCTTGGGATTTAGTATTCCAAAGCTGATTGAAAGTGGAATCATCAACAACAATGGTAAGATACCTTCCCCTAACTGTTGACCATTCACAATGACAAAGATGAGATCAACAATGATAATAATTCTACGCGAGAATATCACTTGTGTGATTTCTGATGAAAGAATGGGGTGGGCTCTAGGAGTAGCAGAGAAGCTGAAAATCCGGCACACTGCCTTCTGGCCTGCTGCATCTGCACTACTGGCCTTGGGATTTAGTATTCCAAAGCTGATTGAAAGTGGAATCATCAACAACAATGGTAAGATATCTTCCCCTAACTGTTGACCATTCACAATGACAAAGATGAGATCAACAATGATAATAATTCTACGGTTTTACGATATAGTATCAGCAATGATGCGTCATCAGTGCATGACAAATTTTTTTTTAAAAAAAAAGTTTTACTCAATGATGAAACTCATCCATCTAATAACAGTGTTGGTAAAAGCATGAGGCACACTTAAGCACAAAGGCCTCCTAGAGCCTAGGCACAAAGCGCAAGCACGTGCTTGATTGAAGTGAAGCGCACATTGTTTTTTAAAAAAATTTAGTAAATTTGAAAATAATTATTATTGGGAAATACAATAATCAAGTGATCAAATAATGACATAAATTGAAATAAAACATTTTATAATTCATATAATATTTATACTCGCATTCCTTTTACAAAATTTTACCACATAAATTGTAATTCAAGTCATTATTATTTTTTAGATTAGCTAGATATGAGTAATTCCATGCAATATCCATTCTTGAACTCTGGTAGCCTTAACGCCCTATTTTCTAATTACTAATAGTTAATAAGTATATCACTTAATGACTATAAGTCTATAAGAATTGGTCAATTTAAATCTAATCTAAGTGCTATGTTCAACATCAACTTCTAAAGTAACTAAATGATTTACACAAATAAATTATATCATACGTTTTTTTTAATGAATAAACTAAGAATTCTAGGAGATAGCAGTTTTGGTAATTGGTACCAAGCAGATATTGGAAGGGGAAAAATTAAAATAAGAAGAAGATGGGTGGGTTAATGTTTCAAGGAGAAAAAACCAAGAAATAAAAATAAAAATAGAGAAGTACCAGGGGGTTGTAGGTTTCAGGATATGTTACACTAAAAATATGCCAAATCAATGGATTACATCTATAATGTTAAGATCCAATAGCTACAATTCAATTTTGATTTACTTTTATGAAAAATATAAAATAGTGCAGGAGCTTGTGGGTCCAAGTATTAATGTGACTAAAAAATGGGACTTGTTATCATCACAAAAAAGCGAGCCTATGGGTCCAAGTATTAATGTGACTAAAAAGTGGAATTTGTTATTATCACAAAAAAGTGTGATTCTTTGACTGCGCCTCACTTTAGAGTTTAGAGGCAAAAAGCTCTGGAGCCTTTGTGCTTAAGCGTGCTTTTACCAACACTGTCTAATAATAATGCAAATTTGTGCTTTCGAAATCAATAAGGTGCTGATATAAGCAGAAAATGGGCATCCATCAGGAAAATATTTTGAATCATAATAACAAAACTTGGAAAGCAAGAAAGAAAAATGCTGAAAAACTTCAAGCAGCATATGCTGTCAGTCAAGAATAATTTTGGAAGAGCCAGAATTAATCAAGATACACACTTATTGTATAGATGCTCTACCTCAGGACATCTTCAATAACAAAAGCATTGCATTGTTGTGGGTAATCATCAATCTATTGTAAAAGGAGGATAAACTTAGAAGCAACATAAAAACAGGAATAGCAAAAGTTCAATACCCACACATGAACTCTAGAGGACACTTCTGGAAGGAAGATACAACTTGTTTAGAACGGCTCAATCAACAGCCACAGTGCTCGGTAATATATATTGCATTTGGAAGCTTCACAGTTTTTAACCAGACCCAATTCCAAGAATTGGCTCTGGGTCTTGAATTGTTACACAGACCATTTCTATGGGTTGTAAGGCCAGATATCACACAAAAAATAGATGATGCCTACCCAATAGGATTCCTAGACAGAGTAGGCAGTCAGGGAAAGATGGTTGGCTGGGCACCTCAACTGAAAGTTCTTAGTCATCCTTCCATTGCTTGCTTCTTGAGCCATTGTGGTTGGAACTCAACCATAGAAGGTGTATGCAATGGCGTCCCTTTCTTGTGCTGGCCTTACTTTGCTGACCAGTTTCTTAATGAAAGCTACATTTGTGATGTTTGGAAGGTTGGTTTGAGGTTTAACCGAGAAGAAAGTGGGATCATTACTTGTGATGAAATCAAGAAAAAGGTGGACAAACTGCTTGGTGATGAAAATTTCAAAGCAAGGTCCTTGAATCTCCAAGAAATGGCTATGAACAGTGTCAAAGAAGGTGGTCAGTCTTACAAAAATCTCAAGAATTTCATTGAATGGCTGAAGGCATAGATTTTATTTTTATGAAAATAAAAGGTTGGCTCTCAAGGGTAGTATAATGGGCTAGGCACCATACTTCATGAAGTGGAGGTATCTAGTTCGAATCTACCTTTCTCCCTGCACTTGGAGCCCAAACATACTTATCAAAAATAAAGTTTAGTTCAAGCTTAAGTTTGCTTGCTATGTTTTTTTCTTCTTCTTCTTCTTCTGCAAGAATCAGACTTCCTGCTTTCTTTCTTTCTTTCTTTTTGTGCATGAAAGCCTTGACACAGCTTGCATTCAGCCCACTCATTGCCAACTTTGAGTAAAATTCATGATTCCATATTAATGGATTCTAATTGTATTAGGAATACCAATGTCAACTAGTTATACTCAGCTTGAGCTTTTATAAAATGCATGCACCACAGCAAAGGAAAAAGGGACTACTTATTCTCTGTTGTGCTATTTGTATTATACTCGTGAGAGAGAGCTTTTGGGGTGCCTTTGAGGGTTGGGTTTTGTGCGAGTAGGCCACTTTTGCAATCTTGTACTTCAATACTAACATTTTCTCCTTGCCTATGAAAATACTGGTACTTTTTCCTTGAGTCCCCTGTTGATATACGCCTATTGAATCATATAGATCTTTATGTTCTCTTTGTCATTGTTTTTTCCAAGTTTTATGTTCGCTACGCATAAACCCTCTATAATTTATCTCACTCACAACAAATTGGTATTATAGTTATGGGTTCTTTTAAGTAACTAGGATTTCAGACCATTCCAATTTTGCTTTCAAGACTTTCTATCAAGCAACTAATTGTTCCAATAGCTGTCATATCTATCCAGTTGTGCAATTATTATTTTTCTGTAAGTAAATATTTATTTAAATAACCACACAGACACACAATCCATGTACATAGGATGCGTACAAAAAGTACACTAATATTAAGCACAAAAAGAACTATCAAGGATCTCAAACATATTAGCAAACAAAAATAAACTGGAACCGTTCATCCACTCCAATAGAGATTTGAGATATAAAACCTTAAGATTTGCAACATATTTTTCACATCTTTCAAAAGTTCAAGCATTACTCTCACCAAATACACCACATGAGACAGTGAGGGATGGCGTTCCAAATTACACTGTTGCTTCTTCTAACAAACTAGCCGAGATTTGAGGTATAAATCCTTAAGATTTGGAACAGATTTCTCACATCTTTCAAAAGGTCAAGCATTACTCTCACCAAATACACCACATGAGACAGTGAGGGGTGCCATTCCAAATTACACTATTGCTGCTTCTACCAAACTTGCCCTGCCAACTTGCTAAAGTTGAGCCACACCCCTCGACATAATCCAAAGGACCCCAAACAAAATAAAGACCATATTCCAAAGCTCTCGAGCAACATGGCAATGAAGAAATAGGTGGTTTGTAGATTCCTTAGCCCACTTGCACATACAACACCATTCGGTCCAATATCTATAACAATTATCCAACACTTCTGAGGTTATCAACAGTTAGGATTAATAATCCTCAAAGCTGCAGTCCAAAAGAAAAAGGCCACCTTAGTTGGGACTTTAGGCTTAAATAAACTTTTACAAGGAAAGAAGAATAGGTTAAGAGTGTCATAGGATTGAAAACATTTTTTTAAGGATGGACTCCAACAAAGTGTATCCACTCAACTCCATCTGAACTGACTGGAACAAATGAGATCCATATATGGTATCATGGATTCCAACTCTCAATCCTGTAACTTTAGACAAAACTAATATTCCAGTGATGGCACTGATGGATCTCCCCAGAAATGATCAAAAGATCTACCACAGATATATTATGTGCTTTTCGAATAATTCTAGGAACCTTTCCCTCAGCAATTGTCCCCCACACCAAGAGACATGCCAGAACTTTACGTGAGTGCCATTGCCTACCATAAAACTAGTGAACCTGACAAATGTTTGAAAACATTTTTTGAAGATGGATTCCAACAAAGTGTATCCACTCGACTCCGTCTTATTTGACTGGAACAAATGAGATTTATAAATGGTATCATGGAATCCAGATCCCAATCCTATATTGTTCAGAAAAAAACTAATATCCCAGTGATGAGTCTCCCCCAAAATGATCAAATGATCAGCCACTGATGTCTCTGTATCATGTGCTGTTCGAAATAATTCTAGGAACCTCTCCCTCAGCAATTGGCCCCACACCAAGAGTCATGCCAAAACTTTACATGGGTGTCATCTCCCACCCTAAATCTAGTGAACCTGACAAATGTTTTCTGATTTGTCAACATTGAGAAATATGTTAAGAAGAATGATTTCAGTTTATGGCATATAAAGATGTGCCCCTTTCTAGTGCAGCAAGTTTATTGAAAGCATTAAAGAGCAAGGATGTTTTGCCGGCAACGTTCTCAAATAAGGAAAAAGAAGATCTCTTGAAAAAATAGGTGCATAGTGCAATTTAATTATCTCTAACAGATAAGGTTCTACCACAGAGGCAAAGTATACAAAAAAGCAAATGTAATAAAGGAAGTTATTTAATTGAGAGATTTGGTTGAAAATTTGAGTTTGTGGCAAGGTGAGATTATTGTGTTTCCATACATTTGACTAAAAATCAAATGTATCATGAGAAGACCAAACTTTTGATTTTAGATATCATTTCATTGGATAAATTCTATCTCACCACTCCTTTTCGATCAGAAAATTTACTATAGGCAATAATCCAGTAAATATGTTGACTAAGCTTATTCTTTTGCTTAAGTTCAAGCACTGTTTGGAATTGACTAGTATTTACAATTTATAATTGCTTTTAAGGGCTCTCTAATGGAGATGGTGAGGTTTTGTTTGTGTAACTTGATCTAGTTCAAGCCAAGTTTTAGCTTTTTTTGAGGTGGCTTGCATTGGGTTGCATCATTCTCAAGTTCCAGTTGAATTGGGAATTTCCCACATTACTGAATTGTGATGGTACTAATATTACCAATGTTAACTTCGAGTTGGGTTTGACTTGAGCTTTTGTAATCCAAGTCAATATTCCTTTTTTTTGAAATCCCAGCCAATACAGTATAAATTTTTTTTTTTCAGCTTTACAAAATGATTACCTTAAATACCAGTACCAGCGAAGTGGTTTTAGGCAGCTATAGGAGCATAAGACTAGAAAATCAGAGACCAAAACATATTCATACAAATAATATATTATAATACTATAATCCCTTAGAGACCAACATGAACATTCACAATTCTTTTATTCTTTTGCAGAGTAAACACATATCTCCAAAAAACGCTGGTAAGATGGGAGTTGAACTTACTTGTAATGGAATATTTCATGGGTTTGCAATGCAGAGCGAGAGGCTGAGAGATTGACTCGACTCGGCTTTGCACAGTGTGGAAGCAGAGACTCACTGGAAAATGCCATTGCTGGTGGTTGTGACGGTGATCTATTACTCTGCTGAAATCGCCATTAACGAACCAGCTTCTTCTTTCTTTTCTTTTCTTTTCTTTTTTTTTCTTTTAAAAAAAAAAAAAAACTTTTTGAAAGTGCAAGACTTGAAAGTCTAAATTTCAATTAGAAAATGTTTGGTGCCGGTAATTCATAAAATTAAATAAAATGCTCAAACATTAGTAACTTATCAAAAATCGAGATTAATATATCAATGATATGTTCAAGATGGTTAATTTATATTTTCACGAACTATTTTATTAACTTTATCATGAATGAAAAAGTTCTTATCAAAAAAAAAAAAAAAATGAAAAAGTTTATTATTGCACAAATCTATACTAAATCACTAATAATTAAAAAATAAATTATAGTTAAAATTATGTTATTTTAAATATAGAATTTTTACTACTAAATTAACTGTTTTACATTATTAATAAATTTCAAATACTAATTTGATAAGTATATTAAGAGCTTGTTCACAAATTTTCTGAATCCAATATCTGGTAGACTGATACTCTTTATATTTTTCTAGGAAAAAAAAATACTTTTTGTATATTTATATATTCATTAAAAAAAATTTACATTACATTGTATTCTTATTATAAAATAACTATATTACAATTTCTTAAGTATGGCTTGAGTTTGTAACTAGTGTTAATAAACTCTAAACAAGGCTTGAACTTGAGCAAGGGAATAAGCTTAGGGCATGTTTGGTAGACTGTAATAAGCGCTGTAATGTAATAATTATTCCTATGATTTAGTTATTCTTTAATTTGGTTATATTTTTATTACAAGGAATAGTCATTCCTTATGAATAGCTATTTTTCAAAATAAGAAATAATTATTTATCTTTAAAATGTTGTATTAGCTATTCCTTAGTAAGTGCAATAATTTCAAAACCTAATATATTTCTAAATAAACAAACTTTCCATATACATTTAACAATTATAAAAATAAAAAATTATAAAAAATAACACATATCTCTCTTAAATTTAAAAATAACAATTTTTAAGGAGATATAATTGTATGAGTAAGATATTTCCTAAAATAAATGTTAAGTTTCATTCTAATGTTATAACTCACAACCAAACTAATGAATATGTTTAGTTATTACATTACAACACATTTTATTACTAGTAATAAATATTACAATTCCAGTCGTAATCCTCATTTAGTGTAGCAAACGTACCCTTAGTGTGCGTTTAGATACCGCTTATTTTGCTGAAAACTGAAAACAATAAAAAATCATTTTTCGGTTACTGTTCACTTTTAAAATTACTGTTCACATGCCTATTTGCACCGTTCATGTCCCATGAACAGTGCAATAGGCGCTATTTAAAAAAAAAAAAAAAAAAAAAGCCTAAAATGCTAGACGCGCAAAACAAACGGACCTTTAGTCTATCTTATCTACTAAGGTATAGTAAATTTTCCAATTGAAAAGGTGCCTTTTTTTTTTTTTTTATGGAATTGAAAAAGGTGCCTTGATATATAATGTTACAATTAAAGTGATATTTGAAATCAAATATTTGGTCCTCTCATGATACATTTGATATATTTTTAGTCAAATGAATGGCGTTTTGACTACTGTAGGGAGTGGAACAGTCACACCCCGGACCTTAAGCCCAAGGATCAATTGGGCCATGGGAAAAAGTTGGGCCTAGCTTATGTTCAGAAGGAAAGCTCGGTGGGTGGCGCACCATGCAAGGAGAATAGTATGGTTATTCCAAGCGCCACGGGAAAAATGGTTGAGGCAAAAGATTAATTCCCATGGAGGCAATGAGGTGATATTTTTCCCAAGGTATGGGACGTAGGTGGTCCACGTATAACTACCAGAGTATTCCTGTAACCACAGGAAGGTTCAAGAACATACAAGAAGGTTGAAGATCTTTATCTCTGCGATAGTGATGAGGTTCTTACCTCACCTCTGCCACATTAAATGCAAGAAGACAGCCTGAACAGTAGCAACAACCCTCAAAAGTCAAAGTTCCAGGATAAGGGAGAGTAGGAATCCGATAAAGTGAAGAAAAATATCTTTGAGGTTCTGGTAAGTAACGAGATAGCTATAGTGATAAGAGTAAGGATTGAAGCTATAAAAGGAAGAGGGGGGTAAGGTAAAGGGGATCAGAAAAATCTTCTGGGGGAGAGAGATAAAAAGAGAGAAACAGTAGCACTAAGGGTGTCACCATGGGAACAGTATAGTTTCTGAGATTAACACTTGTAATTGTAATTACACCAGAAATGGTGATAGAAATCCACTGCTTGTGTTTCCCATTGTGGAGTGTATATTCCTTGTTGATGGTTTAAATTGTGTTTACTATTGTTGTAGAGATCCGAGATAGCCTCCTCAGGGGAGGGGTCAAAAGATTTGTGTCCCCACAACTACTATAAAACACAATAATCTCACCTATTCACAAACACAAACAACTAACCAAATCTCCCAATCGAGTAACTTCCTTTATTGCATCTTTCTTTCCCATGTAATTTGCTTTTGTGGTAGACAAAGCAATTGTCTATTGTAACATCAGATTTCAACTTGTGACACAATTAAATAATGTGATAATTTTTAGGGGTGTGCAGAAAACCCACCGACCCACCAAACCCACCCGCCAGGTTGGGTCGGTTTTTAAGGCTTGGTGGGTTGGGTTGGGTTACAAAATTTTTTTTTATAGCGGGTCAGGTTGGGTTTGGGTCATAAAATTACAAACCCGACCCGACCCACCCATTTTTAATATATATTTAAAATATATTATATATTTAATAATAAAAAATTTAAACCAATTGTAGGGCACTTATATATATATATATATATATATATATATTACCAAAAATATATGTATTTAAATATATATATTATATATTTAATAATTTAAAAAAAAACCAGCTGTAGAACAGCACTTCCTCGGTTCCTCCTACTAATACTAATTTAATATATATAATATATTATATAATTAATAAATTTTTTAAAATATCCAGTTCTTCCTATTCTATATAAAAGCCAATTAGTTCACACAAACCCTAATAAATTACTATTGTTGTTTAGTCATTAGTGTTGTTTGCCTTTAAGGAGTTACATTGATACTAATCTTTGGGTTTTTTTAATATATTAATATTTATATTTTTTTCTACTCAATTTAATAATAATAATAAAAATTTGTCAAACCCATGGGTTCAACCCGACCCAACCCGACCCATGTGGGTTGGGTTGGACTTATGTGATGGGTTGGGTTGGGTTGAATTTTTTTTGACCCACCATGGTGGGTTGGGTCAAAAAATCCCCTCAACTCGACCCAACCCGACCCATGCACACCCCTAATAATTTTCCATCAAAATAAATAAATAAATAGTGTGATAACATGGCTTGTTTGAGATCTCCTCTTATCCACTCACAAGCATAATTTGAATTTATGAATGTAACAACACTATTTACTATCACTAGAAAGTAGAAACCATTTTATATACCAAACCGATGTATAGTCTAGTGCTAACTCTAGCCAACCTTAACCGGTAACTCTTAATGGTTTTCCTTCTTTGGTGTTGACTCTAAGCAAACCTAAGTGTCGACTCCTATGATCTCTATCTTTATTTTCCTATTATGGATTTTTTCAATTGGATCCTTTTGGTCTGTTTTGCATCTAATTTGGTATTAGAACCATTTGCCACACCATTATGTTGAGTAAGCATAGAAAATAAGGAAAAATCACAAAGGGAATACAATGATTTACATGATTAGAATTTATGCTTACGCCCGCGGGTGGCATTTAAGGAAGATTTTCCATTATTGAAGTATGAGATTACAAAAGTGGCATACCCTCACAAAGCCCAACCCTCATAGGCACCCAAAAAGCTCTATCTCTCTCTCTCTCTCTCTCTCTCTCTCTCTCTCTCTCTAAGGCATGATACAAATAGCATATAGCAAGAATTTGTAGGGGTTAAACTTGTTTCACAAAAAAACTGTTTTGCACAGTTTTACATACACCCAAAAAGCAACTGAAATTGTGACTGAAATGGCCCAATATCAGCCATGTCTCAACTGAGTCAACTCTTTCATGCACAAAAGAAAAAAGGAAAGAAAGCAAGAAGTCAGATTCTTTCATTACTTAAAGAAAAGAAGAAAAAGAAGAAGAAGAAGAAAGAAACACAGCAAAGAAGCCCAAGCTTGTACTAAATTTTTATTTTGATAAGTTTTAGCCCCAAGGGGAGATTCGAACTAATGACCTCTTGGGGCCACTTCATGAGGATGGTCTCTGGCTGATTGTGCTACCTCTTGGGGCCAAAACGTATATTTTCACGAAAATAAAAGTCTATGCCCTCAGCCATTCAATGAAGTTCTTGAGATTTTTGTAAGAATGGCCACCTTCTTTGACACTGTTCGTAACCATTATCTGGAGATTCAAGGCCCTTACTTTAAAGTTCTCATCACCAAGCAGTTTGTCCACTTTTTTCATGATTTCTCCTCGAGTAATGATTCCACTTTCATCTTGATCAAACCTCAAACCAACCTTCCAAACATCACAAATGTAGCTTTCATTGAGAAACTGGTCAGCAAAGTAAGGCCAGCACAACAAAGGGACACCATTGCTTACAGCTTCTATGGTTGAGTTCCAACCGCAATGGCTCAAGAAGCAAGCAATGGAAGGGTGACTGAGAAGTTTCTGTTGAGGTGCCCAGCCAATCAGCTTTCCCCGACTGCCTACTCTGTCTAAGAATCCTGTTGGGTAGGCAACATCTGCTCCTTCTGTGACATCTGGCCTCACAACCAATAGGAATGGTCTCTGTGATAATTCAAGACCCAGAGCCAATTCTTGGAATTGGGTCTGGTCAAAAATTGTGAAGCTGCCAAATGCAACATATGTTACTGAGGACTGAGGTTGTTGATCAAGCCATTCTAAACAAGATTTGTCTTCCTGCCAGAAGTATCCTGTGGAATTCTGACCTCGATTGCTTGACAAAAGTGGGCCAATTGGTATAATCTCTGGCATAATCTCTAAAGCCATTTTGAATGCTGCTGGCTCAATGTCATAAGTGGAGTTGCAGATCAGCCAGTCTGCCAGTTTCACAAAGTAATTGTTTCTTAATATAACATCAACAATAATTTTCTGTGTACTTCAGTCACCAATGCAGGTCCACGCCAATGTTGTTGGACTTATGCTGGGAATGTTTGGCGCCAGTTGAATCATCTGGTTTTTTATTGGCGTTCCTGCACCCCCACCCCAAAAACAAAAAACAGAAGAAGAGGAAACAAAAAAGAAATCATGGTTTCCTAGCTTTCTAACTCCTTGCATTACTAGCATAGCACAGTCCTCAAAAGCGAAAGATAGCCAATTCTCTTAGTCTTATAGCATGATGTCTTAACCATTTTTTTGGATTAAGAATTTATTTTCAATACTATCAAAAAAAATTCCTAAGAAGCAAACTGGATGGCAATAATTACTACAAACCCCATTTACTTAGATTTTCTTTGTTTTTCGTGTGTATTGAACTTTTGCTATTCCTATTTTTTTGCTGCCTCTAAGTTTATCCTGTTTTAACACCACTTTGATGATTACCTAGAACACCGCAATGCTTTTGTTATTGAAGATGTCCTGAGTTAGAGCTTCTTTACATTAAAGTGTATGTATCTTGATTAATTGTGGCTCTTCCAAAAATCATTCTTGACTGATAGCATATGCTTCAGCCAAACATTTTGTTTTTCCTTCCCAAGTTTTGTTATTATGATTCAATATATCTTTCTAAAGGATGTCCAATTTCTGCTTATATCAGCACCTAATTGATTTCAAAAGAACGGATTTGCATTAATATTAGATGGTTAAGTTTCATCATTTAGTAAAACTTCTTTTAATTTGTCATGCACTGATAATGCATCATTGTTGATACTATAAATCATAAGCCATATTGATATCAATATCATCATCGTTGATCTTATCATTATCATTGTGATAGACAACAGTTACGGGAGGATATCTTACCATCATTGTCTATGATTCCACTGTCAATCAGCTTTGGGATACCAAATCCCAAGGCCAGTAGTGCAGCTGCAGCAGTCCAGAAGGCAGCTCGCCGGAGTTTCAGCTTCTCTGCCACTTCCAGAGCCCACCCCATAATTTGATCGGCAATGACACAAGTGATATTATCACCTTCCACTCTGTTGATGTCTTTTATGAGCTCCTCTAGCTCCCCAGGCATGACCCGAAAAATTGATTCAGTTAGCTTCCCTATGTCATTTCTATCATCTAAGGGATCCATCCCATCTGGGATTGAAACTAGATGAATTTGATCTCCTAAATCATTATTCTCTGCCAATGCATTCACAACCCGCTTGTGATTATACTCTGTGTTCACAAAAGTGACCTTGAAGCCATGTTTGACTAAGCATTGTGAGAACTTCATAAGTGGAATTACATGGCCTTGTGCTGGATAAGGTATAGCTAATATATGTAGATTTCCCATTTATGTTCTTTTACTCTTTCCAGACCCAGCTTTAACATAAATATATTTTCCAAAACCAAATCCAAGTCATATTTATAGGGATCCTGGGAGGTGTGGCTGAGGACTCATTGCTTGAAGTGTTGTCTTCATGGGCAGTGATATGTATCTGATATCAAAGCGGCTGCTGTTTTTTCCTCTTCAGGTCTTTCTTGATCTTTGTCTTTTTATCACTGTCTTGATCTCATGGCTTTTACTGCTCTTTTATTCAATGGCCTGGAATTTTGTCTTCATGAGATTTGATTGATGTTTCTTTAATCTCAGAACTTGGGAATCTGCCACTGTTTTTTCTCTTCAGGTCTTCTTTTTCTGTCTTTTTATTATTGACATGATTTCCATTTTTCTAGTTCATTTCGTATGGCTTTTAGTGCTATCTTGTTCAATAGCTTAAGTTTTATCATTCTTGTTTCTTATGTTTGCTTTTAGATTTAATCTCCTTATCTGTTATTCTCGTAAAGACACTTTGTCCTTTAAGACTTCACATCTTAACTAAGTAGCTTCTAGTGACCCGAGTTTGGCTTCTGTACTGAGAATCCCTTAGCGGAGCCACGTTGAGACCAAATGGAGCCTTGGTCCCAAAATTTTTATGAATTCACAGGACCGTTCTTATGAGCTTGACTGTTTCTCCTCTTAGTTTTGTGTCTGGGAAATTTTTCTTCTTTGGCCTTTTGGTCTGACTTGTTTTTTGAATCCTTTTGTGCTTTACATATTTTTAGGTCCAAAAATATTTTAATATTTGCTCTAATTCCAAGAGATCACCATGTGTATGGTTTAAAAACATTACCCTTCAAAAGAAAAATTTATCTCATTTCTTCCCCAAGTCCCCAAGTATGCAGCTTTCCTTCTCTAGTTCTTGTATTCTTTATTTTTTAATAAATTAAAACTATACTATTTTGATGAATGATAAATATAATACATTATTATTAATTTGACAAAAATATATGATTGATTATTCACTTATTGGATTATATTCTTTTATACTTTCAATGATTGTAGTATTTTATTTATAATTCTATTTTAGACTATTGTATATAGAAAAATATTATGTTCACAACATTTTACTATACTTTCACAATATTGCCACTTAAAATTTGTTTTGAAAATGTTATAGACATAACACTTCTCATTATACATAATATAGATATAATATATACAAAGGAAAATTTTATAGCCTCATTTTATATTTGGCCCCCAAAGAAAAATTCCCGGCACTGCCATATTTGTGGTAATACATAAAAGTCTTAGGCCAACTTAATAGGCTCAGATGTGCCTAATATTTGATTGGCATTAGGTATCTGAAATCATCAAACACAGCTGAATATTAGATTTGACCCATCATTTGGTTTATCATTATTTTTTGAATTTGATACGGCTAGGCTTATACTAATATACTGAACCAAATCGTGTAGTGACTCATTAAAGGTGTGTCAGCTCAATGATGAATGCTGCTGCCAGAATGGATCCAAGGAACAACGCTAACGCTTCAAATGGAGGCTAGGCTGGCTAGCACCAGCATGTGAGGCTTTGATAATAGTTGTCTTTGAATATGGCTACAATGTATCTTTAGATTTTTTTATCAAACACAGCCAAGTTCTAAGGTAATGCTGTCTTTGAGTTACTTTAGTTGGTTTTACGTTCAAGCATATATGAATGAACAAAATACACCTTTTACTTTCAGACATGTTAGTAAAGTAGGATTGAATTTTTGGGCTTCAGTTTAAAAGTCTCTGTTCTAGGACAGGGTTTTGCTACCGTCTCTTTTCCTTCCTTTCAACCTGTATTGTATTGAAAGGCTTCGTTCTATCTTAGCTAATTGGCATTATAGTAGGACTAGGAAGCAGCAAATCAATGATAGCAGTTTCAACTTTCAAGTACCTCCTGCTTTCAAATATGTACTCCTGGTATCTCTTAAATGATAGCACCTTGAGGACTGTAAAAACAAGTCCTTACACAGGCGAGCTCGCTGGCTTGAATTACAATTTCTTTGGGCCAGCTTTGGGTTCAGCCATCACTGAACTGGAAAATGCTCATCAGAGGATTTGGAAAGAGGTTCCATTATGAGCATATGGTGTCTTTGGAGGGAGAGAAACGTCTGTTGCTTTGAAGACAAAGAATGAGGTTTGATTATGTTGAAGTTATTATCACTAAAGACTCTTTCTGAATGGACATTGACTTCAATAGTTTTTCTACTATGGATTTGAACCCTAAAAGGCAATGTTGGAAACACAAAAAATGTACTAACTGAGCTACAGTGACAGTTACAGGTACAACTCTTTCTTGATGGCCAATTGTTTGTTCTTGTATTCTGAGGTCATCAGAGACTTGGTTTTTAGTCACCTCCTTGGTAGGTTCAGTTCCTTTCAAATGTGACTGGGAAGCCGCTAGAATTGGTTCATCTTCTGGCTCCTGGTCTCATTGGCTCCTGTTAAGTTGTAAAAGATCTTAGCATTTTACTTAGACATGGCAAACGGTTGAGTTGGGTCCGGTCGGGTCGGGTTAATAGTGTTGCGGGCTAAATGGGCCGGGTTAAAATACGAATCATTTTAAATGGGTTGAAAATAGGTCAGGCCAATCGGGTTGCGGGTGGGTCGGGCCGATCTGTATTTTTACATGAAAAAAAAAAAAAAAAAATAAATAAATAAATAAATGTCAAATATTTAGAAAGAATGAATCAAATCAATCAAGGAAACGAATTATACATAATACCTTCTTTTTTTTTCGTTAAGTAGGCACCTACTATTATTAGACTATTTGTGTTATTAGTAATTAGTATACATGTAAAGGGAAAAAAACAAACAAACCAAAAAACATAAAACTTTCCATATCTTTCCAATTCTGATAGTTTTGGGCATAACTAAAATTCTTTACACTCATAATAACAAAATCTTCCATATTAATAACTCATAGGCATAATGCTTATAATTACAAATTTACAACTTGAGAGAAAGAGAGAGAGATTTTAAGGAGCACAATAACAATATATTAAGTTTACACATTTCTAACTCAAAGTTCACTAATGATATGAACTTTTGGACTTTTTCTTTTACTTTAGTTTTGTATTGTGCTTGTTAGACTTAGTGTAAGTAGCTTAGTCTTAGTATTTAACTCTACTACTCAATATTTAACTTAGTGTTAGACGTTTAGTAGTATAGACGTGCAGTTGTGAAATTTACAAAATTTACTACAGTATTTACAAAATTAACTTAGTATTTAAAAAATGTTTTTCACTGTAGTAAAATTTAATACAGTGAAAAACTTCTTCTTTTTTTGATGCAATCTAAAAAGCCTAAATTTGCAAAAAAATTGGAGCAATCAATTTTCAAAGAGAGTATGAATTTGTTAAAGATGTTAGAAATGAAAGTAGCCTCAGCCCTCGGGAGTCAGGAGTCAGGACCAAATATGCCAGGTCCAAAGTCAATATAACAATAAAAACAATATTATCTTCTATAAAAAAATAAATAAATAAAATTATGTATTTCATTGATCAATATAACCACGTAATCAAATAAATTATATATTCAATTGATCAAATTGTGAATGATGAAAAAAACAAAAAAAGTAGTAAGTCTATGTGTAAGAGATTGTCAATCAATCACTTCAACAAGTTGTGGCAAATAGTGTGATCCTAAAAAAATTGTTTGCCCATAAA
Organism: Notholithocarpus densiflorus; assembly: GCA_030021035.2. NCBI lineage: Eukaryota > Viridiplantae > Streptophyta > Magnoliopsida > Fagales > Fagaceae > Notholithocarpus > Notholithocarpus densiflorus. The sequence continues at coordinate 6,896,681 of JARYZH020000009.1, read as the reverse complement.
ACACAACATTGTGCTACACTACTGTAAATTTCTTTAAGATTTACTCTTTTCTCCCCATGTGTAGGACTGAGCACTTGACCCGGCCCACCCTAAAACTGACCCGACCCAACAGATTTTGCGCGGATCTGAGAATATTCGGATCGGGTTTCGGGTCTTATTTTCGGGTTCGGGTCGGTATCAAGTCGGTTTTTAGGTCATATAAATACCCTAAGTCTGATCCCGTTTTTTGTATTTTGGAAAAAAAACCCTACGTTGGTCTCCCTCATCTCTCTTTCTTTATTCCTCAAAGGCTTAAACCTCATCCTTACAAGCCAGTTTCAAGCTAGTTGCTCCATTTGTCTCTGTGTAAGTCATCCTTCTCTGTGTAAGTCATAGAATAAATAGCTAAACCTATTTCTTGTTATCTCTGTTTCTTGTTAATATAGTTGGGTTTTTAATACTTTCGGATTTTGGGGTTTTTTTCTATGTGAATATCCTGTTTGGGTTTGATTTTCTTGCGTTTTGTGATGTGGGTTTGGCTTGAATCGTTTTTTTTAAGGACCCATTTCGATTTTTTTTTTTCAGGTTTTTAAGAACCCATTTCGTTTTTTTTAAGGACCCTTGTCTTAGTCTCTGATTTTGGGAGTTTTTACATCTTTTAGGAACAACCCTTTTCATATTGATGAAAAAGAACTACTTTGGATCTTTTAGTGTCTTGAAGCAATCTGTCCTCGAACTCTCTATTTCAGTTTTCAGCACAGGTAATATAATGTACTAGCTGCGAACCTGTGTTCCAACTTCCAATGAAGAAATCCCTTATGCATTGATAAATTGTTCCAGTGAGCCTAAGGGCTACTAATGATATAGAGCTGAATGTGAACTCGTGTAAAAGCATCTTCTTCTTTTTTTTCTTTTTTTTTTAATTTGACTGGCTGCATGTTTTGGGAAGTATACATTGCGATTCTATTTTGGAATTCATCTATCTCTAGCTCCTTACCCTTTTTGGGCATGACATTAGAGCAGTTTCTTGCCTCTCTTTCTCTCTTCATGGAGATATTGTATTTGCTCCTTTGTGGTAACCCAAATCTGACTCGGAAAGATGCTGTGTATTGTCTCATAGAATAGATTAGAAGCCATCACTCTTTAGTATTACTTAACTTTAATTTTAGTATATTTCCTGTTCTCTTGATGAACAAACTTACCCTTAATTTACATCTTTGTATTGCTATGTTTGCAGGATTGGTAGAGGAAATCCAATTTGTTAGTGGCACTAAATAAGGTTTTGTTGAATTTTGGATGCTTATTTTTGTCCAAGATTAGTACCAATTTGGGATACGATCTTTGATAAAGAACTACACTTAATGAAAAGGTATCCGCTGAATTACATTTTCCTACACTTATTGCTCTCTTGGTCGAAACAATTAACTACTTTTGAACTCTCCAAGTGAAAGTTCAAATCCTAGTCCTAGACAAATATTGATACATGTGTATGCTTTAAACAAACTGCGACTAAAATGGTGGAAGTGCCATCTTAACCTATAAGTTAGTTTTACATCAATTATTTATCAAAAAGTCAGTGTTAAATTAATTGCTGCTTCAAATCATAGCATATTGCTGCAATTGTTCCTGAACCTTTACTTTGCTAGATTTATAATTTAGAGCACTTTTCACCATATTTTGTTTGAGAACAGATATGAAATTACCGTATGCTTCACACTTGTGCCGTGGAATAAAATCAATTATCAATGTAATAAAATCTTGACAACTGTGCCTTAGTTAGTTGTCTTGTTTCTTATTTGGGTGGACCATACTATTAGCATATTGAATACTTTAAGTAGAGCGATATGGTTGGAAAAGGTTTTCTAGAGATCAAGAAAATTTTGTGTATATTTGATTTTATGTGCTGACTTTGTGGGACTGGTTCAATCAATGCAGAGATAAGTATGAACCGAGAAAAAAAAAAGTTCTTCAATTAACGCAAATAGTCTTCTAGAGTTTGGTGTATCATTTGCTGATGCTGCAGAAATTGTGAGGCAAGTAATTTTTGAATCTACTTCACTGTCTAGTTATTACCTTCATCTTTCATTATTCTTCTCATATATTGATTATTAATTTTTGCAGTTATGCTCAAAGACGAGGGATCAATGTATTGGGTGAAATTGATGTTCCTGGACATGCTCACTCATGGTAGCTACTACCTCTGCCAAGTCTCATTGTAGTCTAATTTAAATGTGTAAAGAAAAAAAAAAAGAAGACTTCCTAATTTCAATGTGTAGACTTGGTCTTATGTAAATTGGAGATGGACCATGCAATTTTATTGATATGTAAATTTCGTTTTTTGTTGTTGCTAATTTGCTTAGGACAATACTAATCTTAAAACCCAGGAATGATTTTTTTTATTTTTTTGATGAATGAGCAAATTCATTCAAAAGAAATGACCCACTTTAGGCAAGGATAGGAAAATCTAAACAGTCAAACAAAGTATCCAAGAGCTGAACTAATAGCAACCCTTACTTCCCGTTTAACAAGCAGAAAAAGAAGAAAAAAAAAGATCCAACCCGAGACTCAGAAAACCGACCCGATTACAGACCCGATTTTCCAGGTCGGGTCGGGTTTCAGACAGCCAAACCCGATTTCTATCGGGTCGGGTTTCGGGTCACAATAAACTCGACCCAATCCAATATCAGTCCTACCCATGTGTATGTTAAAAATATTTAGTATTCTAAAAAAAAAAAAAAAAAAAAAAATTGTGCTGGCTTCACTCTCAAACTCAAAGTTATTATCTATACAATACATTTTATACATATATAAAAACGGATGATTAACAATTAATGTTGCTAGTTTCTTGTACAAACCTTGTGTGGAATGACATGTCATTCCACACGAGGTTTGTTGCCTTCTTCTAAATCTTCTTTGTTCTAAATTTTTAAGCTCTTTGGAATTTGATCATGAAGTTAATTTCAACTCATGTGAGACACAGAATTGTAAATAAAGAAATTTAATCCAGAAGCAATTGATGTAACAAGGGCCTCTGTCACGGAGAAGGCATGGAAGTATGGAACCCGAGTGGAACTTTGTAGGATATCTCTCTTTCTCTCTTCGATTTTCTTCCTCTTGGTGGTATTTTATGCTGTTTCTAAAAAAAATTACATTGTATTTTTTACTCTATTTTTCAACTCTGTTTTGTGCTAGTCATTTGAAAAAAAAAATATTAAACTATATAGAGTCTTGATTATATTCTTATTCCTAAAAAATGCATTGTACTCACAACACATGGACAAAATATAAAACAAAATAGATAGATAATGGACAATAAAATTTTCAAGAACGGAAATACATCCTAGCCTTAGTATCCAAATTTTTTGGGGTCATTTATGAATCCTTAACAAATTATAAATTTAGAATATGTCACAAGAAAATAACTGAAAAGAATATTTTTGCCCAAATGATGTATTAGCCATGACTCTTGAATTTAAATTGTCTTCATTTATATTTTTTAATGGCTAGAATTATACAAGTAAAAAAGGCTAATGTTTTTATTATATTTTACTTTCTTTCTTTTAAAATGGATTGTAAATAAAAAATAATTAATAAAAATAAATAAAAGGTCTAACTTTAGCATTCACAAGTGGTATATGATATAGTATAAAATGGTGCCGTGAGGAGAGAGAGAGAGAGAGTAACGGTGAGAGATTAGGTTTTTTTTTAGTACGGGTAGGGTTCAGGTAATATCCGAACCCTATCAGAACAATTCGGATAATATTCAAACCCTACCCAAACTTTCTACCCATGAAGAACCAGGTATTACCCGAAACATTTGGATCGGGTAGGGTTGGATATTCATTACCCAATGGGTATGGTCATCCCTACTAAAGATAGCTTTTGCGCTCAAAAGTTAGACGTCGTTCAATGTGTAGAATTGCTTAATGAGACCAGGAATATATATATATATATATATATATATATATATATATATATATATACACAACACTGATTAGGGTTTAAACTCAGATACTAAAATAACCCTAGTTAACCTCAACTCATGTCTAATTTGTCCCTCTAAAAATAATTGTCCAATTTAGTTTATATATATAACTGAATTGGCACCTCCCAATGTACAAAGTACTTAGGGGCCTAGGAGGAAAATGATTCGAGCAGTGAGATTAGCAGTATGTTGTAATTATTTTTTTTAAAAAAAATCAGTTCATATAGCTTAATTCTACACCAATCGGTACTCCCTAAAATCAGCAAATAATGTTGAACTTCATATAGTTATATCTATCTCCACAACATTGATGAGGTTATCACCCAATAAAACTCAACTACGTAGAGCTATATATTCCCTTTTTTTTTTTTTTTTTTTTTTGAGAAACAGAGTTATATATATCAAATACACTAACGTGAGGTTTTAATCTAATATAAAACATTGCCTACAATTATATCACTATACTAACGTAATCCAATCATGATAATCTGTACAAAGTTTATCTCTAAATCTAAGGGTCATGCTTGTGGAGTTGTGTTATAAATATCTAGAGGTTATAAATAATTATTACAAGCGTAGGCAAATATAATTTAAAATTCCTGAGTGTAGAAGAGGAAGTCAATTAAGTGTCTGTTTGGCACGATTAATTTTGCCAACTTATTTTACTATTCAGCTTATTTTTGCTACTATTTATTTTACTATTCAGCTTATTTTTGCTACTATTTATGGGTCTCACTGCACTTTTTGGTACTATTCATTAATCTCACTATACTATTTTAGCTAACTTTTACCTTTATCTACAGCACTTTCAACAAAAAGTTTTCAATTTCTGCAAAATAAACGAATTCCAAACAGACCTTATATATTTGGCTTTATAAATTAATGTTGTTGTGTAATTGAGCCTTTTATTGGATTTTTTTTTTTTTTTGAGGGACAGCCTTTAATTGGATATGAAATATCACTTTTACCATACTTGTGATTTTATTGTGTGACCATGTGTATTTTTGTGAGTTATAGCTCCTATAAGCTAGAATAATTAACAAATATGAACCATAACAAAGGTGCATATTCCTCCTATTTATATGTTAGTCTCTTTTGTTGAGTTTCAATTAGCTGAATTGATAAAAAAAATTTGTAATTGAATAAAATAACTGGAATTCAAGTCATTGAAAATTGGAAGGAAAATAGGAAGAATATATCCAATGAAAATCAGTAGAGCAAATCCAACATCTTAAAAATGTCTCATTTTAGTGACAAAATTTGTTACTTTCTCCAAGATAAACATGAATTTTCCTTAGGAATATAACACAGATTTCCGGGCAATTACATAACAAAGGTGAATATTTATTCCAAAAAAAAAAGGCCCTCCATATTGCAAGCTTTGTTTCAAGCGTTAATTCATTGATACTGCCCAAACACATGCTCTGTACGTAGAAATGTTCATAAGCCTATTACCAACAAAAATGGAAAGGGTTCCAGTAATTAATTGAGAGCTTACACTTAATCACACAGTAATTATATATAAAGAAAAGAAATGGGCAATGGCTGGATCTAAATTTCAAGCACAACAGCGCCACCCACCTAGATAAATATATAAAGAGAATTTTAAAATATATATATATATATATTCTGAAATTTCGCATAGGAAAAGCAAACCATTTTATTCAAATTTTTCTAAAAATAAAAATATTGTAAGGACCAAAAAATCTTGCGGCCCAAGCCCACTTAGAACAGTGAGTTGCACAGTTAAACCTTGGCCCAAATCAATAGAATTTGTAAGAGAGGGAAACAAACAACAAGAGGGGACTTTGCCCGAGGATCAAGATAGAGAAGAAAATGTTAATTTTATAGAATAAAAGGGGCATATATCCCTCCACAAGCTCGCCCGAGGAGGCTAATTTTGCACAAGTAGTTACACTGTTCACTCTCCTTTTTCTCTCTTCTTCTTCTTCTTCTTCTTCTTCTTCCTTTTTATACTTATCTCTTTTGGATACCTCTGTCTTGATCCTTTTCTCAATGCACCTTCTTTTCCTTATATACCTCTACCTCTATCATATCTCAACCATCCATTCTCACCTAACCTCTCTACTCTCATGACACTTGTCGCTTTTAACACCTGAAGAAAACGGTGGAAGGAATCTGTTTAGCTATGAATTACACTGTTCAGGTCACTTCCTCATCAATGCGGCTGATAAAGTTGTTGCCCACCATTTAATGCGGATGCAACAGGCTATACCAGACCAGAAGCTTCCCTGATGTCTACAAATTCTCTCTCTTCTGATTCTAGCTCCCACTCAGAATGCCTTAAGAGTACCTTGACTCACTTTTACCTTTCCTCGGGTGGCTTTCCTCCTCGGGCCCGTGGCCCGTGGCATTCCCACACCAATGTTGCAACTCTTCAACTTCATCCTCAGTCCTCGGGCACCCACAAATATTACTACTAGATGCAAAAGAAAGGGAAAAACTTAGGTTGGGTTGCTTAATTAGCCATTCATCACTTCCTATAAACTAGTATTAAATATATATATATATATATTTTTTAATAGGAAGAATAGTGTGTGTGTCAACATTTCTAAATAAATTTTCAGATATTAATTTGATAATTGATCTACTTAATGAGACAAATTACTTCGTAAAAATAACTACAAGTAACTAATTCATGAAAAACATTTTCTTTTAAACTACTTTTTGAGAAGATAAGAACACCCACAAAATGAATTATATTAAAAAAAAAAATTTATATATATATATAGACACACACCTGAGCAGCAATAACATGGCCTTGATATAAAGAGGCCATTTTTCACAGTGATCATTATATGTCTCAGGATTCTTGGATTCAAACCCTTATAATTTCTTTCAAACCAGAATTATACAACTCCTCAGCATGCATAGTTAATCCCAAGATCTAATCTTATAATCTTTACCTGTTCTGTTTTTAGGGGTGGGTTGGGTGCGAGATGAAAGTAGTTAATTGTAAATTAAACGAAAAGTTAGAATGTGAGATCACTTGTTATTGAAATTATTGGCTTCTCTGTGAAGTGATTTATCTTTGAATTGACAAAATTTCTAGTTGTACAGTATTATAAAAGCATTTTCATACTTTTTTTTGTTTTTGTCTTTTTTTTTTTTGATAATTTGATAGTTGCAATAGGAGGGAGTCAGTTCTGGCTGAATGGTAAAAGCAATAGATGCGATTGCCTAAGGCCCCAAGTAAAAGAATGCCTCAAAATTTTAGCTAATAGGGTTATTTATAATCAATAAGTAAAATAATATTTTTTTTACCAAATGAAAAACAAACAAAAAAGAGAGAAAAATGCTACGTCCAAAATATTTTTCACAACATTTTTACAACAAATGCTAAGTAGTAGGTTATTACATGCTGTTATTGATGGCCAAAAAATAATTATAGTGGTGTTTTCAAATAGAAAACAAGAAGCAACTTAAAACCTAAGATTTGTTGTGAAAAATATTGTGAATGTTGCACTTCTAAAAAAAAAAAAAGAATAATAATAAAAGTTGAGTTAACAAACTTTTATTAGTTCTCATTTAGGTCTAACAATAACACCACTATTTTACTTACCACTATCAACCTGCCACATCAAAAAGTGTGAAAAGTTGTGTCAAATTTTTTGTGTCTATAAAATTTCTGAAAAAAAAAATTCTATGTAATTCATATTAATTAGTAGTAATTTTGCATCTAAAACAAGATAATCAATTTTTGCCTTAGACCCCCAAATGCATCAAGCCGCCCCTATAGGGAGGAGTCCAAATCTTCTGTCTCATTCTTCCTACTCCACTTTGTACTCCACAAATAAAAACATGCCACATAATTATTTATTTAAGTAAAATGCTAGATTTATGCCATTTTCTCATTTCAGTTTCTTGAGATAAATAAAAATATAAAAAAACCCAACGTATTCCTTCATCACCAAATTCACCACCAACCTTCTTTGAAGCCACTATCAAGAGCCTGCCGACACCATCAACACCTCCAAGTATGGCTCCAGTCATTTTGTCCCTCTCAAACCCATGAAAAAAACTGGTGGTCGGCTTAGGTTCCACATCGAAGTTAGCTTTTGAAAAAACCCAGAAAATTCCAATCTTGGAATTGAAAGATTGGAAAGCTCCAAACTTTGCTATTCAATCACTGAGAATCTGAATGCAATTTACAGAGTGAGGATGTGTTGTCATCGATGTTAATGAAGAAGCCTTGGCACATAAGCTTGTTGTACAAGGTGAGTCCAATCAAAAGCTGTTTCTGGGTTTAGAGTTTGGGATTGAAGGGATTCGTTTTGGAGTGCCATAAGGCTGGTTTGAAGGCTTGAAAAATATGAATGGGACACCTTAATAGAACGTTCATTCTAGTGCTGGGTGGATTTTTTTTCTTGGGTTTAAGAGGGACAAAGTGGTGGGTTTCGTCGTTAGCAGTGAAATTGGTTTGAAATTAAAGAGGACAGTGACCGGTGGTATTAGCTTGGCGGCAGCAATTGACAGTGACTGGAGGTGTTAATAGCATCGATGGACAACTACTTCGGTGAAGTTGGTGGTGATGGCGGTGGGAATATGAAAGAGTTTTCTTTTAATTAAATGCTCATCTAAATTTAAATAATAAAAATTTTGAAATAAGAAAATAGCATAAATCTAGCATTTTAGTTAAATTAATGGACATGTGGCAAGTTTTTATTGGTGGAGTATAAAGTGGAGCAGGAAGTGTGAGACAGAAGATTTGGACTCTATAGGGAGTGGATTTGAAATTTTGAATCTGGATGTTTAATTAGAAACACCAAACAGTATAATTGATATATAAAACTCTTGGCTTCTACTTAATGTTATAAAATGTTAGTATCCATAGCAATAACTGTGTTTCAATATCAAATGGCAACTAGAAAATAATTATTAAACTAATGGAAGAAGAATAACATTAGTAATAATAATAATGAGAATATATGTTGGTGAAAGAGTTGAATATTCAATTTCCATTCCATACCTGAAAATAAAAAAGGAAAATGTCAATTAATGACCAAAATCAAATCATTCTTTTTTATATACTGAATTAAAAAAATTAAAAATCAAAATCAAAACCTCTGAAAAAGTAGAACTCCATCTGATGAGGGTCAAAATGTAGCTTGTCGAGGCCTGTAAGTGGGCCTAACGGATCCATTTTCCTGGGCCGATAGAGGGCAAGCCCAACCTGTCCAGAGGTCCGAAATAGCAAAAGCCTTTGATGGAAAATACTTGCAAGACAAGTATTTGATCGCCGTGGAATCCTAAGGTGAAAAGAGTCCTAAAACGATAAGGATCCCGAAGGATACGTGCAGATCTTTTCTATAAGGAAAGATCTTGCGAATCACGATTGGGACTATACCTAGTAGAGTCCTATAAGGAAAAGACTTCTACGCCAAGTATAAGAAGTCAACCCTCTACTACTATAAAAGGAGGAATACCTTCACAAATCGAGGTACGCATAATTTACCCTCTCTAGCACTCTAGAGTTGTATATTAGTTAATACCAATACTAATAACTTTGAGGGTCAAAAAAATAACCAATGCATTCAGTGAGTCAGTCAAAGTGTTAATTTTTTTTTTTTTTTTTAGGCTAAAATGTAAATTGCATTTGAGTCAATTCTCCATAAATGAGAATTCCATCAAGCCATCACCGGATCCTCAGGTTCAATCAAACATATATATGAATCTTCCTGATGCTCCGAAAGCAACTAAAAGAGCATTTAGAGGTCCGCTACATTTGTATCAAGAGAGAGAAAGGGGATTTTCCCTTGGGAGGAACATAGGAGGAAGCAGATAGCAAGGTACTACCGCCTTTGAGAAGACATAAAGAGAGTATGTGCAAGAGCAAAGAAAGAGAAAGCCGTACAAGAAAGAAAAAGAAGAGATAGCAGCCAAGAGGGAGTAGCTTAGAGAAAAAGAAGACAGCCAAGAGAGAGTTGTGCATGGAGAAGAAAATAAAAATGAGAGAGCAAAGTGTTGTCACATTTGAAAGAGATAATTAGTGTGAGTGAGTGAATAAAGAAAAATAAGAGGGATTTTTCTTTAGCCGAGAAACATACACAATAATTTTTGTAATTGATTTGATCATAGTGAAATTATTCGAAGTTTGTCCCGTAGTTTTTCCCTTTAAAGAGAAAGGATTTTCCACGTAAATTTTGTGTTCTTGTGTGTAATTGTTATTTTGGATTGCTTATATTTGTAATAATATTATTTGGGACCCAACAGGTGTTTCAACTTGCATTCGCGCCTCGAATGAATATCAAGCAAGACAAAGTAGTTTTCAGGCAGAATGAAGAGAAGCTGTCGAAAGTGCTTGACATCTATGAAAAGAGGCTCGGGGAGGCTCGGTTCTTGGCTAGTGATGAATTTTATTTGGCTGATCTTTCACACTTGCCCAACACTCAGTACTTGGTCAGCGACACTAATAAGGGCAATTCATTCACTTCAAGAGAAAATGTGGGGAGATGGTGGGACGTGATATCGAGCCGAGACTCATGGAAGAAGGTGGTTGATTTGTAGAAGGGTGCTTAGAAAATTTGGTTGGCATTTCTTAAATAAATTGCTTCAGTTCGGAGAATTCATTTTCTTCCCCTTTTTTCCTTAGTTTTTGTGCTCTCTGTTAGGTCTCTTCTGTTTTCATTGTGCAGATACTCTTTCGAGCGTGCGAAGATCGTGTAGCTCACTGGTGATTTTCACGGCATCATCACCATCCATATTCTTAAAGCAAATAAAGACAAAAACCAGAAAATTTATTATCAAACAAAGAAAGACTTAACTAAAGATGAAAATCGATTAAAAGAAAAGAATGTTTGTTTTTGTTTATTTTTTAGCTTTTGTAAATTCTTAGTAGTTTTTATTTCTTAGACCAATATTCACCACATAACTATCTTAGACCACGATATTCTAATTCGCAAAAAAGAATTATTGATAAGGACGGAGAAATAATAGAGACGCATACAGATAGGTGATCATGACAAATGAGTAGTATGAAAAAGTTGTTTATGGCGACTGCAACTGGCAAGTATTCAATTCAATAAGCTCTAGACTAACTATATTTTCTCTTCTCATCTCATGCATACGATTTCTTTCATGGTGCATGTGTATGCTTGAGCATGAAAAAGAGAGAGGGAGAGTTTTGCTTTTGGAAATCAAATTACTAGTGTGAATATTGTGTAATTTTATGATAATCATGTCACTAACTTGTTATTAGTTTCCTCCAATATTTCAATAATTTTTCTTGTAAAAAATTGTAATATTTTGTATTATATTTTATAGATAAAATAGAAAGACAATAAGAATAATGTAGTGATTTGATCACACTATATGTATTTACAAATTAAATTACACGATATAGTGACTGATATATATAGGCATGTTTCATGCCTATTCAAGAACACATGTATTATTTTAATAAAATAAAAATGTAATATCCTTCAAAATTTTTTTTTTATAGTCTTGATTGTGTATTATTAAATTTAGTTATTTTTTCTTTTGTTGGACTTTATTTTACTCGTTGCAAAAGCAACTAAATTTGAGCAAAATACCATCCGTATAAATCTTACAAAAATGACATGAAAAAATTTATTATACTTATATAATTAATACGCCACTTAAAATAATTCAAATAACAAAATAAATGTATTTAACTACATAGAATATATATATATATGTGTGTGTGTGTGTGTGTGTGTGTGTTGGGGGGGGGGGGGGGGGTCCAAGGACCGAGGAGGATCGGACCAGGGAATAATTTGCTTAATCCAAGCCCGAAGAGATAAATGTGCTCAGAGGATTTCATTCACCCGAGGATGGAAATAGAATCAAGACAATTGGCGTCTTGTGGTGTTCCAGGGTAAGGAGAAGAGGTAGCGATGGAGGCAAGGACGATAAGAAGAAGTTTCCTGGAAGGAACACTTTCCTCCTCCGCATTGAATGCCCTGCACCAACCTTATCAGCTGCATTAATGAGGAAATTACCCCTGAACAGTAACTTCACAACTAGAAACCCCTTCCACCACCTTCAATAGAGTTTTGATGGGACAAGTATCCTTAGGAATGCCTAGAGGCAGACAAGTGGAGGACTAGGATGCAAGGAAGGGGGATATAAAAGGAAGAGAGTCTCCCAGAAAGGGGGGATGGACATTTTCTCTAAGAAATAGAAAAACAAGAAAGTGAACAATGCATTGTCTGGTGTAGAACGTGAACAAAATATATATATAAGAAACTGATCCTCGGACTTGCCCGAGGAGAGCATCTTTTTCTCATTCACTACTTGTGTTACACCTCTCTGTTACTTTGGGCTCTTCGGCCTTAGACTTGAACTTAGCTTAGAATTGTACTTGAAGTATTTTCCCACTCTCTAAAGAAAATTCTATTGTTTGGACTTGATTTGAAGGACAATGTACCACTATTCTTAGTGGGCTTGGGCCTTTATTTTTCTGAGTACCTACAATATATATATATATATATATATCTATATATATATTTATAGGAGTTAGGAAATCGAAATGGTTAAGATTAAGTTTAGTGAATTCACAAATATATTAAATTTTTATGGTTTTTATGTCAATTGTTGTCAAAGCAACTAAACATGAGAGAAATTGCCATATTATTATTATTATTATTATTCCAAATAACATAGTTTCTTATATAAAATTTATAAAAGTAATCATATAAATAATTAATGCACAACTATAGATAATAAATATATACATTTACTCTATTAGCTAATTCAATAAACTAACGCTTTGATATGAATGCAAGCTTTATTAAGGTGGAAGTCTAAATAAATAAAATCATAAGAAATGCGCCATCTAGCAAAAACTCATGCTCTCTCACATGATTCATGCAAATTTTAATTGCAATTGTGTACTTCATAGTCTATTGTAGAGCCAAAATGTTTTACAAGCAACTGAGTCATGCAAATTTTTAGTCACATAAAATATTATGGTTGTATTTGATGAGTGAGATAATTTTTGCACCCCTAACTTATGGATAGATTCGACTTTTTATTTTCCTTGCAAAAGAAAACAAAAATTAATCCTAGACTTAGAAAGGCATTTCAATGTATACCTTTTGAAGCTAAGAAGGCTTTTGACTCAATAGCAATTATCAAATCCTCCCTCCTCATTGTTATAACTATCAAATTATATATATGTGCATCCTCTTACAATTGCATTTTTACATGAGCAACAGATCTAAAATATAGGTTTCACCATCCAAAACAAAGGATCAACCCTGGCAATTCAACATTTTTTGTTGTATTGTAGAACAAGCATAAGAAAATATAATTTAAAATTCCTGTGTAGCAGAGAAGTCTGTTATCCGTCCAACCATATACCATTTAGCATAGGTAGAATAATTAACAAATTTGAACCACAACGGCATCCCTTACTCCTTAGTCAACATGAAATCCAATAAGAATCAAATCAGCAGAGCAAACCCAAAATCCTTTTAAAAAAATGTCTCATCTTATTAACAAAATTCGTTACTTTTCTCTAAGATAAACAAGAATTTTCCAACAACTTAATTATTATAAACTAGCTTGTATGCACGTACATAATAAAATATTTTTACCGAATAAGTAATAAAATATACACATTTATAGTGTAGGGATGACAGGCCAAGTAGTGTATATTGGGCCGTAGGCCCTGTCCAAGGACACCTAGTAATCCGAAGACGGGTAAACATCATTGCGGAAGTGCACATTAGTGAATGAAGAAAGGGGTATGGTCATAAGGGTTCGGGAAGGAGGTCCGAGGACAAATGACACCTCGGCTTGCCAGAGCAGAGGTCAGAAGGGTGGACATACCCTCAAGAGCAACGTTCTAGGCAATTCTATGGGTAAGGATAATCATCAGGAAGGGATAAGGTTATGGGAAAGTAAGAAATATCTAAGGGAAAGCTGCTGCCATCGCATTACATGCTCTGTAGCTAACTCTTTGGTCACATTAATGTGGAGGTGATACATGAACAATGATATTCAGCCTTACAGTTACCTCTAAAAACTTTAAGAAGGTGCTGATGGGACAAGCATAAGAGCTAGCCATCTGATCAACACGTGGATGGCTGAGATGGAGCAAAGAAGGGCAATATAAAGAAGGAAAATCCCATTGTAGAGTGGCAGCTGAGAATTTGTAAAGAAAACACTGTAGTATTGAGAACTAAAATTGTACTCAAGTCTAAGAATAATATAATCTAGAACTACTCTTCTCGGACGTTGTAGAGGAGGAATTTCTCTGCAAAAACTTGTTTTTCTTTGTCTTTCTCTTGCTTTCTTTCCATTTTTAGTCCATAGTGAGCGTTGTGCAATTCATTGAAGCCTAGTTATTAGCCCACTCTCTACAATTCTTTGTATTGGGCTCTTTGGGCCTGAATCCTTTTACCTTTTGGGCTTAGGATCCAAAACTTGCCCTTACATATAGTATTATGTAGAAATATAATAAATTTAAATTTTTTTAATATATTTTTTCCAAGTTAGATACAAAAAAAAAAAAAATCAATTCTCAAGGAGAAAGAAACTGTAAAACATAATCTTGTCTTTGATGTTAACATGGTTTTTTTTTTTTTTTTTTTTTTTTACAAGATAGAAATTCTACTCTAGCATAATCCAAGTATATATGTATGTGAAGCTCCTTCCTGTAAACTTGAACCCCAGCCCACAAGCATTTATACTTGTAGAGTGACCATCCCACCAAGGATGTGCGGTAGTTCCATAGATATATCTTTATCATCATAAATTTGTTTATAAATCATGTTGTAGATGTTAGGACATATGTGGAACTTGTTAGAACATATTTTATTGTAAATTGGCTAATTCTTTGACAAAACGCATTTTACTTGTAATTTGATAGATTTAAGATGTGTTTAGTAATTCAAGAAACATGTTGTTCAAGTCAAGTATTAAAGCCATGAAGATTGGACCAAGAATCAAGTGAAGAAATGAAGTTCATTAAAACTCGACAAATAGCTCAACAAATTCATATCTATCGAGGTTTAATGAAGAAAACTCGACAGAATCTCAACAGAAGCTTGACAGAAAAATCTATCGAGATCTACGAAATCTGAATTTTCAGATCTGATTTTCGTCCCATGCTAACATGTATGTGTAGGGTTTCTTTTCTCACAACCCTAGACATATATAAGGCTTATTTTAAAGGCCATCATAGATGAGAATACAAGGAGAACACATGCAAAAAGTAACCGAGTACCTTATTCTCTCTGAAAGAAGATACTGCGTCTTTGCGCCTTAGGGTTTTGTAACCAAGTGCTTCTTGATCTTCATTGTTAATGAAGTGAAGAACTTTCCAAACAACATCTTCTTCAAGTTGGTGTGTTAGTCACATACTGGGATCCATGCATCATTGGTTAGTCACGTACTGAGATTCGTGCAAAAGGGTGGCGTTCATATATTGAAGAGTTCAAAGGTTCTGAAGCGGTAGAAGGTTTCTGTTGTAAGTTCATCTATGGGGATTGTAGAGTATATGGACAAAAGTTTTGTACTAGATCTGAAATTTCTCTTTATTAATAGTGAATTGCTTTTCGGGAAGGTTTCCTCCCAGTTTTTTTTACTGTGAAACTAGTTTGTTTCATTAGTTTTCCTAGGTCATCATATCTTGTCTTATTTACTATTCAGTTGTGAATGATATTGACATGATATTGATGTTAGTTTGTTTTAACAAGGTTTATTCATAATAAATCTAATTAACAACTTGGGTCTAAAACTTGTTAATTCTATCAACCGAGATCTAAATTTTCCAACAGTAGATATGTTGCAATAGAGAATGCTCTGAAGTCATCTTTAGTAAATATTCTTGTAAGGATATTCATGGATAAAATTAACAAACTAATAAAATTCTCATAATAATATAAATGTCTTGTATCATCCTTAGGAGGTCCACAAAACGACTTGCCTTTTTGAAATTACAAAACACACATACCAATTTTCATATGCTTTTTAATTCTAGAACTTATGAAATAAAAAATAGAGGACATTTTGTTAAGGCCAAATTATTACAAACCTTAGACTTTGATTGAAATTTTGGATGAGAATTTTCAGTTGAACCAAATAGAGGCAAACTATTCATATATAATGAAATGAAATGAAATGTAAGCATATGCTATATATTAGAAGGCATACAAACTTGTTCACGCAACACAACATCCTGAATGACAGTTTCAATGTCACTGGCATATTTAAAATAAGTATCAATTGGCTAGAAGATGCATCCAGAACATGTACTGCACTTTTGTACTCTTCATGCAAAATATTGGAGTCAGAGTCTTAGTAAAACTGGGTCAAAGACTCAAAGTGCTTATGTTCATTTTCATCAATGTCATAGTATCAAATCTTCCTGCCCAAAAAAAAAAAAAAAGGATGATAGATTATCGAAACAAAAATGCCACAAGACATGGAAGTCAAAGAAGTGTATATATGACCAAAGTCTAGCCAAATTAGGCAAGATTGTTTAGCGCACTTTTGTAAAATATTAGCAATTCTCACAGAAGGATACCAAGTTCCTAGCTTGAGAGTTTATAAGCCAACATGATTCCAAATTAATACAAATCAACACAAAAAGTTAGAGATGATATACGCCCTTTTCTTTAGTGTTTCTAGAAATATCAGGAGAACTATTTAAGTATTTATTAATATTCAATACAAAGTAGCAAAACAAGCTAGATTATAAGCTTAAATGTTTTGGCTTATCTGAATTAATTCTAGAATATAAGCTTAAATTCTTAACCAATCTATGCATATTTTTATTGTCAATCCTTTTGTTTTCTATTTTTTAGCAGTTGTGCACATCATCTTTAGGCAACGTGCTATTTTGGAATTAAATTTAGATTTCATGACTTTAATTGAATTGTAGAAACTGTCGTTTATTTTTCAACTTATTTTTATTTAGCTCAAATCATAATTCAGTTTATTCTAATATTGTTCAAGGTTTTTTTTATTCCATCATATATTGGTACCACTTCTTGGGTTCTAAAGCAAGGTTTCATAATGCATGGCTCTGCTATACATGTTCTTTGTATTGCATATTAATAGGCCAAAATGGGCATTTGTCCCTTTCGCCCAAAACAAGTAACAAAATGCTCTTGTTCTGAAACTGTTTAGCCATATGCCCATGTTTTAAACTCGGTTTTCTAAAAATCGAGTTTCAATGAAAAACTCAATTTTTAGAAAATCGAGTTATAGGCAAAAAACTTTAAAAAAAAAAATTACATGGAACTCAAGCTCCATGTAACATTTTGCAAGTAACTCGATTTTCATTAAATTGAATTTTTCATTGAAACTCAATTTTTAAAAAATCAATTTTCAAAACATGGGCATTTTGCTAGATAGTTTCAGAATAGGGGCATTTTGCTACTTGTTTTGTGCGAAAGGGGCAAATGCTCGTTTCGGCCTATTAATATGCAATACAAAGAACATGTATAGCAGAGTCATGCATTATGAAACCTTGCTTTAGAACCCAAGAAGTGGTACCAATATATGATGGAATAAAAAAAACCTTGAACAATATTAGAATATGAATTATGATTTGAGCTAAATAAAAATAAGTTGAAAAATAAATGACAGTTTCTACAATTCAATTAAAGTCATGAAATCTAAATTTAATTCCAAAATAGCATATTGCCTAAAGATGATGTGCACAACTGCTAAAAAATAGAAAACAAAAGGATTGACAATAAAAATATGCATAGATTGGTTAAGAATTTAAGCTTATAATCTAGAATTAATTCAGATAAGCCAAAACATTTAGAAGGTGGTCATCTCCAAGGGAATTGCGTATAAAGAATGCTTCATCCTTGATCACATATATCCACATATAACTTATTTAGTTGGGTGGTGCACATGTTTCAAATGTATTGAAGTTGTCTCCAAACACGTAGTGCCACTTCGTCCAATCCCATTCAAACGGTAGTTAAACTGGGCAAGGCTCTCATGGTGGTGACCCTGATCTCTGTCAATCTAAGTTTTTTTGTGTGTGTGTGTGTGTGAATCTAGCATTAGAGAGTGGGATGGTGTTTCGCTTTTAACTTATTTTTCACAAGACTCCTTGATTTTATCCTTGCTGTAAATAATTGCAGCAAAATTAAGAAAATTGATTCCTCATCTTTTGCAACAAATAACTCTTTTGGCACAAAAATTTAAAAAATTAAATAGGACAAGTGACGCAAAATTGAAAGTCTAATTGAAATCTAGTTAAATTTTCTCTCAGTTTTAGCTATTAACATATATATAAATTATAAATGTCTCATCTTAAGGTACGCTATTTTCTACAATCCAATTTATCTTCCTTCCATCTATACATTACCTCTTTCTCTCTTTATTTTATTTTATTTGAATTTATTTATTATCTCTTTGTTGTTATAGAAAAGAAAACGCATGAAATAGAAAAGGAAAAAGTTTAATTCCAAACTTCTTCCAACTAACCATGTGTTAGTTGAAGGACCATTCATGTGAACTTTTAGTCATGTGGCTCACGTGACCTTTTTAATGAGTCATGCGACTTGTTATAATACAAGCATAGTTGTCAAATCGTGAATCGTTTTTTCATTTTTATGTATCGTATCGTATTGTGTATCGTAAGATACATAAACACTATATAAAATTTATAAAACATTATACATATACATATATTTATTATAAAATTGAAACATATGCAAATAATGACTACTTTAATTATCACTTATGTTATAGTATTTGACTAAGCTAACCAAATAAACCAAATTGAAATATATTTTTAAAATCCATATCCAAAAGATAAAAATATCCATATCCAAATTCATTGGAGTTCAAAGTCACTACATATTATATTAGTCAAAATACTTTTTTTCCTAATCATATTCATCACTATCTAATCAAAATCATCTCCATAGTCCAAGTCAATGAAGTTATCATCTTCATCATCTTGCAAGATCATTTCATCATTGGCATCTTCTTGTACATCTTCATTAATACGTAGACAATGATCCCAAGTGGGATCTTTCTCCTTATTTCTTTTCCTCCTATCACCCTTTTTTTTTATATACCTAAAAGCAAATATGAAGACATGAATTTATAGTCAATCAACAACTTTTATGTACACAAATTAAGCATCACAGTTACACTATCACAAATTCACAATATCAATATTAACATTACAAAATACATATACATATATATATAATATTTATATATAAACACTCATATACATACATTGATACATATTCAGTTATACTAAACTAATTTTTTATATGCCACTCGGTTATATTAAACTAAATTAACTAATATAATAGGTTAATAACAATAAATAATTACAATAATTTTTCAGTATAAAGAATTAATCAAAAAAAATTTATTAAGAAAAAAGAAAAACTAACCTTACACACACAGTGGACCCAACGTGAGGCAGCACTTGTTGTTGTTTTTGTCTTGCTCTAGTAGCATGTGGGAGTGTGGGACTTTTGGGTTAGGAAAAGGAATAGAAGAAAAAGACAAGGTTGTGGTCCTTTGGAGCTTGTGGTCCCTTGATGAGAGATCTCCTGAAACTTGATGATCTAAAAGGTAAAAAGATGAAAACAAAGAGAGAGAGGAAGCCAAAGGGGTTTTGGGAAAGTTGAGAGCATGAGAATTGAGATACAAAGGAAAATATCAGATAAAAAACGTGTGGGTGACTGGTGTGGCTATGTGGTGTGGGTAAATCAATTTAATTGTGGTTCAAATTTTTTAGGGCTAAAAAAAAATTAAGAAGGCTTTTGTATTGGGCCAAACCACCAAAATAGACCAACTTACTTTTTTAAAAAAATGGAAAAACGTTTTGGGCTAAACTTGGGCTGAAATTTTGGTTAAAAAAGCCTATTTAAGCCAATTGTTGATGTATAGTCCGATACAACCGATACGTACGATACATACAACTGTATCGTCCGATTCATATGCACTTACAATACATATTAATGATACAGCACTTTTTTCAAACGATACGATACGTATCGTACGATATGTATCGCGTATCGTACGATACTGACAACTATGAATACAAGTACATAGTTTTATAAATTATTATTGGATGAGATTTATCCAAACTGGTTTAAAGGAAAATTATGTTCAATGGATTGCTCTAACCTATTTGGTAATTGAAAATTGGAAGGAAAATAGGAAGAAAATATCCAATGAGAATCCGCAGAGCAAATCTAACATCTTAAAAAATGGGATTTGGCTTACCTCTTGACATCTCTTTTTGTTTTAAATAACAATGACAAGTGGTAGTGGGTTTTAATCTCCACATTTTATTTAGTAAGTTATGTGGCAATTTCTTATTAAAACAAAAAGAGATTTCAATTAAAAAAGTACCGAAAGTATGCCAAACCCTAAAAAATGTTAACAAAGTTTGTTACTTTCTCCAAGATAAACATGAATTTTCCTTAACATAATGGAATATTACACAGCGTAAAGGAATATTACAAATTTGCATATTTATTCCAAATGGAATATTTATTCCAAATGTGGAACCATATTGCAAGCAAGTGTTCGCACTATAGAAATGTTCATAAGGCTATTACCAACAAAAACGGAAATGGTTCCAGAGCTTATACTTGATTACGTTATATATAGATTCTAGAGAAAAGAAATGGGCAATGAGAGGATTTTTTTTTTTTTTTTGGAGAAAAAAATGAGAGTATCTAAATATCAAGAACAATCTCCATGCACTTCGTCAATGCACTCACCTAGATATATATAAAAAGGGAAATTTTTTTAATTTTTTTTAAATCTGCAATTTCCCATAGGAAAAGCAAACCGTTTTATTCAAATTTTTCTAAAAATATAAATATTATTACTTCTTTTTTTTTGAGAATTTAAAAAAAAAAAAATGTGTGTCAAGATTTCCAAGTAAATTTTCAGATATTTGATAATTGATCTACTTAATGAGACAAATTAAGTCGTAAAAATAACTACAAGTAACTATTTCATGAAAACAATTTGCTTATAAACTACTTTTTGAGAAGATAAGAACACCCACAAAAATAAATAAAGAGGACGATTGTATTCAAACTATCATATGATTATTAAACCAAAAAAAAAAACTCATATGATACATAACAAATTATCATGAGTATTTCAGCCGATTTTTATATACCTAAACAAAAAAACTAATTTGTTTTTTTAACGTGAGCATATATATACATACTCGTACAAGGCACTGATTTAGCCCCTAGGTATAGGGACCAAGCTTTCCTCAAAAGGACAAAATACTACAGTAAAACCTGGGGTATTTAGACCATTGTTACCAATTTCTACAGCTTCAAGGACTTTACTTTTGATGTCATAAAAAACCCATTCTCCTCCTCCAATCTGCCGAAGCATTAATTTCCCTTGGTTGAGGCATGAGAATCTAATACAATACGAGCCTGCAATATCATACTGTTGAACATCAAACGGTTGAAAATCCTCCAAGAGGACTCTATGCCGAAATACCCATCGATGATCTTGTAGCATGATATATATGTCTAAACACTTCCTAGGGTGCTGGATGAAGCTAACTAGACACAACCTACCTTCATATATTTCTAAACACTTCCATGATACAAACTGATCACAAAGGTTTGAAGGAGGATTGATTCTTCGGAATGTTTCATCACTAACATCAAATGCCATAATGATAACCGATTCAATCCCGTAGAAATTCAACCAATATATAGTGCCATCCAAATAAATTGTATTTCTCCAAATAGTAGATTTGTCATATACAGTCCCATCCAAAAAGATTGTATCTCTCCAAATAGATTTGTCATTGTTGATTAGAGTTTCAACAATCCTCCATGAATTAGAAGATCCCACTGTTATTACCGCAGCTTTAACTTTAGGAAATACCTTCCCTTTATAAGACTCTCCAAAGAGTTTGATTACTTTATATTGCTTTGTTACAGAAGCATATCCAAATCCAGTTACGTAAGTGACCCTCCTTCGACCAACAGGACCAGAATCACAACGTGGGAGAGTAACAATCTCTCCAATGAAGGGATTACATACGTGAACATTCTCTTTGGCATCACATAAACCGATCAAACCGTTAATGGATTCTAGCAAGTAGAGTCTTGTATCCAATGAAGTGGTATTGGTATTTATGGATTTTGTCATCAAAGTCTTAAAACCACCTCCAATTTGTAAGGAATTTATGCGAAGGAAAAACTTACCACGACGTCCATCAACACCAAAATAGTTATCATAACAATAGCAATAACTCATGATCCCAAGAGAGGTTTCCCTTGAGAGCTTCAAGTATGCCTCCGCTGATTCAGTGATTAGCACATACCAGGACTTGCACACGAACCTTAATCTGAGCAAACTATGAAGTGGAAGCGTGAGGAGTGTCAGTGAGAATATGTAGAGGATGATCTCACGTGGGATAGAATCAAAATTGCTGCCTCTTAGACCTACTAGTCCTCCATCCATTATCGCTGCTTCTTTTTCTTTTTTTTTCTTTCTTTTTGTGCATGAGACTAGATCTAATACGTGCGTGCACCATCTGTTCTTATTGATGCATATATATGTATATACAGAGATTATTTTTAGGGTTACAAGGCAGACGAGGGAAAGTCGGTAATGGTTTTTTTTTTTTTTTAATACATAAAAATATATATTAAGTAGAGGGGAGTGGGGAAGGTCGGTAAAGCTTCTTGAAGCCCAATCAGTTTTTAAAAAAGAAATATTGAAGCCCATGGGCTATGTGACCCATCGTAGACAAAACTTATGCTATAGTTCTAAGTTTTAACCCAACAATCCTTTGCCAGCAGGAAAAATCTAAATTGACTTGGGCCTCCTAACCTTTTTCTTTTTCTTTTTTTACTGAATATTTAGACAAAACTAGAAGTTTAATGGCTTTTTTTTGTTGCTTTATAGTAATTATCTCGTTTTTGATAATTAGTAATTACAATAGTGGAGAAGAGGATTTGAACTTTAATTCTTCTAACTAATCGGAAACCAATGAAATTCACGAGAAAGTTTCATATAATTTTTTTTTTTTTTTTTTGTTTAATATTAAAAATTGATAATTATGGTAGTTATTAATAGACATGTTTTTAAGAAGAAATAAGAATTTATTACGATTGTGTTTGTATATGAAAATTTAATGGAGGTTTCAACAATGAAATAGACTTGTGCATTCCAGTTAGCTCAACTAGTAAAGTCTATGATGGTTGAATAAGAGATCCGAGATTCAATCATTGCCTACACCAAAAACCGATTAAGTCTCTGTTTGATGATAGAGAACAAAAATTACAAAAGCGGACGCCACAGGTTAAAAATCTATCAAAAAAATGAAATAGACTTTAAATACACACACACACAAGATTTTTATACAACCCACTACGTATTGGTTAAAAAAAATCAACTTGTATTATTTAAGTAAGTCACGACTCATTGAGAATGTCATGTGACTATAAGTACATGTAGGTGGTTTTTTTAATTGCAACTATGGAAGTGTCGGATCAACCTTGGTTGAGTTAGGCTAATGTCATAATTAATTTTTATGTGAGAACAAAGGGATAGCTCACAATGGGAAGCCCAAGAGGACCAAACTCAGAAACAAGATGGTTGAGTTGATATAGGACCCAAAAACACTCACCTATGAGACTACCTAAGTTAGTTTCTTCCTCAAGCACCTACATGCAACAATGGAGAACTGGTAGGTTTCTCTCTAGTCTCTAGTTTCTCTCCCTCAACCTAATTTTTCTTGACCCCATCTCCTCTTTATCGTAATGTAATAAGTAGTGGGCTTGTAATGATAGGAGCCCTGCCCTACCAGACATCATATTCCATTTTTGGAATCATAATGGGAGTACATGTCTAGCTTACTGCTCATACTGGTCACTTCAGCAATTAATGCATAGACCCCTATTGTCTCTCTCTGACACCACCACTGCAATCGTTTCTTGTAATTAGTGTCATATCTTGAGGAATGTGCTTGGTCGTGAAGCATTCCCAAGCATTGTAGTTCCTCAGCAATATACTTCAGTCAAGTTCTCCTTGGCAAGTGACATTGGGCCAAGTGAAGCTCTTGGTATAATATGGGTTGGGCCCAAGTGGGCCCCCTTCATCAACTGGGCCTCCTCTATCTTTCACTAGGCTGTGGCTAAATGGCCCTATGTATATGCAATTATAAGACCTAAAAAGATTATGTGCCACGATATTATGAGGTCAACCTATCAAATATCTTTAGCTTTATGTATATTATAGAGTATAAATAAATAAATAAATAAAAGCAGTAATAGAATTCTTTTTCATATTCAATGATGATGGTAGGTTAATCTTATAGGGTAAGGCTTGGCTCCAGTTCACTAGAGCTGACACTATACGAACACGTGGCAAAAATTGGACATGTGTTTGCATCATGTTGGCTCTAGTGAATTGGAGGTAAGTCATGTCTAATTATATAATGGTGTTCAGGAGTTTGGAACCAATTTGACAAAATTAGCTAATTAGGAGGTATAGTTCATGCTTCCATGTATTTGACGGAAAACATTAATTTTTTTTAATATAAAAGAATACTAAAATTAATAAAACAAATGATGAAAATTTTTGTTGAGGTGAAACACTAAATGGAAAAGTATTACTCTTAAAAAAGGAATATTTTATTTCATTCTCAAGGAATGTGCCACGTGTCAAAATCTTTTTTGTTTTTGTTCCTTTTTTTTATGAAACAAATACGCACATGTGGCAACAACCTTAGGTTATTGAAACTTGGAGCAAAATTAGTAGTGGGAAATTGGGATAGCTCATATTGGACAACTTATATTTTGAAGATTTATCAACCAACATGTTACTTTATATACTTGGCATTTACATATTGGCAAGTCATTTATGTTGCACAATAACATTATTTATTTTGGAAATTTTTGAAACAAGCGTGTGTGTATATATATTCAAAATTATATCTTAGAAGCTGTGGTTACACCAAGTGGCTCTATATTTGTATTATATGTCATGCAATTGGTTTTGATCATGTGACTTAACTATGATAAAAAAATAAATTAAATTAAATTACGGTACGCTATTTTCTTTTGTCCAATTTATCTTAATTCCATCTATGTGTTATTTCTTTCTTTTTTTCTTTTCTTTTTTAATTTATACATTATCTCTTTGTTATTAAAAAATAGAAAACTCAAGAAATAGAAAACTTCCTCCAACTAACCACACAGTAGTTGAAA
Organism: Notholithocarpus densiflorus; assembly: GCA_030021035.2. Classification (NCBI taxonomy): domain Eukaryota; kingdom Viridiplantae; phylum Streptophyta; class Magnoliopsida; order Fagales; family Fagaceae; genus Notholithocarpus; species Notholithocarpus densiflorus. The sequence goes on along the minus strand of JARYZH020000009.1, from coordinate 6,871,523 downwards.
GATCATTCACGTGTATTTTTAGTCACATGACCTTTATGATGAGTCATATGACTTATTTAAATAATACACGTGCATAGTTTTATAAATTATCATTGGAGGAGATTTCTCAAAACTAATTTGGAGGAAAACTTTTTTCAATTAATTACACCAAATCTCCAACCTATTTGGTCATTGAAAATTGGAAGGAAGTATTCTCCTCTCTCCTATCTCCCTCCATTTAAACATAGGGTTAATTTTTATGTTCTAAATATTCTCTTGCACAATTATTTCAAATTAGTGTGTAGTCCCGTGCATATGCACGGGTACAATTAAAAACAATCACAATTATACATTCTTTTTAGAAGAGTTTCAAATTATACATAGTATTAGTTTATATTTTTTTTTTTAACCATACATTTCTAAAATATGTAATGGTTTCTCATTTTATATATATATAAATATATATATTTGTTTTTTCACCCAATAATTTACTTTCCACAAATATTTAAAAAATAAATAAATGAACACATGGCGAAAAATTGAACTCCAATTGAAATTTAATTTAGAATCTAATTAGATTTGGACTCTTCAATTTTTACACTCAATAATTCACTTGGAACAAATTTGAAAATTTAATGGGACACATGTCTCATACAAGTTTTTGAATTTTTGTGCTAAGTGAGTTATTGTATCAAGATTCACGAAACCAATTCCTAGGGGAAAAAATCAATAAAATATATGATAGTAACAACAATAGGAAAATTCAAATAAAATTTTGGATTAAATTGTAACAATCTGAATCAAAAGTTCCAGTAGAAAGACAAAGTGGAGTGATCCACTCCAAGAAGGCGACCAAACTTGCATAAATATAGAATAATAAATCTATCTCCGGAAAATTTACATTGTCCATAACCTTAACCTTCATTGGAAATTTTAAAAACATAGTGACTCACATCTGCCATCTAGACATCTACAGCCGGGTCCTCTCCAATTCGCATGAAATTCCATTGATCACTAAGTTCCTGTGCAGCCTGCAAAAAGTATCGTCCATTGGTCCACAACAGTGCTTTCTTCATTGTTATAAGTGTCAAACCTGAACAAAAAGCCAAATATAAAGGTAGTGAATTTTAGGCATAATGTGCATCTAATCACATATTGGCAATTTATAACAAATGTAAAGATGCAAACTTTGTAAGTGAATAGTAAACTAAACTCAGTGCTAGAACCAAGAAGAAAGCACTTTAATCTGAAATTCAGCGCACTTTAATCCGAAAATCAGTGCAAATGTAAAGATGCAAACTTTGTAAGCAATTTATAACAAAGATGCAAACTCTGGCTTTGCTATCTTTTTAGAAATTCCTTGCGTTCACCCTTTTTTTTTTTTTTGCTGAATAGTAAACTCAGTGCATTTCATCCCTATAAAAATAGTCACATGTTGCCATCCTAATGGCTTGATGCAATGTACCCAAACCAAGTTCTTATTGTAATCTCTTTGGTTTTCATGTTTAGGAGCAAAATTAAGAAACCTTAATTAATACAATAACTTACTTAGCACAAAAATTCAAAAACTTATATAAGACATGTGGCATAAAATTGGAATTCTAATTTGATTTTCTCTCAGTTTCACTTATTATTTTATATATATAGATAAGTGAAGCAGGTTAGCCATCAATTTTGGTTCATTAGAGAAATACTGAAGGAGGGGCGATTAGTAGAGGAGAGAGAAGGGAGGATTCAAGGGAAAGGAAACAAGTGAAAGAAATGAGAGAAAAGAAAAGACTGAAAAGAGTTTTGTTATGACCATAACTTTTTTTAGTTGCTAAACGTGGCATACATTTAATATTTAATTGTTAAAATCTTGTAATGGTCAATTAACACACTCATTTTTGTGTGTTTCGCTTTATACTTCACAAATCGTAACTTCACATATATTGATTTGAATTTCCTTATAAAATAAAATAAAATAAATCAAACACAGAATAAATTGTGATTGAAAAAGTTTAAAATGGAATTAAAAAAAAAAATGAGACAGAGAATTTGTATTCCATAAACAACATCACATATTGAGTAAAATTGATGGAGAAGACACGGATCCTATCATGGTAAAATAGTAACTACACTTTAATACACCACACTTGTTTTGATTGGGTGAGCAAGGATAAATATGAGCTATATATGGTGCATTCACCGCACATGCACATGACAAGTGGTAGTACCACAGTTCACAAAGTATTATTCCTAGCGTGACCATTTCGCATCAATGAGCTGTGAACCATATGAGTCATGAGAGAGAGAGGAAGTTTCAGAGGAGGCAACCAACGGCAGCTACATTTGTGTGCTCAATGAAAATTGAAAATTACATATATCTTTTTTCGAATTTTTAGTGGCTTTAAATGAAACACGCTACTGCTATAACTTCGTATTAGATGAGTGTACTGCAAAATAATGACATTAGAAGAGAAAGTCCACAGACTCCATGATCCTACACAGCCAAACACCCCTTAAAAATTGGCTTTTGCACATGCCCGCTGCTCTTCAGTCTTCTTGCCGACCTCACAGTAAAAAACTAAATTAAATGTCACTGTCTGTCATTACAATCACAGCATGCCACTGCTTAGGAAGACATGGGTTTTCTGCTGTCCATTTCATTCAGATATTATCGGAAAATTTCAGAATGCCCACAATTCTTTTGCTGTTCCAATGACTGTCACCACCACCCCCCATGCTTCACAGTGATATTGTCTCTGATAAATTCTTGTCTTGGTTTCCACAAATTCTTTCTCAACCAAAACTACTAAAAAATATATTTAGAAAATCTTAAAAACAGCAGATAATTTAAGCGAAAAATTAGCTTTTAATTGGTCACTAAATGCACTCCAACACAACTTTAATTGCCTGAATTAAGTAAAGAGCAATGCTACTACATGCATAAACATTATACAACAGCTGTTTAGCCAATTCCCCTGCTGCTTGGGCCCCATTTTGTAATTGTTCTGGTGCCATCTATATTTCCTCTCTCTCCAACCCCAGGTCTTTTTCTTTAATAAAATTTTGTATTATTCAAAGAAAAAACATATAATTATACAACTGTTGAGTTGTTAAACTATTATAATTCTTATTTGGGCCAAACTATTGTGAAAAAAAATTGTGATTCTAGACTTATTGATAAGTAATTACCTCACTTTCGTTGAGATCAAAAAGTAACTCGTAGAGAGCTATGACTCATGTTTCAAAAATAAATAATTATAATTATAATCTTCTGCGAGTACTGTATAGAAGTTTTTCATTCTTCTCATTCTAAAATACCACTTAAAAAGTAATTAAAGTCAGCCAAAAACTGAAAAGAAAAATAACACATTTGGATGCCATGAAAAAAGAGAGAGAGAGTTAAAGAAGACTGCAATAACTTAAACCTTTGAATCTGAGATGTTTCTATAAAATTAAAATTCCAAGCATTTACTGCCCTATCTGCTTCTTCCACTTTCTCCCCCACACAAACAGAACATGCAAAATCTAATAATACCAAAATACTCTCTTCTCTTTTTCTCTTTTTCTTTTTTTGATTTCCATTAACAAAGAAAGTAAACTATGATACAACATTGTCCCTATCAGTACTAGATCCATAAAACTGAAGGAGTCTCTGCAAAATCACGACCTGGGTCTTTAAGAGAACGATGTATTCTGCGGTTTCTTGAAACAGCTGGTCGGGTTTCACTGTTTCGTCAGTGTGGGCTGGAATGAGGCTCTTAAGGGCCTCCAACTTGTTTGAGACCACCTTGGACTTGGAGCACGTAGTGCGCCCACCATTGTTGATGTTGATGAAGCTTCTCCGAGCTCTACAAGAAGTACTACGTGCTTGAAATCGTCTTCTTGAACTGAGTTTTCTTGTTAATCCTCTTCTCATTTTTCTCACGAAGGCTTTGGGCTTCGCTGGGGTTGAGCTCATTGTGTCAGTATGTGCGTGAGAGACAGAGAGAGAGATAGAAAGAGAGTGTCTCTGTGTGTTTTGTTTATCCGGTGGAAGAGGACGGGTCTTGGGATATAAGTAATGGAGGATTAAGACAATGCCACTTGGTTTGGTCATTTTTACGGAAATGCCAAGCTTGCTTTTCTTTTCTCTTTTACGACTTTCGTATTTTAATTTTGACTCAAGTGTTTAGAGGTGTTTAGAATTTATATTTTGAATTTTTAGAATTTAGATTTTACCCTTTAAAATTTGGAGATATTTGAATTTTATATCATAAAGTTTCAAAATTTAAATTTCACTCTTTAACATTTGAGGTATTTAGATTTTATACCCAAATTCTTAAACTTTAGGGCATAAAATTCAAACACCCCAAATTTTATGGAGTAAAATCCAAACATCCTTAAAATTTAGAGGATAAAATTTAAACACCCCAAACTTTAGAGGATAAAATCCAAATTTTGAAAGTTCAGAATGTAAAATCCAAATACCTCCAAACTTTAGAGGTGTAGTTTGCAATTTAGCCTTTTTTTATATTTTTTTATTATGATTTTCAAATATATATATACACACATCAAGGGAGATTAATTTTAGCTTAACTAGTGGTAGTCATACTATTTTTGTTACAATTTGTTAAAGTGAGAAGTTATGATTGATATATACATTATTTTTACATGAACAAATATATTGACAGCTTTTTGATTATGCACAAAATGCAACTTGCCAAATCAACAAACTATATTTTTCATGAAAAAGTTGTGTGAATAAACTTACTGTTTTAGTTTTTGGAATGTCAAGGATCTCTAATTGTGTATCACATTTGCATACTTGAATAGTATACTTAGAGAGAATTTATTGAGTACATTTAATTCGGTTGCTACACCCTCCTTTTATATAAATGAGGATTCTATGTATGGAACTCATATGTGGAGTCTATTCGTGTGTGAGAGGAGAGTATAAGAGTATAATACATTGGGTGCACTGATCAATTTCACATACTTAGAGAAATTGGAGGCCCATAGGCCTATTCCACACTGATCCCCTTCGTTTAGCCCTTTTTTTTTCTTGCAAGTCTAGACAACCTTCCATTGCTATCACTGGACGAGCTACCCAATTGGTGGTGCATCAACACTACTTAACCAAAGTGTGCCACATGAGATATAGCGAGAGAAAATAGAAGAATTGATTATATTAAAATAAAATAAAAATTATAATAAAATAAAATATAAAAACAAAAGGGCCTCCACTTGGCATAATCACAATGTGTAGAACACAACAATATGATATGATTTGAACATGAACTTATGTAGTATGTAATTTTATTGTACATTGTTTTTGGGTGAAAATAACTATTGATTATTATATAATAACTTTACAACTCTCATATGGTGTATCACAAGTCTTATAAGTTTACATTGAATGATTTTTTGTGTTCAAATAGGTTTTAGCCATAACTTGTGTGAATATGTTACTTTTAATTAATAGTTTATGATAGTTCGATAATTACAACGGGGAGGGGAGACCTGAACCATAAATATCAGAGACACACTAAAATGTACCAACTAGTTAAACTTCCAAACTCTTGGTTCTATTTGCCTTTTCTCATTTTAGATAAAATCAATAGAACGGGGTTAAGCCCCATTCCATTAACTTTCCAAAAAGAAACCCATTCCATTATGCTTCTTAAGATACTATCTTTGTCAGTGTTGTTAATGTCCAAAATAGCTTTTCCTTTCCATGGTGTGGTAGGCCTTTTCATGTTGTTTGGGCTTTGATTTCTTCTGCTATATTGCAGCCCGTGGGTCTGAGGTAAGAGAGTTGGGGCAGGCCTAAATAAAATACACTTTAGGCCAGTTTGTGCACAAGTCGAGCCGTCCCAATATAGACGCATTCTGGCAAAGGCATTGCGGGCTGAGTGTACGACATGACCACAATAGGAACAACTGTTACAGATATTATAGCAGGAATACAGTATGGCAGAATAACTATAATACGAAACAAATGATACTAACACCAAACTAAAGGAAAGTAGCTTAATAAGGTTATGGCAGAATAATACAACAAATGGAAATAATGCTACAACAGAGAGTTTAATAACTGAACAGTAAACTAATCACCCAATAAGCATAAAAGAAAAACTCGTCTGCTAGAAAAGTAGGCTTAGCTTCTCAGCAGATGCAAGTCCAAGAAGAGAACAAATCCCCAATGTGAGTAACCTCAAGGAAGGCTTCTACCATAGAAGTTACACACTTTGGAAAAAGCGCCTAAATGGTTTAAGCTTTAATCATCAATCTCTCAAAGAGTGGGTCTGTCAAGAGGGAGAGAAATAAGGTAGTCTATTGATGCATGCCTCTATTCCTACCACTTATGTCTCTCTGATTTTTTTTTGTATATTCTTTTCTTCTCTCTATTCTTTCTTTTCTTTTCTTTTTCTACCTCTTCTTCTTTCCGTCCCTTGTTCTCCCCTCCCTCCCCCTCTTTACTGTTCACAGCTACCCATTTTTATACTATCTGTCATGGTGGGATTTACTATTCTTATCCCTCAACTGCTTTTGGCTTCTTATGGGTGTCCTTTCAAAACTGCTCACTGGTCTGCCGGCTGCTCAGCCACTACCATTGCTCTAAATAGGTTGGTTGCATCACTCTCCATTCCCAGACAAAATTGCTTGTCTTGTTTCTTACCTCTCTCTGTTTTTCACTTCCCTCATCCAGATAAGGATTAAGCCTCTTCATTCCCTACCTCTATGGCATGTATCAAGTGGTCCCAGCCCACACTTACCTCTTTTGGGTGAGATGTCATCCCAGCAGGACATCTCTCCCCAAAGAAGTTTGAGCGAGAACCCCAAAATAGACCCCCTCTTTCTCCCCACCGCCAGACCACACCCTCTGAAACTCTTGACCCGTGGCCCACCTCCCATGTATTGGCTGGGTACAAGTAAGTGGTGCCCTGGCCCCTTATGTATGCTCCACTTCGTCTGAACTTTGTTTCTTTCTAGCCTTCACACCATTTCTGCTGCCACCGTGTTTGTTTGATTCTGCTGTACTGCTGGTTGGTGTTTATCTTTTGTGGTATTCCCTACCTTTTACCCCTTCTTGGACTGGGCGTTGCTTGGGCAAAAGCCCTCATCTTCCTGTCGAGCCCATGTTTTCCTTTTCTATGTCTGTGGGCATTTTGGTTATTGATCCTGCCATATCGCTTTGTCGTGCTTGCTGCAGCTTTACCTCTCCTTTTATTGCTTGTTACCTCGTGGGCTTGCAGACAGATGCTTCTGCCATGCCAGCCCACTTCTTCATCAATCTTTTACTCAAGACTCCCTAGGCCCACTTTTCACGTCTTTACCTCTTTTGGGCTTTGTTGGCCAGCGTTCCTGCTATGCCAGCTCATTACTTCATTCCGCGGGCTTTCCCAGCCCATTTACTTCCTCTTTACCTCTTTTACTCCCACAGAATTTTTGCTAGATTCTTTGGGCCTCCTCGGCCCAATTACCACGTCTTTACCTCTTATTACTTTTTTGGGCTTATTGGCCTTTAAGCCAACCCGTTTGAGTTTGTCAATTCATTTCCTGGGCTTCCCTGACCCATTTACTTCCTCTTTATCTCTTATTATTCCCATGGACTTACTACTTTATTCTTTAGGCTTCATTGGCCTATTTATTTCTTCTTTACCTCTTTTTTATTCTTGTGGTCCTGCTAGCCATCAATCTTGTCATTTCAGCCTACTGGACTTGTTTCTTTATTCCTTTACCATTTTCCCCTTCTTATCTTCTCTATATTGTTGGGCTTCTTTCTGCTATTGGACCCTTTGTCAAAAATAAGCATCAACACATGGAATACCATTAATATTTGATCAAAGATTATCCGAAACCATAGGTTTTTTTTTTTTTGAAAGGAAGAATCAAACTGATGAGGAAGGACCAATCGTTTAATTGCAAACTGATGAGGAAGGAGCAATCCAATTAAAATTTATAGGCCATGAGGCCCTACAAATGACAAATGTATAGATATTTTCAAGCAATGAGGTTATATCCGTAATTTTAGCTTGGAAAAGGACACCAATTTTGTATCACAATCACAATTGAAAAGAGAAAGCGAGAAGAGGGCACAACTAGCGATTATCAGCCAGATAGGATGAGAAAGCCTGCCCGTCTGTAACGGCACATGTGAAGTCCGGGACCTTCAAATTCCTCATTCTCAAATTACCCTTTGAATCATGTCAAATCATTTTAAAAGGATAAAAAATAAAGGGAAAATGGGAGAACAAGATTTTGTATAAGGGTTGCGACTTGCTAGTGGGTAGTTAAGTTTAGAGAAGGTTGAGTTTTTTTTTATTGTATTTAGCCAATTTTATTTTTTTCCTAAAGCAACTTTAGGCTAAACACGGTGTTTGATTATTAACTTTTCCAATTTATTAATGTAGTGGGATTTGTTTGACTTCTCCTTAACGAGTGTAAACCAACATCTTAATCAGTAACATGGTACTTCATCATCTCACAACCATAATAAATCTCACTAAATTAAATTTATAGCAAAAATTATCATGAAAGTGAGAAAAATGAACATCACCGTACTCCATAATCACCTAATAATTTCCCTGTCCTTAACATATTCCTTTAATTTGTCCTTATCAGGCATGCATGTTCAATTTGACTATGCAGCCACACTATCCAATGGATGTGTCCCATTGCAAATATTATATATATTCATGATAATGCCAAAACACAAACACAGCCCTGTCTGCAAAACAAAGATTAATAAAGTAATTGAAAAATTAAGTGTCAAATGATCTAGAAGAAAAGGTTAACACTTGGTAAAAGAATGATGACTTGAGATGACCGACAAAATATAAGCAAAGACAAAGCATCCCTTTAAACTTATATATAATGTAGTTTAAATAATACATAGTAATTTGATAGGTGTAGAGGGGCATCGAGTCAAATTGCCCAAAAAGAAAGGTAGCAAAGCTAGTTGTACTGGGGCTGTGATTTCCATAGAAGGCACATGTGAAGGTGATATGGGCCAGCAACGCAGTAAAGCCCCATTGGAGAGAAAGAGAGAGATAGCACATGGAAAGCACATGCAAAGAAAATGGTTTTGTAGTGTAGCTTTGAGAAATGAGAGCATGTGACAAAGGAGAGACAGTAAGGCAGCACGAAATGTACAGCATGTTCTGCACATTCCCTGCATACAACTGAACCAGTGACAGCCCCTTTAGCTCTCTTTTTTTCTTTTCTTTTTTTTCTCTTCACATTTATAAAGCACTTTGTTTTTAGTTATTGTTTAGTACTATTATTATCCTATAGTTCCTTGCTTTATTAATCAACGAATTCAATTAATTAATATATCTTATCTAACTAGATTTTACTTGATTTGACGCACATGTTTACACTTGTATTTCAAGCTATTTCAAGCTATTTTAATCCGGCATGTGTGACATGTGTAGGTAATGCATGTGACTTTATATTTTTTTGATATTAAAATTCCTCAAGTTTGTAACTCCTTTGTTTTTTCATGAAAGTAAGTAATAACCAGGACACTTTGCAGAAAAGTTGTTTATTTTTTACCTTGAATGTTGATTTTGTTGTTCGTTCACATAAGGTAAGATCGTAGTTTCATTTTTTTTTTTTTTTAAATATATAACTACATGAGGATTGTTTCGTTGGGTGAAGCTTTTGGTCAAATACAATGACAAGGTAATGCTCATCTTTATCTTTATGGACCTTAATTTCCCAAAATCGATTCTTTGTATTCAATGGTAATTATGTCGTATTGAAACAAGCTGGGTTTCCTTCTCAAAATCGATTCTTTGTATTCAATGGTAATTATGACCTTAATTTCCATGCATGTAAAACAATTTAGTTGCCATTTTCCTTTTTTAAATACCATATTACCACGACTCCCATGGCAACTCTACTGAATTACACTTTGGCAACATTTCATGTTAGAGACACAATAAAAGTTCATAATATTGTTAAATTAGTATTAAAAAAAATTTAAATTACATATTGTGATGTGTCCATGTGTAAAGTGGTAGACTAATTTTAGATGTTATGAATAATATTTATGATTAAAGAGCATATTGAACTTGAAAGTAAAAAAGCTAATGAGTTAACAAATTTGTTGGATATATAGGCGTGTGAAGCATTGAATTAGGGTCGATTTTTCTCTCTAGACTCTAGAAGGTCAAAAAAATGAGCATAAATGGAAATGAGAGACAATCGTACATGAAGTTCCTTTTATATATTTTTGGATTAATAGGCAATGATCTTACAAAGAGTCAGGGACGGACCCATAGTAGGGCAGGGGGGGGCCATTCCCCCCCCCCCCCCACCACAAAAAAAAAAAAGAAAAAAAAAAAAAGAAGCTAGTATGTATGTATATATATATTATATATATATATATATATATATATATGTGTGTGTGTTGAAATTTTAAATTTTGGTCCTAATAGCCCCCAATTAAATAAATAAATAACTGGTATACATATGTAATTTGAAAAATTAAAATTTGCCCTTAAATATATATATTTTTGGATCTCCTCTGAAATTGAGTACGTCGAGTTCCATTTTGATAAATGTGTTGAAATGTTTAAGAAACACTTATTTTATATGTTATACTTTGTTAACATTTTTATAATATCAAATGTTTAAGAAACACTTATTTTATATGTAGTATTTTGTTGAATATAAAATAGATGTTAATTTTTATTTTCATAAAAAAAAAATTGTTTTAAGCTTTGGCCTCCCTCAGGTTGGAATCCTGTTTCCGTCCCTGCAAAGAGTGGTGATGTAACATCTTTTTTTTGGTTCATCAGCACCCTTTTAATATTATTTTTTTATATATAGAGAGTTTTCAGCTGTGTGAATCATGTGCAGGTTTTTTTGCTTTATTTCTTTTGTTTTTTGGTCGGCAGAGGCTGCCAACATCAACATGGGTCACTCACCCTTTTCGGTTGCAAGCCAATGACCCACTTGTTTTGTCTAATGTGAACCAATTCTGAGCCTCTGGGTTGCTACTTTTCTTTTCCTATTCTACTTTTCAGTTTTGTTTGGTTTTAAATCAGATTCTTCGGTTTAGGGGTTCAATTTAAGTTATTCTTATGTTCTGGGTCAAAATCAATAACCAAAATTATCATTCCGGGATTTGAACCACCCACTAGTTCACTAACTTAGGTCAATTTAGGTTTAAAAGAAAAGCCAACCACGGTGATGGCCTAGTAGCAGTTAGCACCTTTCTAAATATTTATGGAGTTTTATTAATATAAGCCCTTAGAACATATATTAATCTCCATTCTAGGAAATTTTTATAAAAATTTGAAAAACCGACCCTTAGGTTGAAAGGAAGTACTGGAGGAGAAGGAGGTTTGGGTAATAGTGAGCGATTCTAACCAAGCTTTAAAACAAATTAATTAATTTAAAAGAAAGATGATTTTCTAGTGAAAATAATAATTTACCATATATATTTGTTCGTTATTTATTTATTTTTTTTGGCTATCTTTATCTTAATTCTTAAACCCTTTGTTTGATTAATTAAGGCATGTGGCTTCATTTCTCACATGGGTAATTGAAATTGGCATTTGGCAATTTACAATTGTACTTATTGACAGACGCAAGTTGTTCCAGACATGTAATCTCTTCTTTGGGAAAATATTTGAATCCGTGAACCTTTCCCATCAAATTGCATCCACCTTTAATCAATGGGGTTTTCTACTTTGCTTTTTGAAGATAGGTAGAGAGTACGACAATGAAAGATGAGATTCAAATTATAAACAAAATGCAACACAAAAAAAAATCATTATCGTTAAACTATCATTTTGAACCACATTAATAGTGTTTTCAATACATTTTTAATTAGAAATTATATGAACTTGCTTCAGAAAGTAGAGATCCTTGGTTCAACTCAAGCTTCCACCATTTAGCAAAAAGAAAGAAGAGGGAGTGAGGAGGGAGAGAGAATTAATATAAAAATTATATGATCCTATGAGATGAAAGACAAGGCTTTTAATTTTTAGAAATTATATCATGTTTATATTCTCTATTATAAAAGTTGAACTTGAAAACTTAGGAAGCATAGAATGATTACTTTTTGTCTCTTTCTTAAAACATATTTGGATGACATGTGCATATTTTATAGCACATCGTGTCCTTTTTTCTAACGCTAATACAAGAGAAAATTATTAAAATGACTATCATTTACTACTAAACCATTTCACTTCTCCTAAAAATAAAAAATAAAACCATTTCACTTCTATATTGTCCAAAAAAATTCCCTTCATGTTTACCTTAATTGTTTTCATTATCGCCTATTTATTGTTGTTGATAATTTGATAATTATAATGAGAGAGAAAATATTTGAATCTTAAATATTTTTATTGAAAACACCAAAAAATATTTATTGAGCTACAAGCCAAAAAGACTTTTAGATTTATAGTTGCTCTTTAAGTAATTTTAATTATTCTTGTTAAGCTAAGAACCTTACAACTCAACTGACAAGTTTTGAATCTTTTGATGTTTCCAACAGAAACCTCCACAGTTAAAATCCCTTTATCTCTAACTATCAAATTATCAAAATAATAATAATAATAATACTTTTTTTTGAAATATATGTAAGGAATATATATATATATATATATATGTGTGTGTGTGTGTGTGTGTGTGTGTAATAAAGAGGGAAAAAAATCTGTTTGTAAAAGTATATGTCAAATAGGAAACGTAGTGTATATATGCTACTTCGTACGTATATGATATCTACTTTCTCTCAAAACAAAGAAGAGTCGTGTATTATGTCAATTGCCAAAGGCCTTTTAGCTGAATTGGCACATCCTCATGTATAAAGTGTTTGGGGGTCTAGAGAAAAAAGGGTTCGAGCTGCAGGGTTAGCAGCATGTTGTAATTATCTCTAAAAAAAAAAAAATCGTGTATTACAGGTTCAAGGGATTATTGCAATAATAGAGTATTAATTTTAATTCAATACTTTGTTTAAACATGGCAACGGGTGTTAATGGCATATAGCGAAAGTGAGGAGGTTGGAATAGGGTGCCCTAATGAGAGCTCTTAACTTGCAAATAGATAACAATTCAATATATAAATAAAAAGAATAAAAACACAAAAGTTAATAATAAAAAGTTGATAAGACAATTTAATATATATAAAAAATTAATAAGAACAAATAAGTTAAAAACAAAATAAAAAACTATTGTTTGGGGTCTTTTTCGATTAGCTACATGTTTGAACTTGATTAGGTTTTCTCGCTTTTTTAGATTTAGTTCGAGGAATTGAATCCACAAACATGAATAACAAGAAAAGTTAGCCGGTGTTACTTAAGTGTGTCCTGCCGATATGTGGCACTCAAGAAACCTGTAAAAGAGAGGAAAGACTTGCAACTATCTCTCACAACTTGGAGAATTGTGTGTGAGCCTAAGGAAAAGGGAAAATGAGAGTATTGTGATGAAATAGAAAATAGCCATCTCTGTTGTGTGCATTCAGTAACTCATGGAAAATGTTTAAAGTTTTGGGTTTTTGGATGGTGATACTTGACTGCAGGAGCACTTTTTTCAGTATCTATCTAAACCATTTTAGGTCCCTCCTAGTTTTTAAATCTCCCTCTTTCTTATAAATCTTTTTGATTGCTGAATGAGGAGGAGATCTGTTGAACTAGTTGGACACTGCACTGGTTTGCTTTGGGCAATGATTACTGGTATCTAGGGTGGCTGTAATATTAATCTTTTATGTTTTTTAAGCGGATTTGATCTAGTGAAATACCTAAAGAATTGCACTAAGTGTAATTAATTTATTTTCATCTCACGAAATTTTTTTACAACACTGAATTTTTAACTAATTTTTTTAACTTTTTCTTATTATTTTAATTCGATGATTGAGATTGAAAGTTGTTTTTTTCAACTCTCAATCTCGACTATCCAAAGCTACTACATTAAGTGCAATACCTTATCTCAATTTGTTTTAAGCAACCGATTGGGTCAATGCTGTGAAAAATGTTTCCCTATCTATCAGGTCAACAATGGTTTGACTAACTTGCTCATTTACTAGGTGCAAACCCTTTTTTTTTTTTTTAGGAAAAAACAAAAAATAAAAGGTTTGTGCCGGGTAAATGAATTGGTTCAGCAGAAATTTTAGGCTCTCCATGAGTCATTGAATTTACGCAATGCACTTAACATGGGCTCATTTGTTCCTCTTATGTCCCAAGGCCATCATAGAAGCCTTAGATTAGCCCAAGATTAGTGCTAAATGACCCTCCTGCCCTCCAATCCACATCTCCTCATTATTCCATTTGTTGGGTTCTTTCTTTTACATGTGGGCTTGGTCCACATAACTAATCATAGGAATTCAAAAATAGGTTGGACCTTATGGGCTTTTCTATAAGTATTTTTATAGGCTCATATCGTGCCGAAAGGATCCTCAACGGCATACAGCGAAAGTGAGGAAGGTGGAATGAAGGTGCCCTAATGAGAGCTCTTAACTTAAATAGAAAAGAACAATTCAATTAAAAAATAATAAGAAGAACACAAAAGTTAATAACAAAAAGTTGATAAGACAATTCAATAAAATAAAAAGTGGATAAGAACAAATAAGTTAAAAATAAATTCAAGAACTATTAATAAAATTTTGATTAGGACAAATAAGTGGATGATAAAACTATAATTAAAAGTACTACATATGCCAATTAGGTAGGATTTTCAAATAGATAAGAACAATTTAATTTTAAAAAGAAAAAATGAAACTGATAAAGAAAACATAAGTTAACAATAAAAAGTTGATAAGAACAATTCCTTTTTCTTCTTATTACAATTCCAGTAAAAAATTTTGATAACAGCAAATAAATTAAAAACAATATATATATATATATAAACTATTACTAAAAAAAGTTGATAATGACAAATAAGAAGATAATAAAACTATAATGAAAAAGTAGTACACATGACAATTTAATAGGGTGTCCACTTGGCACAACCATAACTTGTAGGACTCAACTTTATTTCATATATATACACACACATATTGGCCTATAACTTGTACTATGTGTACCTTCTATTGGTAAGAATTTTTTTTTTTTTTTTTTTTTGAGGGCCTATTGGTAAGAATTTGATTATATGCAGTTACCTTTCAATATAATTAATTTTTTTTGGCAGGGAATGTCTATGTACAACTTAAAAAGTAAAATATGGTTTTATATAAATAAATATATATATATTTTAAGAGATCATTTAAGTATGTTGATAATGTTTATTATAGGGTCACAAATTGTAGCCTTAAGCCCGAAATGTTTAGGACTTGGGCCCAATAAGCCTAATACAATAAGTTTGTAGAGAGTGGGTTAAAGAATTAAGTATGAATGGCGTGGACAGCGTTTAACATGTTCTATAAAACAAATCAAAAAGTTAAAAAAAAGAAGAGGAAAAGCATATTGGGATAACTTTGGATAAAGATGTTATTGGTTCAATCCGAGGAGACTTTGTATCATATAATTTACATTCTTTTTCTCAAAAAATCTCCCCCCTCTCATGGAGGGTCTATTACATTATATAGTTCCCTTCTAGTCATCCTAACCTTACACTTGTCACTCATCTAAGACGTTACTTGATTAATTGTCCCATCAAATATCTTTTTTGGCTTCCCTGTGAGCTGTAATAGCTTAGGTAGCACTGTTCAGAGGTCTTTTCCACATAAATGCAGCTAGAAAAGTAGCTGCAGGGCATTTAATGTGGTGGTAGCAGCTTTTTTTCAGATATTTTCGAATCTCTTCCTTTCCAGTAAGTTCACAAAGGCCATCTCTATCATCGGAGCTTTCAGGAAAGTCACTCCAATCGATGGGATACACACTTGAACTATACTCCTCTCACCCGAGGACGAGATCCTCCTCGAATCAAATTTCTTTTGTTTCCCACGTATGAATATTTTGAAATAGAACATCTAATAAGTGCAGCTCTGCTCGGCCCATGAAGCTCCTCGGACTAAGCCCACAGCCCAAGATGTATGGTTCTAGGCCTTTGTCCCCACAATAGCCCCTCAAAACTTCAGTTTTTCCCTCCCATCCGAGGAGAAAAAATGGGGTTTTGACTTTTAAGAGATAAGGACAATTGATATTTGACCCACACGTGTGGGAATATGATTTAATTGCGCTTCATAATTACTTCTGTCGCTACGCAGTCCACGAAGCGTTATTAATTACTACAAGAGGTGTCTTGTCCCCTGCATCCAACGGCAATACGCAGATCCAACGGCTGATATTTTCCTTAGAATTTTGAGCGGGATAACTTCCCCTCTCTCTCTCCTTTAATATAAAGCCTTGAGGGAAACCATTTGTCTTCTTCTTCAAAGAAATCTTTAAGCGCTCCAAAGAATTCCAACGCTCCTTCTCCTAAAATACCCCAAATTCCCGAATTTCTGTTGCTATTTCTTGTAAGAAGTGTTCAAAGGTTTTCTTAGAATGTTTCAGAGATTAATGTACGTGCTCCCGTAAGTTTTTAGCTCTTTATATTTGCATTTTTCTTCTCGACCTTTCTCCTCGACCGGCCAGTTCTTACTTCCTTATTTTCAAAATTCAACTACTTCGTCTTAGGTTGTAAAAATTGGTAAATTCGAGTGTCTAGTAGATTCCCCCGCAAAAATAGAAGTTTTTAAACAAAAATACCATATACCCCAGGCAGTTGGCCTGCGATATTGTTTCTCAGAAGAAATCGTTCTACCTAGAGAGGCAGGAGAAGTGGTCATTCCTATAATAGCCTTCATAAAAGGGGGAATAACCCTTCCTATAGGTGGGATAACCCGAGAATACCTTATTAACCATAAGCTATGCCCTCATCAGTGTGCACCTAATATGTTTAGGATTCTAGGTTGCATTGATGCCCTTGACCAGTATCTTCACTTGGGCCTCACATGGCACGACGTGGTTCATCTGTACGAGTGCCACTCACAAACCGACGGAAGGTTTTACCTCAAATCCAGGTCGTCCATTGTCAGGCTCATCTCGTGCCTCCCTAAGCCCAACAAAGGGATGAAAGATGACTACCTCATCGCTTCAGGGGCATGGCATGATGGTCGACCGTGCCCAACCTGAGAGAGAGAGACAAGTGGGATACCTTAGAGTTAGATCCCTTAGCATAGGATTTAGATTTTTAACCCCCACCCATGTTTCCCATTATAATTTCCTTTTATAGTGGACCTTAATCGTCTAACTGTATCTGGTTTCCTGATTATTTCTGCAGATAGGAGGCTTCTTGCTCCTCGGCTCAATCTTACCAACGTGATGGCCCTCAACTATCTTCTTTGGTCAGAAATTTTTGTGAGCGAGGACCGACAACTACGAGCTGTTCACCTGATCCTAAATTTCGATCCCATTTCGAGGATCTTTCAGGAAATCGGTCACGCCATCAGAGCTGGTGATCCTCAGATCAACCGTATCAACGTGTCAAAACCAGACTTTCTGGCCCAAGACGATCTTCCCCCAGTCAGACTACCAATCCCTCAAATCCCTCCTCAGCTTGTAATACCATTGCAACAAGTCCCGCTCGGAGCAGAAGCTGCAGAAGAAGAGGAAATCGCCTCTTCACGACTGTCATTAGAAGAAGAAATAGACCAATTTCGCTTTGAAGGAGAAGAAGGCATACCAAAAAGGCCTGTGCAGCTCTTGGACTCTGCGACCGAATCCGACAGACTTTCCACAACTATTCAGCCTGAATTAGTTATTACCCAGGTTGATACAAGTTCAGAAGAAAAATGAGAGATGAGCTCGAAAGGAAGGCCGTCTCTGAAAGGCTTAGTATCCAATAGGGGCAAAAAGGGAACCTCGAAAGGCATATCCCAGACCCAGACTCCTGTCAATCTACCACCTCCTCCTCCTCTTCCTACTGATCTCAGACTACACGCCGCCCCGGATTTGAAGAAGAAGAGAACAATATAGGAGATAGAAGAAAGTGAGGTGATCCCACCGAAGGGCCCTAAACAACAGAAAACCAAAGATCCGAAGGACAATAGGGCCAGCACTGTTGACAGCAGGGAAGATGCTGAAGTGCGCCGACAACAGCGCCCTTGGGCCCCACGGATAGAATTGGATGGAGCCCAAATTTCCTGTGATGCCACTATTAGGGAGTCTCAGAGAAGTCACGCAAACCATCTTGCTCAAGCTTTAGATCAACCCCTCCTACTCCCACGGGATATGGAGGCTCTCAGACGCACCAGGCAGCCCGAGCTTTTCATGTCATTGAAGAGGGATCTCGCCCTGGTAAGCTAACTTTGTTTTACAGATTAAACGTTAAGAAGCTATTACTCTTATCAGTGTTATTACACTTATTTTCACACGCGTGACCCCTTTACTATTGTTATGTAGGTCACTCAGCAAGTTTATGTGGCCGAAGAGTGGGTTCGAAACGCCCATAACAGATATGAAGCTGAGTCCCATTCTCGGCGCGAAGTTGAGAAAACTCTCGGGAACCTGAAAGAGGAAAAAACACAGCTGGCCGAGAAGTTGAAGGCTTCAGAGCGCGAATGCTCAAGTGCCAAAGCAGGGCTGAAAAATGTTGAGACCCAAGCCGAGGACCAGCGCAAACTGCTCTACACAACCCAGCTAAATCTGGCTACCAAGAAAGCAACCGTTCTAAGCCTGAAAGCCGAATTGCAGAAAGCTAAAGAGGCAGCAATAATAGCAATGGAAGCTGCTAAGACAGCGGAGGAAGCGGCCTATGAGCGTGGGGTAGGAGAAACGGAAGAGAGGCTGATCGAGGAGGTAGCTGAAGTGTGCAGAGATTATTGCACTGAGTCTTGGGTAGAAGCACTTAATCGTGCAGGGGTTCCTGCTAATTCTGAGTTGAGGAAACCTGAAAACGTGTTCTTCCCTGAACATATCAGAGAGATCCCAGCCAGCCCTCCTCCGGCCACTGCTCTACTCCTCCCTCCTCCTGAGCAGATAGCTGACATAAATGCCCCTACCATAGCTGCTGAGGCTTCCAAAGAAGTTGTTGGGAAGGGTATGGAGGTCTTACCCTCGGCCAAAGATAAATCCGCCGAGGATTCCCTTACCATAAAGGACGTCGTTTCCCAAGCCAAAGCAGCTGAGTCAAGATCTGACATTGGGGATGCTAAGAATAAGGCCATTGGTCCCGAGAAGGTTTCTCAACCCTTGAAGAAGTAGTTATAGGATCTGTTTCGTTTTCTGTTGTTGTTTTGTTTTTTTTTTTTTTTTTTATTGAGTTTTCTTTCAGGTAGATTTTGCCAATATGTATGATGTATTTATTTTCAATTAAAGAATAGATTTTTCCTTCCTACCTCTTGTATCTCTACTTTTGCTTGCATAGCTGCCGTTTGCCTTTATTAAAAATTAATGATGACTTACGATACGCAAGCTAAGGCATTTGATAAAATACTTGTAACGGATGGGCCTATCCTGCACTTACTTCAAAAACTGACATTTCTGTGCCGAAGGCTGACAGAAAAGACTTGTTGTAACTTAAGATCTATTTAATACTTTATAAAAGATACCAGGGAATTAATTCAATTGTATATGATCCGAGGGCCCTGTCATGACTTAAGACTCGTTTAAACGTTTTGATAAAATATCATTGTCTATTAACTTCCCTTAAGGGTGTGAGTTTTAACACTTTACAAAAGATGTCTTTTAGCTTTAATTTCCCCAAAACATCTGGTCCGAGGACATCAGACATGACTAAGGTTCTATTCAAACACCTTTATAACAAACATAAGTGTATTAATTTCCCCAAAACATCTGGTCCGAGGACATCAGGCATGACCAAGGTTCTGTTTAAACACCTTTATAACAAACATAAGTGTGTTAATTTCCCCAAAACCTCGAACATCAGGCATGACTAAGGTTCTGTTTAAACACCTTTATAACAAACATAAGTGTATTAATTTCCCTAAAGCATCTGGTCCGAGGACATCAGGCATGACTAAGGTTCTGTTTAAACACCTTTATAACAAACATAAGTGTATTAATTTCCCCAAAGCATTTGGTCCGAGGATATCAGGCATGACTAAGGTTCTGTTTAAACACCTTTATAACAAACAAAAGTGTATTAATTTTCCCAAAGCATCAGGTCCGAGGACATCAGGTATGACTAAGGTTCTGTTTAAACACCTTTATAACAAACATAAGTGTATTAATTTTCCCAAAACATCTGGTCCGAGGACATCAGGCATGACTAAGGTTCTGTTTAAACACCTTTATAACAAACATAAGTGTATTAATTTCCCCAAAACATCTGGTCCGAGGACATCAGGCATGACTAAGGTTCTGTTTAAACACCTTTATAACAAACATAAGTGTATTAATTTCACCTAAGTATATGGTCCGAGAGACTTGGTATGACTTAGAATTTTTGGAACACTTTAATAAAAACTGATTAACAGATATTACCATATCTTCACACAACATTAGAAATTAATGATAAAAGAAGCTCTTATTAATAATAATACCTTTTTAGGTTGTTTACATTCCAAGGGCGCGGTATTACATGCTCATCTAAATCCTCCAGAAAATATGCTCCTATACCTGCTTTCGAGGTGATGCGATACGGACCTTCCCAATTAGGTCCTAGTTTTCCCCATTCTAGGTTTTTTGCAGTGCTTAAAATTTTCCTCAATACCAAGTCACCAAGCACTAATGGCATTAGCTTTACTTTGGCATCATAACCTCGCTTTAGCTGGTGTTGGTAGTACGCCAATTGGACCATTGCACTTTCTCTTCTTTCTTCAACGAAATCTAAACTTCTTTCCAGCAGCTTATCATTATTATTCGAATTGAATGAACTGCTTTTTAGCGTTGGAAACCCTGTTTCCAAGGGAATGACAGTTTCGGCACCATAAGTCATTGAAAAGGGGGTCTCCCCTGTTGACCTGCGAGGTGTGGTTCGATATGCCCACAGGACATGCGGCAGCTCTTCCACCCATCTCCCTTTTGCATCATCTAACCTCTTTTTCAGTCCGTTTACTATGACTTTGTTAACAGCCTCAGCTTGCCCATTCCCCTAGGGATAAGCTGGAGTGGAATATCTATTCGTAATTCCCAATTCGCCGCAGTATCTCCTAAAGGCCTTACTGTCAAACTGAAGACCATTGTCCGAGATAAGAGTGTGAGGGACACTGAACCGAGTGACGATGCTCTTCCAGATAAATTTCTTAACGTCCACATCTCTGATATTTGATAGAGGATCGGCTTCAACCCACTTAGTAAAATAGTCGGTACCGACCAGCAGATATCTCTTGTTCCCTGCTGCTTTGGGAAAAGGCCAGACAATATCCAAGCCCCATTGAGCAAATGGCCAAGGGCTGGTCAGCGAATTGAGGATCCCTCCTGGTTGGTGTATGTTTGGTGCGAATCTTTGGCATTGGTCGCACTTCTTTACGTACTCATGTGCCTCCAGTGTGGCTCCCACAAATCCCCTTGTGTAACTCCTCAAGGATTAATTCTGATACTTCAGGGTGAATACATAGTAGATATGGTCCAGAAAATGAGCGCTTGTACAACTTTTGATCCTCGGACAACCAGAAGCGAGGTTCTTTTCTCCGTACTTTTTCAGCTTCCAATTTACTTTCTGGCAAAAGGTCTTCTCTCAAAAATAGTACAATGGGGTCCATCTAGCTAGGTCCCACTCAGACTTGGCAAATCTGGGTCAACTTCCCTCCTGCTTCCGTGAGCTTGTATAAGTCTTCTACGAGAATAACTCGAGGCAAGCTCTATACCGAGGAGGTTGCAAGTGTAGCAAGGGAATCTGCATGTGTGTTACAGCTTCTAGGGATATGCAGCAGACTGAATGATTCAAATTTTGACCGCAAATGTTTAACCTGACTTAAATACTTCTGCATTCTTTCATCCGTTGCTTCTAATTCGCCCTTTACTTGACCAACAACTAATCTAGAGTCTGAAAATATCTTTACTTCTTTTCCCCCCATTCTCTGAACCATGGACATTCCTTCCAGTAAAACTTCGTACTCGACCTCGTTATTAGTAGCCGAGAAGCCCAATCTCAACGATTTCTCTATCGTGGGTTATTCAGGAGAGACCAGGACTAGCCCTATTCCGGAGCCTCTTTGATTTGCTGCACCATCTACATACACTTTCCAGCATAGAGATTCTTGCAGGGAGATAATGCCAACCGATTTTTCATTCATGTGCTGCGGTGCTAGCACATTTTCTAATGGGGTTTCAGCAAATTCGACTACTAGGTCTGCGAGGACCTGGCATTTGATAGAGGTGCGAGGCATGTATTTGATGTCAAAAGCCCCTAGAATTGTGCCCCATTTAGCAATCCTACCCGTGTAGTCAGCACTTCGAAGTACAACCCTGAGCGGGAGCTGAGTTAAGACGATGACAGTGTGTGCCTGAAAGTAATAGGGAAGCTTCCGCGTATCATGTACCACAGCCAAGATGGCTTTCTCCAGTGGTAAGTAGCGCACCTCGGCCTTATGTAACAACTTGCTAACATAGTAAACTGGTTGTTGCACTCCACCGTCAACCCAGATCAAGACCAGACTTACAGCGTGAAGGGCCACGTCGATGTAGGTAAACAGAACCTCATCCCCCTGAGGACTAGACATGATGGGAGGCCGAGAAAGATACTCCCTAAGCTGCTGGAATGCCCGAGCGCACTCCTCGGTCCATTCGAATCCCTTCCACTTATTCATCAAGAGGAAGAATGGTCGGCATCTACCTGCTGATCGAGAGATGAACCAATTCAAGGCAGCAGTCATACCGGTAAGCTTTTGGACTTCTTTGGGATTCCGAGGAGATTGTAGATTGTTAATCGCCTTTATTTGATCGGGATTGACCTCGATTCCCCTGTGAGTTACCATGTATCCCAAGAACTTGCCTGATCCCACACCAAACGAGCACTTGGAATCGTTTAGGCGCAACTTGTGTTTCCTCAAAATTTCAAAGATGCTTCCGAGGTCGTCAACGTGTTCGGACACCACCTTGCTCTTCACCACCATGTCGTCTATGTAAACCTCGATGCTTCTCCCTAATTGAGGCTCGAACATTCTCGTCATCATCCTTTGATAGGTTGATCCTGCGTTTTTTAGACCGAAAGGCATCACCTTGTAATAGTAGTTTCCAATGGGGGTGACAAAAGCGGTCCTCTCCTAGTCTTCCGAGGCTAAGGGTATTTTGTGGTATCTTTGAAAGGCATCTAAGAAGCTCATCCGAATATGACCCACTGTCGCATCCACCAATTGATCTATTCGTGGCATGGGGAAAGGATCTTTTGGGCAGGCTTTATTTAGATCTGTAAAGTCCACGCACACTCGCCACTTGCCATTCTTCTTTTTTACCACCACAGTATTAGTTAGCCATTCAGGGTAAAACACTTCTTTGATAGCCCCTACTTGCTTAAGCTTCCTCACCTCTTCCCTAACAGCATCTGCATGCTCCTTGGATAGGCGTCGAGGTGGTTGCTTTTTTGGAGTAATGAATGGGTTAACGTTTAAGTGATGACAGATAAAGGTCGGATCCACCCCCGGGGCCTCGTAAGCGCTCCAAGCAAATACATCAACGTTCTTCTTAAGAAATTCTATCAACTCCTGCCTCTCGTGAGAAGGCAACTGGGACCCGACCTAAAAATATTTCTCCGGATCATCCCCTATAGTGATTTTCTTTAAGTCATCGTATTTTGCCTCCTCGGACGGCCCGTTGATAGGCAACTCTGGAGTTTTTAATTGCTATGAACTTCCCTCAGCAGCTATCGACGATTCAATCTCGAGTTGATGAGAAATGGCAGCCACCAAGCATTGTCTAGCCATGGACTGGCTTCCGAGGATCTCCCTGACCAGACCCTCGGACGGATACTTCACCCTTTGGTGCAGAGTAGAGGAGACAGCCCCCAGAGTGTGAAGGTCTGGCTACAATGGCCATATAAGGTGAATAAACGTCCACCACAATGAAATCTACCTCCACCACTTCAGGACCGGTCTGTACAGGTAGCCTAATCTGACCTTTTGGCATAACGGTTCTTCTCTCGAAACTTACCAAAGGGGAATCATAGGCGGTTAGATCCTCGGATTTCAATCCCAAACCCTTAAATAGGTCGGGATACATAACCTCCACAGCACTCCCTTGATCCACCAACACCCTCTTCACATCATACCCACATATCCTAAGTGTAACCACCAAGGCATCGTCATAGGGTTGGATAGTTCCGACCTTATCCTCGTCTGAAAAACCCAGAACTAGTTGGATTTTCATCTTGGTTCTTTTTTACTCCATATTATTGTCCTCGGCAAGTAGCCGAGCCACAGACATTACTCTGAACGGACAGGATCCTGTTCTCCCTAGGGCAGCGAAGATGACATTTATCGTTCCCAAGGAGGGTCCTGAGGAAGTACCTCTTCTAGAATCAAACTTAGCCTGTCCTGCTTGGCTGCTGGAATGATGCAATAGCTCCTTCAACCTTCCTTTTCGGACCAGCTGGTCCAAATGGTCCCATAAATTCCTGCAATCTTCAGTAGTATGTCCTTGATCTTGATGGTACTAGCAATAAAGGTTTTGGTTACGCCTCAAGGGGTTCCCCGCCATTTTGTTCAGCCATTTAAAGCACGATTTGTTCTTAATTTTTTTCAAAATCTGATGCACTAGTTCTCGGAATACCGCGTTGACTGCTTGGGTGTTGGCAGAGTCTGACTGCCCAGCGAACTCTCTCCGAGGCCGATTGTTATTAAATCGGTCCGACCTGAAATCCCTCCGCTCCTGAGGGATAACTTTTGCTTTACCCTTTCCTTGCTGCTGGTCTTCTTCAACTCTGTTGTACTTACTTATCCGATCCATAAGCTGGCGCACGCTGGTAACAGGTTTACTAGTGAGGGACTTCCTTAAACCGTGCTCGGTAGGAAGGCCGCCTTTAAAAGTACTGATGGTCACGTCTTCAAAGTCACCATTTATCTCGTTGTACATCTCCCAATATTTGTCCGAGTACGTTTTCAGGGTCTCCCCCTCCCGCATGGATAGAGACAGTAATGATTCCAAAGGACGAGGTACCCTACTGCATGTGATAAAACGAGAGCCAAAAGCCTGGGTAAGTTCCTTAAAGGAGTCTATGGAATTAGCCTTCAACCCATCGAACCACCTCATGGCCACGGGTCCCAAATTGGAGGGAAAAACCTTGCACATCAAAGCTTCGTCTCTAGAGTGGACATCTATTTTCTGGTTGAACTGGCTCACGTGCTCTACTGGATTCGTTCGGCCGTTTTAAGTAGTGAAAGTGGGCTGATGAAATCACCGAGGAAGTTTTGCCCCCTCAATTCGACGTGTGAAGGGTGATCTAGAGATTTGATTCAACGCCTTGCTCATGGCGTCATTTCCCAAGCCCTTAAGAGGTGGGCTTTTATGTCTCTGCTTGTGGATGTGTTCTTCATCATAGGAAAAAGACTCACTTGGTGGTGTCCTAGGCCTGCGTCCATAAGTGATATCCTCTTCATCATTAGAGGAAACGCCAGAACTGGAAGGAGTTCGTTGCTGGTGTGCATGGCGTAGCTTCCACTTTAAATCATCAATTTCCTTTTGCATGGCTCTGTTACTTTGCCCCTGAGGGAAGTGATTCCCTATTTGAGGGCGACTTCTGCTAGTCTGTGTGGTATGCAGGCTACCCTCTCTATCTCTTCTACGCTCGAGGTTATGGAAGGCATCTTGTTGACGGGAGCCCCTGGACTCTTGCTGATGGGGACCTGATCCTACCATGGTCAAACGTCGCACTCACGATTACACAAATTCTTCCCACAGATGGCGCCAATTGTAGGGTCACAAATTATAGCCTTAAGCCCAAAACGTTTAGGACTTGGGCCCAATAAGCCCAATACAATAAATTTGTAGAGAGTGGGTTAAAGAATTAGGTATGAATGGCGTGGACAGCGTTTAACATGTTCTATAAAACAAATCAAAAAGTTAAAAAAAAAAAAAAAAAGAGGAAAAGCATATTGGGATAACTTTGGATAAAGATGTTCTTGGTTCAATCCGAGGAGACTTCGTATCATATAATTTACATTCTTTTTCTCAAAAAATCCCCCCTCTCATGGAGGGTCTGTTACATTATATAGTTCCTCTCTAGTCATCCTAACCTTACACTTGTCACTCATCTAAGACGTTACTTGATTAATCGTCCCATCAAATATCTTCTTTGGCTTCCCTGTGAGCTGTAATAGCTTAGGTAGCACTGTTCAGAGGTCTTCTCCACATAAATGCGGCCAGAAAAATAGTTGCAGGGCATTTAATGTGGTGGTAGCAGCTTTTCTTCAGATATTTTTGGATCTCTTCCTTTCTAGTAAGTTCATAAAGGTCATCTCTATCATCGGAGTTTCCAGGAAGGTCACTCCAATCGATGGGATACACACTTGAACTATACTCCTCTCACCCGAGGACGAGATCCTCCTCGAATCAAATTTCTTTTGTTTCCCACGTATGAATCTTTTGAAATAGAACATCTAATAAGTGCAGCTTTGCTTGGCCCATGAAGCTCCTCGGACTAAGCCCACAGCCCAAGATGTATGGTTCTAGGCCTTTGTCCCCACATTTATGTATATGATTGCCTATAACTTGCACTATGTGTTCCTTCTATAGGTAAGAATTTGATTATATTCATGTACCTTTCAATTTTTTTTTTTTTTTTGGAAGGGTCATTAATGTCTATGTAAATAAAATATTATTTAAGTACGTTGAAAATGTTTATATATTGGATTGTAATTTTCCTTAATTTCTCAAAATAAATTTTACAAATTTCCTTAATTTTATAACAAAAAAAATTACAGATAATTATTAAGTTTTAGAAGGAAGATCAATCTCTAACTCGTTTTTAATTAATCAAAT
Organism: Notholithocarpus densiflorus; assembly: GCA_030021035.2. Taxonomy (NCBI): domain Eukaryota; kingdom Viridiplantae; phylum Streptophyta; class Magnoliopsida; order Fagales; family Fagaceae; genus Notholithocarpus; species Notholithocarpus densiflorus. Next base: position 6,844,765 of record JARYZH020000009.1, on the reverse strand, counting down.
AAATAAAATATAAATGTTATTTTCTCTTGTTCATAGAGTTTAAAAATAGCAATATCTTTTTGTTTTCTAAAATATATTTTAAGTAGGGAAAGGAAAGATTCAAATCATAAATGTCTCCCAGGCCCTTTTGGATATATACCACTGTAAATTTCTTTAAAAAAACATTTTCCTCTCTCCCTGTGTGTATATGTTAAAAATACTTAGTATTCTCAAAAGAAAAAAAAATAAATATCTCTATTGAAAACATTAAGAAATGTTGTTTTACCTAAAGATCATTAACTCATGCTGATTGTCAAATGTTTCTGTACATAATATGAATAAAGGTCTAATAACGTTAACACTTTGCACTTAATGTTAAATAAGTGTTACCTAAGTAACAAAATACTTAATGCTAGTATTTTTTTTTTTCCCCTCTTTTATTGATTTGATTGTGGTTTAGGTGTTTCAATTGTTGATTCATTGCCAAAGGTCTTGTAGCTGAATTGGCACATCTCCATGTACAAAGTGCTTGGGGGTTTAGGGGGAAAGGGTTCGAGCTGCAAGGTTAGCATCATGTTGTAATTATTTCTCAAAAAAAAAAAAAAAAATTTGTTGATTCATTCTGTTGGTAAAACAATTTTCTTATTACTATTAAAATAGCAAATTTTTCTAGTTTGTACATTAAAACCACACCGCTTTGCTCATCACCTATTTGGTGCTTTATATCTAAACAAACACTTTGCAAACGATCAGATTAACACATGTTGAGATATTTACTAAGAAATTGTTGTTTTAACAAAAGTTCTACCTAATTCAAATCTTCTATATATGGAATATATGTTGATATCAAAAATAAACTAACAGTAACAAATAGATCTCAAATCGCAATATATAAAGAGTAATATGTGTATTACATAAATAACGAATATGACGTAAGACTTTCAAAGTTGTGCTGTAAACCTCTTCTTCTTCAAGAGAGCTAGAGATCAACTTTTATGAAATCATATATAATATTTTCCAGCCATTCTTCCTTCTTCCTTTTTTTTCCGGGAAAAAAAACCTAACCAAGGAATGGGAACAAAAAGAAAAGTATAGATTTTAAAAATTAGAATACAGAAAAAAAAAAAAAAAAAAACATGTAGAAAATATATATAATAAGAATACCCTAAAGGACTAATGCAAATTAATGTGTGTGTGTGTGTGTATATATATATTGAAGAAGAGAATATTTTAAAAGCAATGAAAGCTTAAAAAATGTGGAAAAGACTTAATATGTCAAATATGTGAAGGATGGTATCCAAGTTTTGTTAGGACACGATGGTGGCATGTTTCACAATTAAATGCAAAAATCATTAGTATACATATTGGAAATCTAATTCAGTTTGAGAAAAAAAAAATCAGTTTGGAAAGAAGTGTGACCATGATAAAAAGTGTTTCTAATGTTTGTATGATCTAATAAGAAGTCTTTTTCTTCTAAAAAAAAATATAATAATAAGAAGTCTTTTGATTGGAAAAAAGTATGACCTATGTTAATAACATGCCTTTTTATTCTTAATTTGTATTGCCTAATCTGTCTTTTTTTTCCTTTTCTTTTCTTTTTTGGATCGGATCTAATAGGCCTTTTAATTTCAAAGAAGTGATTGGCCTACGTTAATAAGAAGTCTTTTTAATGTTTTATGGTTTAATGTGAGAAGTTCTTTTTTTTTTTTTTTTTTTTTTTTTTTTGAGAAACTAATGTGAGAAGTATTTTAATTATAGTATATTATAAAAATACGCAAATTAATTAGCTATGTAGATATAAAATATAGATAAATAATTATGTTTTTTTTAATAATTCGATAATTGAGGGTGAGAGGGATTTAAACCCTAAATATTTCTGTTAGAAACACAAGAAAACCCTAATCAGTAATCAATTGAGTTACAAGTTTGTTGATTGTATAGACATAAATATAAGAGCAAATTAATTAGACTAAAATACAGACAAGCATCTCTTGTATATATTTGCCGAATTTGTGTGTTGTAATGGGAATTCTCCTTTATCTTTTCCTTTCCTCCTTTAAGTTTTACCATTTTTGGCTCTCTACTAGCCTAATTTCATAGGTATTAAAAAAAATTATACCTCTCATTAATTATTATTTCTTCGGTCATAAAGTCCTTATTATTAATTCCCACCATTGTTGCAGCAGCTGTATTGCTATAAGAATCAAAATCATATATTTTTACCTTAATTATATGTCTCCCTTTCCTACCTATAAATACCATTTTCTTGACCTTGATTAAGGATGCAGTAGTCTCTCTTTCTATCTCTTTATCTATCATATAGCCATGGCTAGGTCTCAAAATTTGTTTACATGCATAATATTCATGACTCTTTTTGTGATAGCCATGAGCAGAAGAATCAGCATTGGCGAGAAAATAAATAGTAATTGGATTGATGCACATGCAACGTTCTATGGTGACATGACTGGTAGAGAAACCATGCGTAAGTATATAATTATATTGTCATAACTAGGGGTGGAAGGAATATAGATATAACCCTAATTTCTTAATAGTAGCGTACAGTTTTGGTATTTATTTTGTGTGTTGCTTGTGAGTTTTGAAAAAGTCTTAGCTTTTTAGTTTCTTACATGAATATAAATCTTCTATACCGCTTTTTAAGTTCTAATTTATGTTTCACCAATCACAATTTATGATGTATTTGTTTAATTTTTATTATAAAAAAGCCAAATTAAAGTTTTTCTCTCCAAAAAAAAAAATAGCCAAAGTTTAAACTATTGTATTCTTCTTACACTACCACCTACTAATTCTCTATAATTGTTATTGACATTATAAAAAACTAGCTCTTTCTCTCAAGCATATGCATAAATACATTAAAAATAAACATAATTAAATGCATATATATTAAACTTTTTACAAGAGTTAAATACTATTGATGATTATTCTTAGATTTTGTCCACTTTTAAAAAAACCCTTGTAAAAATACTATTTGGTAGAACATGCAAGTTGTTCATTCTTGGTTTTTTTTTTTTTTTTTTAAATTGCTACTTCTTAAATTAATTTTTCTTCATATTTTTTTTCGTAAAAAAAAAAAAAAAAAAAAAAAAAAACCTTAATTTTTGTTATGATGATGCAATAAATTTATTTTATGTGTACATTTTCAAATAAGATATGAACAGCCAATATTTTGAACATGATATACTTTTCAATTAAAATTTATATTTAAAATAATAATAAATTTTTTTACGAAAATCTAGACTAGTTTTAAAAGATTAGAAGTTGTTTCGAATGGGATCTAAATAGAATGGACTAGAAGTAGTATTAAATGTATTTAAAATAAATTTTAATATATCAAAAATATTACACATTCAAATTTTTACGTATAATAAATTTTAATTGAGTCCTTTTAATATAATATTTATGATTTTCATAGTTGGTTTTATCCGATAAATTGCATATTTTATCATCAACCTTTGATATTTGTTTTAAAATTATTCGTGTACTTTAAAATGTTTCAATTTAATTTTTATATTTTCAAATTGTTTCAAAAAGATCTTTGCGAGCATTAAATGGATAAATAAATAAATAATTGATAGGTTATGATCAGTATTATTTGTCATGATTATGATTTCTAACTTGAAACTTTACGTGACAGAGGGAGCTTGTGGGTATGGTGATCTTTTCGAACAAGGTTATGGCCTTGCGACAACTGCCCTAAGCACTGCACTCTTCAACAGTGGAGGCACTTGTGGTGCATGTTTTGAGATCATGTGTGTCAATGATCCACAATGGTGCATACCAAATGCTGGCACAATCACAGTCACAGCCACCAATTTATGCCCTCCTAGCACTAACCCTAGTGCAAATTGGTGCAACCCCCCACTTCAGCACTTTGACTTGTCCATGCCCATGTTCACAAAACTTGCACCATATAAAGCTGGAATCATCCCTGTTAAGTATCGCCGAGTCCCATGTATTAAGAAAGGAGGAGTTAGGTTTCAGATAACAGGAAATCCAAATTTTTTGCTTATACTGTTGTACAATGTTGGAGGCGCTGGTGATATTTCTGATGTCAAAGTTAAGGGCTCTAATACCAATTGGATTCAGATGACACGCAATTGGGGCCAAAATTGGCAAACTGGCACACCTTTAGTAGGACAAAGCTTGTCATTCCAAGCAACTACTAGTGATGGAAAAATGTTGGAGTTCGATTATGTTGCACCTCCTAATTGGCAATTTGGTCAAAGTTACCAGGCCGGGATTAATTTTTAGAAATTCACTATCATTCATTGTGTCATTTAATATTTGTAGTTGATTTATAAGCCTGTACTACTTATGGAGAAAGGAAAATTATTAGGTACTCCCGGAATACCATAAATGCGTAATCTCCCCTTTCACATGAATGGTGGGTCCCATCATGAATTTAATTAGTGGGACCCACTATTCATGTAAGAGGAGGGAATACGCATTTATGATACTCCGGGAGTACACAATAATTTCCTACGGGGAAAATGGCAATGCTGTCTAAGTTCACTACACCAAGCAATTTGTAATAAATTAAGTGAATAAAGATGTGTCTATCTTTTCTTTTTTTTTGAGAGAGAAAGATGCGTCTATCTGATTTTTGGTATTGTGGACGTAGATGTAGTAACTCACGTCAAATTCATGGTGAGAGTTGTTAGTTTAATGGGGTTTATGTGTCCTCGAAAAATCTATATTGGTCAATGCCAGTTTGCTTTCAATGCCAAGTTTTGCCTTTGTTGACTAATATGCACTGAAATTTTGGTGAAACTAAATTATATGTTCCTAAAAATCTCTCTCTCTCTCTCTCTCTCTCTCAGTAACTTCCGGCAAAATCCATGTCAAATCTTCAAAGACAGCAAAACAAGGAGGTCTGCAAACTAGAGATCTGTACATCGGAGCCTAGCCGATTCTCACAACCTACATAGTCTTACATATATGCAATACCTGCAGCAAATATCTTGCCGTTAACTTTTAAAATTAAATTTCTCAGTAACACAAAAGGAACCTTTCATTTTTCTCCACCTCTCTCTCGTTTTTAGTATTATATAATTTGTCTTTGATTTGATCATTGGTCTACTCTCTGCGCAAAAATTCAGCTTGAGTTGAACATGAAAGCTATGACAACCTAGGTAAATTCTATGGGCTTACTTTCCTGTGATTTACATGTAATAAATTTGATAATTGACCAGTTGACCTATTTAAATTCTAGAAAACCCATTATTGATATGGCTCCCAGTGTAAGTGAATAAAAGACTTTCTCTATCTTCCATAATATTTCAAATTTTGACAAAATCAAATTAATTTACCCCTATATTTTGGAGTGTCAAACCAACTAATTTTATTTAGTTTTGTCTAGATCAAATTCGCATCCCATCCATTAATTTTGATAAACAATGATTCAAAGAAAACTTGATCTAATGAATGAGACGCAGTTAACAATAACGAATGAGATGGAAGGAGTAAAAGATATAAAGGTCTGAATTATATAATTGTCATAGGAATTTTTATTTGAATAGCAGTTCATGTAACTGTCATTTGCATCCTAAATAATCGAACTTTAAAGTTTAAAGATCAACATTTATTGTTTAATGATCTGTTAAGGGGTAATTTTTCTAGTGAAAAACGTTAATTGATAATGGAATATAATTGTTTCTCAAAAAAATTTTTTTTTTAAAAATAATGGAGAATAACGCTCTTCCTTCCCCAGAAACCAATCTCTACCGCTAAGAGTCTCTCGTTTTCAATTCAGTTATGCAAAAGTATAAAGCTACAGATGTTGTGTGGCCTGAAATTTTATCAAGAGTTTTGTAAGATGGTGACATTATCTAGTCTCTTTATTTGGGAAACTAGGGTTCAATTTCCCTACCCTGCTATATAACAATGAATTATCAAAAAAAGGAAATTGGAGGTCAAAATTTTTAGTAGCAACTAGGAGTGTGCGCGGTTTGGTCGGTGCGTTTTTTTCCTAAATTTATCACCGAACCAATTGAGATCGGTTTTCTCATAATTGAAACCAATGCATACTGCCTAGGGTTGGTTTTCCGACTTATGGCAGTGCCCTTTTTTGCAGTCAGTTTAATTGGTTTGGTCATTTTGAAATATTGAAAAAACAATTTTTAAAAATTAAAAAAAAAAAAAAAAAAAATTGGGCTTTCAAACCCAATATCTATACATCAACTTGTTTCAAAATTTCAAGTAAATACAACAGAGAGGCAGAACCTAAACAACTAAAAGCAGAATGTAATGCAAATAAAATTGATATTGATTTCCATGTAAGTAAATAAATAAAATAAAATAAAAACAAGAAATGCTTTACAATGAATTTATACTGCAACAAATAAACATAAATTATACTACTACAAATAAATTCTTTGACAAAGAAATGCTTTACAATAAATTTATACTAACACAGTAGCTCTACTGAGTAAGTAGCTCAAAATCAGAAATCCCCAAGTCAAAAAACATAAAAATAAAAATACAAAGATGTTGAAAATATACTAGGCAATATTTGGAATCATTGAAACTTATCAGCAGTGTTGCGGCAGACTAGCAAGGGAGTGAGAGTTGAGCAGCTTTGGTGCCGCAGCAGGCAGCAGCTAGGAGGCAAGAGAGAGTTCTAAACAAAGAATCTGGGAAAGAACAATTTATACCGTGACTCAATTTTCAAACCTAAAATAAAACGACATCATTCTGAACAACAATGCTATTTCACTTAGTTATAGGGGCAAATTAGTAATTTAAATATATTAAAATATACATATATATATATATAAAGTATCGGTTCGGTGAAGAATATATCGATTTTCAAATTTCAGTTTCAACTACATCACCACACCAGCGTTAGAAAAATCCACAACCTTCGTTCGTCAGCCTCGGCTCCTGCGGTCGGCCCCAGGAGCAATGCGATTTCTCGACTCAGGTCGGCTGCAATGGTTAATCGGCTCCATTGCACACCCCTAGTAGCAACTAACAATAACAACAATAACCAAAAAAAAAAATTCTAAATAAAAATAGAGACCAAACTAATTTCATTAATCCATGTATATCAACGATTTTGTTGTATATATGTTAGGTTCAAGTTACCCCTAATATAACTCTCAACAATATTTACATTACTCTTTTTTCTTTTTATTAGAAGCAAATTTTCGCAAGTCTACTATTAGGTCACTTTTTTTTTGCGGGGCAAAACTTAAATACTGTACCTTAGGTATTGTCTATTTAACAAAGCAAACGATGTTAACATTATATCTTTTTTCCCCCCTTGTTAAAACTTAATACTCATTCATCTTGTTTGGCTTCTCTCTTTGTACCACCCTTTTCTCACACTACTCTCATCCACATATCAATATTGGGATTGGAAGACTTAAACAACAAGAACAATTCATCACACTCAATCTCAACCACCAAACCTCACACTCACCACCTCCTAATTTTCATTCACTACCAATTCTCCAACGCTACTCTTCTAGCCTCTCTCAAACCCTATCCACCCAACCCCAACCCCACTTAAAGTCCTCCTCACTTCCTCTCATTTCAAGCCTTGCTAGACCGTTTCAAGTCGCGATGCACCACAAAAGAACCCAACACATTCACAATTACAGTCGTTGTCATCATTGGAGAGAGCCACAGGAGAAGGTATACCCTGTATCAAGTATATGTTTCCCCTCTCTCACAACTGGTGGGTCCCACTGAGGAATGGGAGCCACCAACTATGAGAGAGGGAAAACATATGCCCAATGTAGGGTACACCTGCTCGAGCCATAGACTCGAGAAGTAATGGTGGGCCTAGGGTCCTCTTTGATGGAGGCTAATTTATGTAAGTGGGGTTTTTGGGTTTGGTGGAGGAGATTGAGATTGAGATTTGGGTTAAGAGTTTTTGCAGAGGGTTGGTTGTGCCGCCATTCTCGTGATCTTTGAGGGGGTTTTGTTTTTGATAATTTAGAATAAAGATAATGAATCTATGGGTAAAAGGTTTGAACAGGTTTCAACAGGAAAAAGAATAAGAAAGATGGTGAATTCACAAGTGGCTAATTTTTAAAATGAGTATCTAAAAAACAACACCTAAGGTGCTATATCTAAGTTGTCTTTTTGTTTAATATAAAATTATCCATAACAAATGAGTTTATTGATCAAACGGAAAAAAATATTATTAAGTAAAGATTTTATTACAATGTTTAACACTTGTCCATAATACAAATCTAATGTTATTGATCAATTACAAGTAATGATAAATATGGCCACAGAATTACATATAATTGCTCATAATTATTAACGCAATAAAAATAAAAATTATGTACAGACTGTAAACATGCAGGTGAACAAAACAAATAGTACCACTCAAGCCAAGTCTTCGCTGAAGGTTAGAGAGTTCGAACATTTATCGTTGTGCCCTCCTCCACAGATTAAACAACCAATGAAGATGCAAACGAACATTACACATCCATTTCAGCTGGGTCTTCTTACTTTCACTTGGCCAATAGAGTCCAACGCTTCACTTCCAATCAAGCATGTCTAATAACCATAGAACCTCATCCTTGGAATTTGCCGCATCACAGAAATCCATTTCAACCCCAAAAACATCAATAACACCGTCATTTCCATCGTCCATGAAAAGCAAAGAGATCCATGCCCGGATTCCTGAGATGAAAGGGTAATCAGGAGAAAAGTCTAAATAGTCAAATGCCAAGGCCCTATATGCTGTCCTATCTATATAATCAAACATGGATTTATTGATGATGCAAGCAACCCTATTGGAATCCTTGCGCCCCACAAGCACTGAAACACTGACAGTCTGGCATAGAGGCACGGTGAACCTTGGCTCAACAGGTAATGTCATCTTGTACTCAGGGCCCTCCAGGTGAAACCTAAGCATGTCACAAATTCCTGGAGGTGGGATCTTGATGCCAGCTTGTAAAACGGGGCCTGGGACTACTTCAGAAAATATTAATCTGCCTTCAGTCCAAATGTCAATAAAAAATTCCAAATCATCAAAGGACAGCCTTGGGGGAAGAAGAGTTCGACGATTCTGACGTTTATAAAAGGTCTGATATAGCTTATAGAAGGTTAAAGTTGGAGGGTTAGGCCGCTTGCAGATCGAAGGCCATCTCTTGGCACATACACATTTCCAAAAGTAATCATCTCGGGCTATGTCTCTCCACTGCTTACTCACTGCCATACAAGAAGCAAGGTCCACACCATCCAATAAAGGAAAAACTGCCTTCAAAACTTCTTCATAATCCATTTTCAGCATACAAATATTCCCCTAAAACCATTCACAGCATTGAAGGGCGTAAAAGTGGTAGATAAAGATAAATCCCCTGTGAATAGAATGAGATGAAATTCAGATTAAGAAGCAATCATATAAATACAGATATTTTTTGAAGCACCATCATGACATATTAATATATAAAAAACCACAGCAGCATACAAAGTATTCATAAAAGAAATTAGAAGAAGCATCAAAGGTGGGATAGATTCCCCGCCGAACCCCACATAAATTTTCCCCACCCCGAAAAGATGATGAGAAGGAGGCAGGCTCCCCCCATCCTGTCTTGCCCCACCAATCACCATACCCCAAATGTGTGTGTGTGTGTGTATTTCGTTTTTGGATAAGTGCCAGTTAACTACAAGGAAGATATTTATAACCTAAAACAGCAGCCAAAGACTCCACCTCAGAGACCTTCCCGAACTCCCTAATGGAAACAATCTCAGACCTGCCAAATTTATCCCGAGACCAGAAACAGCACAACTACCCCTCCTCTTTCTCTTTCATCTCTACCTCATTGATGTCGAATCTACCTCATTAGGGATGACAAAATATCTTCAAGCCGCTCTGACCTTGACCTACCCTGCCACCTCCCTGCACAGGTTTTCTGCACCTAAGAAGGGTGGACAAGGTGGGGAAGGGGCACCTCTGATTTAACCCTACCCCTCCCCATTGCCATCCCTTTGAAAGGAGCAAAAAACTAAGGATTCAAACTGCTCCAAGATTTAGACTGATTGTTTAACAATAAATAGTTATTAGTAACCAATGCTACTAGTCATAGCCTAAAGAAAAGATCTAATCAAGTTACAATGATTTAACCAAGTCTGAAGCCACTTATTCTTGTGTACCGCAATGCATTTTCTTCTATTCTGCCATCTATGAATTTTTATTGCGTAAGTTATACACCCAACTCGTGGATCTTGAACCTACGGCCTTACCCTCCATCCCATTATTGAAGGCAGAGTAAACCATTTGAACTAGAGCTCACGGGCTTTTGCCATCTCTAAATATAATCCAATAATGTAGTGCAACAGCCATATTCCTCAACCGTAAGCCCACCAATATACATAATTTGCTTGCATACAAAATGCATATATACCAACTCACAAACATATAGCTACAGACAAGAGCTTAGATGTTTACATTTTAACATTCCAATTAATTTTTCTTAGCCTATGTCATTGTTGTGCCCAAAATTAACACTTTTTAGGAAATCATAAACAATTCATTTAGATACCCACATGCTTTGCTTCAAGATCAAAAATAACATGCCTAGTTTAAAATGGCAGTAATGGAACAACTTTAACCATCATGCTCCTAATTCAATCCATTGAAGAAAACTTATCAAAAAAAAAAAAAAACCAATAAAGAAGTAAGAATAAAAAAACAAATTACTTGATATTAGTAACCTATCGTGTAATAAATAAATAAAAAATCATTGATTTTGATCACTACCACCATAACACAAAAATTCCTTATATCCAAATGAAGATCAAAATTGTTGACTTTTTATTTATTTATTATTTTTTGCAAAATTGGGTAGTTGGAACCTGCAGAATGTTGAAAAATCGATAATCATAAAGTATTATTCTAAAATATAAAATCAAATCTCACAATCAAATTCGATTCAATGAATTTCATGGTAACACTTACAAAACCCTAAATTTCTCAATTCATGACAAATCTAAAACCTAGAGAGAGAGAGAGAGAGAGAGAGAGAGAGAGAGACCAAACCTTAGATCGTCAACGACTGTGAGAGTTTCATCGAAAGCGAAGCGAGAGAAAAAAAAAAAATTTGGGATCGCAAAGGAGATCTGAGTAGCTTAATTCTCGGTGGAATTAGTAAAAACCTAGAGCTGTTTGGAGAGAGAGAGAGAGAGAGAGAGAGAGATTTTCGCTTCGAAAATGGAGAAAGTCTAAGAACTAAGAAATGTTAAAAGCATACGGCGGGGGTTGAAGAGGATAGAAATAGATAAGCCAGGAAAGATTATTAATTAATTTAATTAACCTTATTGGGCTGTGCCGCTGTGGGCTTTCTGAAGGTCCCACCTTTTGTCTTTTTCTTTTACTTTGGAAAAGGACAAAGTAGCCGCAACCTGCAAATTCATTTGAACTTATCTTACTAATTTAGAGGAATTTTTTTTAACCCATTATGTGGGCATTTTTTTTTTTTTTTAAGAAATAAAGACACACACATTATGTGGCAATTGATAAAAGCACTTATATGTATTATTTAAATAAGTTGCATAAGTCATTGTATAGGTCATGTGACTAAAAAAATATATAGTATGATGCATTTGGATAGCAATATTTGAACATGTAGATTTGAATTTGAGTGATTAAAATACAAATACTTTTTTTGGATAATTTGAAATGGTTGAGAAATTTGATTTGGCCAAAACCCACCAATGATTTTAAATCTTGAATGTAATATTTGAAGGCATATATACATGTTACATACCAAAACATAATCAATAAATCTACAAGGGAAAAATCTTGTATGAGATGAGCTCATAAGACCTATGTCTCCCGTCTCAGTAGATACTTTCTCATCTATAAGGATTTAGGCACATACATTCTAAAAATCATGAGTAAACCTAAATAAATTACCAACAACCGCAGACATGCACATGCACACTTGACACATGGCCAAACCCATCAGATATTCATGTCCATGCTCCTGCTTCCATGATGGCTCTCAATGGGACAAACGACATTAGTCTCTGTAAAGAATGAGATTTAGCGTTTGTCTAAAGTAAGGATTGGAGAGGAAATCCTACACCATACCTTACATCATGGATCATGTTTAAAACCCTACATTGTACCTTACATCAAACTGAGATATAAGCCCAATAAAACAATGTGTATCAAAGCCCAATATTGAATATGACTACACCAAATTTATCAGCCCTCAAGTATATTAATTTTGTCACATCCAACCGGTTTTATGAAACCAAAAATCTAATTAATGGAAGCCTAATTCTAACATTGAAATCTTTGGATTTGAAATAATATCTAACCGTGTGGAATTTTAGGCTTTTGTCATACTTTAATGGATTTTAAATTTTATAATTTCAAATTCTCCTATTTATAAAATGCATAAAAACAAGAAATTTTAAATTGTATTAATTTAGAATCAAGACATTCTAAATCCCTTGATTTAAAATCTAAATTCAAGTATCCAAACACAATTGTAAATATTTTTATCAATCACAACAACGTAGTGATTTAGAGGAAAGCGATCTCTAATGTATGAATACAAGGGGAGAATAAATAGTGAAAATGGGTTCTACAAAAAAAAAAAAGAAAAAAAAAAAAGAGGAGAAGGACAAGGTTTAGCTTCAAATTAGAGCTATCCCTTCCAAATAGAAATCTTTTGTCATACTTTTTGTGTTCCACCTTATGCTCCACTAATTGTGGTATGCCATGTATTTGATTTGATTTGTTAGTCTATATCTCATATCAAATTTAAGTTTTTTCTTCTAATTAAATCCATGGTTTACATATGTTAAATGTGATGCTTTTCCAACATATTCTTAAGTATACATAATGATATGGATATGCTTAAAAACTTCTTTTTGTTTTTTTTTTTTTTTTTTGTTGGGAGAAAAAGTTAGAAAAATATCCATACCATAAGACATATTTTGATCTATGAGAAAGTTGACACATTCTATAATTTCCTTTAATGGTTTATAGGATTTATAGGAAATACTTTTTAAATTTATTCATAAATGATAAAATAAATCTTGAAGTTTAGTATACAATACATAACTAAAACTAACCCATCGAGTTGAAACAACTCAAATTTTTAACTGACCCGCCATTTTTGTAGTTTGGTGGATTGGTGGTGGTTTGGAATTTTTTCCAACCCACCAATGGCAGATTGGTTAACCCCCCCTCCCCCCCCCCCCCCCCAATCTGACTCGCGCACATCCCTAACAATTAAATGTTACATTACTTTAGCCTTATGGGTAGATTGTAGAGAGTAGAATGTTCCTCTAATTTAATACCACTTGAAGGCCATTTAATTTTTAAACATATTTCTAGTCTATTTAAAACTACCTCAAGCCCGTTTAAAATTATCTCCCATATGGAACTAGTAACTAGTTCAACCCCATTTAAAACTATTTCTAACTTTTTAAAAATTAAATCAAACTCTCTTAAGTCTCTTTATCAGATCTTATCATTAACTTGAATGTAAGCGAAAAATTAATTTTAAAAAAGGCAAAAATCCAAATCTGACCCTCTAACTTTCAACTTTTTTCATTTCAGTCCTCTAACTTTCAGTTTTATCATTTCAGTCCTCTAACTTTCAATTTTTGTCGATGTAATATTCCGTTAAAGCTCAGTTAGCTGCTGCCGTTAAGGATGCAGAAACGACTCCGTTTTGGTTTTTTTTTTTTATTATATATATATATTTCGAAATTAAAAGAAAATAAGAAAAATCTGTTAAAAAATAAAAAAATAATAAGGGGAACGATGTCGTACGTCATCGTTCCCCTTCCTCTGAAATCAAAACAAATAACAGAGACGCACGGGAGCTTACGATAGAAAATTCCGAAAACACGTAAGCGAGTGTTTCTTTGTTTCTGCTAGTTTGGGCTGATTTCCTCTCCATTCGCGTGCCCTTCTTTTTCTCTTACTGTCAGATCTCTCTTTCTGTGTTGTCTTAACTTTTATGACTCTCTCTAATCTAGTCTAATCTCTCCTTTCTTTCTTTCTTTCTTTGCCCATTTCTCTCTCTCTGTGGTCCTCTATTATTGTGTGCTCTGTTCTCTCTCTCTCTCTCTCTCTCTCTCTCTCTCTCTCTCTCTCTCTCTCTCTCATTCTCAAAGTGTAGGCAGGGATATTTCTCTCTCTAAGGTTGTGAGTTTTTTTTTTTTTTAGCGTTTTCCTTCCATTTTGGTTTTTAAAGTTCCTTCCCCTGTATGTGTCTCTATTATTTGTTTTGATTTCAGGGGAAGGGGAACGTTGTCGTTCATCTTAAATTTTTTTTTTTTTTACAAATTTTTCTTATTTTCTTTTAATTCCAAAATTTATATATAAAAAAAAAAAATAGCCAAAACGGCGTCGTTTCTGATGGTACCAGAAAACGGTGCTCTAGATTCGTCCACGAGGGTCGTCCTGATGAAGAATAGCGAGCTGCATGAGCAAGCTCATCCTGAGCAATCTCATTCTGAGCAAGCTCGTCCATCCTTAAACATAGGACAATTGAGCTGCATGTGCAAGCTCGTCTTGAGCAATCTCGTCCTGGGCAAGCTCGTCCGTCCTAAAACACATAGGACAAGTGATATGTACACCTAACCCTATACAGCGTTGGGATGGACACTCTACCCCTACTCCGAAGTTGAAGAAAAAGGTTGAAGTTGATTATTACGAACTGCTGCCAATGATGGTTAGAGAAAACAAGGCCAAGCAATATAACTCCCATGGCAGTTATGGGAGTTACTTCCAAGTTTTTCGGACTCCTCAACAATAGGAGAAGTTACTAAAATGAAGTAACCGTTTCATGTGCGCTATATAAGCATTCATCTACGAGAAGGTAATTCATTCAGACACTTTCACAAAAAAATATATATACTTCCCTTTTACTTGGAATTACAAAATCCGCTGACTTTACCATCGGAGGACCTTTGGCCGGCCTCCACCGGTCTCCTCTGACTTTGTGTTCATTTTTTCAAGATATTCCAAGTAACACAGATCATCAACGTTCGAGACATTCAGCCTTACTGATTTCCTTGTGATCATCAGTTTCAACTCCCTTAACGGCAGCAGCTAACTGAGCTCTAAAAGAATACTACATTGACAAAAATTGAAAGTTAGAGAACTGAAATGACAAAACTGAAAGTTAGAGGACTGAAATGAAAAAGGCTGAAAGTTAGAGGGTCAGTTTTGGATTTTTGCCTTTAAAAAACTATCATATTCCCCCCCCCCCAAAAAAAAGCTTTTTCGATAGATTTTCGTAATGAATAAATTTCCACAACTTTGATTAACAAATTTATTGCAACATAATAAATATGCACATCTTTTTTTTTCTTCATAAAATAAAGCAATCAATAACGAGCATTTTGCATGTTTTACCAAGTAAGAGCCCATCGAACCCCCACCTTCCCTTGACATAAATCCATATACCTTGTGGACCCACCACATCACTCAACTAACCACGTGGCCCAACGAGCTTTTCTAATTGAGACATTGGTTTAATCGATTAGCTACATGAAGGGTTTGTTTGAGATCTGCTTATTTTGCTGAAACTGAAAATTTTTTGCTGAAAATACTGTAGATAAATGTAAATGTTAGTTGAAATAATATAGTGGGACCCATAAATAGTACCAAAAAGTGCTGTGAGACCCATGAATAGTACCAAAAATAAGCTGAATAGTAAAATAAGTTGGCAAAAAATAAGCTAGCCAAACTGACACAAAGTGTGCGTTTGGCTCCAAATTATGGGTCTTACTATACTATTTCAACTAACTTTTACCTTTATCTATAGTACTTTCAAAAAGAAGTTTTCAGTTTCAGCAAAATAAACGAATCCCAAACAGACTCGAAGTGAGAGCCTAAGACTCTGAGAGGTATTGTTACCAAGTTTCACTCACTCCACCTAAGACCATTCACGTTGAATTGTGCAAAAATTTCTGTTTATTTTAACATAAAAACTTATTTTTTCTATTTTGCTTATCTATTCTAAACTATATTTTACTAAAATATCAAATTTTCTTGATTTTTTAAAATTATTTCTCTATATTTACAAACCACAACCATCATCCACCCTCTTTCTTTCTTCTCAAGACACGTAAAAAAAAAAGGGACAAAGTTTAGCTACACAATATCTCTATATTATACTCCATATCTTTTTATTGGAAGTGAATTTTGACAAATCCACCATTGGATTACATCTTCTTTTTATATCCTCTATGCTTGCAAAATTTCTAGAAAATTAAAGATTAATAGCTATGTCATCAATAAATTGTTTAACTTGCAAGTTTTGTAGTTTAAAATTATGCATAAAATATAAACGTATAGATCATATAGTGAATAATATCTGATTGACACAAAATTTGATATGTGTATTAAGAGGCAAGAGCGTAAAGAATATACAATTTAACGGTTAGATTTTTAAAATATGTAGTAATATTTATTTTATTTAGTAAAGCTACAACCAGTTTTGTAACCTTAGGTGGCTACAACCAGTTTTGTAGATAAATTTTGTCCAAAAAAAAAAAACTATACTGCAAATAAATAGTGCTATTGTAAATTTTCAAAATTATTATATCTTTAGATGGGTTTTACATGATTTTACATAAACTATCGTAGGTGGTTTTTAGTTTTTTCAAGTTGGTTGGAAAATTTTTGCCCTTAAGCCAAGTGCCCCACTAGTAGCTCGTGCATTTAATAAAACTTTTTGTCATGAAAAACCTTATTTTCCCTCATTTCACAAGTACTGTGTTGTAACCATAAGTACCCCTATAGTCCTGCATTGCAACACACGCAAGAGAAGGATAACAAGAATATGAGATCCTCTTATCAAAAAAAAAAAAAAAATGTGAGATCTTTGAAAGCATTAGCTCTTAGCATTTATTTTTCTTTACCTATATCATACTTTAGATATCATCATCTTTGAATATCTCACTGGAATTGGAGCTACAAATTTGTTTACACACTACTAGTGTAAAAAATGATTTTAGTGGTAAGCCCAAATGCAGGGACGGAACCACTTTTGGACTTGGGGGCCCTAGATTTTTTTTAAAAAAATATTATTATATATATGTGTGTACTAATTTTAGCAATTTTGTTCTATAAAATTACATTTTGTTTCTCTTTAACAATATCACTGATTCTTTTAAGAGTAATGCTATACTCACAAGCTTTTTTATAACATTTTTACAAACTGTTTTGGTAGCAAATTCTTTTTGGTTCGCATATGGGCACACCATTTACATCATTTTTTTTACTTACCAGTAACCACTTATCACATCAATAATTTATAAAAAAATTGTAGTTCTAACATTTTCCTCATTTTAGTGATCATAAAAAAATTTATAGATCTAAAATCTAAAACAAAATATAAAAGCCCAAAAAAAACTACTCAACAACAAAAATTATTAGTAAAACTAAAAAAAAAAAATTAAGCTCAATTAACTAATTTTATACAAAATAAATAACCCTGTCCTTTAAAAAATTCTAAACAAAAATAATTTTATTCTTACCCACAAAAAAAAAAAAAAAAAAAAAAAACCTCAACAGCTAAGTAGTAAAATCAAAGATTGAAACCGCCACACACAGCCAACAGTAAAACCGCCTCCCTTAACTCAAAGTTCTGGCTCCGTCCTTACCCAAATGAGAACTAGTAAAAATTTGATACAACAACAATTTATAAAAATATTATAAAATAGTTCATGATTATAACATTACTTTATTTCATTTTAGGATAGCATTTGATGATCACAAGGAAATCAGTAAGGCTGAATGTCTCAAACGTTGATGATCTGTGTTACTTGGAATATCCTAAAAAGATGAACACAAAGTCAGAGGAGACCGGTGAAGGCTGGCCAAAGGTCCTCCGATGGTAAAGTCAGCGGATTTCTTAATTCCAAGTAAAAGGGAAGTATATATATTTTTTGTGGAAGTGTCTGAATGAATTACCTTCTCGTAGATGAATGCTTATATAGCGCACATGAAACAGTTACTTCATTTTAGTAACTTCTCCTATTGTTGAGGAGTCCGAAAAACTTGGAAGTAACTCCCACAACTGCCATGGGAGTTATATTGCTTGGCCTTGTTTTCTCTAACCGTCGTTGGCAGCGGTTCGTAATAATCAACTTCAACCTTTTTCTTCAACTTCGGAGTAGGGGTAGAGTGTCCATCCCAACGTTGTATAGGGTTAGGTGTACATATCACTTGTCCTATGTGTTTTAGGACGGACGAGCTTGCTCAGGACGAGATTTCTCAAGACAAGCTTGCTCATGCAGCTTACTTGTCCTGTGTTTAAGGACGGACAAGCTTGCTCAGAACGAGATTGCTTAGGATGAGCTTGCTCATGCAGCTCACTATTCTTCATCAGGACGACCCTCGTGGACGAATCTGGAGCACAGTTTTCTGGCACCATCAGTTGCCTCCTTGTCCATGGGTCGTCCAGGGAAATGTATGGCTTGATCTTTCTCTGGATATTTTTGTTAGTGAATTGGTATGTCACATGTCATGATCTCATTGGTGAAAAACCACGTCGATTTATATGACCGAGAAGCGTGCCACGTGTCCTTCGTTGATTTGCTGTGTCGCTTCAGGTGACAGGGTTCATTGCCTATAAATAGTAGAATTCCTCCATTACCCTTCTCATTTCTGAAATTTCCTTCCTCGTTCTCCCTCATCCTAGATCCTCGTCTAGAAGTTTCCTGCGTCTATAGCCTTCCCTCGTTCTAGATCCAAGTATTTTCTTTATCTTCGTCCTTAGTTTTTAAGCTTTCTTAAAAATGTCTGAGATTGTTCTTTCCTCGTCTAGCGATAGTGTGGATAAGGCTATAGACGAGTACAATGACCCTAGCAGTTTTAGTGGTTCCAACGATAGCAACAGTAGTGATAATGATAGTGATAGCAATAGTGAGGGGAACACTACGGACAAGTATGAGTCTGGCGTCCCCGAGTTTCCTTTGGAAGTTATTCAGGAGGGGCTTAGGACGAGATTTGAGTCTGGTTCTAAGGCTGGCACGAGTGCTCCCTCGTCCGTTGACCAGGACGAGGTTAAGGTGGTTTATAGTTGTGCCATAGGAGTAGTTTCAAAAACGAATGATAGAAAGTTAGATTTACTCAGGAAATGGTACCAAATCCCAGACGAGCTTAACCCTAGGTTAGCCGTCCACGGAGAATGGTGTTGTCAGCCTCGTTTTGGGATAGGTATTTATGAGGCCTATCTTCTAGGAGGGCTTAGCTTACCTTTAAACACTTTTGCTAAGGAATTGTTGACTAGGCTAGGTTTAGGAGTTTGTCAGTTTAATCCCAACGCATGGAGATTAGTCGTTTCCATGCAAGTTTTGTGGAGGGAGGTGTTCGAGGGGGACTGTCCTCTTACCGTGGACGAGTTCCTCTATTGTTATAAGCCCTCTGAGATTAACCAATCCCTTGGCTTTTATCAATTCACAGCCAGAGGGAGAGATTATAGATTAATCAAGTCTTTAGTCACCTCAGATAGGAACTGGAAGACGGAGTTCTTATTCATCTCAGGTTTCTGGGCTGGACGCCCCATTGAGGTTGACAGGGACCCATTTCCTCCTTACACAGGGGAGTTAGGGAACCTTCGTCCTGAAGGTAAGCTCGTCCTAACATTGTCATCTATTGTCCTTATTTTTATTTGTGGTTTAAAAATTCAAATTCTTGATCCTTCGTCTCTCTTTTTGTCATAGGTGTTAGACGGCCTCACCTGAGCAGATTCCATATTGAACGTGTTCAAAAAGCTCGTCTATACACCGATAAGACGTTTCATTCTTTGGTAAGTCTTCAACGTCTTGCCACCTGGGGTTTAGGCCCTGAGCCTTCTATTGAAGCTCTCGCACACGAGATCACCGTCCGTAGACGTAAGTTTTCTCTTGCCCCCCTCCCTTTTATTCATCTATTTGTTTATTATTATTTTTTGTAACCGACGTCCTTCCTTTTAGGAATGGCGACGATGAAAGAAAACAAAGATAAGGAGGTGATGGACGAGGTAGGCAAGCAGGGGGTGCAATCCCAACCTCGTCCATCAGCAGACGAAAAACGAAAAAATATATCATCGAGGGTTGACTTGGGTGATCGCCCAAGTAGGCGTGGTAGGGAGAAAAAACGGAGGCCGTCTAAGCCCCAAGACGCCCAATCCACTCCTCTTGTCCATAATCAAGAGCCCCTAGTGCAGATACTTAACCTCGACTCGGAGCCTAAGGACCCTTCGTCCAAGAAGATCGCGTCCACAGCTCATGCACCCACTTCGTCTCATCCTTCTAAAGAAGTTCCTCAGCACCTTCTTGGAAACGAGGACCTAGCTTAGGAGAGGTTTATAACGACGGTGACGGACGCGAATGTGGCAGCCTACTACAACATGTCCTTAAAGGATTTTGAGTACTCTGGTGTTCACGATCTCTTCAAGGTAAGTAAAAAAAAAAATTCTTATATATATATATATATATCTCGTCTTTGTCAATGATGCAGACATACGTATTTGTTTGATTCTAACAAAATTTTGATCCTTGTAGGCAATATCTAAGTTCATTGCTGCGTCCAGGCAGGCAACCGAGCTAGACAAGACAAGGATCTTGCTAGAGAAGAGGATTAAGGAGGTGAAGGACAAGAGCAAGAAGTGGGCTGAGGTGGCTGCTAAGGCTAAGGAAGAGGCAAAGGAGTTACGAAACCTCAATGAAGAGTTAAGGACTGACGTCCTCGAGAAGGACACTCGTCTTGACCACCTCCAGAAGAGGAACAATAAGTTAAGCGCCCTTCTTGAAAAGGCCAAGGGAGACGTAATTGCGAAGTTTCAGGCATCCAAGCAATTCACTGATCTGTTGGACAAGAACTATGCAGCTGGGTTTGAGGACTTCAAGCTAGACGCCATTAAGAACTTCCCTAACCATGACTTCAGCTCTATAAAGCTCAACCTTGGTGCTACTACAAGCTCCCTCATCCAGACGAGCTCAGAGGACGTTAATATTGAAGACGATGCTAGCACCCTTCCACCTCAAGATGATCCTAAGGACAATGCCCCTCCTGCCTAAAGACGAGTTTTAAGCGTTGAAGTTCCTTGTACTTTTTCTCTTTTTTTTTTTTTTTAAATGTAACTCAAGTACATTAAGCTCGTCCATGGTCTTAGGACAAGCTATTGAACAGTTATTTTCGTCAGGGTGTTTGGATGTTGGTTGTTTGCCCTTAAACAATTGCTTGATTTTGTTCTCTATTATTGTATGGACGAGAATTCTTTTTGACGTAATTTGTTTCAAATTTTTACTCGTCCATAAAAGTAATTCCTTCTTGTTTGAGTAAATACGTATACATCTTCTTGTTATACTTTGAATTTCGGAAGTATAACTCGTCTTTGTGAAATGGTGATTATCAGCATTACTAGTCCTTAAACTTAGCTGGTTTTCACCTTTAATGATTTAATGAAGATAAGACACAACTTTTTCATTCGTCCATAAATTGGATTGTTTTAGTAGGCGTCTTAATCAATGAGTTAAACACTTGCTTATGCATTTCCTTGTCCATTGGTTGGACATGCATTACACTTTACCTCGTCCGTTATACGGACGAACATCCTCTGAACTTGCTGTTTTGCTCAGGGAAGCTAAGGTTTTACCTCGTCCTTTACTTGGATGAGCATGCCTTACTTTGCTTTGCTTTGCCCTTAGGAAAGCTTATTGACGTTACATCTCCGCGTCCAGAGAATTTTCTCGTCTTGGACTTTTCAGCCTTCTTATAGGTTGATTTAAGCAAAAATGGTATGGAAGTCAGGAATTCACACAACATTATGTACATAGCATAAATATTGTACACAGAAGAGGCACATGCTCATGAGCTAGTGCCTTGTAAGGAGTTAAATAGATACAGGCAAATCCATAACTTCGTTCATAACCACATCATAATAACAATAAAATAATACTAAAGATACGTAGATAAACAAGCTCCTTATATAGATAAATAGACTTGTTCAGGATAACGCTCATTCAGGTTGGCATTCTATTGGTAATACCTCCTGAGGTGTTCAACATTCTAAGGATGTTCCAATTTCCTCCCGTCCAAGGCCTCCAAGTAGTAGGATCCTTGTCTCTTACAGTTGATAACTCTGTAGGGTCCTTCCTAATTTGGTCCCAATTTCCCATAAGCTGGGTTCTTGGTCGCCAAAGAAACTCTTCTCAGGACGAGGTCTTCTATGTTGAATTGCCTCGACTTCACCATTGCATCATGTTGCCTAGTCATGAGGCTCTTGTACCTTGCCGTCCTTTGTTCCACGTCTGTTCTTACCTCGTCTATCAGATCGAGGTTCAGGCGAAGTTACTCCTCGTTATCCTTGTCCTGATACGCCATAACCCTATGGTTGGCCATGTGCACTTCTGCAGGTATGACTGTCTCGCTTCCGTAGGCTAGCTTGAAAGGAGTTTCTCCTGTAGGGGTTCTCGCCGTCGTCCTGTACGCCCATAGAACACCTGGTAGCTCATCTGGCCCCTCTAGCCGAGTCTTGATGATTTTCAACAAGGATCGGTTTGCAACCTCGGCCTGACCATTGGCTTGCGGGTGGGCGGGTGATGAGTAATGATTCTGAATCTCGAAGTGTTCACAGAAGTCCTTAAAATGTGCGTTGTCAAATTGTCGTCCGTTATCGGACACTAATACTCTAGGCACCCCAAACCTGCATACAATGTTCTTCCAGATGAAGTTCTTTACATTCTGTTGAGTGATATTTGCCAAGGGTTCTGCTTCCACCCACTTGGTGAAATAGTCTATTCCCACCACTAAAAATTTCATCTGTCTGGTTCTGAGTGGAAAAGGACCCAGGATGTCTAGGCCCCATTGAGCAAAGGGCCACGGGGCAATCATCGAGGTGAGATACTCTGATGGTTGTCTGGGGACATTACTAAATCGTTGGCATTGGTCACATACCTTGACATAAGCTTTTGCATCTGCTTGGACAGTTGGCCAATAGTACCCTGCACGGACGACCTTGTGAATGAGTGACCTGGCTCCCGAATGATTTCCACAAGCTCCTTCATGAACTTCCCTCAACACATAGTTCGCCTCGTTCGGAGCCAGATACCTGAGATAAGGTTGAGAAAAGCCTCTCTTGTACAGAACTTCGTCCATAAGGACATACCTGGCTGCTCTAACCCTGAGTTTTCTAGCCTCATCCTTAACTTCTAGAATCCTTCCGTCCTTCAAGTACGATACTATTGGGGTCATCCAATTTTCTTCATTCTCTATTTGCTGCACTTCTGGGAGATCTATACTTGGGACGTACTGAACTTCATCGAACTCGTCCATGGCTCCAGTCGCTAAGGCTTCCTTTGCTAAAGTATTTGCTTCCACGTTCTCCTCCCTTGGGATTTGAACGAAGTTAGCTTCCTTGAATTTCTTCACAAGCCATAACACTTTTTCTAAGTATTTTTTCATTCGTCCTTCCTTTGCTTCATACGTCCCATTTATTTGGCACATGACCAATTGAAAATCTCCTCGGACGAGTATTGATTTCGCTTCCACAGACTTAGCTAGTTCCAACCCTTTAAGGAGGGCTTCATACTCTACTTCATTGTTGGTTGCTTGGTATTGTAGACGGATCTTATGCTTCAACTTATCTCCTTCAGGGGATTGCAAAACCACTCCTATTCCTCCTGCATGTTGTGTGGACGAGCCATCCACATGGACAACCCATTTCTTACTGTCTTCCATTTCTTCTACGTCATCGCAGCTTGGTGTGAACTCCGCAATAAAGTCTGCCAAGGTCTGAGCCTTTATAGCATGCCTTGGTTGGTATCGGATGTCAAACTCACTGAGTTCGACAGCCCACTGGATCAATCGTTCTGCGGCTTTCAGCTTGTTCATGGCTTTCTTGAGTGGGTGGTCTGTCATAACATTGATTACATGAGCTTGGAAGTAGTAGTGTCTCAGCTTCCTGGAAGCCGTGGTAAGTGCGAAAGCTAGCTTTTCTATTAGCGGATATCGTCCTTCCGCTCCTCTCAATGCCTGGCTAGTATTGTACACTGGTTTTTGTACTTTTCCTTCCTCTCTTATCAATGCTGAGCTCACGGCATGCGGGGTCACTGTCAGGTATAAAAACAACTCTTCTCCCATCACGGACGGACTCAGCAACGGAGTCGTAACAAGATACGTCTTCAAGTCTTGAAAGGCTCTTTGGCACTCGTCCGTCCACTCAAATTCTTTCTTTAGAACCTTGAAAAATGGTAAACATTTGTCAGTAGCTTTAGAAATAAACCTATTGAGAGCAGCAACTCGCCCGGTAAGAGACTGGACTTCTTTGATACTTTGCGGAGGCTTCATATCTAGGATGGCTTTAATCTTTTCTCGGTTTGCCTCGATCCCTCTGTGTGAAACCATGAATCCAAGAAATTTTCCTGACGCTACTCCGAAAGCGCACTTGCTGGGATTCAACTTCATACTGAACCGTCTGAGTATATTGAAGGTATCTTGCAGGTCGTCCAGATGTTTTCTTTCATCCAAGCTTTTCACCAACATGTCATCCACATAGACTTCTACGTTTCGTCCAATTTGAGGGCGGAACATGTGGTTGACCAGTCGTTGGTATGTTGCTCCAGCGTTTTTCAAGCCAAAGGGCATTACTTCATAACAGAATAAGCCTTGACTAATAACAAAGGACGTCCTCTACTGGTCAGCCTCATCCATCCTTATTTGGTTGTATCCTGAGAAAGCATCCATAAAACTAAGTAATTTGTGGCCTGCGGTAGAATCCACCAGTTGATCAATGCGCGGCAATGGATAGCTGTCCTTGGAGCAAGCCTTGTTTAGATCAGTAAAATATACACACATCCTCCACTTGCCATTCGCCTTTTTGACCATTACTACATTGGCCAACCAATCTGGATAGTACACTTCTCGTATAAACTTCACCGCCATCAACTTCTGAACTTCGTTTTAAATAGCATTATCTCTCTAGGGGGCAAACACCCTTTTCTTTTGCCGTACTGGCTTAGAGGAAGGACATACGTTTAGACGATGGGTGATGACACTAGGATCTATACCCGGCATATCCTCATGACTCCAAGCAAATACATCAGTGTTTCTCTTCAAAAACTGGACGAGGTCCTTCTTAATTTTTTCTTCTAGATCCGTCCCAATCCTGGTACACCTCTCAGGGTTGTTCTCATCTAAGGAAATATCTTCTAACACTTCGGTGGGTTCTGCCACAACTCTCTTTTCTTCAATATTTAGGGTCTGAACTTGCTCGTCTGTGGCCAACATGGCCAGGTAACATTCTCTTGCTGCTAGTTGGTCTCCTTATACTTGTCCTACTCTATAATCTGTTGGAAACTTGACCGACAGGTGGTAGGTAGATGTAACAGCCTTCCAACTGTTTAAAGTTGGCCTTCCAATTATGGCGTTATAGGAGGATGAATAATCTACCACAAGAAAATTCACGTCTTTGGTGATTTGCTGTGGATATGCCCCTACTACGACTGGTAATGTAATAGTACCCACAGGTTGCACCTTCATTCCACCGAAACCTACCAGGGGGGAATTCACTGGACGAAGCCGGTCTCGTCCTAACCTCATCTGCTAAAAAGCTGGAAAATACAAAATGTCTGCCGAGCTCCCGTTATCCACCAGCACCCTTCTGGTCGTGTAGTCAGTAATAAGCAAGGTAATGACGTTAGTATCGTTGTGAGGATGGTGAATTCTTTCATCGTCCTCCTCCGTGAATGTGATTGCTTGCTCGTCCGTGGCCCTTACTCTGGGTGCTCGTCCAGAGAGTTGGACGCTCTGCACTACCTTCAGGTATGCCTTCTTGGACTTGGACGACTGGCCTGTCGAACTTCCCCTTATGATAACTCTGATTTCTCCAAGCGGTGGTCGTGACGACTCTTCTACTTTACCCTTCAATTTCTCGTCCTTGTGGTCTCGTCCAAGGAAACTCCTTAACTTTCCCTACCTTATAAGATTCTCAATCAGTTGCTTTAGATCAAAACACTCGTCCGTATCATGCCCATGGTCTCTATGGAAGCAACAATACTTATTTCTATTACGCATATTGGGGTCTCCCTTCATTTTCTCTGGCCATTTCAAGGAAGGATCGTCCTTGATGTGCATAAGGACTTGCTCGAGCGACATGTTCAGTGGTGTGTATTGTTGACTTCGTGCTGGTGGACCAGCCTTTTTACCATCTCGGTCTTTTTTATCTTCTGTCCGTCCCTTTTTTGGACAAGGGCCTTGCTTAGAGTGACGCATGGAGTTCACTTCCATTCTTTCAGCTTTCTTCCTCTTCTTAGCTATGATCGCGTCTTCTGCATTCATAAAGTTCTGGGCTGAATGGACGAGTTCAGCCATGGACTGAGGCTCCTTCTCATAAAGCTTGTGGATGAACAAATCAGAATTTACCCCATTGTGAAAGGCCGCCAAAAGTAACTTGTCATCCACTTCATCCACCGTCAGGGCTTCCCTGTTGAAACGAGTGATAAAGGACCGCAGACTTTCGTTCTCCCCATGTTCTATGGTTAACAGGCTAGACGAGGAACGCTTGTGTCTCTGTCCCCCAATGAAATTATTGACAAATAACTTACTCAATTCTTCAAACGAACCCACTGTATTCGGGGGTATTTTGCTGAACCATACTCGTGCCGGTCCTTTGAGAGTAGTTGGGAAGGCTCTACACATAATCTCATCAGGGACCCTTTGAAGGTGCATTGTAGTCTTAAAAGTGGCAATGTGATCAAATGGATCACGCGTTCCATCATACGAATCCAAGGAAGGCATCTTGAATTTTGGAGGCAAGGGGTGACCATTGATGGAAGCCGTGAAGGGGGAGTCTGTCCGGTGAACTAGATCCTCTACGGGGTTTGCTCTTCTGATGTCCTCCCTTATCTCATCCATAACCTTCCTCATCTGGTCGATCTCTCTTTCCAAATGTGGCACCTTTCTTGATGTGGTGCCCCTTGATTAGCTTTCAAGCTCAGCGTTTATTCCATCTCCCTGGCTCTGGCCTTGTTCTTCTCCATATGTCTCATGCCGCTGCCTCCTGAGATTAATCTCCCTTATTAGTTCTCGGTTCTGGCGAGTTAACTCTGCCATAGCGGCTGCCATGGATTACACATGTTGAACAGAGGATGGTGGAATTGCAAGTGCAGATTGACGTTCGTGGTGGGGATTGCTAGAAGCATCCCTACTCTCTTGATGGCCTGGACTAATAGCCCTCAATCTTGTCCGAACCATTGCAGCCTTTTTGTTGGAGAAAGGAATTGTAGAACTCGAAGATGAAATCTAACAAAACGTTCCCCACAGACAGCGCCAACTGATGATCACAAGGAAATCAGTAAGGCTGAATGTCTCGAACGTTGATGATCTGTGTTACTTGAAATATCCTAAAAAGATGAACACAAAGTCAGAGGAGACCGGTGGAGGCTGGCCAAAGGTCCTCCGATGGTAAAGTTAGTGGATTTCTTAATTCCTAGTAAAAGGGAAGTATATATATTTTTTGTGGAAGTGTCTGAATGAATTACCTTTTTGTAAATGAATGCTTATATAACGCACATGAAACAGTTACTTCATTTTAGTAACTTCTCCTATTTTTGAGGAGTCCGAAAAACTTGGAAGTAACTCCCACAACTGCCATGGGAGTTATATTGCTTGGCCTTGTTTTCTCTAACCGTCGTTGGCAGCGGTTCGTAATAATCAACTTCAACCTTTTTCTTCAACTTCGGAGTAGGGGTAGAGTGTCCATCCCAACGCTGTATAGGGTTAGGTGTACATATCACTTGTCCTATGTGTTTTAGGACGGACGAGCTTGCTCAAGACGAGATTTCTCAAGACGAGCTTGCTCATGCAGCTCACTTGTCCTGTGTTTAAGGACGAACGAGCTTGCTCAGAACGAGATTGCTCAGGACGAGCTTGCTCAAGACGAGCTTGCTCATACAGCTCACTATTCTTCATCAGGAGGACCCTCATGGACGAATCTGGAGCACAGTTTTATGGCACCATCAGCATTCATACACCTCACCTACCTTAACCCCAATTGTTTCACACAAATCCATAAACACATATCTTTTCAAATATTGCCTTTGAGAATTTATCCTAAAGTGTGATTCTAATTTTGTCCCTCATGCATAAACATTTTTTGCTAGAAAATATAATATATTAGCTCTTTATACAATTTACCAAGTCTAAGTAATATATTCTTCACATTTAACTAACATTCTAAGCTCATGTTCGATTGACCTTTTGTCCTTTTCTTTTTCCTCGCAGTTCTATGTATTCCATCGAAGATATTACCGTGATTTCTCCAATACATCTACATGAATTTCAGTATTAAGCTTAAGTATGCAATCAATTCTTAGTTAAAAATGCTTTCTAGAAAAAAATATTAGTTAAAAATAAAAAACTAAATAACCACAATTAGTTGTTAATTATATAAATGTATGTTGAGGACAAATTTTTCACACCACATGGCTTCATTTCATTGGCGACCCGCACCACATCAACACTAACATGGATTTTGGGAAAATCTCTTCCAAAGCCCAAAAGAGCCCATATTTACATAAAAATGCGTCAAAGCCTATGGTTCAAGCTCATGGCACATCATCTCATTTTTGGCTCATGATCCAAGCTCATGAGTCTCATCGGGGGAATTTTGGGAGTCGTGGTTTGGAGGGCCAAGAAGTATGTTCAGTAAAACTCCAGTGGTTCAAAGTTGATAAAGGAAAGAATGTTGTTTGGCATGTCTTCCCCAATTCCCTGAACTCTAACGGGTCAGTGTGCAATAGGTAATATTTGATAAGCCTCTCATATCACCATAACACTTAAAATGATAAAACTCTACATGCTCTTTACATAAAAATTAATGTTCATCATATTATAAGTTTTTCCATGTAGATTACATTATTATCATCTAAATCAATTCCAAGCACACGGCTAAATATATATTAATATCTCATATCTAGCATTAAAATGCTCTCCTTACTCTCCAAGATTTGGTTAAAATACAAAAAGACCATAATTACATCTCTAAAACTTCATCAAAAATCAACCAACTAGTCTATTACTTACCAAAATTATATATGGACATAATGGACTAAGCATATAATTTTCCAAAAGAGAAAACTTAGTCGAAAACACCAAAAACGGCTCGAGCGGAAGCTGCAACAGCTTCTGCAGAAGCTGAAACGGCTCTAGCGGAAGCTGCAAACAGCTTCTGTAGAAGCTGTGACAGCCTTAGCAGAAGCTGCAGAAGCTCCAGCAGATTGACACATGTCCTAAAATGATGTCATTCGCCCATAAATGCCCAATCCCAGCAGCTGTGGTACCATAAACAAGAGGATCCCATAAAGATTATCTTACCATCTTTAGCCAAATCATGAATTTAATGCCAAGTATTGTCCTCCAAGCAAAAGATGTCATCAGCCAGCTGTGACAGCTATGATTGACAGCTGTAACATCAACTCCAGCACCATTAAGTCTCAAACTTTCTTCTTTTGGCCAAAAAACAAAAAACCACTTACCTTTACAAGGACTTTTCCGTATTTGCCAATTTTCCCTTCAACTAAGTTCTGATCTAGTTACATAGCTTGGCTTTATATAAAGAGGACCAAGCTACACACTAAAAGGCCCCTCTCTTGGATCTCTCTCTCATCCTCAATATTCTAAAACTTCATTTACCTTGCTGCACATATCTCTAAACTTCTCCATGTTTCTCCATCTCCCTTACAAAGATATCTCTTCTTAGATAACACCATTACATCACACCTATTACACCACACCATTACACACTATCCATCTCTCCCACACTTCAATACTTTGAAACTTCATCATTTTGCTGCCCAAAAACACATCTCCATCTCATTCTTTATTTCTCAAACAAAATCTCCCTTCTTAGAAAGCAACACAACCCATGACATAACACAAAAAACCACTCTAGCAGCAGTTATAATCTCATCTATTTAC
Source organism: Notholithocarpus densiflorus (assembly GCA_030021035.2). Taxonomy (NCBI): domain Eukaryota; kingdom Viridiplantae; phylum Streptophyta; class Magnoliopsida; order Fagales; family Fagaceae; genus Notholithocarpus; species Notholithocarpus densiflorus. The sequence goes on along the minus strand of JARYZH020000009.1, from coordinate 6,814,863 downwards.
TATATTTAACCTTCATATCATCTATCTCACACTTCCATATATTCTACAAACACATTCCTCACATAGCATACATATACAAGATCCATGTCCAACAAAGTATCTTCATATAATTCCTATACATATTATAAACACCATATCTCACAAAATATATATACTTCTTACCATCTCCACACATCTTAAAAACATATCAAACACTCTTCCAAGAACACATTACAAAAGCCCTTCTTATGAAAGACAATATCATTCATACTTGACTAAAAACTAAAAGAGTATTACATGGGAAAAATCATTTAAGTGCATGATTAAGGGGACAAACTTAACCAACCGATGCACACGGCTGGACATGCTCTCTCTCCCTCCAGTTGCACCCATTTTTCCCTTTTGAATATGAAGGTTGCTGAAATGTTAAGTCCACTGATGTGATACGGCTGGAGCTACAAAACATGAAGATAAGTTATCATATTTTTGTCTTCAAATTTATATTATTAAGTGTATTTTATTCATCATCATTATACCACTCAACTAATGTTATTATGCTGCTGGACTCATTTTCTCATGTTGTTGAATGTTAAAGCCTACTGATGTGATACGGCTGGAGCTGCAAAACATGAAGGGCTGGAGCTACAAAATATGAAGAATATGAAGGTTATCAGCCCATTAATGCTAAACGGCCAGAGCCATAAATCATATAAAGAATGAAGTGCTACTACACAGCTGGGGTCAGAAACATAAAAGATAATTCAACGTTTTCTCCATCTTTGAAATTACATTATTAAGCATATGGTAATTCATTATCATTTTACCGCTGGATGCAAGTTATTTTAATACCATCTCACTATTTAATGAACATGATCTCACTAATACTTCATTAATGAACACACATATTAATAAATCGATCTACCACCATCGCACATATATTATTTGGACATGAACCACCCTTGGACACATATTATTTGGATATGAACCACCCTTGGACATATATTATTTGGACATGGACCATTGCTAGACATACCTTATTATGTTGAACATGAACCATGAACCGCAACTAGACATGGACTATTGGACATCACTTAATATACATAATAATAATGTATCAACTCACCATTTAATCAAAGCTATCATGCTAAGCATATTATTTATTTATTTCAACCATTATCATGATTCTAAGACTTTGGGTTTTATCTATTGTGTAGGCTTAAAAAATACATCGGAAGCCATTGGTCTATGCAGCCCAATGTCGAGTTCCGGGTTAAACTCCCCAAAACAAATCCGGGCTTAGCAAAGTCACGCCTCCAAAGACACGTGGCTACGCGCAAAAACAGCTCCCGACAATGTAGTAATGTGCTATGCAGAATCTAAATTGCTTGTCAAGATAGTGTTTTTGGTCGGCAAGATACCTCGGCTATAAGACACCCGTTGCAACTTTCTTCTTTGCAATAAGTTGATCATCTATTTGTATCAGCTTCATAAATATTGTTGCATAAAATCTAATCATGTATTTGTGATTTAGAATCCTTGTTTTGGACAATTTTGAAATACTTAAATTTTTTGGATGAATACTAATTTTAAAACCAAACTATATATATGAGATAGGTTCAAGTTACACTCGATGTAACTCTAAAGAAGTTACACACTTTTAAGACCATTGATTTCTATGAGATTTAATGGTTAAAAATAGTCAACTACCACATCAAAATTTTTTATTTTAGGGTTTTTTTTTTCTCTCACCTTATTTATTACAACCATTGATTTCTCTCTTCTTATTTATTTATTCATGATGTCAAAATGAGAACATTTTTTGACAATACACGTAGTATGTGCATGCAGTTCAATGTGCATAATTTTTCCATCCTTCTCAAAGTTGTAGACCTCATCCACTTCAATTTTCAAAGTATTCTTATTTTTATTTTACCTTGTTGATTAACTTCAATTTTCAAAGGTGCAGTGATAAATTTAAAAACGTATTCCACAAAATAAAGGGGAAACATATTTTGTCTTGCAGTGATAAATTTAAAAGCATTTTCAACAAAATAGAGGGGAAATATATTTTGTCAAGACCAACAAAAGTAGGAGTTAGCAGTTTCTTTTATAGCATAAATTGTGAAAGGAAATACGACATAAACAAAGTAGCCGAAATATATTGCTCCTAGATTGTGGTTATATTACCATAATTGTAAAATCAGGACATCATCAATAATTAGCTTACTTATTCATTAACCCATTACTTAGAATTTTGACATCCAAATCAGATCTTTCAAACTCTTGAATGACAACTATTCAACGTTAGGGATAGCAAAATCTTCATGAAAAGTTTCAGATGATGGCACCAATACCTCGGCCCGCCTACCCCTTCTTGAAATAAATCCCAGTAACATCAATATATATATATATATTTATTGGGAAGGGCAGGTTATTGGGGCTTTGAGTGAGAAAGTGAGGCATCCTGGTTTTGTGGATTTGGTGGAGGCTTTAGCAGCGCGTCGAGCAATTAGTTTTGCCAAAGAGCTCAGCATTCATCAAATGGTGATCGAAGGTGATTCTCTGCAGGTTATCCAAGCGATTAATGAAGCTAGACCTGTCCGGACTAATTATGGTCATGTTGTTGATGATATTAGATTCCTATCTTCTTCTTTGAGTTGTAGTTTTTTACATGTTAAGCTTAAGGGTAATAGATTAGCTAGCTCATGCTCTCGCTCATAGAGCAATTTCTTCTGCTAATTTTGATGTGTGGTTAGAAGATCTACCACGGGATTTGGATGATATTTTTAAGTTTGATTTACCGTAATAAAGTTGAATTACCTTTTTCTCAAATATATATATATATATATGTCGTACGTATATGCAACGCAAGCTTAAATTTATTTTATTTATAATTTTTTAATGTACAACCATATTTAACAATTTAAGCTATACATAGAATAAATTAATTACACTTTCAAGAAAAATTATTATAATGAAAGTCAAATGCATATAGTTAAATTCTTACCAAGAGAAGGTAGTTGAATTTAGTGCGGGTTATATTTATATTGGGTTCTAGAAGCTATAATTTCTAGATTTTAATTATAGTTTTATTATCTGCTTATATGTCCTTATCAACTTTTTAGTAATAGTTTTTTGTTTTGTTTAACTTATTTGTTCCTATCTATTGTTTTTTTTGGAATTGTTCTTATTAATTCTTTAAAAAATAAATTGTTCTTATCAACTTTTTATAATGTACTTGTGTTCTTATCAACTATTTTTTCCTAATTGGATTGTTCTTATCTACATCCTAACTAATTGCCACATGTACTGCTTTTAATTGTAGTTTTAGGGTTAAGTTTGTGTCCAATTTTTTATACATATTCAAATTTCTACGTGTCCAATGCATTACTGCACTGGACACAAGCCGTGTCCAATGCATTACTGCACTGGACACAAGCCGTGTCCATATATAGTTTTATCATCCATTTATTTGTCTTTATAAACTTTTTAGTAATACTTTTTTTTTTAATTGAATTGTTCTTATCTATTTGCAAGTTAAAAATTGTCATGTTTGTTAGAACCCCAGTCTCTCCCTATCCCTTTTGTGCATGTGTGTGTTTCACAAACTAAAAAAAAAAAAATTATCATTAATTTGGGCACCCTAATTCAACTTCCTTTCACTATAAGCCATTGCCACCCGTTTCATGTTTAAATTAAGGATTGGATTAAAAGTTACTCTATTGCTGCAAATATTAATATTTGCAGCAATAGAGTAACCATGACTCTTTTGGCGATAACCAGAGCAGGAGAATCACCATTGATGGGGAAATAGATAATAATTGGTACGATGCACGTGCAACGTTCTATGGTGACATGACTGGTAGCGAAACCATGCGTAAGTATAACTATATTGTCATAGCTAGGGTTGCAGGAATGATAGAATTTAGCTATAATCCTAAGTTTTTAATGGTAGCGTACAATTATAATATTTATTTTGTGTGTTGCTTGTGACATAGATTTTTAGTTTCTTTTACTACCGCATACTAATTCTTCTTAATTGTTATTCACATTATAAATAAAGTCATGTAAATTTTGTCTTTGATAAATTGCATATTCTGTCATCAACATTTGATATTTATTTAAAATTGCTTTAATATTTTAAAGTGTTTCATTTTAATCTCTATATTTTCAATATTGTTTCATAAAATTCTTTACGTGCATCTAATGGATGAAAAATATATTGATGAGTTATGAGTATTACTTGTCAAAATTATGATTTCTAACTTGAAAATTTATGCCACAGAGGGAGCTTGTGGGTATGGTAATCTTTTTGATCAAGGGTACGGCCTCAGTACAGCAGCCCTAAGCTCTGCACTCTTCAACAACGGACTCACTTGCGGCGCTTGTTTTGAGCTCCAGTGTGTCAATGCTCCACAATCATGCATTAAAAATGCTGGCACTATCAAAATCACTGCAACCAATTTCTGCCCGGCTGACTACAGTAAGACACAAGACATTTGGTGCAATCCCCCACAAAGGCACTTTGACTTGTCCTTGCCCATGTTCACAAAAATTGCATAATATAAAGCTGGAGTTGTCCCTATTAAGTATCGCCGAGTCCCATGCACTAAGCAAGGAGGAGTTAAGTTTCAGCTAACAGGAAAATCATATTTTTTGCTTGTATTGTTGTACAATGTTGGAGGAGCTGGGGATATTTCTGATGTCAAAATCAAAGGCTCTAATACCGATTGGATTCAAATGTCTCGCAATTGGGGTCAAAATTGGCAGACTGGCACACAGTTGGTAGGGCAAAGCTTGTCATTCCAAGCGACTACTAGTGATGGAAAAACATTGGAGTTTGATAATGCTGCACCTCCTAATTGGCAATTTGGTCAAAGTTATTCTGCGACGATTAATTTTTAGAAATTCATCAGTAGCATTCATTCTGTCCTTTACTATTACTAGTTGATTAATTTTTTTTTTTTTTTGAGAATGTACTAGTTGATTACTTGATTTATAAGCTTGTACTACTTATGGGAAAAATGGCAATGTGGTTCACTTGCATCATGTGATTTGTATTTTATTATCAATAAATTAATTAAGTGAATAAATATATATATATATATTTATATCTATTTGATTTTTGGTATTGTGGACGTAAATGTAGTGACTCATTCATGGGGGAGTTGTCAGTTTAATGGGATTTATGTGTCCTTGAAAAATCTACATTGGTCCATAATCCATACCGAGTTTTGTCTTTCTTGACTAATATATGCAAATAAACTTTAAGATTGTTTAAGCTTTAAAATCTTTTATTTTTTATTTTTTTTATTTGAAGCTTTTTCTGACGACAGAATCAAGGATTCTAATACCGGTTGGATTCAAATGCCGGGCAATTTTGGGGCCAAAATTGGGAGATAAGCACACAATTGGTAAGGCAAGACTTTTCATTCCAAGTGACTACTAGTGAATGATTTGATAATGTTGTACCATGTAATTGTCAATTTTTTCAAAATTATGAGGATTAATTTTGATAAATTCACTAGCATTTAATTGTATACTATTACAAGTTGAGATGAAATTCAAATTAAGAAGCAATCATACTAATATTGATATTCTTCGAAAATTCCCTACCTTGTTCCCGCATAAGTTTTTCTCACCCCAAAAAGCTGATTAGGTGGGGACATGTTTTGCTCACCTTCATCTTGCACCACCATGCCTCAAATGTGTATATATATGTTTTTTTTAACAAGTGTTTATATATACGTGTGTGTGTGCGCATGTGTGTGTGTTTATTTGTTAATTATATATTTAAATTAATGTTATATATAGGTGGCGTTTGGATTCAACATTTATGGCCTACGTTTGCATTTTTTGCATTTTTTTTTTCAGCGCTTATGAACAGTAACCCGCACTGTTCATGCACGTGGATTACACTGTACAGGAGATAAAGTGCATTGTTTATGCACTATTTATGTACTGTTCACGGGACCCACAACTACTTTATTCAGAAAAAAAAAATATTAAAAATGGGTCCTACGGCACTATTCACACAGTTAAAAATTATTTTGCTATAGCGTTTTCAGTTTTCAACAAAATAAGCTGTATCCAAACGGACCCATAATTTAAATTTTTCTGTACATTTTTTATATTTCGATGGTTACTATAGGGGAAGGGGGATTTGAATCCTAAATGTCTCCATTGAAAACACAAGGATGTGTCAGTTGAAATATATGCTCCTAACTAAGGACAAAGTTTAACTACAAAACTAGTTGTAGCCTTAGGCTACAAACTGCTCTAATAAGATGACATGTGTAAAAAATAGCATGTGCATTGCACATGATTACTTAAGTAAACTTAACTCCACTAACCCTAGATAACTACACCACCTATTAAAAAAAATAAAAAATAAAAATAAAAATAAAAACTAAAAATTAAAAACCCTAAAAAATTCTATACGTATGATCTCTCTCTCTCTAAACTGTAACCCAGAAGGCCATAACCCAGCTCCAACCAATCACCCATAGCCTCCTATCTCCATTGCCGGCCGGCCAGCCCAAATCCTCCTGTCTCCACCATCGGCCAATCTCAAATCCTGTACTGTCTCCACCGCCTACCAACCACCTCAATCTTCCTCTGTCTCCACCGCCGGCCCACCCAGTCTCCGTCGCTTCACCGGTTAGAACTAAATTTCCTTTTGTTTTATTCATAGATAACTAAATTTACCTTTTTAATTCTATTAATTTTTTTTCTGAATGAATTGTGTTTGATTATTAATGTGAGTTCTGGATTTTCTGGTTTTTTTTTAATTATTAATGTGTGTTTTTTAGTTTGATTGTTCATTGATAACCTTGATTCCTTCAAGAATTGAAGAGGATTTTCTAGCGGTTGTTTATAAGTTACCAAATCTAGTTTAATTTACTTATTAAAAAAATGAATTTATGTGTATTTCTTCTCTAATATGTAATAGTGTTGTTATTTGCTGTCTTGTACTATGGTTTTGTTGTAGTTTTTATGATACTAAATTTAGCTAAGTTGTAGAAATTGTATTCATTTTTCTTTAGTATTGAATTTATCTTTGATTCATCTAAAAAAATTGTTCTTGTTCATATTGACTTGATTTTCAAAAGTATAAGAACTGAGAGTAAACTTTATAGGCTTCTAGATTTATACATTCTAAAACTCTAGTGTTTGTAAGTAATTCATGGAGAGTATTCTTTAATGGGTCCTAAATATTGGAATACTTTTTTTAAATATTGTTTATAAAATTTTTCCTTTTTTCTGATTTGATTTTGAATATGTATCTTGACTACAGGTGATGAATACTAGTCAAATCATTTTATTGGAAGATGAATTGAATGATTGTATAGCTGCTCAACAAGAGGAGGCTCAAATAGAACCTATTCATGGAAGCCCAAAAAATTCAAATACTCCAAGTAGACATAGCAAGGAAATTGTAGAAGTACCAGAAATTGTATTGGAAGATGAATTCATTGGTTGGATAGCTGATCAACAAGAGGATACTAAAGTAGAACTTACTCTTGGAAGCCCAAACAAACCAAATACTCCAGCAATTGACATGAAATTTGATTGTGATGAGAGTGCATATGAATTTTACAAAGAATATGCTCACCGAATTGGCTTTAGTGTACGGAAACATTTTGTAAAGCGAGGAAATGCGGGACAAATTATAAGGAGAACATTTAGTTGCTCAAAAGAGGGTGAACGAGCTGTTGACAAACGTCGCAAAAATGCATCTTATCATTGTCCAATTTCACAAACAGGTTGTTTAGCACAAATGACCTGTCATCTTCAAAAGGATGGTATGTTACATGTTGTTTCTTTTCATGGTCAACATAATCATGAGTTTGCTCCTTCGCCAATAAAACATATGTTAAGATCGAAGAGAAAAATTTCATCTGCTCAAAAAGCCATTGCAAATGATGCAGAGAGGTCTGGAATATCAATTAAACAAACCATTGAATTATTGAGCATGCAAGCTGGGGGTCGTGAAAATCTTGGGTTTATGGATGTTGACTATAAGAATCATGTACATAATGAGAGGAGGATGGCTTTGAGGAAAGGAGATGGACCTGCTATGATGGAGTACTTTCATAAGATGCAATTGGCAGATCCATCTTATTTTTATTCAATACAAGTTGATGATAATGGTCAAATCATGAACATTTTTTGGGCTAATGCTAGATCAATAGTTGATTACGGGCACTTTAGAGATGTTGTTTGTTTTGACACAACTTATCGAAGAAGAGCACCATTTTATCCAAGAAGAGCACCATTTTGGCAACTACTTCTGATGTTATCCAAGAACTACTTCTGATGTTATCCAAGAAGAGCACCATTTTGGCAAAAGCACTAAATAGGTTGGAGTTAGGGTGCAACTTTATTGGATGGAGATTGAAGACCATGTAGTTTTATTTGTTAGAGATTGAAGACTATTTTTTATTGTTAGACTATTGGCAAATTGTTAACCTTTTAGTATTTTTTATTGTGATGCCATTGGCATATTGAAGACTATTTTTAATGGTTAGACCATTGGCAGATTGATGATTCCATACTAATCATATTGTCATGTGAGGCAGAATATAGTTTAGGCTGACTTTATTTTAGCTATTGTGAGAGATATGTTTGTGGTTCAAAATGGTACCACTTGTTCTGCAGTCCTAGTTTACCACAAGTGTATTGTAACTTACAGTATGGAAGATTTGAAATTCCCTGGCAAAGAAGCCCAATAATAATTCTGCTCTATTGATATCCATTTCCTTGCAGTATCCATTTGTTAATGCCTTGCATATTGCTATATCAGGTGGCACACCAAATTTAACCATTTCTTTCATTACATATTCACCCTCCATACTTTTGTTTAATTCTACACAAGCAGTCTATTATAGCTCTATATGCAGTGAGATTGGGTTTTAAATTTTATACACCATCTCAACTTTCCAAGCTAATGCCTCTGCCACATAATTGTCAAAGAAATTCAAATTACTGCACTAGCAGATAAGAAATAACCATTTTAATAATAAATTGTACCACTCAGGTAAAGGACTAAATACTTGGCTCAAGTGCTTTCATCAAGATCTTACAACAAAACTTAATTCACGTTGTGACCCAACAAGCATACAATCTATTGCCAATTGCAAAGGCAATAAAATAGACTCCAATGCCTTCAGTGGCAGGTTTTTGGAAGCAAATAAGGAGAATTCCAGCAGATAGGGACATTACAAAAAAGCTCCATAGTATGAAATGAACCATAAATAAAGCCCATTCCCTGAATGCCTTTTGCCATGCCAATGCAAGAGTAATGCTCAAAAAAGATGCAGCTTCAACTTGTGGCAGATAAAACTGCAACACCCTTTTCTCTTTCGTTTTAATAGATTCTGACGCTTATATTAGGCCTTGAATTCCCTTGAATATAAGAAAACAAACTAACCCAACAGCAGCAACCATGTGCAGAAGGAACAGAAACAGAGATATTCTGTCTGTATAAGCTCTTGAATTCAGTGTTGTCAGTGATGGTTGCTGTGCAAAAAGAGAGAAACCAAAAAAAAAAAAAAACACATTCTTGACTTGAAAATTAAGCATAGATTTTAACTCGTTCTTTAGTTATACATGAAACTTGACATGAGAGATGGTAAGAAGGAGCCAGAAAAATTCAAATTTGCCACCTGTGAACAGCAAATATATAAGCTATTATTTTTTAATCTTATGAAAACTGACTTCTAATTGTACCCATAAGAAAATAGACAAGTTCTTTTGAGATGACAGACTAGAAAAAGGTTCAAAAAAATTTCTCCTTTTGCAGACTATGAAACAATACTTGTAAATAGAATATAGGATCTCTCCAACACCTTTTAGATTTGTTTCAATTCAAAAATAGAATAAAAAGGTAGAAAATAAAGTTTAAAAAATTTTGATTGTAGCTTCAAAAGCAAAATAATTGCACAAGATGCAAGCACTTGTTGATAGCTAAGCATTAACTTTCCCAGAGTTATTCACTAGGTTCTTGGCCAGGCACATAACCATACTGAGAGTCTGAGAGATTCTTTCCTGAAGACTTCTAGCGGCAATTGGCCGATTCTCTTCACACAGTTTGACCACTAGATATTCATAAAAGTCAGCAAAAATAGGAATTTCAAATCCCTGAAGCTCTGACAACAATTTCAAAGCTGAAAGCAACTTACTCTTGTTTCTATGTCCTTCCACAACAACTCGACAAGTAAAACTATCCAGGCAAACCCCATTTCCTATCACTCATACAACAATGACTTTGACAGTTTGAGACTTAAATCATTCTTGACCCAATTGAAGGAATTAAAAATGGTGCTAATGAGGAATCAGATTGAAACCTCAACTGAACTTAAAAAAACCAGCTAGCACATCCTCTTCAGTTCTTGAAGCAATTAAAAAAGGAAATTTAGTTATCTATGAATAAAACAAAAGGAATTAAAAAGGAAATTTAGTTCTAACCGGTGAAGCGGCGGAGACTGAGTGGGCCGGCGGTGGACACAGAGGAGGATTGAGGTGGTTGGCCGGCAGTGGAGACAGAGGAAGATTGAGGTGGTTGGCCGGCGGTGGAGACAGTACAGGATTTGAGGTTGGCCGGCGGTGGAGACAGGAGGATTTGGGCTGGCCGGCCGACGGTGGAGATAGGAGGCTATAGGTGATTGGTTGGAGCTGGGTTATGGCCTTCTGGGTTACAGTTTAGAGAGAGAGATCATACGTATAGAATTTTTTAGGGTTTTTAGTTTTTATTTTTTATTTTGGTGACGTAGTTAACTAGGGTTAGTTGAGTTAAGTTTACTTAAATAATCATGTGTAATACACATGCTATTTTTTACACACGTCATCTTATTAGAACAATTTGTAGCCTAAGGCTACAACTGGTTTTGTAGCTAAACTTTGTCCTATGTATAAAGTTTAGCTACAAAATCAGTTGTAACATGAGGTTACAAATTGCTCTAATAAACTAACATGTGTAAAAAATGACATGTGCAATGCACATGATTACTTTTATTTTTTTGAGAATCAATACCGTGCTTCTTATTAAAGGAGGCCAAAAAGATCAGCCTGTAATTCAGATGAACTATCTGGTGGAACATTTTTCATCCAGATTTGACATTGAGAGACTAACTTAGCTCGCCTTGCTAAAGAGTGAGCTAGAGCATTACATTGCCTTCTAACATGAGTATAATTTATCGCTGACAAATATGAGGCAATAAAATTGATATCCTGAACTATATGACCAAAGCTAGATAGTGAGTAAGAGCCTTCCCGGAGTGCTGTGATAAGGATTTGAGAGTCGCTCTCCAAAACTATGTTTCTGAATCCCGTTTCAACAGCTAGTTCCAACCCTCTTCTCGCTGCCAACGCTTCAACTTCTAACACCGTAGAGGGCAGAGGGATACGTTCAGATAGTGAAGCCATGACCTGTCCATGCTCATTCCTAATAACCACCCCCAGACCTGCTGTATTTTCTGCCTCAAAGAGAGCTCCGTCCACGTTTACCTTGTACTGGAAGGGACCCGGAGGATGCTAGCTTGTTGGTGGACGTCCCACAGGTTCAACCCGTGCTGTGTTGTGATGCTGGAACTCCCCCAGACGCTGCTTTGCCTGCGGCATCAAGTGATCCAATGGTTTAGCCTTTTTTCCCAACCTCAGATTGTTCCTGCGATTCCATAAGGCCCACACCACCATAGCAAAAAAAGCTGGCTCTCTGTTTTCTGCAAAAACAGTCCCCAACAGATCAATAAAGGTCACTGCTCGTTTTAAATTATCATGACTCCATTGTGGCATTTTTTTCCAGAAATCTTCTAGCTTCGGACAACTATATAGAGCATGCTTCACATCTTCTTTGTGTTCACGGCACAGGTCACAGCAATCATCTTAATATAATGGTTGAAAGATAATGGTTGCTTTTGAAACTTTGCAGATTCATGCTGGCATTTACAAAAGCAACCATTATATTATCAGAAGATGGAACTATTACAAAAGCAACCAATCTATAATGAAACCTCTTTTGTAAATGCGAGCATGAATCTGCAATAGTTCCATCATATTTGTACATCTTAATATAATTACTTAAGTAAACATAACCCAACTTACCTTAGTTAACTACACTACCTATTAAAAAAATAAAAAATAAAAACTAAAAGCCAAATCATATCTTTCAAAAGCATTTATAAAAATAACCAATCTCTACTTGAAAGATGTACAAATATGATGGAACTATTGCAGATTCATGCTCGCATTTACAAAAGAGGTTTCATTATAGACCATATTCCAGTGAGTAGGTTTCTAACTTTCAGTACCTCGCTGGATTTTGGAAACTTAATATATGCTCGGAAGGTTTTTGACAGAATTAGCAGACGCAATACTTTCATGAGGAACACCATGATAAGGAGATACTCATATAGCAATGAACCAAAAGAAGCCCTACTTCTGTACCATTAACAGCTATGTCATTCAGCCCCACACAATGCTTACACCTTTCCTTTCCTACTTAAAGTATGTTCCCGTATGTTAGCCTGGAAGAAACCCAACAAATCCATGCTCACATCATAAAAACAGGGTTTGGCTTGGACATTTATGCCGCAAATTCCTTGCTTCATGTTTATGCCATCTCTGGCAGCATTAAATCTGCACATCTCCTCTTTGACCGGCTACCCCATTGAGACATTGTTTCTTGGATTGATGGGTATACAAAATCTGGCGACATAACCAAAGATACATCATTAATTTCTTTACTTGTTGAGATAAATACAACTATAGCGATAATGTTTACATTAATAATCAAACAAAACCAGAAAATCCAAAACTCACATTAATAATCAAACACAATTCATTTAGAAAAAATTAATAGAATTAAAAGAGTAAATTTAGTTTTCTATGAATAAAACAAAAGGAAATTTAGTTTTGACCGGCAGAGACGGAACTACACTTGGGCTGAGGGTGGCCATGGCCCCCCTCAGATTTTGGAAAATTAACTAGTAGTATGCATAGGCCATACAAAAATTCTAACTTTTGACCCTAAATTGTATATACTTGCCCCCCTCCCCAAATATTTTTACAAATTGACCCATGAAATTTCCCAAATTGTTTTAATCAAACCATCCCTTTGCTGTGTTGCCCCAAAAATATCAAGAAAATCCATTAGACAAACCAACAAAACAATTCATAAAACTGGATAATTAGAAAAACCTTTAGACAATCACAAATCCAGTACAGAAAAAATAAATAAATAAATAAATACCAACAAGATAAGTACAAATGACAAATTCTTAGCAAAACAATCCTTTAGTGCAGCACCACCACCGTCATTTTCCTCTCTAGCCAGTTGCATCTCTACTGCGTTCTTCTTCTTTTATTTTTTTTTTCTAACTTCACAACCTTCAGACTTCAGTGCATGCCTTCTCTCTATTTTGCAAAATGATGATTGACAAAGGCACCTTGGAGATTGTGGCAAAGATGGCTACAACTCATTGTGGTTCTTGTGGCCAACATAAAGCCACGTGCACTTAATTGTTTTGTTTTTTTTTTTTTTTTTTTTTTTGGGTCTAATCATATGGTATAATACTACCTTATATTCATAAAGTTATCTTAAAATGAATTTAATAGTATACTACCCTATATTCATTAATTTTGTTGTAACTTTATTGTGTCAATAAATTACTAATAATAATATTGTTGTGGATTGTGGGTTTTTTTTTTTTTTTAATTTAAAATTTTAAACTAAAGAAATAAATATTGGAAAGAAAAATAAAAGAAAATATATTAATTTTTATATAGGTTAAAGATTCCTGACTTTGCAAGTCAAGAAATATTTTGAATCGTTACATAGGATAAATTCCTAAAAATTAATATTAGCATACATCCACAAATTAATATTATGATGTGTATGCATTTTTTGGTCGGCTAAAATCAACACTTGCGAAACATTTTTTTGGTTATGCTTGCCCCCTTCAGGTTTAAATCCTGGTTCCGTCCCTGTTGACCGGTGAAGTGGCGGAGCGACGCACAAGAGGTGACTTTGAGTGGCGGAACTGGGTGGACTGGCGGTAAAGACAGAGGAGGATTTGAGGTGGTGGGCCGGCGGTGGAGACAGTACAGAATTTGAGGTTGGCCGGTGGTGGAGACAGGAGGCTTTGGGTGACCGGTGGGAGCTGGGTTTCTGGGTTACGGTTTAGAGAGAGAGAGAGAGATTATACGTATAGGTTCTTTTAGGTTTTTAGTTTTTATTTTTTTAACAGGTAGTGTAGTTAACTAAGGTTGATTGGGTTAAGTTTACTTAAGTAATCATGTGCATTGCACATGTCATTTTTTATGCATGTCATTTTATTAGAGCAATTTTAGCCTCAAGCTAAATCTGATTTTGTAGCTAAACTTTGTCCTTATAAATATCCTATTGATAATTTTGTTTATATAATAAATGTCACTCTAATAGAGAAATAAGAGTAAAAGACTAGACTTAAGGTAGGTGAAGTGTATGAATGTTGTCCTAAAATGAAATATTCAAGATTATGATAATTGTTGGCTCCAGTTAACTTAACTAGTAAAATTTCAATCATACAATCCAAAACCTACTGCAAGAATTCTAGCAAGCTTGAATAAATCCTCCAAAACTTGTCCATCCCAGAAAACCGGTGTAGAAACCTCCTGATCCTGGTGAGATAAAAATAAACTTTGATGGGGCCATGTTTAAGGACTCACATGAAGCAGGTATCGGAGTGGTTGTTCAAAACCCTCATGGGGAAATTATGGCGACTACATCCGAGAAGATCCCTATGCCATTTTCAGTGCTTATATTAGAGACTCTAGCTATAAGAAGAGCTATTATTTTCATCCACGAGATTGGTTTTTCTTAAATCTAGTTTTGAGGGCGATCCAAAATTTTCAATCAATGCTCTTTGCCATAGGAATTAGCTACATTCTTCTGTTGGTCATCTTATTAGAGACACTTTGTTTTCTGCTAGCTCTTTACATAGCTTTTCTTTTTTTCATACACTTAGGCAAGGTAATGCATTAGCTCATGCTTTTAGCCAAGTGAATGAGATTTTTTTTTCCCCTATTTTTGTCTGGATGGAGTTTGTTCCTTCTGACCTTCATGGCTGTTTTGTTTCAGATCTTTTAGCTACTAAAAAAAGAGGTAAGACTGTTTTTCTTCTTTAAAAAAATATAGTAAAGTCCCAATTTTCATGGAACATATGTCATAAGTTAAAATTCTATCGTATCTATATATAAAAGATCTAATAAGGTTTACACTTAATGTTTAGTAAGTGTTGCCTAAGTGAAAAATGCTTAATGTCAGTATTTTTTTCCCCTCTCGATTTTGGTTTAGGTGTTGCAAATGTTGATTCATTTTGATTGTATACTAATTTTTCTGATTACTCTTTAAGTGGCTGATCTTACTAGTTTGCAAAGCGATCAGATTAACTCATGTTGAGATATTTATAAGGTAATTGTTGTTTTGGTTTAAAAAGATGTTTTTTACCTAATTCAAATATTATGTGAAAAATATGTTCATATTGAAAATAAACTAATAGTAACAAATAGATCTCAAATTGCATTATATAAAGAGTACTATGTGTATTGCATAGATAATGAATATGAAAGACTTCAAAGTTGTGCAGAAATTTTTTTTCTTCTACTTCAACAGATCAACTTTTATGAAATCATGATAATGATAAGCTCTCTCTCTCTCTCTCTCTCTCTCTCTCTCTCTCTCTCACACACACACACACACACATATATATATATATATGGTGATGATGATGATAAGCAGCAAATCTAATTCAATTTGCAAAGAAGTGTGACCATGATAAAAAGTATTTTTAATGTATGTATGATCTAATAAGAAATATTTTGATTGCAAAAAAGTGTGACCCATATATAGTAATAATTTTTTTAGCTGAGAAGTCTTCTTTTTTTTTTTTTTTTGTGGAGAAGAAGCTAAGAAGTCTTATAACTGTAGATTTCTTTTATATTGAGAAACTCTTTCGGTCATAGAGGTTAATTTTATTAGTTTTAATTTTAGTTAATAAAAAAAGGTTTTTTTTTATTAGGTGTGGATTCCAGTTAGCTCAACTGGTAAAGTGATCTGATGGTTGAATAAGAGATCTGGGATTCAATTCCCACCTATATAAAAAACCGATTAATGTCTTGATCTGATGATATTAGCTATCTTCTAGAAGGGACGTCATATGTTAAAACTCTCTATAAAAAAAAATTTAGTTTTAGTTTTTTTTTATTACATTTCACAATTTTTCAGAACGTTAGCTATGCCACTCGGCATAAGTTAAGGAATTCTAGGGTTTCAAAATCAAACTTATTCTCAACTTTGACTTTTATATGTTATTTATGTATATATAAATATAGATATATAAGCAAATTAATTACCAAAAAAAGAAGAAGATATATAAGCAAATTAGACTAAACAGCCTTCCTTCTCCTGTATATATTTGCCAAATTTGTATGCTGTAATGGAAATTCTTTACCATTTGTGGCTCGATCTTTACTAGCCTGATTAATTTCATGGTTATTAAAAATTATACCTCTCGTTAAATTTTTTTTTTTCAGTCATAAAATCCGTATTATTAATTCCCACCATTCTTGCAGTCGTATTATTATAAGAATCAAAGTCATATCATTTTACCTTATTTGTTTCCCTTTCCCACATATAATTACCATCTTCTTGACCTATCTTAAGGATGCAGTAGTCTCTCTTTCTCTATATTTTCTCTCTCTCTCTCTCTCTCTCTCTCTCTCTCACATATAGTCATGGCTAGGTCTCAAAACTTGTTTTCATGCATAATATTCATGACTCTTTTTGTGATAACCATGAGCAAGAGAATCACCATTGATGGGGAAATAGATAATAATTGGTATGATGCACATGCAACATTCTATGGTGACATGACTGGTAGCGAAACCATGCGTAAGTATAATTATATTTTCATAGCTAGTGTTGGAGAAATGATAGAATTTATCTGTAGCCCTAAGTTTTTAATTAATGATAGCGTACAAATTTTATTATTTATTTTGTGTGTTGCATGTGACAAAGTCATAGCCTTTTAGTTTCTTTTACTACGGCATTCTAACTCTTCTTAATTGTTATTCACATTATAAATAAAGTCATGTTAATTTTTTTTTTTTTTTTGATAAGTTGCAGATTTTGTCATCAAAATTTGATATTTATTTTAATAATTTAAAGTGTTTCATTTTAATCTCTATATTTTCAATATTGTTTCATAAAGTTCTTTACGTGCATCTAATGGATGAAAAATATATTGATGAGTTATGAGTATTACTTGTCAAAATTATGATTTCTAACTTGAAAAGTTATGCGACAGAGGGAGCTTGTGGGTATGGTAATCTTTTTGATCAAGGATACGGCCTTAGTACAGCAGCCCTAAGCTCTGCAATCTTCAACAACGGACTCACTTGCGGCGCTTGTTTTGAGCTCCAGTGTGTCAATGATCCACAGTGGTGCATACAAAATGCTGGCACTATCAAAATCACTGCAACCAATTTCTGCCCTGCTAACTATAGTAAGACTCAAGACCTTTGGTGCAATCCCCCACAAAGACACTTTGACTTGTCCATGCCCATGTTCACAAAAATTGCACAATATAAAGCTGGGGTTATCCCTGTTAAGTATCGCCGAGTCCCATGCATTAAGCAAGGAGGAGTTAGATTTGAGTTGAAGGGAAATCTAAATTGGTTGCTTGTATTGGTGTACAATGTTGGAGGTGCTGGTGATGTTTCTAATGTCAAAATTAAGGGCACTAATACCAATTGGATTCAAATGACTCGCAATTGGGGTCAAAATTGGCAGACCGACACACAATTGGTTGGGCTAACCTTGTCATTCCAAGTGACCACTAGTGATGGGAAGATGTTACAATTCGATAATGTTGTACCTCGTAATTGGCAATATGGTCAAAATTTTCAGGGAAGGTTTAATTTTTAGAAAGTCCCTAGCATTCTGTAGTTTACTATTACTAGATGATTTCTATCGCTAGTATATCTTTTTGTTTTTTCCTAGAAAATAAGCTTGTACTGGGTAATTGGCAATGTCGTCTAAACCAAATAGCATGCAATTTGGAATATATTATCAAAAAGAGACTTTCTCTTTATGCTTTCCACAATATTTCTCATTTTGACATAATTTACCCCCATATCTTGGAGTGTCAAACCAACTAATTTTATCACTAGGAGTCTTAGATCAAGTTTTGTTAAACATCTATGATTCAAATCTCTTTCCTCCCTATTGTAATATTGAATTAATAAAAAAAATGATCAAGTTTTGTCTATAGATCAAGATTCGCATCTCATTCACTAATTTTTCAAACCAATCATTCAGAGAAAGCTTGATATAATGAATGTCTGATATAGCTTGCAGATTGAAGGCCATCTCTTCTTAATAAGCCATTTTCAGCACCCAAATAAGAAGCAATTCAAATTAAGAAGCAATTGTATAAATACGAATATTCTTTGAAGAACTAGCATGATACATATAAATAATTTTCTGATTACTCTTTAAATGGCTGATCTTACTAGTTTGTACATTAAAACCACATCGCTCTGCTCGCGACCCATTTGGTGTATTATATGTCTAAATAAACACTTTGCAATCATATTCGTATATTTTAACTAATTCTTATAATAAGGTAATTATTGTTTTGGTTTTTATTGTCTTTTTCATTCATATTTCTTTATTTTATCATGACACCAATTCTCCCTCTACCTCAGTTACCTGTAGGTTTTAAAATATGTTCTACCTAATTCAAACCTTCTGTGAAAAATATGTTCATATTGAAAATAAACTAATAGTAACAAATAGATCACAAAACTCAATATATTAAGAATAATATATGTGTTACTGTGTATTACATAAATAATGAATATGTTAAACTTTAAAGTTGTCCTGTAATTTATTTTTTCTTCCACTTTAAGAGATCAACTTTTATGAAATCATGTATAATATTTTCCATCCGTTATTCCTTCTTCCTCTTTTCTACCCTAAATTGTCTTAATTAATTTAATTATGTTTGGTCTAGTCTACAGTTTTGTAGATTAATTAGTAGACATCTACATATATTTAATAAAGACATTTAGTGTTCAAATCTTCCACTCCAACTATTGAATAAAAAAAAAAGTTCTTAGTCTATTCTAAAATATATATATATATATATTTATATATTAAAAGACCTATAAGAAGTTTCATCATGTCAAGAGGCCAAATTTGTGTACGGAAAAGAACTTTTTTTAGAATAAAAAAGAGAGCTATTAGAAATGCATTGAATTATGTCACACTATGCATTGTCTAATAGGTCTCTTTTTTATAGGTTCTAATAGATTTGTTAAGTTGTGATTTACAACTATGTTTTTATGTTGACTTTAATTCCGTGTCAAATTTGATTATATTTTTGTTCAATCATTTCCCTATATTTATTGTGAGATTTAATGTAAGGGTTGTGTGTGAAAGTTTGGTGAAGATCTGTGAGGAAGGAGATTTCGTGACTGGCTCGCGACTGACAACCCACGAAAGGCCACGTGAGAGCTGGAATTTGAAGAGTCTCGTGCCAGGCTAGATTTCGCGAGTCACTTTGCGACTCAAGCCAAGTCACGAGTGACTGGCGAAACTCATTGCCTGGAGCTTTTTAAAGTGTGTTTATCTCATTCATTTATCAACACTATATAAGCCCATATTATCCATGAAATTGTAAGGAGTTTTTCCAATGAACTTTTGAGATAGAAAACCTTAACTATACACTTGAGAGTTAAAGACTGTACACCCACAATCATCTACACCATTTCTCTAAAGTTTTCCTCTACTCCTACCTCTCAATCTAAACATTCTTGAGAGATTCTTAGTCCAAACACTTACCTCACCCAATCTGAATGTTGAGAGAAGTTTTGGTGCGTATGAGAAGTATTGGAAGAAGCCATTGATTGGCAGATGCAATTTGGAGCTAATTGTGAGATCTAGATAACTAGTGAAGACATGGCTCCGTGAAGCCTGTTGGTAGCTAGAACTTGGAGGGTTCAAGTACATTGGGTAGATTAGGCTTGGAGGGTCTTTTTGATATTCGTGTACTCCAACTTTATTCATTAGTAAATCGATTTCGGCTTGGAGGGCCACAGAGAGGTTTTTCACCGAGTACTTCGGTTTCCTCTTCGATAACACATCTTAGTGTTATCTTATATTTGCATCTCTCTTCCCTACTCTTTAAGCTTTACATTTATTGTTTATTGTTCATGCTTATGCCTTAGAGTAGTGTTCCGATTTTATTACTATACTCTTGTTCTGCTCTTAATTAAGTTAGAGTAAAAGTAATTAAGCTGTAATTTAAAATTGGGGATCTAAACTAGTTATAGTGTTTTACACTATTTGAGCTTTTATGTTAATTACAAAGAAGTGAGTGACCAGCATTAGTAAGAAGTCTTTTTAATGTTTGTATGGTTAAATAAGAAGTCTTTTAATTATAGTAGTACAATAATAAAGCTATGCAAAGTTAGCTAGCAAAAAAAAAAAGTTTGTTATGCGCCTATGCCACTTAGCAAAACTTGAGACAATTTAAGATAGAATTTCATTTTATAGCATCCACTCTATGACGAGAACTCTTTATCATTATGTCGAGATGCCAATCATTTTTTTGTGTAAGTAAGGTTTGAAAAGAGATTTTACAAGTTGAACTTATTAGAATCCTCATGAAGTTATTCTTTTAGTTCGGAAGTCTTTTAGTTGTATATTAATTTGTTTTTTATTCAGTCATCTTTTAGTCATAGATTTTCATATTAGTTTTAGTTTTTTAACTGTTTTCTTTTTAAAAAAAAGTTTTAGTTTTTTAACTACATTTTACATTTTTTTGCCATGCCACTGAGCATAACCTAAGGAATTTTAGGGTTTCAAAATAGAATTTTTCTCTAATATTTGATTTATATATAGGATTTTTTTTTTTTTTTTTTGGAGAAGAAGTTGTCTATACTTTAGTCTAATCTTATCAATACAGACAAGATTCTTCTTTAAAAAAAAAAAAAAAAATACTGACAAGCTTCTCCTATACATATCCAAATTTGTGTACTGTAATGGAAACTATCCTTTTCTTATCCTTCTGACTTTAATTCCTTACCATTTTTGGCTCTTAACTAGCCTGATTTCATGGGCTTTAATAATTTTCCTTATCCAGTTATCCTTATTATTAATTCCGCGATTATTGTAGTTGTAATAGGGTAATTATTGAGTACTTCCAGAATACTATATATGCTTACTCCCGAAATACCATAAATGCATACTTTCTCTCTCACATAACTGTGGGTCCCACTAATTAAATTTATGGTAGGACTCACAATTCATGTGAGAGGGGGGAGTACGCATTTATGGTACTTCTGGAGTATTCAATAATTTTTCGTTGTAATATATTGTTGTAAGAATCAATATCCAATACCTTATATGGAGAAATGTTATGTTAACAATAATTTCAGAACAAATTTCAGGTGGCAAGTTATGTTAATAACAATTTAACAATAAATTTTAGGTGGAAAGTTATTACTAGTAGACAAAAAAATAATTTTAGTATTGTGTTCAATTTAGAACTAGTAACAACTTACTACCTAAGATTTATGGATGAGCAGTGCTACATTTACTACATTAAGCTTACAAACTGATATGTCACCAATCACGAAAAGTCAATTCAAATATTCACTTGGTATATTCCTCTCTCTCTCTCTCTCTCTCTCTCTCTATATATATATATATATATATTATTAATAACAGAATTCCCTATTTGGGTTTCAATATTTTGCATACTAAAATACCCTCATACAAATTCTTAAACTCTCTAAAATACCCCTATTTTTTAGTTAAATAATTTTAAATTTAAAAACACAAACTGGTTAAAATAGTAATTTACTATTTTTAAAAGTTTAAGTTTTAGGCTTTCAAACTTTTATTAACTCTCACATACAAAAATATTCTAAAAATTAGGACATTATCTCTATCTCATTTTTAAACATTATTTACTATATTAACCCCCAAAAAAGAAAAAGAAAAAAGCATCATCTCACTTTTAAACATTATTTCACTAAATCCAAAATAAAAAATAAAAAATAGCTTCATTGCACGTGCAAAGGCGCGTGTGATGAGTTTAGTGTGTGTGTGTGCGCGTATATATATATATATATATATATATATATATTTATATTCTTTACTAGTTAATAGAAATCCTCAATCCCATTCTTTGTGGTTCACTTTATGGAATATAAATCATTTGTATCATAAAGTGAAACATAAAGTGGAATACAAAAAATGGTGCAAAGGATTTGTATTCTACTTTATGCTTCAACAAATCTCAACTTATCATATGTCAATTTTTTTTTCTTTCCATTTTAAACTCTGGTAATTTTATAAGGAAAGTAAAAATAATACCCGACAAGTTATGATTGGTGAAATGTAAAATAAGGAAAATTCTTAGATACTCCCAGAGCACGGAAAAATGGTGCTCTCTCCTCTCACATTCATGGTAGACCCCACCATAAATTTAATGAGTAGGCCCCACTATGAATGTGTGAGGAATGAGCACCATTCTCCGTACTTCGGAAGTACCTAAGAATTACTTATAAAATAAAATACAAATCTCAACTTATCATGTGTCAATTTTTTTTTTTTTTTTCCATTTTAAACTTTGGTCATTTTATAAGGAAAGTAAAAATAATATATGACAAGTTGTAATTGGTGAAATGTAAAGTAAAATACAAAAAATGAGACAAATGATTTGTATTTCACGCCTATAAATACCATCTTCTTGATCTTGCTAATTAAGGATGCAGTCTCTCTCTTTCGCTCTCTTTATCTAACATAGCCATGGCTAAGTCTCAAAATTTGTTTACATGCATAATATTCACGACTCTTTTTGTGATAGCCATGAACGAAAGAATCACCGCTGATGGGAATATAGATAGTAATTGGTATGATGCACATGCAATGTTCTATGGTGACATGACTGGTAGCGAAACCATGCTTAAATATAATTATATTGTCATAGCTATGGATGGAGGAACGATTGAATTTTGCTTAACCCTAATAAGTGAAAACAAAAAAAGTCATAGATTTTTAGTTTCTTTTACTACCACATAATAATAACTCTTCTTAATTGTTATTCACGTAATCAAGGACGAAGCTAGAAGTTCAATCTAGGGGAGCGAAGTAAAACAATTTATTTTTATAAAAATTTAAATTAACATTCATTTAATACTAACAAAATGCGAACAACAAAAAGGACACAAAATAACTATTTTTAAATATTTTGCAACACAATTATTTATTATAAAAGAGAAGTCATTCTTTTAAATGTCAAAAATCATTACAAAATGTAATAGCAACTTGTCTAAAAATCATCTTCAATTTTATTATGAATCCTATTTTTAACTACAAAAGCTAATTATGGTTGCTAGATAAAATAAAACAAGATAATAATTAAAAAAAATCAACACATAATCACAATGTCACAGACAAGATACTAAACAGTGTCGTAGTGTTATTGTGGCTCCACCTTTGTAACTTATTATTAACTAGTTAGTCTAGTTATAATAACCAAGTCAGTTTTTTCTTGAGTTACTAATCTAGTCAATTTAAGGGTCTAACATTAACTAGTATAAGTGAGTCTCACTTTCTAAAGAGAGAATAATGAGATATGCTGCGTGTTTTGCTGTTGTGGCTCCACCTTTGTAGCCTGTCCTTGAAGATGTTAATTAGACAAGGGCATCTATCCCTACAACTCATCTATGCTACTTAGGAAAATTTCATGAGGTCGGGGGGCTAGAGCCCCCTTGGTCAATACTTAGCTCCGTCACGTAATAAATAATTTTCATAGGTGAAAGTCATGTTAATCTTTTCTTTGATAAATTGCATATTTTGTCATCAACATTTGATATTTCTTTTAAAATTATTTTTATACTTTAAAGCATTTTATTTTAGTCTATATATTTTCAAAACTGTTTCAAGGTCTTTACGAGCATCTAATAGATTAAAAAAAATTTGTTGATGGGTTATGAATATTACTTGTCAAAATTATGGTTTCTAACTTGAAAAGTTATGTGATAGGGGAGCTTGTGGGTATGGTAATATTTTCCATCAAGGGTACGGCCTCGCGACAGCAGCCCTAAGCTCTGCACTCTTCAATGACGGACTCACTTGTGGCGCTTGTTTTGAGATCCAGTGTATCAATGATCCACAATGGTGCATACAAAATGCTGGTACTATCAAAATCACTGCAACCAATTTTTGCCCTTCTAACTATAGTAAGCCTAATGATGATTGGTGCAATCCCCCACAAAAACACTTCCCCCACAAAAACACTTTGACCTGTCCATGCCCATGTTCACAATACTGCTTGCACCATATGAAGCTGGAATTATCCCCGTTAAATATCATTGAGTCTCATGTATTAAGCAAGGAAGAGTTAGGTTTCAAATAAGAAGAAATCGATATTATTTGTTTGTATTATTGTACAATGTTGGAGATGCTAGAGATATTTCTAATGTCAAAATTAAGGGCACTTTAGAGCATTCCCATCAGGTGTGCCAAATACCAAATATTTGGCATTTGGCACACCAAATACCAAAAAACCCCTCCCATGAGATGTTCTAAATGCTATAATATTTAACACACATGAACAGTACCGTTCCATCTTTGGAACGGTAAGAGCATTTTCATCAGCTCTCTCATAAAAAATGTCATTTTGACACATCAAAAACTTACTTTATCATTTTAGCACATCATTTTACAATTCACCATTTATCACATCTTCTATTCTTCAATTCTATATATTAAAATAATATATTTCAATATTAAAATAACATTAAAAAAACCAACAATATATAAAAATACAAAATAAAAAAACCAACCACCCCCACCACAACCCATAACCCACCCCTGCTGCCAGCAACCATCAACGCCCCACCCACATCCCACCCACCATAACCCACAGCCCACCCCCGCTGCCAGCAACCATCAACGCCCCACCCACATCCCACCCACCACCGTCTCACACCAGAAATAACACAGCAGAACACCAAAACCACCACCACAGAAAAACAAAAACAACAACAACAAAAAACACAACCCAACCGCATCCCACACACCCACCCACTGCCACCGCTAACCCATCCACCGTCGACCCACCCACCCATCAACACCCCACATCCCACCCCACCACCGTCTCACACTAGAACCACCACAGCAAGACACCAAAACCACCACCACAGAAAAACAAAAACAACAAAAAAAAAAAACACAAAGATCGGCATCAGAGATCGGCATCAGGTGGCGCGGCGAGGCTGAACGGAAGAGAGAAAAGCCACCCACTACCGAACCCACCCATCAAATCACTGCAAAAAAAAAAAAAAAAAAAAAAAAACCCACAGCAACAGAGATCAGCATCAGGTGGCACAACGAGGCTAAACGGAAGAGAGGTCGCCACCCACTGCCGAACCCACCCATCAAATCACTGCAAAAAAAAAAAAAAAAAAAACCCACAGCAACAAAGATCGGCATCAGGTGGCGCGGTGAGGCTGAACGGAAGAGAGAAGCCACCCACTACCGAACCCACCCATCATCAAATCACTGCGAAAAAAAAAAAAAAAAAAAAAAAAAAAAAAAAAAAAAAAAAACCCACAGCAACAGAGATCGGCGAGGCTGAACAGAAGAGAGAAAAGCAACAACAATGAGAAGAAAAAAGAGTGAAAGAAGAGATGGGAGGAATGTCTGAGGAAGAATGAGAGAGGAGAGAAAAAAAAAAAAAAAAAAGGAATAAAGTGATGAGAGGAGAGAGAAAGATGAATAAAAAAACAATAACCGGAAATGGCATTTTCATCCGTACGCTCTCAAAAATGAAAGCGTACTGTAGCATGTTCTATAATTTTAGCACATTTAGCACACCTGATGAGGGTCCGTTTTTGTGTTTGGTGTGCCAAATGTGCCAAATATTTGGCATTTGGCACATTTGAGAGAGCTGATGAGAATGCTCTAAACAGTACAGACGAAAATGCTATAAAAAAAATTATTCATTTTCTCTCTCTTCTTTTATGACTTTCTTTTTTCTTCTTTCTTTCTCCGCCTCTCCCTTCATCTTCTGTCACTCTCTTTTCCTTTTTTATTCTTCTTTCTTCTCCAGAATCTTCACCTCTCCCTTTTTCTTTTCTTTTTTTCCTTTTTTCTTTTTTCTGTCACTTTCTCTGCGCCCCTCTATCTCTCTCTCTCTCTCTCTCTCTCTCTCCGCCTAAACCGTTGCCATTGAGATCGGCCGTTGCCATTGAGATTGGCTGTCGCCGTGGAGTTCGGCCTCACCGATGAGGTCGACTGGTGGAGATCGCATGTAAGTTTGGGCGGTTTTTTTTTTTTTTTGGTTGTGGATTCCATGTGATTGTGGGTGGTGGTAGAGTTGGGTTGATTCCATGTGATTTGGGTTGTATAAATGGAGTTGATTCATCTCTTCATTTTTTTTTTTTGGAGAGTTTTGTGTCGCTTTGAGGATTTTTTTTTTAAGTAGTATTGGGTGGTGGTGGCGGGCTATGCTTGTGTATGGTGGTGGGTTTGTTACAGTTCTGTGCTTGTGTTTGTGTATGGTGGTGGGTTTTTATTTTGTATTTTTTTTTTATTGATGGTTTTTTTAATGTTTTTTTAATATTTTTATATATTATTTTAATGTATGGAATTGAAAAATAGAAGATGTGATATATGGTAAATTGTAAAATGGTGTGTTAAAATAATAAAGTAGGCTTTTTGGTATGTCAAAATGAAATATTTATAGAACACCTGATAGGAATGCTCTTATATTGATTGGATTCAAATGTCGCGCAATTGGGGCCAAAATTGGCAGTCCGAACCACAATTTACAGGGCAATTCTTGTCATTCCAAGTAACTACTAGTGATGGGAAAATACTGCAATTTGATAATATTGTACCTCGTAATTGGCGATTTCATCAAAATTTTCAGGCCGAGTTTAATTTTTAGAAATTCACTACCAATAGTCCTTATTAATAAATGGAAATATTGTGAAGTGTCAAAAAAAATAAATGGAAATATTTTCTAGATTTACGGACATGCCATTTGTAATATATTATCAATAAATTGAGTTAATTTAAGACGTATCTCTTTGACTTTTGGTATTGTGGTCGTAGATCTAGAGTAGTGACTCACGTCAAATTCACTGGGGAGTTGTTAGTTTATTGGGGTTTATGTGCCCTTGGAAAACCTACATTGGAGCATACCAAGTTTTGTCTTTGTTGGCTGATATGTTTGTATACTTTAGAGTTTAAGCTTTACGCTTTGTTAGATTCCCAAAAAAAAAAAAAAAAAGGTCCAATTTTTTTGCAAGTTACGCATTTCATCAAAGTTTAATGCACAGCTTGAAGACAAAATCAAGGAATTTATTGTTTTTGAGTAAAAATGGGATTTCAGCAAGGTTTAGATCCTATAGATTTTTAGGGTAAGTGGTTAATATATTGGCACATCATCAATTCGCTTATACATCTTTAAATTAATCATTTCTCAACAACAACAAAAAAACTTTAAATTAGTCTTTCAAAACACATAAATATTCCTATTTATCCTAGACACCTCTCAACTTCTAGACTTGTCTCTTCTAAAAATGATTCAAATCTTCTAGAGTTCCTAAGGTACTCTACCAAGTGGATTGAAGGAATTGAGTTGAATGGATCCATCATTTGTGGTTGAAAAGATTGAAAGTTTTAAGGATGCAAGAGATTTGTATAAAAATATAGAGGTTTCTTCTTGAATGATTTTGCCAGGGGGTGTTTTTTTTTTTTTTGGATTCAGATGTTTTAGCTATTGGGGAAGAATGGTGGGAGTGATTTTGCGGATTGATGATTTTTTCAAGTTTGAGATTTGCTCCATCAAAAAAAGAAAAAGAAAAAAGAAGCTTGAGATCTGTTTGTCTAACGTTAATGCTTACAGCTTACTAAGCTTAATCCATTTTTTTTTTGTGTTTTTTTTATATAAGATAAAAATTTTACTCTAACATAATTTAAATGTATAAGTTAATGTTTAAGTTAGCGAATTGATGAGGTGGCAACATCTTCAACCATTAATTTTAAATAAGAGATGAGAATTTAAAGAAATTTACTTGGCAAAGTACTCCAAAAACTCTAGAAGATTTGAATCCCTCTTGGCACATGCACATTTCCACAAGTAATCATCTTAGGCTATGTCTCTCCACTGCTTACTCACTTCCACAAAAGAAGCAAGGTCCAATAAAGGAAAAATAGCCTTTAAAACATCTTCATAAGCCATTTGCAGCATTCAAAGTAGATAAAAGAAAAAAAAAATAGAAGGGGCATCAAAGGTAGGGATGGTAAAAATTCCTCACCCTACCCTGCACGGGTTTTCCTACCTTTTTGTGGCAGGGATAAGTTTTGCTCGTTCCGTCCTATCATGCTCTACCCCACCACAAATGTGTGTTTATATATATATATATGTGTGTGTGTGTGTGTGTGTGTGTGTGTGTGTGTGTGTGTGTTTTTTATTTAATATTTATTTAAATTATTTTTTATACATATCCTATTTATAAGTTTTGTTGTTACATATTCATTTACCTTTTCTCTCTCTTTCTCAATAAGAAAACATTATTAGAAACAATAATCAAATTACATGGTATATACACAACACAAGTAATATACGCAGCCACCTACAAGAACATCACCTAAATGAACAAGCATTTATAAACTCAATCAAATCGTAAAACAAGAATGACAACTCCAAATAACCATCCACTCATACAAGGTGCAAAGTAAAATAAACTTTAGATCTAATAGAGAATGTTCAATCCCCTCGAATATGTGACTGTTACGTTCTTTCCAAATAGTCCACATGATGCACAAAGGAGTAGCATTCCAAACAATCGCGTTCTTATGCCAATCTAAAGGTTCCTTCCAACAAACCAGCAAATCTACCACCCTCCTTGGCATAGTCCAGTGTAGGCTAAAAAAGCAAACCACCAAGGACCAAAGCTAGAAAGAAAACTCATAATGCAAAAGCAAATAATGCACAAAATCACCACTATCCTTGCAAAAAGAGCACCACTCAACAATATGAATCTATTTATTACAACCATTACCCGTTGTAAAAATCTTACCTCTAGTAGCTGTCCATGCAAAGAAGGCAAACTTGGGAAGAACCTTGATCTCTAGACACTCTTCCATGGAAAAGGAATTGGGCTGCCTTGAGAAAGAACATATAGACTTCACCTAAAAAAACATTGTTCCTTGAAGGAATCCAACCAATTCAATCATTCTTGCCTCTGCCAATTTTGTAAGAATAAAGAAGAAGAAAAATTGCAAAACCTCCAAATCTCAATTCTGAAAAGGCTTATGGAATGTGACATGCCAAAGCAAACTACCATTACCCCCTTGCATAAGTTCCCCCACTGTAGCCTCTTAGGGTCGATAAATGTGAAAATTTTATAGTGGAAAAAGCTTCATGAAGAGGCACTTTCCCATACCATGGATCCAGCCAAAATTGAATGCACTGACCATCACCAACTTCAAATTTAAAAAAGAAGAGAGACTTGACCAACTATTACAAATAAGTAATATTTATTGTACACAAATTGTTTTATACAACTCAAAAAAACTAAAACCCTAAAATGTTTGTGCGGTTGTCCATTAGTGACCCAACTTGGAAATTGTGAAATTAATTTGTTTCCCTTGACAAAAATCCATATGCCTTGTGGACTTAACATTTCTCAATTAACCACTAATGCAGGAGCATAACCAAATGTTATTTCAATATTTCATTTTAGATTTTCAGTGGATACTTTCAGATTGTAAGTTAGTTATTTGTTTAGTTTGGATTGGTATTTGAGTTGGTTAGGATTAGTTGTTCATCATTATCCTTTGTATAGAATTATTGGATTAGTATTTGAAATTTTTAGGATTATCAGATTAGTATTTGAAATTGTTTAGGATTTGTTTAGGAAAGTTTATCCTTATCTTTGTGATTCTTGGAAGCTGCATATAAAGCTCCGGATGATTTCTTTTGTATTCATAGACTATGATTATTATTATTGAGATTATTTGCAGAGATTGCATCGTGTTTGTTTGGTGGTGAATCCAAACACCTTAGGTGGGAAGCCTAAGGTTTATGGTAGGACTAATCTAGGTGGGAAGCCTAGGTTGTCCTACATCAACCACTTAGCCCAACAGGCTTTACTAATCTAATTAAAGTTGCTTGAGGTGAGAGGTCTTGTTGCAAGTGTCATTCACTCTATTGCTAATTTGTTATTTTGTTACACATCATACACCACCTAAACCCACTTGCTAGCTCATGCATTAACTAAACCCACTTACACATAAGGTGAGCATGAGCTTGTTTATAGGCTTGGTAATAAACTTGATATGGGCTTGACAAATAAGCCCAATTTTTAACCCTTAAATTTATGTCACACTTTATTTATGTATTTTCATTACGTCTTACATGAGTTTTTCCTATCTCAAAGAGTGGATGAGCCAGGACTGATTTAACTCGTTCTATCATTTGAGATGATTTTGAATTTACTCTCTAAAATTTCAAAATTTAGATTCGTATCCCTAACATTATTTATAATTTGGATTTAAGTCATTTCATCAATGCCATGTAATGAGGTGTCTGTTAAGTGCCAACTAAGTTCAAAACGATATCTTTTTTTTTCCTTGAAAAAAAAAAAAAAAAAAAAAAAAAAAAACTAGGTCGTTTTAATTAATCACTAGTTTTCAAATTTCACCCTTAGGGTTGAGATAAATTTTTTTTTTCCACATAAAGTTTTAAAATTTGGATCCATAAAACTACATCATTTTGAGTTTAAGTAGCACTTAATGGAGATCTTATTATGATGCATGGATGGAAGGACTTAAATTTAAATACTATATAATGTTAGAGATATGGATAACTTTAAGAGACAAATCAAAATTAACCCAAATTTTAAGGATATAAATTACAATTTTGTATTTTTTTTATATACATATTCAATTTAAATTTTAAATCACTTATCTTTTTTATTCTCTTTGCCGTCTCTTCATTTTCCCTCTTAATTTTATCTTATTAGTGTTGAAGTCGTCTTATTAGTATTTGCAATTGCAAAAGACCTTCACTTTATCTCGCTCCATTATCCAACACAAGGGGTACCCATGATTGAATCTTGCACTGCCACGCCTAATTTCCATCCATGTTTATAAGACATTTCATGCACTTTTCATTTTCAATTAATTAATAAAATATTAATAAAAAGGGAAAATACAAAAAAAAGAAGAAGAAAACTTCTTGAAATTTTGAGTGTATCATACCAGTTAACTCTTTGAGGTAGTATTATTTTATTTATGTGACAATCCGTAATTGACTGCATTTACTTTCATATAAACCAATTATTTTTTCTCAACCAATTATACTTAGCCATCTGAGAGAATTTTTTTTTTTTAGGGAAAAGACTGCTTAGTTTTTTTTTTTTTTTGTCATACTAGATTTTTTTTTGATATAATCATTTATGTTTAAATAATATACATAAATCCCTCTCTCTCTCTCTCTCTCTCTCTCTCTCTCTATATATTATATATATATATACATATATATATATTAATAGGTAAAGCTCAGAGAAAGTTCAATTAAAATTTGAAATTAGAATCTAATTTTGTGCCATGTGTCTAAATTTATGTAGGGACCACACCATAATTATCCACTTAAGTTTGTGCCATGTGTTCACTTAAGTTTTTTAATTTTTGTGCCAAATGAGTTAATGAGTGTAGTGGGAGGGTAAGGTTTGAACACGGAATATTGCCAGGTAGATCTGACTTGAGGAAAAGGTGGGCCCGACTTCTCATCAGCTTCGGCCCAACACGTTGACAAGAGCCCAGATATTGAAACCGAAGAAGCGGCCCACCCGAGGAGCGAACACTCCTCGGAAGACTGTAGATAAGCCATTTGGGCCAAAAGACTGAAGACCGAGGAAAGAAGTAGAGACATACAGGTAAAGAAGAGGGGAAGTTTCCAGATAAAGTATCCATCATCTCCGCATTAAATGCACTGTACCAACTCAGCCTACCGCATTTAATGGCAGAATGACTCTTGAATAGTGTTTTTACAGCTTGCAACCTACTCTACCACCAGCCAGGTATTGATGGGACAAGTATCCAAGTAAGGATCCATGGTAGCTTAGGTGGAGAGCTGGGATGAGGCCCCAGCTACTATAAAAAGGAAGGAGGCTCCCTTAAGAGAGGGAGAAGAAAAAATGGGACAAAAAAAGATAAAGGGCAATGAGAAGTTTTGTAACCGAGAATTGAGTAATATATGAACTAGTGATCCTCAGACAAATCCGAGGAAGAGTTAATGCAAATCTTTGCCTTTCTTACTGGTAATCTTTCGTTTTTTTAACAACCTAAGAATTAGACTTTTCTCTAAACTCATTAACGAATCCATTAAGGCCTGAAAATGTTGACCTTGGCAACCTACCTCTACAAATTAATTGTATTGGGCCTCTGCACGGTAGTTACCCACTTAACTTGAGTTGGGCTGTGAATCTCTACCCTCTACAAGTGCAAAATACTAAGAATCTAATATTAATGAATTATAAATTTAAAAAGAAAAATCACATATACTCAATAAAAAATCACCACACATTCTATCTTATTAAAAATTAGAAAAAAATGATCATAAGTAATATTAAATTTAGGTAAGAATTTTAATATGTGACTAATTTCGTTTACTTAAAAAAAATATAATTTGACTAATTATTTATGATAAAAATTGTGTTTAATTTTAAATATATTTATAAGTATGCATGTGTCACATGCTATTTTTTTAATAATTTGAGTAATTATTTATATTTTATTAAAAAATTGTATTTAATTTTAAATGTATCCATACATTTGTATAATTAAGTGTAAGAGCATTCCCATCAAACATGTCAAAGAATATAGCATTTAGCATCTCAAAACACTACTTTATCAATTTTAACACTTCACTTTATAACACACCTAACATCAAAAGTTTTATTTCTTTTACCACTTCATTAAAATATTATTTATTTATTATTTATAATTTATTTTTATTCTCCATGAGACATATCTGTCTCTCTTTCTGTGGCTTTCTTCTCCAAGCAAAAACAACCAACCCACCACTCATGGCCACCACCAGACACCACCCACTCAATGTCACCACCCTCGCCGACAACCACGACCTGAACACCCAGCAATCCACGGCCACACGGCACAACCCACGGCACAACCCACAACAAACCACTAGAACCAACCATCGAATCAATCAACCCACACACAACCCAAAGCCACCCCAATCAACTCACAACCAGATCTAGCAAAACCACCCACGACTGCCGAAACCCACCCACATGCCAGACCCGTAACTATGACCCAGACCCGATCAACCCACACCCACAACCACAAAACAAGCCACAACCTCCACCACAACCCACAACCTCCACCACAACTCACCACAACCCACAACCTTCACAATCCACAACCTCCACCACAACACACAAAACCCACAATCCAACCCACAAATCACAAACTCACCTCACAAATCACATACCCACGATGGTAGATCGGGAGAGATGAAAGATTTGGCAGAGAAAGAGAGAGATAAAACGACATTGCCCATCTCCATGTAGGCTCTAGTTCGGCGGTGCTCCAACATTGCCCTTATTCTCCTCCGCCAGCACCACCACTTCGCTTGGTCTAAGTGGCACCGGAGGTTGCCACTTGTCATCGCCGTGCTCCGCCGTATGCGCAATTTTTACATGGAGAACGGGATGGAGAGAGAGTTCAGTGAACCAAAGAAGAAACGAGAGAAAGTCAAGCTCCAGAAGAAAAGAGAGAAAATACAATGAGAGAGAGAAATGATATTTTAATTAAAAGGTTAATAAAATATTATTATTTTTTATAATATTTGAGCTACAGTAGGCTGCTATCTTTGACCATCTACTGTAGCAAAGTTGCTAAAAATTTTACAATTACCATTCTTGATGTAGCGTGTTTCTTGTGGTTATAGGTGCTAAAAATAGCATTTAACACTTATACAACGATTGTTTGATACGAATGCTCTGAGAAATCTTATAAACCACCGCATCTTTTAGTATACTGCAAATTAAACTGTGTACTTGTACTTTTTTTTTTTGAGTAAAAAACTGAGTACTTGTACTTATTCTTTCTTTTGTCAGAAGAAGTCAAGTCGACCCGAAATCAGGGAGCAGAAAATGCCTTCGCCAGAAAGTTAAAATTCCCAAAATGGGCACATTTAAAAAAGCACCCGTAACGTAAACGAAGCAAGCAGAGAGCTCTTAGGGGTACCTTCGTAACTTCACATTTAACGCTCCGTTAACTTCTTCCGTATAAAAATGAAAACTCTTCCCTCTTCACTCTTCACTCATCTCATCTTCAGTGACTCTTCCTGAGCAAGCTTCGAAGCTTTAACTAACTAGCTACCAAGTAAAGAAAGACTCAGTCAGTCATCCAAGGGCATTCTCGTAATTCCATTAATTAACTCTCAATTTTCCACACCTATAAAAATCCACCAAATCCCATTTTCACCCAAAAAATAGAAAACAAAATCCCAAATTTTTTTTACCCCCAAAAAAAAAATCACACACTTTCCCCGCCATTTGCTTCTTACAATTCTTTCTTTTTCAATCTGATAATTCATATTCCTCTCCTCTCTAAGTTCTAGGGCTTCGAAACTCTCAGCTCGAACCAAAAAAACCCTAATTCCCTTTCCAAAAACCGCCCTCAGATTTCCGCATTATTACGCTTCGTACCACTCCCTACATGCTCTCTTCGCACTCCGAATCATCATCGTCGTCATCTCGGACTCACCGGCGGTTCACCAATCGATGAGCTATCCAATCAATTCGGGTTCGGGTTCGGGCTCAGGCTCGGGCCAACGCGGAATCGGACTCTCCAACACCATACACTCGGAGGTCGCGCCGTGCTTGCCTCTGCCTTCGCTCCCTGTCTTCTGCGGCGCTTCCGATCAGGACCTCCGCCTCTTCGACGAGCCTCGCGGCGGCGGTAGCTTCAGGTCGCTCAATCGCGCCGAGGTTCTCTCTCAAGCTAGTCGAATCTCTGATCTGCTCCGCCAAACTGACGTATCTTACTTGTATGTGTTTTTCACTAAGTAGTTGAGAAATGTAATTTCAGTTTGACTCTTACAGTTATGCTCGAATAATGTACTTAGTTCAATTTTTTTTTTTTTTTTTTTTTGTAGTTTGCAATTTTGAATTTTGAATTTTTGAAGTGGTTTAGCTTATAAGCTCGAAGAAGTTCGAACTTCACGAATTTGAATTGCTAAAAAATATGTTACGTTTATGAATTTGGTGATTATATGTGATTCAAGTGGACTTTAGCCGTTAACAGAGTTGTGATTCAAAATTTTGATATTACATTTTCGCTGAAATCTTTTGAAAATGCAACAGTACAACTGATTTTAGTTGGAACTGTTTCTTTTTTTTTTTGGAAAGTAATTCTTAGTATTTTGATTTTTGATTTTTTTCCTTAATTCAGTAGAATTTGGAAATTCGAAACTGTTTGAGATGCTTGGTAAATGTAAATGTGGTAATTATTTATGATAATTTTTTTTTTCCAAATTGAATCTGCATGCTATTTATCCAGTTACTGGGTAAAAAATGACTGTCAGTGTCGATTTTCTCAAAAAGTGCCTTGGCCACAGTGATTTGTGTGGTTTCTCTGTATTTCAATTCCCCATTAATGTTGATGGAGAACCTGTTGATTGGAGTAATGATGTTATAATCATTATTGCAATAACTGTGATTGTTGTTTTCTTACGTGTGGTGTCATCTGCAGGATTCTCAGAGACGATACAAGGGCAGTTCCATATGGATATGTGGAGCCTTTAGAACTACATGAACAAGTTCTACGATGTAGTTCAGAAGCATTTGAGTGCAGTACTGCAGGTAATCAAAGTATTCGGCTACCGTTTTCTTCCTTTGAACGTGTTGCTACTGACTGTGAATTGAAACAACTTTCATTGATGGTGCATTTACTTTTGATGATGTTTTATCGTGGAATTCTGATGTGCAAGTAACCATGCAGCTCTTGTTTCCTATCTATGCTTTAGGGTTTTTGGGACTGTCTCTTAGTTTAAATTAAGCAATGGCTTTGACATAAGAGGAAATATTTAATGACACAGGCTTTTGGTAGGCTTAGGGTTAAGAGAATTTGTGGATTTAAGGTTTAGAAATTTAGAAGAAAGGGTTAGGGTTCAAATATTGAGTAGAGTTTTTAAATAATGGGGAATAAGGACGAGCATTTTTACTTGGAGTAATTAGATTGCTGAAATTTTTTGTACAGTGGGTGTATGTGGAAGAAGGGCTTAATGTGGGCTTGCAAAGAGAGAAGGAATAGAAAATTTTGTCAATGTTCAGGGTTGTGTACAATGTCCATGAACAGTACGTAGCGTGCCAAAGAAGAAGAAGAGCGAACATGCCTCAAACCTCAAATCACTGAATATTCTATTAATCAAGATCCTTGATTTTTTTACACTAAGCATGTTTATATGACACTATTGATCTCTTCCCTAATCTAGAGATAGGACCCCTTAGCTGGCTGGTAAACTAAAGACTAAGACTCTTATAAAAGACTAACTTAGATTCAATGAAAATAAACTCAAGGCACTTTAGAAACTCTTAGAAACTTTTGGGCTAGACTAAGTTATGAAAATATTCTTGATTCACATGAGTTGTAGATAATTATATATCTTGATTCATGATGAAATTAACCATAACTTATGAAATAATAGCTTGAGGGTGTGTTTAGATACCGTTTATTTTGCTGAAACTAAAAAATTATTGCTGAAAGTACTGTAGATAAAGGTAAAAGTTAGTTGAAATAGTACAGTGGGGTTCATGAATAGTGCCAAAAAGTGCAGTGGGGCCCATGAATAGTAGCAAAAATAAGCTGAATAGTAAAATAATTTTCATTTTTCATTTCAATCCTGACGCACGCTAAGTAATAAACTAATGTAATCCTATGCTACTTTTGACTCAACCTATAAAACCGCACAAGTCTCTGTTACCTAAATTGAGACTTGTACATTTATCTACTGGATCTCTTTTTTCCATGGTTGCATCAAACTTCTTTGCAGTTAGAGTAAGAGAAGCGCTTCAATATATTTGGGCACTTGCATTTGAGCGATCGTTCTTTCAAAAAAATTATTCTCTTATAAAGAAAATGATCATTTTTTTTTCTGTAAAAATTATTACTCCCCCCCCCCCCTCCAAAAAAAAAAAAACTCTTTATTTAGTGCTTAGCAATCATTTTTTCTTCCTCTTTAGAGTTCTTCTCATCCTCTTGGGACTTATGTTGAATTTACATTAATTCATTTTTAGGTCTTGTAGAAAATGTCTGAACCATCTTTGTTTTAAAAAAGAAACATAGGTCTAAAAAGCCATTTACTAGAAAGCAATGATATGGATATAGGATATGTATACAGTGATTAGTCTTTGGTTGAAAGCTTTGAGGAAACTATGTGGGAAACCCAAAAAAAAAAAAAAAAAACAATATGGACATGATGATAAGTCAATGCTTGAAAATTTATGATAATATGGTAGAGATATTTTCATTACTTAATATATAAATAAATATATATTTTTGATTGGTGAGCTACATGCATGCAATTAGATTGGAACCCATGATGTCACCCTCAATCCCATTCTTTATAGAAGGAGGAAATGCATTCAAGTTAGAGCTCATTGGCAATATGTTAAACACATATTATGCTATTTTTTATTATAAAAGAAAAACAAATGCTAAAAGGCATAAAAACAATACAACTTTTAAGAAAACATTAATTTCATAGAGAAAATGTGAGTGATAGAGGTGCAGAGAAATAAAAAAAATTTACTCTAGTATCCCGCTGCATCCATGATTGTCCTTGATAAATAATTACATCTACCAAAGTGTGAGGCGAGGTAGTCAAAGGCGAAAGGCAGCCTTATGGTGCCATGGCCTTTTATTGCTCGTGGTGTGAGGCATTAGCCTGTTTTACGCTAGTTGCCAAATTCTAAATACAGGTATTATACATATAATTTAAATCATATCAATCTAATGTTCAAATATTATAGTAAAGTGTTTTTAACATTTGTTGCATGAAAAAATTAAGTCTATTAATTAATCTAATCTTAGGATTTAAAACAAGCTTAAAAAAAAAAACTATCAAAGCTAAAGCCTAAAAGATTACATGATTGAAAGTTATGATTATTATTATTTTATCTAAAAATTGATGAGGAGATAAAGAGATGATACAGAGAAAGGAGTGAGAGGAAAATAAGGACAGTTGAAAAAGAGCCTGCCTGAGAGGTTAGAGTGGAAGGGGGAAAAAAAAAAGAATGAAAGGGATGAAATAGAGCTACCCAAGAGAGAGAGAGAGAGAGAGAGAGAGAGAGAGAGAGAGGATGAGAGGGAGTTGCTAGAGAGGCAATAGAGTGCGAGAGAATAAAATAATGAGAGGGAGTTGCTGAATCTTTTGCTTTTTACTAATAAATTATACTTTCATTTTTCAAGAGATCATTTTTCTTGGAGTGTAAGTATCAAAAAATAAATCTTTTTCTTTGTGCTGTTATGGTTATTTCATGTCTAAATTTACTGTTGCTGTGCTTATTGTTTATTGCATTGTTCAAGTTTCTCAGGTCCTATTAAGGAGCCAATCTCTACCAGTACAGTACCTGAAAAGAAGTCCTTTGAGCAAAGCATACATATTACAAGTAAAGCTCAAAGAGACTACGGGGCAACTCACAATTATCAACCTGACTATGTTGTAGCTAATGTACGTCTGAGTTTGGTTTTAGAAATTGATGATTGAGTTGTATTTTTTTGCTGATCTTGAAGATGGAATTGCAGAACGTATCGACATCATCTTCTAGAAAACCAAAAGTAAAGAAGAAAAGTAGCAATGATTTCTCATCATCGGTTGGACCAGATCCCGCTGAGCTTCAAGGTTGATTTTTCTGGCTTTCTGCTTTTAGTATTGTCTTCAATTGTTCTCTCATTTCTTTAGTATATATGTGAATATTTTGCTCTATATCTTTGTTCAGATGCCACCATTGGAAACTTTTGTGAGTTGTTGGAGGACTTCTGTGGTAGAGCTGAAATTCTTAGTGATGATCGGGATGAAGCAGAGTGGTTAGCAGTGCCTCTTTCTGATCTTAGGATGCTAATAAATGAAATAATGTCTATCCGTGCAAAGAAACTTCTACATTTGGTTCCTGTAGATATTCTTGTTAGGCTTTTAAGGGTTCTTGATCATCAAATACATCGAGCAGAAGGCTTGACCATTGATGAATGCGAGCATGTAAGCTTGTTACCATTATGTTTCTGTTCTGCGTAGTGTATGTATTTCCCATGCATCCTTAGATCATACTTTTTGCAAGTCATGATGTTTAGTTGTTATTGCTAATTTCCCATGTTTAGTTTTGCCTCACTTTCTTTATCGTTTTGTGTTGGAACTAATGCTTCACAGCTAATAAAATTATAAGCACAAGTTCCTCCCAATATATTGATGTTTTCTAATTTTTCCACCTTAGCTGGGAAGGTGATAGTCTTGGTTGCTTAACAACTTAGTCCATGCTGGTGCATTGTGTTGCTTCTAGTTGATCATGGGAACATGTTACTTTTAACATATCATTGGCTGTAAATTTGGAACTAACCTTTTCAAATACTCTTTTTCCTATGTATTTTAGTGTTCTAGTTCATTTCTGTTTATTTGCTGGGTTATGCAAATTTTTTTGGACATCAGTCATTCACATAAAAACCAACTAAATTATTATTGAATTTAGATAATATATATAAAACTTTCTTTGATTGACCTATCTTTTATTTTTATGACTTGACTGCTCCTAGATGTGATTGCATTACCAATTCCTTTGTTTTTTTGTAAGGTTGATTATTGTTTCTACTTCTTCCCCCACATAATGGTATTTCAATCCATTTGTGCCCTTAGCCTAGCTATGCTATCAGATATGTGGCATTCTTTTTGATATCCCAACCGTTTGAGCTACTATTATCTCTACTTTCCTATTTGTGGGCCCTGTAGGACTTAAGTTATGCTTCGCCAAGAGCCTTGTAGCTCAATTGACATCTCTTGGAATTTCCAATGAAGACATCCAGGTTTCAAATCCCCCCAACCCCAATTATCAATGTATATAAAAAAAGGACTTAAGCTATGCTACTTGAATTGTATCTCTCCAACTTACTTTATTTATTGATTTCCATTTCTCTTAAGATTTTGAAATTTTTGTACAAAGCTGTTAACTATAGCTTACTAACTTGTTATTTTTGGATTTTTCTTTGAAATAACTAGTACTTGGTTGTAGATAAAATGGAGTATTGTTTGCCAATACATGGTTTATTGTTATATGTTATGATACTGAGATTTGATGCCAAATAGTTCTGGTCTTTGCTCTGCTTTTCTTAATGATTTTTTTTTTTTTTTTTTTTTTTGCAATTTTCCAGTCAGATTCAGATATAGTTTCATCAATCTTTTGTGCTCTGGAGTCCATTCATGCCGCTCTAGCAGTAATGGCTTATAACCAAATGCAAAAGCAGCTCTATAAAGAAGAGGTAAAGGCCTTTTTTTTTGGGTTAAGTTTTGCACTGGTGGCTCTTGAATTCACGACCTCACCCTCTACCTTGCTCTTACAAGGAGAGGAGGTACTGTTTGAGCTAGAGTTCATTGGCTAAAGAAGAGGAAAATGCTCTAATTTAGTGTTCTTTTAAATGTTTGTAGTGTTGATATTCATGGTTTTTCTTGTATATTTTTAGTGCTTAGAGTATTCTTGTGTTTTCATATGGTTATCACCTGGGTTGTTGACTATTGTTTATGTAATTACAGATTATTGAAAGAATTCTAGAGTTTTCCAGGCGTCAGATAATGGATGTCATGTGTGTTTATGATCCATCGTATCGTGCCTTGCATAAACCAAGTGAAAATGGGGGATTTGAAGGTTAGCTTTTAGATTTGTTCAAGAAAGCTGGAATGTCATTAACCTACTTTTTTTTTTCCTGACATTCTTGTATTCTGCAATTGTGGTAATTTTGGGCCATGAGTATCTCATCCTTTCTTCACCAATTTGTTAGTAATTGGTATTGAACTGATTCATGCCTCACTCAAGTGTTCTGCATTTGGCTTTCTGAACTTGTATTATTTTAACTGATCCAAATTTTTCGTCATGTTATTTTTAGGTGACGAAGATGAAGAGCTTGATGCTGAACTTGGTTTGGCAAGCAAGAAACGACGTAGTAATAAGACTGTTAAAGTGAAGAAATCGTCAATAAACAAGTGCTTATCAATATGCTGCTTTCTTCATTAATTATTAAGGCAAAATGTTTAGTGTACGTGAAGTGGGGTCTGTTCTTATAGTTTATGTGTTTACTTTGATAGGGTCTCTGCCTCTGTGAATACTATTCTTCAGAAAATGTGCACTATTCTTGGTTTACTCAAGGATTTGTTGTTAATAGAGAGGTTGTCGGATAGTTGCATTTTACAACTTGTGAAGACAAGCTTTACGACATTCTTGGTGGACAATATCCAGCT
Source organism: Notholithocarpus densiflorus (assembly GCA_030021035.2). Taxonomy (NCBI): domain Eukaryota; kingdom Viridiplantae; phylum Streptophyta; class Magnoliopsida; order Fagales; family Fagaceae; genus Notholithocarpus; species Notholithocarpus densiflorus. Next base: position 6,773,278 of record JARYZH020000009.1, on the reverse strand, counting down.
CTTGCAACTGAAGGCAATTGGTTTAATAAGCGGGGTACATATCTGTACTTTTTGTTTCTCCATGTCAGTTTGTGATTTTCTAATGTCCATGCATGTCTGCATACAAATTAATCTTCTGGATTCTTTAATTGTGTTTACAGATATTCTATTCATACGCACAACATCGTACCTATGTAATAGATGAAATACTTCAGCTACTTTGGAAGTTACCATCCTCAAAGAGAGCACTAAGATCTTACCACCTACCTGATGAAGAACAAAGGCAGATTCAGATGATTACTGCTTTGCTGATTCAGTTGGTGCATTGTAGTGCAAACCTTCCTGAAGCTTTAAGGCAATCATCAAGTGGTAATCCCATCTTAGAGGTCTCGATTGATTCTAGTTACCCTGTAAAATGCCATGAGGCGGCCACGGAGGCATGTTGTTATTTTTGGACCCGTGTGCTTCAGCGCTTTGCAAGTTTGAAGACTCAAGATGTTTCTGAGATGAAATCAATGATGGAGAATCTTGTTATGGATTTGCTGACAACGTTGAATTTACCTGAATATCCTGCTTCAGCTCCTATTCTGGAGGTATCACTTATATTGAGTTTTATTATTTTCATAAATGCATTAGATTGTTTCCATGCTAAGGCAGGGATTTGCAGGTTCTGTGTGTCTTGTTACTCCAGAATGCTGGGCTGAAATCTAAAGACATCTCTGCACGTACGATGGCCATTGACCTTCTTGGCACAATAGCTGCGAGATTGAAGCGTGATGCTGTACTTTGCAGAAGGGACAAATTTTGGGTATTGCAGGAACTGGTTAATGCTGATGGTGCTGCTGATTTTAGATATCCGAAAGATGCATGTTCTATATGTTTGGATGGAAGGGTTGAAAAATTGTTCTTTGTATGTCAAAGTTGTCAGAGATCATTTCATGCTGATTGCATTGGAGTAAGAGAACATGAAGTTCCTAACAGAAGCTGGCAGTGTCAGTTTTGCCTCTGCAGGAAGCAACTTCTTGTATTACAATCATACTGCAAGTCGCAGTTCAAGGATGATGGTAAAAAGAATCAGAGTCGGTCAGAAAAAAATCCTGAAGCTTCTGACCCAATTACAAATGCTGAAATCATTCAACAGCTGCTATTGAATTACCTTGAAGATGTTGGTTCTGATGATGTGCATCTCTTTGTTCGCTGGTTCGTACTCATTAGATCTCTCTCCTTACTGGTTTTATGGTATGATTGATGCCAAAGGGATGATGCATATTTGTAAAAGTGCAGGTTTTATCTCTGTCTGTGGTGCAAGGATGATCCTAATTCTCAGCAGAAGTTCATTTACTACCTTGCTAGATTGAAATCAAAAGCAATAATACGTGATCCTGGAACTGCTTCTTCGTTGTTAACAAAGGATTCAGTCAAGAAGATTACTTTAGCATTGGGACAAAATAACTCTTTTTCTAGAGGGTTTGATAAGATTCTTCATATGCTTTTGGTTAGTCAGATATTTCTTTCCTTGCTTATTTATCAAGTTATGCAAGCTTTGCTCTTACAACATGATTGATTTCAGGCAAGTTTGAGGGAGAACTCTCCTGTAATTAGAGCAAAGGCCCTAAGAGCGGTAAGTAAATAGTTTTTTATTAAAATTCTTTTTTTTGAGTCTTTATGGAAATTAAGAATTTTGTGAATGTTAGCAAATGTTTTTTCTTCTGATTCTTCTTAATTTGAATATGACGAGCAGGTTAGTATTATTGTAGAAGCTGATCCTGAGGTATTATGTGATAAACGTGTGCAATTGGCTGTAGAAGGAAGGTTTTGTGACTCTGCAATATCCGCAAGGGAAGCGGCGTTGGAACTTGTGGGCAGGCATATTTCTTCGCATCCTGATGTTGGTTTGAAGGTATGTTATATTTAACTTCCCTGTTCATGCAGTTACTGTATCTGATACATTTGCTTTGTTCTCATAATTGGTGGGGTTTTGTAGTACTTTGAGAAGGTTGCTGAGAGAATAAAAGACACCGGAGTTAGTGTTCGAAAACGAGCTATTAAAATCATTCGAGATATGTGCACTTCTAATGCCAACTTCTCCGAATTTACGAATGCGTGTATTGAGATCCTTTCTCGTGTTAGTGATGACGAATCTAGTATTCAGGTAATTTTGAAGCAATAGTTTGATTGTTACTTCTATTCATTTTTTGGGATGTGGGGTTTGGGAGGAATGAGCTATTTTTTATTTATAGGTAAAAGAAATATTATTTGGAGGATACAAGTGTACACGATGTATGTATCAAATCACTCCTAATTAATTAATTCTCAAGTTTAAATTGTCTAAAAATCTAAAATAGTATATTGGGGAAGGTTGCCTAGATTAGTTGACCAGTCATACAAACTTCCTAGCATCGATTGCCTAATGACTAGTCATGCTATTCCCCTCATCAAATTGTCCACAACACTAGGAAGGGAACAATTGTCCAAATTTCAGAACATCTACGGCAATGAAAGGTCCTTTTCCAAGAACATAACAACTAAATCACTATTCATGGCATTACAAAATATCTCCTGTGACTGAAAAATTAAGCAGGTGCTGCTCAATTGAATCCCCACTATTCTTGCACATGCAGCAGCACCAATTAGCAATTAAAATAGTACTTTACCAGAGTATCCACTGAAATTTTTTTTCCAATGATGCTATCCATGCAAAGAAGGCAACCTTTGGAGGCGCCTTTACACTTCATATGGTCCTCCCAAGGGAAAAATAATCATCGTAGAACCCCTCAATATTTCATAGTATGAATGAACTTTAAATTTTCCTGCTTTTGAAGGTCTCCTTGATAATTTATCTTCCCCTTGTCTACATGAGATATTAGAATACAATAAAGCAAAGAATCAACAGAGTCAAATTCCAAATCTTGGATTGACTGGTTAAATCGAGAGTTCACACTTTGTCCATCACTCAAATAAACTGCTATTTAATCATTCTTGTATGCTACAGTCATAAATAAATCGGAAATGCATCTCAAAGACAAGAACCTCCACACCACAAATCATGTCAAAACCAAACCCGCATACCATCCCTGACAAAGAATTGAAATTATCTTTTGTCCACCCCCCTCCAAAAAAAAAAAAAAGAACATCCAGATTTTGTACGTATGATATGCCTCCAAAAGTGATCTCTCTCAACTCTTAACCTCCACAACCGTTTCCCTAATTGGACCTTATATTTTTCTATTGGTGAGTTACAGATAGGTCTTGAACCCACGACCTCTTCATCTACCTAGAACTTTTGAGGAGGAGTTGCTAGTTGAGTTAGAGCTCATTGGCCATTTCCCTAACAGACTTGATTCAAGGAACTTAGTTTATAAATCCCCAAACCTCCCTCCTTCAAAAGAGAAAAAATCATCCCCTGATCTATTAAATGGAATTTCCTAACATCCCCATATTGGCCCCCACTAAAAATACTTATTGGAGCTTCTGAATCTATTGGCAAAATGAATGGGTATTTAAAGAGTGACATAAAGTATGTTGAGTAAACTGCTTAGCCTGTCAAGGGTGTGAATATCCCTGGATTACCCAGCAACTTGTTTTGGCGGTTGGTGTCAGTTGCTTGTAGGTTTTACTGCCTAGAATGAGTCCAAAGGGCTCTTCTTTGAAAACATTCCCTACATTATAGGAAAAAAAAGTGATCCTCTCTTCATTTGACTACTTCCATCCTACAAGCCTCTCTTCCATCCTTTCTATAATAGTATTCCTTACCACTAGAGCTTTGAATGTGGAACCCCAATGGCAAACCCAAATAAGTCATAGGCAATTGAGCCACTCTACTCCCATGATCAATGCTAGCTCTGTTGATCTTCTTACATCTCCAATAGGTATCAATCACTCTTGCTTAGATTAACCCTCAAACCTGATACTACTTCAAAATGAAGAACACATAGGAGGTATGCAAGTTGAGTAGGATTCTCCTCACAGAGCAAAATGTATTGTTAACAAAGAGAAGATGTGAAATCTCTATAATGTCGCCATTTCGTCAACCATTTAAACCTAGCTTGATGACCTTCTGTCACTCTGTGCAACATTCTGCCCAATATATCCTCAAGCAACATAAATAGAAGAGGGGATAAAAGGTCACCTTGTCTTTGTGTTCTGGAGCTATTTGAAAAGACCATTGGGGTTGTCATTCACCGGTACAGTGAACCATAACCAAACTTCTATATTGGAAACAATAAGCACTCAATTGAAATATGTGCGTGTTTGGATTAGCTTTTTACTTATTTGGGTTTTTTTTTTTTTTTTTTTTTGATAAGTAATGCAGTTCTTATTAATATAAAAAACAAGTCACCCAAATGTACAGGATGTACGGGGATGATACGATCAATCACTCAAATTACAAGAATCTAACAAATCGATAACAAAACATAACGACAAACTATGCAAAACAGACATCCAATCCAACAAAAGTGACAAAAGAACAATTGTACCTAGAAAAAGTAAGGTTTTCTAAAGTTGAACATAAGCAAATAAGTTAAATGAGTTCTCAAAAAAAGCTAATCCAAACACACATAATTGTATGCCTTTTCTATGTCCACCTCACAAATAACCCCTGGAGCCCCACTGTGTAGTCTACTGTCTAAACATTTGTTATTCCATAAAAATTATTATTTTAAAAATGGTCTGAAAATTCTGTCATGGCGACTGTGATCCCATCTGTTCCTGTCTTCTTGTGTGGGAATCAGTTTGTATTTAAGTCCCCAGCTAGGCACCATGAGACACCCCATCTATCAGCTGCTACTTTAATCTTAGCCCATAAATCTCTTTATCCCTATGATCATTTGGGCCATACACCCCTAATAACATCCATTCAAACTTGTCTTCTGCACTTAGGAATAGGGAGGAATGAGCTACTTTATATGAAGACAATATGAAAGTTAGAGGCCTCCCACAGGGATGCCGTGCTGCTTTGCATAGACTCTGCCAAAAGTGAACTTACAGGCACATATCAAGGCAAACACAAATGCAAGTCAAACTTCTGTACTAAATCTTAACCAAAAGAATAATGTTTCTGATGGTCACTTTTGCTCTTAACACTTGCAACTATCTGCTTCGGTACATTATTTCAACCCTAAAACAGCATTTTATGTGCAAAGTGCATCTTCCCTTCCATAAATGATATATCTAAAAGCCCTTGCTATCTTTAGCTGCCATAACTTTAAAACTGCTTCCCCTGAAAATAACCTTTGCCTCAAGTGGCTAGCCATTCATAAAAACAGAAGCCTCCCAAGTTTAGGGGGTGCTGACGTGTTTTAGAAGCCACCCAGACAGTGTATTCCTTGGCCCTGCTGTGAATGTAAGTCATAGACCTATGAAATTAGATGTAGCAGGATCCCATGCTTAGACCTGTATTTTGCAGTAGCACTTGATGAATTTGCATATGATTTTCTTTTGATTTTGGTGCTAAATCTTTGTGAGGAAATCCTAAATGGGCTTGAGTATTAATATATTATATTAGGAAGATGCTTACGAACCATGGCTTGTGAAAAATGAAAGTTTTTTCTTAATGAATTGGTTTTTTTCCCTTATCAACCTGAAAAAAAGGTAAGTGAAATATGGTTGAGAAAGGTTATAAGTTCACCTCTGACAACCCTGTTGTATTTCCTAGACGTGTGCAAAATATAACGTGTTATGGCCTTCCATTTATTACATTTCTGCATAGGGAATTTTAATTGAATATATACTCCTGAAATTTCGTTTGTATATTTTAATCTAGCTCCAAGCTTTATATTTCTCTCTTCTACAGGATCTTGTTTGCAAGACATTCTATGAGTTCTGGTTTGAGGAACCTTCTGGTTCAGAGACTCAGTTTTTTGGAGATGGTAGTTCTGTTCCACTTGAGGTTGCTAAAAAAACTGAGCAAATTGTTGAGATGTTGAGGAGGATGCCAAATCACCAACTTCTCGTCACTGTCATTAAGCGCAACTTAGCTCTTGATTTTTTTCCACAATCAGCTAAAGCTGCTGGGATCAACCCTGTATCTCTTGCATCAGTGCGTAAGCGTTGTGAGTTGATGTGCAAGTGCTTATTGGAAAAGATACTACAGGTGCCCTTTTTGCCTATTAACATGTTAAAGTTTTTGATACTTTGTTACAAATATGTTGAGCCTTTCATTCTATCAGGTAGAGGAAATGAATGGTGAGGAGGTGGAGGTGCGTGCACTTCCTTATGTGCTTGTCTTGCATGCATTTTGCGTTGTGGACCCGACCCTCTGTGCCCCGTCCTCTGATCCTTCCCAGTTTGTGGTTACTCTACAGCCATATCTTAAGACTCAGGTTATCTATCTATTGCAAATATTCAATTTATACTAGTATTTTTTCCGAAAAATGTTCATAAAATTAATGTTGATTGCATTTCATGCATGTACTAGTTGTAGCATATAGGCAGCCTTAGGAGCTGGCTTTTACCCCCCCCCCCCCCCCCCTCTTTTGTATTTGTATTTAAAAAAGAACGTGAACTACCAATATTACCTAATAATATAAGGGTTAGCCTATTTTCCTTTCCTGTAAATGACTCATTTTTGTTTGGCTGTGTGAAAATTTTGTGGTGTCTCTCTAGAGTCTGTTCAAAGAACTGTTTTCAATATGATTTTGAGTTACACATTTGAGAGAGCAAAGAGAAGAGAAAGAAGCTCAGAAGTTTGAAATTTCAGTTCCTTATTTTTGATATTGTGTCAGAGTTCTGTATATTTATTGCTCATTGCTGATGCTGTACAAGGACTTATAAGTGCAATAAACAACCATCGAAGCCACTCTGGCTATAACTTTGTCTTAAATGATCATGCAATATAACAAGATTGTTTGAACTTGTCCTATTTTGGACATTTCAATTTGCCAGAACAATGTAGAACGAGCCTTTGTGAATTTAGCCTTTACCCCCAGACAGAACATACACACACCTTTTTAATGCAAGAACCTTTATACATAGAAAGTTAAGATATAAAAGAATCTGCCGGTATTTTAACTTGATTTTGCTTGTACTCAGGTTGATAATCGAAGGGTTGCTCAGTTACTGGAGAGTGTTATTTTTATAATTGATTCTGTTATGCCATTGCTTCGAAAGTTACCTCAAAGCATTGTTGAAGAACTCGAGCAAGACTTGAAGCACATGATTGTTCGGCATTCCTTCTTGACAGTTGTTCATGCTTGCATCAAGTAGTGTCAAGTTCTCAGTTCTTTTCTTACTCTTCTTATGATTGCAATTCCCTTATTGAGTTTCCTGTGTCATACATCATCAAAGGCAGGAATTATTATGTGATCTAGGTTTTTTCATCTGTTCTGCAACTGGGCAGCTAATTTGATGGGAAACCTAAATGCCAAAAAGGCTGTAAAATGGGTTGTTAAAATCTAAGACAGTCAATTTGAGTCTATTGTGGAGCAACTCTTAGTAATCACTTGGTTGTAAATATTGTTTTCCTGTGCATCATCAACAGTGCAGGCCTGTATGTGTGTGTGTGTGTATAATGTTGTAATCTATTGCATGCATATATTTCTATAACCTTGTAACCCTGCATTCTTGTTACTATCTTTACCCCCTTTATTACTTCGATGCATGTTGATTCTCTTACGTCAAATAGTGTAATTGGCTTATACATGATTCATTTGTAATGCATTTGAAGATTTTGTAGCTTTATATTATAGTGCATAAATTTCTCTTCCTGTGTAATATTTATTTGTAAAAGATTTAAATTAAAAGTTTCTATATAAATTAGAAAAGATATTAGCATGGTGGATTTGTCCCTTTTAAAGTTGGCTACAGATATTTTTTTTGCAGACCCCAAGCAGCTGGGATATAGTGTTTTGAGTTAGGAATAATTATGCTTCTTGTTTGTGCCATTTCTTCCTTAGCAGAAAGTTAATTTTGCTGTTTTGGACATCCAGCTAATATTTGTTCCCATCACAGGTGCCTTTGCTCTGTGGGCAAAGTTGCCGGAAAAGGTGCTACTGTGATTGAGTATCTTATTCAGGTGTTCTTCAAACGTTTGGATGCGCAGGCAATTGACAACAAGCAGGTTGGTGGCTAATAATCACGTACATGCTTAATCAAGTCAATTGCATGTCAACCTTTAATGTTTAGCTTTAACCATGTTTTATTTGTTTTTGTGTGTGTGTGTGTTTTCTATACCCATGCGCAAGTTAAAGTGGTTTAGATTTGATGAAGAATCTTTAAGCTACTAAGAATTCTGGAACAAAGTGGATGCAGTGCGGGAGTAATGACTTGGACCTTAAAACTTTCAGAAAGTGGAGTCTTAAGTTCATAATTTTCTAATTCAAGCTTTCAATGCATTTAGAACTTCTCTCAGAAGAATGCCTGGCTGTTCTCTTGAGTGTTTGCATTTGGGTTCTAAGCAGTGTTATGCTTAGTACTTGTTAGGAGATTCACCCCTAAATTTGGTCAGTTAAATGATTGGCTTTGCACAAATGCGAGAATAGCTTAGGTATTTGCATTACCAAATATAAGTTTGATTATTTATATCAATGCATCGTTATTTAGTTGAATAATATAAATTATGAGAAAGGTTTTATAGCAATTTCTTGTTCAGACTTTTAATGATGTAGTTGTACGAGACTATCTCCAAAGTAAATATATAATGTGATAAAACTGTCTCCCTCTGGGTGAAAGCAAAGAGCAACCTAAAGTTCATCTTCAAATTATATACAGCTTGGTAGATGCTAGAATATCTCGAGAGTTTGAACATTTTGTTTCCTGAAATGCTTAACCTATAGAGTGGTGAGTTTTGCTTTTGCAAGAGAGGCTCCCATCAGCTTGGAATAAAGCCATCTCCAATATGTGTATGCATGGAATTATCTTAATTATTTTGAAGTGGTGCCCACATATGCTTTGGGTTTTGATATTAACATTAGATATATGTAAAGTGTCATTTTCTGAAAATTTTGTTTAACTGTGCTCTAGTATGCAAAATCTGCTTAACATGTAATAGGTTTTAGTTAACGTTAAGTTGGGGAGCAATTTATTTCTTGGGTATACATGTCTGAAGATGAATAAGTCGTGAATTTGTTGTCATTTCCTGCTTATGGAAACTGTTGGTATTGAGATAAATGAACTTTTTGGAAGTCCTATGTTAATAAATTTTCTTTCAACTGACAAACTGTTTGTGCCAATAACCTTGTAGCTCAACTGACACATTCTGGTGTTTCTAATAGACATCTAGGGTTCAAATCCCCCCACCCCCCAATTATCAATTATTAAAACTGGCAAACTATTTGTATGATTCTTGTCAAGTTTCTTCCTTCCTTGGACTCTGCCTGCTTATGAATCAAGGTTGATGATCATTATTTCAATATGCCTTCAGTGTCTTTCTACATCTTATTACTTGCTGAAAGTATAACATATTAGCAGCTTTAGATTTGAAATAACTCATTAACATGCTTTAGATTTAATTATGTTCTATTTGCTATATTCTTCATGTGTGTGTGTGTGTGTGTGTATTTAATACCAAGACAAAGTGAATGAAGAAGTGCTATAAGATAAAATTGTTTCTTTTGCTAATTTCAGCTAGTTGGGCGGTCCCTTTTTTGCCTTGGATTGCTTATCCGCTATGGCAATTCTTTGCTGGGCAGCTCCAGTAACAAAACTATTGATGCTGTCAGTAGTCTCAGCTTGTTCAAAAAATATCTCCGAGTAGAGGATTTCATTGTAAAGGTTAGATCATTGCAGGTAATGCCTTCTCATCACTTCTTGGTATTTGTAGCCCCTGGTTTTACTTTGAGGTCTTCTTATGTTCCCTTATAATTACTGTAGGCATTAGGATTTCTTCTAATTGCTCGGCCCGAGTACATGTTGGATAATGATATTGGGAAAATAGTAGAGGCAACTTTGTCTTCTGGCTGTGATGTTCGCCTTAAGGTAATAATGACACTTGTCAATTTCCGCTACCATATTCAATATGTTTTTGATTCATTCTGTCAACCAGATGCAATCATTGCAAAACATGTATGAGTATCTACTTGATGCGGAAAGTCAAATGGGAACAGATAAAGCAAATGAAAATGCAGTTCATTATTCTGTAGAAGGTGGCCACAGTGTACCTGTAGCTGCGGGTGCAGGAGATACTAATATATGTGGGGGTATAGTTCAGTTATATTGGGATAGTATTTTAGGTAGATGTTTGGACTTAAACGAACAAGTTCGCCAAGCGGCCCTTAAGGTGAGAGTCTCATTAAGAGTTGTACTTTTCATGCTTAAATTTATTGTACCTATTGTATACCCTTGTACATGGGTATATATGGGTGACACTTTTTGCTTTTTCAATGAAATTTTACCTATCAGAAAGAGTTGTGCCTACCTCTAAAGATAAAAGAACATTTTAGAAAGTTTGACTTTTACTTTCTTTACTAATCGTGCTATTTAGAACTGAGACAAATATTCAGATGAAGTATCAGGAAATGTTCTGGTGTTAATTACTCTGTTATTTAAATGGTTGAATTTGAAGTCATGATTCCCTTGTATTTCTGCTATCTCTGGCCACTAATTTTTGTTTCTTGTTTTTTTTATCCACCCAATTTTTCATTCTATGCTACCAAAATAGATTGTTGAAATTGTGCTGCGCCAAGGTCTTGTTCATCCCATCACTTGTGTCCCATACCTTATAGCTCTGGAAACAGATCCACAGGAGGTGAATTCAAAGTTGGCTCATCATTTGCTGATGAACATGAATGAGAAGTAATGTCCTCTAAATGTTTTTTTTTTTTTTTTGAAGTTTTCTTCCCTGTAAATTTGCTTATGCGATCTAAGTGAAGCATCTTTTCAGGTACCCTGCATTTTTTGAAAGCCGTTTGGGGGATGGCCTTCAAATGACATTCATTTTTATACAAGCCATTAGTGGCATTAATGAAAATGCAAACCAGAAGGTCCAGTCCAAGGTTCTAGGAAATGTGAAGGGGAAATCTGATGGTGGCTCTGTCTCTCAAGCAAGGCTTGGAGTTTCTAGAATTTACAAGCTCATCCGTGGTAACCGGGTTTCAAGAAACAAATTTATGTCCTCAATCGTGAGAAAGTTTGATAACCCAAGCTGGAATGATTCTGTAGTCCCTTTCCTGATGTGAGTTTCTGTTATTGGTGTTGTGCCTATAGTTCTGCTTTATTAGTTGTTTAGAGTGGATTAATAAGCTGGTTCCTTTTTACAGGTACTGTACTGAAATACTTGCTTTGCTTCCATTCACATCCCCTGATGAGCCACTGTATTTGATCTATGCTATAAATCGAGTAATACAAGTTAGGGCTGGGGCACTTGAGGCAAGTATGAAAGCCCTGAATAATTATTTGTCACAAAAAGATGCAGAGAAGATACCTTATGACAATGGACAACTGAAGCCAGCTGTTCAGCCTGATTTCAACGAGATGACTTCCATGGATTTGAATGGGACAATTCAGCATGAGCCAGCTGGTCAGCCTATCTTGGATCATAGGATGTCAATGGATTTGAATGAGAGTATTCAACAAGATATTGCTGATCAGTCAGTCTTTAATCATAGTACCTTAGTGGGGGCAAAAACGCGTAGTATGAGCTCAGGTGTTTCTTTTATTCTTTCAGAAGATGATCTGCAGAAAGTCCAGGTAGCTTTAAAGCTTTCTTAAATCATATTTTTTTTGCACTAAGAAGAGTTTATTGATTTCTAACAAGCACGAAAAATTTTGATGAGTTGTTTATGTTTTACTTTTACCTAATAAAGAAAATGAAGAATCTTCTTGTGTTAGTGCCAATATAAATATGCATTATCCATGTTTATAAACTGTTTCCTTCATAATATGTTGTTGTGGCTGGATCAGGATGTATGTTGATTTTAATTCCTTTTAAACCCTGCCTGGTTCTTATGCAGGCTGACTGTCTTGCGGCAATTGCATTGCAGCTTCTTTTGAAGCTAAAGAGGCACCTTAAAATTGTCTATAGCCTGAATGATGCTCGGTGCCAGGTAATACTATGATTTGACTTAACAGCGACATGTATGTTCTATTTGTGTATAAGTTACGTATGAGGTGTTTATGCAATGCTTTTTACTTTCAAACCAGGCTTTTTCTCCTAATGAACCCGTAAAACCAGGAGATGTTCTCTCCAGACAAAACATTCCCCTTAACATCAGTGAAACACGCATCAGTTTGCCTGCCACTTATCAAGATCTGATACAAAGATATCAGGTAGTGTGTGCAATAGGACCCATTTTACTCTCTCACATGTAGTTTTCATTGGCCTGATCAATTTTCTCTGTAGCATTTTTCTCTTACTGGTTTTCTTACTGCACAGGAATTCAAGAATGCTTTGAAGGAAGATGCTATTGATTACTCGATTTATACAGCAAATATAAAGAGGAAGCGCCCTACCCCTAGAAAAGGACGGAAATCTGTATATGGGGGAGGTGACGAAGATGATATTGATGATGAAGACTGGACAGGTGGGGTTCGAAGGCTAAGTAATAGTGGCAGGAGAGGTAACAGCAATAGGGGAAGTAGGCAACGATGATAGTTGTAGGTATATGACAGGTAGGCTAACTTGTACATTAAGTAGGAAAGGAATAGAAATAGGATAGGAGAGAGAAGAGAATAGAAATCTGGATACAGTGGAAAGAAAGGCACATAAGGGCCTGGGATAGTACTGGCTCTAGATGTGCACTTTCTCTAGCTGTTTCCATCTTGTAACTTGCTTGACATGATAGTCACAGCATTCTTTTGTTAATGAAATTTAATTTCTGTAAAATTGATTGTCTCCAATGTAATGTAGAAATCTTGTTCCTCGAAAATGTATGAAATTTTGGTGGCACTCATTGAGGGCTTTCCCTAGAAACTTCAGATTGCACTTGACATTTTCTGAAAGTGATCATTTCATCACCTCTTACATTGCCTTAAAGATGAATCAATTCTAGGGTAATGCTATTCATCAAAATACTTGACAGAAGCTATTAGTCATTATTTTCCCTTCTCTTTTCATTGATTTGATTTGGTTTGAGAGTATATTTGTGGAAGAAATGAGTTGGGTAGCGATAGAGATTGGCTGATAGCCTGGTACGCATATTCTGTTCTTGTAAGTATCTCTTGATCAAGTTGCATGGTGGATTGGGCCAATTAAATTTGATTTCCCAAGCTCAACTCTTAGTCCAGCTTAAAATAGGATTTGATTTGTTCCTTGTGCGTCTATAAAATATTAAAATCTGTTTTTATCATTCTGTATAGCTTTTGAAACCAGAAACTTGGTTAAGAGTATCCTTAATGTTTCTCCCCCTGGATAAATGATCATTTTATTTTCTTTTTCCCCAAAGGGCTGAGCGTATAAACTCAAGCTGATCATCATGTTACTCTGGGAGTCTGGAGAACTGTTGATTGGCCTAGTTCTATTTCTTTTGAACTTATTGACCTCATATTGATCTTCTGGCACATCCATGCCGTAATGGTTACGCCACATTGATATGACTCCGAATTGAAGTTAAGATGGTTTAGTATCTCTTCATTTTCACGGGTCGCACAGTATGTTGATGATGATATTGTAATGAACCAGGTAAGTGATGGCCATAGTACCGCTGGGAGCAGCTCAGCCCCTATTGTCTCAGCCCCATTATTTCGTTCCCTTAGCACGGAATGATTGGAAGCGAGACAGTTTCCAAACCTGAGAGAGGGAACTTGCTTGTGTGTTCAGAACCAAAGGTTCAACAATCTAAGCGTGACAGTTTCCAAACCTGAAGAGAGGGAACTTGCTTGTGTGTTCAGAACCAAGGTTCAACAATCTAATCCTATCCGAGTGGAAGATTAATCAACGTTGCATCTTCATTGAATAGAGAGAACTTCACTAGGAAGATAAAGCAGATCTTTCTACGTCTCAGACAATCCAATCTGAGGCCTCAGAGATATTAAACATTGTATGTTAATTAAAGAGTTACAACTTAAAACCGACATTACTCAGTTACCCTTACCAGGTAGTTTTCCACATCCCCCCTCTGCCATATTGGCATATGACGAGTAAACTTATGATGGTTTGTGGAACAACCGAACCGACTAGTATTCCATTCTAGTCAATGGTGAACCTAAAGGTATGATAAATCCATCTCAAGGTATACGGAAAGGAGATCCACTCTCTCATTTCCTCTTTTATTTATTTATTTATTTTTTAATTTACACGAACTCATATCACAAGTTGTTACTCTTGAGTAATATACGAGGTTTCTCTTGGTGTAAAAGTGGCTCTCGTTTGACTCATCTTCTTTTTGCAAATGACAGTCTTCTCTTTTTCAGGGTAACTCAACCCACTCACTTTTACACGGACTCATATCACAAGTTGTTCTTGAGTAATATACAAGGTTTCTCTTAGTGTAAAAATGGCTCTTATTTGACTCATCTTCTTTTTGCAGATGATAGTCTTCTCTTTTGCAAGGCAATTCAACATGTTCACTTTTTCAGGGAAAATTATTATTAGATATTTTAATAATTTGTAAATTCTTACAATGCTTGGTTCGATCCGACAATCAAAAACCCATAATCTTAACTAGATCCTGATTTAACAAACTAGACAAGGTTCACGTTTCTATGATAAAATGTCATTTTTTTTCAATCAAGATTTCTTGTGTTGTGCAGCGATATGGATTACCCGTGATATGTCTAAATTCTAATGTTGAAGCATGGCAATTGAACTCCCCCTCTATTGATGTTGTTCATAAAATGGGACGCACTGATTCTAGTATTAGATGTTGACTGTAGCTCGGTGGTATCCAATAAATGGTCCCACCAGAATATTTTTAAAAAATTAATAACAAATAAATAAATAAATAAATAACGCAGATTTCAAAAATGCAAGAAACAACAAACTTTATAAAATACTTGCCAAAGCTGTCTAAAATTAGGCAGAAGCGATGGCCCAGTATCAATCCTCTTACAACCTAGAGCTTTTTCCTTGTTTTGTAAATCACACAATGACTATAAGACCATTATTAAATTAAAATTACAGTGTAATAGAAGCATTACTAAATGGGAAAATTCAATGAATATTACACTGAAAAGAGTGACTTGCCACAAAGTTTGAGAAAGGGCCTTGCGCCTAGTAACTCAAGGTACAATGACAAAAAGAGGCTGCAAGGATAAAGACAGAATTCAGATACATAGATGCAGCATACAATATGGTATATGTGCATGTACGGGTGTTTGTGTGTGGATGTGGATGTGGGTATGGATGGGTGGGTGTAGAAAGAGAGAATACCGTGTCTATGCTAACTGGTTTCCCGTCCTCTGTAAGAATCTCGGCTATTGTTCCAGACTGATCAGCCTGCGGGGCAAAAATATCAGTATTGCAGATGTCACGCATTAGAAGTCTCAGAGCGGAATGCAACATAGTGTCAATTAGGGGGGGGGAGGGGGGGTTGTTGGCGGCAATTAAATTTAGCATAATATTACCACAACAATGCATACATAAATTTAATATCCTTCAGGATTTTCATTCAAGCCAATGTTCTCTGATTGAAATGACAAGTAAAATTCTCCAAATCCAAGATGGGTTTTGCTTAATTGTTATGAGAAGCGGGAACAATAAGTAATTTATCCTTGTAAAAAGCATCCGTAAGAGGAACAAATAAAGATCAAGAAAATGATGTAGGAACCAGCCTAATTAGGTTTGAACACAGTAAAGGAGGGAAAGTACCTCAATTTCATTCATTAGTTTCATGGCCTCAACTATGCATATGGCCTGACCTTTTTGGACTTTATCTCCAACCTGAAAAAGGGTAAGATTATGATATGAGGGTATATTGTTTATCCCTTATATTGAATAATGCAGTATATACAAACATTGCACATCGGCATGCATAAACACACAAGTAACTTGTTCAACACACAATTTCTCATCTGCCATGTCTTTTGAGGGACAAACCCTTAAGTCGTAAGCTCATTAAGGCGGACACTCACCTTGACAAATGGTGGTTCACCAGGTGCAGGACTGCGATAGAAGGTTCCAGCCATGGGGCATTTCAGTGGTGGATGAGATGAAGCGCTTGCCTTTGCAGGTGTGGGTAAGGCAGGTGCTGGTGCAGAAGGAGGGCTCGCAGGAGCAGCTGCCGTGGCTGGTGGTGGAGGAGATGGAAGCGTCGCATAGGTTAGATGTGGTGGCATACTAGCAACAGGGGCAGATGGTGCTGCCTGCTGCAAAGCTTCCTTCTTTCTTATTATGAGCTCACAGTCCATTTGCTTCAGTTGCAGCTCTGAAATATCTCTTGAATCCACAAGTCTGCTCATGAAAATGAAATAAACTTCAACAGAAAGCACAATGTGGCTAATATGTATCAAACAGCAAATAATGCATTCAAGCATGCGTATGCAAGAGTCACTTTGACTTACTTGACAAGGTCTGATACTTGAGACATGAATGCTGAGATTGATGATACATCCGAACTAGGGTCTGGTACAGTATGTGATGACTCATCTCTCCCTTCTGATGATACGACTCCAGGCTGCGTGGAAGGTACGGGTGCAGAATTTGAAGATTTCTTGGCAGTTACCTAGAATAAAAGTAGCTTTAGTAGGTGCTTGTGATTATATCTCATTTTAAAGACAACTTTTGGGTTTTGGATTATTGAGAACAATCTAACCTCATTAAGCTGTGCGCACACCTTCCAGACAGTGGATTGCTTAGAATTAGGGATCTGCAGAACACAATAATACAACAAAACAATAAGATTTTTTTGGCAGCAAAATTAGCCTATCATTAACAAAACTGCATGTACGAGAAAATATTCATGTAGTGTGCATTGATGTTAGTCAAAAACCTTCCATAAGACCAAAGATATTTGACAGGTTAAAAGTGAGCAATTGAGAATTTCACCACTCATTGAGAAATTAAAACAAAATATATATTCCAATGACCTTGCTGCCCATTCTTCCATAACTTCTGTTTTACATTCACTAACATCATGACCATGTGAAACTCTTTTGGTGTATGTGCCACAAACCACATTTAATTTTCAGTTCTGATAAACTACCAGAGATTGGAAAGGGTAATAGTGGAGAGATAGATTTGGAACTCTTTTTTTATAATCTAGATTTTGAACTCAGGATTACATACTTTGATATAATGATAAATTATCACCTGTCCCAAAAGTCAGAGCTCATGAAAAGGGTGATTTTAGTTTTTAGTCAATTAACTAATATCCAAAAATGTCTTCAAGTATGACACATAACAAACGTGGTTCATATATACATGTTAAACATAAAAATAAAAGGAAAATTTTTATCTCCAAATCGGATTGAAGGAAAATTCCTCAAACCCACTACAAAATGACCATCACATGATTTAAAAAAAAGAAGTAATATGACTTTTTTAAATAATATAAGTCGATGGTCTTATGAATCTCTACGTAGTAGGTTGAAGAAGGAAATTCCTCCAAATTAAAAATGAAAACTTTGTCCAAAATAAGAAGCTTAGTTTTATTTTTATTTATTTTTTAACAAGAACTATCAATTTTGCCAAGATTTTTGTAGCTCAACAGACACTTGTAGCTCAATTAAGTATCAGTAAACAAATTAAAATCAATCTACCACAGGAAAAAAGCCAAGCATGGACCATAATTCAAATGAATGAAAACGAGAAGAAATAAGAAATTTTTTTTTAAAAATCATATAAATAATGGATAAGCAGACCAGAATGTGCGAAATGAAAATAAAATGGTGACAAGATTGATGAAAGGGAATAGGAACAAACCGGGTCAGGAAGCGAAGATCCGAAAAGCAAAGAGGGTCTGGGACTCGACCCACGATGAAAAGAAACAAGCTTCAAGGACTGCTTGGGTCTAGGCTGGTTCTGATTAGTGGAACTGGAATGTCGCAGCAAAAGGGTCTTTGGACAGGGCACCGTAAACGACGCCATTTTTACTTTGTATCAGTGTTTTTTGGTTTTGGGTTTTGGTGAGTTGGTGATGGATGTGCGGTTTAAATGGGAAATGTGGGCGGCGAGATCGATGAGAGTAGTATATGAGAAATCTGAGGATGCATAACCAAAATGGGGACTAAAACTCTAATGTGTGTACTTATTTTATAATTTGGGGTTTGTGGGGGGTTTCGATGTTTACGATGCGAGCAAAGTACATAACAAATAACAATCAATCAAAAAGACAGAACAAGCTGTCTATCTGTCTCTGAGGTTTGTGTTTCCCTCCCAACTCCAAGTGTGTTGTGTGCCACTTTGACGTGGACTACTATGGTGGGTCCCTTTTTTTTGATTTTCTGAAAAAATGGACGGTGCTGATGTGAGGAGTAGAGCATCAACGGCTGCTGTTTTAAGCTTAGTTATTTCGGCCGTTTGGAGTAGGTTGCGAGTTGGGTACCAATATCAATATCACCTCCCAACAAGTTATATGTCTTTTCCATTATTAAAAAATATATATATATATATTTTGTTAAGTCTACAACTTTTGTCACAACTTATTGATGTGACCAATTGTGAGAGGTGGAGTTGGGACCCATCACTTTTACTCCACCACGCATAACTTACCATATGAGTAAGTTGTAATAAAAGTGAACAAAGTTTCTCTCCAAACTTTTGGAGAGAAATTCTTCAAACTTCTCATATTTCTCTTTTTTGGGTATGAATTTTGAAAAATCTAACGGTTGAATTTCATATTCTTTATAATATGCATATCAAATTTCGTTTAAATCGAATGTTATTTACTACTCGATTAATAAATTTATTTTTTATACACAATTTTAAATTATAAAAACTTGAAATTTTAAAATTTTTTTGATGACAAAACAATTGATCTTTGATATTCTTGAAAGTTTGCAAGTATGAAAGATATAATAAGAACATGTAATCTAACAGTTAGATTTTCAAAATTTACACTCAATATAAAAATATATGAGAAATTTTGTTTTTTTTTTTTTGTTGTTGAAAAATATGAGAAATTTTGTTTGACAAAACTTGTAGTTGTAGCATTTTTCAAAAAACAATAATAATAAAGTTAGGCGTCTTTCTTTTTAATGCAAATTGGGCCAACGACCGGATTAATGAGAGGATATCTTTTTCTTCTTTTCTTCCTTCTTTCTTTCTTTCTTTCATTCTTCTTCTCTTTTTTTTCTTTTTTTTTTTCTTTTTTTGAGAATCTAATGAAAGGATATCTATCTCCAAATCCAAAACTCCACCCAGACCCATTATGAAACAGCTATCCAAATTCAAAACTCAAAACTCCACCTCCAAACCCACCACTAAAGTTATCCAAATTTAAAACTTACCACGAGAAGTTGCATCTGAAAATGATCAAGTAGTTTTTTCCTTATTATTTGTACAACAATGCCATTTCTTTTCCATTAGAGAATTGCATCTCGACTCAACTCTTATTAGTAAACATAAAAAATCAATTTGTCTATAAATCTTAGTCTTTGACATTTTATAATTCTTGTATTTTTCCTTATATACCTGGCGATGCAATTGCAACATTTTTGTGTTGAGGTATTATGTTCAAAGCAAATGTCACAGGTAATTTTTCTAATTCATCAACCCTATATATTGATTAGGTATGGTCATTTCAAAATGAAATTACATTTTTTATTTTATGGAATAAAATGAAAATACATAAATATTACTCAATGTAAATGTTTTTATATTATATTGTTTCTTTCTTCCTTTGCTCGGTTAAATTTACTTTGGGTTAGGTTTATGGTCAATATTTTGATTTCTTTCTATTTCTTTTCTTTTATACCTTTTAAGGTAACAATCTTAATTCTTTTTTTAGGTCAAGAGTTCAGGCTATGAATTTTTGACGAACCAAAACAACAGAAGAAGTATGGTGTCAACTATTAAATAGATGAAGTGTATATAGGATTTTAAATAGAAAATTATGACACTAAAACCAAAAATTAAAAAAGAGTCACATCACACGCGTGAAGTGTGTGCGTGATGAGACTAGTGTTACTTATGGTCCGTTTGGATACCGCTTATTTTGCTGAAAACTGAAAACACTGTAGCAAAATAATTTTTAAATGTATGAATAGTGCCGTGGGACCCATTTTTAATGAAAAAGTTGCTGAATAAAGAGGTTTGTGGGTCCCGTAAACAATACACAGGATCCACTGAAAACTGAAAACAGCCACAGAAACGCGCTTTTCCAAAAAAAAAAAAAAAAAAAAAAACATGAAACGCAGACGTCTGCCACAAACGTGTATCCAAATGCATACTTAATGTGTATATGTAACTACTCTTTTACATGGCGTGATTCTTGTCGCATGCTTCGTGCACCCTCCTTCATGGATTGGGTCACTTGCAAGCATGTAAGTTCTGTATATGGGACACACAAGCTTGTGAGAGGCCTAACCCTATAAAGGGTGTACGCACAAAATAACTTTTGGTATGTGAGAGAGTGAGAAAATTGTTACATATAACGAATACATGAATCGTTGTCTATAGTGAATGAGACCATATATATTCCATAATAGAAATGGCTATTCTTGTATAATAACTAATGAATCGTTGTCTATAGCGAATGAGACCATATATATTCCATAAGCATCCACAGCAGTGGAGCAATAATTTTAGCTATTTAGCACCACAAAAAGTTACTTTATCTATTTTACCTACACACATGCTACAGCAGTGGATCTATTTTAGCTTTCAACACAATAAAATAATATAAACATCACAATAAAATAATATAACCACTACAATAAAATAATATATCCCAATAACCAAAAAATACATACACAGCACCAACCACCTCTACCATCAGTCACAGCCACCCCCACCCTCACCACCACCGACCACAACCACTGGCAACCACAACACAGCATAAAAAAAAAAAAAAAAACAAAACAAAACCACAATCACAACCCCATTGCCACCAGTCACCACAACCAAAATCCACAAACCCACTGTCAAAATCATCCACCACCACTACCATAGCCAAAATCAACAACCACCACAGCCACCAAACCCATATGAAAATACATTAAAAAAAAAAAAAACAAACAAACAAACTCAATCACAGCGAAGGAGTGGGGAGGACTGGGCGTGGATCGGCGGAGTGGGGAGGACTGGGTGGCGTGGGTCTGATCGGAGGACTGGGCGGAGGAGTGGATCGGCGGCTTGGGGCTTCGGTCGGCTTGGGCCGGTGACGTTGAGGCCGGCGGAGGGGCATGGACTGGGTGATGGGGCTCTGCCGGCGAGCTGAGGGATGAGGGAGCTGAGGGAAATGGCCGGCGAGTGGAGGGATGAGGGAGCTGAGAGAAATGGCCGGCGAGCTGAGGGAGATGGCCGGTGAGGCTGAGAGAAAAAAAAAATTTGAGGAAGAAAGAAGAAAGAAGAGAGAAGAGAAGCCGGAGAGAGAGTGAGAAAATGAATGCTTTATTTTAATGAGAGAGAGGAGAGAGATTGTAATAAAAAAATATTTTTTTTTTTAGCTTTGAGCTACAGTGCACATCTAAAGATAGATGTGCACTGTAGCTGTGGAGCTAAATTTTTTAGATTTAGCTCCACTGCTGCATAATGATTTTTTGGTGTTTGTGAGCTAAAAAATACCGTTATACCTATATAGCACCACTGCTGTGAGTGCTCTAATAGAAATGGCTATTCTTGTATAATAACTAATAACTATTTGGTTGAAGTTGTGGTGGGATTGCAAATAGTTCAAGATTTTGAATACTTTCTTTAAAAATAGGCATGACATTGTCAACCTCTACATTGACTAATCTCTTACTAATTTGATGTCAAAATTCTTTATATTATTCTTTTGATGATTTTCTCTCCTACAATTTTGACTTGTATAAACAATATTACAGTGTAATAATTGGTGAAGAAAAAAGTTGACAATGATCGGTAGAGAGCAATGCAATGTATTCATTTATACACAAACTTTCATGTCCCTCCCCAAGCCACGTTTCTTTGCAAGTGACACTGAGGTTTTGTTCAATGAGAGAGAGAGAGAGAGGTTTCAATTATAATCATGTGAGATTCATATATTTTAAAATTTTGTAATTTTTTTCCCTCGAGGAAAACAAAGAGGAAGTAGAAACATTAAGGCTCGAAGGCTTCGAAACACACAGCTACCCACCCAGCTTCTATCAAAAGAAACATTAAGGCTGACCACATGACATAAGGCCTGGCACCTAATTCTTATAATAATATGTATTTTTTTTTTCTCTCTCTCAATTGAAAATTTCCAATTGAAAAAAAAAATCAATAGATTTTTAAATTTTAAATATAGTTCAATAAAATAAAAAATAGGAAAGTACAAAAAAAATCAACTGATCAAATTGGTCCAATTAGGTCCAATGCAGTCCATTGTCCATTCAATCTATTTCAGTCTATTTCTTTCAGTTTGGTGAATTCGGTCCAATATGGTGATGCTTTGGAAGTTTGTTTAGAAAGAGGAGCTGCTTCATTTGTGTCACATTCTTAACATAATTTTGGTAGGTTCTTGATGAAATTACATTTTTCTTATGTTATTAAAGTCTTGTATTTTTTTTTCTAATATAAGTGATGAATTTACTTATATCTGCTTTATCTTTAGATTATTCAAGACATATAGAGGATGAACCATTTGTAAGAACCAAAAGCTTAAGCGTGACATTTATTATTTTATGCTCCTGTTGAGCTATATTAGTGTAGCATTTTAGTCTAGTTTAGTTCACTTCAGTCCATTTGGTCCACTTCGGTCTACTTCAGTCCATTTTGGTCAATTTCGATCCATTTTGTCTAGTTTGGTGATGCTTTAGAAGTTTGTTTAGAAAGATGAGCTACTTCATTGACAATTTTGTCACATTCTCAGTGTAATATTGGTAGGTTCTTGATAAAATTGCATTTTTCTTATATTATTAAAGTCTTGTATTATCTACTTCATCTTTAGACCATTTAAAACTTATAGAGAATGAATCGTTTGTAAGGAGTATTAGAAAAAAATTCTAACCATACATTACATTATTTCAAAATATCTCGCCCTATCACCGCGCACCCTTAGTGCAGTGGTCACTCTACAAGTATAAGTGCTTGTGGGGTGTGAGGGGCAAGGGCCGGGATTCAAGTCTGTAAGAGGGAGCTTCACACATATATACACTTAGATTAGGTTAAAGTAAAAATTCTATTTTGTATAAAAATAATAATAATAATCTTGCCTTATACAATAATTGAAAGTAAAATGCAATATATTTCGTTAAAAAAAAAACCTTAAAAAATTTAAAACAATTTCAAATAATAAATATAGATAGTTGAATTTAGAAACATTGTATAAACTATAATTCGTTAGAAAATAATCGCACCATTTTTAAGAAGGGTATGGTATTTAAACTTATAAGTCCCATATAATATTTTAATTTTTCACTTAACAAAAAAACAAATCATCAAATTTTTTCTGGCATCGCATGGGTCTGTGACTAGTAAATATATTGGTGCTACATCAACAACATGAAAAATAAATTCTTTAATTATTTTTTTTATTGTATTTAAATGTTGACACATCAATTTATAGAAGTTTATGTAAAATAAGATTTGAAGTATCTTTAGCTAATTTATACTACTATTTAAGGGGCTTTTCCTGTTTGGGATGAACATTATGATGGTTTAAAAATACTTCTAAATCCTAACTTTAAGTAGAGACAAAACTAAATGACAATCCGGTAAAAATACATTTCTAAAACATTACCAACAAAATAGGACTACTCTTCTGTTGGTTTTCAAACTGAGTATTAAAATATATTTTTTATAAAATAAAGTATTAAGATATTTGAATTCCTTCCACGTTTTTTTTTTCTTTTTTTTGAATTGGCAGCAATTTTTTTTCTAAACGGTTACAATAAATTTTAAAAGTTTGACACATCTTTTTTCCTAAAAATTAGCACACACCATATCTATTTAAATAAAACCACACGTCTCTTTTCAGTTTTTTTGCACAGGCTTTTGGATTCCCTCAACTTTTTGCTCACTTCATCACTATCTCCAATTTTAGAAAGATTTGTTTCCATTGATATTGCTGAAATTATTAATTGGTTAATTTGTGTTTTTTTTTTTTTGTTAATGTTTTTACTAGTCTTATGCTTTTTTTTAATCTTTCTTTTTTATCTCTTTCTCAAGTCTATTTCTATAGTTCCTTTGATCTCCACAATATTTTTCTCACTTCATCACAATCTTTCTTTTCAAAGAGGCATGTTTCCTATATAAAGAGTAAAGATGAGACTGTGAGGGTTTGTGATATGTCTTGTTATCTTCTTTTTCTTTTTTGTCATTTTTTATATTATATTTTCATTTTATTAGTTGATTTTGGTTTGAAAGTGTACATTTCTCTTCTACATTGACAGTTCTAAAGTCAAATGTAGAAGATGAATCATTGCCTCCAATGTTATTGTATTTATATTTAGGTAGATATTAATTTGGTTTGGTGACTTAATTTCTTTCATTTTTTCAGGAACTCAGTCTATACACCTTTACTATTTGGGTGGAATCTTGAAAGAGTATTAATTTTTGCAATCAATGGTTATTGTGGATTTTGCTTTGGTTAATGTGGATTTTGTTTTAGTGAGGCTAGTATCACTAAAACATGTGAACTTAAATATCTAGAAACACATAATAAATAACAAATAAAAAAAATAAGGGAAATGCTAACTAATGCCCTTAGGACATTGGTTAATAATCCATTTAAAGAAAGTTTTTATGGAAAAAGAAAAAAGAAAAAAGTAATTGATGTTTTGACAGCTTTTTTCATTTCTCATAAAAGTGGTCTCAAAACTTTCCTAAAATGGATTGTTAATTAATGCCTTAAGGGCACTCATTAGCATGACCCAATAAATAATCAAAATCCAACACAAACATATAGTACATATATGTAGCACCAAAGGAAATTAGAAAATATAAACCTGTTCTCTAGAGCTATTGATCTACCATAAACAAAAAAGCAAAGGAAAATTAAGCGGTGTTCATTCCAAATTATCTGCTACCTTGTCTTCCCTTTAAGTAAAAAAGACTCTTCACGTATAGGTAAAAGCCTTTTAACTGTATCCACCCATTAGGTCCATTATCAATTTGAACATCCTTTATTTTTTGGGAAGTAGGATCATACAATACCAACCGCCCTTTCATGGTCATCAGCAACAATCTAAAATTCTTCCAAAACCCCCAAAGCTTCTCAACTCCGCTAATGAGTACAATCTTATGAGTTTTACTCCAAGACTCCTTAACACCATATTCATGCATCACCCATTAGTCCAAACTCGATTGTTTCCATGTATTAAATATGGAAACAATTAATTGATTCATTCAAGACACCAGGGGTTCCATGCCAATAATAAATATAGTCATCACAATTGTTTGGATGAAACAATCGAATCAGTTTTCATCATCCTTTGCATCCCACCCGCCAACCAATGACACCGACCATTTATGCACATGCTCATCAATGGAGGCCAAAATGGGCATTTGTCCCTTTCGTCCAAAAAAAGTAGCAAAATGCTCATATTCTGAAACTATCTAGCAAAATGCCCCTGTTTTGAAACTCGATTTTCTAAAAATCGAGTTTCAATGAAAAACTCGATTTAATGAAAATCGAGTTACTTGCAAAATGTTACATAGAACTCGAGTTCCATGTAATTTTTTTTTTTTTTTTTTTTTTAAGTTTTTTTACCTATAACTCGATTTTCTAAAAATCGAGTTTTTCATTGAAAGTCGATTTTTAGAAAATCGAGTTTAAAATAGGGGCTTATGGCTAAATAGTTTCAGAACAGGGGTATTTTGCTACTTGTTTTGGGCGAAAGGAGCAAATGTCCATTTTAGCCCATCAATGGATACTTGCAATGCCGCATACTCAGAGTTTCAGGAACATCATGAAGTAGTCTCCAAGAATTAGTACTTAGGGTGTATATTTCAAATTTGTCACCAAATTTGCTTCCCACATTTCTTATCACCTTGATATCATTAGTGTTGGGATCAAACCCAATTCCAACATGCATAAAAGTATGACTTTGAAGTCCTTTCCCCTTGGTGATATTGGATTCTGGGAGAGCCTTCACTTCTTTAGTCGCAGGATTCCATAGAAAAGTTTTGTCATATGACTCATATAAACAAAAGACGCCATTACAACAATCAACAACTCGCATTGCAGCTTCCATCTTTTCGGTGAATTCTATGTGTTTAATAGCAGAGGCATCAGCAGCACTGTCAACTAGTGTTTCAGCAGAGAGCGAAGAGAAGATGCTATATTGAACAGTTTTGTCATATTCACTAATAAGGAGATCAGTACCAAAATTTGTTTTGTTGTTTACATGGGGATCAGTGATGAAACTATGGCTTTCGATAAGGGCGTACCATGATTTGCATATGCACTTGAGATATGTCGTGTGTTTAAAGTGAAACTCTGCTATAAAAGGTCTTGAGAAGTTTAAAAATATTATTCTAATTTTGAAACTCAGTTAATAATATTGTATATTTTAATATAATAAAACTTGCAAGCTATATATTGTGCCTGCATTAAGTGGCTCAATATATGTATAACTTGATAGTTAATTTAGGGCTTTTTTTTAAATAATTTTTATGGGAAGTTAATTTAGGGTTTTAAGCCACTCACTAATTATTTTGATAATATTTGTAAATGTTTTTTTTAGATAAAATTTTGATTAAACAGTGTATCTGTGCATCGCACAAAGTCAAAGACATACTACTAGTATGCAACTAAAATAATATTGTCCTTGTAACGGCGGTTAGAAATTTAAAATTTTATTTTAATTATTCCGTTATCAACTAAATTTTTGTGAAACATATTCAACTAGAAGCCACTAGAATTTTATTTATTTTGGGAAAATTATATATTTTTTCTCTTACCTATGGGGTTTGTGCAATTTTGGTTCCTTAATCAAAGAGTTCTAATTTAGTCATTGAAACTGTAAAAAGAAAAGAATAGAACATAAAGGAAAGAATCTCATAAAAGAAAGAAGTGTTATAAGCATAATGGATGAAGACAAAGAAAAAGGAATGATCAAGAAAGGCATAGTAAAAGAAATGTTAGAAAAAATTGAGAGACAAAATGATGAAAAGATGGAAGTTATACGTAGGAAGCTAGATATAAAAGATGAGATAAAAAAGGAGAAACAAAATAGTTTCCGTCTCTCAAACTACTTTCCATCCATTTTTTACTTTCATTTTTAATTTCTTAAAATATGGGGTTAATTCAATTTTGATCCCTTTAATATGAGGAGCATTTCGTTAGTGTATATGAAGGGAAAATAGAGGGAAAGATTAAATTGTTACATTTTAAAAAATTGAGACGGCAAAAATAATTTTTTTTTAAAAAATTATGAAAGAACAAAATCAAACAGACCCATTTGAAGGACAAATTTATATAATTTAACTCTCTTTTTTTTCTTTTTCTTTTTCTTCTTCTTCTAGTACATAAATTAGGCCTACAGGTTAAAAATCGGTGTGCCAACCACACATGCCTTCCTAGAAATATAACCGCGGTTTTAAAATCAGGCCGAATTGATTGATCAACCCGGTTAATCATGAACAAGCTACCAATTCATTTTTTACAAGCTACTGAATTGAGGGCCAAAATGGCTTAAAGCCATTCGAACTGCAGTTCATCTCTCTCATCCTCACTTCTCTTCAATTCTCTCAGATCACCTCTCTCTCCCTCTCTCTCTCACTCATCAGATCACTATGCGGTGGCCAAGATTTATCTTCGTTTATTAGTTATTGCTGTGAACTAACAGGTGCAGATATAGATATCGTCGTACAGATTTATATAGTGTTAATTTTTGTTTTTTGATAATTATTTGTCTTAACTATTATTTGCTTGCGGCTCATCAAACTCAAATGTTAAGAGCACCTTCACCTTAGAAAGAAAAGTTGAAATCATCACAATAGTTTCCGTAAAAGAATACAACTCCTATACACATCATGCATACAACACTAAGACAGATTTGAAATTAATAGTTGACATTTTAAAGTCAAATAAAAAACAGTATCATTTGAAACATATTATAATAAAAAGGGAACAAAGAGAATACCGCATTCATTTGGCAGAAGAATACATTTGCTTTTATGTTCTAAGAGACCACTAAAAGCTTTGAGAAACTGTCGGAACTCACAAGAAAATCAAATAATATCAGCTGACACATTAATGCCAGGTTAAACCACTTTGAATTTAGCTTAGAGCCATGTGGGGGGACGGTGTCTTCTAATTCACAATCTCAACATTGATGGCGGCATACTTATTTCTGTAAAATATAAATTGTTACAAAAACAAGACCTAAACAAATCAATCAAAATGCCAGGCCCTGACTGCACTCCATGGGCATTGATTTGTAAAATGGGACAAATTATCCAAGACCAGACCCCAGAAAGGATAATGATGAGTAAATAAACAAGAAATGAAAAGCAAACTAGTAGCGGTTCCAGTAGGTCCTGCGTCTGAACCAGTTGTAGTCAGGCAAACTCTGGATGGGCCCCATGGCAGCAATTGCAATTTCCTGCCAAACCAAACAATGTACGAAGACAACTTCGAAATCAAAATTTGAACATTGGACTGGCCAAAAAGTTCCATTAATTATTCTGCGTTTGATTTAGCCAGTAAGTTAGCAGGTTATAGTCCTTACCTTGTCCCAAATAAATCGGTTTGCAACACGTTTAATGGTGCTTGCATCAACAGCATCAATTCTGGCAAACAACTCTGCGAATGGTATTCTTCGGCCGTATGTAAGTAGCTGCATGCATTGGCATATCAACAAAGATATAATTAGCAATTATATGTATAGCACAAAAGGGATTTCCAGTAATATATGACATATACAGTGGTCACTAACATATAGAAGTCACACATCACCTTTCCAAATTACCTAATTAGCCACTAAATCATAGGGGATCGATATTCCAAAATGGGGTTTGAGAGAACATACATCAAGCAAGAAACAAGATGCATGTTGAACTAAGGAAGCACCCAGTGAAGAAATCAAACTGACCAACTGAGAGGTCAAATCAGTTCCTCAAATAATATGATTCAGTTCAAATTAAACAACACAAAGACTGCACAAAAAAGTTAAGTTCTTTCTGCTTGGCAGTGTTTCCATATTACCTATTATCCTTGGGCTTAGAATACAACAACGAAAACATAAACGAATAACTGTCTTCTCTCATATATTGTTTTAATAAGAAAAGAGTCACACCTGGCGCCCAATATCTTCAGCTACAGGACTTGTCCCATCTATGTGCAGCAGAAGAGAAGATTTTAACTGCAACAAAAGATACCAGTAAGTAGCAGTGGCTATAGGAATACTAACTTATATAGAGGATGAACATGAACCTCAACAAATTTTTATACAGAAACAAATTAACACATGATAATCAAGACCTTTCTTAACCCCATTTAAGTGAGATCTGCAAAACCATATCTAAGAATACTACCTGAACATATTAGATCCTATGTAAAAAGGTCCAAAACAACAATGAGATTGAGAAAATTCATGTGCACACATCTAGAATTTGACTCTCCCTACCACTGTTAGCATCAATAATACTATATTGTGGAGGAATAATACTATCTGTTATTATTATTATTATTTGTTTTGCTTGGTAGTATCTTTTAACATTATCATCTAACAACCCAATGAAAGTAATTATTGAACATAAGGCAAATAAAATTTTCAGGTCATTGCCATGGAGAACACAGCAGTAACAGAAAGACCAGAAACACTACAAATTCAGATACAGTTCTCACATTTTACTATTAATGTGATGTGCATTCTTATCATAAATTAATCATGAATATGACCATATCTTCATTATGCAAGATCTAAAACTTCCATCCCATATGTCCAGCAATTCTTAGTCTTCCTTACAACTTTACAATTCAAACATACAACCCATTAAATCATGTAAACTTCAAGTAAATAATTCCACTCCAAAAGGAATCAAAGCTGCTAAAGTTGAAAGTCAAATAGGCTCAAATTAATATTACCAAGTATGTAATTTGCTTGATTGTTTTGTCCCAATCTTGGATGACTCTCTTTTTTGGTCTTAATAAAATTCATTATTTATATAAAAAAATATATTATCAAATAGACTTAAAATATTTCATAATGATCATGAAAAGCACATATGTTCCATGTTATGAGATGGCCAAGTGTAATATTAAAGTATAAAGTAGCAAGATTAAGAAAAGGCAACAAAAATCCAGCCTTGCTTTGCTAGTTACTTCATGTACACTATCAACCTGGAAAAAGTCTTTTTCTCTTAGTTGACCACTGGATTAAACAACACTTGATCAAAGTTATCATACTTGTCATTAGATAATTTTTTACTATTTTTTTCCTCCCCTTTTGAGCTGTATTCCACTAGCTTTTAGTGCGAACATCAAATAGTAAAATACAGAGGTCATGATTATATGATTACCCTAGGACAAAGTAATATAGACAGCTATTACTGAGTGACCAAAGGTATACCACATTAAACTGACCTTTCTCTCATGTTTTTTGAAAAGAGAAGCATACAGTTTTATGGAACAGGATGATAAACAAAAGGATACAACTGAAAATGCATAAAAAAGAGTAACAATCTGACATGTAACAGGACATCAATGGGAGACTATAGTCTATTTGTGAACACCTGGAAAAAGAATGGAAAATTGGTCGAGTGCCATAATGGTCAATCATCATTAGGAATAACAATCTGACATGTCTTAGGAATATGTCCCGCTTAATGGTCAATCGTAAATAAATGGCGCCTCTTGCAACCAATGATTAGTTTGAATAAACATTCTACGGAGAATGGAAAAAAGCTAGCAATCACTATTTAAATTCACTAAAACAATTTTGATTATATATATATATATATATATATATATATATATATCTTATACCAACATAAGATGAAAGCATTGGTGGCTACCTGATTACGCGCACGAGTTACATCAGCTTCAGAAACTCGATAACTTAACTTGGTTATCTCATACATTATTGCATATGCTAAATCATCCAAGCAATCCGGCTGAAATAATAAGATAGCAAACCAAAAAAAATAATAATAATAAAAATCAGATATCTGTGGCAATGCATTTTAAAAAAAAAATTGAAAGGCTCATATATACATGACTATCCAACAAACTTGCAGTTGCTGATTGAAAGGTACAGAATACAGACAATAGCAGCATCTCTTCTAAATACCACTTAAAATATCAACATATACACATACACAAAGGCACGTCCAGGGACAAAACAACCAGACGAGCAGTCATCACAATCTCAAACTGAATCTTACATCAGTAGTCACTATATTTGTTACAAACGAAAGCAAAATTTTAAGGAACAAATTGAAAAACCACTGATAACAGAAGACCCAAAAAAGAAATATGACAAAATAGGAATCAATTAAAAAAAAGTTGAATATAAAAACAATCTAATGACAAAGCCTGAAGAAGTCCTGGCTGGCTAGTAAACTTTACAAGGTTTAAAAAGTTACAATAACTCAATAGGCACTAAACTTTCTTGTCCACATTTTGTCATCAAAGAGAATAATGAGTATTCAAAATGCAGCTGAATGCATATTATATTCTGTTAAAAGCTAGGGTAGCAGACATCACCTTAGCAACAGCATGAACACCAAATAGACCAGTGTCTTTATAATTGGTGTTAAAAGACATCATGCTCTCTGCAATTTCATTAATGCCAACCCTTTGTGCAAGCTCAGAACTGTTTAAAGATTATCAAAATTATCAATGCATGTGCTTAAAAAGGAAAATTTTGTTGATGAATTCAGGTAGCCCAAGTTAGAAATCTATGTGCCATAAAGGTGTTTAGTTCTCAAAAAGAGCTCACCCCATGTGCTTTCCTCCACTGGCACTTTTGTTCCATGAACCCAACATAGCCTGCATGACCATCAGAGCAATGGAATCTGGATCTGTCCAAGATGCTCCGCTAAAAGCAACCGCGAATTGTGCCAAAGGAATATCATCATCAATTATCCTAACCTGGTTTTTACAACATTAATAAAGTTTAATATATTAACGAAATAATTGTTATTGGGAATAAGAAGAGATTACAGTGTACTTAAGATATATCTCCCCCACCTCGGAACCAGTAAAATCCGTTGGTTCTTTTGCAACTAACTGAGTAGCTGTGGTGGGATCTGATGACAACTTTGTGAACAATTTTTTTACTTGCTCAACAATTTCCTCATGCTTCACAGCTCCAGAAGCAGCAATGACCTGATAGATCCCAAATAAAAAACCCATTAGCATAAGTTCCCAAAGCATGCCTTGCATATCAATGCAAAATCCAATAGAACTAAACCGAAGACAACATCTTCACCAATCCTAAGGATCCACTATATACGAGCAGAAAACTGATGAAGAAAGTCAATAGTTTTTTGCACACCATTCTGGGAGCTGTATAGTGTGTTTGTATATAGCTCTGGAGATGATCTTTAGTGATTGTCTTAATATTTTGAGCAGGTCCAAGAATAGTTCTACCCAAAGGAGTGTACTGAAACGCAGTCGCATGCAAATGATCAAAGATAACTTCCTCAGTTTGCCCCTCAACCTGCAACAGTTACATGACATAAAACCTTTAATCATAAGAAGCAATATAGAAAAAAAGCACCAGCCAGATCACTACGATCTTAACAAGTAATCAAACACCTTAAATGTACAGAATTTGTGTTAGCATTTAGCAAACTAATTAAATTACAGTAAGGTATTGGATATTAATCTTCCAAATATCAGTTAAATAGTATACGAAAAATTCGATGTCCATTTGAGAACAGCTTATTTAGCTAAAATTGAAAATTTTTTGTTGAAAGTATGGTAGAAAAAAGCTAAAAGTTAGCTGAATAGTACAATGGGACCCATAAATAGTACCAAAAAGTGCAATGGGACCCATGGAATACTAACAAAAATAAGCTAAAAACTCTAATAAGCCGTGGGTTTCACCACTTTCCAAACACACCCTTAGTTCCTCAACTCCTGCAATAGCAGTCTTTCTTGTTCATCCATCATACCACTACTTTAAGACAGCAGAGAGACACTTCAAACTAATTTGAAATTGAGAAAAAAAACCTTAGAAACAATTTGTTAAGTGCTGTACATTAGATTCCCCAGTTAAATGTAAACACGTGATTGCACTGACCAATGAAACACAAGCAGTATTATCATTACCAAGGATAATTAAACAGTATTTATCTTTTTTGATGTTTGAATTTAATTGAGGAACCTATATAACTCAAAATCATGTGTGCTTGTATGCACAAGTTATATACAAATAAAAGTTTTTATCCATCTTTATATGTTTGAATATAATTAGGAAACCTAATATACTACACCTAAATAACTGTATCTAAGTTTTACCATTGAATGTACCATACTTTGACTCAAAATCATATGAATGTGTGCATGTACAATTTATAAGCAAAAACCCACTTATATGCAATTGCAAGATTCATAATTTATCTATCTTTAATTGAACAAAACTTAGGTTATGATGATATAAAACCCATATCCAAAACATTGGCATAGACCTTTTACCTCCTCCATTTCCCTCAGAATAACGTCGCACTCGCGGTTAATGCGGTTATCATCAAACTTCGAATTCTGCAAGATATCGGCCAAGATATCGAGCGCCCGAGGCACGTCCTTGTCCATGACTCTAGCATAGTATGTGGTCTGCTCTCTCGAAGTGTAGGCATTGAGATGACCTCCCATATTCTCGATCTCCTCTTCCAACTGCCTCGCGGTCCGCTTCTCCGTCCCCTTGAATATCATATGCTCCAAGAAATGCGCCGTGCCGTTGGTCTCATCGGTCTCGAATCTCGACCCGGCGTCGATCCAAACCCCGACGGTGGCGGTCTTCGCAGCCAGGTTCGATTCGGTGGCGACGCGGAGACCGTTAGGCAAGGTGGTTACGCGGGTCTCCGGAGCCGAGAGGATCCGAGTGTGGTCCGTTAGCTCCGGGTGGGGCGACCCGTATTTGAGGAACCGGGGGTCCGGGTTGTCGAGCTGCTTGATCTTGGCTTTGATGGCTTCGGCTAGGCGGTCGTAGATCATGGCAGTTGGCGGAGGAGGGGAGGCGGCTGGAGCTGATGAAGGTGTGGCGATCGCGGGTGAGGTTGAGGATGATCGGACGGTCTGAGATAGAGCTGATGTTACCGCCCGGTGGGACCGGCGAGATAGAGACAAGAGGTGCTTCATCGCCATGACTGACTCACTGAGACTTTCTCTCTCTCTCTCTCTCTCTCTCTAGGGTTTGAGTGGAGAAGAGTCTTGTGAAGATTTGGGAAGAAAAATTTGAGATTTTCAAGAGTGATGGTGTGCCAGGTTAGGAATAGTACGACGTCGTTTTGGGTTTATGAGGTTTTTTTTATTTTATTTTTTCAAAATAACCAAATTTCTCAAACAATTTCATTAGTTAGTAAGGTTGTAAAATTATTTAGCAATCTAATAAATCGAGTTTGTTAGACTTGATTTTTCTTTTTGAAATCGAGCGAGGTGGGGTCGAGTTTCAATTGGAAATCGATGTCTCAGACTCGAGTTTTATACTCGAGAGTGAAACACTCGAGTTCCATAGCAGAAACAACCCAGAGCAAGGCGGAAACAATCTTCCCAAATCTCCTTCTTCCTCATGCGTTTGGTTTTCGCGTTTGGCTCCATCTCTATGATTTTTGTGTTTGGTTTCCATAGTAGAAACAATCTCTGGGTCTTTCAATTTGGTTTCCTCCATCTCCATGGAACTTCATCTTTGGTCTGATGAAGTTACCGCCTGGCAGGGAAATCGAGTTGCGGAGACTCGAGTTCCATGGAACTCGACCTCTTCACACTCGATTTAGCACAACAAAATCAATTTGTTAGATTGCTAAATAGTTTCAAAATCTTGCTAACTAATGAAATTATTTGAGGGATTTGGTTATTTTGAAAAAAAAAAAAAAAAACTGGTTTTTTTTCCCTTAGTTAGTTGATGGCTTTTTGTCATTAACGTGAACTAGTCGCTAACCCGTGCGATGTACGGAAAAACTATTGACTTTGAAAAATAATCCAACAATGAGTAAATAGACATTTTGCTAGTTAGTATTTTTTTTTTTTTTTAACTGAAGAAATATTTAACTTCTATACTTTTCCATGGTTTAGAAGTGTTGTCTAACATTGAGCATTATTGAGTTGCAAGTGCATAGTTACTGAAACCTACAAAATAATTTACAATTCTTAAATTAATAAAGCAAAACTCCTAATAGTTATGTATACACATACACTCAAAACTAATATAAACTGCAAATATATAAACAAAGATCGTGATATGAGGAAGACACACTAAACTTTAAATTTGAATAGCAATATGATTTTCTCGTAGTAATAACAATATAGACAATTCAAAATATGAAACAATATCAAAATTATAATACCTAATTCTATTATCTTTTATGTTGAATCCAAACAAATAATTAATTGAAATTAAACCAAAAAAATAATTAATCAGCCAAAAATCATAACTTTTAATAGGAAAACAAAAAATCACATGAACCTAAATAAAAAACATTTAAGGTGAAGAATTAAGATCAACCTACTGAGACGCAAATACCAAAAACCCTAAGACTTAAAACTTCAAAATTTATAGAATCCCCAAATTCTACTTCAAAACCAAACCAAATTCAATAAATTTATATATAACATACCAAATAAAATTTTATTGTTCCCTAGGTTGAAAGACATAGGTTGCAGTTTTGATTTTTCCTCAAAAAAATAGAAATGTTTTATTTGTCATGTACAATATAAAAAAATAATTGTGGGAGTTTCAGAGGCTTTGGTTATATATATATATATATATATATATTTATATAAAAGTGACAAATTTTTGCATTCAAAAGCCTGCAGATTAGTCTTGTGGTTCTGGTCCCATATATAATATATTCAGCTGGGTTCCACTTTTTCTTGAGGCAAATAGTGAATGAGAATGACCGACCATTACTTGTCGACGCGTATGAGGTTGTTGAGCATGGTGGAAAATTTGATTTATCACAGCAAGAACCAATAGGAGTAGCGAATAATTAATGGAATGTAAAAGTTTTAAGTCTTTTGCGGGTTACACAATCTTTGATTTGAATTTCGAATTTCATTAAGTAAATACCCTACGGGGCTATCAGTGTATTTTGCTTTGGGATAATCTCATCTCATGTTGTTTTATTGGGTTAATTAGAATGTTTGGCATGGATTGAAAATTTTGAAGCTCTTAAAACATATATCTAATAGAGTTTTACTTAAACTAAACTATTGTAATACTTGATAAGATAATTACACGTTAAAGAGAAATAATTAATATATAAGATATAAAATCTAAAATAAAAAGAAAAAGAAAATAGTGATGACGTGAAAAATTGTGGAAGTTTCAAAGGTTTCGGTTTTATATATATATATTAGATACCAACCGGTTTTTGGTATAACTACCATTTGAACTTTTAGGTCCAATATTGTAAATGGGTAATTACACTCCTTCCCTTGAAGTTTGGAGAAATGACGTTCCACCCCCAACTTGAAGCGAAAAAACATTTTCCCTACTTTGACATCCAATTGACCAAATTTTGTTAAATTAATACTAAAAATATTTTGTACCTTTAAGGGAAGCTTTCTCCTTAAAATTAATTTCAAGTGTATTTTAAAATTTTAATTGAAGTGTATTTTAAAATATTAAGTTTGAATTTTGCTTTTTATTTTATTCTTTTTTTAACGGGTTATGAAGAGATTTGTCATTGCAAGTGTTTTGGTACTTAAATTTTGCATTTTATTGTAAAGGTATCAGTTATTTGTTTACTAACCATGATTAAACTTTTGTAAAAAGATTCTTATAGAAATGTAGAATATTTCATTACTAATATAAAAAAAAGAAAAAGGGGGAGTGTTAATTTCTTCAAAGCTCAAAGGAGTGGAGTGTTTTCTCTCTTTAGGTTTAAGGTGGAGTGTCATTCTCCCAAACTTCAAGTAAGGGGAGTGTAATGATCCCTATTGTAAATAATTATTCTTTATCATTAGACTAAAACACAATAATTCTAAAACCATAAATTTAGCCAAAATTTTTGTCACAACTATCAATTATCTATTGTGGTTGATTATGGATGGTGGAGAAAAAGTGATGAGTTCATGTGAAAATGACAAGCAGTCAATAACAGTCTGACACATAAGATAATTGTAGAAAATAGTGTGGCTAAATTTGTGGTCCTAGAATAACTCAAAGTTTAAGTGTAGTGAAGCCCTAACAAGAATTTAATTAAAATAAATATTAGAGGCAAGGACATTTTAGTGATTTAAAATAAAAACATTGTAAAGATATTTTTTTTAAAAATATTATATTATAGAAAACAAAGCAAAATAAAACAAAAAAAATGTTAAAAATTATTACAAATCTTACTCCATAGAATTTCACATAAAAATTATAATAAAATTGTGATGGATGGCATATTAATTTGTAAATTTCATATTATAAAAATATTACAAATTTGACTATATAATGTTCACAAACTATGAGCATCCTCAATAAGGTTGCTAAATTGACTAAAAAGTCAATTTAGCAACCAATACCCTAAAAATGTATTCTATAGCAAAGAAGGCAAAGTTAAAAAAAATTTGAGTTTGAATTACAGTGAGCTGCTATTAAAACTCAAAACAAAAACTAATTTTTTAATGTGGGGTGTTAAAAAAATAGTATTTTAATCTGTTGATGGTTGTGGTTGTTGTTTATTGTATTGGATATATTTTTTTATTGTGTTGTTTATATTATTTTAATGTGTTAAATGTTAAAATAAAACTTTTGATGTTGGGTGTATTATAAAGTGAGGTGTTAAAATAGATAAAGTAGTGTTTTGAGTGGCTAAAATCTATATTTTTAGCAACCTTGCTGTGAATGCTCTAATATGATTAATAGATTTTAAAAATATAATAA
Source organism: Notholithocarpus densiflorus (assembly GCA_030021035.2). NCBI lineage: Eukaryota > Viridiplantae > Streptophyta > Magnoliopsida > Fagales > Fagaceae > Notholithocarpus > Notholithocarpus densiflorus. Next base: position 6,735,394 of record JARYZH020000009.1, on the reverse strand, counting down.
AATTGTAATTGGTGATATATTAATTATTATAATCTATTTTTTCTATATTAATTATTATTAGCTTTACTTTGAGTGTGAAAAAGCTAAATCCAGAGTCATCAGGCGGCTAAACCATTAGGCCTAAGGCCCCAAAATGTAAGAATGTCCCTTCAAATGGAATATATTATATCTATTTATTTTATAGTATTGCAAAAAATAATCGTGGGTGTCAAAAACACAATTGAATGGACAAAACCAAAATATTATTGATCAACACAACTAATTTAAAGAGAAGGTATGGATAATCCATAATGGGAAAGTTGGACAGTTAATTGAAGGATAAGATAGAGAAACTAAATGAATCTAATTGAAAAGAAAACTCTTCTTGAGGTACAAAGCGTGAAACTGAGACTGTTACAAGGTGTATTTCTCACTCTTTCTCTCTCCTTCTTCTTCTCAATTTTTTTGGATCCCCATCCTTTGTGGGCTAACTCCTCCCTTATCCCTTTCCTTTCCAGATGTGAATTTTATGGCTGAATGACAGAAGATAGTTGTCTCATCAGACACTTCTCTTGCCATTCTTTGATCATGAAGAGAGACTTTTGAGGGGTCTCTACTATTCACACCAGTCATTCATCATTTAATACGGTTGACATTAGGTAGGAACATCTAATAAATGCGGAGGTGATTGTTCCTTTGGGCTCTGTGTCTTTCCCACCATGTCCTTGGCAAAGATTCTAGGTCTAGGTGTCGTCCTTGGCAATTCTATTGAAGCCTTCCTCGAGTACGAGGTTCTTGGATTGTCTCATGCTCTTGACATATGGGTTAAGCCACTTTACTCTTTCTCGGATCTGGGTCTGTGATTTTGAGATTTGGGTCACACCCTTTACCTCTAAGTATACCTCTTCGGTTCGTAGTCCACATGGTGATAATGCACCCCCCACAATAGCCCTCCACGATCTTCTCTTCATTAAAGCCGGAGTGGAGATCGTGGCTCGAGGTGTGGGCGCATCATTAACTAACATTGACGATACTAGAGGCAGCTTTGCATTTAATGTCTGAGACAGAACCCCTTGTTCTGAATTCCAAGGATTGACATGCAGCTAGATGGCCGGTGAGATTTTAACTTAGGGTTTTGGTAAGGCGTAGGAACCAAAGGGGCAAAGCCCATTTTCCATTCATCAAAAGCTTATAAATAGAGGGGTCATGGGCCAGTTTCAGGATTTCTACTTCTCACTTGCTTTTATAGAGAAATCTTTCTTCCCAAGGTGCTAAGCTTAAGTTTCATTTTGCCTAGGTATGCTCCCTCCTCAATCTCTTGACTTTCCAATTTTTCTTTTTGCTCTCCCACATTTTTTATGCTGCCACGAGTAAATTTAGATCTCTTGTTGATACCGCAAAAAGGTTAGCTACATTTAGGGTGCGATATGATATCCCCGACGATGTTGAGGTGAGTTATTGCCATGAGGATGATGTAAACATTAGGAGAAGGATTGAAACCATGATCATACCTTTGGTCGCATTCAAAGAGGGTGGGGCTAGGATCCCTTTAGGTAATCTAATGACCAATTTCCTTAAGCACTTTAAGCTGTGTCCTGATCAATATACTCCAAACATTTTTAGGGTAGTGAGTAGTGTAGCTGAGCAAAATAAGAGGCTTAGCCTTAATCTCTCTGAGCACAACATCAACTAGGTGTACAGTTGCTAAGACAACTCCACCTCGGGTTACTATTTCAAATTCCGGCACGGGGAAGTGAGGCTGGTCTTATGCCTCCCTGATTCTGATAAGGAAACAGAGGGGGATTTCCTCATGATCACGGGGAACTAGCATCCTGACGAACTCCCCTACCCTATCTCTTAGGGTAGAGCATGTTTGTAGGAGTTAGGCAATAGTTATTTTTAGAAAACTTCTGCTATTATTCATATGTGTGTGTGTGTGTGTGTGTGTTGCTACCCTCTTTTGCAGTTGACAGTGCTTTCAAGAAGAATAAGCATTTCATCAACACCATCGATCTCAACATATTACTTCGGTCCCCGATCTACGTACACCCAAATGATCAACTACGAGTCTAGGGGGGCCAAGTTAAAGTTGTGCTATACCTTCTTTCAGAGGTGGTATATGGTATTTCTCTTACATATAATATGTCACACAAATTGTTTAGGTTTCACAGTTGGGTGGGATTCAAACAATACAAGTGAGATACTGCAAGGTATATAGTCTTTTGTGATACTAATAAATTAATTTTTAACAACAAATGTAAACATTATTGTGTAAAAGTGTATGCAATCAAATAAAACCAAACAATTGAATTGAACTTATATTTTCCTCAATACTTCCGTATAATAATCACAGATACTACTTTTTTTTTTTTTTTTAATGTAGCTATATAATAAACAACTATATAAGTATATAACAAAAAATATATATATATATATATATAAAAGAAATGTCATGTTAATAATACTTTTACAACAAATTTTAAGTAACAGGTTGTTATTAGCTATCATTAGTGGACAAAATATACACGAGTAACTCTAGTACCACATAAAAAATCACTTTTATCATAACTATTTTACATAATAAATTATAATTGACTGTCTATCACTTTCACATGAATTTATTACTTTTTCTTTACTAGTTACAATCTATCACATGGAGAATTGTGACAAAAATTGTAATTTTCTACGTGATGTTTTAATTTTTTTTTATTTAAACACGTAACTAGGAGACAATCACATAAAATGGGTCATGTCATTGTTATCAAAGTACAAAACAATCACAAATCACTATTTCCAAATTTCAATTAAAAGAAATATTCTATCAAAAAATTAAATCAAGAATAAAATACTATAACAACTTTTTAGATTAAAAAATAATAATAAAACTTAAAGTGTCTACAAGCTGGACACCATTGACATAGATATCAAGTCATGATCAGCAAACATGTTACAAGAAGAGAGAGATAAAGGAATCAATATTCAATAGAGTTCTACTTCTACTTCTACACAGAGGTCAGAGGGAGATACCAGTCTAGCTGGGCGGAGCTGGGAGTTCTACTTCTAATTAATGATCTAAAAGAGATTTGTTTTGGGGTTTTTATTATTTTGGTGATATTGCTTATTTGGAAATTGGTAAAAATTATTACTTTTGTTTGTATTTGGACTTTGGAGGGGCTAGGGCTCAGATAATAGTTTTGTTTTTGGGTTCTTTGTATCAATTTTGATTTTTGGATTTTTATGTATCAATTCTAAAATTTGAGGAGTTTAAAATAAATTTATAGAGGGATTAAATTAGTAGTATATTTTCTTTCTCAAAATTGCAAGGGGGTTGGTAAGTAGATTTTATTATAATTTTTGGTTTTAGTAATTAAAATCCCCTCTAGCCCCAACGTGGCTTCGCCATTACGCCGACGACACTCTCCTCCACCATTCACTCTAGCTGATCTCGGTGTGACCATTGCCATTCCGACCGTTGAATTGATAAGAAGAAGAAGGAGCGACTTGAGGATCGTACCATCCAAGGAACTAGTTGCCAAAGAAGTAGCCCTCATCGAAGGCATTCCCCTCAACATGTCTTTCCAAAGATGTAATGTAGATCTTGCCGAGGTGTTAGGAGGACCCCGTCTGCCCAAGTCCGGACCCTGACTGCTCAGCCTCCACTCGTTCTCATTGCTCCGACCCAGGAAGCACAAGGTGGGGGAAACGTCTGAGGAGAGAGATACTAGATTCTGAAACCTCTACAATTGAAGGTCCCTCCCCGACTGTAGGGACCCTGTCCTCCACTTCGGGTGAATTGGGAGGTGCTAGTGCTCCCGTCGAGCCATACGTGCGAGCCTTTTTTCTTGATGGTGAGCCTTTATCTATAATTGAGAAAGTGAGGCCGTGGAACGAGGGTCAGGGATGCTACGTGGCTGACTATGTGGGGAGGCTTTACTCCTTCCTAGGGAAATGCAAAACTGGATGCAATGGGAAGATGATGCCTTGGTATTAGGGGCGAAGAGGGAGGCTATGCTAGTATGTATTATTTAATTTTTTGCTCCTGTTTCTATTTCCTATCAACTCTACCCCGATGAGATACTTGTATTGTCTTGCAGGCCTACCAAAGTATTCCCGAGTTGGAGAAGAGTCTTGTGTGAAGATTTGGGATGGTGGTGGTGGGTGTGCCAAATTAGAAATGATGCGACGTCGTTTTGGGTGATGTTTTTTTTCTTGGTGAGATGATGCTATCTTAATGTATAGTTGTTTTTATTTGTTCTATTTTATTTATTTATTTATTTTATCCATGATCACTGGTATTAACTTTTAATTTTGGCCTAACTCTTAACTTAAGTCTTAATCATTGGCATAGACCTTTTAATAAAGGAAGGAAACAACTTGGTATCCCTAACAATATTACCTCCTCCATTTCCCTAAGAATCACACTGTGCTCGTGGTTAATGTGGTTATCATCAAACTTCGAATTCTGCAAGATATTGGCCAAGATATCAAGCGCCCGAGGCACGTCCTTGTTCATGACTCTAGCATAGTACGTAGTTTGCTCTCTCGACGTGTAGGCATTGAGATAGCCTCCCATATTCTCAATCTTCTCTTACAACTGCCTCATGGTCCACTTCTCCATCCCATTGAATATCATATCCTCCAAGAAATGTGCCGTGCCGTTGGTCTCATTGGTCTTGAATCTTGACCCGGTATCGATCCAAACCTCGAAGGTGGCGATCTTCGTAGCCAGGTTTGATTTTGTGGCGACACGGAAGCCGTTAGGCAAGGTGGTTATGCGAGCCTCCAAAGTCGAAAGGATCTGAGTGTGGTCCGTTAGTTCTGGGTAGGGTGACCCATATTTGAGAAACTGGGGGTCTGGGTTGTCAAGGTGCTTGATCTTGGCTTTGGCTAAGCAGTCGTAGATCATGGTAGTTGGTGGAGGAGGGGAAGTGGTTGGAGATGATGAAGGCGTGGCAATTGCGGGTGAGGATGAGGATGATCGAATAGTCTAGATAAAGCTAATGTTATAGCCTTGTGAGACCGGCTAGATAGCAATAGAAGGTGCTTCATTTCCATGGCTAACTCATTAAGATTCTCTCTCTCTCTAGGGTTTGAGTGGAGAAGAGTCTTGGGAAGATTTGGGAAAGAAAGACTTATGAGTTTTTCTAGAGTGGTGGTGGTGGTGGGTGTGCCAAATTAGAAATGATGTGGCGTCGTTTTAGGTTGATGAGGTTTTTTTTCTTGGTAAGATGACGTCGTCTTAATGTACTGTTGTTTTATTTGTTCTATTTATTTATTTTATCCTTGATCACTGGTCTTAACTCTTAAATTGTCTTAACTCTTAAATTTGGCCTAACTCTTATTAAGTCTTAATCATTATGCTCACAAGTCATACCCACTAATTTGGACGTTAGCAAGAGTCAAACCCATGTCCCAACACACCAATTTAATTTTTAATCTATGCAAGATTTGAACCCAAGTCCTAACACAAAAATTGGTTTTTGTGTAAGCAGGATTATTATTTATTATTAGGCTAAGTAATACACCAATTGGTTAGGTAGCATTTGAACTTAGGTCCAATATTTCATGTTTCTAAACAAAAACAAAAAAAAAAAAAAGAGAAAGAAATTCCAATATTTTAATAATAATTGTTTTTTAATGAGTTTTTCTAGAGTGATGGTGGTGGTGGGTGTGCCAGATTAGAAATGATGCGGCGTCGTTTTGGGTTGATGGGGTTTTTTTTCTTAGTAAGATGACGTTATCTTAATGTATAGTTGTTTTTATTTGTTCTATTTTTTTTTTTTTTTAAATTTATCCATGATTACTGGTCTTAACTCTTAACTTTGGCTTAACTCTTAACTTAAGTCTTAATCATTATGCTCACAAGTCACACCCACTGATTTGGATGTTAGCAGGAGTCGAACCTATGTCCCAACACACCAATTGAATTCTTAATGTATGCAAGTTTTGAACCCAAGTCCTAACACACAAATTGGTTTTTGTGTAAGCATGATTATTCTTTATTATTAGGCCAAGTAATACACCAATAAGTAAGGTAGCATTTGAACTTAGGTCCAAGATTCCATGTTTCTCAACAACAACAAAAAAAAAAATCCAATATTTCTTAATAATTGTTTTTTAATTTTATTATTAGACTAAAACATAATAATTTTAGGACCACAAACTTAATCATAACCTTTATCACAACTATTTTATGTGGCTGATTGTGACTAGTGGAAAATAAGTGGCGAGTCTATGTGAAAGTGACTGGTAGCCAGTCGCAGCCTATCACATGGGATAGTCATGGGAAATGTTATGACTAAGTTTATAGTCCTAAAATAACTCAAAGTTTAAGTGTGTCAAGCCCCCAACAAGAATTTAAATAAAATAAATATTAGAAGCAAGGATATTATAGTGATAAAAAATACAGATTGTAGATATATATTAATTCAATAGTATATTATAGAAAACTAATCAAAATAAAAAAGAAAATGTTACAAATCTTACTCCATAATAGTTCACATAAAAGACATAATAAAGTTGTAATGGACGACATATCAATTTTGTCAAATTTCATTCTACTAAATTTATTTATTTATTGTAAATTTCACAAACTAATGTGTTTAATAGATTTAAAAAAAAACACACACACATGTACACCTAAGTCTGCATTACACAATTTTATACCATATGAACTTATTAATTCAAAATCAAATAATGTACATACTTAATATCATCATTACATAATATAAGTTATATAAAATGCCATATATGAGTATATTAATGAAGAAAAAATCCATGTCACATGTGAATAAAGTAAACAAGAAAAACACATTATTAAAGGAAAATAACAATAAAATGTCATATGTAAGTGAAGTAATAAAAGTTTCTTAAAAAAAAAGAAAAAGAAGTGAAGTAATTAAAAAAAATGGTTTAGGAAAAAATATAATGATTCATTTACATGCTGGTTGAAATCACAATGCCGAGTGAAATTTAGTGGAATTGACCAAAATAGGTGGAATGAAGTATAATGGGCCGGAATTTGGAACGAGATGGAGTAGAGGTGTAATTTGTACCGGTTAACTAATTGGAATAGAAAATTCCAGCCATTTCAAGCGGAATGGAAAGGAATTCATAGGTTTTTAAGGCAATGGCCTAAGGACCCGAATGGAAGAAGGTCCCCGAAAATAAAATATATTATACTTATTTGTTTTATAGTATTGCAAACTAATAATAACAATAATAAAGTAAGACCTCTCACCTAGCAAAAAACGAAGAAGATTTTCTTCTATTGGCCAATAGAATGCCTTGTTTATCTATTTTACAACGTAAAATTTTTAATTACAACCCAAAAGTTTAATGAATAAAATTATTTTTAAAGATATTATATTCTTTTCAAATGTTGTGAATTTTATTAATACGTTTTTCTATGTTTGCGATAGTTTATGAGTGTACAAATTTTTAATGTCGCAAAAACTTTACTCTTCATTTTTCTATCTATCACAATTAAAATTAGAATTAGTAATTTCCTGGACAAATTCATTATTGAATTCTGTTGTTCAATGCCTAAAGTCCAATATTGCCAAGATAGACAATAACCATCTCAAACATGATATTTATTTTAATACTGATTGTTTAGATCTATTTTTAGAATTAACAATTTTAAAAATATATTTTATAAATTGATGAAAATAGTCCAATTAACATATTTGATTATGTAAAAAGGTAAGATTCTTTATACCTTGTATGTTTAAGTTATCTAGATTTCTCGCCTACCCACTTAGTTTCTTGAAGACCATATGTTTATTCTTTATCTAATAATTATATCTTGGACTAACTTCTTTACCCGTACCTGTCCATTAGAGTGTGGGAACTCTTGCCCATTTTTCACTACACCCAACTCCCGATGTATTGCGTCGCTTATGTGGAACATCCTTGATAACTCTTGCCCACTTTTCATTGTTGTCGGGTGCGATGTAGTGCATCGTTAGTAGGGGTGCCCCAACGATTATTTATATTGGATCCATTCATATTATAGTGATTTAATTTTACATTAATTGTCAACTTACCGCAACCTTCCTCCTTTACCTAGGTTTGGGACTGCATATGAACTAAACATATGGCATTAAGCACAAACATATGTGGGGTTAGTAAGCAATAACCTTTTATTTTGAACAAATAGGTCCACAATGCAATTGACAATTAAGAAACTTCTATATTTTAGTTTGGTGTGGTGATATCTATAGTATTTTGTCTTTTTTTATTTTAATGTTTTCATGTAAACTTCTAAAAATTCACATTTTTCCACCTCATTATTGTGGGGACTAGAAACATTAGGTTGGGCCGAGGCCTCTACCAATACCCTGACCATCACAACTAATTTGTAAAATAGGAAGGCAATCTACAATGGGAGATCTAAACAAGTAAAATCTAAGTTTGAATGAGCACTTTATTGATTATTGGTATGATTACTCTCTTGCTGAGGTTACAAGAAACCAAAGACAGATACAAGCTCTCTCTAAATGTTCCTACTAACTTCTTCCTAACTTTTTCCAATCCCCACTTAGTATGGGGGAAGACCCTATTTATACACCAAATCCCTCCCTTCAGTAGTGAGCTGTCATGATAGAATTTAGAAGATGTTTGTCCCATCAAGTGTCTTCTCCCCCCTTTTAATGATAAAAATGAACTTTTAGGATGTAAACTGAAAAGTACTGTTTAGGCTGGTCATTTGGCATTAAATGCAGTTTGTGTTAGATGGGAACACCTAATTAATGCAGAGGTGATTTTTGCTTGAGTTGTGAGCCACCTCACCTGGCTTCTCAGCCGGATTTTTGGGTACAATCTTCTCCTCGGCCACTTCATTGATCATTTTTCCTCGGCCAAAACTGTTTGAGGAGCGATGAACTTCATCGGCTCTCCTCGGTGAATGGGTGGCCACTTCCCAATTGGGCAGTCATTCCCCTTCTCAAACTTGGGGCTTACTTCCCAAAGGACATAGGTTGGGCTTGGTACCTCAGACCGCCTTATTCTCTTACTGGGCCTATGTTTCACGGCCCTTGGAGCATACTCAGAAGACCACTTCCCTACGATTATCATTTTATCTATATATATATATATATATATATATATATATAATTGAGTTTAAGTTTTTAAGGAAATGCTAAAAATACTAAGAATTTTATTACATTAGATTTATAAATTGACATAATAATAAATGTGAGTGGTGGATTTCAAAACATAATAAATGAACATCTAAATTACTTCTATGTGATTGCTTATACATCAATTTGTAAGGCTATATGGTAAATTTATAGTATCCCTAACATCACTTATTTTATAAGGACCCCAAGAAAATCCCTTTTAATAGAATTTTGCCAAATTATATATTCTTTAAATGATAGAATATATAGTTTTTTTATATAAATAACTATCATAATTATCAAAATCCACATATATATATATATATATATGTATTCATATTTTGTTGAACTTTTCAATGCATTACATAGATAACTGATTAGTTTGTGAAAATTCATAAGCCTTTCGTTTCATTAGTCATTTAGACCATTTTTTATGGAACAATGGGATGGATAAGCAACCACATGTACTAGTATTTTGTGCAAGTGTATTGCCAATTTAAAATTGAAGGTTCTTAAAATTTATTATGATAACGTTGATTGTTTTTGTAACTTGTCATGTGTAAGTTTTTTTAGACTAAAGTACACTTTCTGATCTTAAAGTTTGGGGTTATTTTTATTTTGATTTTTTACATTTTAAAATTTTTATTTTGATTTTTTATATATGTTTTTTGTTTTCATATAGGCCATGTCGTTCAATTTTGTTAGTAATTTGATCATTGGGTGTAACATAAATGTTGCCCATTAAGTCATGTCACTCGTATAATGCCAAATCTCATTAGAATATGAATATTAATGAAAATAGATGACTTGGATGAAAACGGAATCAAAAAGTTATTCGTAAAGGAGAAGAATAGATATTTTGGCTAAGCTTGGCCCGTTTGGTAATGTTGTTTAAGTGTTGTGGAAATACGTATGGGTGAAAAAGTGTTGTGAAAATACGTGTTGTGTTGTTTAAACAACGAAAACTGTTGTTCAAACAATAATCAAACAGGTCCCTAAGGCCATGTTTGGTAACTGTTTTCGTTTTCTATTTTTGTTTTCTTGTTTTCAAGGGAAAAAGAAAAAGAAAACAAAATTTTCCTGTTTTCAAAATGAAAAACACGTTTGGTTGGTTGAAAGGAAAAATGCATTTTCCAAAAACAAAATTCAGGATATTTGTTTGGTAGTTGTTTTTTAAAGAGTTGAATTTTGCTTTGTTTGGTTAATTTTTTTTAAAACTATATTTATTCTAATTCAAAAACACATTTGCTCCAAAGTATTTAAAATCCTTACACCTAGAGGAATTATAAAATCAAATGTTTTGTATATAACATTCAAACTTGAAACTTTAATCATATAAGTAAGATTGAAACTATAACACTTTAATCAAGTGTTATAAAAGATAATCAATAGCTAAAGTTTACAACGTGGCATCAATGCCATGGAATCAATTTCATTAAAAAAAAAAAATACATACCAATGCTCTAGCAATTTCGTAATAATCCATAAACAAAGAAAAAAGGAAAAGACCCGTACCTTTGAGTGATTGGGTCCCTAAAATTATAAAGCTCTTCAAAAAATCTGACAGACCCACACAGACCTGCTACATCACGCATACACAAAAAAAAAAGAAAAAAAAAAAGAAAAGAAAAAAGAAAAGGAGAGTGAGATAATGAATAGAAAAGGAATAGTAGAATTTGATGAAAAACAAAAAGCAATCATGAAGGACAATCCGATGAGGACCAATCACTTTCCTTACAAGTGGTTCTCTCAATCAAGGTTTTCTCTATGAGGAAGATGGAGGCGCAGAGGTAGACAGCGGAAGTGGAGGTGCAGAGGAAGATATAAGGGTTCATCAGATATGATTTAGGCTCTAAATATTGAGTGAAAAAAAGGTGAAAAAAGTTTTTGTCAGTCATGTGGATCGAACCAGTGTGTTGGTTTATTAATAGGCCGTGTAACTAGCGTGTTTTCTAAGGAGAGTGAAAACTGAAAAACAAAAACAGCTCAAGACCTATTTTCAGTTTCCTTCACAATATGGAAATTGAAAATAGTTTTTGGTTTTTGCCTAAAATAAGTTACCAAACAAGTTTTTTGCCTTAGGAAACAGAAAATTGAGGAAAAAAATGGTTACCAAACATAGCCTAACCTTCCAAAACTTAATCAAACCTTTTACCACAGAATCTATATGTGGCAGTTCAATCCACACATTCAAAATATTCTTTCTCTGTACTCTACCCCTCATCCTTCAAAATAGTAAAGGTGAGTGATTTTGCATTTATTTATTTTTTATGGGTACATACGTGAGTATAATACTTCAATTTACTAGTTCTAATAACTTAAGCTAGAGAACCAATTTAGAGTACGTTTGGTAATGTTGTTCTAGTAACGTTGTTTGTATTTTATAGAAATATGTGTAGGTGAAAAAGTATGTAAAAATACGTATAATATTGTTTAAACACTGAAAACTGTTGTTTAAATAACAGTAACAAATGGGCCCTCAAGCTCGGTAGTACTGGTTTAGACTTTCCCAAACTAACTATTTGGCCAGTTTGCGTTGCTGGGACCTGGGGTTTATGAATGGAACAAAACCAGCTTGGGGTCTCTTAAAAAAATAAAGAAAAGATATTCGGCTAAGGTTTTTCCAAAAACCACACAATCCATGTGGCAATTCAAGCCACATATTCCTCAGTTTCTTTCTCTGACCTTTATCTCTCACCCTTCAAAATTGCAAGGGCCAGTAAATTTTTTTTTTTTAAAGGGTACCCAGTACGTACCCACTCGAGTATAATGCTTCAATTTGGTTCTAATGGTTCCAGCGAACCAAATCAAACTCAATGGTACTGGTTTAGACTTTTACCAAACTACATTTGACAAGTTTTGCATTGCTGGCTGGGTTGAGCTAATGAGTTTATGTACTGTCGGTGGATAATGATTGTCGTTAATTACCAGCATTGTCGGTGGATAAGCCACCATGAGGCTATTACTACTCCATGTCAAGCCAAATCTGAATGGTTCAGAAAGAAAATCACATATGAACCTTGTTTGACATCAAAGTAGGAGTAAAAAAAAAAAAAATCTAGAGCTCATTTATAATTATCAAATTATATATATAATAAAAAATGTAGCCCATGTGAATTGCACATTATTCAATTCTCTTGGAATTACAATATTTCTACATTGAAAAAAAATCATATATTCAAGCAAACAATTATTAGATGTTAAGAACTAGAAATATCTAGTAAGTTTGTCTAAGACCATATATAGATGCATACACTAGCCTGTTCCATGTATCTGGCAATCCAGGCAAACACCAGTCGCTGCAATCAGCATAAGACCAAGGTTGTCTTCGTTGCGTTGCTGTCAATAGCTTCCCTTGCTTTGTTGTGTAAACTGATGGATGTGCATCTCTACGATACTGAGATAGATTTGTGATGTTCAAGTACTTCACTGGTTTCTTCATGCTGCTAATTGTTCTCTCAACAATCTCCACCATTGACTTTGGAAATATTGCTTTATAGGACTCATCCATGATGAGTTTAGTTTCATTGTAGCACCACTGCTTCCCTTTGTGTTCTGGTGATATGCTTCGAAAAAAGACCTTGGTATTGTTTATGTCCACAGTCTTATCAATCCAGCGAGCCCAAGTCTTCATGGCCATCTCAAATGCTAATCCAGTCTCTATTTTATCCACCTCCACCACTTTTTTTCTATACTGAAAGAAGTGGAACCTGCAAATTAATATCACTCCAATTAGATACAACAACACAATCTTTTTCCCATGTTTTTGTAGTGCAAGTTTATGAGCTGGTTATAATAATTCACACAAGACTAAAAAGCTTACTCTTTGATTTTCCCCGGGTGATTCCACCAGTGGCCGGTGTTAAATACCATAATATGAGCACCATGCCAATTCTGTGCTGAGGCTGAAAGTTTGTCTAGCCTCATAATTTTTTTACCACGTCTTTCTTTCAATTCTATTAGAAAGGGGCTCCAGTAGAACTCCACAGAACAATTGTAGTCCTGTTACATTGCAGATTGTTCATCTTTTTAAGGATTTGTAGCTGTCATTATGTATGAACAACTATTGGAAATACGTAGAAGAGACAGTATGATGAAACATTCATCTTACCTTTGCTCTAAGAACCTTGTAGTCACCACTTTTCACATTAACATAGGCTTGTGAAGAAGGAATAGGAATAGCAGAGTAAAGAAGGCAAGCAAGAGATTCCCACTGATTTCTGTTGAGTGAGTCTCCAACTATAATCACTCTCTTCCCTCTAAGTCTCTCTAACATGTCTGTACCATTAAACCTTAAAAAACAAAACCTTGTCAGCAATGGAAGAATTTGCATTGATTGAAATAAAAATAAAGTAAAAGTGGGCCAGTTTTTAACTTACCTGGGAATCTCACACCCCTTAGCTTCCCAATTCCATTTTTCGTATACGAAATCCGGCCTTCCATTCCTTTGGCAACTAACTTGATCACTAAGAAATGGACACTGTGACCTATTATACATAGGACTTGCTGTCGGGTCATAAACCCATTTTCCATCAAAGATGTTGCAGACATGTTCTTCCTCATTTGTCTCATTTTCATGTTCTCCAACGTTTGATGGTTGCAAAAACTGCATGCTTGCTGCTGGATGCGGAGCCAAGTTGCCGCTATGTTCTTCCTTATTTATCTCTTTTACATGTTCTCCAACATGTGATGGTTCCAAAAACTGAATGCTTGCTGCTGGCTGCTGAGCTGAGTTGCCGCTATGGTCTTCCTTATTTATCTCTTTTTCATGATCACCAACAAATGATGGTTCTAAAAACTGAATGCTTGCTGCTAGCTGCTGAGCCAAGTTGCCGCTATGTTCTTCCTCATTTGTCTCTATTTCATGTCCAACATATGATGGTTCCAAAAACTGAATGCTTGGTGCTGGCTGCTGAGCTGAGTTGCCGCTATGGTCTTCCTTATTTATCTCTTTTTCATGCTTTCCAACATATGATGGTCCCAAAAACTGAATGCTTGCTGCTGGCTGCTGAGCCAAGTGGCCGCTATGTTCTTCCTCATTTGTCTCATTTTCATGTTCTCCAACGTTTGATGGTTCCAAAAACTGAATGTTTGCTGCTGGCTGCTGAGCCAAGTTGCCGCCATGTTCTTCCTCATTTGCCTCTTTTTCATGTTCTCCAACGTTTGATGGTTCCAAATGCTGCATGCTTGCTGCTGGATGCTGAGCCAAGTCATTGGAAGATGTTGCTGATAATGTAATGTTTTGAACACCAGATAGTTTTTCACTGTCATGGCCCTGATTCAAACAGACTAGCAGAATAATGCAGCTTAGGAAACTTGCAAATATACAGAACCTCCATTTGTCAGTGATAGTGGAACTTATCTTCATGGCTCTGATGCTATTTCTCATAAGTTGAAGGCAGGGTTATTTCTCTTTATGTTGAAGGTACGTGATGGTTTGTCTGGTTTAGAATGGACTTTGGGTTAGCTATAATCAGTGGCGGAGCCACTAAGGGACCCCATAACCCACTATGTTTTTGTTTTTGTAATCTCTCTCTAAGGGGGACCACATAGCCCATGAAGTTTTTGTAATCTCTCTCACTGTAAGGGTACCCCATAGAAAATAAAGATATCTCTGATGCATCAGATACCAACTGATGCAGGTAAAAGAAGAATCTCTAACACAGAATAGCTACAACCCTTCCCCAAACCTACCTAAGTTCTACAAGATACTAACATAATGCTTAATTAGGAGCAAATGCAGTAACATAATTGTGACCAAAACATAAATAATACATGTTATGATTGGTGGCTTGAATAGTGCACGTGAGAGTGCATAGTCCTTGTCTTGGAAGGATTTGTAAACCAAGTCCTAGTTATATTAGGACTTGTATAGCGGACTTTGTGATATGCTCTCAAATAATATACCCTAGCCGACTTATACTTTGTATAAATATATTTGTTATGCGGCAATTGATTTATAGTGATCAAAGGCAGCCGCATATTATTTTAGAGTTCTAAGCCGTGCTTTGTTTTGAGAGAAATTTAGGTTTTCTCTAGTCATGTGGTTTTGGTGATTGAGAGCTCTTTTGGGTGTATTTGTGAGAGCGGTCAAAAGTTAAACCACTTAAATCTTTACCATATAAATCTTTGTATTCCTATGTGATTGTTTTGTTATTTGGATACACACAACAAATAGATATTTACGCTTCGGTTATTCTCAACAATTTGGTATTAAAGCTTTCGCTTTTACAACAATACATTTTATTTTTTATTGGGTAAAAATCATAGAGGCCTATTGTATATGACTTCATCATCCTTATACGTAGGGGTGATTACTTGTGTTAATAGGTCATGTTCGTGTCATGTTAATGTATGGGTATTAGATTATATAGTTCAACCCTAATTCGACTCATTTAATAATCGTATCAAAATCTCTCAACCTTAAGACAACTCATTTATTAAGCTGACTGACATAACATAACCCATTTTAACCCTTTTAATACACAATCTAAGAAAAATAAAGCGAAAATAGAATTTTTTTCCCCTTTGTTTTCGGTAAAAGGGTTAGGACTTTTAGTTTCAATGAAGAATTTATCAATATAATCATTAAAATTCTTTTAATTACTCAATTCTTTTTAGAGTTCAAATTTATGTTAGATAAAAATGACATGAACTTATGCGAATTAAGTCATTTCGTGTTAATTACCCGCAATTGACCCATTTATTAATGGTGTTAAAGCGTGTCACTTGCTTTGACATGAATCCCTTAAAATTAAACATAGGAAAATTGTGACCTATATATAGGTTCAATTTTTCCAACTGCAATCACATTAGGGGAATTTAATAATGGGAGCTTTAATTTGCCTTCTTATCCATTCTTAAGAGAATTGGATAGGACATTAATGCCATTAATTCTCATGAGGTTCTACTAAAATGAATACAAATACTATAATTTATTATTATAAAATTAATTACAAATACTTGCAAGTTTTTGTTTAACTTGAGATTCACTCCAAAGATAATAAAATACCTCGCTCTAGAAATTCTTTGGGAATTTCAAATTTTCTACAATGGAAATCATTTTTTCATACAAAAAATTCAAAATCAAACAATAGATGTTAAGAACTAGAAGTTTCTTTGGAGTTGTCTAAGACCATAGATGCAAACAGTAGCCTGTTCCATGTATCTGGCAATCCAGGCAAACACCAATGGCTACAATCGGCATGAAACCCAGGTTGTACTGGTGTCAATAGCGTTCCTTTCTTTGTTTTGTAAACTGATGGATGTGCATCTTTACGATACTGAGATAGCTTTGTGATGTTCAAGTACCTCACTGGTTTTCTCATGTTACCAATTGTTCTCTCAATAATCTCTACCATTGACTTTGGAAATTTTACTTCATAGGACTCATCCATGATGGGTTTGGTTTCATTGTAACACCACTGCTTCCCTTTGTGTTCTGGTGATATGCTTCGAAAAAAGACCTTGGTATTGTTCATGTCCACACTCTTATCAATCCAGCGAGCCCAAGTCTTCATGGCCATCTTAAATGCTAATTCAGTCTCCATTTTATCCACCTCCACCACCTTTTTTCTATACTGAAAGAAGTCCAACCTGCAAATGTCACTCTAATTAGGATATAACCACACAATCTTTTTCCCATGTTTTTATAGTGCAAGTTTATGAGCCTATCATAATAATTCACACAACACAAAAAAAGCTTACTCTTTGATTTTCAAAGGGTGTTCCCACCAGTGACCGGTGTTAAATACCATAATATGAGCACCATGCCAATTCTGTGCGGCTGAAAGTCGGTCTAACCTCATAATTTTACTACCACGATTTTCTTTCACTTGTGTTAGAAAGGGGCTCCAGTAGAACTCCACAGAAAAATTATAGTCCTGTTTCATTGCAGATTATTCATCTTGTTAAGGATTTTAGCTGTCACTATGTATGAACAGGTACAGAAATAAGTAGAAGAGACAGAATATATGATGAAACAGTCATTTTACCTTTGCTCTAAGAACCTTGTAGGCATTACTTTTCACATTAATATAGGCTTGTGAAGAAGGAATAGGAATAGCAGAGTAAAGAAGGCAAGCAAGAGATTCCCACTGGTTTCTGTTGAGTGAGTCTCCAGCTAATATCACTCTCTTCCCTCTAAGTCTCTCTAACAAGTCTGTACCATTAAACCTTAAAAACCAACCTTGTCAACAAACAACAATGGATGAACTTGCATTAATTGAAATAAAAACAAAGTTAAAGTTGGCAAGCTTTTAACTTACCTAGGAATCTCACACCCCTTAGCTTCCCAACTCCAACTTTCGTATTCAAAATCTGCCCTTCCATTCCTTTGGCAACTGACTTGATCACTAAGAAATGGACACTGTGACCAATTATACAAAGGACTTGCTGTCGGATTATAAGTCCACTTTCCATCAAAGATGTTGCAGATATGTTCTTCTTCATTTGTCCCTTTTTCATGTTCTCGAGTGTTTGATGGTTGCAAAAACTGCATGCTTGCTTCTGGATGCTGAGCTAATATTCGGCTATGTTCTTCCTCATTTGTTTCTTTTTCATATTCTCCAACCTTTGATGGTTCCTCCGAAAATTTCATGCTTGCTGTTGGATGATGAGACAAGTTGCTGCCATGTTCTTCCTCATTTGTCTCTTTTTCATGTTCTCCAATGTTTGATGGTTTTAAAATCTGCGCGCTTGCTGCTGGCTGGTGAGCCGAGTCATTAGATGATGTTGTTGATAATGTTATGTTTTGAACATGGGATAGCTTTTCACTGTCATGTCCTCGATTCAGAACGGATAACAGAATAATGCAGCTTATGAAACTTGCAAATGTACAGAACCTCCATTTGTTTTTGATAGTGGAACTCATCTTCATGGCTATGATGTTATCTCTCTGAAGTTGAAAGCCCTTTACGGCTTGTCTGGTTCAAAATGGACTTTGGGTTAGCTATAAGCAGTAGCGGAGCCACTAAGGGTACCCCATAGCTCATGATTTTTTTTTTTGGCAATCTCTCTCTATAGGAAGAAATTTTATTAATAACACCTTAATAATCAATTAATCATCACCTCCTTCTAAAAAGTATTTATGGGAAGAGATTTTTTCCTACTCCTAGAAAAAGTCATACACTTCTACCAGAGAAAGGAAAACATTTTAAATTAGGAAAAAGAAAAAAAAAATCCTAATTCAGCTATAAAAAAAAAAAAAAAAAAAAAAAAAGGAAAACTAACATAAAATATTGTTAAATATATTTTTCACCCAATCCATAAATCGACAACAATTTTTATCATTGCAACTCAGTCCCTCAAATTATCATTTTAAGCCTTCTATTATGGTTCATATATAGCTCACATGCTTTCAACTTATAAAATTATTGTAGCTTGTAAACTTATTAATGAGTTTGGTTACGGGTACTGATGTGATTGTAATGCTTAATTAGGGACAGATACAGTAACATAATGGTGTCCAAAACGTGAATAATACTTTGTATTTTTTACAGGGTTAAAAATCATAAAGGCCTATTATATCCGACTTCATTATTCCTATATGTACTATATATGTTAGGAAAACTGTACGGTTCAAAATTTCAAACTGCAACCACATAGGGGAATTTAATAATGGGAGCTATAATTTGCCTTCTTATCCATTCTTAAGAGAATTTGTATAGGACAATTATGCCATTGATCCTCATGAGGAATACCATCTCTTTTTCTTTTCACTAAGCAATTGGATCGAGCTGAAATTCAATCTATCAACAAAAAATTCGTTCAAGAAGTTATTCCCAGATTTAAAGGTTAGGATTGAGTGGTTTCTTAGTCAGATCCTAATCTGTGAATTAAGAAAATCAACTGATAGTTTTAATCAATCTCCAAAAATGTTATCACCAAAATCACTAAATGAAGATATCAATTGCACACCCAAGGAAAAGAAAACACAAACACAATTTACGTGAAAGAACATTTTCCTTGAAGAAAAAAATCATGGGACAAACTCTAAATTAATTTCTATATTCACATTGAACTTGCAATATAAACTTACATTGTAGACGTATAAAAAGTGACAAATATGGTACACATTTGCAAAAAGTATACATTATGAGTTTATATTGTAAATAAAATATAAACATGTAAAAGTCCTAAAATTAAGTAAGATGTTCTCTCAACTTTATGCCTAACTTGAAATACTCTCAAATATAATAAAAAATTTATGTAAACGTACCTGAGATCTTCACTCATTGTTTTAGTTGAAGCACCCATAAAAGTTTTTCCTAAAGAGAACTGTAAATTCATGTTCCCTAGTGTATGTCTCACGGCTAAATAAATAGCTTGTTTTTTCTTGCCGGAGGCAACATCGAGTTGACTCTCCTCACTTCTTTTTCTTCTATGATGCTGCATCCTTGGCTGTGCTGTCACTGTATTTTTCTTTTCTTCTTTGATTTCAGGAGGCACACCCTCACTTAAATTAAATAAATAAAAACTATAAGCCTTATTTATTTATATATATATAAATCCCGGGCTTTTTTTTTTTTTTTTTTTTTGGTCTTCAAAAACTCAGTGTAATCCGAATTAAGGATTTCCCTTTGCTCAATGAAATGTTGATTTAGGAGTCTTTATCTGAGTAGATGTGGATTGGACTTGCAAACTCCCATGTAGATTTTTACGTATACCGTTAAGAGGTTTTTTCTTCAGTTTGTTATAGATTAAGGTGTCAGTTTTGTCCCCTATATCTACTATCAAGATGTCTTTTCGTTGAACCTTATCTCCGTTCTATGTGGGGTCTCAATTCCCTCATGTTTCTCAGTCTGTCTCTACCTAACTTACCTTTAACCATTTTGTTTACATTCTTTTCTGCAACGTTCTGATGTACACAGTTTTCTTGTTTTTCTGAAGCTATGAAAGCCACTGTACGTACATCTGGCATAGAACCTTAAAAACAAATTGGGTGATATATGGTAAGGGTCCCTGATGTGAGCTTTGATAAAGTTCAGTTTTGGGTTGAAGTTTCCAACATCTCTATTAAGAATATAAGAGCATGAGTTTTGATGTGGCCAAAGCAATTGGTGATTTACTTGAGGAAGTTGAGGTAGATATCCCTTGGAATCGGGTTGAATGAGATAAGGTAACAGAGGGCCATCCCCTTTTTTGGGATTATTGGAAGGAAAAATACAAATAGTAATTATTATATATTAATAATTAATATTTAAAAGTTCTAGTTAAAATTTTTTTATGTATTCTATTTTTTTTTTCTTTTTGATAGAAAATTTCATATATTATAAAATTGATATTTGGTCTAAAAAATCCAAAATTTTAAAATAACCACCTATTTGTGGCCAATAGCTCTTTTCAAATAAAAAGAAAAAAACTAAAATCCATTTTTATTAACAAAACAGAAACAGATCCCCTAAAAAAAATATTTGATAAAGAAAAAAAAAATTACTTATGTATTATAACCATGTTTTGTATGACACTTTGAGGGTTTTTTTTTTTTTTTTGATTGAAAGATCACAAATATTATTAAATCATAGCAGAAGAAAATACATCATGGAGAAGTGCTTGTTCTAAGAAATAAAGATTCTCTTCTATCCAAGTGGAGAAGTCAACAATGCCCTTGGCATGTTTTGCTAAAAGGTGAGCCGGTCTATTACCCTGTCGACGTACATGGGAGAAGGAAACCTGCCGGAATTCTCTACATAGCATTTGTATTCCTAATACCATCGAGTCTACAAAGGAGGGAGGTTGAGCCAATCTAGTGATAGCACGGTACAGAACAAGAGAGTCATTCTCCAGGATAAAATCTTGGATACCAATGTCCTTAGCAAATTGCACTCCAACTTCCAAGGCCTTCGCTTTTGTATCGAGCACTCCTAGTGGGGCTAAAACTTTCTTGCTCAATGCTGCAGTGACTCGACCTTGAGCATCCCTAACAACCACCGCTATCCCCACTGCTCCCTGCTCCGAGAATGTCGCCCCATCCACATTTATTTTGAAACCAGGAGCATCTGGAGGTATCCATGATAAAACCTGTGTCACTAGAGCCAAGGGAGTCTGAACCAAATCCACTATTGCATAATATTCTTCCAAGTACTGCAATGCCCATGACAGTAGGACATTACCTGGTTTCACCTAAAGATTTTTTTTATATTTTTTTATTCCATCAGCAAGTTGATTTTAGAATTGAACATCATTATCAATTGAACATTTTCTATGCTGAAATTAGGGGTGTCAAATAGGTGGGTTTGGGGTAGGCATAATTGGGTTGGGTACATAAAACTCATTTACCCATTTATTGCTCATTTAACTAATTACTCTTGACCCAAACCCAGCCCAACTCAAACCAACTATTATGGGTAAAGCCCAACCCACCCAATTACCCAATAATCAAAATTACCAAAATGCTATTAAAACTTGAAAATGACTAAGTACTCCTAAAATCCTCTAAAATTACCAAAATACCCCTAAATCTAAAAAAAGATCAAATATGCTCAAAATCACTGAAAATTACCAAAATACCCCCGAAACCTTGAAAATGACTGAAATACCCCCGAAATCTAAAAAATGTTTGAAATACCCCTAGAAACCTAAAAAATGTCCGAAATACCCCGAAACTTAAAAAATGGCCAAAATACCCTGGAAACCTAAAAAATGACAAAAATACCTCCAAAACCTAAAAAATTACCAAAATATCTCCGAAACCTAAAAAATGACTAAAATACTCTTGAAACCTAAAATGACCAAAATACCCCCTAACCCTAAAAAAAAAGACCGAAATACCCTCGAAATCTAAAAAATGATCAAAATAACTCTGAAACATAAAAATGACCAAAATACTCCTGAAACCTAAAAATGACCAAAATATCACCGAAATCTAAAAATTATCCAAAATACCCCTGAAACCTAAAAATGACCAAAATACCCCCGAAACCTAACAATTGACCAAAATACCCCTGAAACCTAAAAAATGATCAAAATACCCCTAAACCTTTAAAATGACCCAAATAAACCCAAAACCTCTAAAATGGCCACAAATAACCTGAAACCTCTAAAATTACCAAAAATACCCTAAAACCTTTAAAACGACCAAAATAGCTCTAAACCTATAAAACGACCAAAATACCCCTCAAAATATCTAAAATGACCAAAATACCACTAATCCTATAAGATGAACAAAATACACCCGAAACCTCTAAATTTACCAAAATAGGGGTTTGAGGTATTTTGGATGTTTCGAGGGTATTTTTGTCAAATTAAAGGTTCTAAGAGTATTTTAGTCATTTTGTAGGTTTCGAGGGAATGCCACTAAATTTTTAGGTTTTAGGGGTGTTTCATTAATTTTTAGATTTTGGGGCTATTTCGGTAATTTTCTAGGTTTCAAAATTCTTTTAGTCATTTTTTTAGGTTTTGGGGATATTTAGGTCATTCTTTAGGTTTTGGGAGTATTTTAGTCATTTTTTAGGTTTATGGGGTATTTTGGTTATCTTTTATGTTTAGGGAGTATTTTGGTCATTTTTTAGTTTTAGAGGGGATTTTGGTAATTTTTTAGGTTTGGGGTGTATTTTTATCGTCTTATAGGTTTAAGGGGTATTTTTGTCATTTTATAGGTTTCGGGGGGTATTTTGGTCATTTTTTAGGTTTCGGGGATATTTTAGTCATTTTTTAGGTTTCCGAGGTATTTCGGTTAATTTTTAGGTTTCGAAGGTATTTCGATCTTTTTTAGGTTTAGGGTGTATTTTGGTCAATTTTTAGGTTTAGGGGGTAATTTGGCCAATTTTAGGTTTAGGGGGTATTTTGGTCATTTTTTACGTTTAGGGGGTATTTTGGTCATTTTTTACGTTTAGGTGGTATTTTGGTTTCGGGGCTATTTCGGTCATTTTTTAGGTTTAGGGGGTATTTTGGTAATTTTTAGGTTTTGGTGATATTTCGGTCATTTTTTAGGTTTAGGGGGTATTTTGGTAATTTTTAGATTTCGGGGGTATTTTAGTTATTTTTTAGGTTTAGGGGGTATTTTGGTGATTTTTAGGTTTCGGGGGTATTTTGGTCATTTTTTAGGTTTCGGGTGGTATTTTTGTCATTTTTTAGATTTAGGGGTATTTTGGTCAATTTTTAGGTTTTGGAGGTATTTCGGTCATTTTCTAGGTTTCGGGGTATTTTGGTAATTTTTAGGTTTAGAGGGGTATTTGGTCATTTTTTAGGTTTCGGAGATATTTTGGTCTTTTTTTTAATGTTTCGGGGGAAATTTTGGTCATTTTTTAGGTTTAGGGGTATTTTGGTCAATTTTTAGGTTTTGGGGGTATTTCGGTTATTTTTTAGGTTTCAGGGGTATTTTAGGTTTAGGGGTATTTTGGTCTTTTTCTTAGGTTTTAGGGGTATTTTGGTCATTTTTAGGTTTTGGGGTATTCTAGTCAATTTTTAGGTTTCGGGGGGCATTTTGGTCGTTTCTTAGGTTTTAGGGGGTATTTTGGTCATTTTTTAGGTTTCGGAGGTATTTTGGTTTTTTTAAAGGTTTATGGGGTATTTTGGTATTTTTTAGGTTTAGGGGGTTTTTTGGTAATTTTTAGTGGTTTTGGGTATTTTAGAGTTGGGTGATTTGTAGAAATGATACTTGGATCATAATTGAGTCTAATTGGGTACCCAGTTAAAACCCAATAAGTAATAATGTTAATTGGGTTAATACCTATTTAACTTAATTAATAATTAGTTGGGTTTGGATCTCATTTAAGTGAGTGGATTTGGGTGAAAAAATGGGTTTGAGTTGATTTTGCCACCTCAAATTGAAATAAATTCTCAATTACGGGAATTAAATTATTAGTTTAGTGAACATATAGTGAAGTTACTCTTTTTTTTAACTCAATTTTATATTCTCAAGAGAGATATAAGTCTTTTTAGAATTGATGATGCGTAATCATGCAATAATGAAAATTATGGAAAGCTTTTAACAAAAAAGTCCAAACAAACGTATTACAAATAGCCATCAATTTCATATAAAGCGTAGCCCTCAATATATTTGCATTTTTTTTCCCACCCGCTTGGAGAGAGGAGGGTGGGGAGTGATGTGTTAATTATGTGTGCATATAAATTTTCACTTATTTTATTATGAAAAAAATAAGAAAATCTTCCTGAAATAATACATCTTTATTGAATGCCTTGAATATTACTTTAATAATTAATAAAGAGAAAAATTATATGGTTTTGATCCTAAATACAATCTAGAAAAAAAAGGAAAGTATATCGATTTTATATCCTAGTTACAATCTAGAAAACCAAAGAATGATAAAGACTCCATCTGCAAATTCAAGAATTGAATTTGAAAACTAGATTACAAAGATGAATAAGGTGTTAGACACCCATTTTGCCTAATTCATAAACCAGTCTTCGAAAAATTGATGGCTACGTCAGGTTGTGCACTTTCATCCAACATGTCTTCAAGCTATGCATCACTTGTATTTAAATAAGCTCATGTGATATTTAATAGAATAATAAACTAGATCTAAAGAATAATCATATTATTAGATGTATGATTATGCTAATCAATCCAATTATATTGAAAAACAAGTTATATATGTGCAGTCATAAAGATTAAAATGGATTAAGGTTTATACATGCATGTACGACCTCTTTCAAGTAATGTGATAGCGAATTTTCTCCACCAATGCAAATTTTCTTGTTGTGCTTGCCTCCTAGAGTCAATCCATAGATCTTTCACTTGAAAGTTTAAAGGAGTTGTGCATATGAATGTGCGTTGTAGATAGTAGGATGATTTGAGAATGATTGTGATGATTTGTAGATATAGATATAGTGTTTGAAGGATGTGGATGAAGAGAATAGAGAATAGAGTTGCTAGGATTAGATGACTTGAAGACTAATGTTGCATGAAGCAATCTAATGTCTCTCTCATACTTCTTTTAGAAATTATATAGAATTTTCTAATATGAAATTTGGGTTGGAATCCCCCAATTTGACGAAGGGGTGTAGTATTTCTAGAGGTGAATAGATTAGGGATTTTAAATTTCTTGCCTTCCATTTTTCTTGGAATTTTTGAACTTATTTTTACCCTCATGCACAATTGAATTGAACTTTCAGCTGATAAATAAAAAATTCGATTTTGGCGAAAAACTAAGACCAATCAAGTGCCGATCATAGGCTCCTTTGGTCCTCAATTTGAAATTTGCACTATTTTTACTAACTTTTCATATTTGTGCAACGATAGTTATGAATTTAAAAGTCTATTTTCAACCACTTAAAGATTAGAGTGTTCTCTAAGTAATTTTTAACTTTTGATTAAATGTTTTTTTACACAAAGATGTAAAATAAAAAAGTATAATTATCTTGTAGAATTTGTTTGATAACTTTAATTGCATTATTGTCTTGAAAATTAAACCAATGAGATTTCGACATGTGATTAATTAATGAGTTTAAGTCTGAATTTGTAAGAATGCATTATGCATATCAACCATTGAAATTTGATATGGCCCAAATAGATTCACTCTTTACCCTCCAAACTACACTCCTTCAATTCTCCAAATAAAATACTTAGGCTTAGGCCATATGTGAAAATAAAATGTTGTAATAGAAATATCAAGCCCACAAAGAATTTGGCCTTCGCATTTTGTAGGCCTGTAGGATATTTGCAAAAATTGAATTGGTGGTTTTGACTTTTGAGAGCTCGGGTTCATGTATTTTTGAGAGGGGGAGACAAAATGCGGCTAAGGGGATTTGTTGAGGGAATCGAAGTTATGAGGGAATGTTTTGTTGATGAGTTAAGAGGTAAAGGCAAAAGGGGATTTTATGGAGTAAATATCATAAAGAGAGGCTGGGATGAGGGTTATCATATTGGTGCTACATATATACCCAAGGAACAGCCTGAGAGAAGCTTTTTAGTCTGCTTAGGTTTCATTGCGGCAAGGGGTATTATTGAGTCATGCATATGGGAGTTGTTTGGGTGGGAATAGATGGAGTTGTAGCTATATGAATCTTATACTAGCTTCTAAAATTTTATTGACCTGAAAGCCATATATTGCTTAGCTGTTTATCACATACCATTTTTTGGTATCCATATTGATATACCCTATTTTCTTCTACTGCTATATTGCTTTCGAAAGTCTGCGCTGACACCTCTTCTTTAATGGCTTTAGGGAAGTTGAACACTTTCATGATTCTTATCCTTTTTGGAGGAACATTATTTCGATTTGTTGGGTTCAATCCAATTTTGCTTACGAGAGAGATGTAAGTGAGATGTATGATCTCTAATGGGCTTTACTTCAGCTGTTGAACGTTCTATTTATTGCACTTGGTTTATAAATTATCAAAATACTTTTCCATCATAATAGTTCCACTTATAACCTTTGAAATACACACCTGAATCAGCATTTGTTTTGTCAGACATAGTGCTTAAATGCTTTAATCTATCTATGGCTATAATTCATTTGGTAATGGCAGGTACAGGGACAGGAACAGGCATGCCTCTGAATGGATGCTATGGTACAGGACAAACATGACACCAAAAAAGAAAAAGAAAAAAAACCAGTACTTAAGGTTGGCCGAGGTGAGCAAAGAAATTTGATTAATCAAACACTGTAAAAAAATATTGAACCCTTTTTTTTTAAATAGAGTAATGTTAATAATGCTTCAAACTCCTAATTCTATTTGGTTTGAGTTTCTTTGACATGGTTTTTTCTTGTGTGGAAGACAAATATACATTAAAGAATATGTTAGTAATGTTATAAATATATATTGTTGCAAAGGGTTTGACGGAAGGTGCTCTCACACTAACTCACTAGGTAAAGCTAGCCTCTACCTCTCTTACAAGACAAAGCTTTGTGCCTATCTCTCTCCTCCACACTCAAACAATGGAACTAAACACAATTGTTCACCGCGTAGAGAAATCTTTGGTAGAGTATATAGAATATCTAACAAAATCTTGACTATTTTGATGGCGAAAACGACGGGCTCCACTTTTCTCAAACAATAGAGATTCTTGCAATATGTGCTAACAAACTCCACCATATCCACACACCCAAACTCCACCATGTCTAAACACCCTAGAGAAGAATAATGTTCTACCATTAGTAAAAGAGCCTCTGCCATGTAAGCATGTCAAAGTGGCTGCGATGTGAATTCACTAATCACAAATTTAAAATAAATGAATATCACTATTAGAGATCACAAATTTAAAGTAAATGAATCAATCAAATTAAATATCACGATTAGACATACAAATCGAAAGAAGAAAAACTGAGAAGATCACAAATTTAAAGAAGGAAAATTGGAAAAATTAGATTTTGTAAAGAATTTTCAACTAGGAAAAACGAGATTAGATTTTGTAAAGAATTTTAAACTATAGGTTTGAAGTAACTGAGTTTTCCTGGGCATGACTATTCTGCCCGCATAATCTAATAGTGTCTTCTCTATTGGTTTACTCACCATGCATCCTTCATATAACTGGTTTTTCGTGGTACGATACAACCAATCGCAAGGAGACCCTTCAACTAATGCCGGTGGCCACAAAGTACATGATGATATGCTACAGCACCCACCTTGAAGGCATCAATGTTAAATATATAACAGCAATTTCAAAGTCGTTAAGCTCTAAATAAGTTATTAAATACTAGCCCTATTGCACTTGCTTTTAATTTCCTCCAATATTTCACATGAAAAATTACATAAAAAATAGATTGATATATCTAAGGAAGATAAGTCCAAAAATGTATATTGGGCCATGGGCCCTGTCCGAGGACACTTAGTAGTCCGAGGACAAGGGAACATTGATGTAGAAGTGCGGGCTAGTAAATAATGGAAAGTGAGTAGTCATAAGAGGTCAGGAAGGTGGTTCGAGGACAAATTCCTCCTCGGCTGTAACGGTGCGGATGTCAGAAGGGTTGACCTGCCATCAAAAGCAACGTTCCAGGCAATTCCACTGTTAAGGATAAGTATCAGGAAGGAATGAGACATGGGGAAGGTAAGAAATATGTGAGGAAAGGCTGCTACCACTGCATTAAATGCTCTGCAGCTAACTCTCTGACTGCACTAATGTGGAAGTAATACCCGAACAGTGATTTTCAGCCTTACAGCTACTCCTAGAGACTTCAAGAATGTGTTGATGGGACAAGGATTAAAGCCAGCAGCTTGATCTACACGTGAATGGTGGAAATGGAAGAAATAGGATAGTATAAAAGAAAAAAGAAGCCCCTGAATGAGAGGGAGATCAGAGGATTGAGGGAAAAATACTGTAACAACAGGAACTAGACTTGTAATCAAATCCAAAAGAAATATATAAAAGAGACGAGGTGGCCATCTTGTTCGGCCTGGTCCCTAACCTTCTCAGCATCCTCTAGTTTTTTCTTCAGCACTTTTGTTTGCTCCTTGGTTGCAGCAAGCTCATCCTCGGCCTGACGAAGTTGCTTGCGTTGAGTCTTGGCCTGCCTTTATGCCCCTTCCAAAGCAGCCTTAGCACTCTTCTTCTCCCTGTCAGCCTCGGTGAGCTTGGTGTTCAGCTCCTTGATCCTCTTCCCGGCCACGTTAAAGGCCTCAACAGCAGCAATACGCCTGCCCTCCTCGTCCTTCATTTGTCGGTGAGTGATATTCACTAACTCCTTAGCCCTAAAAGTAGCTTGAATAGCCTGCAAAGGAAACATAGCAGTGAGCAAAGGCAAAAGAAAAAGAAAAAGAAAAAAAGAAGAAGTAAAATATAAAAAAAAAAAAATATAGCAAAGAGAAAGGGGGCTCAGCTAAAAAGACTTACCATGGCGAGGTCTATCTTCAGACCTATAAACACCTTGTGTCTTTTCATAGTCCTCAAATCGACCATGTCGTCGGGCAGTAGAAAGGCCTGCTCTACGGCATCCGCTACATACCCGGCATTCCCCTGCTGGAAGTCCCTTATCGAGGAGTTTGAAGGGAGAGGGGATCCGTCTAACACCAGAGGGGGATTCCAGTTTGGAACCTTGGTGCGGAGGTCACGTCCCCTATCCCCAGGTGCCCCATCTCTAGAGCACCTCGTTTGGGTAGTCTTGGCTGCCTTGGCCTCTCTTTGAAGCTCATTCTCTTTGGGAGGGGCATCTCGGCCCTCTTCCATCACATCCTTCCCCTTTTGCTCCCGTTTCCTCTTCTTATCTGTAGGTTCGGGCTGGGTGTCATGAGGAGTGGGAAGAGAGGGGAGTTTAGCTTGACCGGCCGCCTCGGGTGCCTTGCCCCTTGCTTGAGACTCCATGATCTCTAGAAGACTAGCCATGGACTTGCGCTGTATCCCCATTGCTTCGGGAACGCTTGTTTCTTCTTGGATGCTGCTTACTTGGGCTAGAGGAAGGTGGCTAGAGTCGCCGACCTGAGGCTCTAAAGATTAGGGCTAGTTGAAAACCTCAAACTCGTCCTCGGAGTCTGAAACTTCAACTACTTGCTCCTCTTCCTTAATCGTTGGTTGGGAAGGGCTTGCCTCCTCCTTGGCAGCGCGTAATGGCAGTGCTACTTGATGTACGCCTGTTGGGATGGGGCCGGGGATTGCTACGTTGATCTGGTGTAGGTGCGGGTCTCTCGCCTTGATCACACACTTGGGTGCTTGGAAGCTAGATAAGAGCGGGTTGTAGCTGAGGATGAGGTAGGCCGCTCTTAATTGCTAGTTGGTGTGGACGAAGATTTCTGCCTTGAGTATCTTCGTCAAATCAGGTTCGTTGACAAGGCCGAAGTTCGGAACAGTGGAATGCTTATCTGCAAATTCATCAAAAACCAAAAGTATTGTTAGAAAATAGCATATACAAAAGGAAAGGTAAATTACAGTTACCAATGGAAAGGTTAAGTAGATAAAATGTTAGTATGAAAGGAAGGGGTATTGTTAGAGTAATGGACCTAAACCTAAGTACCCTACTTGGTGTACCCTCTCGTATCGGGCAGTGGAGTCCATCATGCCACTTTCTTGAGATGATTAAATAATCCTTGTCCATTCTCTTGTTGGACTCAGGGAGGCATGATAAGAGCCTGATTACAGGTTCTCTAGTTTTTAAGTAGTATCCCTGCCCCGTTGGTTTATGGTGGTTGTAAACCCAGTTAACATCGTGATGGGTGAGGTTCACACCCATCTTCTCATTGAGGGCGTCGACATTACCTATGATCCTAAACATATTTGGGGCACATTAGGTGGGGCCTAATCTATGGGCTATCTGATAATCCCTAGTGACTCTGCCCATGGGGATTTTCATCCTCCCTCTATGAAGGCAATCATGGGGATTACTACTTCTCCTTCCTGCCTTTTAGTGTGCCACTCCCCTTGTTTACAGTACCTAATGGAAACCCCCTGGAGAATTCGGTATTGAGCCTTAAAGCTCTCTATACCTTCCGGGGTGTCTACTAGGTAAGCGAATCTACCTATATGAAATGAAGGTAAGAGGTAACAGAGAGACGAGGTGGAATTAGAAGAGCTGAGGAAGAAGGGCTCTAAAATGAAAAGAGACAGAAGAAAAGGAGAAAATACTAGAGATGACTTATAGACAGGAAGAAAGGTTCATCGGACTAGCTCTTGAGTTTTGAGAGTGCAAAAAGTGAAGCAGTCGAAACTTTTAGGTGTTATATTTATGAGAGGGAAATATAAGAGGGAAAGTTCCCACTCTAATCCCCATGAAATCTCCAGCCATTCGATCTCCATCGTGCCGTAGAACTGTAGACACTCAATTTTGCACCCATAATTTAATCAAGGAAGATGACTGGAGTGACCATCCATGTACAAAAAAAAAAAAAAAATCATTCTTGCATCACATGCATTATTTTGTTCTTGCATCACATGCATCAATTTGTTCCTGCATTATATGCATTAATTCATTCATTGCATATCATAAAAATGATCTTGAGATTCTAACGGTCGCAATGGTGTTTCCGGTTTCCTAATCGGACTATCGGATCGAAAGATATCGCATGATCAAGTTTGCACAGTCAGCAGGCATTGTGTCTAAGTAGAATCGACCGCACATGATTAATTTAAATTAATTATGATTGGTTAAACAATTAAAATTAATTAGATAATTTTGTGATTGGTTGATAATTAGTGTTTAAAATAGGGATGCATGCATAGGAATAAAATAGATGATTGGATAACAACAAAATTGGGGATAATCTGAACATTATCAAGATTTATTTTAAGGGATTTATCCACAAGATAATTGTTCTTAAAAAATCCTGAATTATCTAGAAAAGAAATAAAAAAATCATAACGGAGGTTGAAAACACATCTAGGTACAAGGACCGGCCCAAAAACCCTAGAAGGAGAGACCAAATGGCACCCGAACACGAAAGTGCGTTTGGCCTCCAAGAGCCAATTCGGCACTTTTGGAGTGCCAAATGGCACTCTAAAAGTGTCGAATTTCCATCATGTGGGCTTTGGCCCAACGGCCTTCGGGTGACGATAAGGCACACAATTTTCTACATTTTCGCAAAAGGATGCGTCCGGATTCAAACCCTAATCGTCCGTACCTATTTTTTAGAGTCTTCTGGCCTCTATTAGAGATTGAACCTCATAATTCAGCACCTTCTTTTTACGTTCTGAGAGGCATACTTTTTTGACTCTCAAACCACACATATTTTCTGATCATCTCTCTAAGTGTTGCTACAAAATTAGGGTTTTTAGATTTCAAAGAGAATTGAACAAATTTCTTTGAACTCGAAAACATTCTCTTAAGAACAAAGTGTGCTCATGCAAGAGGTTGTTTCCTTCACCATTCTCTTGTGATGTGATAATGCATATTATATCTCTTTCTTTTTCAAATATCTATGAATTGTTCATTGTCCTTTTGTTTAAAGCATGATATTTTCTATATGATTGTTATAATCTTTTTCTTGAATGTCAATAAATTTGCATGTAGATCTGAATTTTTCTTAAAACAAAACAGATCTACATTTTTATAAGATGTAGATCTGAATTTTTTCTCAATACAAAAACTGATTTGCATCTTTCTTAAGATGTAGATTTGAGTTTTCTCAAACAAAAAGAGATCTGCATATTTATGAGATGCAGATTTAAATTTTTCTCAAATATGATTTTCTTAGTACATGCAAATTGTTGAAATAAAGAAAGAGATTATGTATTACTGTGTTTGTGTTTATTTTAATTTATGATTGCATAATTTTAGATTATGAGTGAAGTTTTCTTCTTGGAAAATCTTTTTTTAAAATATATAATAAAACAGATCTGAATTTTTGTCATAAAAAATCACTCTTTTAAATATAACAAAACAGATTTGAATTTTTATCATCAAAAACCATTTTTTTACATCCTATAAAGCAGATCTGATATTTTGACAAATCAAAATCATTTTTTTTAACAAAAAAAAAAAACAGATATGATTCATTTAACAAAAAGAAGAGATTTCATCCATAAATAAATTTGTGTGATTTAATTTTTCATTTACATGTTCAACATATCATGCATGACATGCATATCATAGTACATTGGTCACAAGAGTTTAGAAGACCAAACTTTGTCTGGGCGGAATGGGTGCCTAACACCTTCCCATTCCGTAACCTAGCCTCCGAATTTAGGTTTTTGGTTTAGTAGATCTAGCCTTATCTTCATTTGTTTTGGGTAGAATGTAACTAGAACAACAAACCATGTAAATATTTGGTAGATTGTAATTAGGACCTAAAGCTATGTAACTTTTTAATTTTCTTTCAGATATGTAATTTTATTCAATCAATGAATGGAACTATTCAGTCATGTATTTTGTAATTAGTATTTTTTTTTTGTATAAAGAAAAATAAGTGGCGACTCCATACCACTTACCCAAAAAGAGAGGTGCCCTAAAAAAGTACCCGAATCTTTTTTTTTTTTGAGGGACACGTCTCTCACAAGAACGTAGGAAGCATAGAGCCGCAGAAATTAAATGCAAGTGTGTCCCGGATGCCAAGACGTCAGGAGCGTGCTTCGAGTAGTTGAAAAGACGTCTGCCCAGACAGAGATGACGTACAGTAAGGTTAGGGTAATTGCAATAATATCGAAGTCCTGCTTTTTTCCTCCGAGGAGCAAAAGAGGAGAATTTCGAGGGGCTATTATGGGGAGGATAGACCCAGAAATGTATATTGGGCTATGGGCCCTGTCCGAGGTCAAGGGAACATTGATGTAGAAGTGCGGGCTAGTAAATAATGGAAAGTGACTGGTCATAAAAGGTCAGGAAGGTGGTCCGAGGACAAATTCCTCCTCGTCTATAACGGTGCGGAGGTCAAAAGGGTTGACCTGCCATCAATAGCAACGTTCTGGGCAATTCCACTGTTAAGAATAAGTATCAGGAAGGAACGAGACATAGGGAAGGTAAGAAATATCTGAGGAAAGGCTGCCACCACCGCATTAAATGCTCTGCACCTAACTCTTTGGCCGCATTAATGTGGAATTGATACTCGAACAGTGATTTTCAGCCTTATAGCTACTCCCAGAGACTTCAGGAAGGTGCTGATAGGATAAGGATCAAAGCCAACAACTTGATCTACACGTGGAGAGTGGAGATGGAAGAAATAGGATAATATAAAAGAGAAAGAAGCCCCTGAATGAGAGGGAGATCGGAGGATTGAGGGAAAAACACTGTAACAACAGGAACTAGACTTGTAATCAAATCCAAAAGAAATATATACAAAAACTAATCTCCTCAGATTGTGCCAATGACGATTTTCTTTGGGTAAAACTAGTTTATCTTTGCTTTCTTGTCATCTGGATCCACTATAATTGTTATCTAACTTAGAAGAACCTAGTTTTCTAACCCACTCTCTACAAATTCATTGTATTGGGCTCTTTGGGCCTAGATCCTTTTACCGTTTGGGCTTAGGCACCAAATTGTGTCCTTACAATATATATATATATATATATATATATTTATATGATAATTCAATAGTTGAAGTAGAGGTATTTGAACCTTGATGGTAGTTGTTGAGCTACAAAGCGGTATTTTTTAGGCTTTAATCACATGAAACAGGTGTCCAAATAGTGATGGAGTTCAAGAAGAAATTCACAATAAATGTATGTGTGCTTTAATCACATCATATCAGGCTAGTTATAATTAATAATAGAAAAGTTTTTAAATCTAATTTCATCTGGAATGATGAGACAGGAAATTAAAAAAAAAAAAAATTCTTTTGGGGAATTTTAAATGTATTAGATAGGGGTTATAGCCACATGACATTTTTAATAAGTCACGTGACTTATATTTAAATAATATAAGTGGATGGTTTTTTTAACCATCACTTAGTGGGTTGCATAAAAATTCCTCCAATCTAGGTTGTATAAAAATATTGCTCTTTATTTATTTATTTTAATATTTTTGAGATAGGTAAGTGTAGGATAACAAATTGTACACTCAAGTCCAAAACATGCAGGACCTGGGCCCAATAAGTCCGCTGCAATAAATTTGTAGAGAGTGGGTTAAAGAATTAGGTACGAATGGCGTGGATTACGTTCAACCTATTCTTAAAAACAAACTAAAAGGCTAATAGAAAGACTCAAAGCATATTGAGATGATTTGGTATAAGTAAGTTCTTGTTTCGATCCGAGGAGACATCATATCATGTAATTCACGTTCTTTTTCTTTTTTTTCTTTTCTTTTTTCAATTCCTCCCCCCTCTCAATGGAGGGGGTGTTACACTATATAATCAACTTCTAGTCATCCTAACCTTACACTTGTCCTTCATCTAAGGCGTCACTTGATACTTGTCCCATCAGACATTTTCTTCGGCTTCCTTGTGAGCTGTAATAGTTTTGGTAGCACTGTTCAGAGGTCTTCTCCACATAAATGCGGCTAGAAAAGTAGTTGCAGGGTATTTAATGTGGTGGTAGCAGCCTTTCTTTAGATATTTTGGGATCTTTTCCTTTCCAGTAAGTTCACAAAGGCTCTCGTCATCTGAGATCTGCGAGGATTTTCGCCTAATCGTGATGGATCTATCCTTGAACCGTACTCTTCTCTATCCGGCACTATACCTCCCTGGCTGCACCGCCTGCTTCCTCATGTATAAATCTTTGAAAAATAGAATATTTGAATAAATGCCGCTTCCGCTCACCTACAGTCTTCTGATTAAACCTACACCTGCAAGATGCTCTTGGTTATTTGTTCCTATTAATAGCTCCTCAAAATCTCAATTTTTCCCCTCCCATCCGAGGAGAAATGAGGTTTTGACTTTTAAGAGATAAAGACAGTGATATTTAATCCACACGCAAGTGTGTGATACGATTTAATTGTGTTTCATAATTACCTCCGACGCTTCTCAATCCCCCGGCGCTTATTAATTACTCTAGAGGCGCTTCTTGTCCCCACATCCAACTACGATGCTTGACCGACGGCCGATATTTTCCTCACTCGAGCGGATAATTCTCTCTCTCTCTCTATTAATATAAGGCTTGAGGGAAACCATTTACTACTTACAGATTTTGATATTATTTGAACTCTGCACTTCAAAGCTTGACAAATGAAACTCACCGCTATTTTCGTGAGAAGTTCTGAGTTCCTTTGAAAGTTGATATTGAAGGATGGTTTTTGCCTGTTTAGCTCTTTGTATTCACTTGCTCTTCTCGCCATTCGGCTCTATTTGCTTAATTAGCACTGATTATCGCTTCTTAGAAGCCAAAG
This sequence comes from Notholithocarpus densiflorus, assembly GCA_030021035.2. Lineage (NCBI taxonomy): Eukaryota > Viridiplantae > Streptophyta > Magnoliopsida > Fagales > Fagaceae > Notholithocarpus > Notholithocarpus densiflorus. Next base: position 6,699,714 of record JARYZH020000009.1, on the reverse strand, counting down.
AATTGTAGATTCAGCATTTGGGATTACTTCAAAGAAGCCTTTTAAAAAAATACGTTGGTCTAGGCGGCTGGCCTGTGATATTGTTTCTCGCAAGAAATTGTTTCTAACACGGTAGAAGGCAGGAGAAGTGTCATCTCTATAATAGCCTATAAAGGAATGACCCTTCCTATGTAGATGAACTAGAATACCTTATTAATCATAGGCTATGCCCTCATCAGTGTGCAATCTAACATGTTTAGGATTCTATGTAAATACAGTTTAGACCAAAGATCTTCATCAGCTCCCACATGGTAATGTATACTCACCTGCACGAGTGCCACTCGCAAACCAATGGGCGGGTTTTATCCTCAAGTCCAGTCATTCCAACACGAGGCTCATCTCGTGGTCTCCCCAAGTCCACAAAGGGATGAAAGATGCACTTCATTTATCGCTTAGGGGCATAGCACGATGGTCGACTCGCCTAAGTAACTGGGAGAGAGAGAGACAAAGTGGGATACCTTAGAGTTGATCCCCATATAGGATTTAGATTTTTATCCCCTATCCATGTTTCCCCATTGTAATCTCTTTTGATAATGATCATTATTTAATCATATCTGACTTTAATATCATAGAGCAGAATGCTTGTTGCTCCTACCGAAGTTTCACTAACGTGGTTGCCTCAACTACCTTCTTCACGTAAATTCAGGAGCGAGGATCGACACCAGGAGCTGCTCACTCCTTGCCCCAGATTTCAACCCATTTCGAGGGTTTTTCAGGGAAGTTGGTAACGCTATCAGAGCCGTGGGGTGATCGAGCCGGATTAACTGGGGATTAATGTGTCAAAACTGTACTTTCCGCCCGAGATGATTTTTCCTCCCGTCATCCTACCAGCCTCTCAAATCCTCCCCGCCTTGTGCTTCCACTACAACAAGTCCCTCCTGAGCTGTGCTTCTTGTAAGAAGAGGTGGGCACCGCTTCTTCAAGGGCTGTCCCCAGAAGAGGAAAAGACTGGCCCATGAAGGGGATGAGGAAGGCACTGTAAAGGCCCTGTGGCAAACCTTGACTGAGGACAACTCCGATAAATCCTCCGCAATTCATTCAAATTTACATTAATTGTTTCCTAAAGGATACAAGTTCGTAAGAACAAAGAGAGACGAGTCCGAAAAGGAAGCGCCGGCCCTCAAAGGCTTAAGAGCCACAGAGGAAAGGGAGCCCCCCGAAAGGCAATATCATTGTAACTTTGGCTTCTCGCTAATCTACCACCTCTCCGCCTCCTCTCTTCCGCTCGATCTTGAACTATACGCCATCCTGCATTTAAAGAATAAGACCTCAATGCAGGAAATATGTTAAGGAGTGACCTCCGGGCGGCCCCAAACAGTAAGACTAAAGATCTATGGATATTAGGGCAAGCTCATGGATGCCAGAAGATGCGCTATGCGCCGACACAAAGATTTAGGCCCCTGATGAGTTGACGGGACCTTAACCGGATGCCACTATCGTGAGTCCTGTAGTCACTCGCCCATCTCTACCTAAGCTTTTAGCAACCCTTTGTTCCTAATGGATACGAGGCTCAGTTACTCAAGCAAATTTCGAGCCATGTCCCAAGAAGGATCTCGCCTGGTAGGCTAAATTTATTTATGAATTAAACATTAAAAGTTATCGATTCATCAAGTGCTATTATACTTGCTTTTACATACATGACTTCTTGGTTATTGTTACGCAGGCCACTCAATAAGCTCCATGTGGGTCAAGAGTGGGTTCAAATGCCCATAATGATGCGAGGCCGAGTCCACTCCTGGGCCGTGAAGTCGAAAACTCCTAGAGCCCGAAAGAGGAAAAATGCAGCTGGCCGGTGGTCAAGATTTGCAGCTTTAGAATGCCTAAGTATATGCTAAAATGTTTAGAGGCTCAGCCGAGGACTAAATAAAAATAAATTTTTACACAACTCACTAAACTTGGCTATTGAGAAAGCAAAATGGTTAAGCCCTCAAAACTGAATTCGCGTAAAGCTAAGGGAGGCAAAGACTAAAGGCGATGGAAGTTTCATAAGTCCGGGCTGAGATGTGGCATATGAACGCTGAGTGGGGGGAAACTATGGTAGGCCGGGATCGAAAAGAGGTAGTCACTGTAGGAATATTGCACCTGAGATTGGTAGAAGCATCTTTAATCGTGCAGTGGGTTCCCACTGATTTCTGTCGAGGAAACCCGAGGAACGTGTTCTTCCTCTAATATATCGTAGATTCCAACCACCGGTGGCCATTAATCTACCCCCTCCTCCTCCCGAGTGTGTATAGCTATTGTAAATGCCCCTCGTTATAGTCACGAGGTCAAGGGAGTTGTCAAAGATAAATCGCCGAGGATTCCTTACCATAAAAGATGCTTCTCGTGCCAAGGCAAACAGGAAAATCCGACGAGGATGCCAAACATCAAGGCTATACTGCCCCAGAAGGATTCTCAATCTCTCAAGAAGCAGTTGTAGGATTTTTTTTTTATGTAGCTTCTGCCAAGACTTACGATGTACTTGAATATTATTATTATTTTTATACAAAGAATAGACTTGTTCTTCCTACCTTTTGTATTTATACCTTGCCATTTGCTTTCAAGTAAAAATCGGGAGATGATTTCCTATTTATAAGCTAAGTGCTTTATAAAATATCGGTAACGGATGAGCTGGTCATACTCTTTGTTTTAAGGACCGATTTCAGAGTAAAGAATGACAAAGAAAGACTTGTTACAACTAAGATCCATTGAATACTTTATAAAAATACTAGGAAATTAATTCAATTGTATATGGTCGAGGCCTCTGCAATAACTAGATTCATTCATCATTCTAATCAAATCGTTATTGTCTACTTTAACACAAGGTATTAATTTAAAGCATCCGTCCGAGGACATCGTGCATGACTAAGGTTCCGCTTAAACACTTTTATAATAAAACATAAGTGTAGTAATTCCCCCAAAGCATCCGGTCCGAGGACATCAGGCATGACTAAGGTTCCGTTTAAAACACTTTATAATAAAACATAAGTGTAGTAATTTCTAAAGCATCTCGGTCCGAGGACACGATTATGATCGTTGCCCTCAGTGAAACACTTTTATAATAAATACATAAGTAATGTGGAATTTACCTCTTCACACAACACACGAGTTTAATGATAAAGGAAATCTTTATTAATAATAATACATTTCAGGTCAAGCATTCCAAGGACGGGTATTACACGTCGGCCTAAATTTCCAAAAAATATGCCCCTATACCGCCTCCAGGTGATGCGATATGGTCCTCTTCCCAATTGGGCCCTAACTTTCCCCATCGGGTTTTGCAAAGGTCTTAACTTTCCTCAAGACCAAGTCACTGTAAGGCTGTTGGTCAAATCTCTTACTTGAAGGTCGTATCCCTCGCTTAAGCCTGTGTTGGTAGCATGCCACCTGACCAAATTTCCTTCTTCAACGAACTCCAAGCTTCTTTCCAAATAGATTATCATTACATTCGAACTGAACGAAGAAGCTTTTTAAAGGCTGGGAAACCCCGCTTCCAAAGGAATGATGCCTGGGACTATAATATCGAAATGGGTTTCCCTGGGCTGACCGCGGGTGTGGCCCGATAGGCCACAGGACATACGCGCTTCTTCCACCCATCTCCCTTTGCATCATCTAACTTTCTTTTTCAAAATTGGGCGAGATTGCACTTTGTTAACGGCTGGCTTGCCCATTCCTCGGGGGATAAGCCGGTGGAATATCTATTCGTAATTCCCACTCCGCCGCAGATCTCCGAAGGCCTTACTGTCAAACCGTGACCATTGTCCGATAATAGTACGAGGGACCTCAACTGAGTGCGGACGAAGTGTTCCTCCAAATAAATTTCTTAGCGCCCACATCCTGGGTCAAGCTATAAAGGCTTCTGGCTTCAACCTACTTAGAAAATACAAGCAATACCACAGATATCTCGCTTTCCCCGCTGTTGGGGAAAAGGCTCGATAATATCCAAGCCCTATTGAGCAAATGGCCAAGGGCTGGTTAGTGGATTGCTGATCCCTCCCGGTTGGTGTATGTTTGGTGCGACCTTGGCATCGGGTCGGCCTCTTTACGGGCTCATGTGCTTTTCTTTGCATATTCGTCACTAGTATTTCCCTCGCGTGACGGCCCTGGGCGAGATAAAGACTCGTCTCCAATGTGGCTCCCATAAATCCTCTCGTAGCTCTTCTAGGATGACCCTCCGCCGTCTGTGGATGAATACACACAGATATAGTCTTACGAAAGAGCGCTGTATAATTCTTTCGATCTTCTGGACAACCGTAGCTTTCAGCCGCTTTTCTTCAGATTTCTTTCTACCTCCACCTACTTCCTGCAAGAGGTCTTCTTTCAAAAAAATAATAAGGATGGGGTCCATCCAGCTTAGGTTCCACTGGACCGACAAATCCGGGCCAACTTCCCCCGCCTCCGTAGGGCCTGTGGCGTCTCTACGAGGATAATTCCGAGGTAAGCCTCATACGGCGAGGTTGTGCAAACAGAGAACTGCATGCGAGTTATCGCTTCTAAGGATGTGCAAAGATCGAATGATTCAAATTTTAACCGCAATCAAGAATCTTGACTCTAAAATACTGCATTCTTCATCCCTTACTCTAATTCCGCCCCTTGACTCGACTCAACAACTAATCGAGTCCGAAAATATTTTTACTTTTTTCCCCCCATCCTGGAACTATGGTCATTCCTTCCAAAGTAGTTTCACCGGCCCTCATTATTGGTGGCTAAGAAACCCAACCTCAACGATTTATTGTGAGTTGTTCTGCAGAGATTAGAGCCACTTCCCAATCCAGAGCAGCCCTTCTTTGATTCACGTGACCATATACACTTCTTCCAAAGATAGGCTCTGTAGCAGATAATTTTCAACCGGATTTTTCATCTTATGTGTCGCGGGTGGCCGGCAGGCATTACTCTTCTAACGTATAGGGTTTCGCAAATTCGGCTACCAGCCCATGAGGATTTGACTCCTGGATGAGGTGCTGAAGTATGTACTGATGTCAAAAGCTCCATAGAATTGTACTTATTTCTAGCAATCTTGCCTCTACAAATAGCATTTCACTACAACTTCTGTTCGGAGTCGAAAGTACATTTATGACAAGCAGTGTGCCCTAAAAAGGTAAAGCCTGTACCATGTACCACAGCTAAGATGGCTTTCACGGGTAAATAGCACCTCGGCCTCATGTAACGATTTGCTAACGAGGTAAATCGGCCTCAGCATGCCACCGGCCAACTCTGATCAACACCGGGATTTGATAAAGTACATTTAGGCCACTCTGCCGATGTAGGCGAACGTAACTCCTCATCCTCTGAGGATCGACATGATGGCAGGCCGAGAAAGAGAATTTTAAGTCGCTTGGAAGGCCTTAGAGCACTCTCGGACTACCTCAATCCCTTCCACTTTTTCATCAAGAAGAAAGGCCAAAGATCCACCTCACGAATGAGAGATAAACCGATTTAAGGCGTAATCATTCCAAGTAAGTTTGACCTCTTTGGGATTACGAGGAGAGTGTAAATTGTTAATCGCCTTAATTTGATCGGGATTGACTTCACCCTTCCGCGCCGGGTTACCAAGTGTATCCTAGGAATTTGCCCAATCCCACACCAACGAAAGCACTTGGAAGCATTTAGGCGTTAAATTCAGGTTTCCTCAAGATTTCAAAGATGCTTCTCCGAGGTAATCAACGTGCTCGACAATTCACCTTGCTTTTCACCACCATATCGCCTATGTAAACCCCACGCCTCTAATCGAGGCCTAATATCCCTTTCGGCCATCATCCTTTGATAGGTTGATCCCCGCGTTTTTTTAATTCGAAAGGCATCACCTCAGAATGGTGGGGCTCAATGGGGTGATAAAAGCAAATTTCCGGTCTCTCTAAGGCTATGGGTATTTGGTGATATCCCCTTGGAAGCGCCCAAAGCTCATCCCGAGGGGATGTCCCACCGTCGTCCAATTACAACCGACCCATTCGTGGTACCGGAATGGATCTTCAAGTGTGCCCATGTGACCGGTAAAGTCCACGACACTCGCCACTCTGCCACTCGCCACTCTTCTTTACCACTACGTATTAGCCACCATTCAAAACACCTCCTTGATAGCCCCTACTTGCTTAAGCTTTCTCACCTCTTCTTAATGCATCTACATGCTCCTTGGGACGGGTGCCGGTGTATTCTTTCTTTGGAGTAATGACGGGTTAACGCTTAAGATGACAGAGTAAAGGTCAGATCCACCTACTGGCCTCGTAAGCGCTTCCAAGCGAATACATCAACGCGCTCTCTTAAGAAATCAACTCATCTTTCTCGCGAGGCGAATCGGGACCCGACTCTGAAAATATTTCTCCGATCATCCCCTATAATGATCTTCTAAGTCATCACATTTTTGCCTCATCTAATGCCTATTGATAGGCAATCTTTAGTTTTTAATCATATGAACTTCCCTCAAGAAATTTATCGACGATTCAACCTCAGTTGATGAGATATGGCGCTACCAAGCATTGTTTAGCCATGGACTGCTTTGCGATTTCTAATCAGACTTCTGGGCGGTACTTCACCTCTGGCGTAAGAGTAGAGGAGACAACTTTGTAGCAGCGCTTTTTCAAGGTCTGGCCACACTAGCCGTATACTGAATAAACGCTCACCAAATGAAATCAACCTCCACCACCTCAGACTGGTTTGTACAGTAGCCGAATCTCGACTTTTCGGTATAACGGTTCTTCCTCGAATTCAACAGTGTGGAGCCACAGTGCTAAGTGGGGATTCGGATTTTAACCTGCAAAACCTTTAAACAAAGTTTGATACATAACCTCTCCATGGGAAGACTGGCCCACTAACACCCTCTTCACATCATACCCACTCTATCTCGGTGAATTACCAAGGTGAATGGGCTGGGCTGGTTGGATAGTTCGAATTTTGTCCTCGCCACTCCTCGAAAAACCTAACTCTGGTTTCCATCTTGGTTCTCGACTAAGATATCATTATCCTCGGCGAAAGTGACCGAGCCACGTGACATCACTCCGTACTGACAGGATCCTGCTTCTCCCTGGGGCAGCGGGCTATGACGCTGATTGCTCCTAGGCCCTGGTGGTTCTCCTCTAGAATCCTCCAAACCACTGGCCCCGCTTCGGGCTGTTGGAATGAGGCCAACAGATCCTTCAGCACCTTTCATTTCCTGGACTCAATCGATCCAAATGGTCCATAAATCTCGCACCTTCGTAGTATGTCCTTGATCTGATGATATTGGCAATAGAGGTTTCAGTTACGCCTCATAGCATTCCCACCATTTTGTTCGCCATTTAAAGAACGACTGCTCTTAATTTTTCCAAAACCTCATGAATCGGGTTCTCGTGAATACTGCAAGTGAGTTAAACTGTGTCGAGGAATCTGATCACTGGCTAATCCTCTTCTCGAGGCCGATTGTTACCGGGAATCGGTCCGACCGAAATCCCTACGCCTTGAGAGTTAACCTTGTTTTACCTTTCGCCGGTCTTTTCAACTCTTTGTACTTGCTTATTCGATCCATAACCGACGACACCGGTGACAAGTTTACAAAGAGACTTCCTTAATCCATGCTCTGGTGTAAGCCTCGCCTTTAAAAGTAATTGATGGCTGTGCCCTCAAAGTCAACATTCATTTCATTGTACTGCCTCCCCAATATCCGTCCGAGTACGCTTTCTCGTGGATTTTCCTTCCCGCATGGACAGACAATAAAGAATCCAAATGGCGAGGCAATTCTACACATGTGATAAAACGGAGCCAAAAGCCCGTAAGTTCCTTAAAGGAATTTCTATGGAGTTAGTTTTCAACCCATCAAACCACTTCTAAGCGGCTGCAGTCCTAAACTCGAGGGAAACTTTGCACATCAAAGCTCGCCCCAGAGATAGCCATTTTTCCTCGTCAACTGGCTTACGCTCTTCTACTGGATTCGCTCTACTGCAGTGCGGCGGTAGCAATACATGGAATCACGAGGGGGTTCTCGCCTCTTTCAATCCGACGCCAGAAAGCGGGGATCTAGATTCGATTCAACTGCTCATGGTGTCATTTTCCAGCCCTTAAGAGGGGTGGACTTTACGCTTCCACTTATGAACGCTTCTCGTCACAGAAAAGACTCGCCTATGGTGTCCCCAGACCAAGGCCTCGTATGTAACACATCCTCTTCATCATTGGAAACGCCGTAATTAGAAGGAGCTCGCCGTTGGTGTGCATGGCGAGCTCCCGCTTTAAATCATCGATTTTCCTCTCGTACACCTCTCTGGCATTCGCCTCCCGAGGGGCGACTACGACGGTGACTTCCTCGCGAAGGTCTCAGGTGGTAAGTGTGGGCTACCCTCCCTATCTCTTCTACGCCTGGCAGATTATGGAAGGCATCTTGTCAATGGAGCCCCTTGGGATTCTCGCTCGATGGGGACCGATCTCACTATGGTCAACATCGCACCTACTATTACACAAATTCTTCTCCATGCATTTCCGCCAATTGTAGGGTAACAAATTGTACACTCAAGTCCAAAACATGCAGTGACTGGCCCAATAAGTCCGCTACAATAAATTTGTAGAGAAATGGTTAACAATTAGGTACGAATGGCGGGATTACGTTCTCAACCTATTCTAAAAAACAAACTAAAAGGCTAATGTAGACTCAAAGCAGATATCGACGATTGGTATGCGAAGTTCTTGTTTCGATCCGAGGAGACATCATATCATGTAATTCACGTTCTTTTCTTTCTTCTTCTTTTCTTTTTTCAATCTCTCCTCCTTCCTCACTCTGAGGGGTGTTACACTATAATCTCCAACTCTAGTCATCCTAATCCTTTACAATTCTTGTCTTCATCTAAGGCGTCACTTGATACTGGGCTTCGATCGCATCTTTCTTTGGCTTCCTTAAGGAAATGTATTAGTTTTGGTAGCACTGCTCGAGGTCTTCCACATAAATGCGCCGTAAAAGTAGTCATATGTATTTAATGTGGTGGTAGTGCCTTTCTTTAGATATTTTGGGATCTTTTCCTTTCCAGCTTCATTAAAGCGCCATTTGTCATCGAGATTCCAGAAGATTACTCCAATCGATGGGATTCATCTCGAACTGTACTCCTTTCATCCGAGGACTATACCCTCCTGGCGTAATCGCCCTCGCTTCCTATGTATAAATCTTTTTGAAAATAGAATATTTAATAAATGCCGTTCTGCTCGGCCCATGAGTCTTCCTCGGATTAAACCCACAGCCCAAGATGCATGACTCTTGGTTATTTGTCCCCACAGTAAGATAGTGAGACAAGAGAGGTGAGAATTGAACCACAAATATAGGACACTGTCATTACTATTGGATTATCACTTGAATCCTCAATATTTTTCATTTTCAAGTGGCTGCTATTTTCTTGATTATTTAAATATTTAATATCATGTGCCAAATTCTAGCATCACCTGACAGAATGAAGTCTCCAATAAACCAAGCACGTGCCTTGTATGTTTCTTCTTGCTAAGTACCCGCTTTATCTGTATAGCCAGTCATTTTAGTTGCCCTACGAAAATTTTGCTGCTATCTTCTTGAACTTTCACTCACAACTCAAGCTGCAGCTGTAGTGGCTGCCTCAATTGCAGAGGTTTGTATGCAAAATATGAACTTTATATTGCTATTTATCAATTTTTAAATTGCTCAATGCGAATAATTCTTTTTGGAAAAATACAAAGTGGCAAAAAGTAAGTCTAAATGGCAGTTTGAGAGGGCAGATTTTAGAGTATGATATGGAAAGGGTTGCGCAAAGGACAGAAAGAGAAGGATATTTGAAACTAGCCATGATAAGGGAAAGAAAAAGTTAGATTTGATTATGTTAATTGCATCAAAGAGTTCTATTAAAAGAACACTAGATGAAGGAAAGAGAAAGTAGCTACTTTGATGTATTCTTTGATTCAATCCATGCAGGGAATTGGGGAGAATTTTCAATTTAGTAACTCCATTGATGATATATATCATAGGTTCGCAGGGAGAATTATGATAGTCAAATAGGAAAAAAGTGATTCATTATGTAATTCTGAAGTGATTTTCATAGATTCTTCATACTTTTTATCTGATGCAATTGTTGGTGTTAATTAAGAACATCAAAGTCATTATTAAGGGAGACAAGGGTCATGGTTCAAATCTCCAGGAGGGAACTTCATGCATATATATACACTTAGATTATGTTAGACTAGAATTTCTATCTTGTATTAAAAAAAAAGGAAATGCTAACGGATACCGTTAAGACAATGGTTAACAATCCATTTAAAGAAAGTTTTTATGAGAAAAAAAAAAAATTAATGTTTTGACAATTTTTTTTCATTTCCCATAAAAGTGGTGTCAAAACTTTCCTAAAATGAATTGTTAACTATTGCCCTAAAGGCACTCATTAGCATGACCCTTAAAAAAGAAAAAAAAGAAAACATTGTTACTAAATTTTTTAAATTATAAAATTGATTTTTTTTCTTGAGCAATATTGATTTCTAAAAATCTTTTGGGACCATTCGGACAGTCAGATATTTTGCTCAAGAAACTTATGCAGCCTCAAATACTCAGTAAAAGTTGATGAGACATTGAAGCTTGGGTCTCACTTTCAGACAAGCTGTGGTGAGTGTCTTGAATAATTTATGTCTCCTCTTACTCTTTCATTCTATATGACTTGCGTACTATTTTCAAAAGAATTTACAGTTTGGAATACTGGGCTTTTGAGATTCTAATTTTCATAGCAGGATTAATTTAAAACTCGGAAATAAGTACATCAATGTGGTAAATTTTACTTTTTCCCCGCATTTTAGAGACAAAAATAGTAATTTTGCCATTATTTATTTTGTGGCAGAGTTTGCTGTTTACTCGCAAGGAAATTTTAGCTTGTCACTTTATATTCTCATTTTTTTTGGGATTGAGTTTGGTTCTAAACACTAATAGAAAGTAGACATTTATTTTTATTATGTATAGTTGCACATGACTCACTTAACCCAACTAACCAAGTGAGTCATGTGCGTTACACATAACAAAACACATTTCATCTTTTTATTGGATGTTGGAACCTGAAACTTCAAACATGTTTAGAGTCAATTTTTTTTTCCTTAAGATTTGGTTGAGAGCCTGCATTTGAATACAATTTGTGAAGTAATTCATGAAATACTAATTTATTGTTTCTCTCCACAACTGTTAATACAAACTCTAATTTACTATGTAGTTTCCACTATTAAAAAAAAAAAAAAATACAAGTTGAAAATGGCTTCTGAAGTGGGCCTAAAAGGTTAGATAGGACAAGTGGGCTAATCATCAAGGCTGGCCCAATAAATAACAACCCTAGATAGATTTATACACAAATCTTCCACTTAACCCCCACCATGTTTCTCATCTTGATTTCTATAACTGGCGGCGGGAAAAAAAAAAAAAACACCCAAAACAATTTTTTAAAAGCAAATTCCCAATTTCGAAGCATTACGTTTTACATTTTACAATTTTTTTTTTTGGTTTAAAAAAAGAAAGAAAGAAAAAAAGAAATCCACAAAGCTCCAAAAGTGACTGGCCAAAAAAAAAAAGTACACGACCTCCACGCGTGTCGAAAAGCGCGTGGAATCCGCATATCCCCATCCCCACTTTTTCCTCCTCCAACAACAAAGTACGTTCTATTCAAATCCACACCGTCCAAAAATCCTAAAAATATCTCAATCAAACGGCCGAAACCCAATTAACCCACATGGACCCGCGAAACACGACAACATTTCTCATCTAGTTTAGGTTCGGATAGTACACCGAACCTAAGGCCCGGATTCCGAGCCTAGACCGGCGTTTTTTTCATCGCCTAGTTGAAAACTTAAAAAGAAAAAAAGAAAAAGAAAAAGAAAAAGAAATTAAAAAAGAAATTAAAAAAGAAAAGAAAAAAGAAATAAAATATTCCAAGTCACTGTTTGGATCGCTTTATCTTCGGCTCTGGTCCGAAAATCCAAACTTTCTCGCTCTTCTCTTCTGCAAGTCCTTTTAGACAGAGATAGAGAGAGAGAAAGAGAGTGTTCTTTTAAAACAAAGCCAGAAAGAGAAAGAGAGAGAGAGAAACTGTGAGCCATTACAACGTCGTCGTTTTGGAGCTTTTATAACCACTCTAGTGTTGTGTTTAATTTAGTCTATAAATTATAAAACCAAAAAAAAAAAAAAAACATTTTTGTTTTTGTTTTGATCAGCTATCAGCTACTACTACAACTACAACTACTACTACTTGTAGCTTTTAGGAAACGACGCCGTAAGTCTCTCTTTCTCTCGCTTTCTCTTTGAAGAACCCTAAAATTCTCTCTACTTTTTTAGCCATAGCTCAGCTCAGCTCAGATCACAATCTCTTTCTCTCTCTCTCCAAGTCAAACTGCACCTTCAACTTCCTTGGTGGGCCTTTCAGTAATTTTCTCTACCTCACTGTGAATTCACTTTATTAATTTGTGCTTTCTTATGTTGAATTTGCTTGGAAATGTTTGTGCATGGTGTTTCTTGTTGAGAATTTTTGGGGTTTTTGGTGTGGAAATAGTGGGGTTTTTTTTTAGGGTTTTGAAGTAAATGGGTTTGGGTTTTCAATTTCACTAGAATTGTGCTATTTTATGCTTGAATTGTAGTCTTTTTAAGTCTAAAGCATAGTGTTTGTGTGCAATTTGTTTTGTTTCTGATATATTGTTTTCTGTCTCAAAGAGTTCACATTAGCTTAAATTTTACTGAATTTGCCTCTTGGTGGTTTCTGGGTCTGGAATACAACAATTGAAGATCATGTTTTTGGAGTAGCTCCAATTGTTTACTTAAATGGTGGTTGAGAAAGTGAAGGAAGTTTTGAAATCTTTCTGGGTTTTTTGTTTTGAATGTTTTCTCCTAGTTTTCATGTTCTTGGCAATTGATTGAAGCACAAAGTTTAAAGTTTAAACTCTTGTGGGGTTTGTTCATTTTGGTGATGACAATTGGCTGACATTTAAAGCCTGGTTTCCAAAACATGTTGTATCTGTATCGAGTGCAGAATGGAGTTTAATAAACTTGGTTTAAAATTTAATCATATGTCTGTTAATGTGATGGTGTGATACTACTTTACACTAGCATTTTCTTTTTCTTTTGCTTTTGCTTGTGTGATTCGTTTCGATGTGCCTTTTTTGTACATTTAAATGATTTGCCATAAATATCATGTTTGATACTCGGCATTGTTGACTAGTATGTCTCATTTATCAACTGCAACATTCTTGTGCAGGGTAATGTTTGAACAGATGTGCTGTATCGTAGATTTGCTTGTGTGAGGTGGTTTGATACATGATGATGTTTATATATGGGTAGAACTACTTTCCATAAAAAGAATTAACTGAGTGAATCTTGGTGGCTGGATTTTTAATGCCTGGTAACGAAGTTGAAGAGAGGATCCATAATTTATATGAGCTAGACAATTCTTCCCAAGGCCAGTATCACTCTCAAGCTTTGGATGGAAATTGGCCAGTTCTTAACTACAATCAGTGGGTTGGAAAACAGAGGCAGATTGGGGAAGCCCCGAGTTTCAAGCTGAAAAACAGCAACACTCAACAATTAGGTATCAGCAATTTATATTATTTGTAATAATCTTTACTTTAATGACTCTTTATCACTCTGTATTGTAGACAGTGGCAATATAAGAGGAATTTTTTTTCATCCTTTTGCTTTCTAAGTCATTGAGTCAAAATTTATTTATGGTAATTTGAAAGAGCCATTTCATTCTCTTTATAACACAAACTGTATAGTGTTGCCTTTTAATAAATCATTTGATCATATATATATATATATATATTTATTTATATATAACACTGTATGTCTTTTGATATTTACAGATTCTTTGTTGTTCAACCAAACCCATACACAGTTGACGCCAAGACCTGAGTATCCCAACAGTTACTCCCGAAACCAGCAACTGAATTCAAATGGATATATGTTTGGACGCCAGCAATTCCAGGCAAGCCAAAGTCAACCAGAGTTTTTGGGGGAAAATACAATTTATGATCCACATAATTTAACTTCCAGAGGCATCTCTTTCCTTATACCACAGCAAGAAAATGCATCTGGGGACAGTCCCACCTTGACAACAAATTCAGAAAGGTCAGAAATTACTGAATCTTCCACTGACTTCAACTTTGTTGGTGGGAAACATCAGTTTGTGAGGGGCCAACAACCAGATACAACACAAACTCACCTAATGCAGCAGTCTGGATACAGTGATATGCAGATGCTGCAGCAGCACAGAATGTTCAAGCAGTTGCAGGAACTTCAGAGGCAGCAACAACTTCAGCACTTTGGTGACCCAAGGCAACAGAATTCTTCAAACCAGATTTCTGCATTGACTAAACAGGTTACTGGGGCTCAAATTTCACCTGTCATCAATGGAACACCTGTTAACGACACATCACAAATGTTTATGAACTGGATGCAGCGAGGTACGCCTCCCACTGCTCAAGGTGTATCTAACAGAGTTATATTTTCACAAGATCAAGGTCAGGCTTTGCGTTCCATTGGTCTGGCTTCTCAGCAGCCTGATGTATCTTTATATGGTACTCCGATCACAAGTGCGAGAGGAAATATGGGCCAATATTCCCATCTCCAAGGGATGTCTCATGATTCTACCAATCTGTTGACCAAGGCTAGTGGTCAAACACAGAAACCTATGATGCAGTCATCAGCCTTCAGTAACACCTTTGTAGGCGATCAAGTTAATGTTTCTTCAGATCGGGTTTGCTTCCCCCAAGGAGCTTTCATACCCAAACAAGGACTTCAGGGAAAAAATGTTTTTGGACAGGTTCCTATTCAGGGGTTGAGTAGTGGAGTTATTTCGGGGAACATCCAGCTGGGGAATACTTTACAAAAAAATGCATCCCCAGTGGAATTTAATGGGAGGCAAGAGCAAGCTGGTTGGCCTGGAACCTTGCAGCAAAAGATGCAGCTTGGCCCTTCTCAGGGTTTGGTTCCCCTAGATCCGATGGAAGAGAAGATTCTGTACAATATGGATGATAACATGTGGGATGCTTCTTTTGGCAGGCGCAATGACATAGGTGCTGGGGGTTTTGGGCCTACAGTGGAACATACAGATTATTCAAATACGTTTCCTTCCTTACAAAGCGGAAGCTGGAGTGCTCTTATGCAGTCTGCTGTAGCAGAAGCTTCTAGTAGTGATACTGGACTACAGGAGGAGTGGAGTGGCTTGACTTTTCAAAATACAGAACCCTCAACTGACAATCAGCTGTCAAATGCTATGGGTAGTGAAAAGCAACAAACGGGTTGGCTTGATAGCAACCTGCTGGTTACTTCCTCAAATTCTAAACCTTTTCCTGTGTTTAATGATTCTAGTGTGAACTCTAGTTTTCCCGGCTTTCAGCAGTCAGGTGTCCAATTCTCGATGGAGCAGAGAGATGCATTGCGCTCAGTTGACTCTCATGAATCAATTCAGAAATCCACCAAAAACACTGGTGAGTGGTTAGATTGCAATCCTAAACAAAAGCCATCCATTGAAGGAATTCAACCTGTACAACCGCTTATGCATTTGGACAATGCATGGGCTGGTCAGATTTTCGAGCACTCAGAAACGGATGCCCATCAGCTGAGAATAGCCTCATGTAACAATGTTAGCCAAACATGCAGTGGACCAAAAGGTAGGAATATTATGTCTTGATCACCCATTTTAGTGTTGCTATTTTTGGCACTCATAATAACGAGAACACTTTGGACAATTGTTGGACAGGTGATGTTAATGAAGCTACATACAAGGAGAGGGATTCTGAGGAATGTCCGTGGGAGGCTGATAGTAATTGTGGGGTAAGTTCTTTTTCTAGATCAACTGGAGGATTGGAGCAATTACACTCTGGCACGGATAGCACTCTACCCAACAGAGAAGATTCTCAGATATTTAACTTTGCTGCTCTACCAAATTCAAGCTCTTCTAAGGCCTGTCAGGAAACAAGTCAACAAGTCCAACATAGTAATCAACTTGATTACGTTAAGCATGTTGATGTATCTAGGAACAAGGAAAATCAGAGCATGGAAAAAAACCAGCATCAGATGAGTAATGGTTCTCATGTTTTGCATAACTATCATGTGGGAGCAGGTGGAATGTATGAGATGCAGCAGAACTACTACCAAAAGGACAACTCTTATGAAAACTATGGTTCCAAAGGATTGAGCAGGCAAGAGCAAGAACATGCAGGGCAGCTCAAATTCATTGGTAATGTTTCTAGCAGTGCTATGAACCTGGATAAGGTGAATACTGGTTTTTTTTTTTTTTTATATCCATTTATGATACTTCTGTTGATTGTTTGTTTCAGATTTCCATTGTTGATGATCTAATTTTCTTATGTTACAGGGGCACTTACATGATTTTCATAAATGGGGTGGTCAAGGAAACTCAAAAGCCTCAGAGAAGGTGCCTTCTAGAGGTGATCTTGATAAATCTACTACCTTTGACAGATCAGTTGGTCCTCATTGTGCAAATGTTACTGGTCAAACAAGGTAGTTGATTATGAAATAATGATGGTTTGGAAATGTGGGTTTGCATTTACTAATTGTTATTATTTCACTGCTTTATAAGTCAAACCTTTATTGATCTAGTTCATCCCTTGCTTATAAATCGCACTGGCCTTATGTTTCTGTACTCCTGTATCCCTATTGTTTTGCAGAAGTCATTATTTATCTTATTTTTCAGTATTTATCTAAAACTAGTCTCATCAGGGACTGCTCTTTCACTTATATTTTGTCTGTCTTATGGAGGCTTTGTCTGACTTAATCATGGCAGTGAAAACATGCTTGAGCTTCTTCATAAGGTTGACCAGTCAAAGGAGAACAGCACAATACCTTATCTTGGAGCTAGAGGCTGTAATTCATTAGTGCCTGAGGGAGAAACGCCAGATGTGTCTGTTTCTCAACAGTATCATCATCAGTCTCCTGCTTCTCAAGGCTTCACTTTGAAATTGGCTCCCCCATCTCAACAGTTGTCCAATGTGAACCCTTTTATCTCATTTTCGGAAGTAGCAAGTAATATGAATTTCAGGCAAGCCAATTCCGAGTTAGGAGAGAAAAGCCAGACCTGGTTAGCTTCCCCATCCGTTCAGTTTTTGCCTTCATCACAGGAGTCATCTCAAAGAGCACATTGGGATAATAAAGTTTGTGCTTCGGGGCAGGCAAGCATCCCCTCATCTTCATATATGCATGGAAGTTCTGTTGCAACTTTTACATCTAGTCCTCCATATATAAGAAGTCAGGCTCAAATGCAACTCATGCCCAATGCACCTGTAGCACGTCCATCTTCACAGGCAACATTTCCTGGTACAGTTAACAGATATCCACCCTTCAACCTTGCTCAAGATAGTTCTCCACAGTTATGTGCCAATTCTTCTGGTATGTCAGTCATGCACCAGCAGGATGCATTTTCAGCGAAACCACAAAATGTGTGGACAAATGTACCAATTCAACGTCTTCCTTGTGTGGAATCTCAGAAGGTTCCCTCTATGGATACATCAACAAATAGAATGGAAACTTCATTGGCTGCACAGGGGCTAAATGATCAAAATTCCCAGAAAGTTGGATATGGTTCATCAGAATTCCCTGCACGTCCTATGAATTCACAAGGCTCTGAAGATGGGGCAGATCAACCGGGGAAAGAGAGGTCCCAGCTACAAGTATCATCTGGGATACTGGATGTTTCATCGACAGATGGTTTGGCAATGGATATCCCTGATGGAAATGCTTTTGCCTCTGGCTCATTGTTGGCTCATTCACTCCAGCAAGACCTTGTAAGAATGCAATACGAAGACAACAATGCCCCTGCTGCCTCTGATAGAAATGTTGGGTCTATTGGCCATTCTTTAAAACCATCACATGTTCTCCATCCGAATTACTCTTTAATGCACCAAGTGCAGACAATGAAGGATGTTCGGCATGATGGACAGCAGTTCATATATGAACATGTTTCCAGGTCCAGAAACCAACTGGATACTGGACTGACTTCAGCATCCCAGCTCAACTCACTATCATCTGTGGAACCCAAGATGCAAAGCTTCTTGACAGAAGCAAGAGAAGATTCTGGCATAAATGTTTCACCAAAGCCTGCTCTCGTAGATAGACCTCATGAGATTGTTGCATCTGGTCAAAGTGATTCTCAAAGTCAATTTATTAGTAGTAATGTGGTATCTAGTCATGCAGAACATCCGCAGGTTAATCTGCCCACGGCACCCTCCTGGTTCAAACAGCATGAAACTTTCAGAAATGGGCAGATGCAACCAATGTATGATGCAAGACTTGCAAAGACTTCTGCAGGACAGTTCTTTCTCGGGAAGTCGTCCCAGAATTTGAATACATTTTCGTCTGTGGAACGGATAGATGCTGATGCTAGTCAGACTGGCAGAGTTTGGCTCAACCCAGCAGCCCAGCAGCTCAACCCATTATCAGCCCCTTATTTGTTGCCTTCGGATGACACTGATCAATGTATGGCTATTGTGAGACCAAAGAAGCGCAAAACGGCAACATCTGACCTTCCACCATGGCACAAAGAAGTCACACATGGTTCTCGAAGGGTTCAAAATATCAGGTACTTGCCATTATAGCCCTTTTGTTTGCTATAGTACTTCCTTATATGTTTACTTTTATTGCTTAGAAGACAGATCAAAAGAAAGAACTAATAGTGTTGAAAATTTCTGATATTCTTATTCATTTATCTTTCTTTTTTCCTCTTTTCCCCCTGGATGGAATTGAGAATTATTGTTAACCGTATGACTTAAGACTGGTGGTGAATAAAATATAATATTTCTAACTTTCTTTACTTCTTCGTTTTCATTTTATATATATAAGAAATTATCCATAATATATTTCAATCACTGGTTACTTTCTCTTTTAATTTTGTAAATGTATAAGAGTGCATTTGCTTTTGCAGTGTTGCAGAACATGACTGGGCGCTAGCGACAAATCGACTTATAGAGAAGGTTTGCTCCTTGCTCCTTCTCACTCTTTAAATATTCTTGTATCTGGAAATTAATATTTTTTGTAATATTTTCATTTCTAATGGCAGGTGGAAGATGATGCTGAATTCATTGAAGATGGGCAGTCAATGCTGAGATCAAAGAGAAGACTTATCTTGACAACACAGCTTATGCAGCAATTGCTTTGCCCAGCACCAGTGTCCTTTCTCTCAGCAAATTCTGCTTCACATTATGATACTATGGCATACTTTGTTGCTAAGCTATCACTAGGGGATGCATGCTGCTTGAACTCTCACACAAGAAATGGTTTGTCTCGTGTACCACGGAACAACAATAACTTGTAAGTGTAGCTCCTCTGGATTTTTATGCTTCTTTTTCAAATGTAAGAGGATTTTTCTATAATATATATATATATATTGTTTTTTTTTTTTTTGGGGGTTGGGTTGGGTGGGTATCATGGGGCACTCTAAAAATGAACTAAAAAGTTCTATCATCAATGCATGAATATATAATTTCTCATGGAATACTTGTGTATAAAAAAAATGTTTCGAGTCTCCAGAAAGATAACTTCTGTTTGTAAATATGTTCAGGATTTCGGAGAAGCTCAAAGCTTTTGAGAGTATCGATGATTGCTTTTCAGAAGTTGTGGAAGACTTCAGCAGTAGAGCAAAGAAGCTGGAAAATGACTTATTAAGGTATGAGACAAGTATTGGCAATCATGTAATCATTTTGACACTCAGCATAAAGAAAATTGCAATTATATGTTAATAAAAGGATGTGGCAAACCCTATAATAATTTTATAAACAATAATGACCTTATAAATGTGCCAGAAGATCTGCAACTTACTTTGTAAAGAAGATTTGATGCTTATGAAACCAAAATTAAATGTCTGAACCCTTACACAACTGCAAAGAAAATTGGATCCTATTCTTAGGTTTTATTCTGTTCTTGTGGAACATAGGCAGAAAGGAAAAGAAAAATGCAGTTGGCCTCTAGTTAAAAGAAAAGGAATAAAAATTGTGTCATGTTTTAATACATTCCTTTTGATGATACAGACTGGACAAGGCAGCAGCATCAATTTTAGATGTAAGAGTGGAATGCCAGGAGTTGGAAAAGTTTTCTGTCATCAACCGATTTGCCAAATTCCATGTCCGACCAGCAGATTCCTCCACAACCTCATCTTCACCTAGTACTGCCCCTGCACCAAAACCCTCTCCTCAGAGATATGTCATTGCACATCCAATACCTAAGAATCTACCAGAGGGGGTACCATGTCTTTCACTGTGATTATCAATTACATGATCCCCTTCCCAATTGAATGCTCCTTTCATTTAAGCTATACATTCCATATCCTGCCCACCTCTGATCTCTTTCATCAACATATGTACTGGCACCATGAAGGAAGAGGATTTATTGACGGAATGCAAAGCCAGGCAACCCCCAAGTAACAAAGGCCACTCGTTCAATCTTTAGCAGAGGTTGATTGTTGTCATTTTTGAGGAAGTACATATTATTTCTTGTATATTTTGATGAATTTCCAAGGAGAATAGGTAGTGCCATAAGTAATCTTTTGAAATAGCAAAGAGGTCTTTGGTATGGATGTGCCTCTAGTCTCAAGTCGTTACATATATACATAATTTATAGGTATATCTGTTTAGCTATGGTTTTGTAGTTTTTTTCTTTTCCCTACTTTTTGCCCCCCCCACCCACTTTTCAGGTTGGTTCTGCATTGAGCTGGGAGACAGGAGTGTTGGCATCTTGAAGAGCAAGCAATTAGTTAGTCAAATAAAATATTTTAGAAAGGTACAGCTCTTTGTAATTTATATAATGAAGTTTTATCAGGTGCTTCCCTGAAGAATCCCCAACAAACATGGAAAATTATTAAAAGCTTCTGTGACCTTTGCACTTGTTCATTAATTATTTTCTTCTCCCTCAGTCACGTGTGAATGTTGTTCAGCTTTCATTTTATTGGGGGAGCAAAAGATCTCTTTGAAAAGGACACAGAAGCTTCTTTTTTTTAACAACTTTACAAACCCATTTGTTTTCTTTGAAAAGTACAAGGTTTCAGACATTGATTCTGTGTCCCTCAATGTCACAAAAAAGAGGATTTTTATGTTGGGATGGAGTAAAAGACAAGGGAAGACTTTTATTGTACATGACACGAGGGTGTGTATTTTTTTGGTTGGAGAAGATTCATAGTACTTGATTGTCATTCTCTCTCATCAAATTGACTCTTGAAAGCAAAGCTGCACTGACACGTCAGATGATTTGTAATAACTAAAAACTTTTTTGTCAACTCCATCTGTATCAGTATCTGTACCTGATCCACTCATGATTGGGAAAGTGATATGAGAAAGAAAGCTGAAAAAATATTTAACCGAATTCCAATGGTGCAGTGGCAGAAGAATAAAGAACAAGAAACAAAAAAAACTAATTTTTAAGTGTTAGAAAATGATATTACTTTGTGGGGTTTCCTTATCCATAATACACGAGGATAAATTTGATTGGTTGACAAGTGGATTCCCAAAGAGTTTGTAATTGTTGCTGACAAACATTGGTGGGGAGTGTGTATTAGTTTTTTTTCAAAACAAAACACTGTTAATTTTGCCATCATCAATATCCCATCACCATTGCACTTTTTGCCTCGTGGAAAGTGGGACCTGGACCTCCTTTAGTCAGCCATGGATATCGTATGCTTGTTGAACTTTGATTGAATATTTTTTTTTGGACTTTGTGTTTGTGATAATTTCGTGGAGTGTGGTCCTAAAAATCACCAATATTTGTTTCTACATGTCAAGCTGAAAAATAGTTTATCCTATATCGATTTGTACTAGTACTTGTAGTTCTCTATATAGTCGGTTTGCACTTTTGTTTTTCAAGTCGGTTTGGAGTCCTAACTCCTAAATACTAGCGGATAAATTAATTCGCTCTCTTTCTCTATAAATATCACATCCCTTGGTACCAAATTTATTCTTGCTAAAGTGATTACATACTGATAGAGAGAAACCCTAAGAGATTTCTAATACCAAAACCACCAAAACCAAAAAAAGTCACAAAGATGACAGACGGGTTTTGTACAGATTGCAAGGCATATACACCTATTGTGTTTGATCACACGGCAGGTGACACAATATGCTCTGAGTGTGGACTTGTTCTTGAATCCCGCTCCATAGATGAAACCTCGGAGTGGCGAACCTTTGCCGATGAGTCCAGAGATAAAGATCCCAACCGTGTTGGTGCCCCCTCAGACCCTTTGCTCTGCGGTGGCGGGCTTGGCACGGTTATTACCAAGATTGGTGCTTCTTGTGATTCTTCTTTTTCATCTTCAAGAGTAATTAACCAGTGGCAGAAAGTTGCACAAAACCCAGATGCCTCTCTTATCAATAACTTCAAAAGGATTGGTAACATGGCTGATACGTTAGGCCTAATGGAGACTATTAAGAATCATGCCAAAGAGTTATACAAGAAGGTGACTGATCAAAATGCTTGTAGGGGAAGGAACTTGAGTCCCATAATGGCTGCTTGCTTGTACTATGCTTGTCAAGAAGAGGGTTTTCCAAGGACAATGAAGGAGATTGCCATGGTTACTAAGGGAGCAACAATGAAGGATATATACAGAGCCAAAAGGTTGGTAAGGGAAAAGTTAGAGATTGGTAACAAAGTAATACATGCTGGGGATCTTGCAAGACGTTATTGTTCCAATCTTGGTTTGAAGAATCTAGTAACAAAGGCTGTGCTAGAAACCGTGAAGAAATCTGAAGAGTTTGACATAAGGAGAACCTCTACATCTATTCTAGCAACGATTATTTATATGATAACACAGCTTTCAGATCGGAAGTGCTCTCTTCGAGGTGTGTAACCCTGAATATTGCCACTCCTAAATCTTTTCATACATTCCTCTTAAAACACAATGATAACCACCTTTTTTTTTTTTTTTTTGGGGGGGGGGGGGCACAAAACGATTTCTTTATGGGAAAACACAATTAACTACTGAAATATAAACGGTGCCAACAGGTGGTTTTTTTTTTTCCTTTCTTGAATTATTGAATTAGGAACAATTTGTGTTTTGAACTGATTCAAATTCTATCTTATCTCTATTAAAAAAAAAAAAGAATTAGGAAGAATTTGCAGGACGATCTAATTATAATCTAATGACTTTATGTCATGTCATTCAAAGAATTTCTTTGTTTGTTAATGAAAAAAAAAAAAAAAAAAACTTTTATGTCAAATTTAATAATTTTTTATATTAGACTCTGTTATAATCTAACAACTGTGTGTCATGTCATTCAAAGAAATTCTTCGTTTGTTAATGAAAAAAAAAAAAAAAAAAAAAACAAATAAACAAACAAACTCTTTCATGTCAAGTTTATATTAGATGCTCCGAAATTATCTCCTTTTTTTAATCAAATAATTTTGACTCACTTACAGTTACTGTTGGATTTGTTTTAATAATCCAAGCATTCATTGGTGCTTCTGGATGACATATATTATGTCCATGAATTTTTATTAAAGCCATTATATATGGATGCAGATATTGTACTTAGTGCTGAAGTTTCAGAATCGACCATCAAAGGGACATTCAAGGATCTTCACCCTTATGCTTCAAGGCTGATACCTAAGTGGTATGCAAACGAGAAGGACATCAGGAAACTTTGCTTCCCTTGAAGCTGTGAAGAAAATGGTGATGCAAGTTACAAAGACTTCCTAGTTAGAGCTGGATTTTTATTTTATTTTATTGTATTTATAATTCAATAGTTACAACAATAGAGAAGGAGATTCTAATAGAGGACAACAAACTATACTACTGAATTAGATTTTAAATCGCTTAGAATTAGGTTTTCATTAGAATTTGTGATTTTGGCTAATTGAGTTTATCAAAATGTTAATGTAAGGATTCCTTAGTTAGTTTATGTCTACTTTTTTTTTGTTGTAGTATAATTTGTAAATGTAATTTGTGGGGGCCTTTTTACGTTGATGGGCTTGGGCCCGTCTGCTACACCAAGGCCTGTGAGTTAGTGGGTAAGGGAGTTGGGATTGGCCTTTTGGGAATTATATCGCAGGCCAGCTTGTGCACAAGCTAGACATGCCCAATGTTGAGGCAGCTCAAGAATGGTACGACAGGCTGAGCACAACAGGTATGGTCGTGGTGGGATAACTGTCTTGCATAGCAAAGAATACTACAACAAAATGACTTCTACAATAAAATACATTAAGTGAAGGGGTTATAGCAGAATAATAGATATAGCAGAAAATAACTAATACCGCAAATAAAAAGGGGTTACAATAGAACAACTGATATGATAGAAAGAGTAAAATGTATCACAGCAGAATGGCCAATAATATAAAACGCTATAGCAAAATGAATAACAATGGAAATGTCAAATAAAAAGTCGCCACCACAGGGTAGTAACAATGATTCTAAGTAACTGTAATAGAAATGGCTTGCTTTCCTAATCCTGGGCTGAATCGTTTAGCAGGAAGGGATTCAAAAAGGGAACCAAACCCCAATACGGGTAACCTCATTACAGACTTCTGCCATTGAAATTACCCGTGCTTAGGAAATGGCCTAAATGGTTTTGGGGTCCGATTCACAAAGTCTCAGAGGGTGGGAATGTCATGAGGGAGAGAAAATGTGGTCTATTGATGCATGCCCCTATTTTTGCTATGTTGACTCTCTTCCTTCTTCTTTTTTTTACCACTTAGTTTCTTTTGCTCTCTGGTTCTTAGTTTCTTTCTTACTCCTCTCTCCGTCTTACTTCCATCCCCCCTCCCTCATGGTTACCTTTCTTCCTTTTTATACCGCTTGATCCTATGAGATTTCTTCCTTTTGTCCCTAAGGCTCTACCAACCGTTTTTAATTTTTTGTGGGCATCATTCCAAGATTGCCCACTAACCCCTTGGTTGCCCGGCCACTACCTCTGCTCAGAGCGTGCTTGTTGCATCACTCCCCATCTCCAAACAAAATTCCTTGTTTAGTTTCTCCCCTCTCTCAATTTTGCCTCCCTCAATGGATCAGGATTAGGCTACCTCACCACTTACCTCTATGGCATGCATCAAATGGCCCCAGCCCTTTGCTTGCCTTTTTTGGGCAAAATGCCATCCTAGCAAGGTACTTCTCCCAAAAGAAGCCTCAGCAGGAACTCCAAAATAAACCCTCTTTTCTCCCCACCACCAAACTATACCCTCTGAATCCCTTGACTGAGGGCCTACCTCCTTTGTATTGCCTGGGTACAAGTAGGTGGTGCTCCAGCCTTTGTGTGAGCTCCACTATCCTCTACATTTGTCTTATTCTACTCCCACGACATTCTTGCTGTTCTTGCCTTGTCTCCTTCTGCTACGCATGTTGGGCTTGTGCTTATCTCCCACGGCGTGAAGGTTGCGTGGGCTTTTGGGCTTGTATTGCTTCCCTTCATTTCCTCATGGATTGGATATTGTCTGGGCAGAAGTTTCTGCCCTTCCAACCCACTGGGCTTTTATTTCTACCATTCCTTTTCTTGTTATGCCCATGGGCCTACTAGCTGTCATTTTTGCCATGTTGGCCCATTGGGTTTATTACCTATTTTCTTAGGCTTCCTTGGCCCATTTACTTTGTCTTTACCTCTTATTGTGCCCATGGGCCTGTTGGCTGTCATTCTTGCCATGTTGGCCCATTGGGTTTATTACCTATTTTCTTGGGTTTCCTCGGTCTTTTTACTTTATCTTTACCTTTTATTGTGCCCAAGGGCCTGTTGACTGTTATTCCTGCTATGTTTTCCCATTGACTGTATTACCTTTCTTCTTAGGCTTCCCCGACCCAACTCTACCTTTACCTCTTATTGCATTATGGGCTTGCTGGCTATCATTCCTGCCACGTTGGCCCATTGAATTTATTACCTTACTTTTTCCACTTATACTCCATCTTCCTCCTATCTTCCTTATTGTTGGGCTTCTTCAGCCATTGAGTTTTTTGTCAAAAATGGGCATCAACATAATTTTACTTCTATTATTGTCTATTGGATTGTTTTCGGATCTTACAATTAAGTATGGCAAAAGTCCCTATTCCACCCTCCAATTGTATTGTGCACATCAAAATTTTCACAAATAAAAGAATAATGACTGTTGAGAGATAAATTTTCCACATGCCACGTGTGACGTGTCCCAACCTCGTTGGATTTCACTTAGTCAGCAAAAATACACAAATCACCTCTACAAATCATTTCCTACTTTACTAGAAAATTGGGCCAAAAAACCCTCCATTTCATCATTAAACCAAAGCCCAAATCCCTACACTAACCGAACGACAACTATAGACACCTCTTTTGGCAGCCCAGAAAAATTAGTTTTCTCTTCCACATTTTGTTACTTCGCATAAATGTTATCAGAGTAGTTATTAAGCTAAAACACCTATTCTTCCAAGTTCCATCCAAAACAGCAATCGTTCATCCAGACCTACATCCAAAATTATATTCATATATTTGCATAACTCAAGTTCCAATTATCCAAAATTACTTCAAGCAAAACATTTCAGAGGAAGATCCATCTTGAATTCTGCATTTATGACAAAATGTTCTTGAGTGTGAAAGTCAAATTTTAAGTGTTGTGACCTCATAACCGGGGCTTGTCTCAAGATAGGTGATGTTATGGCTTGTAATGTTTTTCTCCATGGGTCTTAAAAACACAGGATTTAAATCAAGACAATCAAACTAGCACATCATGGAAATGAAGTAGGTCTCAAATTTGATTATCCAAGAGTTAATACAATGGGATTGTAGCAAGATTTATTAGTGTTTTGACCAAGAATCTGTTGTGGATATCCTCAAAATTCACCTTCCCTCAACCCTACAAATGGTTGAATTTTTAATAATGGACCCCCAACTCTAATGGGTATTTCTCTACAAACTCCACCTATTGGATGGTAAATGAAAACTTCTTCGGAAGTGGCCCGTTTGACCAAAGAAGATTGGAAGGGTTAAACTTCTGCTTTGAAAATTATATTGGAGCACACTCCCAACAAAAGCAATACTAAATTCAAGACTCATAATGGAAGATCTTTGGCTTTTATTTTGTGAAGAGACAGATGAAACTTCAAAGCATCTCTTTGTAAAATATTCCCTCACGAGATAGTACAGTAAATTCAACTAGGTCTATCAGGTTCCATGAACTAATTTTGTCATCAATTTGTGACTGGATAAATTTGATTCTTGCCCCATCAAAGACTACTTGGTATCCCTCATGAGGAAGGGGGGAAGCTACAGTACTCTTTATTTAGCAGCATGTAGTGATATGTTGTGGATGACAAAGGAACAGTCAATTGAAAACCCAAGTCAAATTGAACCCATGCAGATTATAAGAGAATTGATTTTGTCATCAACTTGATGTGGCTGCTCTAGATCATTTTGCATGGTTAGTGGCTGTGTGCAAAGGCCACAAGAGAGAAGTTAAGCATGTATGAACTGAATTAATTAAAGGGGAAGATCCGATTTCTGTAGAAGCAAAAGCAACTTTGATGGTGGATGGCGATGGCGATGTGTTAAATGTGATCAATCAAAAGCTTCATTCACCCTTTTCACTCTTGGAATGTATCGCATGTACTTAGACAAATAAATTCTCTAAATTTTAGAAAATATTAAATTTTAGATATTTATTTTAATTTGTTTTAAAAGTTTTTTTTAAGATTATTTAATTACATGGTATAATGAAATTGATATGACATGAATTTATTGGGCCAACTAGTACAAGTGACAGGTTTAGACGACACTTAACGGATACATTAATAGTAAACACAAACAAAAGAGTTTTTTTACAATCAGTGTCTAAAACCTTAGGGGAGTACATCAAAATTTTATAACCTTAGGGGGAAAAATCAAAATTAACCTCCAATTCTGTGTGAGGAGGATATATAATAACAATCCTGAACAGACACCTAACTGGAAAAGAAAAACCAATTTTTCTGTCATTTCATGGATCCATTCGAACACCCAGATAACACTACAGAATGACATTGAAAAATAAATAAATAAATAACATCTTACATCTGATACTTGTGATGTATGATGAACATGGCACGAAAGTAGCATAGCTCACCAAGGCATATTACTATAATCACGTCACTATACCTTTTCTCCCATCTTAATAATAATTCCCTTAATCTCTTACATTATTTATAGTGTAACAAACTAAGCATAGAAGTATATAGAGATGTTAAGTAGCTCAATTAAAAGTTTTCAACATAAATAATCATCCTCACTTTACAAATCACATTACAACATGGAGAGCTACTACCTAAACACGGTTTGACACAGTTAAGATCCACAAGGACATAGATTATAGACATGGATTGGAGAAATAGAAAACATAAAGGGTAAGAAGTAGAAGTAAGACCAGAGGAGAAGTAATTTGGGTAGAGAAAGAAAGTGTATTAAAAATTTTGATTTTTTTTTTTATAGATAAATTTCACTCTCCAACCGCCATTGAGGAGGTCTCCAATGAGGAGCAAGATTGAAGAGGCAGAGTAAATGGACTTTGACCTGGATACTTAATAACAAAGAGATGAACATGAAAGTCAACCACTTTGCATTGAAGAGGCAGAGTAAATGGACTTTGACCTGGATACTTAGGGCCCGTTTGGTAAAGCATTTTAAACACATGTTTTCAGTTTTTAAACAACATTTGAGGTTTGCTCTTAGTTAGCTTTCTCCCACCAAAATTAGGGTATTTGTGAGTATAATTAATGAGGGAGAGAGAAAATGAGTAGATTTTTTAAAAGTTTTATTTTTTTTAATTTTTTTATTTTAAAAGAAGAAATCTGTAACTTTTATTAATCAAGAGCAGCCATATATATATAAAACATTATTGTTATGTACTCTCTTAAGGATATATTACTTTCGTCTCAATCGCATATAGCAATAGACAAGACATTACTAGCGTAGAAACTCATATGGTTGTCTATCTTTCAAGCTATGTTTGTTTGAATATAAGGGAAAAGAAGGGAAGAGAAATAAAATAATTTTTTTGTTTGGTTAAAATGAAAACTACTAAGAAATGAGAATGTGAGGGAAAAAGTTTTTGTGGGGGCTGGGCTAACAAATTTTTCTATTCTAAAATTATTCTTATATATCTTTAAAAAGTTTGGACTTTTTTTTGTGAAATAACTTTCAAGTTAATAAATATTTTATTTCTCCCTTATTTTTCTTAGGTTTTAGGAATACGTTAATAAACCATTTTAGAAAATTTTTTTACGAAAAAATAACTAATTCTTTTTACAGCCTTTTTAATTTCCTGGACCCACTTTTCTTTTATCTTCCCTTCTATTTTTCTCTTCTTTCCCATCGCACCAAAAAAAAAAAAAAAACAAAAAAACAAAAAAGGGGGAGAGATGGTACAACTCTCCCGCTAAAAATTAGGGTATTTCTGAGTATAATTAATGAGGGAGAGAGAAAATGAGTAGATTTTTTTAAAGTTTTTTTTAAAGAAGAAACTTTTATTAATCAAGAGCAGCCTATATATATAAAACATTATTGTTATGTACTCTCTTAAGGATATACTTACTTTCGTCTCAATCGCATATAGCTATAGACAAGACATTACTAGCTTAGAAACTCATATGGTTGTCTATCTTTTAGGCTATGTTTGTTTGCATATAAGAGAAAAGAAGGGAAGAGAAATGAAATAATTTTTTTGTTTGGTTAAAATGAAAACTGCTAAGGGCATTGCAGGTATAAAATTTAGTATTTAGCAACTCAAAACACTACTATATCTATTTTAACAACTCACTTTATAATACCCCTACAACAAAGATTTTATATTTTTAACGACTCATTTAAAATAATATAAATAATTTATTAAAATAATAATAAACAGCCATCACAAAATCCATCACAGTACAACAGCAACAGCCACCGCCATCACCTCCACCGTTGCCCCATCAGCCACAACCACAAACCACAGCAGCCACAACCCAACAACCTTCCTCTTCCACCACTTCTCAATCTGCAACCACCAACCACAGCCAAACAAAAAAAAACCCACGAACCACGACCCACAGCCAAATCAGCCACGACTCACAGCCAAAAAAAACTCATGAACCAAATCGGCCACGACCCACGGCGAAATCAGCCACGATCCATGGCCAAAAAAAAACCCACGAACCATGAACCAG
Source organism: Notholithocarpus densiflorus (assembly GCA_030021035.2). Lineage (NCBI taxonomy): Eukaryota > Viridiplantae > Streptophyta > Magnoliopsida > Fagales > Fagaceae > Notholithocarpus > Notholithocarpus densiflorus. The sequence goes on along the minus strand of JARYZH020000009.1, from coordinate 6,669,643 downwards.
TCGGACCCACGAACCGATCGGAACCATCGAAGCACAATCACCCACGGCCAAACCGATAGCGACACCATCGAGCACGTCCTCACCCACGAATCTGACCACCACAAAGTTCAAATCCATATCACAGCCAACAAAAACCCATGAATCCCAGCGACCCGTCGGAGCACAACCACGAAATCAGACCCACGAACCGCCGGAGCACAACCACGAAACCACCAAGAACAATCGCAAGTCACGGGAGTGAAAGAGAAGAGAGAACAAAGAACAATGAAATGAGAGAGGAGAGAGAAGATAGAAGTGTTGACAAAACAAACGTTGGGAATAAAAAATTGATTTTAACGTTTAACAGCTCACTGTAGTTGAAAGCAAAAATATAGCTAAATATTTTAGCTATAAGAACTTTGTCGTAGGCATGTTTTCATGGTTTAGGGTGATAAAATAGCTTCTTAGCAATTTTAACACATTTACTGTGAATGTTCTAAGAAATGAGAATGTGAGGGAAAAAGTTTTTGTGGGGCTGGGCTCACAATTTTTTCTATTATAAAATTATTCTTATATATCTTTAAAAAGTTTGGACTTTTTTTGTGAAATAACTTTCAAGTTAACAAATATTTTATTTCTCCCTTATTTTTCTTAGGTTTTAGGCATACGTTAATAAACCGTTTTAGAAATTTTTTTTAGGAAAAAATAACTAATTCTTTTTACAGTCTTTTTAATTTCCTGGACCCATTTTTCTTTTATCTTCCCTTCTATTTTTCTTTTTGTTCCCATCCCACCAAAAAAAAAAAAAAAAAAAAAAAAAAAAAAAAAAAAAAAAAAAAAACAAAAAAGGGGGAGAAATGGTACAGCATAGCTGTCTTGTCCAGGGGCGGCGTTACGTATTGGCTAGGGGTTCAAATGAACCCCCTAACCTGCAAATTTTTTTTTTTCATATATAAATTTTTTTACAAAAATTGTTTTGACTCTCCTAAAATAAATATCTGAACACCCTAATCATAAATTTTATTTAAATCTAGCTAAAATAAACTTGAATATGATCATTTTAATGCTATTTTCACAATAATTTCACAATAGATGGTAAGTGACAAGTTGTAACTAGTTTTTATTTTGACTCACAACTGACATCACTTTTTTACCTTTCTTTTTTGCTAATATATCACTTTTTTTTTTTACCTACCTTTAACAACTTGCCACCTATATTTTGTGGTGAAAATTTTGTGCAAGTGTTGTGTCAACAGTACTACTTTTAAAATATTTAATTTTATAATAAAGAAAAAAATGTTTCAAATTTTTGCTCATTCATTAAAAATAAATAAATAAATAAACCTTCTATGTGGGACTCTAGCTTACTTATCTGTTGACAACAAAATGAAATTGTTTTTCCCTGCACTTTTCTTCTTCATTAACAAAAAATTACACTACCGTTCCAACCAACTAATCTATATTTATGTTTATGATTTCTTTCTTCATTCTCTCTATCTCTCTTTCTCCAATCTATGTTTTCTTAGCTTTTATCTTTGTTTGATCAAGTAGTTTTCTTAGCTTTTATCTCTGTTTGCTCCAATTCTAAAAGAGTGACCATGTGTATGGTTAAAAAACCGTACACTTCAAAAGCAAAAATTTATATTAGTTTTTTTTTTTCTTAGTTCACATTTACTCTTAGTCCCACTCCTAGGTTTGTTATTATTCTTCTCTATCATATATTTTTATTTAATTAATATTACATATAAATATAATAAGTTATTATGCATTCAATGGTTGTTGTTTTACTGATCTTCAAACTATTAATAAATTTTTTAGACTATTACACAATATAGTTGTATTGTATACTAAATTGTATATAATATGGAAGTTGTATATATATATAAAAAAAATTAATTATTTTATTTTTTAATTGCCCCCATGATAAATTCCTAGCTCCGCCACTATTGACCCCTCTAAAAAAAAATCCTGGAGCCGCCACTGGTCTTGTCCTGCCGTTTTCAGCAGCCCATGTGAAACCACTAATGCAGTAGTGCTGTTCTGATTGATCGACTAAGCTAGGGTCCCATTTTCCAGCAATGAACGGACAATGACAATCAAAGGGAATTCATTCATAGATTATTGTAGACTTGTGTAAAAGGTTTATGTACGAGTTTTTTGTCACTTAGTACAGTAACATGCAAGTTGTAGCAAATGATTGTGAGAAGATAGGCATGGTTTAACGCACAGTACACTGAATTGATACTATACGAACACGTCTCCAAATTGTAAGAAGGATGTGGTCTTAAAAATATTTGCACTTGGTACAGGCCCCAAAGATCAAGTTTGACTTTGCTTTTACAAAAATTGTTTTTTAGTGTCCATATACCATCAATCGTCTATCTTCTCGGGGACTCGGACACAAACGCAATACTAGCAAAGAGAGAGAGAGAGATGGCCAAGGCACATATTCTAGTCTTGCCATTTCCAGCACAAGGCCATGTGAACCCCTTGATGCTTTTGTCACGAAAAATAGTGAAGCATGGGTTCAAAATCACATTTGTAAACACAGACTTCAACCACAACCGTGTTGTGGGTGCGTTGGACAGTCTCATGGATTCAAACATTAGTTTGGTGTCTATCCCAGATGGATTGGGTCCTGAGGATGACCGAAATGAGTTGGGCAAGTTATGTGAAGCTATGTTACGCACCATGCCTGAGAAGCTTGAGGAGCTCATAAACTATATTAATGCTTCAAATGGTGATGACAAGATCAGTTGTATAGTAGCCGATGCTGCAGGTATGGGGTGGGCCATTGAAGTTGGCATTGAGATGGGAATTAAAAGAGCTTTCTTCTGGCCTGGGACAGCAGCTTCGCTTGCCTTGCAATTCAGCATCCCAAGGCTGCTTGATGATGGCATTATAAATTCTGATGGTAAGATAATTGTTATACTATTTGATCTTTATGTTAGTTTGAATATGTATGCATTTTTTTTTTAAAATTTTATTTTATGATCATGCACATGTTTTTTCAAATGTGTTGTTTAGGGTTGTCCACGGGTTGGTCTGGGTCGGATTTGTGCCCAACCCAGAACTGACCCAATCAGTTGGGTCTCCCATACCTGGACCCGTCACGACCAATAAAAGGAGGCGGTTCGGGTGGTCGGATGTCTTCGATTTTCGGTCTATTTTCGGTCAATTTTGGACTCTGCGAACGTTGTCTGATTTTGGAAAAATCAATTGGTTTTTGCCGAATTTCGTCGTTTTTGGCCAGATCTTGATGAGATCTAGCCAAATTTTGACAAATCGAACAAAAAAAGACCGGCCAACCACTCCAATCGGCAGAGAACGGCTAGTTTCCGGTGTGTAGACGGTCAGGTTGGTTGAAAATTGGTTTTCCATGCTCAGACCCGCCAACCTACCCGCTGGTCTTGGGTTTTGGGGGCAGAGACTCGCTGCCAACCGTCACTGGCGTCGAGTTGGCAAGTTTTCGGGCCGAATAGGCCGGGTTGGGCAGGTGGACACCCCTAGTGCTATTTGTCCTATTTTAATACATAGTAGTACTCATTTGAAAGAATAGTGCATCTGTTGGCAGCAAGGATGAAGCAGCTGACCACATATTAAATCACATAATTTATTAAATCATTTATATAAGTCACATGATTAATTATTAAGTAGATAATGTATAAAAATACATGTAAATAATATTTTGAGGTGCCACATAGTAAGTTGTAGGAACTTTATTTCAAACTAATTTGGAGGAAAACTATGTCTTTTATAATTTTTAGATCTTAAACTAAGCAAACTTAAAGTTACAATTGTTGCACTACAAGGGGTATCCATATATTCCACCAACTAGCCCGACCTAGACCGACAAAGTTCTAATGGTTTTGACAACTTCCTTTAGACGATTGTAGTTTTCAATGTACGTACTAGACCAAAATCAAATTGACCAGACATCAAATTTTGGTGCCAAACAACCAATTTTATGATCCAACCAACCAAAGGCATCTTCCCTCCTCCATTTTGCCACCACTACCCCTCAAATTTGCAATTAACGTCAACAATGTCAACCCATATTTGTCATGCCTCACCAATGCCCTACCTTTCTCCTTCACCCTTTATTACCACCCAAAGTTTGTGGAATTGTTGTGCCTCATTGATACCACCCCCAAATCTATCTTCTTCATTGATGATTACACTTTAAATACTTGTTCAATTTAAATCGACAATTGGTCTAGTTTTGTGGAACCCAATCCATTCAGGTTGGTTGCAAGTTGACCTCCCATCCGACCAAACTAGAGTCGTGGACACCCGTAACTATAAGTAAGATTATTATTATTTTGTTTGCACCTAGGTAGGATTAGAAATAATGAAATTAAATTAGAGTTATTTAACATATTTGGGATTTGACTAGTTAAGATTAGGACTTTGTATATCTAATATAATATTTTTTTTGGTATAGTGTATATTTAATTTTACCATATCCTTGTCATACCTATGTTGGCATGCACTAATTTTTCTAGTCCAAATTGAAAGGAAAAATCCAATAGCTAGAGCAAATAATGGAGTGTGAAACATAGCAACCAAATTTATATGGAGACTCATGATTCTTTTAGTACTTTGGCCTCAAAATTTTTGGAACTGATTCAAAAAAATTGGTTGAACTTGGTTAATGAATTCTACTATGAGCTTAGTTCATGTGTTCGAAGAGACCAACTAACCATGAGATGCCTGCACCCGAACTCAACAAAACTCAAACCCTAACTTGGTGTGAACTATATTTTAATCATACTTGATAGTCTTTATTTATGCCTTTTAGCTTTTACCACATATAAGCCAAACTCGTGACCCAAATAACATTGGTAATAAGCAAAATAAACATGATAATCCACAAAGAATCTTTTTTTTTTTTTTTGTGGGTAAAAATGGGTATCTAATTAAATTTGACAATTTTTTTAATCAAATTGGGAGATCTTAAGTTCAAATCATATCTCCATCTTACCTCCCATTTAAAAAATTCTCACATGTTCAGTCCTACTTAAAAAGGGCAATTTAGACCTACACATAACAGGGAAATGTTAGATTAAATTCATTATTTCCTAATAAATTAAGGAATTAAGGTTTTCGAACAATTGATAATTTATCATCCTTAACATAAGAATACTATCAAGTTATATGGTATTTGTTACGTCCATAGAATTGTGTTGACAAACTGTGAACAATTGTAACACTTAGAATCTTCGTTAGTCTTGGTTTAATATTGAAAATATATCAAAGAAAAAGACAAGTTAAGATTCAAGCTGTGAAAGACTCAAGGATCTCAAAAACATAACTGTTATTGCACTACATTTCGACACAACTCGATCTATTGAGTTTTACTTAACTTGACCAGTCAAACTAGAAATCTCAACTGATCAAGATTTGTGTAGTTTGTATTTGAAGGATTTTCTGTCAACCCGTTTGATCTAGGATTACGTGCACTTCAAGTCTATATATTATATAAGCAACCCTAGAGCATGTTTTTTAGGACTTTTTGAGAGCTGTTTTTTTTTTTTTTTTTTACACAAATCTTAAGAATTTTCCAAGCTCTCTTGAAGTATCAACCAAATATTTACTCGTACTGAAGATTCAATAATAAAGTGAAGTTCCTGCATCTAGTCTACATTCATTTTCTTGGTTTAAATCTTTGAGAGGTAGACTCAAAGTTGTGCGGACATTCAAGTGCAACAGATCCAAAATAGAAGAGTTAATGGATTTGGAGCTACATGTGGTCATGTTAATAAGTACTACATGAGGTAGCAATAGATTTAGAATAGCCTATTGTACAAATTTCAATTCTATTCTAATGGATCTATATACCTTGGGATTGTAATTTTAAATCCCCTTAGGTTTTTATTGTGGGACGTTTTGTTCTATTGATTTTCCTAGGTAATCATTTGATGTTTACTAATTCATATTTGGAACATAATTAATCTAATTTTTCACTTGGCTAAGAACTAGGTAAAGTAATCACAATTGGGGTCTAAAAGGCTAAAACCCTAACAATATTTCATCATGCTAAGGGTGTCTTTGGAAATATTAGTAGTAGTGATGATCCAATTAGTCAATTAATGTGATCAGTAGCACTTGATTTCTTTGTTTGCCTTGCAGGAATCCCAACCCAAAGACAGATGATTCAACCACTCCCAGGCATGCCTGTCATGGACACAGTCTATATTCCTTGGATTCGTATAGGTGATTCAACTTGTCAAAAGATTGTCTTCAAATATATTTTACAATACATGCAAACTTTGAAGTTCGGAGATTGGTGGCTTTGCAACACAGTTCCTGAACTCGAGCCTGTAACATTTTCTTTGGCTCCAAAGCTCCTACCAATTGGTCCATTGATGTCAAGCGAACACACTGAAGATTCAGCGGGACAATTTTGGCAAGTAGATCACTCATGCCTAAACTGGCTCGATCAGCAACCACCCTGCTCAGTCTTGTATGTTGCCTTTGGTAGCTTTACAGTTTTTGAACCAACTCAATTCCAAGAGTTAGCTCTTGGTCTTGAGCTTACCAATAGACCTTTCCTTTGGGTGGTACGTCCGGATATCGTTGATTGGTCAAGAACTGCATATACAAATGAAATTCAAGGCACTCGTGGGAAGATCGTAGGTTGGGCACCTCAAACTAAGGTTTTAAATCACCCTTCCATTGCTTGTTTTATTAGCCATTGTGGTTGGAATTCTACTATAGAAGGTGTAAGCAATGGGGTACCTTTCTTGTGCTGGCCTTACTTTGCTGATCAATTCCTTGACCGGATCTACATTTGTGATGTTTGGAAGGTTGGACTAGGATTCGAGCTAGATGAAAATGGAATTGTAGTGCGGGAAGAAGTTAAGAGGAAGGTGGATCAACTACATGGTGATGAAAGCATAAGAGCAAGATCTTTGGAGCTTAAGAAAATGTTGATGAATAATATAGCAGATAATGGTCAGTCTTCAAAGAATTTCAACAACTTCATCCAATGGCTAAAGGCATAATTCCACGTGTTATGCAGTAGAAGTTGAGATCTCCTTCCATGAAGGATTTACATATGGAAGAAATCAAGAAATAGATATTCCTTTAATATTGACATCAGAGTGTATCCGAGGCAGCCTAAAGACTTGATATCAATGTAACCCATATCTTGATGCCCAGAAAAATAAAGTTTGGGAATGACTTCAATATACAAATTTGAGGTATAATCAAAATAAAATCGGTATGTTCAGAGAAAGAATTATGCTGTTAGCCTGCCATTAAATAGATCACTCCCTCGCAGTGATGCCATGGGTGCGTCTCTTGCACTACTTCTTATGCTACTGGTGCTTGTGTGTGGAGGTGAGAATGTATGGACTTGTCACCAATCATTGGAATTTTTTAGAGGTGTGATTAGTCACCCTTGAGTTAAAAAATAAAATAAAAAATAAAAAAAGAAGAAGTGGTTTTTCCTAAATTTAGTTCCTTTAAACCAAAACTAGAAGGAAAAAAAAAAAATCGTTTCTCAAACCAAAAAATAGATCCGAAGGTTGGTTACAATTAGAAGAATCGTACTTGTGGATTCTACTTGTGAAGCCATTGGCTCTCTCTCTCCCCTGAATAAGTCCATAGGTCTGCTTAGAAGTTATATCCTTGTTTTCGTTATTGCTTTTTTTTTTCTCCTATATATCAACTGTGTGCTTGGTTTACATCCAAATAAACGTGCGTATGTTGATTTTATGTACACAGCATGATTTTACTAGAATGATTTGACAATTGAAATGCAAAAGTTCTATTCCTTAACATAAGAATAAGGCCAAGTTTAGAATTAAAAAATATTGGAAAAAATTAAGTCTTCACTCTTCCTTATAAACTCTTTATAGCTAGAATTATAATTGCAAATAAAGAGTAAAATTAGTTTTGAGGTAATTGATACAGTACAATTCACCCCAATTATAAAAGTTTTACATTAAAAAAAAAATTATTGATTGATTCGAAGGATAAAATTGACTATTTTGTGACTATCCAAACCTCCAAATTATACTAGTTAACAATTTGCAATTTGAGAAACTATAACTATCTTTATTTATTGTATACATCATAATTTATACAATAACTTTCAACTAGAACTAGATAAAGATAAACTTAAACTTCCTAGAATTTACCAACAAAATAAATCATAACCCATCTTTAAACTAACCTGCCTATAGAAAAAATAATCATAATCTAATTTGATTATTTAAAGCAACCATAACAAGCTAAACATTACCTATATTACTAAAAGCTGAAGCATAGCACTTAATATTGCTACGCTCTCGTTGAGCCACATTAGCCACCATGTCATTTCCAATTTTTTTTTCCTGAATTTCTCCTATAATTTTTAAATACTTTTACTAAATTTTTCTTTAATTTCAAAATACTATTAAAAAGAAAATGATTTCCAGCCATATCTCCACAATAAAGCCCAATCTTTATAGCTCCAATTATGTCCACCAAAAAGCCCAAAACATGAATATTACATTGCTGTCCACCATGCCCAAACCCAACCCTTTATTTCTTTTAACGCCAACCCTTTCTTCTTCAGACGTTTAGCTTTGACTAATGCCAATTTCTCTCTCTTCCAAATACAGTTTCAAAACTTCAGAATTGCGGCTTTCTCTTCCCTCCTTCGTCTCTTCCTCTCCTTATTTAAGTGAATCACTCCTTCAGACCTCATCAATATTTCCCCTCCTTTTATCTTTCACGGTTTCAAAACTTCAGAATTGCGGCTTTCTCTTCCCTCCTTCGTCTCTTCCTCTCCTCATTTAATTGAATCAGAAAACAATATATTTAAAGAAGAGCTCAGAAATACTGACAGACAGACAGAATGTGGATGATTCACTTCAGGTATTTACATCAAAAATTTCACCTTTGCATTTTCTTAGTCATACAGGTCTGGGCCATTTGTTCATGTTTCGTTTGGGAGTGTTTGTTCTGAATGATTAGCTTAGATTGATGGGTTTGGAGCCCTGTAATGGGTTTGCATTGATCTCTCTTTTGTATTTCAGTAATTCAATCAACACTCTGTTTCCTATCCGTATCCTTTTGCGAGAGGCAAATTGGTCCGACCACAGGCCTAAGTTCAAGGCCACCGTCAACTTTAATGGCGAGGAGTTGTTAGCTGCCTCCTCTGTACTCTACATCGGCTACAAGGTCTGTATATCAAGTTGAGGTATACTTAAATTTTATTTTCAATGTATATTTACTATTTTTATTTTTTGGGTTATTTCTTCTGTGTTTTTCTGTTTGGGTATTGAGTTTATGGTCTGCAATTTTTTGAATTTTTAGTTGTTGTTGCCATTGCCAGTAGAAAAAAGCTCAAAAATTAGGGTAAGGAAAATTACCCCAATCTGTGATTATTTTTATTAGGCTTATATCAAGCTGAGGTTTCCACCTTCCTTGTGCAGGCTGTGAGGAAAGAACATATCAAGATTCATTGTTTTTGAATAGTTGCAGCTTGCAGGTCAATCTCCATATGTGGTTTACATTATTCTCGTCACGCTATAGTGGATAGTTTATCATCTGAACCTTAGACTGTAGCCATAATACATGTGACTTTGTTATATGTACATTTATCTTCAGTGTCAATTTGGTAGTTCTGCTACTTGTTGAGTTGTTGTTGAGTTGTGTGGGAGGGTCATTATGGATTGTACCAAAGCCTTTATCCATACCTTAATCAATAATACTAATTTCCTGTTTTATATAGATGATTGTGCATTGATTGGATGTATTTAAATGTCTAATTGATTTAATTGTCACTTAACTACATACGTTAATCAATTGTCATGTAATTAGGTATTGCCACATTCACTATGATAAATTGATAATAGAGTAGAGAAACTAGCAAAAAAGGCCTAGAGTTATTCAAACAAGAGATGAACACGATGCTTATGCTTCCAAGTACGTTTTTGTGGAGCAAAGGTTCTTAAATCTTAAGTATTACAGCATTAAAATCTCATTGGTATGAAGTATACATGCTGCATTTATCATTAGTTTAAGGACATTCTCATCCATTAATCGACAATCAATGAATTACCTGGAAACCATCATTCTATAGTTGTACTTTGCATATCAGTCTTCAAACAAGTAAGCCACAGTAGTTTAAATTCTTGGTCATGAATGAGCTACTCAATCTTCTAAGCTATCATTTGGATGATTTATTTATTTATTATTATTACTAAATCCTTACCAAATTTGAACTCTTTTTATTATTAGTTTTTTTAAAAGATGATTACAGAGTAATCTAATGTTTTTTTTTTTTTTTTTTTTTATAGTTTTGGATACTTCCAAAACATAAGGTTATGGTCCTTATGAATGATAAATAGGAAGTTACTAAGTTGTGTAACATAAAAAATAAACAAATAAATGAATGCAGTTGCATCATGTGTCCGGTTGAGAAGATAGAGCCCAGTCCCAAATCATATGATTTAATTCCACGTCCTCCTTTTATGTATTTTAATAAAATTAAGGGCACATCATCCTTACCATGTATACTTATCAAAAAAGCAGTTGAGGTTTTTATATGTTTTTCAGGGTTAATTTTTGTTTCGCTTTTAAATATATCAGTGGACATATTGGAGAGTGGATTATGGTTTGGGGTTGTATGCAATGAGGACTAGTTCTACTTGCCAATGAAAGCAAGAAAGAATCAAAATCATCAACAAAAAATCATAACGTGGTAATTCTAAGCGGGTTTGATCTCCTTAATTTTGTCATCATTGTCAATGTTTTTGGTGACTGTTTTGGTTGTTTGTGGTGAAAAAAAAAATGTTTTCATATAATTTGGTTTTTGTTTTATTTTTTGATGTCCTTAATCCAACATTTTTTATTTTATTTTTTTATTTTATATATTTTTATATGGATGACCAAATTTGTGATTTTTAGAGACTTTTCTGGGTTTTGCATATTGGATTATCTTCTCACAATTTTAATTGAGCATCTATTTGGGTGTTGGGGAAAAATAAAGTGAAGCAAAAGTAAATGGAAGCACAATCAATTGTGAAGGTTCTTTTTAGATACCTTTGTGAATTATGAATTTTGCTTTGTTAATTTGCCAATTGTGGATTACTTTGTAGGTTTTGGTAGGTATTTTTTTTTAGAGAGATTTAACAAAGCAATGAACTATAGCTTTGTTTTTTTTCTAATAAATGTATTTTTTATGTTATTTCTACTAAGATGTTTCTATGGTATTCTATTCTATTTCACTTGTGTTGGTTATTTCAATCCAACATATTTGGGAACTCTCATACCATCATTCACATGGGAAGAAATCCGTAATAACTTCTTCTTTCGTTGCAGATGCTTTCATTTTTTTTTTCCATGTTTGTAGTTGTACATCATTAAGCAAGGGTTACATATGATTCTTTATTCATTGTTTATTTTTTTCCTTTTTTTTTTTTTTTTGGTAGTAAGCTTAATTTAATTACTGTATTTGAAGTTTTTTTTCTCCTTTGTTCTTTCTTATGTTTTTTTTTTTTACTCCAAAAGAATGTACTACTATATATGTTGTATGTTAGTTGGAGAAGTTCAATATTATGTTATGCTTGGTTAAATGAGATTTTTACTTTTTTTTTTTTTGGTTTCAATTTTTATAATTTTTAGCTGTAAGTTCCTCAAGGCTCGAGTTTCTTAGGGATTTTGTGCACGATAAATCTCTCTCTTCCCCTTAAATTTGCTTATTTTATAGAGTTTACCCAAAAATTTTTTTTTTTTTAAATGAAAGAATTTTGATTTTGTTAATTTTTAAATTTTGAGCAAGTTATTGGGGTTTTAGTACATAAATTTTGCAGTTAGAATATTGTTTCAAATTCGGAGAATTTTGGGGAGTGTAATAGTGTGAAAATTTTATAAACTTTTACTGTCTAGGAAGCCAACTTGAGTCTAACAAGAAAGCCATGAACAACTTAAGTCCAACATGAAGGCCATGAACGTCCAGGTAGTCTGTTGGCATGTTTTTGTTTCAAGTCTTTTCCTTCCCCTGATATAGCTTTGCTGTTTGATTTGTTAGTTAAAATTGAAAAAACAAAATTTTCTTATTCTAGATGAAATTGTTTATGGGTTTTTATTTTATGTATAGTTTTCAATATAACTAACATCAATTCAATACACAAACATGAAGATGGAAATGAGAGTTCTTGATGCTCTTTTTTAAAGCTCTCTCTGATTTATTAATTTCCGTTGCTTACTGTTTCAATGTTAAGGATTCAGTGACAAACTTATTTTGTATTTGTACTATTGTTTTACTTGTGGGGAAAATTTGATGAGTTTTCTATGTTTGTGATTTGTAGTTTGTATTGATTTGCTGGATGTGAATGGTGATGTGAGGGGACTTAGACGAAGATGATGAGCTACTTGTCTTCTATCTCAAGGTTTCTGTTTTTCCTTTATATTAAGCTGTAAATGCGTAGTAGTTTCTTTGAAATCTTATCTAGATTCTATTTATAGTCATAGGTTCAACATAATATATTCAAAGAAACTCCTATTAATTTTTTTTTCCTAAGTTATTGAATCAAACATGCATCCAAAATCTGTTTTAAATGGAAATAATTCAACTTATGGTTATTTACCTTTTTTTTTTTTTTTCTAGACTAGAAACGAATGTTTACATTGAATTGTGTACGTGATGGTGCACTCCAACACATAGATAGCATGGAAGAAAACCATAAACTGGAGTTCTATGGAGTTCTTGAAAACTCGCCTCAAGTTATGATTAGGAGTTCTATGATGATTGTATGTAACTTATTATAGAACATGGTGGAAAAATTGAATCTAAAGGAAAGAGGAAACATTTTGGTTGAGAGCAAGTGTCACAAATGTCTCAAAGGCTATTAGCGCATGTTGACAAGTTTGGGGTTTGATGGTGCCATAGAAGTTTTAGTGGAAGTCTTCTCTCAGTTGCTAAGTTGTCATGTATGTAAATTAGGCTATTTATTGAAAAAGAAAATTGTAAAGTAGGCCTGATATTGAAAGTTCTTGCTGAATGCTATAGTTACTAAAAGTTATGTTTAACTACTAAACTATTTGAGATGTTCCTTAAAATTTTGGGATATAAGTTAATAAGAAACGTCTTTTATATTATGCTTTCAGATACAATTTTAATTCAACTTTGATGTTGGTTTTTATTCCCTTTTAGATTTTATAGAGAAGTAGGAACACGGAATTTGTATTTTAATTTTGTGTGTTTTGTGTATGCATATCCACATTCCTGCACACAATATATACACTATCTACTTTTATAGTTGCATGGCTAGATAGTTTAGCAAATACCTATTAGTCTTAAATGGGGTTTTGCATTTTAATAAAATTTAATGAATTCAACGTGGAAATTTGTTAAATAGCACCAATTGTGTTTTCAACCAATTAAATTTTCAAGAAATATTTGACATTTTATTTTATGAATTAGTTTATATAACATGCCTCATTAAATAGATCAATCACCAAATATTTAGAAACAAATTATAAGTAGCATGTAACTTTGCAATAGGAACTAAAGATTAGACTTGCATATCTCTTTTCCAACTACAAAATGTACCAATAATGAGAAACACTATTTGAAATGAGATTTAATTGGAAAATAATTGTGCTTGCCGAAGGAGGAGTAAAGATTCATAAATTTACTTTTGTAAGTCTGGAATGGAGAGGTTATGATTATGGATTCATCAAACTTGCAACATTTAACCATTTAAACTTGCTGTTTAAGTACTTGAATATTATGAATTAATCTTATAGATTTCATCAATATAGCGGAAGATGAATTAAAAAAAATGAATTTCTTGAACATTTTTCTGAATTTTTCCGTGCATCGCACGGATTAGCGACTAGTACTTATAAAAATAAGACACAGCATATATATATATAACCAAAGTTCGAAGAGAATCCAATTAGATTTTCTCAATTTTGCGCCACGTGCCCTATTTAATTTTTAATTTTGTGCTAAGTGAATTATTGAGTGAAAATCAAAAACTTCAAATCCAATTAGATTCTAAATTGGATTTTAATTGAAATCCAATTTTCTGTCACATGTCTAATTGTCCATATAAGATTTAAATTTGTGGCAAGTGAATTATTGGGTGCAAAAACTGAAGAATTTAAAACCAACTAAATGAGAAACTATTACATATTTTATAAATGTATGGTTTAAAAAAGTGTAAGCTAATACAATGTATAATTTGAACTTCTTCTTAAAAAAATGTATAATGTAAACTGTATAATTGTAATTGTTTTTAATTGTACCTGTGCATATGCACGAGACTACATACTAGTTAAAATAATACAATACCTTTCAGCTGATGTAAGTCTCAGCAAAATCAGCAAAGGTCCCTCAGTTACAATCACCTCGAGCAAATTCAGCTATAAACCTTGCAACGGAGCTAGGCTTGTCCACATGAGGGAGATGACCACAATCTGGTATTAGCCGCATACTTGCATCCTGAAGTTCTAACTGCAGCCTCTGCATCATGTTATGACCAGCAACTAGTAAAACTGTGTACCTTGTCCCAAGTGTAATAAAGGTTCAAGCTTACTTATAATAGCTTATAACCATATCACTTTCAAAGTAGACTTCCAAGATTGTTTTTCAGTTTCATGTTGCTGATCGGGTGGTTGGTGGTCATATAATCCAGTTACATTCAAGTTATTCCCCAACTGAACTACTAAACATCAACCATAATTATATACCAAGTGTGACTAGAATTAAGTGGGACTATATGGAAACTAGGTAAAGTGTAATTTATACGAAATAAATTAAAATTTTGAAGCAAATATTCAAAGAAAGAGACTGCAAAATGCATCTCATGACTTGTTGCTACTTGGTGGCAGATTTACTTGAGAGAGAGAGAGAAAGAGAGATATTCACCCTTTCATTATGAAAAATACCCTTTAAGCAGGCACATTGAAATAATTTAAGTATTTTCTATTCATAATTCTTCATGAACTATGCAGTGAAGCCCTGGTGACTTCCCTGCCAACCGTTATGCTTAGCAGCAAGTCAAAGACACAGAACATGATTTATTTGTCTGTAAGTTTAAAATGCTGAGTGGCTGAGCTATTCAAGTGAATGGGAGCCCTATGGAGTGTAGCCAGACACGTCAAAATGCTTCCAAGTACATCAATAGCACCTATTTTGATCTAAGTTAATCTAAACTGTTGCTGTTGACACCAAATGCAAAGTATAGCACATTATTTTGAAGATTTTGGTTGCTTCTCTTTCTCGAAGTTTTGTTGAAGGTAATTGTTGAAACAGAGTTTTAGCCTAACAGCCATTGCATTAAAGTTTATAGGGAGAAAAGCTTTTGCAAAGCAACTTTTTTCTTCTCATGCACAAAATTATTTATACATTCGTTTTAGATAAAATAGTTTAAATAATTATAATAATAATAATAAAAAGAAGCTAAAAGCATTAGGCCAACATTAGTCTGTATTTAAATTTTTGGGCTAATAGAAACAAGTGCTTCTTGATTATCCAAAAGAAGACAGAAATGCACTAGTGGCTGACATTTTTTTTTTATATATTTACCAGAGAACAATGGTAGCTGACAAATTAGGGGCAGTTTTAAAATCAAAGGATATTGGTGGTCTTTTGGTTTTAAAATGATAGGAAAAGTTTAAGATGCAAGTCCATTCCACAAAGAAATTCTATTTTATGACTTCACATGTGAAAAGGTTAAAAGCTAAAACTAACCACTGCTTGCTTGTAGTTGACTATCTGATCGCGCTCACTGCAAATGATTAGTGCTTTCTGCTTTAACTGTAAAATAAAAATATAGACAGCATGTTAACACAACTGTGTAATTTGTTTTTGTTCCTGAAGCTGTCATAAATTTGAATTTGTTTGAAGGCACAGTATCGACCTTCTAATCATGCCTTTACCAAAAATATAACTTGACTAGAACATTTACCCTCTATTTGGTTCTGAGAAGTAATGAAGAAAAGAGAAGGCTTGTAAATTCTTAGGAACAAGCACAACTCAGAAGTTTCTTTCCTAATTTTATACCTTTCCAAGAACCACTTGCCAACTGATTAAAAACAGAAATTAATGGGAGCTGTTTAATGCCTGTCAGGCCTTAAAAGGGATGTGCTACTTAAGATGTACATATCTATTAAACTGGCACTACAATACCTGTTTTATTTGGGCAATAACATTGTAGCCCCCGCTAATCATAAAATTGATGGTTGCATCTTCCCACCAAGGAAGCAGACAGTGTAAGCGTCCCACCTAGCTCGTAATACGGGAACATGACCACCAGTACATTAAAGATATACAAATTAGCCAGGAGAAAATTTATTATTGCATTAGTTCTCAATTCTTATTAGTGTAAGACCAACAAAACAAAAAGGGAATCTCATCACTGTTGACTGAAAAAAGAGAATAATCTTACATTTGTCCAATCCAAGCTTGTGGCTAAGGAAATGCCATTGAAGGCCAATATATTTGCATAAAGGCGTAATGGGATGCTTTTCAATAAAGAAACCTGATGCATATAAATAAGAAAAGGATAAGCTCTTTAATATTTTGGATGATTGACTAAAGATGGTTTCCATTATAAAGCTAAATAATTTCCTGTAATGATGTGCCCAGTGTCCACAGCAAATCAGGAAACTGTTATGTTTATGGTGTCCTTGAACTAAAAAATGTAATGACAAAGCAATAGAAGTATAGAACACAAACAATTAAATAGTTAACAAAGAGTATGACTTCAAATAGAATAGAATGTTGGAAAAGAATACATGTGGTTGACACTGACTAATTTCTTGAGGATTCATTGCCGACCCCAAAATAAGGGACTAAGGCATGTTAATGTTTTTGTAATTATAGCTAAGTCTATTCTTTTCAACATTTTTTTTTTCATTAACAAGTGAAGTGAAGGGGACTCAAATTTAGGTTCTCCACATAAGGGAGACTAGGCAATACTATTGAGACACAAAGCTCTTGGCCGTGATTTGTATTTTCTCTTTCCCTTTACTAAATATATTCTCTCCCTTTTTTGTGTTCTTTTATTGCAATTCCTTTTTCTTGTTTACAATATTTGTTTCCTTTTTATTAAAACTAGTCGCAAACCCACGCAATGTGTGGGAATATTTTTAATGATCATTTTATGGTTAAAGTTATTTTAAAGTAAAAAACTTATAATAATAATAATTCAGTAAGGATCATTTTGTGAATCACCAAAAGAAAATTCTTACCAAATAAGTTAATAAAGTACCATTACTAAAAAAAATAACCAAAGATATATAACGTTAACTTATTAAATTATTCAAAAAAGATTTGTCAAGAAATCATTTAAATCAGCCTTCATATATATATGCCCTAGAAACTTCATAATCAAATAGTGTAGAGTAAACATGGTTTTACAAAAACAATGAATTTAAATTGACATAAAAAAAATGTAGAAAATGAAAAGAAGACAAATCTTAGTGTAAATTTTTGTGTAGTTGAATATTACTCATATACTTGTAGACTCCATGTTATGGTATGTTGATTTATTCATATATATCTAGATGAGTAAGAATGTAACTATTATTTGAATGATTATTGTGATTTATTGATACTAAGTAATAAAAAAAAAATTAAAACCTAAATTTTTTTTTCCTAATATAATGGAGTAGAAGACAATTAATTGTAATTTAAAGTAATTAAAAAAAATAGAGAACATACTCATATATTCATATGTTTGTATTACCTAGGCAAACAAAGAGTCATTCTTATAGCGTTTGATGACTTCTATATTCGGTGAACTGTTTTAGATAGGAATTTGATTATTGCGTTAGAGTCACAAAATTTTTAGATAGTTTATTCTGTTTAGACAAAGATGATGTGGATAATGAAAATAAAGAATATTTGTAATAAAGTATATTATTTGCCTTGTCATTTTTTTGGTGAGACACACTCCAATGTGAAGTATATGTTATGCAAATCTTTATTCTTTATTTCAAATTCTGAAATCCAGGTGGTAAAGGGGGAAAAAAACTAACAACTACTAGAACATCTTAATGAAGAAGAGGACAATGAATCAAAATTAGAATCAAAATTATTGTTGCCTAATATTCTTTTTACCATATTCATTGCTACAATAAATCCAATAAAACACACATTAGGAATTTTTCATAGCGTTGAAAACCCATTTATGAATGAAGTTTACTAATATAATAGTAATCTTCAACATTTGTTCTTCCTATTTGTTCTTCTACATGACCATCTTTGTTTTTTTTTTTTTGAATAATTTTTATAGTCATTTTATCAAACACATGGAAACATAGAATTGCAAATCTTATCTTTCATTTAGCATCAAAATAGAGAGCAAACCATTTTGCTTGACGGCAAATCATAGTAAAAGAGACATAAAAATAAAAAATAAAAAATAAAAACACATAATACTCTGATATATAAATCAGACTTGAATATTACTCCTATACTTGTGGACTCCATGTTATAGTATGTTGATTTGTTCATATATATCTAAATGAGTAAGAAAGTAACTATTATTTGAATGATTATTGTGATTTATTGATACTAAGTAATGAAAAAAATAATTAAAACCTAAATTCTATTTTCTAATATAATGGAGGAGAAGACAATTGATTGTAATTTAAAGTAATTAAAAAAATAGAGAACATACTCATATATTCATACGTTTGTATTACCTAGGCAAACAAAGAGTCATTCTTATCGTATTTGATGACTTTTATATTCAGTGAACCAATTTAGACAGGAATTTTATTATTATTATTATTATTAGAGTCACAAAATTTTTAGATAGTTTATTCTATTTTGACAAAGATGATGTGGATAATGAAAATAAAAATTATTTATAATATAAGTATATTATATGCCTTGTTATATTTTTGGTGCGACGCACCTCAATATGAAGTATACATTATGCAAATCTTTATTCTTTATTTCAAACTAGATGATGTCTCATGCGATGCACGGACTATTTTAGCTCACAATATTATTGAATACTTTAAAACTTGATTTTCTTAATTCATATTTTATTAAAAAAAATTGTATAACACTGTAAGACTATAACATATTATAATATTTACCGTTAAAATTAAGTAGATTTTATTTTTTAAACTAATTAAATGATTTTGAAATCTATAAATAAGAATTTAAAGCATAAAATATTTATATATTCTAAAATTACATAAATTTAAACAACCTACCAAACACTTCCTCAACCACTCTATTCTCATAACAAAATATGAAGACCTCAATCGCAAACACCCAATTCATTATCTCAATGAAATTAAGGAAATCATTTTTAAGTATCAACATAAAGAGAACATAATTAAATAAAGAGAAAGTGGCTAAAGACACATCAATTTATCAAAATTTAATTGTTTTTAGTTGGACTCCCGTATCCTTTAAAAAAAAAGTGGAAAATACTTTGAAATCATCATCAATTTTTATTTTTATTACTGTGGCTCATACCGCACAAAACAACAATAAATAAAATAAAAAATAAAACCTACAAAGAAATCTACAAATTATGAGTTATAACACAAATAATCAATTAGAATTTTCTTTTTCTTTTTCTTTAGTTCTAAAACAAAATGCATTTATAACTTTCCCAAACCAAAATCTCAAACACCCAAAAACTCAAAGCAAATCACAACCTTCACAAAATCCACAACATCCGACTTCAACATCAACCACTCTATTCTCACAACAAAATATGAAGACCTCAATCGCAAACACCCAATTCATTATCTCAATGAAATTAAAGAAATCATTTTTAAGTATCAACATAAAGAGAACATAATTAAATAAAGAGAAATTGGCTAAAAACACATCAATTTATCAAAATTTAATTGTTTTTAGTTGGGCTCCTATATCCTTTAAAAAAAAGCGGAAAATACTTTGAAATCATCATCAATTTTTTATTTTTATTAGTATGGCTCATACCGCACAAAACAACAGGAAAAAATAAATAAATAAATAAATAAATAAATAAAAAACCTACAAATTATGTGTTATAACACAAAATAAAAAATAGTTAACTTCATAAATAATCAATTAGAAAGTTTTTTTTTTTCTTTTTCTTTAGTTCTAAAACAAAATACATTTATTACTTTCCCAAACTAAAATCTCAAACACCCAAAGACTCAAAGAGAATCACAACTTTTACAAAATCCAAAACATCTGACTTCAACATCAAAACTATAAGCTACCATCACTAAATAAAAAATGCAATCCCCCTTCCTTGGTCATAGCCTACTCACACAAGTTAGAATCAAATGGTACCACAATGTTGAAGTTATGTATATGTCTTTGAAAGGCTGAAGTTTTTGTCTGAGTGTATTTGAGATGAGATAGCATAAAGGGTTGTTGTGGGCATGTGTATATAAAGGAGTAGAAATGAAAAGGATGAATAGAAATGCAAAGAGTTTTTTATGTGTGAGAGAGAGGAAAAATCTTAAAACATTGAACCAAATAAAAGAAATAATAGTCTTAAAACATTGAATAAAAAATGTAACAAAAAGTAGTCTTGAAACATTTGAACCAAGGAAATAAAGAGTCCTTATTTTTAAATTTGTTCTTATCTCTAATGTGGCTTAAGAATATTTCAATTCTCTTCAGAGAATGCGCTACATGGCAGAACCTCATGCTTTCCCGCATGAGATCTCTACTTTTATATATATATATATATTGATGATTCTGAAATCCAAGTGATAAAGAGGGAAAAAAAACCAACAACTGCTGGAACATGTTAATGGAGAAGAGGATAATGAATCAAAGTTATTGTTGCCTAATATTCTTTTTAGTTTTTACTATATTCACTACTACAAAAAATCCAATGAAACACACCTTAGGAATTTTTCATAGCGTTGAAAACCCATTTATGAATGAAGTTTACTAACATAATAGTATTCTTCAACATTTGTTCTTCCTATTTGTTCTACTACATGACCATCTTTGTTTTTTTTTTAAATCTTTTTCATAGTCATTTTATCAAACACATGGAAACATAGAATTGCAAATTTTGGGATTACATTTAGCATTGAAATAGAGAGCAAGCCATTTTGCTTGACAGCAAATCATAGTAAAAGAGACATAAAAATAAAAAATAAAAACACATAATACTCTAATATATAAATCAGACTTGACATACAGTATGATTTTAAGGAACAAAGCGATATACCCACTCAAGAATATAGGATTACTGCTTTGAAATGAGCTCTTTTTTGGCAAGAACTAAATTTAAAACCATTCATCTTCTGGTTAAGAGAGATAGAGGGCATCTAACGGTTTATATATCATTTCTTTGATTTTATAGGGATGGTGGTGGCTACTAAACAGGTATGAACTGGTTGGACTCAATGAGAAGATGAAGAGCCAAGATAGGAGGAGAGGGAGAGTCTAAGGCATTGAAGAGCATGGGAAGTTGAAAGGAATGGAGAGGGGAGTTAGGGGTGTTATGGAAGCTGAAGTGAAAATTGTGGAATCATTAAAAGGTTAAGGGTACGTTTGGTACACTGAATGTAGATTACATTAGGAATAGTAATCTTTATTACTGGAAATAGAAGACATTGTAATGGAATAACTATTACTATTCATAAGTTTGGTTGTTACATATAGAAAGCTTGTAAAAGATAACGTATAAGGAATCTTTATATTTTTGGAAATATATTAATTTTAAAAACTATTATATGCACTAAGGAATAGCTATTACATCAATTTTAAAGAGGAATAGTTATTCTTCAATTTAAAGAATAGTTATTCAAATGTAATAACTAATCCATGTAATAAAGATATAACCAAATGACTGAATTACTATTACACATGAATAATTATTCCATTACAGAAGTTATTACAGCATACCAAACGTACCCTAATAGAAAAAGAATGGAAATAAAATAATTTAGTTTATTACTAAAAAGAAAGTAGTCACATGGTTACTGATATGGCTCAACGTGAGCATAGCAACAATAAATGCTATGTTTCAGCTTTTAGTATTATATAAAATATAGATTTTTCTTTTCTTTTTTTTAAAGATTTTTTTTGCTTTTGCAATATCTTTTACATGTTTACAATACTTGCATGCACCGAACACATTTTCTCCAGCATTTCAATTTTACTAATTTGGGAGCAGAAACATATTTCAGAAAATTGCATATGAATCCTTTTGCATTTCAAGAGTGGTATGTGACCCGTCTTCTGTGATAGAGAAGGAAATTTCTGGTCAACTTCCATCTGTTTCATTTAAGAACTCTAGTAAAAAAAGAAATACAATCTAGGTGGTGCAAACACAAGATTGATGCAAATTGATTCCAATGGTCCAGATTGTTTCTAATTTGATGTTGAGCTATTATGAGATTTTATTCTATTTTCAGTTTTTAACCTAATAAAGTACTAGAACCTAAAATGAAAGACAATTGACCAATAAATATACAATTGACTTGCAAAATAAAATAATAGATTTCTCTTTGAGCCTCCCGCATGGCCGCATCAAATACTTTTGTAATACTGAAGAGGCATTGCGGATTGTAAAGTTCCATGGTTACAAATTTCAATGGATATATTTTGAAAAAGTAAAAAGAAGGGCTGAGGATAACTAGAATATTGCAACTAAGACAAGATAGATGGTCTCTTGGGCTGTGAAGAATATCAGCATTCACTGCCTGTTAAGCCATGTATCTTGACATGTATGAGCAGATTCACATATTGTATGCATATATAATTCCTTAACTACATGATATGCTCTTCTGAAAATCAATAAACTTTATGATCCAAATATGACAGTCACTATGGAGCACTGTTTTTTACAATATTATTGGATTTGGTGACTCACCCCAGCGTATGCTAACATTCTAGGTAACCTGGATAGGTTTCCTGTGCCTTCTGCATATACACTTGCATTAATTAAAACCAGCTTTTCTACCTGTAAATTAGAGAGAGAATGTCATAAGCACAGCCATTGTTGGCTAAGTAACCTAAATATAGGGTCAGACCAAAGTAGAAATAGGAGCAAGAGCAAAAGCTAGAGAATGAGAGCAGCAACTTTAATAGACCAGATATTCTAAACTCCATATTGCCTCCATGTCAGCTAGAAGTCTGTTCATGTTCTTATCTTATATTTGTGAATATGCAAGTACATTAGTAGGAATTCATTCAAGTTAAAATGAATTACATAAAGTACAATCCAATTGAAAGGGCTAAGGTTTTCAGCTTTTTGCTAGAAAGAGCTCAATGCCTCCCTAGTTTAGCACCTTGTTAACAAAATAAAATACCAATGTAGCAATGAGTGTGGGGACCCAAAAGTTTTGGACTTCAATTTGGAAGCATATCAGTTTTCAACTCACAATCTGCACAGAAAAGGTTGATCCACTCTCAACCATTACTCTGCCATTCCACATATTGGAGAGGAATTTGCCATCCCAAACTTTATAGACTTACTCATTGTTTATTACTGCAGAAAATGAGAGAACTTTTCAGATTTACTCAGTTCAAACTAGACCTTGTCATTCTGATTCCTGATTTCTTCTGCAATGAGTTTTAATTAAGCATAGCTTAAAATTTCCCAAAGCTCCATGGAAATTTGAAATGTTTAATGGAAGTGCCTGAATAGGATAGTCTATGGCGTAATAAGCCCAAAGAGGTAGCACACCTCCTGAAGCAAAGGTTACTAGTATAAATCTGCCCTTCCCCTTCCTCTTGCACCCAAACTCACTCACCCCCACCCCCTCCAAAAACAAAATTCAAAATATATTGCATTGTATAATAAAAACAGCTGAGACAGTTGAATGTCAAAATATCGAAAGGGAAATATGTGATTCTCAAACATTACAGCGCCTGTGGTTTAATAACAAGAGCAGTTGGAGGGAAATAATTACAGCTTCTGGATGATTCTCTGCAAAGTCAATTGCAACAGCAGCACCAAGGCTCGGTCCAACCAGTATCATTGGTCTTTTGATGTAGGACTTCCAAAGCTAGAATGTAAAAACGGTTAAATTAACATTCTCAAGTACTGAAATTCAATTCCAATTACCACTATCAATTGTGAAAATTCAATTTTACTGAGAAGCGAAGTCACTAATGTAACATATCCTCATTTGAAAAATCATCAAAAATAATTTTCAAGCCGAAATACTAATCAAAAGACTCAATGGTCAAGAGCATATATATATGACAACATGGAGAATAGAGATAAAAAGATTTTTCTGCTGATATACAGCCAAGCCAAGTGATAAAAGCAGCGTTTACAAAATCCAAGAGTAAAAGATTTACTTGACAATACCTGATAGAGGTGGTAACGCTTGGATGCCACGTTACATGGTGGAAGCCTTTCTAGTAAGGGCAGGCATTAAAAAGGGAAGATTATTAAAGAGCATGCTATAAGTTAAATCAAGAAAATACAAGAGCAAAGGCAGGTGAACCAACCTAAATCAGAGAAGCCCCACCCAAGAACATCAATGGCCCAAGCCTCCAAACCAGCCTCTTCAAGCAAGGGGTATGTGCACCTCCATTCTAAACATGAACTGAAATACACAAAATAATCATGACAGAAAAAAATAAAAAGTGAAAAAAAAAAAAGTTCATCAGATGATATATGTTACAGCCATGGCACGACTTGCATTTAATTTCAAACCTGTCAAAGCAATGGAGGAGAACCACTGGATTGATGTCACTCTGTATAAGCGGTTTCACACAACTACTCATTATACGACTTTCAGAGAACCCAACCTGCAATTATGACAGGCATGCCACATAATTCTCCGAATATGAAATAGGCCAAGAGTCTCATCAATTTAAAGTCAAAAAGTAAATAATGTCACAAAATTGGAACTTTGTGAATGAGAAACCTCATAAGTAGATTTCTCATCAAACATCTCACAGTAATGTCATCCAAAACTTCAGCCAATCTAGTCAATGTTTCTTAAGTCCACATTGTAAATATCAGATAGCCAACTCCACAGATCACCACCCATGATTGACCAATCCCGAGAATTCCACCTCTCAAAATGGCTGAGAAGTACCACGGCTAAAAGACCATTTGCAAGGCTACTATTGAGTATTAAGTTTTTTTTCTCTTCTTTCTTTTTGATAATCAAGTATTAAGATTTTAAATAGACATGAAGGTGGATTCCACAGCAAGAGAGTGATTGGGACACAACTACTTTTTTTTTTTTTCAGAGCTTGCAAAAATGGTAAACCAATCACAAGAAGTCACACATATTAAAACCATCTGCTCTAGTGAGGGAAAAAAAGTTTCAGCTGACTACAGAGACTGTAAAAATACAATTATTCTGCTGGAATTTCATGACATTGAACTGCTCATCTTAGTAAAATAATTTTTATTATGGATGCTCTTATTATATCACTCCTCATACTTAACACACATGAATTAGTACGAAAAAAAAAAAAAACATCAGGACAAATATAAATAAATTGATCATCCACCCAAGACCAAGAGAAAAAACTTGATCTCAAAACTAAGTACAGTTCCAGTTCCATGGTCCTGTAATGTAATGTAATATGGAAATAAAAGGAATACATACTTTTACAGGGAGTCTCTCTATTCGCTGAGCCAAAGAACGAGCAAATGGGTCTTTGATTTTCTCAACCTCCTTAGGAAGAAATGAGGGAAACCCACCAGCAGAACCAGTGTCAGCACCAGTTTTATTACCACCCAAAAGTACCCTTACGCTTCCACATTTCTTTGCCACGGTCATCCCCATTAATGGTGGTGGTGGTAGTGGTGGAGACCCCAACTTGACAGCCATGATCATAATGGGAGATCAGAGAGTGAAGTAGTAGACTAGTGGTAACCTTTTTTCAGAGATATTTTGGTACGAGTAGTGTTTATTACACATGACATGTCATGGCATTTACTTCCTGTGATGCACACGGGTGGACGCAAACATCATACCTTAACATCAGTACTTATTATGGGAGAAAAATTCAAGCACGTTGAAAGTTGAAATAAAGCTGCATTTTCTATGTTCACATTCCTGGGAACTACTTGTGTTTTCATTCATTCATTACCTTTTAAAGTTTGTCTGAAAGGATGGCATTCAACCACGTTTACAGTCGACCCCACTTCAGCAAGTTACAGTGGATGATCTTAGAAAAATGGAAAATGCACTGTAAAAGTTCGATGAGTACAAAATGAATTATGAATTCCATTTAAATATTAATTAGTAGGTGCCATTATGTTTGAAAATTAAATATATTAGGTGTGATTTTACTGTTTAAAGACAAAAATCACTGCAGCAGCACTGTTCACGCACTATAGCAATACTGTTCATGCATTTAAAAATATTAAAAATGGTCCCACGGCACTATTCACACATTTAAAAATTATTTTGTTACAGTATTTTTAGTTTTCAGTTTCAGCAGCAATAAGTTCAATCCAAACGGACCCAAAACTTGAGTATGCAGGTTATATTCCAAATCAGTTTTTTTTTTTTTTTATATAAATTTTTAGAAAAAAATATAACCACATAAATTATCAAGGCTTTTGTGTACGGTGATATTGCCTAGAAGAACCTAAATTTAAATCTTTCCTCTCAACTTATTGTGAGCAAAAAAAAAGGTAAAAACCATATGACTTCCTCTTTTATATTAATAATTAGTGCACTTCCTACAAAAAAAATTGGTACTTGGAACTAGAAATGAATGCATTTTACCTCCTGACATATTCAAAAGAGCCGTCTAGGGTTCTAATCTCCCCTCCCCCATTGTATCAATTCAAAATTAAAATAACCTATTAAGATTGAAAATGAGTTTCGAATTTTATTTGTTCATTTTTCTTGAAATTACTGACTTATTTTCCCAATCTATATAGAATCTGTGAAACGATCCTAAGTGTTCCTACTCACCTACCAAAGCTGTTTGTGACATTTGTTGTTGCCCCGACATTAGTTGATAAAAAGATACAAGCCTACGGGCCACCTTCTGTTGTATCTATGTTTCCTTATTCCATGTATCTTGTGTACTCAGGTTACATCCCAAATAATCTTGCGTATGTTGTTTTTATGCACCCTCCAGATTTTATTAAATTGACTAAATAATTAAAATTTAAAAAAAAAAAAAATTCTTGATAAAGAGCAATCATTATGAACTGAATGCCAAAAGTTTGAGATATTATGGTATCTCTTAAAAAAATGAATATTAACCTTTCATTTACAGTCTCTATTATCATAAAAAATAAATAAATAAATTTAAACCCTATCAATAGCTAGAGTTATGATTGAAGTAAAGAGTAAAATCAGAGATGAGGTATTTTTTCTTCTTTTTGATAAATTGGAGATGAGGTCATTGATACAATACTATACACCAGAATTTTATATGCAAAGTAAGATAAAATGGTATGCATTTTAGAAGTATAAGTTTTCAGCTAAATCTTCAATGGATGGTGTTTATTACACACACTGTTTGCAAATGTACACTGCCCAAAACAACTGAAAACGTGACTTTAATTCACGATTTCAGTTGTTTTAATGTCACGTTTTCAGTTGTTCTGGGCAGAGTGTAATATTTGCACACACTGTGTGCAACAAGTTTTTCCCATCTTCAATAGGCCTCTCAGTGGCAATCCCCTTGAGAAAATTCTGCAATTAACTTTGCAACGGAGCTAGGCTTGTCAACATGAGGGAGATGACCACAATCTGGTATTAACCGCATAATTGCATCCTGAAGCTCACAGTGCAGCCTCTGCATCATATTTGCACCAGCAACTAGTAAAATGTACACATTATCCAAACTGTAATAAAGACATGTACTTAGGAATTCGTTGAGTTGCCTAAAGGAAAAAAGACCAGCGGGTTGCAAGTTGGTGTTTACAGTTATTCAGTTAAGCACAAGGAAAATGGGTCCATAGAGAGGTACAATGCTAGACTAGTTGCAATGGGGTTCACACATGAATTCCATATGTATCCTTTTGCCATTAGCAACCAATCTGATCTAGACACTGAATCAGCTGGTGGTAAAAAATGACTTCCTCTATGATGATTTAAAAAGGAGATGTACATGGATGTTCCTCCAAGTGTGACGAAACCCTCAACTCATGAAGGCATTCAGATTGAAGAAATCATATATAGTTTGAAACAAATCTCCCAGAGCATGGTTTTAACGGTTTAGCCAGGCCATGTGGGGTTACAGATACAGGCAGGCTCAAAGTGAACACACCTTGTTTATCAGGCACCCGCCTTAATATAAGGTTACTGTTCCTATAGTTTATGTTGATGATATATTTGTAAAAGGTGATGGTCCAGAGGAAGTAAGAGGCTTGAAAGGACATTTAACTAGGGAAATTGAAATAAAGGACCTGGAGATTTGAAATACTTCCCAAGTAAAGAAGTAGGAAGGTCCAGGCAAGGTATATATTCATATCCCATGGAAATATGTCCTCTGATTGAGCGGAATCATAGATTGGATGAAGATCCTGAAGGTGTAGTGGTTGATAAAGGGAGATACCAACATTTAGTTAGGAGATGGATTTATTTTTCTCACACTCATCCAGATATTGCTTACTCTCTCAGTGTGGTTAGCCAGGTTAATGCACGCACCTCAGAGTTTCACATATGTATTTGGTTTACTGTATCCTCAGTTATTTGAAATCAGCTCCTAGTTGAGGATTACTCCTCTAACCATGATCACTTATCAGTAGAATCCTATACAGATGCAAATTGGGCAGGCTCTAGTAGAGATAGACAATCCACCTCAAGATGTTGCACCTTTGTTGGAGGTAAGTTGGTCACTTGGAGAAGCAAAAAACATGCAGTTGTAGCCAAGTCCAGTGCAAAGGCTGAGTTTCGTACTATGACTCATGATATTTGCAAACTGAAATGCGTAAAGATGATGTTGAATGAGTTGGGATTTAATACACAGGAATCTATGCGATTATATATCAACAACAAAGCTACTATTAATATTGCTCACAATCCTGTACAACATGATAGTGCTAAACATGTTGAAATTGACAGGCATTTCATTAAGGGGAAGCTAGATTATGGCATGATCATACCCATTTGTGAAAACAGGAGAGCCACTAGCAATCATATTAACTAAAGAAATCTCACATAGAGATCTTCATACCATTTTGAGCAAGTTGGGCATGGGCAAGACCTATGCCCCAGCTTGGCGAGGAGTGTTAGAATATAAAGTCCGAATCCTATTCAATGTGTAATTTTCTTTCCTTTTGTCATTAGGGTACATCTGTAATTTGCATAGTATTTAAAAATAATATAATCGGTGTTAGGGTTATTAAGAAACCTAATATGTTTTCTCCCAAAAATTTAACAATTTCTCCTTCCGAGAAGGTCAGAATAGGCTGAAAAATACCTTAAAACCCAACCCATGCACACATCTATTGCTAATAAAGGAGGAGTGATTGTTGAAGAGAAAATGAAGAAATGGGAGAGAGAGAGAGAGAGAGAGAGAGAGTTAACAGTAAAATAGAAAAGAAATTTCTAAATTACGTCATTTGTAGGGCTTAATGGAAACCCATATAATGGAAGTGGATGCAAGGACCATGTTGAACATAGAATGGAAGTTGGCCCGTGTATTTAAATATAATAGCCTAGCTGAAACATGTGCTTCTTAATTGCCAAATAGAAGACAGAAATGCACTAGTAGCTTACTGATAACAATAGCAGCTGACAGATCACAGGGCATTGGTGGCCTATTGGTTTTAAAATGATAGGAAATCTTTAAGAGGCATTTCATTCCCTACATAAATTCTATTTTATGGCATAATCATTATTGAATAATGACCTCATATGTGATAAATTAAAATAAAAAACTAACCACCACTTGCTTGTAGTTGACTATCTGATCGCACTCGCCGCAAATGAGAAGTGATTTCTGCTTTAACTGTAAAATAAAAATATGGACATGATAAGACAGCTGTGTAGTTTTTTTGTTCCTGCAGTCTCATCACCTTGAATCGTTTTGAAGGAAAGCATCAACTTTCTATTCATGCTTTTACCAAAAATCTAGCTTTCTTTCTCTAGAATGTTTACTTTGTTTCAGAAGTAGTAAAGAAAAGAAAATGCCTGTAAATTCTTAGGAACAAACATTACTATGCAGTTCCTTTCCTGACCCTATATCTTTCCAAGAACAACTTGGAACATTTTCAACTGATAAAATTAAACAGAAATTAATGGGAGCTGTTTATTGCCTGCCGGGCCTTAAGGAATCATTTGCTACTTCAGATGTGCATTTATTAAACTGGCCCAACCATACCTGTTTTATTTGGGCAATAACATTGTAGCCCCCGCTACTCATGAAGTTGATGGTTGCATCTTCCCACCAAGGAAGCAGACAGTGTAAGCGTCCCACCTAGCTTGTAATACAGGAATATCACCGCCATTTGATGGAAGATATAAAAATGAGCCAAGAGAAAATTTAATGTTACATTGATTCCCAATTCTCATTAATGTCTGACCAACAAAAGAAAAAAGGGAATCTCATCACTGCCAACTGAAAAATATAATACTTACATTGGTCCAATCCACTGTGGCTAACGAAATGCCATTGAAGGCCAATATATTTGCATAAAGGCGTAATGGTATGCTTTTCAACAAAGAAACCTAGCCCGTACAAATAAGAAGGTTACAGAGGGATAAGCACTTTAATAATTGATGATTGAATAACGGTGTTGCCATTATAAAGCTACATAATATTCTGTAATGATGTGCTCAGTGTTCATAATAAATCAAGAAAACTGGTATGTTTATGGTATCATCAAACTAAAAGATAATGAGAAAGAAACAGAACACAAGCAATTAAATGGTTAATATGAAATCTAATAATTGTAGCTACATATCTTCTTTTGAACATGGTTTGTGTTTTCTGTTTTCTTTTTACTAAAATCATTCTTCTTTTGTGTTACGTTACCTATCAAAAAATAAAATCATTCTTCTTTTGTGATTTTTGTTTATGCAACTCCATCTACATGTTTACAATACTTGCAAGCTCCAAATACATTTTTTTCTTAGGCAGTTCAGTTTGACTACATTGGAGACAAAACCATATATCAGAAAATTGCGTATAAATGCTTTCACATTTCAAGAGTGGTATGCAACCCTCTTACAGGAGAGAGAACAAACTTTCAAGTCGTCTTCCACACGTTTCATTTAAGAACACCACTCAGAAAAATAAATCAAGCACTTTACTGAGAAAAAGGGCCATTACCCTTGGTGTCAATGGAGATAGGTTCTGCAAGTCTAATAAATTCTAGTGCAGACTGTAAAATTCCTTGGTTACAAATTTCAATGGACATATCTTGAAAAAGAAAAAAAGAGGGCTTAGGGACAACTAGATGATTGGAACTATGAAGGGATAAATGGTCTCTTTACTATGAAAACCATCAGATTCACTGCCTGCAAGCCATGAATTTTAATGTGTATGAGCAGATAACATATCGTATGCATATAATCATCCTTGTAACTACAGAATGTGGTCTTCTAAAAATCAATCATCTTTATGAGCCAAAAAATGGAATTCACTATGGAACACTGTCTTTTACAAAATTATTATTGAATTTGGTGACTCACCCCAGCATATGCTACTGATCTAGGTAACCTGGCTAGTGCTCCTGTGCCTTCCGCATACACACTTGCATTAATCAAAACCAGCTTTTCTACCTGTAAATTAGGGAAAGAATGTCATAACTCATATGCACAGCCATTTTTGGCAAGGTAATGTAAATATTGAGTCAGACCAAAGCACAAATAGTAGCAAGAGCAAAAGCCAGAGTGTGAGAGCAGCAACTGCAAGGAAAAGAAATTCTAAACTTTAAATTGCTGCCAGAGTCCATTTCAGCTAGAAATCTGTTTCTTTTTTTTATCTTATATATGTGAATATGCAAGTACATTAGTAGGTGTTCATTCAAATTAAAATTAATTACATAAAATACAATCCAATTAAAATGAGTTAAGGTTGTCAGCATCTTACTAAATAGAGCTTGCTACTTCCCTAGTTTAGCAACTTAATAAAAAAATAAAATAGCAATGTATGATTCTTATCTGGTTTGAGGCGGTGTCAGGTCTAAAGATTAACCTGGCCAAGTCAAAATTGGTTCCGGTTGGGGTAGTCAATAATATTGACCTTTTCTTGGTTGTTCTTGGTTGTTCTTGGCTGCAAGCAGGGCTCTCTCCCAATGAAATATCTAGGTCTTCCTTTGGGTGCTAAATTCAAGGATAAGACTATATGGAATCCAATTCTGGAGAAAATGGAGAGGAGATTGGCGGGTTGGAAACGCTTATACTTATCCAAGGGAGGTAGAGTCACCCTAATCAAAAGCACCCTATCTAATTTACCCACTTATTTTCTATCTTTATTTCCTATTCCTGCTAGTGTAGCTAACCGAATTGAGAGGCTCCAGCGGAATTTCTTATGGGGCAGTTTTGGAGATGATCCTAAAATTCATTTGGTTAAATGGGCTACTGTTTGTTCTTCTATTTCTTCGGGTGGCTTAGGGATTAGGAAGATAAGACTTTTCAATGAAGCTTTACTTGGGAAGTGGCTTTGGAGATTTGGGATTGAGGAAGATGCCCTTTGGAGGCAAGTGATAGAGATGAAATATGGATGTGTGTGGGGGGGCTGGTGTACCAGAGCTGTGATTGGCCTTTATAGTGTTCGTTTATGGAAAAATATCAGTCAGGGATGGCCTTCTTTCTCTCGCCATATTCTATATGATATTGGTGATGGGTCTAGAGTGAAGTTTTGGCAAGACCGGTGGTGTGGAGAGACATCTCTTGCTGTTAGATATCCGGACTTGTTCAGATTTTGCAGGAATAAGGATGCTAGTGTGGCTGAGCTTATGATGTCCACCAATGGTGTCCTCTTTTGGGATGTGAGATTCGTTAGGAGTGTGCATGCTCGGGATCTAGAGGCTATGTCTGACTTCATGGAAACCATATATGGTTCTCCTATAAGAGGGCTAGGGGAGGATAAAATGTGTTGGATTCCTAGCAAAGTTAAGGGTTTCTTGGTTAGTGATTATTATAAAATTTTAGCTGGCACCGCTTTCTATGGGTTTCCTTGGAAAAGTATTTGGAAGCAGAAGATTCCCTCTAGAATAGCTTTCTTTGTTTGGACTGTTGCCTTAGGGAAATGCTTGACGATTGATAATTTACGTAAAAGGAAGGTGTGGATTTTGGATTGGTGCTACATGTGTAAGAGAAATGGTGAATCGGTTGACCATCTATTCCTTCATTGTCCTTTTGCTACGGATCTATGGTCTATGGTTTTGGGTCTTTTTGGAGTAACTTGGGTTATGCCGCACACTGTTTTGGGGCTGTTACGGTGTTGGCAAGGCAGCTTTGGTCGTCATCATAATGGTTATATTTGGTCTATCATTCCTCATTGCTTATTGTGGTGTCTTTGGAGGGAGAGGAATAGTAGATGTTTTGAAGATACTGAGAGATCTATTCCGGACCTCAAGCTTCTCTTTTTTAGAACTTTAAGGGATTGGTTGTTTGCTTTGCAAAATAAATCATTCCCTTCTTTTATTGATTTCCTAGACTCTTGCAATTTTTGTATTTGATTTCTTTTCCCTTGTTCATGTTCACTCCCTGTGCACTAGGGTGTTCCTTTTTTATCAATATATCTTATTACTTATCCAAAAAAAAAAAACAACCTGCACAGCAGAGGTTGATCCAAGCTCAACCATTACACTGCCATTCCACATATTGGAGAGGAAATTTCCATCCCAAACTTTATGGACATGATCATTGTTAATTACTGCAGAACTCAAAGGGAAAACTTTTTCAGATTTACTCAATTCAAACTAGAGCTTGTTGTTCTGATTCTGACTCCTGCAATGAATTTATATTTATTTTTAATTACCCATAACTTAAATTTCTCAAAGCTCCATGGAAGTGTCTTTATTGGATAGTCTATGACAGTAGGTACCACCAAAAGATCCAAGAATGAAAACATATTAAGCCCAAAGAGATGGCACGACTCCTGCAGTGAAGGTCACTAGTTTAAATCTTCCCATCCCCTTCCCTTGGGGCCAAAGTCACTTGTCCCTAAAATTATTATTGAATTACATGATAAAACCTGTTTAGAGAGTTGAATGTCAAGATACTGAGAGGTCTAATAACAAGCACAGTCGGAGGGATTTACTTACAGCTTCTGGATGATTGACTGCGAAGTCAATTGCAACAGCAGCACCAAGGCTCGGTCCAACTAGTATCATTGGCCTTTTGATGTAAGAGTTCCAAAGCTAGAATTTAAAAATGGTTAAATTAATATGCTCAAGTACTGAAATGCAATTCCAAGTACCACCATCAATGGTGAAATTTCAATTCTGATAAGAATTAGCCAATGTAACAAAACCTCATTTTCAAACCATCAGAAATAATTTTCAAGCTGAAATACAAATCAAAAGACTCAATGTCGAGAGCATACATATACAACAACATAGAGAATGCAGATAAAAAGATTTGCTACTGATGATACAGTCATACAGCAAAGCCAAGTGACAGAAACAACATTTACAAAATCCAAGAGTAAAAAATTTAAATGACAATACCTGATAGAGGTGGTGACGCTTGGATGCCACATCACATGGTGGAAGCCTTTCTAGTACAGGCAAGCATGAAAAAAGAAAGACTATTAAAGTGCATGCTATGACTTAAATCCAGAAGAAACAAGTGCAAAGGCAGGTGAATGAACCTAAATCAGAGAAGCCCCACCCAAGAACATCAATGGCCCAAGCTTCCAAACCAGCCTCCTCAAGCAAGGGGTATGTGCACCTCCATTCTAAACAAGAACTAAAACAACACAAAACAATCATTACAGCAATAATGATAATAATAAACCAGCTAGGTTCAGCAGATGATATATGTTAAAGACAAGGCGTGACTTGCATGTGATTTCAAACCTGTCAAAGCAATGGAGAAGAACCACTGGATTGGTCTCACTTTGTATAAGTGGTTTCACACAACTACTCATTATACAACTTTCAGAGAATCCAACCTGCAATTATAACAGGCATGCCACAAAAGTCTCCGAATATGAAGCAGGCCAAGAGTCTCATTAAATAAAAGTCACAAAGTAAGTAATGTCACAAAATTGGAACTTAGTGAATGAGAAACGCCATAAGTAGAGTTCCCATTGAATATCTCACTGTAATATCATTCAAAGCTTCAACTAATCAGTTGAGGGGAGAGAAGATGTCAACCATTTGAGCTACAAGGCTCTTGGCAATCTAGTCTAATGATTCTGGTTCCACATTGTATCACAAATTACTACCCATGATTGACCAATCCTGAGAATTCCACCTCTCAAAAGGGTTGAGATGAGAAGTACCACTGCTAAAAGACCATTTGCAAGGCTACACTTAGGAGCTTTAAATAGACATGAATATGGATTCCACGGCAAGAAAATGATAGGGACACAACTACTCTGAAATTTTTTTTTTTTGAAGTTTGCCAAAATGGTAAACCAATCACAACAAGTCACATTTATTTAAACCATCGGCACTCGCCAGAAAAAAAAAATGTTTCAGTTGACTAGAGACTGTAAAAATACAAGTATTCTGATGGATTGTCATGACATTCAACTGATCATCTTAGTAAAAAAAAAATTATTATGGATGCTTTAGGACAAAAACCTATCATGACATGTTAAATTAAATGAATAAATTCATCATCTCTTAAAAGATTAAGTATAAATTTCTACGAGTTGGGCCCCATTTAATGGCAGCTCAAGTGGGCCACAAGTGAAGTGAGAGTGTTAAATTAAATCAATAAACTTACCAACTCCTAATAGCTCATCTCCTAAGAGCATTTGTATCAATATGTGTATAATAGAAAGAAAAAAAAGTGTCAAATTTACACATTCAACCTCCAAAATCACTCACATCAGTCAAGTGTAAATTTGCAAAGTTGTTATAGTTGTTAGGAGGACCACAATTTAACTCCCTACAACCACTCTAAAAACAGGCCCGCATTGTGTGATGTCAAATGCCATAAAAGATTTGAGTGTGTCTTCCTCATCACCAATTGGTTTTGAAGTGAAATGGCACAGCTCATAGTCCGACAAATGATATCAGAGTCATGGTCATGGGTTCGAGTGACGGGAGTGTCATTGTGAGGAAGGGATTGTTGGGATATCACAATTTGACTCTCTACAACTACTCTAAAAACAGGCCCGCGTGGTGTGATCTCGAGTGCCATAAAATATTTAAGTGTGTCTTTCTCATCGCCAATTGATTTTAAGGTGGAATGACAGCCCACTGTCCGAAAATAGTAATTATGTAAATATACACGATGTTATGTAGCTTTGTATTTCATTATTTTAAAAAAAAAAATTTATCTCATCTCTTGTATCATCAACTTCTCCTTTCTCTTTTTCTCCCTCTCTCTCACTTTATGAAGAGAATAATAAACAAAAAATGAAAAATGATTATTAAATAAAATAGTTGAATGCTCTAGTAGCTTACGCTTGGAAGAACATGTAATTTAACATGACAAAAATTGATAATCCACGCAACACCAAGAAAAACCCACTAATAACAAGATAAAAACTTGATCGCAAAACTACCATATTGGCCCTGTTAATGTAATGTAGTATAGAATTAAAAATAAAAAAAAGGAATACATACTTTAACGGGGAGCCTCTCAATCCGCTGAGCCAAGGAACGAGCAAATGGGTCTTTGATTTTCTCAACCTCCTTAGGAAGAAATGGTGGAAACCCATCATCAGAACCAGCTGTGCCTGCACCAGTTTTAAAATTTCCGGCAAAAACCCTGAAACGTCCACATTTCTTTGCTTGTGTCAGTGATGGTAGTGGTGGTGGTGGCGGCGGAGATCCCAACTTGAAAGCTAACATGTTTTAGCTAGAGCGCAAAGAGTAAGTAAAACATATATAAGGATCTGTTAATGTGTCCTACGCCATCTATTTTTTTGAAGTATATTTTCGAAAATTGAAAAAAATATTAATATTTTTTTAATTCACAATAAATATTTTTTAAAAATAATTAATTATTGTGTGTGGTCACACGTTAGTAAAATTCAATATATAATACTATTTCTATAACTTTGTTCAGTTTTGTTGATGTCATCTCATACTCATATACGATGAAACTGAAACACCGGTTGGGTTTGCGCGACACGTGCATCAATATTAGGCAAAATGTTGACTTTTTTTTTTTTGATGAGCCAAAATGTTGACGTTGTCTCAAACAGGACAAAAACGACACATCTCTACTACTAACTTTTATTCTACTAATAACTACAGTATATAATGAAAGGGAGTTATTAACGTCTGACTTTAGCGTTTGGTTGTGGATGATAACTAAATGAAGAGAGAGAAACTGAGAGCGAAAGGAGTGAGAGAGAGTGTTCCAGAACCTGAGAGAGTACCCGGCATATATGCTGGGTACCTCGTAAGAAGACGAGACCTACATTAAGCTCTTTATTTTTTGAAATATTTTTTCAGAAATTAAAAAATATATCATATATGTCGGGTACCTCACAAATATACCGAGTACCTCACAAAAAGACAGAACCAACATTAAGCTATTCATTTTTTGAAACATTTTTTTGAAAATTAAAAAATATATTAATATTTTTTCAATTTTCAATAAAAAAATTTTCAGAAATAATTAATTATTGTGTGCGAGCACACATTAGTAAAATTCAATATATAATACTATTTCTGGAACTTTGTTCAGTTTTGTTGATGTCATCTCATACTCATGTACAATGAAACTGAAACACCGGTTGGGTTTGCGAATTGCGACACGTGCATCAATATTTTTTTTTTTTTTTTTTTTATGAGGCAAAATGTTGACGTTGTCTCAAACAGGACAAAAACGACACATCTCTACTACTAACTTTTATTCTACTAATAACTACAGTATATAAAAAAGGGAGTTATTAACGTCTGACTTTAGCATTTGGTTGTGGATGATAACTAAATGAAGAGAGAGAAACTGAGAGCGAAAGGAGTGAGAGAGAGTGTTCCAGAACCTGAAAATGCCGGGTACCTCACAAGAAGACGGGACTCACATTAAGCCATTTATTTTTTGAAACACTTTTTAGAGAATTGAAAAAAATGTCAATATTTTTTTAAAAGTATATATATATATTTATATATATATATGTGTAGCTATATAGATGTCAAAAAGTATATATATAGATGTCAAAAAAAGTGTTCTGAAATTGATTCCATTATTATTATTATTATTATTATTATTATTATTATTATATATGTCTTTGTTAATTTATTATTTATTTTAAGTCTATCACCATTAGCCTGAGTTAATCTGTCAATTGTTGATTCATAATATTTGGAAGGTATTAGTCCTTCCGGTATGCAATTCATGTCAGCACCTGAATCAACAACAGCAACAACTGTTAATGAAAATTCTTTATGAACAACAAGAGTTATTTCAGTATACCATTTCTGGAATATCATTCTGTCAATTATATTTAGAAATTCATCTTTATATTCATTTTTATCAGTATAATTATGCCTGTCGGAAAGAGAGGAGTCTGTTAAATTACAATATCGGATTCTATCCTTCATACTAATTAATTGTGCGGATATTTGCTCAATCATGTCTTTTAAAATGAAATTTTCTATTTTTAATTCTTTCATTTCTTTTCTCAGATTATTAATATCTATCTGTAAATCTGTTACTGTTACAGGTTTACTAGGTTTAACTCTGTCAGTAATTTCTGTAAAATTATAGGTTGACTTATAATCTTTCAAATATGTCAGTTTGAGTTAAAGATTCTTTTAGTTTAGATAAATAATCTTTGTTAGACTGTAAATCCAGAAGTCTATCTATTAAATCCATTATTATATCTTCTTGTTTCATTAAAACACTTATTTTTAGTTTTCTTTTACAATAGCAATTATAAGGATTATTGCAATTACATAATTTAACTCTTCCATTAGTTGAAGAAATATCTATTGATGATGAGGTGATATCACAGTTATCTATCTGGTGAATTTCATTATCTGTTTCATCACTATATGTTGGTTCTAATATACTCATTAGTTTATCCTTTAACTTTCCTGATATATCAAGTTTATTTATCTTTCTTTGAAAGTTGCAATATCTATTAATGTGTCCCTTTTTTCCACATTTGAAGCAGGTAATGTCATTATCTCTACTTCTATCATATTTCTTTCTTTTGGATTCTTCTTTCTTTTCTTTGGTCCCACTTTTATTGTATCTTCTACGGTTGTATTTATATCTATCAACATATTTTCCATATTTCTTTTCTTTTTGTCTTTTCCTGGAGGGAGCAATTAATGGATCAAAGCCATATTGCTCACAAAAAGTTCCTAGCTCTTTTTTAGCATATCTTTTTTCTTTCTCTATCTGATTTTTTAGTCTTAGATCATTACATAGCCATAGGCCTGTTTTATTGATTGAGGATATTATGTCACCATATGTTAGGTTAGGGTAGTCTATAGTTCCATCATTATTGGCTATGTCAAGTCTAACTTTTGGAGCAAAGAAATAAGGTAAACCAGAAATAAATTTTTCTTTCCAGTAAGATTGTTAACAGTCATTTCTGCTTAGAACTTTTGAAATAAAAACATCTTTATACCATCTAAAGTCTAAAAGCTGTGGACATCTTAAATTAATTAAAACATCTGAATCTCTTTCTTTATATTGATTAGGATCTCCAACAAAAGGATTAGTTATAGTAAAAATTAAAGTATTAATTGCATCTTGTGAAGGCTGTCGATCTGTCATTATAACACTTCCATCCGTTTCTCTTTTAACAGCTGTCAATATATTATTTTTGTCATCATTATTTAAATAGTGATCCCACCAGCCTTTCAATTGGCCAGTAAAACCAGTGACAATTAAATGAGCTATCTGGTGATCTAGTTTTCCATGATTCTTATAAACATTGGTAAGCAATGTCATTTCATGTAAAAGGTTTATTATTTCATATTCTGACATTCCATCAATATTTCACTCATATATTAAATCTGGCAAATAGGATGAATTAACAAAAGTATGTCTTTCTTCAAATTGTAAATCAGGGGGAGTAGGTTTAGGATACCAGTTCTTTTTGGGGTATATTTCTTCAATTCTTCCTTTTTTGCGATCTTGCGAAGAAGATCCTAAAGTTAATTTATTAATTTGCAATTTATCCATAAATTGTGACTCTAAATTATCTATATCTGAAGAATCTGTCAAATCTTTCAATTGATTATCTTCTGATTCTTCATCCTCTGAAGACTCAGTCTTTCCTATTGTATTTAACTGCAGGTCTTTGTTTTTTAGTGAATTCATATCTTTTTGTGATTCCAATTTCATTAAGTCTAGCTTCTTATTTATTTCATCAAGTAGATTATTTGTTTTTTCTGTCATGGGTCTCTTTAAAGGTAATCTAAGGTGAGGAGGTATTTCATGAGGGATAAACAAAGGGGTATTAGACTCATTTTCCTTCTTTATAGAGGTGAAAGGGGGTGTTATGCTGTCTAGATTTTTATTATCATCACTTAGAGTAGGTCTTTTGATAGGAGTAGCCAACACCTGGACTCCACTATTTTGATTTAATATAACCGATTCAAAGGGTGGATAAGTTTGGTACACCTTCTCATGATTTTCTGTCTTTGTCCACGACAATGTTTTCTCTATTACATTTATCTTTTTGTTATAATAGTCCAAAAAGTCAAAGAAACTAAAGTGTGTCTGCAAGTCTTTCACCAATTCATAATATTTGGTTCTTAAATTGTTTCTTTCTTGTTCATTATATTCTTCAGAAAATTGGTTTTTTCTGTCAGTGTTTTCAGGTTTTAGGTAATCATGTTTTAATAATTCTTTATCTAAAACAAATTCTTTAGATAAAACATTAATTTGTCTATCATCTGTAAATCCTAATATATCTGTGTGAGTAGGAGAATCAGGTTAAGGTTGGGGCTAGTAAAGGGCTTGGTGAACATTAGGGGTTGGTTGTGTGGTTTCTGCCGGGTAATAGGCTGTCTCAGTCAAGACTGGGGTTCTTTTGGTGTTTACAGGAGGGAGGTGTATAACTGGGGGAAGATTCTGAGGAGGTAAAGGTCTGGAATCAGAGAAAGGTGTCCTAGAGGAAAAAGAGCTTCTAGGGGTAAACATCATAGGGGTCTTTCTGCCTGAGGAACTACTGGGTCTAATAAGACTATCAGTTTGTCTGTCACTATTATTGAAAGAAATAATAATTGTACCGTCTATCTTTTAGGCTATGAAATCTGGTTCTGTGTTTTCTATCTTTGGTGTGGGAGCAATAGCCTCTAGTTGCTATCTTTCAGGAAGGGTTATATCTTTCCATTGTATCTATTAAGGTACACGCAGTCTACTATTTTGGGCTGAGGCTTGAAGAAGGAGAGTTTGACCTTTGGGGGAAGGTTCAACCATGGATTGAGGGTCTAGGGTGGTTTTCATAAGTTTATAATAAATCCTATAAATAATAGTTAAAGGTTCTAAGCCTTCTTTCATATAATAACCATTTGTCTTTATATTCAAAGTTAAAGCATCCATAATATTTCTGTTAGATAGGCTTAAAGCAAAATTAGGATAACAATTAAAGTATACTGGTCCATTATGTAAACTTGTTTCCATCATTCCTAGCAATGAGTCATTAAATCTTAAATGTCTGTCATCTCTTAAACAAAGTAAAACACTTGCATTTCAGGACGGGGAATTCACAGACCTTCCTTTTCATATTAAACTACTTCTTGATAATTTACAAGCAACCTTCACCCTCAGACAGAAACTCTTATTCCAAATAACCCTTCAGGCTTTGGAATTACACCTTGTTAGCACCGATGCATTTATTGAAGCACTTGGTTATCAACTCCCTGGCAAGGAGGATGGAGATTCAAGCTCCACAAAGACAGAATTACAGTCTCTAAAAAGCTATCTTATGGGAACAAGCTTTTCAAAGCTCCATCCTAAGATTCAGCAAAAAATGAGACTTGCCATTAGAACCTTACCCCCTGAAATCCAACAGAATATACTAACTCATAAAACCATAACAAGTTCCTATGACAGATGGATGTATCTTTTTAAAGTACTAGTCTCTACAGCATTTATCAGAACAGAAGACATGGCAGACGACATATGGCTATCTCATAAAGCTACATGGTATGAAAGTTTTGGAGAAGCAGATAGAGTTTATGAAGGAACTAGTGACAGATACAATCCTTATCTGGGATTACTTATCAACACGGAGACAAAGGATCCAGTAATTTGCGATCCTTTATGGTTATCTGAAATGCTAGAAGCAGGGTTTATTAGCAAATTAATCATAACCTCTGGAATTCAGATAAGTTTATTTCCCAAAGTCATCCAAGAAGTAGCCGCACAGATAGGAGGACTTAATTATATGAGGATTACTATCTGGAGCACTCTTCCAGCTTGGGACACTAGTTATTATATGGAAGCTCGGCCAACACACATTTTGGTCCTTATTCATGATTGGGGATGTATCCCTGAATACAACTGGTATGCAGGAGATACTTATTTATCACTTGATGATCCAGATGCTCTGGCTCAAGAATGGACTAATTTCATGAGTAACAAGATTTATGAAATATAGAAAGAGTTAGACAAAGGCTTCCACTTATACGACTACACCAACAGGATAGCCGTGTATGGTTCAAGACCTTTAGCAAGAAGGCTTAATGGGAAAAGAAAGATTGCTAAGGATCCCAGACTAATGATAGCAAAGGATCATGTTCCTATTTATCTTCCTATTTCATACTGCGTTTTATGTAGTAATTATGGAGTGATCCATGAGCATGAGCAGTATGAGGATAACTCTGATCCACTAGATTATGATAACTACGCAGATACAGATTGATAGACAGATAAATATACCAAGAAAGACAGACAAAGGCGACAAATTACTATTCAATGGTGACAGAACACTATTCACCAGCATACGTGAATAGCTTCCAGACAGATCCGACAGATACAGACAGATGTTCATAGGTCACTACTGTTTACTAGCATGCGTGAAAAGAGACCAGAAAGATTCCCAGACAAACTACTGCTCATCAATAGTAATATTCTACAAGTTTCCACCGATAGATTAACTTGAGTTAACTTTACTAACTCATGTTACTTTTGAAGACTTACTATGGTTCACTTCATCTATAAATAGAAAAACTTTGAAGATAGAAAAAAAAGGGGTCCAAAACTGAAGGTCTAGAATTAAGGTTCAATTCTCAGGTTCAAAGCTTAGGTCCAAGATAGCTCTCTCTCCCCCTCTAGAAAGACTCTTGTAATCCTTCCTCTCTTGTAATCTTGTAACCCTTCCCTTCAGACAGATATAATCTTGTAACCTTTTAGTTTCAAAGACAGTTTTACTTTGTAATCTTGTAACTCTTCAAACAGAGTTTATTTTCAAAGCTTGTAACAGATAGAAGTATTTTCAATTCAGTTTTAATCAAAGACAAAAGTTTTATTCAAGTAAGATTTTATTAGTTTCTATTTTCATATTCCATACTCTGTTTTAACCTATTT
The DNA here is from genome assembly GCA_030021035.2 of Notholithocarpus densiflorus. Lineage (NCBI taxonomy): Eukaryota > Viridiplantae > Streptophyta > Magnoliopsida > Fagales > Fagaceae > Notholithocarpus > Notholithocarpus densiflorus. Next base: position 6,626,200 of record JARYZH020000009.1, on the reverse strand, counting down.
TGAATATATCTATTTTGCTATTTTCTTCTTTATCATCTATTTTATCATTGTCTATGCTTCCATATTACTGACATGCTCTCTCCTGGGTAGTTAATGGTATCAGAGCCTGTTTCATCATAATCCATATTTCTATTTAGCCAATTATTGTCTATATCTCTCATACTATATTCTTCATCATAATCTATATCATCATAGTTCATGTTTCAATTAGTGTGTGCCTAGCCTAAGTGTGAACAAACAAACAGATGATGAGCTGATAAACGTATTTATTTTCTTTCTAAACAATTAATAATTACTGGCGGAACTATTACTAACCACTGGTATCCTTGCTATCGGGACCACCTCCTTGGGAAACTCCATTGCGGGATCACCCAAACAATGCATGTCCGTCGACTAACAAAACGGGCTGACCAACGCGAAACTATGGTTTGCCAACGAATCTGAGGCTGACCAACGCTATCAAGGAGCAAGTAGTGGCTTTGTAGTAATTTGGTCTTTTGTATATATGGAAGCTATTTTGGACTTTGGTTGCTTCAATGATGGTATATATAAAATCTCTCAGTTTTGATTTTCAAAAATGCAAATATGCACAACTTCAAACTTTTTCCTCTAAATCTTCATGCAGGCTGCACTCCAAGTTATGGATTCTACTTCTTTTGCTTGATTGGATTTAATTTTATATGTTTTTTCAATTTAAGTATATCATATTTTTGCAAGTGTTATTTCAGGTTCACTATGTGATTGTGTCAATTAATTTGGCTTCATTGTGTTATTTCAACATATCTAAACTGGGTGTTTGCTTTTTGTTTCTATTTTTATTTTTATTTAGAATTTTATTTGGTAGTCATGCTTGGAAAGTTGGAATTGTGATATAGGTTTTTTTATTTGTTACCTAACATTGATTTTTTTTCTTGCTTAAAAGGGTGTTCACTAAAACTAAGTAAGCTAAAATGTAAGATGATATAGAAGGTAGTATGAATAACAAAAATTTCGTTATGGATGGTTGCAGGTATTTGATGAAGAGCTTCTATTACAGCATATGACAACATTAATTGCGAAAAATTAAATATTGTTACAATGTTGTAGCAAAACTCGGTTTGTTATTGTTGAAGGATGATATTTGTAACTTGTAAGCATTCTTAGAAGTTTTTATTGAATGGATATTACTTTTAACAAATATGTTCTAAAAGACTATCGTAGTATAATAGATATTCATATTTGAATATTTAATCTAAATTTGTGTAATTAAAATTCTTATATGAATGAGATTAGCATTATATGACATACATTTTTTTCTTACATAGTTTCATATTTCTTTAAATAAAAACTCTATATTGATTTTCTTACTCAAGTCAAGGAGCAGGGCAGCACGTGCCTTGCACGTGCCACCCAACCTAGTGTTTTGAAAAACACTCCAGATACATGCATGCGCCGTTGATGCAATTGATTGAAAGTTGAAAAACTTACTTTTAATTTCAACCTTCTGATCAAATATTTTAACTTTTAACCTTTTTTTTTTTAGGGTTTTTACTTTCACAACTTTTTTTTTCTTTCACAATTGCGGGTGCATGTTCCCTCGTCGTTAATTCCTTTTCATTTGATTTGGACTGATCTAAAAAGAGGCAAGTACGATAATGCAGATTGCCAATAGGACTTTGGCCCAAAGGGCCAATCGTTTGAATATGATATTTGATATACAACACTGTAAGTTTCTTTAAGACATTCTCTCCTCTTTCCGTGTGTGTGTTAAAAATACTTAGTATTTTCAAAAGAAAAAATTATGGGTTAATCCCACATTGAAAAATGAGTGAGTTAAAAAAATTTAAAGTCTGTGTTGTTGTGTATCCAAGAGTTAAACTCTTTTGGATATACACTACTGTAAGTTTCTTTAAGATCTTCTCTCCTCTCCCCGTGTGTGTGTTAAAAGTACTTAGTATTCTCAAAAGAAAAAACAGTGGGTTAATCCCACATTGAAAAATGAGTGTAAGTTAAAAAGGTTTAAAGCATGTGCTGTGTATCTAAGAGTTAGACCCTTTTGGATATACACCACTGTAAGTTTCTTTAAGACCTTATTCCCTCGCCCCATATGTGTGTGTGTTAAAAATACTTAGTATTCTCAACAACAACAAAATATGGAAATGAAAATTAAAGTCAAAATAATCCATAAATTTTTTATTTTTCTCTTATTAAATGAATTTTAGAGTTATTTCTTATGAATTCAAAAGAACCCCTTATACATTTAAGGGTTTAGATTTAACTAAAAGAATATCTAAACTTTTCATTCTGCCTCATTTGGTATTAGGTTAAGGATACAAGCGAAAAGGTTAGAGGATGACTCTCGAATTGCATAAGATTCACAACATTCCCATCAATCTTGATTTGAATATCGATCAAAATTGTATTAACAATTCGAATCACTTTCATATTTCATCTCATAATGAATAAGCTCATGGATCACATGTTGGTAAGCACATTTCATCTCATAATATTCATAAAGATTATAGATTTAATGAGAAAATTACAAATTTTAATGGTTGTTTTTTCTTGGGGTAGATTTTCTTGATGGATTACTTGATTTAGATGACTTCTTTGAACATATTGATATTTTTTGAAAGACATATTAATTTCATTGTGCATGCTTCTCAAATTGTTTTAGATTTGTGGGAACAAGTATAATTTTTTTAAATATATAAAATCCCCTTGTGATTTTCCAATAAAGCATAGAACATTATTAAGGTTTTGAGTGTAACAATTACCCTCCTAAAGTCCTACGGCACTGTTCTACATGTAAATCGTTAATTTTATACTACTTAACCCTTTGGGACGTTTGAAGTATAACACTTACTATTTAATACAAAACCCTCCTTTGTTATATGTGAAAATAATATATATTATACAATGTACATGTGTCATCACATGAGAAACTTACTATTTGTTTTGCAAATATTTAAGAAGAATGCAATGTCCATAATATTCTCACAACACTTTTATAACAAATATTAAGTGGTAGATTATTATTTGTTGTTATTAATGGGCAAAAAAATAATTTTTTTTTTTTTTTTGTATGGTGAGGTGTAATACCCAGAAAAAAAAATGAGGTGTAATACCCAGAAAAAAAAAAAAAAAAAAAAAAAAAAAAAAAAAAAAAAAAAAAAAAAAGAGAAAAACTTAAAAAGGTGGGGTATTTAAGTAAATCTTTTTGTGAGGTCAATTTTATAATTAATATTATTAAGGGAGTTTTTAGAAAATTAGGTTGAAACTCTAGCTATATATAAGCTAACTAAGTCAGCCTATAACTATAATTTTTTTTAAGGAGGATTTCTCAGTATATCCAAGTAAAGAAAGACTGATGACACACCTGAAGTAAGAGCCTAAAAAATCTCATCCTTCATTGAATCTAGAAGTTTTATAAGAAATTAAAAGAAAATTTTATATGGGTATTTTGGCCAGTAGTGAGACTATCTAAATATCTTATAAGTTTTATGACGTAAACTAAAGAGCCCCAAGAGGGGTGGCCTAGCGGTAAGGATCCCACGTGCATGTACAATGATCCCTCGTTCGAACCCTGACAAGTACTGGGGATGGGAGGTGGGAGCACTCATGCGTTGCGCCTTACTGCTAGCTTTCTTGAGGTGTTAGGGTGAGGTCTGTGGCACCCCAGTCATAGCAGCTATGGCTCAATCCAACATTCCCTAGCGGAGGGTGCCCCTATGGTCACGCCCAAGGAGTGAGTCACACATGATCGCCCCCACTCTCCCTTTTTTCTCATTAAAAAAAAAGAAAAAAGAAAAAGAAGTAAACTAAAGAAAAGTTTAGGCTTAGGCTGTGTTTGTTTTGATTTCAAATGACTTCCGGAAATGCTTTTCCGTAAATGCGGGTGTTGCATGGAAAATAAATTTTCCGGAAGTTATTTTCAGTTGACCGTGTGTTTTAGTTGGTTTGACCCGAAAATTGGTTTCAGTCTAAATTTTCACTTCAAACCATTTCCGAACTCACGCGCAAAGAGAGAGAGAGAGAGAGAGAGAGAGAGAGAGAGAGAGAGAGAAGAGAGAGCCCAGATCACTCCTCAGACCGAGCTCCAGTCCGACGACCCACACTCCACCGATCTCGTCGATTGCAGCACCGCGCCGATCGCACCAGATCGCACCGGTCTCGTCGCACCGCGCCACACCAGCGCCAATCCACACCAGCGCTGATCAAGCAAAGATCGACTCCAACGCCGATCGCACCGCGCCGATCAACTCCAAAGTCCGACGACCCACACCAGCGCCAATCGCACCGCGCCGGTCAAGCAAAAATCGACTCCAACGCCGCTCAATCTTGCCTCCACCGTGCGATCTTACCTTCACCTCCGCCGCGCGATCTCGCCTCTAGATCGAACCCAGTCACCTCTCTCTCTTCCTTCTTCTCTCAATTTGACCGGATTTGATAAATTTTTTTTCTGGGTTTTGTTTCTTTTGTGTTTCTATATGATCGGATTTGATGAATTTTTTTCCTGGGTTTTGTTTCTTTTGTGTTTCTGTATTGAGGAATGATATTATATATTTGTTTGGCAGCTGAAAAAATGTGAGCAACAAGTAAAAAATGTGTTTTCTATGGTATTTTCAAGAACACAACCAAACACCAGAAAATATTTTTCAAAATATTTTTTAAAATGCAACCAAACACTTGAAAATATTTTCCTTTTTCAAAAATAATATTTTTAAAAAATAAATATTTTTCAAAAAATATTTTACGTAAACCAAACACAGCCCTAAATATATGGAATTGGGGTTGAATCTTCAGTCTCTTCCGTGACAGGCTGACAGCGTTTAATTGTTATAGAAGCTACCGATTTCTTTGTGCAAGATTCTTTTAGTCACAGGTTTTTCTTTAAGTAACAGTAGGGGTGAGCAAAACGTCACCGGAGCCGACCCAACCGACTGGCACCGACGACACCGTCCCAACTCTACTGCCGACCGAATGAGCCGAGGCCGGTGTTCGGAGGGCAAAGCCCATTCCGATGCCGGTGCGGTGCTACCACCGGATCTGCAAATCCAAAACCGATTTCATTCCCGAACCGACCGATACATTTTACTTAGTTTTTTTTTAACAAAACGTGGTCGTTTCACTTAGTAATTTAACCCCAAAAAAAAAACCATCAAAACGGTGTAGTTTTAAGCTAGGTTTTCTGATTTCAGCCCTAGTATAAATATAAATTTTTCTCATCAAATCACTTAAGTCTCTCAGTCTCAAAAAAACTCTCTCAATCTCAAATGCCTCAGTGTCTCTCTCGCTCTTGCGTCTTGCCTCTCATCGCTCTTGGCTCGGCTGGCTCACCAGTCACCACTAGCTACTGCTGGTAACTCTATTGCTTTTAATCGTTCTTTATTGCTTTTAATCTTTAGTAACCACTGCGTGGGTCATGGGTGAGTGCAGGTAGGAGATCAATGTCAAAAGCGCCGGTGAGTGCAGGCAGGAGATCAGGGTCGTGGGTCAGCGCTTGTTTGTAGTTTCTAAATTTCTAATGCATTTGCTTATATATCAATTGTTTTCAAGTTGAGTTATTTGGGCAAGGAGCTGTTTATGTGTGCAGATGGACAGGGTTTTGTTTTATGTGTGAATTGTGAACAAGTTGATGTGTGAAAATTTTGTCAATTGAACATTGCGTGAAGTCTTGAACATGTTGTGTATTGATATTGGGCTTGAAGCCCAATTTTTTTAATTAAAAAACTTTTTTCTCTTTTCTCTTGCATTTTGTCCACCACACACGTATACCCATCATTAGTACATTTACTTCACTTGATTCCAGAAGCTCCCTCACTCTTTCTTTCTTTTTTCTTTACTTCCACTTGATTCTAGAAGCTCCCTCACTCATTCTCCAGCTCTCTCATTTTCTTCTCTCTTTTTTTTTTTTTTTTTTCTTTTTCTACTTGATTCCATAAATTCTCTAGCTCTCTCTGTGATACGTCTCACATAATTTTTCTTGCCTTTTGGTGTCATTATCTTCAAACACACACAGACACGCATGGAGAGAAAGGAGAAATCGCCTTTGCTCCACCACACCGCCATCGCTGCTCCTCCTCCTCACTGCAGAGTGCATGCAACCAGGGGTCATATCGGCTTCTATTTTTTTCCTTGTTCTTGATTAGTTGTTGTTTCTGATTTTAGATTTGTCAGATCGGCTTCTGTGTATTGATATTGGGCTTGAAGCCCAATTTTTTTAATTAAAAAAAACAGTTTTTTTTTTTTAATATTCAAACCGACCAAACCGATTAAACCGCACCGCTATAGATCGGAAAACCGACCGTGGTCGGTGTGCATCGGTTTCAATTATGAAAAAACCGACTTTATCGGTTCGGTAATAAATTTGAGAAAAAATCAAGCCGACCGAACCGCGCACACCCTTAAGTAACAGTGCAATAATTGTTGGACTTGGGTGACTACGGTGCGCTAATTGTTAGACTTGGGTGACTGATTTAGTGGTCTACCAATATAGACTCTAAGGCTACGGTGAAGAGGCCATCAAAAGTCTAACGCTATAAGCCTATAAGAGACAAAAGGGGCTATGGTTCAATTTACAGCTATGGGTCTTGGCTTTTGACTTTTCTTCTAAAAGGCTTTAATCTAAGAATAGTGGTGGCAGAAAAATAAAGAAAATGCATTTATGAATATATGAGTTTTGGATTTTGAGATGGCAGTGAAAAAAATAAAAAATAAAAGTTATAGATTATTTAGAAAGCTTCTTTTCTGGCCTGTACCATCACAAGTTTTTTTTTTAAATTATTTGATTATTGAGGAAATGGTACTTATAAAATTGTTTTAGCTGATATTTAAGGATTTTAGCTAGGGGTGTGCTCGATTCGGTTTCGGTCGGTTTTCATGGGTATGGCCAATTGAAATTGACCGAAATGGCTAGAAACCAATCGGTTTTGGTGTATTTCGGTTTCAGTCGGTTTCAGTCGGTTTTTGGTTTTTCAAAGAGAAGGTTATTGAGATTTTCAAAACCCTAAGTCCCTAACTTTAATCTCATATAAAAAACAAAGCAATAGAGCAACAGAGAGAGAGTTGTTGAACAAATCAGAACGACAGAGAAAGAAAAACTTCCAACAATATTTGTTCAACAATTTACACACAGATTCCAACATAAAATTGAAAATATTTTGAATTAGAAAAAGGGTCCAGATAGAACTTTACCGTTGCTGCACCATAGTAGGAGCCTAACACCATGCTTGAGCCTACCACCATATCTCTGTAGTGATTTTTCAATAAAGAACAGAGATATATGACTCAGAGAGAAGAGAGAGGCATGGCCATGGTCCATGGGCTCAGAGAAAGAAAAAAAAAAGAAAAAAAAGAATGAGGAGGCGCTGAAGCAAGAAGGGTAGAGAGTGGCTAAAGAAAGGACCATGGGACTTAGAGAGAGAAAAAAAAGAAAAAAAGAATGAGGAGGTGCTGAAGCGTGAAGGGTAGAAAGACACAGAAATTTGGGAAAGGGGACGGCTGAAGAAAATAAAAGAATAGAATAGAAGGATATTTATACATGCTACTATTAGGGTTTTAAAAAATTAAATAGCAAAAGCCCACGCGCGAAGGCTCGAACTGGGGATCAGTTAGCCAAAATGCAGGAAGAATACCACTAAGCTACTAATCATTTATTTCTTAAAGTTACATAAATATATACATATATATAAATTAGTCGGTTCGATCGGTTTCGATTTTCTAAACTCCAACACCGAAACCGAACCGAAATATTTCGATTTTCTAAAATTCAAATCGAAACCGATCCGAACCGAAACCGAACCGAAAAATTGAACTCGGTTCGGTCGATTTCGGCCGGTTTTTTCGGTTCATCAGTTTTTTGGACACCCCTAATTTTAGAGAAAGTGTTAGGGAGAAGTTCCTTTTGGTATGTCTTTTGGAGGTAAGTAACATTATCCTAATTGGTTTATTTTGCTTATACTACTGTATTTTAACTACTGAAAATTGTTTATAATTGTTACAATTTTATTTAATTGTTTTATCTATATTGATTTAAAGTAAAGAATAAGGAATTATCATAAATATGTTTGATAACTGAATATATGATCTTATATATGTATTTGAATGAGATATATTTTTGTTTGAACTATGATTTGATATATATGATTTTAGACAGTCTGGCTATGTTTTGACTTTGATACCCAGTCAATGGAAGTTATTCATTAGTACCAAAACTAGTTCTATCTAGGGCATCACAAGCCTATCGTGTTTCTGGACCTAGCTAATGGTGGATATACATTAGCACGGAACTAGTTTCACTCTGAATCTTATGCCCAGTCACGGGAATATAGTGTGACCATAGTCATAAAAGATTGCTAAGAATATGAATTATATTTGAGTATTTGAACTGTTTTGAGTCCTTGAAACTGCTTATGTGTTTTTGAAACCTATTGTAAATTACAACTTTTGATATATGGAAAACTAATTATTTTCTAATCCATCTATAATATAATTGTAAGATTAAAATATTCGATTTATATACAACTTATTATTTTACAGATCTATTTGCTTGATAGAACTTATTAGGACATGAGTTACTTATTAAGTTGTTAACTCACCCCCCTTTCCCCCTCCAGTTTTAGATTGTGAAGAATAGCAAGTTTTTGGAGTTTTACTGTTATGTTTTGAGTAGGAAAGAAGCTTAGTGATTTTGGGATTAGATGGTCTTGTAATAGTCTTATATTTATTGGCCAATTGGCATTATGTACATGAGGTTTGGATTTTGTTCCTTTACAATTATTGGAGATCTATTCATAAAGAAATTGTTGAGGTATTTTGGATTTATTTGATGTAATTTTGAGGATAAATTTTAGTTGCTAAGAAGGCCTTGCACACTTGTAGGATGATTACTTTATAAGCATGCGGCCGTTGTCACGTGTCTATCTTTATAGTTGGGTTTGGGGCATGACAATTTAATTGTATCAGAGCCAGGTTATGATCTTGTAGACCCGATTTAGAATGAAATCTACGCCCTAGACATTACAATTCTAGTTATTGTTTATGGAGGTTATTAGGCCATAGATAGTGTTCTTTTGGTGATTTGATGAGAAGTGTAGATGGGGTTCCATCATATAATGATTTGTTAGGTCAAATTTGTTGGGATTTTATATTTTTGTCATTTTGTTTATGCATGCATGACTTATAAAACAAAAAGGAGGATTTTAATTGATATACTTTTATGTTCTTATACTAGTATTAAGTGGGTGTGTTTTATTCTTGAAATTTTGTATAGGATCAGATTGGTTATTCAAAGACTTCTTCTTCTTATTATTATTAAAATAAAAGAGAGAGAAAATTTTAAATTATGGTTTTCCACATAACATTTATGTTGGCTTATTCCATGACAAAAAGTATTATAATTTCATTCATTTATTTCCTTGTATTTTGTGGGATTTAATTATAATGGGTTTAGTACTAAATTGGTGAAGATTGCTCAAGACAGTTTATCTCGCAACTAGCTTGCGACTGGCTCGCGACTGTAGCATCTGCGAAAGGCCATTTGAGGAGCACATGAAGAAGTTCAATAGTCAGTGTGTTTCACGAGTCACTCGCGACTTGGCCAACCCGCGAGATGACCTGCGAGATACACTGATCAACTAGATTTTAAGTGTGACCTTTCCTCTTGGAAGATTGTTTAATATTCTGGGGGATAAGTTTTGATGCTAGAATAGTAATTCTTTGATTTTAGTTGGAGAGAGTTAATGGATTGGCTCAATAGAACATGAAGTGGGTAGAACACAAGTTCATGGTATTATTGAATTGGACTAGTGAACCATATTTTGATTGGATATTGAAGGATTTGGAATGGCAAGAGAGTTTATCTTGAAAGACTTGCAATTTGAATTATAGTCTATTGGGGTACCCTTTTATATTGGTAGGTGGTCAATAATCATAAAGTTGCATTGTACTCCAGTTCTAGGGGACAATATTATCTGTAAGTTAAAGGAAGGAAAAAGAAAAACAAAAGGTGGTTTGAGATATTTCAAGGAATTCCCTTCTAGCAAATGTACATTTAGATATTATGATTTCATAATAAGCAATATATTCATGAGGAACTCAACTCTTCAATGAGTTTAGCCCAAGCATCATCTAGAGGTTAAAGGTGAATAAAATTTTGCTTAATCGTGAAAATAATTTATGTGATTAAGATAGATATTCTATGACAGACCCTATATAAATGCTCAATTGATTTTTATGGAGACTTTGGAAATTTATATTTTACAAATTTTGAGGAAGGAAAAGTCTACGCATATGTTGTGAAATAGTTTTGAACTTATATTTAAGTGGAAGTAATATACAGTTAATGGGATGTCAGAGCATAATGATTTACGGTAGACTTTGATTGTTTTTTCTTTTATCACAACCTTGGAGGCTCCTTCACCATTTACAATTATTGGAGATTACTTATTGAAGAAATATCATTTTTACTGGGTTTACTTGAACGTGTAGGTTTTGAAATTTTTATTCACTATAGAGGCAACTTATAGTGCAATTTGGGTTAGAGTGATAATATCTGAAAGGGATTTTTTGTAGTTTAATTGCTCTTGAACTATGGTGATGAGTAACAATTTTTATAGAGGATACAATGGTGACATTAGAGTTGCGTAGTGGAAGCGTGATAAATTGATTCAACTTGGGATGAATTTAGAGGACTGAATTCTTATAAGTGGAGAAGAATGTAATACCCAGAAAAAAAGAAAAGAAAGAGAGACTTAAAAAGGTGGGGTATTTAAGTAAAATTTTTTCTAGGATAAATTTTATAATTAATATTATTAAAGGAGGTTTTAGAAAATTAGGTTGAAACCCTAGTTATATATAAGCTAATTAAGTCATCGTATAACTATAATTATGTTTGAATGAGGACTTCTCAGTATATCTAAGTAGAGAAAGACTGACGACACACTTGAGGTAGAGTCTAAAAAATCTCATTCTTCATTGAATCTATAAGTTTTATAAGAAATTAAAAGAAAATTTTATATGAGTATTTTGGCTGGTAATAAGACTATCTAAATATCTTATGAGTTTTATGATGTAAACTAAAGTAAAGAAAAGTTTAGGCTTAAATATATGGAATTGGGTGCTGAATCTTCATCAGTCTTCTCTGAGACAGCCTTTAATTGTTATAGAAACTACCGATTTTTTTGTGCAAGATTTTTTTGTCGCAGGTTTTTCTTTAAGTAACAGTGCAATAATTGTTGGACTTGGGTGACTGATTTAGTAGTCTACCAGTATAGACTTTAAGGCTACGATGAAGAGGCCATCAAAAGTCTAGGGCTATAACCTATAAGAGACAAAAAGGGGCGATGGTTCAATTTACAGCTATGGGTCTTGGCTTTGACTTTTCTTCTATGAGGCTTTAATCTAAGAATAGTGGTGGCAGAAAAATAAAGAAAATGAATTTATGAATATATGGGTTTTGGGTTTTGAGATGGCAGTGAAAAAAATAAAAAATAAAAAGTCATAGGTTATTTAGAAAGCTTCTCTTCTGACCGGTTCCCTTACAAGTTTTTTTTAAATTATTTAATTATTGAGTAAATGGTACCTGTAAAATTATTTTATGTGCTATTTAAGGATTTTAGAGGAAATGTTAGTGAAAAGTTCTTTTCGGTATGACTTTTGGAGGTAAGTAACCTTATCCTAATTGGTTTTATTTTGCTTATACTACTATATTTTAACTACTGAAAATTGTTTATAATTGTTACAATTTTATTTAATTGTTTTATCTACATTGATTTAAAGTAAAGAATAAAAAATTATCATAAATATATTTGATAACTGAATATATGATCTTATATATGTATTTGAATCAGATATATTTTTGTTTGAACTATGATTTGATATATATGATTTTGGACAGTCTGAGTATGTTTTGACTTTGATACCCAACCAATGAGGATTATTCATTGGTACCGAAACTAGTTCTATCTGAGATATCACGAGCCTATCGTGTTTCTAGACCCAACTAATGAGGGATATACATTAGCACGAAACTAGTTTCACGCTGAATCTGATACCCAGTCACGGGAATATAGCGTGACCATAGTCATAAAATATTGTTAAGAATATGAATTATGTGTTGAGTATTTGAACTGTTTTGAGTCCTTAAAACTGCTTATGTGTTTTTGGAACCTATTGTAAATTACAACTTTTGATATATGGAAAACTGATTATTTTCTAATCCTTCTATGATATAATTGTAAGATTAAAATATTCAATCTATGTGCAACTTATTATTTTACAGATCTATTTGCTTGATAGAACTTATTAAGACTTGGATTACTTATTGAGTTGTCAACTCATCCCCCTTTCCTCCCTCAAGTTTCAGATTGTGAAGATAGCAAGTTTTGAGAGTTTTGTTGCTGTGTTGTGAGCGAGAAAGAAGCTTAGTGATTTTGGGATTAGATGGTCTTGTAATAGTCTTATATTTATTGGTCAATTGGCATTATGTACATGAGTTTTGGATTTTGTTCCTTTACAATTATTGGAGATCTATTCATAAAGAAATTGTTGAGGTATTCTAGATTTATTTGATGTAATTTTGAGGATAAATTTTAGTTGCTGAGAATGCCTTGTACACTTGTAGGGTGATTACTTTATAAGTGTGCGGCCATTGTCATGTGCCTGTCTTTATAGTTCAGTTCAGAGCATGACATGAGGAGTTTAAATTAGAACCAGTAACCATAGTTATTAAATCCGAATTGGACATTAACTCAGTCTACAAGTTGGGTTATCGATCGAGCAGTAAGGTCAAATAAAAAAATTAAAAATATATATACATATATAAAAACAAGTTTGAAAAATCATAACATAAATCTATGAATTAAAAAAAATAGGCATATGCCTAAATTAAACTGGCAGTTGTAATTCAAAATCAAGATTTCATAATAAACAGAGTAATCTTTTGATAGGATGAGAGTATTGGAGATATGTATACAAACAAAGAAGTGCATTTAAAAAAAAATTCTTTAGGTTTTCTTTTCTTTAAATTACCATATTATAACATATTAAATAGTAAAGAAGTTAATAAAGTGGATTTATAGATGTAATCTATATTTTATATATACTATAAAACTGAAACCTTTGACTTTTTGTTGACTTCTTTAGAGTTCGCCACGTAGATTTTTGAACTCTCATAATTTTTCACATCATTATATATTATCATTATTATTTTTAAAATTTTGCTTTTTTATTTGGGTTTTTGCCCGATAAATCTATAAACCTTAAACGTAAAGAGACTCTGTAGCCAGATTTTCCTGTCTCTAACGATAGACTTCACTCTTTTTCCCCTGTTCAACAAAATTTGAATTATGTTTCCACAAACCCTAAACCTAACGCACAAGGGTCCACTCCCTCCCGCAGCATCGTTTCAGCAAGAGATATCCAATTTCACTCTTTCAACGTGAATTATTTGCAACCACCCATAGTTCCTTCCTATGGACATGCAAGAGAAGTAATTTCCAAGTTCCAAGATGTGAGGTGACATGTTGTATCAGTTAATAGAAACAAAGGAGCAAAATAGATGGCAACATATGCATTACCTATTGAATTAGAGCACATGTGGCAAAGGGAAATTCCTCCCATCCTTAGCAATACTTTGTAAGACACTTTTATTATCAATAAACTTTTGGTAAAAATGCAAAACTGATCCTCTAAGTTTTACCTTTTGTCATTTTAGTTTTCTAAGTTTCAATTTTGTCATTTCAGTCCTTTAAGTTTCAAATATAGTCAATTTAGTCCTCCGTTAATCTTCTGTTAAGTGTTTCTGTCTACTAATCAAAACAACGTCATTTTGGATTTTTTTTTCTTAATTTAAAAAAACTAAAAAACGTTAATTACCAAAAAAAAAAAAAAAAAAAAACTAAGGAACCCCAACCCCACCTATTGATGTGATACCCTAGCTTAGATGAAACCGATTTCTGAGAAATTTGAGGGGCTGAGGTAACTAAAATTGGGCAAAGAGAATCCTTGGATGATATGGGCCACAACCATTTGCAGGAACAACATTTTTCCAAAAATTCGGTTGGCAGCTATTTTCCTTCCATTTACTCCACTTTGCCATAGACTTAGACGAACTAAGGTTTGTGGGTCCTGGAAAACCCATTGAAATGGCAAACGCCAAGGCCTACTCTCCAACAATCAAAGTGTGTTTTGTATGCTCCATTACCAACGTAGCAGCTTTGATGCCATCCTTCACATACCTCATAGCAGTGACAGCTCCAACCTCCATTGTCACCTATGCATCCAACTTAGTGTGATTAATTGATTATACTCTAAATCTAGCAACGAGTGTGATTATAAACCATATGCTCAGAATCAATAAATGAACTAATAAATCGGTTTAACATTTTTTTCCTCAGATATCGGTTTCATTTGAGGCTAGCGTATTGTATCATATCGTATCGGTGGGTTGGGGGGGCGATTTGTTTGGTTTTTCAGTGGGCAGGGGAATGACGTCCTTCCTCTTTGTGTTTTTTTATTTTTTATTTTTATTAACATTTTTCAGTTTTTTTAATTTAAGAAATTAAAAAAAAAAAAATCCAAAATGACGTCGTTTTGGTTAGTAAACGGCAGCACTTAACAGAAAACTAAAGGAGGACTGAATTTATTATATTTGAAACTTAAAGAACTGAAATGACAAAATTGAAACTTAGAGGACTGAAATGACAAAAAGTAAAACTTAGAGGGTCAGTTTTGCATTTTTGCCTAAACTTTTTTCTATGATTTCCCCTGCATGATTATATGTTGTTATAGTGAACTTTTTATTTTTATTTATTTTTATATGACTTATTGAACTGTGATTAAATATTTAGAAAAATATATTATATCAATTACTATTGCATTATAATTCTTAAGTAGTATAACTGCTAATTTTCATATAAATATTTTGTGTGATCTTTGGTGGATATAAATTTGAATTTGTAGAGAAGTGAAATCAAATTAATTAAGACCATTTGGTGTCAAAGCATAGGTGTTACTGATTGATGGTATATGAATGCATTTATAGTTTCTTCTAGCATTATTCTTGGGAAATCATAAAACACAAATTAAACCTTTTATGCAAAGATTTGAAGTTACAAAATTATGTAAGGCTGATAGTGCAATATAGGGACAGAGACATTGTTGGGGTTTATGCCCTAAAATCCAATTTATTGACATGTCATAAATAATTAAATAGTTTAATTATATGAGACTATCTGTAAATGAACTAATGTGACATTATTTTAGTCCATGAAATGCATAGTATGTTATTTATGTGAAAAGTCATAGAAGATATAAATCACAAGTTCTTTGTAAACTCAGAATTTTAGTTCGTAGTCGGTGATGAAATTGGGCGTTTCATCTGCGAAGACTATAACATATCAATTAAGATGATTTGTCTTGATCATGAAAATGGAGACTTCTAGTTGGTATGTTGATATGTTTTAAGAGTTAAGACATATTGAACTGGACCGCTGTGAGATTTTTTATTCTCCTAATGACTGTTAAATGAATAATAAATCTCACGACTTCTATTTACATCAACTCTAAATCTTGAGAGAATAATGAACCTGATCATGATCATGAGGTGTAGGTTGTTTTGATATATCAGGAGTGAGATTTATAAGTTATGGTCAAAACCTCAGTATGTTGGGCAGCCGCATTTAATATTGATGGAACATATATTCTCAAGATAAAATTCATAATCTCTTAACGGAGATATAAAATATTCCCTTGAAATAAGTTTAATGGGTTTAGTTATTCATAGTGTTGGGCTCAACCACTTTAGTAAGGAGTTACTAAAGTATATATTTATGAAATTGGATTTCATAAATATATGATGAATAACATAAATGATTAAACCGGGTATTCAAGGATTAAGATGTAGTAATTTTCAAAGTGACAGTCAACATTCATAACTTTGTAATATTACGAATATTTTAATGAAGGGGTTGCATGTATAATAAAGTATTTGGATATAATTTATTAATAAGACTTAGAGTGCAATTATATTCATATAATGGTATTGAATATAATTAATGGTAACTTTGGATTTGTCAAGAGTTGACAGAAAAGCCTAACGCCCATTGGAGCTAGAGTCTTATTTGTTTCATTTTGGTCCCACTCCAAGCCACATATTAGAGCTTAATTGGAATGGCCCAAAAAGCTAGCCCAATTAGATAATCAGTTATATATAAGGAGAGACACATACAGAATTTCATAGGACTTTAATAAGACCTTTTATAGTGGTTTTCATTGAGATCACATAAGAAATGAAATGGTTTGTATGTGAGTGTTGGACACTCTCTTATTCTTTCCTTGGAAACTGATTGAGAGACCACACTTCTTGGGCATCAAGTGGAATTGGAGTGAAGATTAAAAGTGTTCCCAAGTATTTCTAATATTTTGTTTTGAATTTCACCGCACCAATGTACGCTTTCTTGTTCTTAAATTCGGAAACTTACATAGTACATGTTATTAATTGCGAATGAAGTAGATCTGTTAATTTTCCGCTACATATGTTTTGTATGTGATACAAACATGTATTTATCCAACAGACATAACTTAGAGTTAGGGGGCGGCTTTGCTTTTGGTTGTGTGCAGTGACTTTGGCCTCTGATTCTTTTGCTTTTGGTTGTGTGCAGTGACTTTGGCCTCCAATTCTGCTGTTACTTAGCCTCTGATTTTTTTTTTTTTAATATCTTTGATGCGTGCGTTGCTGGGTAAGAACAAAATTATTTTGTTTAAAATTTTTTAAAGGGTCAAGTTGTTTGTTTTGGGTAAAATTGGTTGATTAGGCTTAATTTTTTTTTTTTTTTAGTTTTACTATTGGTAATTTTTGTTGTTAGACTAGTTTTTTTAGGCTTGTATATTTTGTTTTAGATTTTAGATCTATAAAAAAATTTTATGGTCTTTAAAATGAGGAAAATTCTAGAGTTACAAACTTTTTTACAAATTGTTGATGTGATGAGTGGTTATTGGTAAGTAAAAAAATAATGTAAGTGGTGGGCTCAAATGCGAACTAATAAGAATTTGTTACCTTAACAGTTTGTAAAAATTTTCTAGAAAAATTTGTGACTATAACAATACTCTTAAAAGAATCAATGATATTGTTGAGGGTAAACATGTACTTTTATAAAATAAAATTGCTAAAATTAATATCCATATATATAAATAATATATTTTAAAAAAATTTTAGGGGGGCAACCATGGCTCCGTCCATGGTGCAATAAGATATCCAAATTTTTTATTTGATAGACTTGTATCAAATTGGCTTTTTTGGGACAATGCTTTGAGAATCTTTTATACAGTATTATAAAAGCTTGACTTTTTGATGAAGAAGTATAATGCTTTGGTTTGTGGTAAATGAGTTTCCATAGTTTAAAGGGCAGTTTTTGGTTTGCTATTTTTGTTAGAATATGCTCATGAACTTTGAGTTTTTTTTTTTTTGGTGGTAAGTAATGGAATTTAATGATGAACATTTAAGGATAACAAAACAAACCTTCTTAGTACATAGGAACCAACTGAAAGTACAAAATATGAACAATAACTAAATTTCCAGAATATCAAATATCAATAACTATATCATCAATCAAATATTTAAATTAGTTTTTGTAGTTTAAAATTACACATAAAAAATAAGTTTATGAATTTAATAGTAAATAAAATTCAATTAGCATAAAATTTGATATGTGTATTAAGAACTTGCAATTCAATGAGGCAACGATCGATTAGATTTTCAAAATATGTAGTCATGTTAAATTTTGTCCTATAATAAATTTTCAAACTATTACAATAGAAACAATTGTCAATAGCAAAAAAAAATTCATAAAAATATTTGTTGAAACTCATATTTAATAGTTTTCCGTGCATTCAACAGGTTAGCGACTAGTTTTACAAATTTCACAATCCCAACTAGGTTATAGAAATCCATTCGGGTTACTTGGGTCATCACAAACCGGCCATGTTTGATAGGATTTGACTAGGTCTTACACAGAAACAATCCATTAAAACACCCAGACTGGTTTGGGTACTGGGTTAGTCCAAATTTAATAACTACTAATAACTTAGCATCTATAATTTGTTATGAAGAATATTGTAGACGTAACATTTCTTAATATTTAATGGTTTACAGTTTACACACATAAAACAATACTAAGGAGTCAAGTTTTATATTTTAAATTTTAAAATTTCATTCTGGTCATGTGTTACAGAGAAAGCATATAGGTTTGGTGTATTTTTATTTTTTCTTTTTCTTTTCATTTTTTATGTTTCACCAAAATGCAGGAAATACAGAGGGTGTTTGTTACTGTTGTTTAAACAACAGTTTTTAGTATTTAAACAACATTACACGTATTTCCATACATTTTTTCACCCATACGTATTTTCACAAAATAACAACAACGTTACTAGAAATCACTTATCAAACGACCCATAGTGTTAGCCAAATAAAACAAAACAAAAACTATGCAAAATAAAATCTGTGTTTCATCCCATGAAAAAAACAAACTTGTGTTTTCATAAGAGACAAAAAGGGCATTTGGTCTAGTGGTATGATTCTCGCTTAGGGTGCGAGAGGTCCCGAGTTCAATTCTCGGAATGCCCCAAGTTATTTTTCTTTTATGCTCTGTCTATCTACACACTATTACGACGCCGATCTTTAGTCATAAGAATGAGTTATTACGAGATTATCAAAAAAAAGAAAAGAATGAGTTATTACGACACTAATCCCAATGGTCCTCTCTCATTTCCAAGTTGGCCTGCCTATATTGTTTTTTACTCATTTTTTTTAATTTAAATTTTTTATTTTAAATATTTTTGGGTGGGCTTTAACTCCATTTCTTGACCACAGAAAATTGGAATGCCCCAATTTATTTTTCTTTTATGCTTTGTCTGTCTACACACTGTTACGACGCCAATCTTTAGTCAAAAGAATAAGTATTTTGAAGACAATCAACTTGAGATAAACAATCTTCTCAAAAAAAACTTGAGATAAACAATAAGGGTAGTATTTGAAATAATGATACAAATCTTATTAGACTTATTTCAATGGCAATTTTCACTTAATAATGCTTTTTAAAAATATATTTTGTTAATTAAAAATGTTTTAAAAGTACTTGAGATATATATATATATATATATTTTCTAAATGAAACTCAATCGATAAGATTCAAAAGATGTTATTTTCCAAAATAATTTTCTTTAAATAAACCAAAATAACTTTCAAATATTTATATGTTGTTAAATATATGTATTTTTATTATTATAAATATTAACAAAAATGGCCTTTTAAGTAATTCAACATATGAGAGTCCTATAAAAAAAACATATGAGAGTCCAAAATAAATTTTCTAAGTAAACTAATATAATTTTCAAACATTACAACTATGTCAAATATATATATATATTTAAAATAATTATGTAACAAAAATTAATGGTGTGCATAACATCAAGATATTAACTATTTATATACAATTATTATTGATATAAAATTATATATATATTATTAGATATGAATTTTGAAAATACAACTGTTGGATTGCATGTTCTTTTATATACTCTATACTTGCAAAATTTCAATAAAATCAAAGATCAGTAATTATGTAATCAATCAAATGTTTAAATTTTAAGATTTTGTGATCTAAAATTATAAATAAAAAATAATTTTATTGATCGAATAATAAATAAAATATGATTTGAACAAAATTTGATATACGAATTAAAAGGTAAAAATAAACGGTTAGATTTTCAAAATTCAACTTAATTAAAATAAGTTTGAAAAGTTTATTTTCTAATGAATTTACAGAAACCTGGTGGTGTATATTAAAAAAAAAAAAAATACACGCGCGAGCATGGTATAAAATTCACGTGACTCCCTATACGTGGTGCTAATTCATTGGCTACCACATTTTCTTAGAAAAAAGAAAAAAAGAAAAAGAAAATAAGCAGTCACAAGACTCACAACCACCGCCTATAGTTCAACCACCGCAGCGAAACCCCCCATTCGCATTCCCAATTCTCCCCATCGCCGATTCACACAAAAACAAAACCACAAAAAAAAAAAAAAAAAGAACATTTTTTTTTTTCCTTAAAAAAAAAAAAAATGACAGAGGAGAGTGGCGCTAAGGTTTCTTCATCCGAGGATGTCTCACAAACAAGGCAAAGGTTTTGGTTTCTGTACTCTTGAATTCAATAATTTTTTCTTTAAATTTTGTTCGCATATTATTTATTCTCGTACTCATTGTTTTATAGATTTGGGTTCTCTTTGTTTTGGAGGGAGATAGTTTTTTTTTTTTTTTTTTAGGGATTTGGGATCTTTACGTTTATGTTGAAATCGTTGGTTTTTTTTTTTTTTCGAATGAGGGATATCTGGGTTTTCGTTGGTTTTTGGATTTACAATGGAATGTGATTATGAAATACTTAAGAAAATTACATTTTTTATGGCATAATTTGAGGGCATATTATGATTTTCTTGCTTAAGAGACTATGGTTATTAGTTTGCAATTGAGGCAAATAATAGTTTTGTAATAAACTGTGTGTTTTGTTTAATTCTGCTTAAGAGGAAAAGGAAGTTGTTGAATTGAATGTTTCAAATTCGCATGATTATCGACAAAATTGTTTTGGTTTGCTTCATACTTTTGAAATCGGTTTCGATGCTGGACTGAATCCTTAATGGGCTCGGAAACTGATTTTGATGTAGGTTTTTTATTAAAGGAATTCAACACTAAATTAGTGTTTTTGATGAGACCTTGAAGGGTCCTTGAATAGGGTTTGATGTTTAAAGGTTTAGGTTTGAAAGAGGACATTGTGCAATGGAATCGCCGAAAATTTGGTAATGTAGAGCGTCAAAAGAAACAATTATTGGAGGAGCTGAAAAAATTAGACGCCAAGGAAGGGGACTTTGGTCTCACTGATGGGGAGAGAGGTCATAGGGTAGCTTTGAGGTCCCAGGTGGAGCATCTTCTTTCCTTCTCTTTACCTGGACAAATTTTGAGCTTTTCTCCCCTCCTCCAAACACAAAAAACACACAAAAAATACATCAAAGCCTCTCGATTCTTCCTTCTTCACCAAAAATACAAGGTATTGTTCTTATTCTCAATCTTCTTTTCCTTGGTTCAACACCTTAGATTTGGGGTTTAGGGGTGTGGATGTAGCTTTTTAGCTACTATCCACACCCCCTAACTCTCTAAATCTTTTTTCTAGCATTTATCTTGCTCTTTTTACTTGAATAACATGTTTTATTACTTTATTTAGCATGTTTCTTGCTTTATTTGTGCTTCTAGCTTAAATCTCCTTGCTTTTTATGCCCTATGCCATGTTTCATGCTAGATCTACGTCCTTACATGCTTATATGTTTAGATCTATATGCTTTATGCTATATGCCATGTTTTCCTATGCTTTGTTCCTCTTTTTGTTCTAGGATGATGTTAGGTTTATATGCTCACATGCTTGTATCCTTGCTTGGATCTATGTGTCTATGTGTTTATTTCCATGCTATATGGTTAGATCCTTTTCTTCACACGCTTGTATGCTTGGATTTGTGTTCTTCCATGCTTTTATACTTACATCCACATGCTTAGATGTACATTTACATGCCTACATGCATATTTCCATGCTTATATGTGTAGATTGTGCGTTTACATGCTTAGATCGATGTTCTCTACATGCTTTATGCCATCATCTATGTGCTTGCGTGCTTCACGCCATGTTTATGTGCTTAGGCCTACGCCATGTTTATGTGCTTAGGCCTAGACCTTGTTTGTCATGTCATGTGCTATTGTAGCCATTTTGTTCCTTTTATCGCATTTTCTTATGTTTTGGCCTAATGGTTAGGACCCGATCTAGGCTCTATGGTCTTTGTCATCGTCCATACACCAAGGCTAAGTATTGGAGCCGTGCATTGAAAGGAGAGATTGTCACTACATTATAAGTCCAATTGTGTATTGGAGTAAGGGTTCAACTGTAGGTTGGTATTAGGTACTGGGATTCCTTTTACTTGTAACTGCTTGTTTTGATAATAGTGAATTCTCAGGAGTGGAGACCTTAAATTCACCTTGTGGGGTTTTGCCTTAGTGGTTTTCCCCATTCGTAAACAAATCACCCGTGTCAAATTTAATTTCCGCTGTATTTAGTTATTTGGTGATTTGTTTGTGCTACCACGCTTATTGCATGTTAAATTGACTTAATTAATTCACTTGACTAATTAATTGGTTAATTTACCCAAGGGGTCAATACATTCTTGGCCTATCACATTTGTTGTTTATTGTATATGCCTATGCACTAGAAAGTAGTTCCAGTTAATTGCGTTTCATTTACTCTTATTCCGCACTTAGTTGAGTAGATTAAAACCAATTAAGCCATAAGTTTAAAATTGGGGGTTTAAAAAAGCTATAGTATTTTACACTATTAAGCTTTCAAAAACAAAACAAGGTTTTTTCATAAAAACAATATCTTCACCCCCTTGATATATGCATCTCCCATATGGAATTTATGCCTCTAAGAATTTGCACAAGAGTCATATAGAAATGACAATATTAAGAATGCGATTGTGCTAGACAGGTGAATCTCATTAATGTGGAGGTGACTACCACTTTATCAAGAAGCTTCAGCAGGCTTCCTTAGACAACTCTACATCTTTCAGTTTCCTCCCGATTAGCTTGGCCAATGCCTAGTCCTCGGCTAACCGAACTCCAACCTATCTAGTAAAAAAGGGGGAGTCATATTCTATTTTGTGGTCCGAGGTTAGGCTCCTTTAAAGAGGCTAGGTATTAGATTCGGGCCGGCGAGTATTGGGCCCATTCGTACTTGGGGCCAACATCATTTAATGTTAAGACTACTTCCATACAGCAACTAGTAAATCAGTGGCATCCTAAATTGTTTAGGCGCATAAAATATTTATTGTAAATTCCTTGGCATGATATTATCAGTTGCACACCTGCTCTTCTTCCTAAAATCCTGATTGCATAATAAGAGGCGCACTCAGACTCAGACACACAACCACATGTGTGGCCTTGAGAGGAGGTTAGGTGCCATTGGCGTACAAGCGCATGCATATACTTTGACTGAGACTCTGAGAGCTAAATACATAGTCTGTCGGAGCATAGGACTACAGGAATCACTCACGCATTCTCCAAATTGCCCCAACTAATTTTCTTTGATGTACCCCATTCATTTGTTAGCGTAGTCCTCCAAAAGAGTCAAAACAATTTCTTTTGAGATGGGAAGGACAATAATATAAACGTTTAGAAAAGAACAGAACTAAATAAATAAATCCTCTAAAGTAAAGACCTTTTGTTGACCAACTAATTTTCTTCCAACGCCCAAACGTGTAGAGTAGAAGTGAAACGCCCAGGCTGCACATCTCCTTTTATATAGTATCTAGTGCAATCTAACCTGAGGGTCAACTTCCTCAGACATAGTCACATTTAAACAAAAATAAGATTGCCTTTGCCTGCCACAAAGAAAATTAGATGGGTTCTCGGATCGGAGGAGAATGATTTTATTAGGTAGAGTTTTTGAAATACAGGTGAACACTAGTTGTGAGAATCATTCCATATCAAAATGGCCTTTAGATTTCATCATCTCTCCAATAACAACATCACCCTGCTTCTTGCTGCTGCTTCCTTTTCCTCCTCATGGCCGTCGATGACTTTTTACACACTGACCCTCTTCTTCATTCCAATGGAGCTCATGCCAACAACAACAAGAAGAAAAACATCAACTTTGTATCATTGGCTAAATGGGTTCTCAAATTTACCATGTGGATTGTATTCCTTGCATATGTTGCTCTCTTTTTTCTCATTCCTACAGACTTCGGGACTGAACTCTATGCTGACTGGACTGCTGCAACCAATGGAAGCCTATTTGGGGACATAGGTAGCTACTTCTTTATTCAAACTTCTTGTCGCATTCAAAAGAGTTTGGCTTAAAAATGTGCATTTTCAGGGAGTATGTTGCTGTTATACAGTGCCCCAATTATCTTTATTGCTTTTCTTGCTGTTCTACATCTCCTCATCTCTGGGGAAGACCAACTACAACTACAAGAGTATGTATTTTTTTAATCTATATATGCACTCCTTTTACGTCTTTTCATTTTGTTTTTACGATATATGATAGCTAGCTGCAAAAGGAATAATATAATAATGTATTTGCTTAAATTGGAGTAAGATGAAGAAAAAGCTTAAGTTTCATTTATTTTCAGGAAGAAGACTCCAAGATTCCGATTGTGGACTTTTCCCGTTCTAGTGGATGGACCACTTGGGGTTGTTTCCGCTGCTGAGTTAATTGGCATAATCCTCTTTATCGTGTTTGTTATCTGGTCTGCTTATGTCTATACTGTAGTGATCATTGGAACGTTACCTGGTGACTCGACCCCCATAGAAAAGAGGTACGATATTTGTTGGGTTGGGTGTTACTTTGTTTATAACTTTATTGTACAGCTTTTAAATAGAAACCATATACTATTTTTATATTGCTTAATTTTCTTTTGATCATTCTACTTCAGTAGTTTTTGTAGTTTTTTGTCATCCTTACAAAATTTTTAGGGAAATTATAGTAAACTCATCTAAGATTATACTCGTTTTCACCTTTCCTACCCATGAGTCAAAAGTTGTTATTTTGCCCACCAAAAATAAGCTCCGTTAGACTTCCGTAACTCACCTCTTTATTTTCACAGTTTTGTATTTATAAAAAAAATATGAAAGAAGAATGAAAGGAATTAAATCGAATACCTGGCCTCCTCATAAAGTCTCCAGATTGTATGAGGGATTGAAGAAATTAACTAAGATAAAAATTATAGAGAACCCAAAACCCATCACTCTCTCTTCCTTTTCCTTTTTCTCTATGTTTCTTTTCTTGGCGAAATTCACCTTTGGTATTGAAGTTATGGAGACGATGGGAGTTTGAGAGAGAGTCGATGAGAGTCCATTCATTTAGTTTTGACATATAGCTTGTTTCTTTACAAAATTACTTGTTTGATCTATTTTTTTGTGCTTTTATTTTTATATTTATTTTTTGTGTTGGAAGGAAAGAGACATAAAAGGGGTGCAAATTAAAAGTACATATTTACCCTTATTTTTTTAATAGAGGTGGATTATGAGAGATAAACGGAGCTAATCTCAAGTGGGCAAAGTGTCAAGTTTAGAACCACAGATAGGCAAGATGAAAATAGGCTTAACCACAAATGGGTTTACTGTAATTTGTCCAAACTCTTATAACAAAGATGGAATTAAAATTACTGATCTCACTTATTAGAGTGAAGAAATGCTTCTCTAATCTAAATACATATGGAAGTTCTGAATATATATACACACTACAACCATGATTTTAAAAACTGGAACTATCAAAGAACTAGAATTGTGTCTGGTTACCAGTTTTTCCCTTTTTTATTGGACTGGATTAGGGCTTGATTCTTTATTGAACTGGTTGGCATAGTCTGGTTTTTAGAACCATGGCTACAGTCACAAACTATTTTACAATATTTTTACGAACTATTGATGTGGCAAATTCTTACTGGTTCTCATTTCGGCCCATTATTAACATTACTTTTTTACTTACCAATAACTAATCAGTACCTCAACAATTTGTTAAAAAGTTTGTAAAATAATTTGTGACTTTAGCATTTTCCATATAAGAAACGGAGTTTGGTGCTTAACCTAATAAACTTTCCAAGTAAGAAATAATAGACTAACACATGGCTAATAACTAAAACTAATTTAACAAACTTCTGTAACAGCTTCAAGGACACCATTTGAGAGCTTTCAAACTACAAGTCATTATCATTGATCTGAACTCATCTCCTTGCAATCATAAAACATGTTGTATATGAGAAATTTAAATTCTTCAGAGCGTGCATTTTCCCTTAAAATTTTTTAGATTTCTTTTTCTTCAGTACATGAAGATTGGTTTCACTGGTTGACATTCCTAGTTTTTTTGAAATTTTCAGTTTTTTCATTTTGGAAAATCTGGGACTTCGAATTGGTACTATCGGATTATATTGCTTGGCATTTTTGTTTATTCCGGTTGCAAGGGGATCAGTTCTTCTCCGCCTTATAAATATCCCTTTCGAGCAAGCAATAAGATATCATGTGTGGCTTGGACATCTCACTATGCT
Organism: Notholithocarpus densiflorus; assembly: GCA_030021035.2. Lineage (NCBI taxonomy): Eukaryota > Viridiplantae > Streptophyta > Magnoliopsida > Fagales > Fagaceae > Notholithocarpus > Notholithocarpus densiflorus. The sequence continues at coordinate 6,600,090 of JARYZH020000009.1, read as the reverse complement.
ACTGTTTACTCTCCATGGACTACTCTATGTAATTGCATGGACAATTGAGGGACACCTTCTAAAAGAAGTGAGTGCTAATGGTGTAATTCTTTTTCTTGTGCATAGCCGTATTTATACATATGTGTTTCTCTTTTCCTTATATATATATATATATATATATATATTTGTTAGTTTGTTTGCCAAAAGAAGAGTATATTTATAATTACTGAAAGTTGAATTATCCCCTTGCTATATATAGTAATAATTGTTATTTTTGTTAATTTGATTTGACCCTCTTTGAAAATGATCCTTTATGCCGCTACCTTCTGGTTTGGCCGTTTTATTCATAATTCTTTGGTTAAAAATTTTTATTTATTATTCATATGCACAAATTACCATGAATTGCCAGTTTCCAATGCAAGAGTAGTGAAATAAAAATTTAAGTTATGGACAGAAATAATGGGAATGAAGAAATAGCAATTTGACTTCCATAAAGATTGGCTGTAGTTTCACAGAACGGCCTTGGGCCTTCATGTTGCTCTTGTTGGAGCAAGTAGCTCGATCAGAAGCCTGATGGAAGATGGACTAGCTGGGAATTTGGGATTGAGGTGGGATTTGCAATTTAAAAATAGATTTATTCTTGAGCAGTTCTGCTTGAGCTCAGAGATGGTGCACGACACTATAAACAGTTTCAGAATGGGATTTTGCGATTGTGTTGTGGTTAAAATACACCTGTCGGCAACCTTGTATATTGATTGTTGCTAAAAATATCTTCTTCTTCCTTTTTTTTTTCTTTTTAATATATCATCTTCTTGATTCAATGATATGGTCACTGATAATTACTTAGCGCACACAAACTATGAAAGTATGGTGCTAATTTACAAGTCATTGACCTGACTTTTGATGACCTTTGGCTCCTGTCCATGTTGTCTTATTCATATGACAAAACATTCATGATTCTAACTAGTTCATGATTTAAAAAAAAAAAAAAAAAAAACGAGCATAAAAGTGAGTCCCTTTAGTCTTGGCTTGTAGTCATAATCTTTTAGCTTATGTAGTGCTTGGTATTTTGGTATGCATACATAGGTCAGAATGCCTCCTTGCTTTTGGAACAAGCCAAGCTGATATGTACCTATATGTATGGTTATAGGGGCCCATTACTGTAGCCATGTTTATCTGTATCTCTAATTAATTTGATGCTCATCACACAGAATCTGTTCCAATTTCTGTTCAAGCCATTTTTAAATTGCATAGAACTAGGCTGTGACTAATTTCATCCTCTTCTTCAAGACTTAATTGAGAGGTAAGTTAAGTCATCGAGTAGCATGACAGAAGAAAAACAAGAGAAGCCTATCTCCTTTGTATCCCCTGTCAATGTCCTAAACCAAATGCTTTTTCTTCCTTCATAGAATGTATCTAAGAATACCTTCATGGAAAGAAATATAAGGTCATATGAAGATGACGCTGCTTATATATATAATTGTTTGATGCAGATATTAGAGTGGGCAGATACCGGTGTTGCTCATCTTGCAGGTGTTATAAGTCTGATAGCTGGTCTACTGATGTGGATGACATCACTTTATCCAGTGAGAAGGAACAAGTTTGAGTTGTTCATCTATACTCATCAACTATATGTAATCTTTATTGTCTTTTTTGCTTTCCATGCTGGCCATTTCATTTTCTGTGTACCTGCTGGAGGAATATTTCTTTTCATTCTAGATCGCTTTCTGAGATTCTGCCAATCACGAAAGACTGTTGATATAATTTCAATCAAGTGCCTACCTTGTGGAACTATGGAATTGATGTTTCCAAAACCTGCGAGTAATACTACTTCCCCTCAAATTTGTAGTTTCCTTGTTTTTCTCTTGTTACCATAGCTGTGACACATTTCCTTGACAATGTAGATCTGCGGTACAATGCCCTCAGTTTTATTTTCCTTCAAGTTCGGGAATTATCTTGGCTGCAGTGGCATCCTTTCAGTGTTTCATCTAGTCCTCTGGATGGTAAATATCATCTATGTGTTCTCATAAAGGTTATTGGAGAATGGACAGAAAAGCTCAAAGGAAATGTCCTAAATAGTTCTGGAGCTGGCCTACATCTTCAGCCTCGAACAAAGATAACAGCTTCTGTTGAGGGGCCTTATGGGCATGAATTACCATATCACTTGATGTATGCAACCAAACAGTCAATTTCACTAGAATTTACTAGATATCAAGCTTTTAAGTTTCATATTATCTTCCATTTTATGAACTAACTTCACCATTTGGTTCTCTAGGTATGAAAATCTTATTTTAGTAGCAGGTGGCATAGGAATTTCACCATTTCTGGCTATCTTGAGTGACATTCTCCATCGTACTAGGGAAGGAAAACCTTGTTTGCCTCGAAACATCTTGATCATACATGTCAGTGACTCACTATATTAATTTTGGTTTTTTGGTTAATAACTAAATGTTATTTCTAAAGGAAGTAAATTTGTCTAGACTACTTTGTAATCTTCCAAAAAAGCTGTTGAATATATCATCTCAAGTTTGATAAATTGTGCATATTTGAATTTGAAGTGCTTGATTTGCCAAATTTTAGCTCAAAATCAAAATGACAAACAATTGAATTTGAAAAATTAGGTGATGAAAAAATTCGAAATATTTGTTGCAATTAAATAGATGGAAGAAATTGAAGAGTTATTTCTACAAAAATTTGAAGCTAAGGTTCTAGTTTATTAATAGTGAAAATATTTACTAGGGGGATTGGAAGAGAATGAAGAACTGTTTCTACAACACTAGGAGATTCTAGAGGTTGATTGTGCAAATAATTTCTGATTTGAATTTTCTTTGGAAGAACTTGAAAATTATGAATCTGTTATTTAGTGCCTGAGTATTTTTTAATATGGAAAGTCAAAAGTGAGGAATTGTATTTGGGATGGGCTTTGAGATTCATAATTTACTGGGCGTCAAAATTCTACACTGACCAAATCTTTGACCTTGAAGAAAAATTGAATACTTTTTTGGGCAAAGTACAAGGAGGGGTCATTGAAGTGTGTATCGAATATCAATTTGAGGATCCTGTGTGATTGGAGGAAGATGACTTTGAATGAGTCATTTACTGCCATGAAAGATTGCTTTGAAGACTTGCAATTGATAGATTTGAGTCATATAGATGCAAACCAAGTCACAAACCAGTTTCACATTGTTTTTGCTTAGTACAATCTGTATTCTAAGGTAACAAAGAACTTACAACTATGAACATTTTCAAACAAATCAGACTACATACACAAGACAGGAACTTAACTGGAATGAAACTGAACTTGCTTATTACCTCCTATAGCAGTTTTGTAATGATTTTGGAGATCCCTCAAAGAGATCCAGAAGAAAATTCTCTAAATCATCGGCAGTATACTTAATATGCTTGTCACTTAAGAGACTACCATGCCTTCCCACAAATGTCCGATAAGCCTGGATCACCTTGAGGGATGTTGAGATCCGTAAATCTTCTCTAAGCTGATGATCTGGGATAAGCCATGAAGTTTGGGTCTTGTATGTCTCCTCAAACGCTATATAAAAGCTCCGAATCCTTTCCTTGAGCAGAGTTTTTGAGATAGAATTTGAACCGGGATTTTGAATCCCCTCATCCTTAAGCAAAGAGAGGATTGAACTCCAACTAGCTCGCTCATAATTCATGGCATGCTGTTGGAATTTCCAGTTGCACTTTCGAATCCATTCATCTCCAAATATATGCCTTAACTCAGACCCCTTGACCTTTTGAGCCATGTAATAAATATTGTTCATCAAGAAGAAGTGCTGCAGTGAAGCATCCTTATATAGCTTGGACTTACCATCAAGGTTGCTTTCCAGAATTGAAGCAATTGATCGCAAGTGGCGAGCCATTGGGGAGATACTGCTTTTATTCTCCTCTTCCTTAGTTGGACTCATGTCAGGTGACAAGGAACTGGGATCATCTTCATCATGGTCCTTGAGGAGAAAATTAAGGATCTCACAGTAGTCAGTTAGAATCTTGACATAATTCATAACATATCTGGTCAGATGGTGGATTCCGCCTCCAGCAAAAGGGTTTGTCGATACATTTGATGCAATGGCATTCTTAAATTCAAGAAATGTTGCCCTTACAGAATCACCCAATCTACTTAGAACCTCGTGACACTCGATTCTAACTGGAGAACCCACCTCATCTGAGTATAAAGCATCTATATCTGGAAGAAGATCTGATAGCACTTCATACATGTCAAGAATGCGAGACAACTTTTCTGGTTGGTGAGGACCTATAGACATGGCTTCACCAAAATTCAGAAGCTGCAACATTGAAGCCTTAGATGCCTCAACAAAAGAATCTACACAAACAGCTCCGAGCTCCACAAAAATTTGATGACTGAGGCATTTCTCGCTAGCAAGATAGACCCGCACAAATATCTTCATTGTTCGAACCCATCGCTTTATCTTGGAATTCAAGCTAACCCATTCCATCTTCAACACATCCTCAATGCTTAGTTTCTCCATTTCAAGAATGAAGAGGCACTCATCCAAGGCATCCTTACGGGCACTGGTATAGGCCTGGTAACATTCCTGGTCGTAATTTGAATTGAACATCAAATTCGCAATGCATCTGAGCTCAGGGATCACATCCGGATGGACCAAATCAAGGATATATTCCTCCGAGGCTCTGCTGACACTGTCTCTCTGAAGTGAGTCCTCAATCGACTCATCTCCAAAAGAGATAATTGAGCCCTCATCCAAAACATCCTCTTCACTGGATCGAAAAGACACATGCTCCGGCTCAAAAGGTTGCCTGTTCTCAACAAGCAAGTGACTGAACTCTTCCTCTAGCCTTTCCATTGCCTTCTGAAGAACATTGTGAGCCCTGTGTAACAGTTTATACTCATCATCATCTTTATTCAGGCACAGACTCTCTAATCTTTCAGTCAATTTTCGGGCTTCATCTGCCGCATTCAAATACTCAGAAGCTTCTTCGGGTCCTGAATCCCATATCATAGATTGATCTTCCTCCCAATTCAAGATCTTCTCCTCAACAGCATAAAGCCAATCTTCGATCTCACTAACCCCATCACCCTTTGTTTCATTTAGTGCAGCCATGGTGGACAATTGGGTGCCAAGTTCTGCCAAAGTTTTCCTTGCACTAAATGTAAGCTTCTTATTTGACCCCAATGCTTTAACAATGTGCCTAGCTGCATCAATTAAGTTTTCTCCTTCTACTTCTGAAATAGTAGAACCACAGTCCCCCATAGCCAACAGGCCAAAGAGAATCACAAACACAACTAAAAACCCTTTTAATTCAACAACAACAACAACGGAACCACAGACCCTTCTCACTCCTCCAGATTGGCTTTGGAGACACTACTAAAAACCCAAAAAAGAAAAAAACAGAAACATTAAAAAGCTACCCTTTTGATTAAAAACTGAAACAAAACTAATCCAAACTAATATTCATGCATTTGTATACAATAAAAAGACCACTAGTGAAATCAAACATTTATACACACAAAGAACAGTGAAACTAGACAACAACTAAGGAAAGAAAAGCTTTGTCATTGAAGGACCAAAAATTTCAGAACTTGTACATCAGTAGGAAATGAATTACTATATGAATAAGTAAATAACAAGAAACAATCCAATTTATAAAGAGCAGGAACATTAACATAGGCAAGAACAACTAAAGCCTACCTCTTTGAACAAAGCTTTGGCAGCTTGTAATACCAAGAGACAAACTTTAGACCCGGAAGCTCCAAAATCACAACAACAACAATGTAACACTGACACAAAATATGTATGCTTTGTTTTGAGAGAAAAAGAAAAGGGTTGTAAAGACTAAAGAAGAAAGACACAAAACAAACAGTAGGACAAGATCTATAAGGCAGTGAAAGCAGTCAATGAAAGGAATAGTACGGTTTATAGAATTGTGGAGGTGTAGACAGAAGAAAAAGTGTACGGAATGAACAAAGAAAAAATGGACCCTTTTTTTTAGAGAGCTTCTTTGAAAAATGGGAGTATTGCCAAGATATTTTTGGAATGGAGGGTGCAATTTCTATGGCGGATCTCCCTCTGTCTATAGACTATAATACATGTGACTCTCTCTCTATGCAACTTTTCCAATCCTTGACTTTTCATTTTATACCACATTACCACTTCCAGTAGTGGCCTAATGGGTTTTTTTTTTTTTTAATGTCATTATTTACATTAATGCTTGGTTGAAGTGGTTACGTATATAAAAATGTGTTGTGAAGTTTTTAATTATATTATTTCACTTTCTATCCAATAGACACTGGCACTTGTTACTCTATAAATATAAAGTTTTTGCAGAATACAAATAAAGTTAGGATTTAAATTTTTAAGAGGGAACTTCACACACATATATATTTAGATTATGTTAGAGTAAAATTTCTATATAAAAAAAAAAGTGATAGACATAATTGACAACTTAAACAATTATAAAATTTGTTGTGAAAAAAGTTGGGTCCGTAATATTATATTATTTATTGTACTGGTTTGGAGTTGGAGACAACAAGTTAATTTGTTTGGGGTAAAAAAAAAAATATATATATATATTCAGTTTATTTACACTCTTTAATATTTTCTTGATCTTAAATTGTTTAAAAAACACATGTACTAATCAAGTGTATGAGAATTAATAATAATAATACAATGAGAATCTAATTATGATTTAAATTATTTTACATTTAAGAATAAACAACAAATTTAACAATTTAAACTCGATCTCGACGTGAGTAAAGACAAAGTATATATTTTTATCCTTTGTTTTTGTCTGTGGCATAATTTGGTGGCCTAGAGTGACCTCTTCATATGACGCAGACGAATTAAAGAAGATGCCGAAAGCATTACTATGCTCTAAGCAGAAAGGCTACTGACTTTGTATTTGTATCTAATGACCAATTACATAACCCTATGCTTCTATCAAAAAAAAAAAAAAAAAAAAAAAATACACAACCCTATGCTTCTATTTATTTATTGACTTAATTAATCATTTTTAAAAAAAAATTTCTCTCCTACTTGAAAGTATCTAACAATTAAACTCTATTTGGTCGGGGTGAGAAAGAAAAGGAGGTAAAAATCATGAGTAGATAATGACTTTCTTTCTTTTGGTTGAAGGGAAAAAGGGAGGGAGGCATGACTTGGGATTTTACACATTAATCCATCAAAATACTCTCACCGAAAATCTCTCAAATTCAAATTCAAACTCAAACTCAAACTCAAACTTAATTCTCAAGCTCTCTAGACTACTCTCATCTTTCATTATTTTTTCCTATCTCAAAAAGTTATATATTTATAGTCTTAAATTTTTAATTAATTGTATTTATACAAATACAAGTATCAACCTTTTCAAGTCAAAGGCTTGGAGCATTCAATTGGAACATTGGATTTAGCACTTGAAGATCTAAATTTTGACTTCTTCAAGTTGGAGTGGAATCTTGTTGCCTCAAATTTAGAATTATTGGATAACAACTTTTCATAATTTTTAATTAATATTTTCTATGTTATTATTTGTGTACTTTATTTTTGTCAGTTGCTAAAATTTTTAAATTGCTCATAGAAATGATCATATTTATTACTAGATGAATTAGAAGTAGCTGACAAGGGAAATATTATTGGTAATAGTCCAAATTTACCATTTGTCCACGGGCAGCTCCACATGAAACCCATGGGGTTCAAATGAACCCCCTGAACTGGCCCATAAAAAATATTAATAATTTTTTTTTTTTTTTGACCCCTAAAATAAAAATTTGAACACTCTAATTCTAAAATTTTGTTAAACATAATTGAAATAAGCTTGAATATGATGTTCTTAACAATATCTTGACATTTTTAAAGACACAAAAAAAGTTCAATAACAAACTAATTTGATCTAAATTTTGAAAAAAAAAAAATGCGCAACAACAAAAATATATATTTGTTAATGTCAATTTTAATTCTTAAACCTTATAAAAAGCTCATTTAGTTCTTAAAAAATTCGAAATCAATCAATCAAATGGGAGATAAGTGGATGAATGATTGTTTAACTGTGTACATTGAAAAAAATGTAACTAGTGGAATTGGTAATGAAGATATCATGCAACGATTTCAAAATAATAAATATCATAGAAGGTAATCGAAAAAAGTTCAATATCATAGATGTAAGAGCATCTACATTAGTAGAGTTAAAAATTTAGGTATTTGGCACCACAAAAAGTTACTTTATCTATTTTATCTACTCACTTTACAAAACATCTAGCAGCAATGAATCTATTTTAGCTTTAAACATAATAAAATAATATAAACATCACAATAAAATAATATATCTACTACAATAAAATAATATATCCACTACAATAAACAACAATCACAACCACCGCAACCGCTATCGCTGCCACTATCGCCGCTGCCACCGACTCTTCTATCGCTGCCGCCACATGATAGCAAATAATCGTCTAGTGTTAACAAGTGATTTTTTTTAACCCCAAATTATACTTATACAATTTTTTTTTTACTAAAACAATTTTTCAATCATCATGATAGCAAATAATCATCTAGTGTAACAATAATATTTTGTTTTAACCCCAAATTATATATATACAAATTTATCTTTTGACTAGAAAAAATTTCTCAATCGTCAAGATAGCCTATTATCGTCTAGTATAACAACATTATTTATTTTTTTTAAACCAAATTATATATATACAAATTTATCTTTGACTAAAACAATCGTCTCAATTGTTTGGAAGCAATCTTGGAACAATGTGAACTATGAAATGGAGGAATTTTATAAGAAAACATATAAAATAGAAAACATATAAAATAGAAAACATATAAAATAGAACACATATTATAGCTGGAACAATGTAGTCCATAGATTACTCACATACATAACTCAAACCAAATTACAATAAAACTCACACACTCGCACAAGTTCCTATGACTCATGCTTCTCAACATATAAAAAAGGAAGTTCCTACTGAAAGCTCGAATTTGTGTTAAAAACACAAGAGCTTGTTTAGACCCCGAATTAAAAGATTACGGCTAGATTGTTTTTACTCTAACTTATCTAAGTGTAGAACAAGAGTAAGTGAAGTGCAATAAACCGATAAAACTACTCTAGTGCATAAGCATGAATAACAAGTAATAAAAGTAAAGTACAAGAGTAAGGGAAGAGAGAATGCAAATACAAGATAACATGCCGATGTGTTATCGAAGAGGAAACTGAAGAACTCGGCGAAAAACCTCTCCGCCGCCTTCTAAGCAATAAATCGATCCATTAGACAATAAGTTGGGATACACGAATAGCAAGAGACCCTCCAAACCTAATCTACCCAATGCACCTAAGCTCTCTAAGCTCCTACTCTAACAAGGCTTCTCGGAATCGTGTCTTGTCTAGCTTTCCGAATTCCGCAATACGCCTAATTGCATCCGCCAAAGCTTGGTTTCTTCCAATACTTTCCAACAGCACCAAAACCTCATTTGACACTCAGAATGGATAGTAAGTGTTTGAGCTATCAACTTCTCAAGGATTTAGAAATGGAGAGGTAGGAGTTGAGGAAACCACAATGGATTGTGTAGAGGATTGTGGGTATAACAATCTCTAACTCTCAAGAATAGTGGCTATGGTTTTCTCTCTGAAAAGCACTTCTTAACATATGTGGGTAATGTGAGTAGAGATAGGGTGTATCAGATATGACAAAATAGCAAAACAGAATGTTTTGCGAGTATCTCGCGGGAAGGCCTTACCCGTGAGACACTTGCGAAAACCAATTGTCACCATCCTGTCATGACTCTTCGCATTCTAGTCATGTGCTGGGCACATGCTTCACTTCGCGGAAATGCTTCTCGCGAGCTACCCGCGAAAACTTCTTTAGTCTTCAATTGCCTTGAGTCTTCATACTTTCTCTCACACACAACCCTTACTATAAAATCCCATATAAAATACAGGGTACAAACGATTGAACATAATTACAATCAAATTTGGCACGGAATTAAAACCAACACAAAATAGTTGTAAATCACAACTTTACACCTACGACTCGCCTTGCAATTGCCATAAATGTTCAATGAGGTCCAACTGGAGTTGAGAATGAATTTCTTGGTCTCTAATGCGTCCATAACTCTCAATGTATGCAATAAATCCATCACTTTGTGCACGTGACACTTGCATAGGAGGATTATCCACTCCATCAATTTGTTCATAATCCAAGTCCACTACTTCATTATCATCCCGCTCATTTTCAACAATCATGTTATGGAGAATTATGCACGCTTTCATGATCTTTTAGAGTGTTTCAAAATGTAAACTTCTCTGCACACAGAAAATTTCCAAACTAACATTTATATCAAAACTTAAAATACTTAGAAGTATAATAATAGAACATGATTATGTATAAATACTTAATTTGACATGTAGCTTAATTCCACTGATAAAGAAAACAACAAATTCATTTTTGAGCATCTCAAAACCAATCTAATAATTTCTCATTAAAACTAGAATTCATGATTCAAGTTTGTTTGTAAGAATTTCGAAATCAAAAAATCAATTCCTCATAAATTAATTCCAAAGATTCACCAATCATGAAAACCAACGTGCACCAGATTGTGATTTCATCGCACATCAAGAGCAGTTAAGACTTTACATCTTAAGAAGTCACGTACAGCCGCTATATATAAGACAACACCAAGACTTTATTATATGTGTTGGGAAGTAACCCACCTCAGCATGTATTGTTTGCTTCAAAGAAAAAGCTGGAGCTAGTAATTACTTACTTATTTCTAAAATAATTTGGTTTAATTAATCATTTTACAATTAATTTTCTTGTTCAGAATCAGACAAAATATCTCCTTTCACGGAAAATGAATAAATGCACAAACTATTTGACCAATTCTACAACTCGCCCTTTTTTTTTTAATTTTTTTTTATAGAGAGTTTCAACCTATGACGTCCGCTCTTGATGATAACTCTTTATCATCAGACCAAGGTACCAATAAATTTTTTTGGTGTAGGTGGAGATTGAACCCCAGATCTCTTATACAACTATCAGAAACTTTACCAGTTGAGCTAACTGGAACCCACATTTGTCCTCATTTTTATATTTTAGTTTTTAACTGTTTATTTATAGAACATGACATAAATTATTCTATAGTTTTTTATTTATTATTTACTAAAAAGGAACCAAAGCCACAACAACATGCCATGCGAAAGAAAAAAAAAATCTAATAATTAACGCTGGCAATCAATTTGATTGAATGGTTCTTTATTTTACACAGAATCAATAGGAGATTTGAAATCAAATTGCATGCCTTGTTGAGACTATTTAAATTAAGAACCGACAATATTTTTAACAATAAATTTCAACCCACAATATATTTGCTTGCAATTACTTACCATTGAGCCAAAATTCGTGAACTATGCAAATAAATTAGAATCAACAAATAGAAAATCAGCAAGAAGCAAAAACAGAAACAAAAAAAATTGTAGCCTTCCCTGCACATAGAAAATTCTCAAACTAACATTTAAAAATAAAAACATAAATTCATGCAAACAGAAAATTCCCAATACATTCCAATCCTCAACGATTTATCATTAGATTCAACAAATATTATAAATTTATCATTCCAATTACCCAAATCAAAAATCCCAAGCATGTAGATGAAGAAGACAGAGACAACTCACTTGAAGGCGAGTCGGGTCGGAGGCGTGGATCGGCGGCGGCGGCGGCGGCGGGATAGAGAGGTGAGAGTTCATAGGTGACAGTTCAGAGGTGAGAGGATCAGAGAAGGCCGAGATGGGTCGGAGGCATGGATTGGAGGCGTGGGTCTGAGGCGTGGATCAGTGGCTTGGGGCTTGGGTCGGCTTGGGAGTTTGACGAAGTGGGTCAGCTGGTGGGTCGGTGATGGCGAGCTTCGGTGGGTCGATGACGTTGAGGATCGAGTCGGGCCGGTGGTGGTGAGATAGAGAGGTGAGAGTTTGAGGGAGTTGAGAGTGTTTTGTCTGAGGCTTGCACGGTTGGAGAATAAAAGAATAGAAAAAAACAAACGAACAAATATTATTTTAATTGGATGGAGAATAAAAAATGATTTTTTCTCTTTAGCTCTCAACTACAGTGCACAGCCATATATAGCTGTGCACTGTAGCAATGAAGGTAAAATTTTTACCTTTAGCTCCACTATTGCAACACTCTTTTTTATATGTAGTGGTGCTAAAAATAGCTTTTTAGCACCACTATTGCTAGTGCTCTTAAGTTTGAATAGTTAGGAAAAGATAAGAGCATTCATATCGGTAGAGTTAAAAATTTTAGCATTTAACACCTTAAAAAGCTAGTTTATCTATTTAAACATAGAATTTCACAACACTCCCTGCATCAATGGTCTTATATTTATTATCAGTCAAACACTATTAATTTTTTAATTAATTTCTTTCTCACTTCCTCTCTGCCACCAAATCCAACTAAGTGATAAAGTAATAATTTTTTTTATACCTTCTTGCTATAGTGAACTACTAGTCTAGCAAGAAGGCAAATCTCCACAAATGTTAGAGCATCCACATTGGTGGATGCAAAAATTTGGCTATTTAGCACCAACAAAAGTCATTTTATCTCCATAAAAAAAAAAAATTCACTTTATCTATTTTACCTATTCACTTTACAATACACCCAACATCAATGGATCTATATTTTTAGCTATTTGATTAAAATAATACAAAGAACTTATTAAAAAAAAAAAAATCAAATACAAAAACCTTTCAACCAGCCACATCCACCTCCACCAGCAACAACCTCCATGTGGCAACCACAAATCACGGCTAGAAAAAAAAATCAAACCACCACCAACACAGCCACAACCATAACCCACTGTTACAACCAAACCCAACACAGCCCACGACAACCACAACCATAGCTACCAAATCACCACCAACATAGCCATAAAATCGCCATTTCAACTACAACCCACAGTTACAACCAAACCCACAAAAAAAAAAAAAAAAAAAAAAACATATCAGAAGCCCACAAACCCAACAATCCAAAACCCATGAACCCAGAATTTTCGTCGTCATCAATCATGGCGTCGTTTTGCTGTTTGCCTTGACCGAGCACAGAGCTTTGATGGGTCGGTGGTTGGGCAAATCTAATGGTTCTGCACTGGGCAAATCTGATGGGTCGGTGATGAGTGAAGGAAGAGAGGGAAAAAAACATAAAAGGGAGAGAGTGAGCTTCTACGGAAGATTTGGGTCAGTTGGAGGAAGAGAGAAAAACAAAAGGGAGAGGTTGAAGACTGAACCAGAGGATGTACGAAAGAAAAAAAGAAAGAAAAAAAAAAAACAAAGAAACATTATTTAATTGAAGAGGCAAATAAAATATTATTATTTCATTATACCTTTGAGCTACCGTGCACGGCCAAAAGTAATTGTGCACGGTAGCTGTGAGCCAAATTATTTGGCTTTGGCTCCACCAATGTAACCTTAGAGCATCCACAGCAGTGGAGCTAAAAATTTAGCTATTTGGCACTACAAAAAGTTATTTTATCTATTTTACCTACACATATGCTGCAGCAGTGGATATATTTTAGCTTTCAACATAATAAAATAATATAAACATCACAATAAAATAAGATATCTACTACAATAAAATAATATATCCATTACACACAACCATCACAGCCACACACACAACCACAACCATAATTACAACCACCACCACCACCACCACCACCACAGCCCACAACAAAGAAAAAAAAAATCAACCAAGCCCACACCCACCAGACCCACCAGGCAACACCCACACCCACCACCATGAAACCCACCCGAGCCACCACCACAAACCCACCAATCTACCCATAAACCCACCCACACAGACACCGTATTGAACCCAGCGACCCACTCACGAACCACACTGATCCACCACAACACACCAACCACACCACAGCACACCGACGTCGATGAACCCAACCGACGCCGACTATTTAACCACACCATAGCCCACCGATGCCGAGGAACCCAGCCACCCACCGACGCTGATTTGCGGCTTGGGACGGCTAGTGGGTTGGTGACGTTAAGGATGAGTTGGGCCATTACCGTCGGTTAAATAGAGAGGTGAGAGTTTGAGAGAGTGAGCTTGAGAGAGTTTTAAGAGATGAGAGTTTCAGAGAGTGACACTGAGAGAGAGGCACAGTGAGAATAAAAGAGTATAAAAAAATAAACAAATGTCTATTATTTTAATCCGAGCTGGAGAATAATTTTTTTTTTTTTTTTTTTAGCTCTCAGCTACAGTGCACATCCATAGATAGTTGTGCACTATAGTAATGAAGGTAAAAAAAATACCTTTAGCTCCACTACTGTATGGTTGATTTTTGTGTTTTGGTGGAGCTAAAATAGCTATATAGCTATTTAGCTCCACTGCTACAAGTGCTCTTATTTTTGTATTTGGTGGTGATAAAAATAGTAATATAGTTTTTTAGTACCACCAATACTAATACTCTTAGAGCATTAGCATCAGTATGTGCAAAAGTTTCCTTCTATTTTACACTAAAAACTTACTTTTTCTATTTTACATACCCACTTCTCAAAATCCTCCACATTAGTCCATTTATTCTACCATATAATTTATTTAAATAATCAATTTTCTCAAATTTTTAATTATTTCTCTCAACTACCTTTACATACGCGCTCTCTCTCTACCCATTTTTTCTGATTTGTTGCTCTCTTTCTATACCCATCTCTATACCCATTTCTGAACATAGATCACCTCTCCCTCTCAGTCTAATCCACACCCTCTCGGTCAGATCTCCATAGACACCTTCACCGCCATCTCAAACCCCTCACTTTCTCTCGCTCCTTCTCTTCCACGCTTATTGAGAATAAACATCAAACACCTTCACTGCAAAACCAGCAAGACCCATACTCACTCCTCAAACAAGACCCAATCTCCATTCCCTCTCGGTCAGATCTCTTCGACTTGTGTTTGACCCTTAAGCCATCTCAAGCATCATCTCTGCCGCCAGCATCAAAACCCATTCCCGTTGACCCACAAGCACCGATCGTTCCAGTCAAGCACCGATCTGTCTCTTTGTTGGTTTGTTTATGTGTGGGTGTGGGTGTGTTTGTGTATCTCTGTGTTGATTTGTTTGTGTGGATGTGTTTGTGTGTGGGTGTGTTTGTGTGTATCTGAGGAAAAAGAAGACGAGGAGAGGAGAAATCACTGAGTTCGTTGTGCATGGAGAAGAGAGAGAAAAAAAAGGTGCGAACATGAAATTAATAAAATAATAAGATACACATCTACAGCAACCGTGCATATATGCACGGTTACTATAGCAAATGTGTAAATATACACAGTTTTAGAAAGACTGACGTGGAAGATTTTTGGGGCAAAATATGTAAAATTGGTTGTTTTTTGTATTTTGCAAAGTTTTATATCCACTGATGTGGATGCTCTTAGGCACTAAATTGAAGTTTGAGGTGGCAAAATAGCTAAAAAGCTATTTTACCACCACCAATGGTGATGCTCTAAAGGTAATTTAACTACATTTATTTACTTTGATGCATGTGTGTTGATGCTTGTTTTGGAAGCCCAGTAGTAGGAAGAAGCCCAACAATATGGGCAGAGTAGAGTTAGTGGATTAATAGAAAAACCATTAAGCCAGAATGGCAGGAACAATAGATTATATGCCCATAAAGTAAATAAATGGGCCTTGAAGAAAGCAAATGGGCCTAAAGGAGTCTAGAGAGAGAAGTAGTAAACTCATGGGCATTATGTGATGTAGAAAAATAAGAATGGACCACAGTAAACCCGGTGTAATAAAGTAAGGAAGTAAGGGGTTTGATAGAAAGCCCATGAGCCCCAAGGATGAAGGATAAGGTAATTGGGCCAGGGAAGCCCAAAAAAGTTAGTAAAATCTTATGGGAATGCAAAATTAGCAAATGGGCCGAGGATGCCCAAGAAAAGCAAATGGGCCAAGGATGCCCAAGAAGAAAGAAATGGGACAAAGGAGCCTACAAGCAATGTAATGAGTTAAGAAAGCCTAAAGTGGCATAATTATAAATCCAATGACCATACTGAGTCATTAAGAGAAGAACAAGCAGCAGGCCCAAAGAGGCCCAACAAGCACTGGTCAAATAACACCACGGCAGGAATAACAGAGTGGTATGACAAAAATGACAACAAGATTACAGAAGGAGCAAAGAATGGACTGAAGAGGGGAAAACCCACAATCAAACAAGGCCCGGCCCTTGAAAGGAGCAAGCCAATAAAGAAGGGAAAATCAAAAAACAGTTCACGCCATAAAATGTCAAGGATGAGCGGCAGAATGCACAAATGAGCCTCTAGACCATGGCAAACACATGAGCAGCAGACAAGCTTTTGACGTACACGGGAAATGGAGCACGCACAAGGCCCAAGCACTACCAACCTGTACCCAGCCAATACAGGAGTGGTGGGTCATGCGTCAGAGGTAAGAGAGGGTTTGGTCTGACGGTGGGGAGAAGGGAAAACCTATTCTGGGGTTTCCATTCATATTCTTTTGGGGGTGATGTCTTGCTGGGATGACATACCACCCAAAAGAAGGAAAGATGAGTTGAAACCACTAGGTGTATGCCATGAGAAATAGCAAGAGAGAATACCCACACTATGGTGGATAAGAATGCCATGGTGAGCAAGCAAACAAAACAGCATTCTTTGTCTGGTAATGGGAAGTGGCACAGCCAGCACAGGTTCGTGGTGGTGGCTAGATAGCTAACAAATGAGTGGGTGGTCGGGAAGAACACCCTAAACCAGACAAAAGTAGTTAAAGGCTAAAATGGTAAAAATCAGTCACGGCAGACAATATATAAAGGGTCCTTGCTGTGCACAGTAACATCATTACAACGATAGCAACCTTTAGAAGAGAATCACAGCACCACCATCACCATAACACCATACGAGCAAGCATTAAGAAAGAAAGAAAAGAGTGGGAAAGAATCAAAGTAACAAAACAGAGAGAAAAGAGAAAGAAAAGAAATAGGGAGTGTAGAATAGCAGACATGCACTAATAGGCTAATCCCTTCTCTCTCTCTAAAGACCTACCCTCTGTTGAGGATAAAGAACTCGTTTGGGCACAAGCTATTTAGGCCCATTCCCTCAAAGTGGATAATTTCTACAGCAGAATCATCTTGTGAGGTTACCCACGTTGAGAAAGTGGTTCCCTCCTTGGCCTTAGCCCTGTAATACAATTGAATGTGCAAACTGATATTTCATTCTTTGATTTTATCACTTATTGCTACTTTTTCTTATCTCGTCTTTGCAACTTCACCTATAATGTGTTCTTTTTCCCTGTTTTAATTAAGGATCACTTGCTTGTTTTGCCTAACAGTAACATAATAGCCCTGTAATACAATTGAACGTGGCAAACTGATATTTCATTATTTGATTTTATCACTTATTGCTACTGTTTCTTATCTCGTCTTTGCAAATGGAACTATGGACACCAAATCCAAACCTACATTTGTCCTTCTAGGACACCCTTTTTTGTTTGATAACGTGCTTGTCTGCCCTTTTGTGTGCATTCTTTCCTTGTTTGTCCTTTTTGTGTGCTTTCTTTGTTTCTTTATTATCTCTTTTGCTTGTCTGTTGGTTTTTTGTTTTCTTTGTTGTTGCATGTACGCACTTGGTGCGAGGGCGCAACTTCCAAATGCAAGCCAAAAGGGGCAAGAATGCAAGCAAGAAGATGCAAGACCAAAAAGGGCAATGTTCAGTAGATTAAGAGGCTTAGCCTCTCCATGTGGTTATCTCTTTCTCTCTCTTAGCCTTTCTTTAGAACCATGTACCTAGATTAGGGTTTCCTTTCTTTGTATCTTGCTTGGGCCGCAATCTTAGGGTATGGCAATGTCTATTTTACATTTCATGTACCTTGTTGGGCCATACCCTTTTGGATGTAGGCGATGTCTGGTTTATTTTCCTACTCTGTGTACTTGCATTGTGCATGCTATATATATATATATAAATATATATATTTATATCTTCTTGCTTATGGATAGTTGTGCACTTTGTAAGATGGACTCACATGATTAGGAGAGCAACCCCCTCGAGATCACAGGTGCTCTTAACCTTGTCATATGGGTATGCACTCAAGGCGATTGTTGTAGGTGCATATTCATGTTATATTGTGTGCATGATCATCATGGTGTGATTGTCTCGATTCATGTCAGTCAGTGACATTGGCTTCCCCGTGTATGTGACACACATCAACATATTGACACGCGCCTTATACATAGATGCGAAACCATGCTGGTGTGCCATAGTGCACCAAACGCGAAACTCTACGAAATTTTTTCCTTGAAAATGGGGCACTTTTTTTGCCTTATCTCATCGCAAAAGCTTGGTAAGGATAGTGTTTTGTGTGCTCTAACAAAATAAAAAGGTATGTTTAAAGTGAAATTTAACTATAAAAAAATTTCCTAATCCAATGCAAATGCTCTAATGTTATGTTAGCCCACCTCAATTGAAACCATGCGTATAACAGACACATTCATGAAGTGATATCAAGCAGGATCAGGTTGACATTGATGGCCTACAATTGTTCTTTAGATTAGTGATTAGTCTTACCTACTCAAAGGGATTCAGACAAATGCAAATATAACCTGAATTCTTCCATTACATTTTTTTTTTTTATATATATATTTTACACAATCAGACTCTCTCTTTACTGGTTTGTTAACAATTAAAAATTACTTTTCCTTTTCTACAATAACAACAATTCAAAGAAGTTGAACAGTAACAATTCTTAAAAAATTAAAAAGTAAGACATCTTTTTTCAAGACTTTGGAAGAGGCTCCCCTCTGATAAATGATTTGAATAGCAGAAGGGCTGCCCTGGGCTTGAAAAGTGGTACTTCATGGCCTGCCCCTCTCACTGTAGCAAATGTTAGCCCTTCATATACCTCTGTCCAGCCTCCAACCTTCACAGATGACAGCACCATGATTGGTATAGTATGAGTACCAATAACATATTCATTAATTAGTCAAATGGTTAAGGTTTGAGTTACAATTGTGGATTCCCTCTTAAAGTTGTAGATCATTGGTTAGAGCCTAATACTAACTGAGATTGGGACCTATTTCGTTGTGAGGATGTGAGAAAATGAGGGCATTCTAAATCATAATGTAGTAGGCAGAGGAAAATTTTCAATCTAATCCAAATCCAACACAAATTACATACAGAAGACCAAGGATATTTAATAGGGCTTAATTTTGCTTGGTAGACTTGTTTTATATATTTTTGATAATTCGATAGTTACAACAATGTGAGGGGGGGATTTGAACCTTAGAGCAATGTCACTGAACTACAAGACTCTTGACATTTAGGCTTGTATTATAGACCATTAATGCCGAAGTAACAATAACAATATAATGATTTTGTCAGTCAAAAGTTGAGGATAGGAAAGGATTAATTGACTTACCTGCTTCTTAACATACCAAGGATACCATGGAATTTTGGTTTCCAATTTTAGTTGTGCAAGGGAATATCTAGTGGCTGTAACTGGCACTACTGAGTCGATATCACCACTGCATTAGCCCCAGAAAGAATAGCAGTTATATTTCTAAAATGAATATCTAAGTACAAATATTATATTGGGAGAGATCAAATTGTTGTGGTAGCAAGTTAATCAAATATAACATGGCCAACCTAAAAACCCAAATTCTCAAACCACCAGCTATCATTTCCCTGTAAATTGGAAGAATGGATACATCTGTGTCGTTCCAATTTCGATTCAAAACCTCACTGCAACAAATGAAATACAGTTTATGTAACACTAGCTAGAAAGGGAAAGCAGAGGCCTATTTTGAATTTGGTTGTAGAGTGCTTAAGCATGATAATGTAGTGTTGTTGACTCACCTGCAAGCAGTCCACTTATAAGGAATTTTAGTTATGTTGGCATGGAGTGCTTTCTGCACATCTGGCCTATTGTAGTAAATCTCAGCATATTTTTCCGTACAAGGATCATACCCGGACATTTGCCGGAAAGTCTGGAAAATCCATCAAAAAAAAGTCTTCTTATAGGATGATAACAAATTTATTAACACAAGTATTGTCAAATTTCCTTATAGAAACAAAGGAAACAAGGAGAAATAGAAACATAAAACTATTATCATTGTCATTATTGTATTATTATTAGATTATAAATACCATTGATTTCTATTGTAATTTGTATGATATACCTGATGGGGTCTGTGAGGCAACCGCATAGTCTGGCGGGTGGCTTTGCTACCATCAGATTTGTTGCAAGGGGGTGCATAGATGTTATATTGATCAATGTTACCAAATTCTTGATCCATGGCATAACTATACACCGAATCACATTCATTCGATTCCTTTTGATGCGTAAAATCACATGTGTTGATGAGCTGCCTGTATGTTTTATCGGAGATCATGGCATGGCTCCACCAGTATGTCACTGTCCCTAGGTTATCATAGTAGTTGTCTGTGACTGCATTGCCAACCTGCATTTAATTTAATTAGTAGCTAGTATAATTATATATTTCTGAGCTTCATTAAAATTAACAATTAGATATATAAAACATCTATGTACTCTGGATACTAAATTGTTTGTTTGGGCCTAAGAAATACATAAAACAAAGTCAGCTTTTTGTACTTATGCTAAGGATATAAGGTTACAAATTAAAGTCATGCAAATATGGAAGTAGAAATAGACATGAGAGATTGAAGAGTATACCATTATTCCTTTGAGATTTATGGGATGCTTGGAATGTTTATTATACATCATAATTTCTTTGGCCAGCTGAGGAACGTAGTGTCCTGCATAGCTCTCGCCTGTGATATAGACTTCTCTTTGCTTGTAACGGGGGAAACGATCCAACCATCGTAATAGGAATTCCAGAGAATCCTTAGCTAAATAATAACCCCCTCATTAGATTAATTACATGTGCACTATACATTGAATAATACTTCAAACTTTGAACTAGAAAAAAATAATCCTAATCAGAAATTATCAAATTAGAACCGTTTTATTATGCATGAAAGCAAATTTTCAATCTCAAATTGTGATTGATCTATCTCAGATTATTCCAAAATTTTGATGTGTTCCATGGGAAAATACTTCCAAGGATTCAAGTGTATATATTCATTTGTGACGGAACAAGTCTTCGGTCCTGGATTGAGGGGGAAGGGAGAGAGAGTAGAGATGGCCGGAAATAAGCCTATTTCCTGCTATCTTTACTCTTCTCTCTACTCTCCCCCCCTCTCCCTTAATCTAAACGGACAATTATAATTTTATGAGGTTGATTCATATTCTTAAGAACAACTAGGACTCAAATTCCTTTCTTTCTCCTGTCATTGTAACAATTTTCAAAGAAGAGACATCTTATAATCTCCATAATCTTTTCATAGACTTAAAAAAAAAAAAAAAATCTCTAGAACGTCCACACCAAATCTATAGGTACTATTTGATTGTACAAATAGGTGGAACACATGTCATAAGCGCGGACCAAAGATCCATCAAATCCATCAAGATGGCAATTATGCATGCTTTACATCAAGTCTCATCCTTTTTTAACTGGGTGATCTTAATCTTGAAACTATAATTAAATTACTACAGTTAGTCAATGGTTTATTTTTAGCCAATCGTAAGACTATGGCCTTATAATTGAGTGCTTCTAGTCTCTTAAATATGGCCTACCAATCAATCATGAGCGCCCATTCTTTCGAAAACAACAAAGTGCTAATAATTAATGATTCAAAATGAGAGGTTGTGGGGCCCTACCAGTGCGTCGATCGCCGGAGTTGAAAAGATCGGATGACTGGTTGCTATAAGAGAAGCCAACTCCTGCTGGAGTTTCCAAGAACAAGAGGTTGGCCACAGTGTTCCATGAGAACTTGTTGTAGTACAATCCTGAGGCTGTCTTGTTTATTCTAAATGGGCCTATTTCTTCTGATGCACCATATGCCACAGAAGAGCAACCAGGGCCTAATCAGAAAACAAGCATCAATAGAGAAAAATAATGTTAGCTACAAAATACGACAAATTTTATTACATAAGTTTTATAAACCAATTCGTTAACATACCAATTACATAAATGTAATTTAGATCAAGTATTTATTTACTAATTGTTAAAGCAACACCAATCACATTCATTGTTGCTACCTCAATTTGTAAACCTTTAATAATTACGTTGGTAGTAATTTTAGAATTTTTCATAAGAGAAAATCATGAGGATATGAATTTGAATGATGGTCCCATTTTTTTTTTTTTTTTCTGGGATAGAGAATTAATGGAGAAAATAGATGAAGTCATGATCATATAAATGATAAGTTCATCAGGTATATCATTATATGGTCTAATATGCAAGTTTCTCGAGATAAAAAAAACAAATATATATGCGAGATTCTCTTTGAGACCCATTAGACTGTGATATGAAAACAACAACTCGTTTGGATATTTTTTCATCGTAAGTTGAACTAGTGGAGCTAAAATTGAATAAATATCTTTGAACTGATAAAAAAAAAAAAAAAGGCTACATATTTAAACTAAGTTAAGTATTTTGGATCCCGTTAATGGGTGTACTTAGAGTATTTGTTAATAGACAATTTTAAGAAAGTTTTAATACCACTTTCATTAAAAATATATATATATATAAAATAGTAAAAAAATTACTTTTTTCATTTCCCATAAAAAACTTCAATAAATAGTTTTTTTATTATTATTTTATTTTATACAAGATAGCAATTCTACTATAATTTAATCTAAGTATATGTGTGAATCTCATTCCTAGATACTTGAACTACGACCTTTACCCCTACACTCTACACTCTACAAACACTTATACTTATGAAGTGACCATCACACAAAAAGTGAACAGTGTCAATAAATAATTTTTAAACAAATACCCTTAAAGTAACGGTTTAATTTTTTCCTAGTATTTTTAACATTTCTACTTCGTTAATGTAATCATCTTGGGTTTGGCTACTTTAGTTTAGTGGGGGCTGTAGCTATAGAAGACTTCAAGTTCTGCTAATTTTAGCTGTACATTATTGATGGTGCACCAATACAGAACTGCGCAGCGTTTGTGACAATTAATGAGGTCTGTTTTTGGTTGTTTTCAAGCATTGAATGGTTCTGTTCACTTCCATGCCAGTTACGAGAGAGATGGTTATCTTATATGCATCTAAATATATTCATCTCTTTACTGTGGGGTCTATAGTCTATAGACACTATACACATTATATAAAGAATATGATGCATGTATATATATAAGATGCATAAGATAATTACTGATGAGAGAGAGACATTACGTTTTTGTTTGGATTTTAGTGTGATGTGGGTTTCTTTGGCTTAATTATGTATTGGAAACTTGGAAGATAGGCCGTGTATGGGTTTGAATGGCAGTAGTTAGGTCACCATTCCTAGCCATTGGTAGGCCATTGATGTGGGCTCTCTTTATTTTTCAGTACTTGTCCTTTCGAATTTTACTCTAAAAATCAAAGATACCTATAGCAAATTAAAATTATCCTTCACTACACATAATACAAAAAGGGTCTCTTGTCCTACAACTCAAGGGGTTTCTTGTCCACCAAAAGATAATATTTTTTTTAAAAAAAAAAAAAAGGGAAAAAGGTGACCCTCCAAATGTAAACAATAGTATTTCCTAGCAATTTTTTTTTTTAAAATTTTTTTATAGAAACATAATGAAGCCCAACTAAAAGAATTTTTCTGGATAGCTTATTATTATGTCGGCAACGTGAGAAATAAGTGGTTTCTAGCACATATATATTATGTGAAACACATTTGAGCATAGACTAACAAAGAAGGAACAATGGAGAATTATATCACTAAAGGCAATATAACAGTGACACTAAACAGCTTCTGATTTCTTCTCTAAACCATCTCAAGAGTATAGTACAAGTGACATAAAATTTTTTATCATAACTAATAACAAAACCAGACTCTTCGTTTATACTTGCATGCATTTTACATAAACAGTTAAAAATGATAAAACACACGAACTTACACACATATTTATGTACTTGCTGAGAGAGAGAGAGAGAGAGTCTAACCTCCATTAAGCCAAATTACCAAGGGTTTTGACAAGGGGTTATGATCAGCCTCAGTGAGCCAGTAAAAGAGGGCTCTACCAGCAACATGATTTACAGTGACATAGCCTGAGTACTGCTGGAAAGAGACCTTAGGCTGCCCAGGAAGTTGCAATATCCTGTCAGCTTCTTCTTCTTCGTTTATTGTAACATGACTTGCACAAACCAGTGCAACAAGCAAAACTAAGGCCATGGAAACTACAAAGATCTGCCTTTTCGCCATGACCATGGCTTTAACTAAGAAGAAGAAGAAAAAAAGCAAAGAAAGGAAGAAAGAAAGAAAGAAAGAAAGATGTATTTCTTCCTAGTTGTTTGTGTGTGATGGAAGTAGGGAGTGTGTGTGACTGTGTTATTCAGGATGGATTAAATAGGAGAGAGAGAGAGAGAGAGAGAGTTATGAATGATATCTCTCAATAATAATGATAGGAGCACCCATTACTAATTTGTTAAATAGGACAAGCCATAATTTCTTGGTTAAATTACCAATAAGACCTTTTAATTTTGTTTTAAATACAATTAAGTACTTTAACTTTTAATTTAATTCAATTCTATCATTCCATTAGTTTTTGTCAAAATTGAGCTATTAAGGACCATGCACCTCAAAATAATGTAATTTTGTATTGAACAAAATTGAGAATTAATGGTACAATTCTAATAGAGATTGACAAACATATTGAATAGTACAAAATTAAAAATTAGAGGACTAAATTGAACGAAAATGAAATTAGAGGACTAAATTAAATTTTAAGCATAGTTAAAAGATGCAATTTGTAATTTAACATATTTTTTGTTAATTAATTAATTAATCGAAGAGTGGATAAAATATGTGAACTTTAATACTTTTTTCCTATAGAGATATGATAAAATTTATAATTTATAATATTAGTTATACAATAATTACTCTTTGCTATCAAGGTAGCTAGTATATTAACTGATTTCTTTTTATACCTATTTGGGATTTGAATCCAAATTTCTTAATGACAAGATACTTAATTAATTGATTTTATTGCCATCCTTCAAAACTTAACTAACATCATTTTCATTACTTAATCATGTAAGGCTGATCAGCTCATGGGTAAAAGGGGGAAAATAAAAATTGTTATTTTTGTTAATCAATTAATTGAGAGTACAATAAGTGTTTTTTTATATATTATTATTTAGAAATCAGAGAGTACAATAAGTGGGTGAAAGATCACAAAAAGTTTTTTTTTTTTTTTTTTTTTTTGAGAAGGAAGATAACAAAAAGTTAAGTCCCAAAGTTAGTAAATAAAAAAGAATACTCATCTTCAACGTAGTTGAGGCACATTTAAAGTCAAGAGACAACCCATGTAATAAAAAAAAAAGAAACCTTTAGCCGCATACACCCTTTCAGCTAATAATTATTGTCCATTTTTTTTTGGGGAGGGGTCTACTTCCCTAAGGATATTAGGTCAGTATTGAGTGTATTTATTTACTATAAATAGGGGAGTGCTCATATCATGTGACATAAATTCTATTATATGATATTTGATTTTTAAAAAAATAAAAAAAATAAAATTTATGATATTTTTGAAGGGGGTAATTCGGTAATAATAGGTAAATGGAGTCACATGGTTTTCTTGAATCAGTCCCTTTAATCCTGCATTAATTCCCCTTGTATTCATACACTAGACTTTGACTACCTTTTCCCTCGATTATTGGCTTTATTCTATTTCTCAGGTTTTGGTTTTCTTCTATTTTCCTAATTTGTTCCTTTCTCTGTTCTGCACTTCTGCTTGGATAAGGTTTTAACAAGAGTTGTTTTCATTACACTTTAAAACAAAACAAAAAGTTTATATTGACCACGATATCACGTTTGCTACTTGTAGGATTTTTATTTGAGATTCTTTTTTTCATTTTGCGGCTTCCAATTATTGTCCTATAAAACATGACGATTTTTAGAGAAACCTGCACCCAAAATTTTTTGTTTGTGTAAAAAATATCTTTCATTTTTCTCCAATTTTATCCTTATTTACTATTACGTATTACAAACTAACTTTTCCTTTATTAATTCTAAGCGCACTTACTTTAGTCCATGCATATATAATAGTATAAGGGGTAAATTTTGCACATCCAACTCCAGAAATCATTCACTTCAGTCTGTATTAACTTGTGTAAAAGAAGATGCAAGTTTCAATAACCATGTAAATATATATGGTTACTATTCACATGCAAATCTATTTTTTATTAATACTTCTTTACTAATATAAACAAAGAGAGAGAGTGAGAGATGATTTGAGAGGGTAAAAAAAAATTGATAAAAAAATTATTTTTTTGATGAAATATAGTGCAAAATATATAATTTGATATAAGTATTTTCGAAAATTGGTTGTGTATGTAAAAAAAAAAAAAAAAAAAAAGTTCTTATATTAAAATAAACATGAATTTTTTGCACGAGACGATTCGAATGTTCTAAGATATATGTGGATTTCAATTAACTTAACTAATAAAATCTTTTGTTTGATTTGGGGTTCAAACCCTGCTTACGCTAAAAACCGATTGATATTTTGACCTAACGATAAAAAATAATCATCATAGAACAAACATCATCATAAGTTGAAATTGTATTGTATCTTAAAAAACAATAATAAAAAACCATGTATATGAAAATGATGCCCAAAATCGATGCACATTATATATTTTTTAGGGTTGTGTTAATGGGCACCGTAAGGTGCCCATTAACAACAACCTTTTGACTTGTTTTGTACAGTTTTTTTGTCTTTTTACAGTTTTATGTCATTTTTTCAGTGTGGGGCCACCTTCATAGAGAGAAAAAAAATATTAAAATAACTTGTAGGACCAGTTTTATATCCTTTTCTTTTGTTTATCTATTTTTATTTTTTATTAAATGAGATCCACCTTAGTACAACTTTAACAAGCACGGGTGCAGTGCTTGACTGCTTGTTAACATTTGCCATTTTTTTATTAGAAGGGTTTTTGCTGGTAGGTAAGTCATTAGCGTATTCAACTAGTAACAAACAAGTATTTTTTTTTTTTTTTGGGTTCCAGTTAGCTCAACTGGTAAAGTCTCTGATAGTTGTATAAGAGATTTGAGGTTCAATCCCCGCCTACACCAAAAACTGATTGGTGTCTTGGTCTGATGATAAAGAGCCATCATCAAGAGCGGACGACGTAGGTTGAAACTTTCTAAAAAAAACAAGTACTTTTACAATATGTTATTGTTTTTTTCCCCCCAAAAATGTTTGGAAATATGCTTGACATCAGCAAAAATATTTTTATTAGATAAAGGGACTTTTCCTAGTTCTCTTTACGTGCACGCGATGAGGGGGGGTTTCAATGATTTCCAAAAATAACATGGTTAGTGTGGTCATGGTGATGATGGCCATGATGATGGCTCTCTTGGACTGGTATTGCCCTAACAAAAATTGTGAATCTCATGCTCCAACCCCCTCTATTTTATTCTTTACACCTTTATTTATTTTTCTAATTATTCTTTACATCTTTCAATTCATCTATATATGTTTCACCAAACTTCCAACATAGGTCTCACATTTTTTATTTAGTCAAAAAGATAAGGGGGCTAGCCCATGAATCTGCTATATCTTATTTGACATAACCATAATAACTCTCTAACCCTTTTGGTTGCACTCATATGCAGTAACCTTTTTGGCAAACTTGAAAATGGCTTTAGAAAATGGCTAAAATGGCCATATATTACTGTTTGAGAAAATATGTATGGATCTATCACTGTTTATGAAATATTTAGTAATCTATTACTTTTTTGAAACTCGAGTTTGTGAAATTTGAGTTTGCTGTGTAACTCGAGTTCTTTGAAAAAATAGCCTTCAAATTTGCCGTAATATTTTTTATGGAACTTGAATTCCTGGAACTCAAGTTCCATAAAAAAAAATTTCAAAATTTTTCTATGAAACTCGAGTACCATGGAAAACTCGAGTTCCCATTTAGTGATAGATCCCTACATATTTCAGAAACAGTGATAGATTGTAAAATATTGTAAAATATTTTTAAAAATAGTGCTATTTGGATATTTTGGCCTTTAGAAAATTGTATTATATATTAGTATTTCTAACTTTGTTTCCAAGATTAGTTGTCATACATATGCATATCCTAATGCTATAGAAAAGATAAATAAAAAGAAGTCAAGAATTTTTTAATTCTGTGATAATTATTGATCTCTTTATGGAAAATCAATATTCAAATCTCCATTCCCTCCTTTCCAATTATTGTCCTTTCTTTTGTATTTAGATAATATCAATTCAAAAAAATATATATATTTGGATAGTATGAATTAGTTTTTGACATCACAAGTGGGACATTGGTTCCTACTTCTTAAAAACATTAACAAAAGAAAAAAAGAAAAGAAAAGAAAAGTAGCATGGCAAAATTTTCATTGAAATGGTATTATTCGTACCTGATACTGTGATATGAAAGAAAAAGATCAAAGATTAAAAAAAAAACTGGTAAAAATATAAAGATATTGTGTATAGAAAGTCATAGTTTTTAATAGACAAAATATTATATTACAAAAGATGTCGTATGTATCAAAAGGGAAATACCTTTTTTTTTAGGTAGCGTCAAGAGGGACATATATGGTACGCAGTTACGCAAAGCAATGAATCTAGTTCAGGCCAGAACAGAAGAGAAATGTGAAGATCTGCTAAGATGTACATTGCAATTATTATAAAAGTTTGTATAAGCTAGATATGGTGGATAAAAACAAAGATATAATGAATACATGGATATAGTGGTAGACTAGGTGGAGAAGAAGACGAGAAAGTAATTATGGTATTTATGACATTATGGTAAAGCATAGAAAAGCAAAGCAGAGAGTGGTTGAAACTGCAGCATAGCCAAAAAGTGTGGTTGGTTCGAAGTTCAACAATGGATGAGGGGCCTTGGATTAAGGCCTATAACACTGTACCACTGGCAGTTAATGAAGATGGAGTGAGAAGAACAATAAAATACAGAGAAAGAAATGTGTTTGAGTCACTTTCAAATGGTCAATGCTAGCTTCTCTCTTTAGAAACCTGCATGTACGTACCTTGAAATGCTCATGTGTAAGACCGTATATCTTTATACTCTTTTATAATATATTATCTCTTTTTAACTAAAATAATAATAATATTAAAAAAGCCCATTTTTTCATTTAGGGCACCTCACATAAAAACATACTTGTCTAAGACCAAAAAAAAAAAAAAAACCATGAAACTTAACCTTTATTATGGTTATGAATTCCAAGGTAATAACAGATAGAGTTGGTCCAGTGATTCTTTTTTTTTTTTTGACAACTTGGTCAAGTGATTCTTAAGTCGTGATAAGATCTTGAGTGCATCTTGTAGCAACTTATAAAGAATTAGGTTAGAACTGTATTCGGTGCATTAATACATTAGACAAGTTAAGATACAGACTCGTCTCCTTATTTGAACATGTTTAGTGCACTAATACATTGGATACAAGCTGTGTTTTAAATAACTTATTATTTCTGTAATTTACACATGTTTGGAACATAGGCAAGTACTCGAAAAGTTTGGACGCCAAGAAATTAAAAAAAAAAAAAAAAAAAAAAATAGTAATGTTGGAAATGGAATGTAATAATGTAAAGACTTGAATTAAGAAAGCCTGGTGGTAGTGATTAGCTTTTTACATTTAAAGTAGTGGTGGTCTCTTTTGACTCAAATGATTCAAGGAAGCTTCTCGCGCGCTTTGCTTGTAATAATGCCTACTGATCTCTTTCTTCTTACGTTTACTCATTCAAAAAGTTTCTGTGTGAGGACCTGAAAGTATCTATCAGACTCAGATCCACAGTTTCTTAGAGATCATGTAGCCGTGAATAGTGGTTATTCTGCTAAGCATACGTGCCATTGTTAGGCCCTCACGTCACTGTCCAATCGATGCATCCAAACAACGTTGACCATATATGGCTTTGAGATCAGATTCGGGGACCATGCAAATTTAAATCTTCTGCTTAATTTGCTTATTTTATTCGCATGCTTTTTGCAGCTCAATCTCGTTTGAAGGAATTGCCTGGAAGTCTATACTATACACAGGACGCATATATATATATATATATATATATATATATATATATGAAGAATTGATGATCCAATAGAATTACAGAAGTCTTCATTTCTTGTTTTTTCAACCAAAATGGTTAGGGTTTTCCCAGTAACAAAAGCCATTATGTTTTGCTGATTTTCGTTAATATTTATTTGAGTTTTTTTTTTTTTTTTCCCTGAAAGCTCACTAGTATAAATACTAGAATGAGTTTAGACTCCCAAATTTTAAATTACGATTAGATTGCTTTCAATTTACTCTAAACAATGCAAAATAAAAGTAATAAATGCACAATCAACCGGAACTACTAACTAGTGTATGGATAAACATAATTGACAATTAAGTAAAAGTAAAAGTAGTATGGGAAGAGATGAGCAAACGCAAGATAATAACGTGATATGTTATAAAAGAGGAAAACCGAAAAACCCGACGGAAAAACCTCTCCACGGCCCGACAAGCTGAAATGAACTACTAGCAAATCAGTTGGAGTATATGAATATAAATAGACCCTCTAAGCCTAATTTACCCACTGTACTTAAGCCCTTCAAACTCCAGCTACCAACGGGCTTCACTGAGTCTTGTCTTTGCTAGCTAGCTTCTTGGATCCCGCAATCATCACCGATTGCTCCTACCAAAGATTGGCATGAATCCAGTGCTTTCTAAATGCTCCAACTCAACTCTCTACATTCTGAATGGGTGTGGATTGTGTTTGGACTAAGTTCCTCTAATAGGATAAGGAAATTGAGAGGGATGAAAGTAAAGAAAACTAAGAGAAATGTATAGATGATTTTTGGTTTGCAATTTCTTACTCTCTAATGTGTTTCTAGGGTTTTCTCTTTAAAACTTTTTTTACAATTTTGTAGGCAATATGGACTTTTATAGTGTGGGTAAAGAAAGAAAGGAAACACAATAAAATAGCTGTCAGTGGCCTTTCGCGAGTAAGTCATGAGTCGGCCAAGTCGCGAGATGCCTCTAACACTTGAGTCGTTTAAACTTCCAACATGTGCTTCTCACATGGCTTTTCGTGGGGTGCAGCAGTCGCGAGCCAGTTGCAAAATTCCTTGTTCTTCACAGTTCTTCACCAAATTGAACACTATACCCATTACATTTAATTCCAAAAAACACAGGTAAATGGTTGAATGAATTACAATCAAATTTGACACAGAATTAATGCCAACATATAAGAATTGAAAACCACAACTTTACACTTCTAATATATATATATATATATATATATATATATATATATATTTTATGTTAGGATATTTTAAATATTATATACAAAATTTTTCTTTATAAATAACATAAATCATGATTTAAAAAAAAAATACCATAGACTATTGTTGCTTTCTAATATCACAGTCTATCGTGATTATAGGGTTATTATACTAGGGTTATGTTAACGGATGCCCTTAAGATAATTGTTAATAAACCATATTAGAAAAGATTTGACATTATTTTCAGGGAAAATATAAAACCATATTAAAAAAAATTTGACACTACTTTCATGGGAAATATAAAAAATTGTCAAAAAAATTAATCGTTTTATCATTTTCCCATAAAATGTTTCTAAAAATATTTCCTAACCCAATGTCCTTAGGGCATCAGTTAACATTTCTCATTATACTATATAAACCTACAATATTTTTATTATCTTATATGTACCCGGTATTAGATTCATTGTTATCAATTTAAAAAAAAAAAAATTATTATATACAACTCAAAATAGAAAAGATAAAACCATTAAGTGCTTATCAAGTCAATCTACATTATTTCCCTTGCATCTGCTTTCTCTCTCTACATCATTTTATTTTTATTCTTTCTATTTTAGCATGTTATCAAAGTTACCATCTCTATTTCTCATCAACTTTGTCACGGCTTTCACTAATATCATCAAAGTCCACATTGAAGGTCTAAATCCATGGAAATCCCATCAATATTTAGACTCTTCAATTCTACATCAAAGTCCTATCAAAATTTTTGTTTCAGCATCACACAAACAATCAAGTATTGTCTTAGTCTCGATCATCCACTTCCTTGTGACTGCACTTATTAAATCCTACTGAAGACGTGCGCCCTCCAGGTGTCTCACATGTGTTTAAAGCCCTCACGTGCAGCACTTATAGTTAATTTTTATAAGACTCATTTGACATAGTATGTGTCACTACAACAAACGTGGACTATAGTGATGAAATCTAGTGAAGAAAAATAATTTCGTCTCTAAATAATAATATTCATCCCATCAAAAAAAAAAATATATATATTTATATATATTCAGTGAAGAAATGAAACATTCGTTAACAAATACTATAAAAATTTTAAAGATTGTGACAAAATCAATATTTCGTCTTTAAAGATATTCAAATTGGTGACGAAATATTTTGTTTGTCATTGTAGGTCATGCAAAAAAAGACGCTAGATCTAGGGGTGTCTATGGTGATGAAATATTCACATCACCAAATACTTACCAGAGGTGACGAAATTCTAATCTCGTCATCCAATATTAAGATTTAGACATTGTTGGTGACGAAATAATTTTTCATCACCTATTTGGTACAAATAACAATGCACAGTGCCAATTTTTGGGCGCATACTTATATTTTTTCTAGTACCTAATTTTTTTTGTAAAAAAACCCAAACACCCTATCACTCTCTCTCTCTCATTGTTAATTACTCTTTGTTTAGAGCTCTCTCTCAGGTATCTTCTCCATTCCTTAATTCTATTTTTTCTCTTTCTTGTTGTAGTGTGTGTTGGAGACGCTTCTACTTATGCTCCCGTGCTACTGCTAGAGCCCTATTGCCATTGTACTGAGCTAGTCTTTGTATTTAAGCATCTTCTTCGTGTTTTCTTTACCCAAGCAACACAACAAACACTCATTAAAATTGTTTTTGCACAGTCCCAACAAGATGAACTCTTTCACATGCATAACTCGCTTCACGAACTTCTTCCTCCTCCATTGTGATCTTCTTCTTTTTCATTTTAGGCATTTTTTGGTGGTTTTTAATTCATTTGATAGGTATTAAAGACCTTTCTCATATTGAAGATTTTTCTTCTAAACTCAAATTTTAGTCAAATCTCCACCTTGAGCTTAAGAAGAGATGTTAAAATATAGAGAAGTGTTACGTATACAATATTTTACAACACTTTTATAACAAATCTTAAGTGACAAGTTGTTACAAATTTTTAATTTAAATATATCAGAGAAAATTGCCAAATGCCCTTTTCGGGCAAAAAAATCAGCATTTTGCCCATTTTCCCAAACTAATTAGGGAAATGTCCCTCTTTTGAAACTCGATTTTCTCAAAATCAAGTTATAAAAAAAAAAATTCTGAAACCCTATAGTGACGTTTTAAGGAGCCTATAGTGACGTTTTAAGGACCTATAGTGGCGTTTTGTAACTCGAGCTCCATGAAGCTGGAGTTACAAAACGCCACTATAGGTCCTTAAAATGTCACTATAGGCAACTTAAAAATGCTACTATAGGGCTTAGCTTGATTTTGAGAAAATCGAGTTTCAAAAGAGGGGCATTTCCCTAATTAGTTTGGGAAAGAGGGCATAATGCTGTTTTTTTTGTTCGAAAAGGGCATTTGGCAATTTTTTCCTAAATATATCATTGAAATTATTTCCCTGCCAATTAGTAACCGCTTATAATAACCTGCTACTTAGAATTTGTTACGAAAGTGTTTTGAAAATGTTGTGACCGTATATCTCTAAAAAGGTAAATAATGGTGACTCTGCCCCTATATATATAGTTCACAGTCTATAGAGAAAAACAAAAGTTCCAAACTTCCAATCCAAAAAAAAAAACACTCACACAAAAGGGATCCCACAATTATATAGCGCGTCTATGCATGGTTCCGCGGTTGCTAAAGAACAAACAAACAACCACCACCAACAACAACAAAAAAAAAAAAATAATAATAATAAAGAAGCACCCGATAGCTATATTTATTATTTAGGGCAAATTTTCAAAAAAATCATTACGCTTAATTTAGTGCTATTGGCATCTAAATCTAAGAAATGATAAAATTGATCCATCTATATATATTCACTTTCGTTAGTTTTGAACGACGACCTCCACCTTTTTAATTATTAAAATTTATTTATTAAATTTAATAAAATAATTTTTAAAATTTGATAACAATTCCATTTTACTAAACCGATAAATTAAAAAAATAGACCACTGAACTTAGCCTAAACTTTTTCATCCGTAGAAAACCAAAAGGACATAAGAAACATATATAAGGAAATTCATACTAATTTAAACTTTAATTTTCTTTTATGTTCTAAAGCTCTGCACAAACTAAACACAAAAAACTCACAAAAGAAGTCTAAAGCTTTCTTAGTTGCCAAACACAGTTTGCTAAACACAAAACCTAAAATACCTACAAAACTAAAAGGAAATTCCTAAGACAAAAGCCAAACAAAAAAAAACTAAACACCATATCCAAACTATTTATTTTCCCAAATTTCTTGGCATACAAAATTAAAAAAAAAATGAAAAATAAAAAAATGACTCAAGAGAGAGAGAAAGAGAAAGAACAAAAAAAAAAAATGCTTTTAATAAATTTTCATTACAAATGAATTTTATTTTATAATAAAGTGGTCACCTGCCTACACATAACCACCTCCTATCATTTAAAATTAATGAAGGTATAACAAATTGGTCAATTTATATTTTTTAATTCTCAGAGTCAATAACACTAAATTGAATATTTTCTTTTTTAATTGACCCACACCCTAAAAAATCATTTTGTAATTTGCACTAATATATAGGTAGATAGTCTTTAATCATGCATAACATTTTTCAGTCTTGGAAGCAAACTAGCACGTATTTCTTACCATTTAGACAAATTTTTCACCCAAATGATTTTGGAGGAAAGTTGCGCTTTCTTCCAATCTCTTATGTAAGAGCAATTACATCAGCTGGTGGATAGTTTTGCAAAATAGAAAAAGGTAGTCTTTTTACACATTTTGGCTCAAAAAACACCCACATCAGCGGGTGTAAAATTGTGCATTTATGCACAATTGCTACAGTAACTGTGCATATATGCACAGTTACTGTAGCGCTTCCATTTATTATTTTATTAGTTTTTTCTCTCTCCTTCTCTCTGTATCTCTGGTTGCTCTCGCTCTCACTCTCACCTCGCTCTCACTGTCGCCGATCATCAGAGAACGCCACACATTCATCAACAGAGAGAACCACATCAAAATTTTTTTTTCCAAAATCAAGTAAAACAAGAAATTAGTATTACACAGGATTTGTTTGGTTGCCGAGAAAAACACAGAGAAAACAAGAAATAAAGAAAATTAACCAAAAACAGAGAAAATCAACAGATCTTTGGTTGCCGATCGTCTTTCCTTCTATTTCTACTCTTTTCCACCACTTTCTCACCAACCAAACAAGAAATAAAGAAAATTAACAACAAAAAGGTTGGGTCTGGGTCTAACTCTCTCTTCCAAGTTCACCTCTTTCAACTCAAATTCCTTCGACCACTCTCTCAATCGTTCCTCTTTCGCATCGAAACCTCTCGACAACTCCTCAACTTGCTTCTCTCTCAGTTCAAGCTCTTCGAACCGCTTCTCTTTGGACTCAAGCCCTTGCACCTGTTCCTGGAGAAAACGACGCGCTGTATCGAAGTGGTCTTCCAGATCCTTCAATTGAAGCGAGAACAAAAGAAACGAAGACGAAGAGCTGTGGATTTGCTCCAGCGTTTTCCGCAGAGTTTGCTTCTTCACCTCCGCCGCTTCCAATTCGCTCGAGATCTAAGAACCGCCGGAACCGGACGCCGACGACAACGACGAAGCTCGCACTCCGATGAGGGTTTGGGTCTGTGAGCTCGCACACCAACAGAGCTCGCTTTGCGTGTTAGGTCTGGGTCTGTGAGAGAGTGTTGGGTCTGGGTCTGTGAGGGAGTGTTGGTCTGTGAGAGAGAAGGGCGGTGAGGGAGAGTAATAAAAAATGGTAAAAAAATGAATATTTTATTGAATAAATGTGTAAAATAGATAAACTGATGTGAGTATTTTGTAAAAATAGATGTGTAAAATAGAAAAAGTAGGTTTTAAGTGTAAAATAGACGGAATCTTATGCACAAGCTGATGTAATTGCTCTAACAACTCAAAACTATACATTCGCATCCGCATGTACGTTAATAGTCATATGATTTATTTAAATTATTTAAATAAAGATTATGTTAATGGTGTTTTAAGAAAATTATTAATAAATCATTTTAGAAAAATTTTGACATTATTTTATAAGAAATATTAAAATCTATAAAATAAATTAATTATTTTTTTCTTTTTTCATAATTTTTTTTATAAAAAAAAATCATAAACTAATACCTTTAGGGCACTTTTTGCTTTAATTAATAAACATGAATGAATACTTGGACCATTTCTTTAAAATTTGGTTGAAAGGAGCTACTTAATCAGAGAGTTAGTAAGTAGTCACTGTTTGGTCTACTTTTTCTTTTTCTCTATATTTACGCCGACCGACACATCTCAAAATACACACAGAGAAATAGCTTGATTGCTTGACTCACTAACTATCATAAAAGAAGACAATCACACGTTGAATTTATGACGATATGTTTCCATGGTGCACGTGCGTTAGGGATGAACGTACATCAACTTTTTGATTAAAAGTTTCGTTTTCACGTCGGGACAACCGGACAAGTTCATATCTTTTCAGAAGAAAAAAATAAGCCATCTCTTAAATTTTGTTTTTTTGTTTTGTTTTGTGATTACCTAGATAATAAATTAAATTAAATTATATTATATTAAAAGGCTTAAAATCTATATCATGTTTTTAAGTTATATCCCATATTTTTATTTTATTTATTATAAAAGACATATGACCAATTTTAGCCCTAGTTATGCATTTTAATGCACTAGTTAGAGCATGTTTGGATAGCATGAAAACTGAGCGATATCACCTAATTTTCATGATCCATCATCCAAACCGAGTGGGTCCCACAGATGACCATCTATTTATCTTAGTTTTGGATCATTGTTTTCATGACTCAAATACTCAAAATTTTGGATGTGGATGATGGAAAATGAAAACAAGATTTTGGTGTTTTCAGTTTTTGAGAATTGAGTTTCAATGGCATTTTTGCAAAATTAAGCAAAGAATGGGACCTACCCGTATAACTTGTCCCATCACATAACGCCTCTCTCCAAAAATCAGTTTGGCATTCTTGCTCCAACCCGTTCTTCTCTCTGTCTCTTCTCCTTCTTCATTTTTTTTTTCTTTTACCCAAAGCTCTCTCTTCCCACTGACCCTTCATTGCTCCTCCACAAGCCGCCGCCACCACCACACCAGTCATCACCATCACGAGCAACCACCAGATCGGGCCTTCGTTTTTTTTTTCTCTCTTTCCTCCCTTTACTAGATCGGTTTCCCTCTCAAGCGTTTTTTCTCTCTCTCATCCCTTTTGCCAGATCGTCACCATCATGAGCAACCACCACGAGCCACTGTGAGATCAGTTCAAGCTCAGCCCATATCGGGACTTCGTTTTTTCTCTCTCTCTTTCCTCCATTTGTAGATCGGTTTCTCTCTCAGGCATTTTTTTCTCTCTTTCATCCCTTTTGCCAGATCGGTTCATCTTTGTGTCTAATTTCGTGATTTGGGTCTCCGATTTAAGGATTCTGAGTTTGGGTTTGCTATGTTTGTGGTTTAGGGTTGCTATGCATTTGTGTGTTGGTGGGTTTGGATTTTTGGTTGTGGTTGGTGAGGTTTGGGCAGTGGTGGAGGTTGTTTGTACATTCGTTTGGATTTTTGTGTGGAAGGTTGTGATTGTGGTTGAGGGCTGTTGGTGGGTTTGGAATTTTGGTTGTGGTTGTGGGTTTCCTGTGCATTCTTTTGGATTTTTCATATGGCTGTTGGTGGTGTTGATGGTAGTGGAATCTGGGTTAGTCGTTGGTGGTGGTGATGATGAAACTGGGTTTGGGTGTGGATTTCATGTTCTTCGTGTAGAGTCACACGGGTAAGGGAAGAAGATAGTTGAAAAAGATTGATCAGTAGGCTCCACCATTTTGGCAAAATGTGGACTTAAAAGTTGAGATATATGACTGGGTTTTGTTAACAAACAAAAATTTTGGAGTTTTTGAGTGAGTGGGTTTTGAGTTTGAGTTATGAGTTATGAGTTATGAATACTGAGTTATGAAAACTGAGTAATGTCTAAACCAAACAGGCCTTTAATGATTCAAGTTTTGGCTGTGTGTGAATGAGTGGAGGGTAATCATTCATGTGTCACACTGTAAAACCATACACTACATTGTCACTCTGAAGAGAAAGTTATACATGACTATCTTACTACTACTATATTTGTTTGTTCTTAAAAAATTACCCTCAAATACTAGGCAAAAGGTGAGCATTGCATGATAACATGGGTGAATGGTTAAAGCTGCACTTGAACATAAAGTTAATTGTCTTCATACTTGTTGCACTCTTAAAAACAACATATAGTAAGGAGGAGTCATATGATGTAACTCTTTTAAAGAATAATGTTCCTTAAGCCTTTGTGGTGTGAGGAGTCATGTGTAAGTCATTTGACTGGTTTCTTTTATCACCTAAACCATCTCACAAATGTTTGTAACTTGATCACTGGCATGCCTCTTGCACACTACTTGCAAACTTTGTTAATTTTGGTTCATTGCACTTTTGTCATGTATGTGGTCAACTGTGGTTACATATATGCTTAGTGAATTTCATGTGATTGATGGGATAAATCTTGAATTTTTTTTTTTTTTAAATTTGGTGTGGTTAAAGTGATTCTTGAGAGAATGAAACCTTAAATTTCATGATATTGAGCCATGCATACATTACATGTATTCATTTCATTAGTATCATAGTTTTTAAGTCTCATTTAGAAACATAATGCATACTGCAATTTTTTGCATTTTTAGACATTTTTTTTTTTATCGATCCTTGATTAATCGAAAATATCATGAGCCAATCTCTAGAAGTTTTATTTTTTATTTTTTATTGACTCTCGATTGATCGAGAGCATGCTCAACTGAGCCTCTTTTCACCCTTGCTTGAACAAGGTAGTTCAACAAAACGTTCCTAAACTTTCTTCTTTCTCAATTGAGTCTCGATTGCCTCTCGCTTGATTGAGACTCTGGATTTAAGAGTTCAAACTTCTCTTCCTTGATCATTTGAATAGGTTTTTATTTATTTCAGTCTCTCTCTACTATCCCTTTAGCCTCTTCAATCTCCAATTGTCCAAATCCTGGATTTAGGCATATTTCTTCAAGATTTCTTGATTATTCTCAATTGGTACATCCTAATTTGTGTCTTGCTCTTAATGTTCATCAATTTTTTTTGACATTCATGCATTTGAGTTAGGATTAGCTTGTTCTTCATATTTCCATCAATTGCATTAGTTGAAAGCTTGGATGAGGGGATTTAATTAGTGAGATAGTGTATTAAAAAAAGGTAGTTTATGTACTTAGGGAACTCACAAACGGTATCAAGTGCCGTCTGTACTCATGGAGCGAATTGAACATTTAAAAAAAAAAAAAGTTTTAATGGTATTTGGTATTAATTCAAACATCTGGGTGATTTTTGTATTTTACCCGCATAATTAACACAGAATAGGATGAGTCCACTACCAAATAAAGACATTTTACACATATAATTGTTTTTGTTATTTTTTAGTTCATAAATTGAATAAAAAGTCTAACCATCTCTAACCACAATACTTATCTCTCAATAATTAATGAGTTTTGTAATGGAGGCGCTGCTTTTAAAACAACCTTATCAATACAATTTGTTTCACACAGCTCAATCTCTAAAGTTTAAACCACTGCAAAAGAGTTTTCCTTTAACAAAAAACAATTGTTAATCTCATTTCTTATAGAAACTCAGACTTCTGACTGCTACGCTATGTTTCAAATTCTTAATTCACATTTTTGGTTATTTTTAAAGAACCAGTTGTTAAGTATTCAATAAAAAAATCTAAAGTTCTTTTATAAATGATTAATGCTTTACAAGTAAAGTTCAGATAGTAGGATTCTCTATAATGTTCTTTGTCTATTATCTGGATCGATCCACTGTCTTTACGTGAATACTTTGGTTAGGGCTGCCTTGACCACCTGTTTAATCTCTATCACCATTCATTAGATGAAGACAGGAAATGTTAGGTAACTAGAACCATCAAATTTGAAACCCCACCTTAGCAAATATTTCATTTTGTGTTTGAAAACACAATCATCCCAATTCAATTTTAAGCATACTTCCAAATTGCAATTAATAATCTATCACGGACAGAATTATTTAAATATTTAACTACTCCGCTTATTAAATTCTTGGACTTTGGCCAATTGGAGTCGAACTTGACCGTAAACATTTACATCAATATCTTAGGTTTAATGGTTTTTAGGCCTCATGTGATCAATGAGATCTTAATTTTAAATCTCCTAACCAACATTTTGGAACCACCTCAAAGAATTCATTTCTATAATTACATAGTGTATATGGAGGACGAAACACACATGGAGGAATAATTAACTTCTCAAAAACCATCTCATAAAAAAAAAAAAAAAAAAAAAAAAAATTCTCAAAAACCAAATAAGGTCAGCTTTTTTTTTTTTTTTTTCTTCTTTTTTTCGCTAAATAAATATAATGCCAGCTAGTTATAACTTAATGTAAACCCAAAAGAAAAGGCAA
Source organism: Notholithocarpus densiflorus (assembly GCA_030021035.2). Taxonomy (NCBI): domain Eukaryota; kingdom Viridiplantae; phylum Streptophyta; class Magnoliopsida; order Fagales; family Fagaceae; genus Notholithocarpus; species Notholithocarpus densiflorus. The sequence goes on along the minus strand of JARYZH020000009.1, from coordinate 6,559,308 downwards.
AAAATAAAACAATCAAGGTGTATATTTTTTTGGGTAATTGGAGTACATAATCCAAAGACAAAATTTTAGGCAATAAACGAGCACTGCCCATCAAGAATCAGATACTCCATAATAAAAAGATCTACCTAAGCAAGGGTATTGTTTCCTAAGTAGATTCCAACCACAAAGAGTTCAAATAATCTAGGTTTTTTTTTTTTTTTTTTTTTTTGGATAACAACAATCTAGTTAATATATGATATATCGTAAATGTTTTCCATGATTGTGGCCATGAAAGCTGGGTCTGAGTCACAAAAAAATAAAGAGAGTTCTGAGTCAATTCAATTGATATCTACAGTCAAGGGTTAACAACATAAACGAAAAGATTTGAGAATCTTAAGACTTATAATTTTAAAATTGACACAGATGTGCAAATTGATTAATGGTGGTTTGTTTGGAAAGATCAAGCTCACCAAATGAATGATACTCTCTCCAGTTAGTCACAACTCACTAGTCAAATAAAGAGGGCTGTCAGCTTCTTAGTGTCATCTTCTTTGCTTCTAGTTCAAGAAGAATTGGGTCCCTGTTTTGGGAATATCTCCTAGATCCATGAATTACTGGGGTCATGCAATTGTAAGCCATAAGAACATGGCTAAAAAGTTGGCAGCAGCTGCCTTGATGGTATTTTAAGCTTTTGTTTGATGTAGTTTATTTTTGTTGGGTCCAGCTTTCTTGCCTTTCAAAACTCTCTCATTCTCTCCTATAATTGTCTAGATGACCACCAACAATTAAATGAGAGAAATGTGTTGGATAGAGGGGTTTGAATGGAACTGGAGCTAGAATCAATTGGAAATTGTATTTTAGATTAGTCTTTTTATATTGTACACTGTATTTTTCTCTACACATTTTTCATATTTTCAACATGTATTTCTGTATTTTCACATGTGATTTTTCAACATGTACATTGTATTTTGTAAATTGTTTTTGTATTTTCAACTTTTCTTCTTTCTTGTCGGCCATGGTTTATTGGGGTTTGCTTGCCTTTTCTTTTTCTTACTTGGATGAGAGAGAGAGATTAGGTTATGAAGAATTTGTGTGTTCCAAACCCTATTTATTTATTAAAAATCTATTTCATTCATAATTTGATCTTAAATTGGGGATTCCTCACAATTAACTATACAAATGCCTAGAAACAAGTTGGGTCGAATTGAGATTGGGTCATGATAATCATGTTTAGGTAAAAAAAAACATATAATCCCAAATGTGTTGTAAATGTGTTGTAAATGGGTTGTAACCTGTATTTTTTCACATGCAAAAATAAATAAATAAATAAATGAAAAAAAAAGTAATAAATGTAAAAATTAAAAATTAAAACTCAAAAATAAAATTTAAATAATACATAAATTTTTAAGTTTACAAATTTTAGAGTTCACTAATAATATAATCACACAAAAAAAAAAAAAAACACTAAGTATTGTGGATCATGTCAAGTTATCAACATTCTCAGATATATCTGTTCCTATTACATGTAAAATAATAATAATAAAGTTATATTACCTAAAAATATAAATATAGAAAAAATGTTTTAAAAATAAAACATAACATATTAGATAATGAAAAATAAGTATATATTGAATACGAATTATACCTTAATCTACTCACTGTAAATAGTAGATCCAGCACTGAAAAATCTTAATATTTGAGAATTGTTATCTACCATATAAATTTTCCCATACCAATTTTTTTTTTTTTTTGGTAGAAAGGAACTTCATTAACGAAAAGAACTAAGGGGAACAAGGCAGATCAGAAAAGTATCTGCTATGGTACATACCAGCTCTATCAAAACTTAACAAATCCAACATACCCACAGGCGGGTCATGAAATAAAACAAGAGATCTATCCTGTTGAGATCCTAACCGAGCCAAAAAATCAGCACAAGTATTGGCCTCACGAAAACAATGTCTGATTCGGACTTGGCCAATCTGAGATATCACATGTTTGCAGTCATCAAGGAGAGGTAATGCACAACGGTTAGCACTCGAAGAATTAGAGAAAAGTTGAACAACGGCCTTTGCATCAAGCTAAACATCCACGGCACTCGATCAACTGCATTTCATAACAAAGATTGAGACCATCTCTAAGCCCCCAAAGCTCTGTCATGAAGCTGTTAGAGGATTCAATACTCCTAGAAAAACCACCCAGCCATTCCCCGTGTTTGTTCCTGATAAGGCCGCCACTCCCAGCCCGGCCTGGATTTCCTATAGCTGCCCCATCAGTATTCAGGCAAGCCTACCCAACTTGAGGTCTCTCCCACCTGTAAACCTAGCCCATACCAATTAAACCTAGCCCTACAATCCCATCAATTTTAAAAATAATAATTATAATAATAATCATAATAAAATACTATTTAAAAAAATGGTCAGATTGCGGGTCATACGAGTTAACCCGAAAACAGCTGAAAAAGGATTTGATATTTTCCTTCAGTCCAATTTTGCTAGGTCTTACCCTATTACCCATACCATATTTTTATTTTTATTTTTAACTTCATTCATATTTTTATATGGTGGACCATATGCTGAGGTGGCCGAAACAGGATATACTTTCTCCCTCGGCACCCTCAACGGGCAACTTTATTTTGAATCCTCAAACAAATCCAAAGCCTAAATTCGACCGTTGAACCAACCAAACAGCACCTCCCCCTCAACGGTTATCTCTACCACTCAAATTTCCTTCATACATTAAATTTCGCTTTAAGCTTATTACAATTTTCCAGTAAAACTCTCTCCCTCTCTTCGCTCTCTCTCTCTGATCAGAGGTTATACTTCTTAATCCCTATCTCTCACCAAGTTCTGACATTAATTAGTACTTTTCTTCAAGATGCTTAATTAATGCTTTGCGTTTTTCACAGGTAAATTCAATGGAGAACGTGCTCACTATGCTTCCCAAGAGCCCAATCCAACCAGAAAACACCACTATCGACTGTAAAACACCACCCCAGATTCAACAAAATGATGAAAACAATCGAAATCCCAGCAATGATTTGCGCAAAGCCAGCACCCCAGAACGCCTTAAAGTCCCCAAGGCTTTCAAGTTCCCCGAAAGGTACACTTTTTTTCAGTGGTTCCTACAGTTTTAGCAATACACTTCATGTTTAGTATTGCAATTTGTAACTTTTTTTGTGTATATTTCTTTGGCAGGTATAGAAGCCCAACTGATTCGATGATGTCCCCAGTTACAAAAGGCCTTCTTGCCAGAAGCAGAAAAGGTGGCATGCTTTTACCACCTTGTATAAATCAAACCAAGGTATATAAGATGTTATTGAACTATGGAACTTTTCTTTTAGCAAACTTTGGAGTTTGGGATTCAGATAATTGACCCATTTGTTTTTTTCTTATTTGTGTTGTTTGTGCCATTGCTTTAGATCCAGGACTTGCGTGTTCAGGATGTGGGTCTCGTTGAAAAGTGAAGAAGTTTAAAGCTGTTGGATAAATGCTTCAAGATCAGATGGATTTCTTGATCCTAACGATGTCATCAAATTCAAGAACATTTGATGGGATTGTATGTGCAGAAACCCTATTGCTTCCCATTTGAGTAAGATGCGTGTAATGTTGTAATTCTCTGAGGCTTCATATGTAATTTGACTGCAGTTTTGTAATAAGGAAATTGTTCACTATTTAGAGTCTATGTGCAAATGCTTCTGTTGAAGAAAATGATTGACAGGGAAATGAAGAATGCACTTGTTTTGAAGAATGCAAATGAAGAAAACTAGGAGGAGAGTACTATTGAGTCTTGACTAGTCCTAAGATTGGTTAACACAATGCAACCTTAGTACAGCCTATATACTGAAGGCTAAAGGTGCAGTACACACTCTTATGAAACAGTTCTAAGTCATGTCTAGGCAACAGCCCACTTCACAATGCATTGCTCAGTCGCATCATAGTTAAAAAGGATGTCTATATTCTCCTTTCTAAATTCTGTATTTCTTTCGATGATGGAGTAAGAAATTTTATTCAAACCAGAAGAGAAAAGCCTGCTAGGCAGGACAACTAGTACAACAGGCATAAAAGTTCCATAAAATGCCCACAAGCAACATTAAATTCATTCCAGCTTTTAAGAACATGAGAAACATAACCCAAACTGGATCAATTCAGTTTTGCTTTCCCTAGGACCCAAACTGGAGCAAGTTTTGAATAGTATTTTTTTAATATTCTATTTTTTCTAACTGAATGTGGTGAATACTTGGTTCAAACCTTTTACCTCAACATGAATGAATTTTATGGCTGCTCTTATATTATAACTATTTCTTAGTTGTAGCAAAATTATATGTAGCAGCATGGTTCCATCATCTTTAGAACAGGCAAATTTAACATTTTCTCAATCCAAACGAACTTCATACCATTGGATTGAACCAACATTTCCATCGATTTCAAGTTCACAAACAGACTTTACTAGGAACAAAACAGCATCGTCAATGTTTTCGAATCTGGCAAGATCTGGAGGGAGGGCCTCGCCTGGCCAGTTTTCCAGCCTATCTTTCAACTTCGCCTTTAACTCTTCCTCAGAAACAAATCTCTCTTCCTGTCCTGGTTCCATTAGAACATAAGTTTCACTCTTCTGATATTTCCTACTTCTTCTAATTGCATAAACCTGAAAACAATGTACTGAGAATTGAAAATGGCACTTGTAATAAGATATGCATCTGAAAATAGTAATTTTTTAAATCTAAACTAGTGTTGAGAGTATATCCTAGGCCCAACAGCCCTAAGCCCATTATAGTTAGTATAGTAGGTTCAATGTATTAGTGCCTCTATACTATGCTGTACAGTATTGCACTTAGATCAGTAAGCCTTATATAAAAGCCCCCTCTATATTCTTCATGACATAAAAAGTACAGAATTATCAGTTTTTTTGTAGCATTAGAGCTATGTTGATCCTAATCCCATGAGGATAGTGATCACACAGTTGAGCATACGCCACTTCATGGATGGTTTACAATCTTGTGGGGAGTTGTCTCTCTTAACAGTTGCAACCTTTGCCAAAGGTTATTTACCTTCACCAAGAGTCACACCTCTTTGAAGAGTTATATCTTTTTCAAGGGTTGCAAACATCACCAAATAACACAATCGTATTGTAAAGCAAACAATTCTTCAGGGGTCAAATATCACCAAGTTATGATGTTATCACCCTCATATACTTAAATCTCCCACTTAAGCACAATAGTTAAACATGATACCTTGGTACAGATACTTTGCTCTATGCTAACTCTCAACTACAATAACTCTTAAATTGGCATTAGTGAATAACTTGGCTATACATTAGCATACTATGCCACTTGTAAAACTCACTGCATCCCTTTCATGAACTATTGGTTATCAACCATACATCCCAGATGACTTCCAATTTGCACTCTTTCAAGCGAACAACATTGATCTTCTCAGGTAAAAGCTCCACCAATCCACCTTCGTGATTATTGTTATCATGCCTTAGCCACCTTATACAAACCTCACACCATTCATGAGGCTTCATCTAACCTTCTATGTCAACAAGAAATGAAGCAGAAATTGGATGTACTAACAAAAACAAGGTGTTGGATATGGTTGATCTGCCTCCAGGAAAATCTACTATAAGATGCAAGTGGGAGTTCAGGACTTGTTCAGATGGCTCTATTGAATGCTACAAAGCATGCCTTATAGCTAAAGGATTTATGTAGGAGTATGCCATTAATTATAAAGAGACCTTTGCTCTTGTCACCCATCTCTCCTATGCTTGCACTCTCATTGCAGTGGTTTTCACTTTCCACAGGGACTACTCTCAGATGGATGTAAAGAATTTCTCTCAATAAGGATCTAGCAGGGAAGTTTATATGCAGCCACTTCCAGGATTTTCTCATCCTCAACAATAGGTCGGATTTGTAAAGCATTATAAGACTAAAGCAAGCACCACATGCTTGGTCTGCTAAATTCAGCTCAACCATTCCCTGCTTGGTTATTCAGCTAGCTCTTATGACATCCTCAACAATAGGTCATATTTGTAGAGCATTATATAGACTAAAGCAAGCACCACATGCATGGTCTGCTAAATTCAGCTCAACCATTCCCAGCTCGGTTATTCAGCTAGCTCTTATGACATCCCCAACAATAGGTCGGATTTGTAGAGCATTATATAGACTAAAGCAAGTACCATGTGCTTGGTCTGCTAAATTCAGCTCAACCATTCTTAGCTCGGTTATTAAGCTAGCTCTTATGACATCCTCAATAATAGGTCAGATTTGTAGAGCATTATATAGACTAAAGCAAGCACCACCTGCTTGGTCCGCTAAATTCAGCTCAACCATTCCCAGCTCAGTTATTCAGCTAGCTCTTATGACTCAACATTGTTCATTAGATGCGCAAACCATGGCACCATTCTTTTTTTGCTCTATGTTGATGACATGATTATTGGTAAATATTTGTGGGGCATTCACAAGCTCAAGTAGTTCCTCAATTAAAAATTTGAGATGGAGGATTTGAGATTGCTTTGGTTTGTCTTGAGGTATCCTCTTCTCTTGATGGCTACTATCTCACTCAAGCAAAAGATAACACAAAGCTTCTTTCTCGAGCTGATTTTACTGACAATAAGACATATGATACACCTCTTGAGCCTAATGTTTGACCCAATGCTCATGATGGGGAGTCTATTCATTATGCTACCCGCTATAGAAAGTTCTTTGGGAGTTTAGTGTATCTCACAGTTATACATCTATATATCTCATATGCAGTAGATATCATCAACAAATTCATGGCAACGCCGTGATCTTCCCATTTTTCCATAATTCTCTGCATTCTTTACCATTTGAAAGGCACTTGTTTTGTGGCCTAAACTTCTCACTGTCACCTTTGATGATCCGTGCCTCTACTAATGTTAACTAGGCAGGAAACCTTATAGATTGTCGTTCCACCACAAGATTTTGCTTCCTGCTCAACGACTCTCTCATCTCCTAGTATAGCAAGAAGCAAACTGTGGTTGCTCAATCTAGCACAAAAGTCAAATACAAGGCACTTGCTGATATAACATCAAAACTTCTATGGTTTTTCTAGATTTGGGAAAATTCCTTACCCACAATAGTCACTATCTATTTAAAAACAGGTTTCAATCCAAACTGCAATCAATTACATCTTCCATGAACAAATTAAACACACTGGGATTGATTTTTTCTTGTCATCATCTGCTTTAGGGTACTTGACATGCAGTTGTGGTCGATTTCCTCTAATGATTAGCTGGCATACATCTTCACCAAGTTCCATCTACCAGGCCACTTCCTCTAGCTGGGACTGTTAGAATATATCCTTAGTCCAATAGGCCCAAACCCATTATAATCAGTCTAGATTGAATTTACTAGTACCACTGTATTGTACTTTTTGTACAATAGAGCTGTATAAAAGAGCCCTATGTATAGTTTGTGATATATACAATATACAGAATATCCAGTCTTTCCAACTAGCTTAATACATAGATATTTCTTTTCAATCCTTTCTGATATGCTTCTTTCACTATAAGTTTAAGAGTGACATTTCCATCTGTGTATCCAAATCTTGGTGAAGAAAAATTAGCTCGGGGACTTGGACACTTTTTTGTCAGTTTGCTATTTCTTGTTGCTTGGTAAAAAATTATGTATTAAAGATTTTCATATGTAATACAATATACAAAAAAACTTATTGGTTTCACTTAATGCATGGGAAGGTTTGAGGATAAGGATATCTATTGTCTAAGAAATCAAAGAACAAGGATATTAGATGAACCTTCAATGCGTTTCTGTTGTTGATAAGGGGGCAAAGAAGTAAGCTACCTTTAATGCATGTCTGTTGTTGCTTGACATTTTAGGCAGTTTGGGATGGACTGAAGAATTCCAGTATGCAGTTACATCCGCCGGAATTGATGGACTTCGAATATGTTGTCTTGCTTCTTTACCTGCGTGTGATGCTGCTATCATTTTGAATTGCACAACGTTTCTTCCTTAGGTAATCAAATATACTCTCTGATATATTTAAGGTAACTAGTGGTGTTGTTTCTGCTAGTAATTGAAGTACATTATTCAAAAGGGAACTTTTTAACATGTTCACCATTTCTTTTAAACAGAGGAGAACGCTAAGACTTTGTCTTGAGGGATTCCTTGTAACATTAAATGTCTGAACTCACATCCACCTTGTATTATTCAGGAAGTCACAAACTCTATTTTTATAAGTTTACAATGCAATGTAAATAATGTTGAATTTTTGTTGATTTTATAGAATATGAACAGTATACTTTCCAATCTAGTCATTGTTAGCATTGTCATGATTCATTAAGTTGCTCCAAATTATGCTTTGATTAACAACATGTACTGATGTTCAAGTATTTTCAGACTGTCAACATGCACTTTCCTATTAGTGACCTCACGCTTGCTAGCATATTTCAACTACATACAAAGTTGTTCTGTGTCTCTTGACTTTTGAGGTCATTTTCTTCTTGACAAAGTAGCATCCAGGCTATTCTAATATGAGAACTGTACTTTTTACAGATTTTTGACAACTCTACTTAAATCAATGTTCATTGTTTAATATTACAATACATTAGCAATTTCACTTCCACAGTCACAGTTTACTGCTTCAATAAGGTCCCCTTTTCTTTGTTTTCCAATTCTTAAGTTTATCTTGAATCCTATGCAACCAGTAGGAAAACATGTATGTAACAATCATTGACTCAGAACCTAGTACCCCATTACATCTTATTAAATGATCAGATTCATCACCAAGACTTACCTTATCTTCTTTCATTTCATGCTCACACTTACATAAAGTTAAAAAACATACGTGGACTGTCATAGTACAAATATCAAGAGAGCTAATAAACTGATAAGCAGTTCAAAGAGAAGAATAGAGCTTACAACTGAGGTTCTGAACTCCATTGATGAACAGCTGCTTCTCCAAAGCTCCCTCCATTGGAACCAGTTTGCCTGTGATTTTCAACATCTTTCTTCATTAGCTTAAAAATGAAATGTGGGTGAGAGCTTATATTATATGTACCAACAAAAATGTTGTAGATAACATTACAAAAACAAACTGAACCTCCAACTGCCTTACATGTCTTACCCTCTTTTTTTTTTGAAAAGCCTTAGAGCACTCCTCAGACCATTCAAATCCCTTCCACTTTTTCATCAAGAGGAAGAATGGCCGGCATCTGTCTGCTGAACGAGAAATAAAACGATTCAAAGCGGCAATCATTCCAGTAAGTTTCTGAACCTCTTTAGGATTACGAGGAGGGTGTAAGTTGTTAATAGCCCTAATTTGATCGGGATTGACTTCGATTCCTCTGTGTGTTACCATGTATCCCAGGAATTTGCCCGATCCCACCCCAAACGTGCACTTGGATGCATTTAGGCGCAACTTGTGCTTCCTCAAGATTTCGAAAATGCTTCCGAGGTCATCAACATGCTCGGACACCGCCTTGCTTTTGACCACCATATCGTCTATGTAGACCTCAATGCTCTTTCCTAACTGAAGCTCAAACATTCTCGTCATCATCCTCTGATAGGTTGATCCTGCGTTTTTTAGACCAAACGGCATCACCTTGTAATGGTAGTTTCCGATGGGGGTGACAAATGCAGTCCTCTCCTGGTCTTCCAAGGCTAAAGGTATTTGGTGATATCCTTGGAAGGCGTCCAAGAAGCTCATTCGAGGGTGTCCCACCGTCGCGTCCACCAGCTGATCTATTCGTGGCATGGGGAATGGATCCTTCGGACAAGCCTTATTTAGATCAGTAAAGTCTACGCACACTCGCCACTTGCCACTCTTTTTCTTTACCACCACCGTGTTGGCCAGCCATTCAGGGTAGAACACTTCCTTGATAGCTCCTGCTTGCTTAAGCTTGCTCACCTCTTCTTTAACGGCATCGGCATGCTCCTTGGACGGGCGCCGAGGTGGTTGCTTTTTCGGAGTAATGGATGGATTAACATTCAAATGGTGACATATAAAGGTGGGGTCCACCCCTGGTGCCTCGTAAGCGCTCCAGACGAATACATCGACGTTCCTCTTAAGGAATTCTATTAACTCTTCCCTCTCGCGAGGCGGCAACTGGGACCCCACTTGGAAGTACTTCTCCGGATCATTCCCTATAATGATCCTCTCTAAATCATCACATATCGCCTCCTCGGGGATCTCCTTGATAGGCGAATCGAGAGATTTTAATTGCTATGAACTTGCCTCCGCGGCCATCAGCGATTCAGCTTCAGGTTGGTGTGATATGGCCGCTACCAGGCATTGTCTAGCCATGTTCTGGTTTCCGACGATCTCTTTGACCTGACCCTCGGAAGGGTATTTCACCTTTTGATGCAAAGTGGAGGAGACAGCCCCCAGTGTGTGAAGCCAAGGTCTACCCACGATAGCGGTATATGGAGAATAAACATCCACCACGATAAAGTCGACCTCCACTACCTCAAGACCGGCTTGCACAGGTAGCCTGATCTGACCCTTTGGCATAACGGTCCTTCCCTCGAAGCTGACCAGGGGGGAATCATAGGCAGTTAGGTCCTCGGACCTTAGCCCCAGACCTCTAAACAGGTCAGGATACATTACCTCCACGGCACTCCCTTGGTCCACCAGCACCCTCTTCACATCATACCCTCCTATCCTGAGCGTGATCACCAAGGCATCATCGTGAGGTTGGATAGTTCCGACCTTATCTTCCTCCGAAAAACCCAGAACTGGTTCTATTTCCATCTTGATTCTTTTTGGCTCGTGCTTACTGTCATTGGCGAACGACTGAGCCACAGACATCACTCTGTACGGACAGGACCCTGTTCTTCCGGGGGCAGCAAAAATGACGTTTATCGTTCCCAGGGGTGGGCCCGAGGACGCCCCTCTTCTGGAATCAAACCCAGTCTGCCCTGCTTGACTGCTGGGATGCAACAGGTCCTTCAATCTTCCTTCTCGGACCAGCTGATCTAAGTGGTCCCACAAGTTCCTGCAGTCCTCGGTTGTATGTCCTTGGTCTTGGTGATATTGACAATAGAGGCTTTGGTTGCGCCTCATCGCATTCCCCGCCATTTTGTTCGGCCATTTAAAGAATGGCTCGTTCTTAATTTTTTCCAAGACCTTACTGACTGGCTCTCGGAATACCGCGTTGACAGCTTGGGCGTTGGAGGAATCTGACTGCCCGACAAAGTCTCTCCGTGGCCGATTGTTACTAAATCGGTCCGACCTGAAATCCCTACGCTCCTGAGGGTTAATCTTTGTTTTACCCTTTCCTTGCTGCTGGTCCTCTTCAACCCTTTTGTATTTGCTTATTCGATCCATAAGCTGACGCACACTGGTGACCGGTTTACCAGTGAGAGACTTCCTTAATCCATGCTCAGTAGGCAAGCCGCCCTTAAAAGTGCTGATGGCCACGTCCTCAAAATCACCATCTATTTCGTTATACGTCTCCCAATATCTGTCCGAGTACGTTTTCAGGATTTCCCCCTCCCGCATGGACAAAGACAGTAAAGAATCCAAAGGGCGAGGCACCCTACTGCATGTGATAAAACGAGAACCAAAAGCCTGCGTAAGCTCCTTAAAGGAACTTATGGAGTTAGGTCTCAACCCATCGAACCACCTCATGGCCACGGGCCCCAAACTGGAAGGAAAGACTTTACACATCAAGGCCTCGTCCTTAGAATAGACGGCCATCTTCTGGTTGAATTGGCTCACGTGCTCTACTGGATCCGTTCAGCCGTAATAAGTGGTGAAAGTGGGTTGATGGAATCGCCGAGGAAGCTCTGCCCTTTCGATGCGATGCGTAAAGGGGGACCTAGAAATTTGATTCAACGCCTTGTTCATGGCGTCATTCTCCAGCCCCTTCAGAGGTGGACTCTTACGCTTTCGCTTATGAACGTTTTCCCCGTGATAGGGGAAAGGCTCGCTCGACGGTGTCCTAGGGTCGCGTTTGTACGTAACATCATCTTCATCATTTGAGAAAACACCAGAACTAGAAGGGGCTCGTCGTCGATGCGCATGGCGTAGCTCCCGCTTCAAATCATCGATCTCCCTTTGCATGGCTCTGTTACTTCGTTCCTGAGGAAAGTGATTCCCCATTTGCGGATGACTTCCGCTAGTTTGTGTGGTATGTGGGCTACCCTCCCTATCTCTCCTACGCTCAAGATTATGGAAGGCGTCTTGTTGATGGGAGCCCCTGGATTCCTGTGGGTGGGGACCTGATCCTACCATGGTGAAACGTCGCGCTCACTATCATACAAATTCTTCCCACAGACGGCGCCAATTGTAGTGTAACGAATTAGTACACCCCAGTCCAAAGCGCGCAAGACCCGGGCCCAATAAGTCCACTGCAACATGTATTTGTAGAGAGTGGGCTTAAGAATTAGATTCGAATGGTGAGGGCTTCGTTTTTCCTATTCTCAAAGACAAACTAAGAAGCAGTTTAGAAGGCCCAAAGCACACCAAAATAACTTGGAATAATTCTGTTTTATATAGGTCCGAGGAGGAACCCTTGTGTTGTGTTGTTCACGTTACAAATCTTCCTTTCTCCTTCTGTTTTTCTCTCTCTTCCCTTTTTCCAAAATCCGTCCTCCTCCAATGGAGGAGGAATGGCATTATATAATCATCTTCTAAGCATCCTATCCTTACACTTGTCATTCATCTAAGGTGCCCCTTGATACTTATCCCACCAGATTTTTTCTTTGGCCTCCCTGTGAGAGGTCATAGTCTTGGTAGCACTGTTCAGAGGTCTTCTCCACATAAATGCGGCCAGAAAAGTAGTTGCAGGGTATTTAATGTGGTGGTAGCAGCTTTTCTTTAGATATTTTCGGGGATCTTTTCCTTCCCAGTAAGCTCACCGAGTTTGTTTCTGTCATAGGGGATTCCAGGAAGATTACTTTAGCCACTGGGATTCTTCCTTGAACCGAAAACTTTATATCCGAGGACTATACCCTCCTCGGACGGAATCGCCGGTCCTATGTGCGAATCTTTCGAAAGTAGAATGCTTTGATAGCTGCCACATTGCTCGGCCCATGAGACCTCCTCGGACAGAGCCCACGGCCCAAGATGCGTGAATCTTGGTTATTTGTCCCCACAATTATTATTATTATTATTATTATTATTACATATAGATTTTGTGGCCAATCATATCAAAAGCCTACACCATTATATATATATACAAAAATTTATAATTTAAGAAGAATGAGGACGGCAATGCAAAACCTTGATAATCCTTTATTTCTAGTTCTTTCTACCTCTCCAATTGACCATACTTGAGAGGTTGTTTACTACCAAACACTTATGTATTGGAGTTTCATTTAGACCATAGAGAAATATTTAAAAAGCCTTAAAGAGTGACCGAAAATTGGTTTTATAGTTTGCAGATCGACTTGCAATATCAAGTAACATTGAAGGAACAAGGAAAAGTCTTATCTGCTAGCAATAATGGGGAACTCAAATACTTAGTTTGACCCCATGCACAGAAAGTCGCATGAGTAACTTATGTACTGCAACAAGCTTCGGCAATAAACTTGTTGAGTTGAGCTTTGCCTTGAAGTGTTTTTATCTATTCGGTTTCCACTCCGTGAGCAAATTATTGTCTCTTTATGTGTGAGTTGTTCATGTGATGTGTTTCTTGTGCTTGATTATCCAAGATTAATATTGTGCTTAAGTTAATTAACTGCCTGAACCTAATCTTGAATCATTAATTGATTAAAATTAGTAATAAGTCGTATTAGAGGCCTAAAATGCATTTTTTACCAACAATTTAAACTTTTGGCTTGGTAACTTATCACAACATTAAAGACTATAGAGTATAGATATATTTTCACATACACAATTGTGAGGGGACGAGGATCCGAGAATACAAATAGAGGGATTAGAAACAAAGCCGAGGAGACAAACCTAGGTGAGCACCAGTAGAATGTCCTCAGTTTATTGATCCCCATGCAGTTGTTATTTCAAAGGAGAAAATGGTTAATGATGATGTTTCAAAGTGAGTCATGAAGCGTATCAAGGGATTGAGTGAGTTTTTAGGCATCTCCTATGAGGGATTAGCTGCTATTGAAAAAGGATGGCAAGAGACTGATGGCTCCTCTAGTAATAGGAAGAAAGGGACAAAAACACGGTAAAGGGTAATTGAGAATTGGAGATTATCTTTTTCTACCAATTATGATGGTAGGGAGGAGGCAAAAGTCACAGGGTATCGATTGGTTACAAAATGAAACTTTGAATATTATCCAATGTTAGGGAAACTAATGATAGTAGGAAAAGAGCAGTGGTTAAGAATATGCTGCAGGCTGCAGCAATGGAGACCCGTTGAGTTGATAAAAAAGAAGATTGATTGGGTTTCTTTGGGTCAGGCAAGGGGTGTGTATGGGATAAGAGAATGGTGAGTAAAGAAGAGGAAAGATTGGTACTTTTACCCAAATTATTATTATTTTTTGATAGGTAAAATAAGATATCAATAAAAAAGACTACTCCATGGAGGAAAAAAAAAATGAGGTAGCCAGAAAAATACAGAAGATATACAAAGCTATGTCTATGGAGGAGGGTCATAGGGGCTGAGTACAAAGAGAGGTGGGGGTCATAGGTGTTTTGCGGAGGTTAGTGGTGCTCATGGTGTGAGTTTATGGAGGAATATTAGGAATGGTTGGGAGAGGTTCTTGAAGTAAATTAGATATTTAGTGGGGGATGGTAGTTGCATTCGTTTTTGGCATGATTTTATGGTGTAGTGATTTGCCTCTTAAGAGTTCTTTTACCTACTTTGTTTGCCATTGCAGTGAATAAAGACATTGCTATAGCAAATTACATGGACAGAGTGTGTCCCACTTTCTCTCAGGAATTGCATGATTAGGAGCTTGAATCTGTTGAGAATTCTTTTCACTTTTTGTGGATCATAGAAATGGGAATGGAATGAATAGGATGGGTTGGGTGGGTAATATCTAAGAATGAAAAGTTTGATGTGAGGTCTGGCAATCAGACTTTACAAGGGGATGTGTTGTGGACTTCCCATGACAAGCAATATGGAAGGCAAAAGTTCTGATAAAGGTCACTCATGGTAAAATCCTAATAATGGACAATCTAAGAAAGCGTAATATAATCATTGTTGATTGGTGCTGGAGAGTTGATTAGTCAAACTTTTTCTACACTGTGATATAGCTTGGGAGCTTTACGCTATTGGGAGTTTATTAGGTAATGCCTAAATTGATTAATGAGCTTTTTGTTGGAGAGACAGTTTTGAGAGACTTCAAAGTTTAAATGTGTGGCATGTGCTTCCTTTCTAGATGTTTTTCAGAATGGAGATCTCCTTGCTTCAATTGAAACTCTTATTTCTCAGATCTTTGTCTGATAGGTTGGGGGAAATTGGGGGTTTTGCTTCTTCCTCTTTGCCGAAAATTTTTAAATCATCATAATTTTAGGTCTTAATTTTTTCTTGCATTGCTCTTGTATACTTCACATGTACTAAGCTTTGTCTTTAATAAAAGGGTAAATTACAATGAGCAACCTGAGGTATAACTAAATTAGACCGCTATACCCAAATCTTAAGAAATGATACTCCAACCCAAAATAATTCAAAAATGAGGGTAGAGTGTCAATTACTTTGACCATTTGAGGAGCGTCATTTCTTGAAAAATGGTTATAACAAGTCTAATTTCGCCATTCCTCAGAGATGTCAATGTAATTTACCCTTAGTAAAATTTCTATTATGCATTAAAAGAAGCTCCACAATGTGATCCAACAAAGATAAAAACCAGAGTCATAAATAAGATGGCTTCTACCATTTATTCTCTTTGCCATAGAGTGTTGATGGGTGGGTTAAGGGTGAACGTGATAGGATTTTAAAAAGATTACAAGCACTTACACCCCTACTATAGGAACTGGCATCAGGGGAGTGACTAAACTAAAATAACAGTCAGGAAAAAATTCACATTCACAAAGCTAGAAACAAAAGGCTATAGATATTAACATCACAGCAAGCAAGTGCTACAAACACAAAACACATTCTTTATAAAGGACAAAGAACCAGGCTTTAATACATTAATCTCCACATTCTCACATAAACCCCAAGGTAAAGATCAACTCAAAGAAAATCACAAAACTGAGAGCCAGACAATTTGTGAGTTCATAAGCTGACAGGTCTAACTGCATCCCAAAATTTTGGAAAAGATTTAGATCCTCAAAGCAACATCAGCAATTTCCTTGGATCCAAACAAAGCAATACCCAAAAAATCTAAAACCCTAAACCAAACTCAGAACACAAAAAATCAAGAAAACCCATTTGAGGGAACTAGGTATATTTGCTAAAATCGACAACCCATCTTTCCAACATTCACACCAACCAAGACTTAAAATTAAACCAAAAAAAGAAAAATCAATAATTAAAAAATATATATATAGAGAGATTGAGCTGCCTCATTACACATAATAATGCCTGATAGTAAAAAGAAAGGTAATTTATTTCTCTATGAACAAAAGGGTATTCATTTATGAAAAAGATTGAGCAAAATAAAAGCTATATAAAATTTTAAGCAAAACCCAAGAAATGTTTTATGGGATTATGTGAAAATTGAATGCTTGTGAGTGTGAGAGTAAGAGTGAGAGTACCTCTTTGTGGAAATGCTTAGCTTTCTTGCAATGGACACAGATTGGCTACGATGAGATGGTACAGTATCTTCACCACCGGACTTCAGAGAGAGAGAGAGAGAGAAACAATTGGCGCACGAAAAAGGAAAAATAAGAGAGAGCCTGAAAGCTACTTGTGAACTGTGATGTATTTTTTTCCCTCTTGGGGTGTAATCACAGCATATGTCAGGTTTCTTTCTATGCAGTTTTTCCAGTTATGAAAAAGAAGAGATGAAAGAGGTTTTTTTATTTTTATTTTTTTTATTGTTTATTTTATAATCAAAGAAATGAAATAATTAAAGGTCTTTTTGTATGTTTACATTGTACTAATTAGGTCATCTTTCCTTAAAAAAAAAAAAAAATTGAAGGTCTTCTGTATGCTGCCATTATATTTGCAATGTAAATTTACATCGTAAAACATACAAAAAAGTGACAAATATTGTATATATTTACAAAAAAGTGTTCAATATTTATCTTTATTTGCAAATATATATGACATTTATCATTTTTTACATGTCTATATTATAAATTATATTGCACCATATAATGTAGAATAAGAATTTCTCATAATAAATACAAAAACTACTTGTGAGGTCTAGGGTAACTAGCTACTACCAAGACACTTCAAAAATATCTGTTTTGCTCCCGAATCCCGAACATAAATAAAAGCACTAAGCACAGTTTGAGAGCTCCCTACTTTTTTAAGTTTTTTACTTCCTTCCAATGCCTTGTCTTGGTTGTAAAAGAGTAGATGAATATATTAAACGAGGTTAAAAGTGATGCTTGTGCTTATGGAAAAAAGTGGATATTTTTTATAATAAAAAAAAAATTGGACCCAAAAAGAAAAATATGTGAACTTGTTATTTATTTATTATTTTTGTTTTTAAATAAGACCTCGTTTGGGAGAAGGGAATGCAATAGAATGGAAAAGAATGAAAAGAATAATTTTAGAATATTCTTCCCTTCTCTTATTTGGAAGTTTTAATGGAGGGAATGAAAAATCCATTCTCTTGTTTGGGAGTTTAAGTGGGAGGAAATTGAATGAGTAGCAGGGAACACTCATTCCTCTTTATTCCTTTAAAATCTCAAATTTTCATTCCTTCCAAAATTGGGAGAAATAGGAAGGAATGAAATTAGATTTAATAAATTTTTTTACTAAATTTCTCAATAAATTTTTTATTGAGACCATAGCCTAAAGGGGTGGTTTAAAGTTTGTAGGATATAATGTCTTAAAAAAGAGAATGTTGTATGATTTGGATGTAAGACTTTTTTTTTTTTTTTTTTTTGCTTATAAATACATGTTAAAAAATAATTTGGTGAAATAGCACTATTTGAAAGTTATTTGGAGAAGTAGCATTTTTTTGTACCTCACCTTTTCAAGAGACTCATCCCAGCAAGCAAGCATGATGAAACTCATATCTTAAAGAGACAAGATATCAACACATCATGCTAATCCAGGTAAATTGATGTGGCTAATTTAAAAATTTTTGGTCCACATCAATTGATATCTTTAAGAGATGAGAGTCATGTAAGTACATTTTTCTCCCCTCCCTTTTTCCCTTTCAATCTACTTTGCCAAAATTTGTCTCCCACTATCTCTATTTCAACCACCAACCACCAATTGGAAGTGCCACCATTATGTCGAACTGTAGACACCCCATTTTATAATTGCGAGTCAATTCACAAACTAATGGTAAAATGGTAGTTCCAACAAGGAAAGAATAAAAATGTCGTTTAAGTCATTAGATGAGCAAGCACTTAATTTTAAATCACATTAGAGTTCAAAATGACATCTTTAATGCTAAAATCAGATTCCTGGATTAAAAGATCAATCCACATGAATTCTTGGAATTTAGGGTAAATGCATGGGATTATGACTATTTAATTATGATTGATTCTTAAACTAATTAACTTTAATTAATTACAAGTGATAAGAACTTTTTTTTTTTTTTTTTTTTTTGGAGGGGAACAAGTGATAAGAACTTTAAGCGAAAAGGATTTCACTAGCCTTCCAAGAGACTAACCAATCCAGCTTTATTTCCTATGATTGTTTTATCTTTCTTTCTTCCCCCTGATTTCCTAGCCTTGTTCTTATCTCAACTTTGTTTTGGTCGTATTTAAGCTATGGTCTCAATAAATAATTATCATGGATGAGTTGGTGAAGTATGAGTGGATATTGTTGGAAATTGCCTCAAAATGCAATACATTCTTCTGATTTGAATTCCTTGCATTAGTCATATAATTTCTCTTACATTTTTTTCTCGCTTTGATCAGTATGGGTGGAATTCGTAGTTTTTTCATTGAATTTAAGCTTTTCCAATTGGTGGTTGAGGAAGGAGGAAATTTTTTCTCCTTACATATTTTTGAACAAGGCAAACACTTCATGAAGTCAATATTCATGGGCAAGAATGCAGCGTTATGGTTGATGAAGAATATAGAACACACGGTGGTCAGAATCAATCCCAAACAGTTTTTTACACTTAGGGAAGGAGATACCGCGTACACTTTGCAGCGGGGATCAAACTCCTTTGATCAGTTCCTTTTAGCGTCTAAACTCAAAGTTGGCGAACATAGAAGAATTGTCATAATTCCTGGAGGCAAAGCACAAAATGGTTGGAAGGTCTTTGGGCTTAAACTGAGGAAGATGTTGGAATCTGACCAATATGCTTTAGGTGGTTCAGGCCAAGCCAAATTTGTGTCTCAGCCATAGAGGAGAATGTCAGGGTTTCATCCCTTTCGATCTTTTGTTGAGACACTAAAGGGTCAGGTGCAGCCAAGGGATGTGACTCAGTCACAGCATATTACAACCAAGAATAAGGATAAAAATATGATTAAAGGGGAGTTCGTGGAGAGGCAGAATCAGTCAAGGGGGTTGTTGGCGATGAATCTGAAACTTATAGGTACTAAGGTGGGGGATTTTCCAGTGGGCAAGCCTGATACAATGGTGGTGGGAGGAAGGGATAGGAGGGAGCAGTGCATTAATGTGGATACAAAATTAGGTGAGCAAATTCCGGCAGAAAACAGGAAACGTATCCCAGTAAGATTCAGATTGAATTCAAAATCAGATGAAAATGGGAAGATGAGTGATATAAGGAGATCATGCCGGATAGGGAGTGGTTTAACTGTGGAAGTTGATGTGAAAGGAAGGAGACGGGTTTCCTGGGATAGTAATAAAGGGGGAGTAAAAAATTTTAAATGAGTAACACGAGCTTCTAAGGAACTTGGAAAGGGTAAGTTGGGTTTAGGCTCTAACAAGTTGGCAGCCCTGATTCAAAACCAAACTGCGGTGGGCTCAGACCAAGTTTGTAACAACCAAGTGGGCCTTACCTCTAACCCATAGTCCACTGATCTAATTAGGATGGAAGTGGGCGAGAGCTCATCCTTGGTTGACCAGAGACCATCAACGCCAGAAGCCCAAGTGTCGGCGAAGTCCAACGTAGCTAACAAAGATTCTGTTGCTCAGAATGAGGTGATGGGTCAACATGATGAGTCTAAGAGGATGGTTGACACCACAATTGCTGGTGGACTTCACGTCGAGGAGTCACCGACACCAATGGTTAAGTCCAATATAGTGCGAAATCACTTATCGACAACTGTGGTGAAGAGCTCAGATGGCTGTGAGACCTCAACTAGTCAAACCAAGAAGATAAGTCGCCCCTTGAAGTCATCGGTAGTGACCTAGTGTCCTGTTTCCGATGGGTCTCACGTCGAGGACTCACCAGCAACACTGGATAGGGCCTATACAACACCAATCCACTTCACGAGGACGGAAACGATGTTTAATCCTCAAGCCGAGAACTTGGGTTACCTTGCGAAGCCATCGGGGGAGGCTGAGTGCCCTGTTTTCGATGGGTCTTGTGCCGATGAGCCTCCGATCACACTGGGAAAGGTAGAAACAAAGGACAACAAGGCATCAATTGGTCTTGTGTTATCTAATTATGTTTTGAGTATATCGGGAGCTGGGACTGAGGATTTGGGTATTCAGGATGGAGATGAAGGTGGTCGGGTTGATTGGGCAAGTGATATTCAAGGGATAGACACATTCCATCAAGCTAATTAGTTATCGGTGCTGGCATTGACTGAGGTAGATGCAGTTAGTGCAGATATGGGCTTGGGTGATGGGGATAGTTTATCTCCCTTGATGACTATTAATCCTCTGGGATTGGTTGTGTCGGCTGAGTTGAATAGTAATACTGAGGTGATGGGGTTTGATAATACATTGAATATTTCTAATTAGGTGAAATATAGAATCTCTGGTTTCAGTAAGTTAATGAGGCTTTCTTTGGGTTGACATAAGGAGATGTGTATTATGCTCTTACAAAGGCTTGAGAGGGAGATTGAGGCTGCCAATCTGATGCACAGGAAAGATGCAGCCCATCGAAAAGTTGTTTCCAAGGATAAAGGGAAGAGGGACTTGAGGAATTTGATTTCTTCGGTTAATTATGATGGTAGATAGTGTTCTTGACTACATTACTGAGATTGTAGTAAGGAGTTTACAGTTTTAATGAAGTTGAAAATGGTGTCTTGGAATGTTCGAGGACTAAATGATTTGCAGAAACATTTGGTAGTTAGAAATTTACTACGTGAGTGGAATTGTGATGTAGTTTGCCTACAAGAAACTAATCTTGCTAGCATGAATAGACAGTTGGTTTACAACTTGTGGAGCTGTCCTTATGTAGATTGGGTGGCTTTGGATGCAGATCAGACAGCTAGTGGGATTTTGATGATGTGGGATAAAGGGCTTTAGAAAAGTTGGAGGTAATGGTGGGTCACTTTTCTGTATCGGTTCGGTGGCAGGGTGTGGAGGATGGTTTTATTTGGGCATGCTTTGGGATTTATGGCCCAAATGATAATAACTTGAGGGGGTAGATGTGGGATGAGCTGACTGGAATCCAGCAACTTTGGGAAGTTCCATGGTGTTACATAGGAGACTTCAATATCGTTCACTTCCCAAGTGAATGGTTGGGGGGCTCGTGTCTTATTACGGCTATGGAGAATTTTTCTAAGTTCATTGAGGAGCTTAATTTGATAGATTTGACGTTGGAATGAGGGAGTTATACTTGGTCTAGTGGTTCAGATCAGCATTCAATGTCTAGGATAGATAGGGCTTTGGTTTCTTATGATTGGGAGGATCATTATTTGGATGTGATCTAGCGGGTTTTACCTCGACCTATTTCAGACCACTTCTCCATATTAGTGGAGGCAGGAGGGATATTGAGGGCAAAGAGCCCCTTTAGACTTGAGAACATGTGGTTGAAGACGGATGGGTTCACAGATAGGGTTCATTCTTGGTGGAATCGATAGTCTTTCTCAGGTACTCCTAGTTTTGTGCTTGCCAAGAAGCTGAAGGCTCTGAAAAAAGATATTATTCGGTGGAATTGTAGTGAGTTTGGGAATGTAGGTCGTCAGAGGAAAGAATTGTTGGAGGCTTTGAAATTATTGGATGCTAAAGATAGGGAGTATGACCTTTTCTGAAGTGGAGATAAGTGAGAGGGCTGTGGTGAGATCTCAGATACAGAACTTTTTCTCTTTGGAAGAAGTCTCGTGGAGATAGAAATCAAGGATGCTATGCATTAAGGAAGGAGACAACAATACCAAATTCTTCTACAAGGTGGCGAATTCTAGGAGAAGGTATAATCATATTAGTATGGTGGAGGTGGATGGGGTTACTTATGAGAACGAATCAGAGATGGCGGACAAAGTTGTATAGTTTTATAAAAATTTGTACAAGGAGACAAAGGAATGGAGGCCTTTTGTGAAAGGTTTGGAGTTTGATCAGATAGAGGGGCTGGAGAGATACTAGCTTGAATGGAGGTTTGAAAATGAGGAGATTCTTCGAGTTGTCAAAGAGTTGGAAGGAGATAAAGCTCCAGGTCCTGATGGTTTCACTATAGCTTTCTATCACCATTATTAGGGAGTTGTGGAAAGAGATGTCTTAGTTGTGTTTGAAAAGTTTTATCAATACAGTAAGTTTGAAAAATCTCTTAATGCAACTTTCATAGCCTTAATCCCTAAGAAGAACGATGCTTCCAATATTTTAGATTTCAAACCTATTAGCTTGGTGGGGAGTGTATACAAGATCTTGGCTAAGGTTTTGGCAAACCGCCTGAAAGAGGTTTTGAATCAGCTGATATCTAAGTCTCAAAACAATTTTGTGGGTCATAGACAGATACTTGATTTAGTTCTTATTGCTAATGAGCGTGTTAATAGTAGGGTGAAGAGTAAGATTCTGGGGGTTATTTGTAAGTTGGACATTGAGAAAGCTTATAATCATGTGAATTGAGATGCTCTTCTAGATTTGTTAAAGAGAATGGGATTTGGGGTGAGGTGGTGTCGGTGGATTCGTACATGTATACCTACAGTCCAATTTTCTGTCTTGTTTAATGGGTCCCCAGTTGACTTTTTTGGGAGTTTGAGGGGATTGAGACAAGGGGACTCGCATTTGCCTATGTTGGTTTTGGTTATGATAGAGGTCTTTAGTAGGATGATGAAAAGAGTTGAAGGGGCTGGTTTACTTCAAGATTTTAGGGCTGACGGTAGACGGGGTAGAGAGGTATGTTTCTCGCATCTTTTGTTTGCAGATGATACGATTCTGTTTTGCAATGCAGATGAGGAACAAATTCTACATGTTCGAATTCTTCTTCTTTGTTTCCAGGATGTGACAGGTTTAAGTGTTAATGCTTTGAAGAATGAGATGGTTCCCATTGGGGAGGTTCTTAATGTCCATGTATTGGTAGAGATTTTGGGTTGCTGGATTGGATCTTTGCCTATGACTTATCTTGGTATGCCATTGGGGGTGTCCCACAAGTCACCTATTATTTGGAATCCTATTTTGGAGAAACTTGAGCGTAAGTTGGCTGGGTGGAAGAAGATGTATTTATCAAAAGGTGGAAGACTGACGTTGCTTAAGAGTACATTATCTAATCTTCCTACTTACTTTTTATCCCTTTTTACTATCCCTACGCATGTGGCTAATAAAATTGAGAGGTTGCAAAGGGATTTCTTGTGGGGGGATGCCAAGACACATTTGGTGGGATGGGACAAGGTGTGTGCACCTCTGAAAAATGGTGGATTAGGTGTAAGGAAATTAACTACTTTTAATAAAGCCCTACTAGGAAAATGGTTATGGCGGTTTGGGGTTGAGGAGACAAGGCTTTGGAGAAGGGTTGTAACTCTAAAGTTTGGGGAAGAATGGGGGGATGGACTTCCAAGCTAGATAGAAGGGTACATGGGTGTGAGTTGTGGAGAAGTATTCGAATGGGTTGGGTGGCTTTTAGCAAAAATATTTAGTTTGAGGTAGGGGTGGGGGATAGAGTGAAGTTTTGGACAGATCAATGGTGTGAGGATTCTCCACTTCAATTGACCTATCCAAGTGTGTATGAGATTGCTTCCAATAAAGAGGCATCAATGGCCTCCTCTCTTGAACGGTTGGGGACAAAGGATCGGAGAAGTTAGGATGTTCGCTTCATTCGGAGACCAAATGACTAGGAGATGGGTGGTGTTGATGGATTTTTCCGTACTTTGGGTTCTAATTTACCTCATACTGAGAATGGAAATTGTATGCGATGGAAGTTGACGAAGAATGGGGATTTCGATATCCGATCGTTTTATAAGTTAAAAAGTCCCTTGCCCATTATCTTTCCTTGGAAAGGTGTTTGGAAGGTGAAGGCTCCTCGACGTGTTTCTTTCCTTGTATGGACTGCTGTATGGGATAAGATCCTTACAGGTGACAATTTGAGGAGTAGAGGAAGAGATTTTGTTGATTGGTGCATTATGTGTCGTTGTAATGAGGAGACGGTGGATCATTTGCTACTTCATTGTGGTAAGGCTTACCAGTTATGGAGTTTGGTTTTTAGATCGTTTGGGATTTTATGGGTCTTGCCAAGATCGGTTGTGGACACTCTCTTTAGTTGGTGGAATTGGCCTGGAAAGCATTCGTCTAGCATTTGGAATTTAGTTCCGTTGTGCCTAATGTGGTGTCTTTGGAGGAAACGTAATTGGAGGACGTTTGAGGACATGGAAAGTTCTGATGACCAGCTATTGGCTTCTTTCAGTGGTTCCCTTTATGATTGGTCTAGGGCTTTGGGACTCACCACTAGTGATTCTCTCCCTATATTTCTTAGCTCTCTCCTTTGTAATTAGTATCTTTTCTTTCTTTTTGTCCTTTTTTTTTTTTTCTCTTCTCTCTTTGTAATTTTTCTCTGCCTTATGTTTTTCTACATAAGGCAGTTTTCTTGAACATACATCTTTATTACTTATCAAAAAAAAATTAATTACAAGTCAAAATCTCATTGACTTAACTTTTTTTTTTTTTTTTGAGAAAGCTCATTGACTTAACTTTTAACATAAGAATTGCAAGATAATTCCAACAGATAACTGGGGTTTTAGGATTATTAATTGATTATTATCTTTAAAAACTAATTGGTTAGCTAAACTTTAAAAATCCTATATAATCCGTAGCATTATATGACTAAAAAGTAGCTAAAAATTATATCAAAACTCGTATTTTTCCCAAAAATTTATTAGAAAATAATATAAATTTAAAACAAGATAAAGATTGAACACTTTGATCACCAAAGGGTAGAGTGCCAAACAACACTTCGAAAACCCAGACACATTTAAATCCAGTGTTGCACAACTTCAAGTTTTTTGGCCTATTTTTTTTAATTGCACACTTATTTAAACGACCTAACTTTAATCAACTGAGAAAGGGGGATTCAAGGGGATGGAAAGTTAAACATTGAGAGAGAGAGAGAGAGAGAGAGAGACCATTTTCACACTTCACACAATTCTTTCTTTTCCACCATATAAAAATCACATATCATGAACCACCAAATAATTAAGAAACACAATTTAGTTCTCATGAACCAAAGGTAATCTGTCACCAAGTCTTTTGCAAGAGGTAGTGCAAGCATGTATATCTCTATACTCTTTATTTTTTTTAATTAATTACACATAACATGCTTCACATTGATGACATGGGTTGAATAATTAACATGCTTCTTAGAGTAAAACTCAAACACGATGAAATGCAATATGATGAGATTATATACGTTTAGACTTTCCATTTTGCAATCGGAGACGTTGATCAACCAACTTATTTTATATTTGCTAGATGATCCACCATCATATCATTTGCAAGAGGCCGTGCATGTCAGTAAGGATCCAAAATTAATTTAATTCTCATCATCATTGATTGTATGAAATCATAGTTTTTAACAATATGGGTTGATTAACATGTTCATGCATATAAGCCTAGATTTTAATTTATGTTAAATTCACATGTTTTTTTTTGGGATAAATTCACATGTTGAGGATATTGAATTTCTCACAATGCATAGCATGATAATATGATTGGATAAGTTCATAGCATAATATGGCTATTAATTTCAAGCATCAATCTTTGAATTGGGTGAAATGGTTGCCTAACACTTTTCCCATTTTCGTGATGTAGCCTCCGAATTTAGATCTTGAGCTCGTAGACCATTCCTTATCAATGTAATATTTATTTTTCTCCATATTGTAACTAGAATCCAAAGCAATGTATTTTTTTTTTTAATTTTAGATTGTATTTAGGACCAAAGCAATGTACTTTTTTATTCTTAAATTGTATATAGGACCAAAAACAATGGAAATGACTAGGATCCTCACAATAAGTATAAAAGAATGGATTTGAAAAATTAGGGGTTTTTGCTAGGAAGCGGTGTTACGCTTCAACCAAGATCGCTTTAATGTTTGTAAAAAAAATATTATTTTTTGGTTAAGCCTTCTCAATGTGTTGGGATTATTTCTCATCGAGACTAAAGGCATAAGTTTATTGACACAAAATAGGGTGTCTACATCGGACTCATTTTCCAATATTTAAAAGACAACTTCCTTGCTCACAGTGGATCTCGTATCTTGAAAAGAGGAGTTGCTTATTTATGGATAGACTCCCAATTCAAAGTCCGAGATGGGTTGATTAAGCAATTTGGTTTCTAGATCTCGTCCTAAAATGTGTTTAAGTGAAATTTATGTGAAATCCCACATTTCCCTATCTAGATTTTTTTGAAAAAATTAAATTAAATGTGTGGACCATGTGATTTAATTGCAAAGTTAATTTGTTTTTGTCATATTAGTCATTACAAAAGGAAAGGAAAAAAAATACGGCCAACTAGATTTAAATGCGGTAATTTTTTCTCTAAAAACAAAACGAGAGTTTAATTAGATGCAAGAATATGGCTAACTAGATCAGCTTATTGGGTGCGTAAGTGTTGATATCTTATGTAACTATTAATTAAGAGTAATATTATTTATTTATTTGATAGTTACAACAACGAGAAAGGAAGAATTGAACTTTAGATGTCTTTATTGGAAACTCTAAAAGATATATATCAGTTGAGTTATAAGACTTTTGGTAATGTTACATTATTAGTTTAGTAGTTATAGTAGATCCTAAAAAAAGGTTTATGAAGGATTATAGTGAGTTTTAAATGTGGTAAATTATTCTCTCTTAAAAAAGTGGTAAATTTGGAAAATAATTGGCTCTAACAGGTAGGGATTGTACGCTGGGACTTAGCAACGTGATCTTAAGAGCACTAGCATTGGAGGGTGTAAACACCCCCCAGATGCTATTTTACAATCTAAGATAGCAAAAACCCACTCCATCTGGGTTTGTATACCTAAAAAAATTTACAACCTATGAATAGTAAGGTTGCATATATGCAACCTTACTATTCATAGGTTGTAAAGAAAAAAAAAAAATTTAATCTTGTGGTTGTGTGTGAAGAGAAAAAGATAGTAGGAAGAAAGAGAGAGATAAGAATGTTTTTTATTATTTTATTAGGTAGTTTATATTATTTTATTGAGTTGTATGTAAAAATAAAAATTAGGATGTAAGGTGAGTTGTAAAATGAGTTGGTAAAATAGATAAAGTAGTGTTTGAGGGTGCAAAATAGTTTTTTTTTTTTTTTTTTTTTTTTTTTTGCATTCTCATATGCTAGTGCTCTAAGAAGTGGGCTTTTTAAGCATTTAAAAAAATTTCATGTTCTATAATTTTCTGGCCTAGGGCTTACAAAAGAATAAGTTGTTTCGGCCATGTTTTGGGGTAATAGCAAAAGAGGTAAGTAACATATATGTGGTGCTATGATTTTCTTTGTAAATCCTCCACTTTTACGCAACCACTTAATAACTTTTTATGGTTTTAATTTTGAAAATTTTAATTGTTTTAATTTATTACATATTCTTTTTATTCTTAAAGCACTTCAAATTTGTACTAATGAGGTGTTATTTACTATATTCATTCTATAAACTCATGTTTTGTGTATAATTTTAAAGTACATAAAACTTGAAATTTAAATATTATATAAATGATGTGTTGGGTTTAAATTACACTTATTGTAACTCTAAGTTATGTTATATCATCTGATAACTTTTTATTGGATTAGTATTTCAAAAACTTACCATTGGATTACATTTCCTCTATTTTCTTAATGCATATACCAAGTTTTATGTGAATCGGATGTCATTTATTATTTGATTTAGAAGCTCATCTTTTATGCACATTTTTAATATAAAAACTTGAAATTAAAATATTTGGTCTCAAATCATCTTGAAATTTTGCAAGCATGTAGAATACAAGAAGAAATTCTAATCCCACAGTAGATTTGTTAAAATTTGTATCCAATACAAAAATATTGAGCGGTGTAATATAGCTTAGAGTTACACCTTAAGTTTAACTTGAAATGAGATGCTATTAATTTCTGACATCTTGATA
This sequence comes from Notholithocarpus densiflorus, assembly GCA_030021035.2. Taxonomy (NCBI): domain Eukaryota; kingdom Viridiplantae; phylum Streptophyta; class Magnoliopsida; order Fagales; family Fagaceae; genus Notholithocarpus; species Notholithocarpus densiflorus. Next base: position 6,530,967 of record JARYZH020000009.1, on the reverse strand, counting down.
TTTTGCAATTGTTAAGGGTATAAGAGGCATTGTAATCCCAATGGGGAATATAAATATATATATATATATTTATATATATATAAAGATTGACTTACCTCAAGAACTTTTCTAAAGGAATTTCTTTTTGTTTTAATGAGAGACTACCGCATTACCTACTAACTAAAAAAAGGCGGGATTAAAACTCAATACTACTTACCATTGTATATTTAAAACAAAAGGACATGTCCAGTTAAAAAAGTACTGGAGGTGAGTCAAACTCATATAAATATATATATATATATATCTATCTATGGGTGCATATAGTGAGTGTGTGTATGTGTGTGAAAACTACATTATTGGATTACATTATCTCCTTATATGCACCACGACAATGTAGCATTTTAGCATAGAATACGACAATGTAGCATTTTAGTATAGAATGACTTCCTTAGTAGGTGATGTTGGCACTAATAACATTATCAAATTCCATTAAAGTTAATGGAAATACCTCACAGAGCTAATATGTGCTTTATTTTGGACACCTACTTTCTTTGTGATTAGCTCTTTGAGGCATTTCCGTTAACTTTAATTATATAGAAATTGAAATAAATATAAAAAAAGTAAACATTATTATTTATTTGTCTAAATACTTTAATTTTATAAGATCTAAATATAATTGAGTGGATTCCAGTTAGCTCAACTGGTAAAATTTCGGATGGTTAAATAAAAAATCTAGAGTTTAATCCCCGCCTATACTAAAAACTGATTGGCAAGGATGGAAGAAGACTTGGATTGGGGGGCAATGGCCCCCCCTAATTTAAAAAAAAAAAAAATTAATATATACATAGACACCAATTTTAGCAATTTTGTTCTATAAAATCACATTTTGCCTCCCTTAACATTATCATTGATTCTTTTAAGAGTACTACTCTAGCCACAAACTTTTTTATAACATTTTTACAAACTGTTGAAGTAGTAAAATTTTACTGGTTTGCATCTGAGTCCATCACATTTTTACTTACTAATAATTACTCACCACATTAATAATTTGTAAAAAAGTTTGTAATTCTAGTATTTTCCTCATTTTAAAGGCCAGATCTAAAATCTAAAGCAAAATAAACAAGCCCAAAAAAATTACCAATAGTAAAGCTAAAAACAATTAAATTCAATCAACCAATTTTACCCAAAACAAACAACCTGCTCCTTTAAAAAATTTTAAACAAAATAATTTTGTTCATACTTGGATGCACACATAAAAAACACAAAAAAAAAAAAAAAAAAACCATTAGTTGTAAAACAACCGAGCCAGAAGCTAGAGTTGTCGCACGCAACTAACAACAAAACTGCCCCCTAATTTCAAGTCCTGGCTCCGTCCCTGCTAATTGGTGTCTTGATTTGATGATAAAGATTTATTATCAGGAGCGGACACTAAAAATTGAAACTCTCTCAAAAAAAGAAAAAATTGAGTCATACACTTAGAGACGAGTATATAAGTCGTCTTTATTTAATATTTAGCGAGTAATGAAAACAAAATTCTTATTTTTCTCTCTCTAAAGCACCTGGTAAAAACATAATGATATGTGATCTTAAAGGCTTTGTAAACCAGTAACAAAAAGAGAAGCAAATAGGTCCATTTCATGCTTCTTTAAGACCACACCAACTTCAACTCCTCCATTCCCATTTTTGCTTTCCGCTATAGTAGTTGCTCTAGTTCTGTGTATATTCGTGAGTGCCACTTTCTGAGGTCTCCCCCACCCGAAATCCCTCTCATAATCCTTGAATTTGTTTGACCATGCAACCGTAATAATTTCCGGTAGGGTTTGGGTTCCTTCAGCTCCCATCTCTCCTGTCGCCAGTTTAATCCATTTCTCTGCCTCATCAAGAAATCCCTCAATCTTTTTGATGCCATCAATGATCCTATAAGCAGCAATGGCCAACCCAATTTCCTCCATTAACTCTCTTGCTTGGGCAACTATACCACCTGCTCCAGCACAATTACCGAAATAATTTGTTGGAACTGGAGGGTCTAAACGAGACCGATAATTAGCTGGGATATATAGGCAGATCAATTTGTTACTTTCTAATTCTTTGGCTTTTGCCACACAAACCATTATATATGCAAATGTAAGGACAAAGGTTGATAACTGAAATGGCTCCACTGTCTTTGTTTTAGCTTCATCACCAACCTTGTCCCCCCATGAAAAAACCCTTTTCCTGAGTTTTTCTATGTCTGCACGGCTTAACTCGAATGTGCCTCGAACAATGTCTTCTGTTGGATCCTCGAAATTGTGTGGATTAAGGCTTCGGCTATTCGTCGCTAACAAACCGTCTGAGAACATAGAGTCGAGTGTAGCCGGGTATTTGACAGCAGTTCTGTCGATGAATGGTGTTAGTTCTGGCAATAAAGTTGAGTCTTTATCAAGTTTGCTTATATAAGCCCATGAGTCCAAGAACAATGACATGGCTTTCCCATCAAGAACCGCATGGTTCGCAACAACACCGAGGCAAAACCCTTTGTTTGAAAAGAGAGTGACTTGCAATGTCAAAATTGAAGCTTTTGAGTCTGATGTTTCCAAGTGGGGTATGAGATGACAAAAGTTTCTAGCTTCAGTTACATGGTCTCCAGATAGATTGTCAAAGTTGGCATCGGATTCAGCTATAGTGAGTGAAATGGAATCACCAGGGGTGTAATGAATGATGGGTTTTTGAGAATCAGGAGGCCATGTTAGTTTCCCTACAAGTGGGAGAAAGTGTGGGAGAGTGAGAGAGAGTGAGTGCTTGAGTTTGGAGAGGATTGAGTCAAAGGAAAAATAGTCTAAGTTAGCATGTGAGTAGAAGGAAAGAACCTCAATTGGTGCGGCTTTTAAGAAAAAGAGATCAAAGATAGTGAGTGGGAGAGAGATCTCAGTGGCGGTGTTTGGGGAGTCTGAGGACGGAGAGATTGTACTGGCCTCCAATATTTTCAACGAGCTTTGTGTCGCCATGAGAGAAAAAGAGAGAGGGAGATAAGATCACAGTGATGCCTCTGTGAATATTTTATAACGTAATTATAATATTACAAACACATTGTTCTTTGAATCTACTGGTAGGTTTTTGGAATCCAAGAGAAGTAATAGGCAAAAGTTTGAATTTTTATCAATCTAATAACTAAATTGCTTTGGAGGTTACAATGTGTTTAAATAGTAATAAAGAAAACTTTGGGCGGCTAGGAAAATGTCCAAAAAACCTTAATTCACGCTAATCATATAATTAGGTGACCAAGTAAAATTTTTTACCAAAAATAGTAAAATTGAGATAATTACAGAAATTAAAACTAATGTTTCTAAGAGACTTCCCAAAACAAACTAAACTAAAGGTTGTTAAGGAAAATAAATATTACTAAAAATGAAAAATCTACTATTTATTAGGTCTTAACGAAGGAATTTACTAGAATTAAGGCGAATCTCGTGGCATGGTCATGAGTCTTGACCAAAAGACCGTTTCTCTTTAGCCCACAAATTTCATGCAATTATGAGAGAAATAGTTATTCCCCAATTTAAGGAATAATTATTTTTAAGCAATAACTATTTTTTGTAATGAAGATGCTAAATAATCAAATAATTGTTCCACGTGAATAACAATTTCATTATAGGTTATTTACAGTATACAAAACATACTCTTAAGCTTTATTTTATTTTTTTAGCCAACTCTAAATGATTCCAAACTTGTGACTTCATTTGTGAAATTCAACAGCACAAAATACATTATATATACAGAAGTATTATTCAAGAAATTAATTAGCATTTTGACAAAAACAATGTAGTACTAGTAGACAAAGAAAACTTCAAATATTATTTCTAGAACAAATAAAATGAAAATGATTAAGGAAAATAACAATAATAGAATAAAACCTGGTATTGAGAAGTACAATTTGTCCAGCATAACTCCTAGAGAAGTATAATTCGTACAGCAGAAATCCTAGCTCAACACCCATAGAAATGATTGTTATGTATAGAAATCCTAGGCTTGACGTTTAGTAGAAGCATAATTCGTTACACAAATTATTTATATTTATAATTGCTATGTACATATGGAATTCACTTAAATTTTAAAAATATTCATTTTAAAGAAATATATTGTATAAGTAAGATATTTCTTAAGTACGATCTTGAGTTTTATTTTAATGTTATGTACATATGAAAAGTTTATATTTTTAAAAAATATATGAAATTTAGAAGTTAGTATACGAACTTCCTCCAAGGAATTTCCGATTGCCCAAGTACTTCCATTGGCTTCTCAGGCACTTTCGGACTATATTCGTCACTTACCTATTAATGTTCCCAGGTCTCAAGAAGCTTGCTCCTCTCGGGTTAGATGGAGACCACCTCCAGCTCCTAGCTTGAAGGTCAATTTTGATGGAGCTACATTCAGAGAAACAAATGAATCAGGTCTCGGGGTGATTGTTTGAGATAACCAGGGCAGGGTGCGAGCTTCTCTTTCTAAGAATGTTCCAATCCTTCCTTCTTCTAACAATGTGGAGGCCATGGCAGCGGTTCAAGCAATTCAGTTTGCAAGGGAGCTTGGTTTGTCCTCGATCATTTTGGAGGGAGATTCTAAAGTGGTTATAAATGCTTTGAAGAGTACTGAAAGTTCCCTGGCTTCCTTTGGTCATCTTATTGATTCAGTGAAACCATCCTTAGAGGCTTTTACGCAAATTTGTTTTTTACATACCCGCAGACTAGGCAATTTTGCAGCTCACAACCTAGCTACATGCTAGAGGTTTATCGGTGTGGATGGAGGATGTTCCTCCACACCTTCATGATGTTCTTCTAGCCGATAATGGCTAAGTTTTTTTTTCAATAAAGTTTCTAGTATTTCTTCTCAAAATAAAAAATAATAATAATTGTTATGTATAGAAATCCTAGCTAGGCTTGACGTCCAGTAGGAGTATAATTCATTACTCCAATTATTTATATTTATAATTGTTATGTACATATAGATTTCACTTAAAATTAAAAAAAAAAAATCATTTTAAAGAATGTATAAGTAAGATATTTCTTAAGTACGATCTTGAGTGTTATTCTTTTTTTTTAGAAGATCTTGAGTATTATATTATAAGGTTTGGCTTACCTTCAGTACTTTTTTAACTGGAATCTCATTTTATTCTAATGAAAGGCTGGCACGTCATCCATTAACTAAATAAAATGTGGAGATTAAAACCCATTACAACTTGTCATTGTATATTTAAAACAAAAAGACATGTCCAGTTAAAAAAATACTGGACGTAAGCCAAACCCTATATTCTAATGTTACACTACAAAAAACGCGCTTTGAAGCTGCGTTTTAAAAAAACGCAGCTCTACCACTGGACGTATAGCTGCATTTATTAAACGCGGCTATAGACCACTCTGAAGCCATGTTTTGTGATGTTTGGGCTGCGTTTAGCTGGGTAGGGCTATAGCCGCGTTTTTAAAAACGCGGCTATAGACCCATCCGGGGATTTTTTTTTTTTTTTTCAATATATCCCGAAGCTGCGTTTAATAAACGCGGCTTCAACATGTATAGAGTTGTGTTTTATTCAACGCAACTTAAACATGTATAGAGCTACGTTTTATCAAATGCGGCTATAGGTTTGTTATAAAAAAAAAAAGAAACCCTAAACCACTCTCTGATCTCACCCGATCTCTCACCTTCTCTCTCACTCTCTCCCTTTGACTCCCAAACCCTCACCTTCAACCCAAACTTAGTTATGAATAAGTTTTCTTTTAAGAAAAAAAAAAAAAAAAAAAAAGCTTATGAATAAGTTCAATTATTTCCTTACAACATCTTTTGTTCCCAAAAATAAGGATTATCATTTCTATTGTAATTTTCATTCAATGTACCTAACGTGCCCTTGAAGTTATGATAAAAAATCAGCAAGATTATGACCATTAAGCCAATATATAACATCAACTACCTGAATTAAATGTAGTATTATGTAGGGGTAGGCCTAAATCCTAATGTTCTGCTGGGCATCCAATATATATATATATATATAGTGAAGGTAAATGTTAGAACAATAATAAGGCGGTAGAACCAGCCACAAAGATATTAACAAACAATTGAAACATAATTCAAAGTAATGAAAGCAATTTAGAACTATCCGGCAGGGCGGCAATCCCGTCCAAGGTGGTGGTAGTAACAAGTAGAATAATGAACATAAACCGAAAATATTTGCTATTGAAAGTAGAACAAACACTTACAAAGAGTAGTATGAATACAAGATTCAACAAGCATGTTATCAGCATAAAGCTTGTTCTAGTCCTAGACATGGATTGTGAGAGAGATAGTATAGTAGGAAATGCATTAAGAGCAAGGAACTTTCAGAAAGTAAAGAGCTCAAGGAAGAATTTCAAGAAACAACTCTTCTAAACATATGACTCCACCCCTTAACAGGCAAAAATTCTGAAAGGAATAAGAAAAGTGAACAAAGGTCGCTGAACGTAATCAATGAACAAGAATCCGTGAACAAGAAAAGTGAATAGTGTTTTTCACTTTGTCATAAAAATTCAGTCGAATAATTTGTCCTTTGTCTTCAAACTATGAAGTGTAGGCTTTTGCTCCAAGAAGCATGGCAAGAGCATTTCAAGGGCAAAGCATGAAATCATGACAAGATTCCATCTTTTTCTTTTTAAGGACACCAATAAGATATCAAAATCTTGAGTATTTCAAGGCAAAGCATGAATCATGACAAGATTCCATCTTTCTTTTAAGGACACCAATAAGATATCAAAATCTTTAAGGAATATCTATTCTTTGTCACTAATGATCGATCACTTCATAAGTGCATGGCTTGTCGACACATGGGATTCCATTTGAATATTAGCAATTTTAATAAGCCAGGCAAAGCAGACAACATGGGAAATAAAGGCTGAGGCGCCAGCACTTCCCTCAAACAAAGAGTAACCGCAGTAAATAGCACCAACCAAGAGGGGTAATCGCAGTGAATCTTTAATCTGCAAGGCACTGACTCCGATAGCCATCAAAGGATCAAAAGGACCTGTGGAGAATCATCAGCATTCATGCTCATGGTAAATAGCATATTGATTACAAAATGCACAATATAAAATTGGCTCCAAAACACGTGGGTTTTCCCGGACGAAGACTTTCGATTACACGATTAGTAATCCTCAAATGAGCAATGGCATCGTAATATGGTCCGGGACCAAAAATGTAGATTCTATTCAAGCAAGAACCCATGAAATGATGGGCCTTTCCATGTATTCTCGAGCAACATTAATACTCTGATTATTGAAACAATTTCTCCAACATTCAAAGAGCATAAGGATCAAAGAAAGGACACCGAGAATTTCCTTCAAACCATGGCCTCTTGGGGCGAAGGTGACCACAATGAGAATGAGATGCTTGGTGGTCGGACATTCATCCGCCATCTTTTCCCATTTGTGTAACGACCCAAATATCCGATTGAAAACGTAAGGATCAAGCAAATCTTTGAGCAAGATCCCGAATAACTTCAGGGAGTTGATCGTTTGATAATGGCTTGTTATTTTTATAAACCCGATAAAGCCATATTCAAACGCCTGGGAAAGCCAACAGATCCTAATATCAACATCTCGAATCATCATCTGGCAACATATGAACCATCATCATAATTAGTCGAAGACCTGGGAATGGATGTTTCTTTTCATACACCCCCGAGACTGCCCTAAAGTGTTCTTCCCAATCAAGTCGAATAAAAACATTAATACCTTCATCTAATTCATCAGATCAGATAGTAGCCGTAATAAGTTTTTCTCGAAATATTTGAACCATAGGTCGAAAGACTCCAAACATAGCCTTGCTTTCCGTATCACTAGATTGTATATCTGCTATAAGTTGGCAACAAGATTCTTAAAATAGATTGGGTCTTAAGACTCAATCTAGTATAATTAGTGCCCATTATAGTCTTTATCCATTGAATGGATTTCCCTCTTTCACAAAAGAGTCGACTATTAATGTAGGCTTCAAGACGGCTTCTAAGAGCCTCATTTTCTAAAACAAGGTCATTTTTTGGAACAAGGTTATCATATGGGCTCATATAAACCTCATTTTGAGCGGTAAGGTTAACAAGGTGGATTTCAAGGGCTCGAGTTTTCTCGGAAACACTACTGCGGGTTTCTTTTAACAAAAGCAAATTGAGGCTTATCAAATGAATTTAATAGAATCGGTAACTCCGGAATAGGTTCCATCAGGAAATTGTAAATTTCTTGATAGCACTTCTCAGAGAGCAATTAATATATCACCACCGAATATGTCACCTCCGTCGACAAATTCCGGGCGGATGTCGAGTCGGATTTTACCCCAGGACGTGCCCTTCATGCATTACTAGTCACTTACCGTGGCCTTTGTCAGCGAATAGCCTGCTGGTGCTTTTCCTGTTTTTCCTTCTCTCGCCGAGGAAGCCATAAATAATCCACTTACTAGTGGTATAAGTATAAATATTATTATTATTCCACTTATTAGTGGTATTTATCCACGCATCATTGTTCGATTCCCCGCAGCACATCAACAACGCCGAGAATTGATAGTTTTTAACATTTTGGTACTATAAATATTACCTTTAAAATTATCTCATGGAATATTGGCAAGAACTCATTATTAGTTCTTGAACAAGAGTATTCATGTGGAGTCTTTTCATAAGACAGATTATCAATATCAATTTCAAACTTTGAAGCAATTTGAATTTTACTTTCTTCATTCAAAGGATCGTAATTCCATCATAAGCTCAACAAGAAAAGGATACAAAGCATTTATAAAGGGCAAAACCATGGATCACTTTATCACCATGTTTTTAACAAGAACAAGGAATCTAAACAAACATTATCATGGCACACACGAGCATTACTCAATTCATATTTAATTTTATCTGAGAACCACATAAAACCAATCTTTCAAAAGATTTTTCAAAATATTTGAAGGAATCATTCCTTCTGAATACAATTCATATCCGCACTGCAGTCAATCATAGCAATGACAAGGAAAATGATAATCGTGGAGAAACAACAATTTTAACTTTGTAAACCATTTTAGAGGAAAGTGATTTATCATTTGGTATAAGTCGAGAATCATCATCAATACCTTTATCGAAAAGAAGAGCTCGTTGACCGGATTCATCTCCACTGTGCTCATCATGTTCACTATTAGATTTATCGATTGTTGTTTATCAAGGTTTTTATCAACTTTCAACATTATCTCTTGTCTAAGATTATTGTTATCACTTTTAATGTGTTTAAAATCATTTAATTCACTTATCTCTTGTTTAACAATATTAATTTCATGTTGTAAATCATTACCGCTAAGTCTTTGGATTTTCTTTATTAAATCTTTCCAAAGTTTCTTCAAAGCTTATATTGCTTTTAGTTTTATCGCTCTATTTTTCACTAAGTTTTTCTGAACTTATCCAAATAATCCTTTGGTAATTCAGTGGTTTTGAATTTGATTTATCAATTGAATTATTAATTTTTCATTTTCACTTTTAGTGAGAGTTTTAACGCTTTAATAACATTGCAACAGAATCTCTACAACCAATTTTACATTAGGAGAATCAAAGAATCATGAGCGACAGTAACAAGACCGAAGAAGAAAATCATCTTCCAAGGAATCGATCAATTGTTTGATTCAAGGATTCTCGAATAATTCTTCTGCGCTTTATCATCAATGTTTAACATGTTAAACTTGTTTTTTAACTTACTGTGCTTTTGCTTACATTCTTTTACCGTAATGTCTAGGTTTTCCACGCTTGTGCAGCTTACCTTTACCCGATCTTTGTTTAACATTTTTCATTTTAGCATAAAAATCATTAGGTTTAACAAAGTTGGTTTTGTATCTTTTATGTTTTATCATTGTAATTTTGTGACCGTTATTATGTTTTTTCCCTTTTGCCCTGGAAGGAGCAATCTAGGTAAACCATATCGTTCACAAATTACCCATTTCATATTTAGCTATTGTTTTTAATTGAAGTTTTAATAATTTTTCATCATTGCACATATTAATACCAAGTTTTTAATAGTGCGAAATATCACCATGGGTCAAATTATCATAATCAATGTAATCATTTTTCCAATTAACTCTTGTTTTACCTTACGAAATAAAGATAGGAGGCGTATCAGCCAAACTCTTCTTTCCAATAAGGTTTGTCGCCCTTCCGATGCATTACTCTCCGGGAAAGGAAAACATCTGTACCATCTCGTAACATAGTAGGACATCTCAAATTATTTAGCAGTGTCGAATTCGAGATGAAATATTAGATGCAAAGATTAACAAAATGCCTGATAATAGTATAAATCAAGGTATTAACAATTAATGTGAATAATTTCACTACTTTCATCAAAAATAGGCAAACCTTCATCATTTTTTTTAACAACATGTTTAATAGATTCTCCTGAATCTTCTCTCGAGATACGAATCCCACCATCCGCAAGAGTAGCGTAAAAACTAGCAAGCAGCAGGTCAATTTCGTGGTGATCAAGATTATGGCTGTTAACATAAGCGATTCCAACCATAGACATACGACTCATTTTATTAATGATTTTTTGTTCGTACAAACCATCAATATTCTATATTCATAGATTCATCAAGAAACTAAACCGAAATTAAAAAGCGTTCCTTCAAATCGCATATCGTGGGAGTAGGTTTTGAATACCACTTTTTGTAAGAAACATAGGTTTGAATTTCCAACAAATCTTTAATTTCGGTAAGTCATCAAAATCTTTTGCGTAAACAAGATACATTATCAAAACTGCACTTTCATCGAAAACAATTTCTTTTCCATTTCTTGAAATAGCAGGTCGTACTCTCGAGAAGTACCTTCGCTTTAATCTTTAAATCGGAAGCATTTTTTCAACAATTTCAGAGTTTTTGATCGAGGTTTTGAATTTGAAATTTTGTCATGACTGGGTAAATTAATCAATGGTTCTTCAGTCTTGACAGAACATGTTTTTCGTAAAACTGCATTTTTCAACGTAGGTTTTGTTAATGATTTTTTTCTTCAATACTTGGCCAAGTTGTTGATGAATAATATGTAAAGACTCATTAGTAAAATTGTTTTGTTCAACGAGACTAACAATGGGAGTTTTTACCATCAGCAATTTTGAAAGGAGAGGCCTTCCTTTGACATTTCATCTTTCTTAGTAGTTATCAAAATTGGCTCAAGAGCAGGATGACTGCACCTAATAATAGTTTTATCAGCTTTAACAAAATTTTATTTTTTTTATCACATTTAAATGTTGTTTTGAAACCTCATCTTTAGGCATAATGGTTTTCAAGAAAATAAAAAACAAAATATGTTTTTTCCATTGATTCATCTTTTCTAACCATTTTCTTAACACTAGCCTTTTTCAGATCGAGCAAAATTTATTTTTTGGAAATATTTTTCTTTTGTGTCCGTTTTTGAAAGCATAAACTCATTTGTGATGTTAATCCTAATCAATTTCAAAATCATCATTTAAACAATAAAACTCTTAACCGATTTCAGAAATGTATGATTTTCAATAGGAGGAAAATCGTAATCGATGAGCAATCTGATGCGTAGTCTTCTTCATCCAGCGGCTATACGGGAGAGGAAGCTTCGTGTTTGCGGAATAGGTAAACAGAGCTATTTGAGATTTATCACTTGAAACACCTTTTAACTCTTTAAATCGTTGGATTTTTCAAGATTTTGCAAAAATTCACTGAGATCTCGATTCTTTTTGAAATATTTTCGTATCTCAAAGAAGAATGCCTTTCTTCGCTGATCCTCAAAGGTTGATTATTTTGAAAACTTATTTTAACAAAGACTATCAAAATATTGCTGAATACGAAAAGACTGCTTCACTAAAAACAGTTTAGCAATAGATTCTGTTCCAACAAACTATTCAAGGGGAAGCTTAACGCCTTGCCATTGAATCATTTTTGGAACTTGAACTTTAGCATCGAGTTGAACATTGAATCAACATGGGGCCTACTGTATACCCCTTTCATGATTTATAACTAGGATTTATTTCCGAGTACCAACAACTGTAATAAATTCAAGAATTAAAGCAAAAGGCTTACTTTCTTCTTCCATGATATAAACTAGATGAAGCAATATTTAAAGTCAAAGCATTGGAATAATATTAGGTCATCCAAAGCAAGAGTAAGATCGATAATGTTTAAAATAAACAGACTCATCATACAAAGAAGCAAAGGATCATACCAAGAATGCAATCTTTTAAAGTTCCAAATCTAGCATCACGTAGAACACATTAGAAATTATAATAATACTCTCATGGGCGAAGGGTTTAATAGCAACTGAACTATACCAATATGCAAGTAAATCAATTTTTAGGAGCAATAAATTCTCCAATATTCTTTTGGAAAACAAGCAACATTTTTCGTGTGAGTTTTTGAAATAGAAAATATTTGTTCATCAGCTTCTTAACTTTCAGAGGCGTAATGAAAAGCTTTCAACAAAATTGGTTTTATAAAACAGCCTAGAATTAACTTGTGAATAGTCCATTTTTCGAAAGTCGATCTCATCATCTTCAACAAGGTGATCTTCTTCATTTACACATCGAGGACAACTAGTCCTCGAGAGCCGATTGCAGGAGTTGGATTCCACAACTTATCCATGCTATCCTAGATTCAACACTAATTATCATGTATATATATATATATATATATATATATATATATATAGATTAAGCCCACGAGGGATATTATTCTCTTCAAAAAATCAAGGGAAGAGAAATTATATCCCTGAGCATATTTAGTGCTCAATATGGCTAGGAATTTCCTCAAACCAAATTACAAATTAAAGTCACCAATTTGTTTAGCAATCAAGGTAATATATGTGCTTGTTACCTTCTTTAACATGGGAGAAACCTAGATCGAAAACTTTCCGCTTGTAGAATAATGCACTCAAAGATCGTCTCCACGGAGAACAGCTATCGAAGAACCTTGAAGTATACCGCAGGTGACTGGAGTTAGTCTCAAAAATGGCCTCATCAAGTATACTACAGAGGTGGCTGGGCATCCAATATTTGTTTGTATTGCTTCTGACTTGAACCCTGATTCTACTATATATATTGGCACTAGATATGGGGCTTTTTTCGTTTTTTTTTTTTTTTTTTTTGGTGCAAATAGTTTAATACAAACTAATATAACGATAAGTTGAAACTCTCTTTAAAAAAAACTAATATACCATCCTATCAAACATAACTGTATGTCAATATATACAAGTTATTAAATTCATTGTTAACCCAATTATATATGCTATTTACTTTTATCATTACTTGCACAAGAAGGTGAGCCGCGCGCTATGATGGAGACAATAATCTTCCATTCTATATTTAAGTGTTGTCAGATTCTTCCACTTTTTTTTTATTTTTTTTTATTTTTATTATAATGAGGTTGTTGTTGTTGTTGTGTTTACAGGATTATTGGAAATATAGATATGGGTGGTGAAGCCAATTCACATGGGGTAGACGTGGTACTAATAGAATTTGATGAGAAAGATATGAAATGTTTTTTAGAAAGTGCAAAATATCATTGAAGGTTTATTTCAAGAATTTGATTTTTGTAAATGATGAAGAATAGGAAAGAAAGAATGCTCAAGAATGTTCTCTTAATTAACAAAGTAAACTAAGCTTGCAAGACTGTGAATTAGAATTCAATTAAAGGAATTCATGAAATATATGGTAGTCATGTTTGATACAACTGATGGGAACATGTGGAGGCATCCTAGAGGGATACATAATTGTATAAGTTTTGGTCCTTTGTAACCAGTGATACATTGCAATGGAGAGTAGATATGCTGTCTTTTCTCTTTTATAAAAAAATCCATGGTATACTTTTCTTTTAGTGTTCAATTTCTTTTGATTCTTTGGAAATATATGTTTACAACAATAATCTTTGTTTCAATCAGTTGTACATTCCTTCCTTCTCCATCTCCTATGTCTTCTGTCTATATTATCTCAAAAAAAAAAAAAAAAAGTGGTCTAAAGTACTGCATCGGTCAGTTAGTGAATGAGTTTTTGTAAGTGCTTGTGTTGTAAGTCTTGTCTTTTCACTCCCTCCTTCCTTATCCCCAATGTCTTCTGTCTATATTATCTATAAAAAAAATCAGTTGTAATCTAATTAAATTTGATAGTCCTCTAATTATTTTTTATTTTTTATTTTTTTTAAATTTGATAGAATTCTTAGCCTGGAAATTTGTATATGTTGGTGACATAGATATTGACAACATATGCATGCTTTACAAGCAAAACTATTGTGATGCGCTTTTTTTTTTTTTTTTTTAGAAACAAACACACACACAAGGGAGAGGGAAAGAGGTTCTAACACAAAGGTACACATGTGATACACTTGACCTTCAATGATTCAACTGATGTTTGACTTGAGTTATGAACATTATAATATTATTATTGGATTTTATCATATATATATATATATATATATATATATATATATTATTGGCAGTATCATCTGTCTTATACGGAAATCAATTGCCATTCCATTCATCTAGCCAATCATCTATTGGGTTCACAGTGAAGTTTTTCTTCCCTAAACTGACTTTGATATATATAGTAATAATAGGGGTGGTATTATATAAAAGGTTATACAAAGTTATAGAAGCCCCCATTTTGTTTTATTCATACATATTTATTAATAGAGAGTGATTTTAATAAGGATGTGCCGCATCATCAGATTTTTATTCTATTCATACCTATATATTATTAGAGTGAATTCAATAAGGATGTGCCACATCCAGTGGCGGCTCTAGGATTTTTTTTTAGAGGGGTCAATAAAAAGATAAATCTTAGATAGGAAATGAATCTTGTGGCCTAAGATGTTTCGTTATTTTAATGTTTTTTTTTCTGTAAAAAAACACTTTTTTGGTGAAAAAAATTGCAGGCTATATTGGGTTGACACGGATCAAACTTAGAGAAGATCAGATGGAGGTAATAAAAATAAGTGGGTACACAACACATTTCCTTCAAGCATTAGACTTAGATACAAAATTTAACCATTGGATTAAAAGAGTGAGGTAAAATGTGGGTGCTAATAAAATTTGAGGTCAATCAGATAGTTGGATTATGAGAACATGGTTATACAAGGTTTCCTTGAGGGCAGGAACACAAAATGTGATGCACACATGGCATACTTAGATCAAAATTTGACTGCAGTATTTGAATAATGTGGTGAGATGTTAGTTTTGGTGGAATTTGAGTTTGACTGGTTAGTTGGATTGAGAGAACAGAGTGGCCAAAGTTTGTGAAAATTAGTCAAAGTTGGTAAAACTCAGTAAAAAATCAAACTTGGTCGAACTTTGAATAATGGTTCCAAGACTACTGTATTTGGTCTAAGTAGTTTGAATGTGAGTGTTTTGAGTGGGTTTTAGGCATGAGTCATTTGAGTGAAATTAGGGTTTTCTCCATTTTCATGCTTTTCTCAGTTTTGAGTTTCGAAAGGAAAACAAAATAACAATAATGGTCACTCGCACAAAACCATTTAAAGAGTGAATAAGAAATTAACTCCTAAAATGCCCACATGAACATGGTTTGAAGTGGTAAACCATAAAATTATTTTTAAGTGTTTGTAGGAGGCAAAAAATTAATTAACCCATTTATGTCACGTCAAAATTTAGTGACAAATTCCAAATTTATGTGTCATTAAATTAATTAGACCAAATAATGTCACATGTCACATTGGTGGATTAAAATTTGCCACATATTATTTGGGTCCACAAAATTACAACAAAAGTGGGCTATTGTGACGAAATCTAGTGAGGATAAACAATTTCGTCACTGAATGTTAGCATTTGGTGAGGAAAAGAAGATTTCGCCACCAAAAATTTAAAATGGGTGACTATAGATGTTTAAATTGGTGACGAAATCAATATTTCGTCACTAAAGATGTTCAAATTGGTGACGAAATATTTATTTCGTCACTACAGGTCATGATGAAAAAATAGTTAAGCACAACTAGAGGGATCAAACCCATGAGCAAGAGTTATTCCACCTAAAACCCAACCAGTAGATTGCTGCGCAATGTGTTCTATTTATATGGAATATGAAATTATTTATTCTAAAAATAGTAGATATTTCAAGTGTTAAAAAAAATATACATATTTTTTTATATACTTTCAAAAGATTAATAGGTATGACTATGGAGGGCAAAATGAACCAAACTCATTTGCCTACCCAAACCCGCCCACTTAAATATGACCCAAACCACCAAATTATCAATTGGGTTAAATGAGTATCAACCCAATTAAACCCAACTAATATTAATGTTTATTGGGTTTTACCACTGCATACCCTTTGTATAAAAAAAATGCTTATTGGGTTTTAATTGGGTACCCAATAAGACCCAATTATAATCCAAGTACCATTTCTACAAATCACCTAACTATAAAATACCCTAAAACCACTGAAAATTACCAAAATACTCTTGAAACCTAAAAAATTATCAAAATACACCGGAAACCTAAAAAATGACCAAAATATTCCCGAAACCTAAAAAATGACCAAAATATCCTCGAAACCTAAAAATTAACTAAAATACCGCCGAAACTTATAAAATGATTGAAATATCCCCAAAACCTAAAAAATTATCAAAATATCCTCGAAACCTAAAAATTAACTAAAATACCCCCGAAACTTATAAAATGATCGAAATATCTCCAAAACCTAAAAAATGACCAAAATACCCTCAAAACCTAAAAAATGTACGAAATAACCAGAACCCTACAAAATTACCAAAATACTCCCAAAACCTAAAAATTACCAAAATACCCCCTAAACCTAATAAATGAACGAAATACCCCTTAAACCGGAAAATGACCAAAATACTCTCGAAACTTAAAAATTAACCGAAATACCTCTGAAACATAAAAATTGACCAAAATACCTCCAAAACCTAAAAATGATCAAAATACCACCCTAAACATAAAAAAAATTACCGAAATACTCTCTAAACCTAAAATAGGACAAAAAATACCCATGAAACCTAAAAATTGACCAAAATACCCTCAAAACCAAAAAATAGACCAATGTACCCTTGAAACCTAAAAAATGACCAAAATACCCCTTAAACCTTAAAAATGACCAAAATACCCTAGAAATCTAAAAATTGACCAAAACACCCCTAAATCTAAAAATTTACTAAAATACTGTTGAAACATAAAAAAGAGCAAAATACCCCCAAAACCTAAAAATTGACTAAAATACCCTTGAAAGCTAAAAACTACCAAAATACGCCCAAAAACCTAAAAAAATTACTTAAATACTCTCTAAACCTAAAAAATGACCAAAATACCATCGAAACCTAAAAATCAACTGAAATACCCCCAAAACTTATAAAATGAACGAAAAAATACTCTCGAAACCTAAGAAAGACCAAAGTATCCCCAAAACCTAAAAAATGACCAAAATAGCCCCTGAAACCTAAAAAAAAAATACCAAAATACCCCCTAAACCTAAAAAATGACCGAAATACCCCTTAAACCTTAAAAATGACCAAAATACCCTAGAAACCTAAAAATTAACCGTAATACCCTTGGAACCTAAAAATTGACCAAAATACTCCAAAACCTAAAAATGACCAAAATACCCCCGAAACCTAAAAAAATGACCAAAATACTTCTGAAACCTAAAAGTTGACCGAAATATGCCCTAAACATAAAAAAATGTCCAAAATACCACATAAACCTATAAAATGACCAAAATATCCTCGAAACTTATAAAATGACCTAAATACCCATGAAACCTAAAAAATGAACAAAATAACCTCGAAACCTAAAAAAGGTACGAAATAACCCAAACCCTAAAAAATGACCAAAATACTTCCAAAACATAAAAATGACCAAAATACCCCCTAAACCTAAAAAATGACTGAAATACCCCCGAAACCTAAAAATTGACCAAAATACCCCCCAAACATAAAAAATGACCGAAATATCCCTAAACCTAAAAAATGACCAAAATACCCTTTGAACCTAAAAAATGACCAAAATACTCCCTAAACCTAAAAAATGACCGAAATACCTCTGAAACCTAAAAATTGACCAAAATACCCCCTAAACCTAAAAAATGACCAAAATACCCCCTAAACCTAAAAAATGACCAAAATACCCCTTAAACCTAAAAAATGACCAAAATACCATGAAACCTAAAAATTGACCAAAATACTGCCGAAACCTGAAAATTGTCTAATGTACCCCTAAAACCTAGAAAATGACCAAAACACCTCCAAACCTAAAAAATGACCGAAATACCCCCTAAACCTAAAAAATGACCGAAATACCCCCTAAACCTAAAAAATGACCAAAATACCATCGAAACCTAAAAATTAACTGAAATACCCCGAAACCTATAAAATGACAAAAATGCCCCTTAAACCAATAGGACGATAAAAATACACCCCAAACCTCCTTTTTGGTAATTTTGGAGGCTTCAAGTGTACTTTGTTCATCATATAAGATTAGTGGTATTTTGGTCATTTAAGATATTTTGAGGGGTATTTTGGTCGTTTTAGAGGTTTATAGCTATTTTGGTTGTATTAGAGGTTTTAGGGTATTTTTGGTAATTTTAGAGGTTTCGGGTTATTTGTGGTCATTTTAGAGGGTTTTGGTGTATTTGGGTCATTTAAATGGTTTAGGGGTATTTTCATCATTTTATTGGTTTGAGGTGTATTTTGGTCAATTTTTAGGTTTAGGGGGGTGTATTTTGGTCATTTTTAGGTTTAAGGGGAATTTTGGTCATTTTTTGGTTCAGGGGGTATTTTGGTTAATTTTTATGTTTTGGGGGGTATTTTGGTTATTTTTTAGGTCTAGGTGGTATTTCGGTCATTTTTCAGGTATAGGGGCTATTTTGGTAATTTTTAGGTTTTAGGACTATTTTGGTCATTTTTTAGGTTTTCAGTGTATTTTGATCATTTTTAGGTTTTAGGGGTATTTTGGTCATTTTTTAGTTTTCAGGAGTATTTTGGTCATTTTTAATGGTTTTTGATCATCTTTGGTCTTTTTTAAGGTTTAGGGGTATTTTATAGGCTTAAATGGTATTTCGGGTAATTTTTAGGTTTCAGAGATATTTTGGTCATTTTTTAGATTTAGGCGGTATTTTGATAATTTTTAGGTTTCAGGATTATTTTAGTCATTTTTTAGATCTCGGGGGTATTTCGGACATTTTTTTAGGTTTCAGGGGTATTTTGGTCATTTTTTAGGTTTATGTGGTATTTTGGTTAATTTTTAGGTTTCGGGGGTATTTTAGACCATTTTTTAGGTTTCGAGGGTAATTTGGTCATTTTTAGGTTTCAGGGGTATTTTGGTCATTTTTTGGTTCAGATGGTATTTTGATTAATTTTTATGTTTTGGGGGTATTTTGGTTATTTTTTAGGCCGAGGGGGTATTTCGGTCATTTTTCAGGTGTAGGGGCTATTTTGGTAATTTTTAGGTTTCAGGACTATTTTGGTCATTTTTTAGGTTTTGGGAATTTTTTGGTCATTTTTAGGTTTTCGGTGTATTTTGATCATTTTTTAGGTTTTGAGAGTATTTTGGTCATTTTTAATGGTTTTTGATCATCTTAGGTCATTTTTAAGGTTTAGGGGTATTTTGGTCAACTTTTATGTTTCAAGGGTATTTTGGTTGCTTTTTAGGTTTATGGGGTATTTCGGCCAACTTATGACAACAAGGATGATGAATTCAAACATTGAGCATATTTAGAGACATCAAAAGTGTCAATTAGCTTAACTTGATAAAATTTAAAATATGTATTTTTAAAATTTTACTATCATTATAATTTTGCACCACGTATCCCTTCTAATCTAAACTTTTAAAATTTTGTATTAAGTGAGTTAATTCAGTGTAAAAATTAGGTTTCAATTAGAGTATAATTTTGCACTACATGTCCCATCTAGTCTAAGTTTTTAAATTTTTGTACCTAGTGAGTTAATTCAGTGTAGAAAACAATGAATCCAATATAAATAAACCATAATAAAAAAATCTAATCATATATTTAACTCTATAAATAAAATTAGAGGAAAAGAGAGTGTGAATGATTTTATATTTATGAGCCATTTTTTTTGTGTAACTAAAAATAATTCAAATTTATATGTTATTTATGTAATATAACATGACTATGTACAGTTAATTACTAACTAGGTAATACACACACACACACATCAAAATTGAGAGAAAATTCAATTAGAATCTATGGCGAGTCCGACCGAGACTGGCACGTGACCGGCCTGTGGATGCAAACAGTTAATTTAGTGATTAGTGGGATATGGATTTCCTATCCTGGTAGGGCCCTTGGTTGCGAAGCTTGCTAGCATGATCCTCGTTGGTAATGTTAGAAGACCTTGGTAGCCTGTTCCAAAGAAACAATGTAAAGACACCGGGTTGGGGTCCCCGGGGGACCCTCTGATGCCTAAGTTAGATTGTACTCTCTAGAGATCAAAATAAACTGTATGTAAAAGTGGGTTTGTGTGAGTGAGTATGCATGAGTTTTCGTGGTATCTTCCCTTGGTGTCTTCCCTTTGGTACCTTCCCCTTTGGGTGAGATGTCTGGTGTCCTTTCTGCTGGTGTGGCTTATGTGCTTCCCAACTACTGGTCCCCTTTTTCTCCCACCCACTCCAATTTCATCTTTACCTATTTATATGTTTTACGTTGAACATGGCATGACGTGAAAATTGGACCGGTGGTCCCCATTGACCAGCCCTTTTGACAAGTGTCTCTTCTTAGAACAATGTGCTGTCCAGGTTTTGGTGTCAATTATCCATTTCGTGATTGGTTGACCTGTGTCCTACGTTGTCGTTGGGGTGGATTTGGGCCAGAAGCCAAATGGGCCTATGTTGGGCCATTATACATTTCTTCGAAGGCCATATTCATCCCTTCCTAAGGCTAGGCTGACCCATTCGTGTACTCCGTCCCTTGGGCTACCAAGTTGGACCAAGTTAGCCTATGTACGTACAGAATCAAAATTGAATTTTGCTTTTGTTAGCCACACATATTCAAATTTTTTTTAATAACACATACATATTCAATTATTATTAAGCATCTGACCATGGCTTTTAAAAAACAAAGAAATTGACCAAAATGTTAATGAAGTACTATTATCAAGGGAGTCAATTTCGTACCGGATGTTGTTTTGGTTTGGCCAAAGAACGACATAACTCGGTATCGGTGTGTACCGGTGTGCCGTTTCGAAGTTACACACTAGATATATATATATATATATATTTATAGTGAATGATATAAAATTTTAATTAAAAAAAATAAGTACTGATTTGAATTAATGAAGTTAATATAGAGTTTTATAAAATTCCAATAAAATTATAAGCTTTGTTTGAAAAAAAAAAAAAAACTCAATTCTAGTTCTTTTGTAAATAAACCATATTGTAGAGATAATCATTATTAAAAATGTATTACTTATCGTTTTCAAAAAAAAAAAATGTATCACTTATTAGTTATTGTTATTGTATTATTATTATTATTATTACTACTATTATTTAGTGTTTTATTTTATTTCTTCTCTCGCACAAACTCTATTTCACGGGACAGGATATTAGTAGCGGAAAGTTTTATTTGAGAAAAAAATTGGGGAGCGGGAAAGTTGAACTATTTTCCCATTTTTTTCTCATCAGTTTCGTTTTCCCATATCCTTTCAGTTTTGACTTTATCTCCATCCATGATTCCATATCTCAAGTTTGAAGCTTATCTCTACTGGCTTGAATTTGGTTTCTCTCACGCAAACAACCAGAAACTATCAACAACAAAAAAAAGTTTTTTTAAGAGAGAGAAAAAAAAAAAGTGAGATGAGAAGGAGGCAAAGATTGTGATTGGAGGAGCAGCGGGGGAGAAGTTCAGTCTCTTTTACTGGGTTTTCTTTAAGGAATTTCAATCTCTCATTCCGATTGGTTTGAGGAATTTCTTTGACTTACAGGTATAATCTTTTGCTTCTCTTAAAATTTAAGTTTTATTTATTTGTTTCTAGAGAAGGCTTAGCAAAAAAACCAAATTTTAGCTTTGGATTTTGAGCAGTGAAGTAGAATGAAATAGCTTGATTGCAAAACAAATTTCAAAGTATTTGAAGTGATTCATTGCAATTAATAGTGATTCCAGTGAATATGTAGTTGGAAAGGAAGATTAAAATCTATAAACATCTAAATTAAGGATTAATGTTGGGAAATTTCATTGCAAATTGAGTTAGGAGCTACAGTTTTGTATTATTTTTGACTCATTGACCTCTGTATAATAGCCAATTAATTAAAGATCTAGGATCAAAACTTGATATTATTAAGAGAGAATGCTCCTAATTTTTAACATAAAATAAAAGTAACGTGAAGAGATTTAGTAAATGAAATGAAGTTGGAGAAAATGGGTCTAACATTTTACTTTGATATAATTACAAGAATATGTGTGGTAATGCACTTGATATATTTCACAACAGTATTATAGTATATACTTCATATTATATATTTCATATATTATATATAACAAAATTTGTGTGTTACAGCTATATATAGTTATGTTCAGTTAAGTTTAGTGAATTAGTAGCCACATTCTTGTGCTTAGTCTATCTTTAGCAAAAACAATGATGGCGATCTTGTGGCACCTATGTTTAGGTAGGAAGGAATATGAAGATTTTTATCTTTGGTCTATGTATTTGTCCATGAATCTTGTTATTAGGTGCACTTCCTTGTGGGTTTTGAAGGTATTGATCATCATTTAATTCTCCTTTGTCGGTCAAACCCAATATATACACTTCCCCTTATCCGCATTTCATAAAATATGTTAAATTTCATCGATCCAATTTTTTCCTGCTGTAGGTGAGAAGCGGGTTCGCCATACATCTTGGTTTCGATTGTAGCAAAATCAGCAATTCATAGAATTTTAGACCCCAAATCCACGAAACTATAAGTACTAGCTCTCCTATGACAAGGCGTTGATTTTTGTATGCCAATTTGGCCATTCTCTTGGATTTGCATATAGTAAATGGATTTGTGACAAATAAAAATACTTCATTGCAATTTGTTAGGTTCTAAAAGTTTAGACAATTGGTAAATACGTGAACACAAACTTTTCTAGATATAGATCTTAGAGTCTATAGGTATTATTAGACAATGCTCAAAGGTGATACAAGTCAAGTTTTAAACACGTATCTCTGAGAATTCTATTAAACCCAAACTCTGTAAACATATTGGGTTTCAAGTAAAACACTACTAGTATATAAAGGAAACCCTAAGTATGTTTTTATAAGGCTTTTGAGGAGAGAGTGTGAACTCCTTTGTGTCTAGGATTTTGTACCAAAAAACTCTCTCATGTCTTCTCTTAGAGTGTTATTCCTTGAAAATCTCAAAATCCGGTGTTGTAGAGATTCTTGCCTTCTCTAGTCATCAAAGTCAGCGATGATCTAAACCTTCGAGGGTGGTCACTTGGAGTCCTGAAGCAGGGAGAGTTTGTGTTTTTGCAAAGGCCAAGGAAAGAAGTAGTCTGTGGACTGGAGCTATCATGTGGTCGTGGTAGTAAGTTTCTAGGAAGCAATAGGATGTTAGTCTAAGTTTTATTGGCCTGAAACTGGAATTCTTTCTATAGTGGATTTGCTTTTTACCTTGACTAGGTTAAATCCTCTCCAAATTTTTATTGTACAAACTTCAATTCTTTCATAAAGTGGTTGTTTTTACCTTGATAGCTAGGTTAAATTCTCTCCAAGTTTTATTGTACAAACTTCTAATTCTTTCATAATGGATTTTCTTTTTACCTTGATAGCTACAGTTAAATCCTCTCCAAGTTTTACAGTTTGGTTTTCTGAGTCATCATATTGTATTCTTTATATTTTCCTTCTACTTTACATGATATGATTGTTTTGTTTTTAACCTAGATCACGAATAATAATCCAATGGCTGCTTGGTTAATTAATTAGAGTTAAACAATCTAGTTTACGGGTCTCTAAACGTACACAATTTTTGGTATGGTTCGAATTAAGTTGGAAATGATATAAAAATAGCATGCAATGTGTTAATGCACGTGCCGCTACCCCACTGTATAACTTGTGGGGGCAACGAGAAAACTAGAAATGCCTTAAAATTCTTGTTATTCAATTAAATACTTTGGAAATGTCGAAAAACCGGATTATTACTTTAACATGTATACTTGATGGTTACCATTGCCTTTTATCTTGCTTACAATCTAGAACTTCTCATTTATTTTACATTGTATTATTTCTATTCTTGAATTTTTTGGGATATTAGATATTGATAATACCAAGGGTTTGCATCCTCGCACGGATCCTTGAGGTAGGCAAGGGAAGATTGGGAGAAAAACATCCTCGAAAGCAAGTAGTTAAGAAGAAGTTGGCGACACGATCAAAGGTTAGTTTGTAGATTTACCATTGCCTTTTATCTTGCTTACAATCAAGAACTTCTCATTTATTTTACATTGTATTATTTCTATTATTGAATTTTTGGGATGTTAGATGTGATAATACCAAGGGTTTTGCATCCTCACGGATCCATGATAGAGTAGGCAAGGGAAGATTGGAAGCTTATCCTGAAAGCAAGTAGTTAAGAAAGTTGGCCCGACACGATCAAAGGTTAGTTTTGCTAGAATGCTAGACTTCGTAATTTATGTATATACGAAGTTACTTATTGAAATTTATTTATTTATTTATTGTCTTAACTTTAAAATGAAAATCATCTATCTTTATAAGCGGTATTTTGTTTACTCTTTGCTGCCCTCTAAATTAGACATGCCATTTTTGTTGTATGTGGCTTCCATGTTAGTAGCTAAATTGTGATTCTTTTTGTTTTATGTTTCTTACTTGAGGAAAATTTGTAATGAATAGACATTGTATTTTTATTTTTCTATGTCGATCTATAGTTGCGAAATGGCTAAAAAGGGCAAAGACACTCATAATAAAATAACCAAAATATGAGATGGAAAGAGCAGAATCAAACAAAACCAAGAGAGAATGAATGATTTGGGGATTGAAGCATGCATCAACTTTTCTGCCCTAAATTTGCAAATGTGGGAAGAAAAGAGTAAGTGTTCGAGTAAATGACAGCAGTATATGATTATTAGTGAAGATGATGGTGATGATAGGTCATCTAGTTATTTAAATAATGAGTACTATATATATGATTTGGTGCATGCGATGCGCCGCTCTTTGTAATATGTGATGCGAAATAACTTGTCTTCATAATATTGTGCTTGGAATGATCAATGAAAATCATCGATTAAGATATTTTTAAATGATAAATAACTATGTAATAACTTGTTTATATCTTAACTTGTAATAAATTTAGATATCTATATATACTTTTGTATGAAATACAGATGGCTGGGTGGCGTGAGAATCTACCCGGGAGTCGGTATCTGGCCATCATCAAGCACACATCTTGGTGGAATTCTCTTGCCCAAATTTCTACTAGTGTAGAGCCATGACTTGTGGGCACACCATCTACCACAGTGGTGAGATATTTAAGTTCCATTACTTGATTTCGTAATCACTATATTTAGTTCACTTGTTGATTTAATTTATATTATGTCTTGATAGTATCGACTAGTAGACGTGCAGTGGCACTTGCGTGAATTAAGTGCGAGGACTTGTTGAGAAACAAGGAAGCTATCGAGTCCGCATTGCCCCGGAGTTTGTGATCCAATTGGTGAACATGTAGGAAGCTTGCTAGCCAATTGGTGGCTAGAAGTATTAGCCACCAAACTTGTCCATTACGAGAAAGCTTATAGTTGGAAGAATGTTGATGGCAGTGAAAAGAGCGATCATTCAAAATGTGGTGATACTTTAAATGTTTATAGTTGTCCATAGACTTGATTTTATTTATTTCATTACATTGTTTTATACTTTATGCTGTATTTTAAAATTGTATTGTTGATGTTATCCTTTATGCATGTGAATTCAAGGAATAATTTTTCGTTATACATGCTACCTCATTTTGTAGGATCAATTTGATCTATAAGGAGAATGTACTTGTGAACAAATCTTTAAATATGAAATTATGGTAGATTATTGAGCATCCTGGCAGCCAAGTTGTTGCTTAATATAAAAAACTTGTAAAAAGGATAAATGAAGCATGTATGCAAGAAACCACCCACCAAAAAATGCCACACAAGAAAAATGGATTGAACTAATTGATGGAAAGTGGAGTGATGAAAATTGGCTGGTAATTAATACTTTGAAAATTTTAATTACAAGTGAGTAATATTCTCACTTTTTACCGGATAATACCTACCTATATGTGCATTGGATTAATGTTTTACATAGATCTTATTGTAATTGTCATGTTTATTAGATTATTTGATCTATCAAATTCATTGTATTATACTTATTTGGAAGGTGAAATAAATTTATATTATAAATTATATATATAACTTAAGTCAAAACTCTAATATTTTCTTGGTCTCTACATTTCTTTATAGGAAGTCTCTCAAAAAAATCTTTATGACAGGAAATGGAGAATGTGGTTAGTAAACACATTCATAAATGTAAGAGCAAGTAAGCTTGCAATTAGAATTGGATGAGGAGTGTATTTGTTTCAATTTTCAAAAGCATTATATATATTACTTTGTTGTAATTGATTATCTTGTCTTCTATCATTTGGAAAGCAAACTAATCAAAGACGGAAAATGGAAGTCATATTCCTAACTTGGCACAGCTCTACTATGATACGGCTTCAATTCAAAGACAAAATGAGTAGGTACACCTAATTTACGGGTATACATACGTATGTATATCGAGTACATGCCCTAAGTTTGCAAAATTAGAATATGTATTTCTATTCTATATATATGTTGCAAAACTAGAACATATGTATTTTTAGTGGCGTTTTATTATTTGATATGACAGCGAGAGATGTTAAAAGAGTACAAGAAGCATTGTAGCACTCTTGATGCACGACCTTTGATGAAGAAGGGAGATATCTAAGATGGTTCTTAAGCCGGGAGATCTGGCTATGTAAGGACTTGGCATGAGACCTTTCTCATCTCTTAGGACTCCTGCATCATCTTCCTCAGCTCGATTATATTCAACAACGAATTGATAGATGAGCTCAGAGATGCAAAATTAGGATGGAGGAAAATGAATTACATCATACAATATTTGAGGAGCATAGGTGAGGAGTGACATTTGGCCGAGTGGGGAGAGCTCATCTACTAACTAGAACACACCTTAGTTAGTGTTTTATTTTCTTGCCTAAGAGCATTAGTATTGGGGCTTGCCTTATGGTATATGTTGTTATATTTTAGCATAAAAACACAAAAACCAAAGCATTCTTTGAGTCCTCACCAATTGTAAAATTTTTACAATTGTGCTACAATTAATGTTTTATTTTAATGAGTGGTGGTGGGTTTTTTTGTTTATGGTGGTGGTTGGGTTTGTTTAATGGTGGTGGCTAGTTTTTGTTCGTGCGTGGATGAGTGGTTTTTATGTTTATGATGTTAGTTTGGGTTTTTGTTTAATGGTGGTGGGTTTTGTTTATTGTGATGGTGGGTTTTTTAGTTTGGTAGTAGTTGGGTTTTGTGTTAATAGTGGTGGCTGTTTTTGTTTAATGGTGGTGGTGGGTTTTTGTTTATGAGTAGTGGCTGAGTTTTTAGTTTATTGTGATGGCTGTGTTTTTGTTTATGGTAGTGGTGAGTTTTTTGTGTTAATGGTAGTAGGTGTAGTTTTTGTTTAATGGTAGTGGTGGTTTTTGTTTATGGTGGTGGCTGGGTTTTTGCTTAATGGTGGTGGTTGAGTTTTGTGTAAATGGTGGTGGCTGGATTTTTTGTTCATTGTGGTGGTTGGGTTTGTGTTTATGATGGTAGGTGGGTTTTTGTTTTGGATTTCAACTCTATTTGACTTTGTTTTAAGTTGAGATTTTACGCATTCATTATGATTTCTCCATGGTTTTGTAATATGGGTTTGGTTTTATTTGATGAGGAATGTTGTGGAGTCTTCTTTCTTTGATAGTTTGGCTTCGTATGATATTGCATTATGATTATTTTGTCTAGTTTGTTGTGGGTTTTCTATGGACATTTTTTGCATTGTCTTACTAATAATTATGCCTTTTTTTTGTTGTTTGTATCTTATCGGGGATATAGGTTTGTAGTCTAGATTGTTATTGGTGTATTTGCCTTTATACTTGTGCGGATATGGGATTGGTGGCAAAAAGACAATCTTTGTATTACTACTTGAACTCGAGATAATTTTACTACGTAAAGTTTGGAAGACATCATTTGTATATGAATGGTTGTAATTATTTTGTAGGCTTGTCTTTGTGCATTTTTCGTTGTATGGATATAGTAAAAAATGAATGGATAGACTTGTTTATGGATGTAGTTGAAATAAATTGTGAGTTAATGTAATGGCAAGTAAATATAAAAGAATATTAATAAAAATATAAAATTGGTGACAATAATTTTCGTCTATATCGACTATAAGCAAAATTGGTGTGAAATAATTCGTCACCTAATCTATTAAAGAATTAAAAAAAAAAAAAAACAATTGGTGATGAAAACTTCTTCACTAATCTATTGATATTGGAAAAAATACATTTGGTGTGAAATATTTCGTCCTTGAAATAGATTTAGTAGCGAAAACATTAGGTGACGAAAAACTTTCGTCTCCTATCATTTTATTAGTGACAAAAAATTTAAGCCACCTATCTTTTTAGTGACGAAGCATTTTGTCGTCACATCAAGGTGATGGAGCTTAGGTGACGAATGTTGTTTCGTCACCATTTCGATCACCATATGTATTCGTGATGAAATAAGGACATATTGTAGCCGAAATGTTTTTTGTCACCATAACACATTATGCAGAAGAGCCACCAGGATAACCTGCGCCGTGTGTTATCGAGAGGAAGTGTGAAGAACTCGGTGAAAAACCTCTCACGCGCCCTCCAAGCCTAATCTACCCGTGTACCTAAGCCCTCCGAGCTCCTACTCCAACAAGGCTTCGGGCAGTGTCTTGTCTGGCTCTCGGATTCCGCAACAAGCTCCGTATTGCATACGCCATTCTTGGCTTCTTCCAATGCTTCCAATGACGCAAATTATCATAACACTACGAAAGGAGTGTGATAAGTGTTCGGATTATCAACCTCTCAGCGATATATAGAAATGGAGGTAGGAGATGAGAAATTCCACAGACAAATGTGCTGTAGAGAATTGTTGGTATAACAGTTTCTAGCTCTCGAAGTGTTTTTGTTAGGGTTTTCTCTCATAGGCTCTCCTTATCATTTGTATGGGTAATGTGGGTATATATAGTGTGGAGTGCGAGAAAGTGTGTATCGGATAGTACAATACGCGGAAGCGGAATGTCTACATGGGAAGGAGCCTTACCGCGAGATGTGGTTTCTGTTGTCTCATCCCATTATTGACTACCGCATTCCTAGTCATGTACGGGGGCACATGCATCCTCTAAATGGGGAAACTTAGTCGCGAGATACCCATGAAAACATTCTTTGCTTTAATTTGCTTGAGTTTTCACTCTCTCACTATCCACCATGACCACACAATAAATTCCCACAACAAATCTGAGAATTTTTATAAGATTAGATAAAATTACAATCAAATTTGGCACGGAATAAAAGCCAACAAAATATGTTAGAAATTACAACTTTACAAACTTAATTGGAATAGGAGAGCCTATTCAAAAGGCCCATTAAACTCCTATTTAACAAATAAGGAAGTGGAGAAAGAAAACCTAACTCTAAAGAAAGCTTCATAAGGTTTTCTTTTTGAAACTCTAGCCTTCTGCTACGGAAGAAGAGTTCTTCTTTGTGTTTCTTATGCGCCTTTGGAGTTGCAACCAAACAAATTCTCTAGCCCCAACATTGAAGATCTTATTAGTGTTTCTATGTGAAAGGCATTTGCAAATCAACTTCTAACAATCAAGGGTTCTTATGGACTTATCGTACTAGGATCCCAGTGCAAATGGAGTTAGTCACCAGTTAAGAGATTTGTTTAATAAAGGAAAGAAGGTTACAACAAGGTCAAAGTCAATTGGGTATTAGATGAAGTTCAACTCTAGGTTGGTATTTTGGAATAGGCTAGGGTAGTGGTAAATTCCTTATATTTATGGCAGCGATTATTGATTAGTGGATTCTTGAATTGGTGACCTTAATTCACCGATTGGGATTTTCCTTGCAAGAGGTTTTCCCTATTTATCGACAAATTACCATGTCAATTTAATTTCCGATGCATTTAGTTTATTTAGTAATTTGTTGGTGTCTTCATGATTTGCATGCAATTGAACCTAATTAATCAACTTAGGTAATTAGATTAATTAGCGAAGTCAATCTATCTTAACCAAACACTCTCAATCTAAGGGTAACATATATATTTGTGGAAGTAATCACTCCTGACCATGATTCTTATTTGAAAAGTGTTAAAATTTTCTTTGGGTATGATGCATAATATGGTTGAATGATGATGACATGTTTTGGATTGAATGTATGTTTTGTCTATAACATGTATGCTCAATAAATTCTCATTTGCAACATAGCATGCAGGCTTAGATCTTGGATTCTAGATTAGTTCTTTATCTATGTAAAATTAATGATAATGAATATTCCAACTGGTATGAATTAACAAGGTAGATTCCAAAATCTTAATTATTTTCAATAGATTGTTTATTCTCTTTACTGCTTTATTTTATATCTTTTGCTTAGATTAACTTCTTGTCTAATTTATTTAATTTCAAAAAACCAATTTTTATAAACTAGATTGGGATTATTTTATGAGTTTGATTAATTTTCTACATTCATACAAGTTCCTATGAGTTCGAGCATTGCTTGTCAAACTATGCCCGGCATGGTTGCTTTGCGCTTGAGACTTTAAAATTCCACAACACTAATTTCAAGAAGGTAGGTGCCCAAAATAAAAGCACATATTAACTCCGTATTTTAGATGTGTAACACATTATTAATACATATTTATGCTACTAAATACTAATAACGGGGATTCCCTTTGGATTTTTATCGTTTTGCGTCTTAAAATATTTTTCATTACAAATTCTTAAACTTTCTAAAATACCCCTATCTTTTAGTTAAATAATTTTTATATAATAAAACAGGTTAAAAGTAATTTATTGTTCTTAAGTTTTAGTGAACAGAAAAGTAATTCTATTCACCAAGTTTTAGTTTTTTTTTCCTCTTCTCCATTCTGCCCTAAAAATTAGGGTACTATTTCTATCTCCTTTTAAATATTATTTCAAGATTTTATATCTCTTTCTTAAAAAAAAAAAAATACACACAATTGTTTTAAACATTATGATACTATACCCAAAAACAAATAAATAAATAAAATCCTCATATAAATATATAAATATATATATATATATATATATATACACACACACACACATACATATAAACTAAAATAAATATAGAAAAAGTAATCATTATTATTTATTTGTCTAAATAAAGTGAGTCATACCACTTGAGACAAATATAATATAAGTCGTCTTTTATTTAATAATTTAGTGAGTAATGAAAACAAGAGTTCCTATTTTCTCTAAAAGCACCTTGTAAAAACAAGAAGATGATCTTAAAGGCTTTGTAAGCCAGTAACAAAGAGAGAAGCAAATCGGTCCATTTCATGCTTCTCTTTAAGACCATACCAACTTCAACTCCTCCATTCCCATTTTTGCTGTCCACCATAGAAGTTGCTTTAGTTCTGTGTATGTTCGTGAGCTCCACTGTGAGTCTTCCCACCCAAAATCCCTCTCATAATCCCTGAATTTGTTTGACAGGCAACCGAAATCACTTCCCGGTTGAGTTTGGGTTCCTTCAGCTTCCTTCTCTCTCGCCACCATTTCAATCCAATTTATCTGCTTCATTAAGAAATCCCTTCATCTTTTGATGCCATCAATGATCCTATAAACGGCAATGGCCAGCCCAGATTCCTCCATTAACTCTCTTGCTTCCAAAGCACCTATACTACCTACTCCAACACATTCAAAATAATTGGCTGGAGATGGAGAGGTCTAAACGAGACCGGAAATTGGCTTTATGATATATAGAGTAGATCATTTTGTTGCTTTCTACTTCTTTGGCTTTTGCCACACAAACCATTAGCAACATATGCAAATGTGAGGTCAAAGGTTGATAAATGGAGTGGTTCCGATGTGTTGTTTTTAGTTCACCATTCTTATCACCCATGACAAAACCCTTTTCTGATTTTTCTTATCTGTACGGCTTAACTCGAATGTGGCTCGAACAGTGTCTGCTGGAACCTCAAAATTGAATGACTTCAGGCTTCGACGGCTATTCATTGCTAACAAACGGTTTGAGAACATCGAGTCGAGTGTAGCTGAGTATTTGACAACGGTTCTGTCAAAGAATGGTGTTAGTTCTGGTAGTAAAGTTGCGTTGTTCTTGGTGATCAGTTTTTCGAGTTTGCTTATATAAACCCATGAGTCCAAGAACAATGACATGGCTTTCCCATCAAGAACCGCATGGTCCGCAACAATGCCAAGGCAAAACCCTTTGTTTGGAAAGAGAGTGACTTGCAATGTCAAAATTGAAGCTTCTGAGTCTAATGTTTCCAAGTGGGGTATGAGAGTGTTAAATATTAGCATTGATACACCATGTTGAATATGCTAGTATGGCACAGGGCAGTATAAAGTATAGAAACAAATATAGCGCTAGGATTACGATGGTTGATCTAATGGCACTGCGTCACTTGGAGGAAGCCTCAAGGGAGCTACGTGATAATATATTATAGTGTGAGTACGATGCGTAATATTCCTGATAAAGCTATGCTGTAGTATATATAGAGCGTAAGCGCAGACTCTTAGTACAGCGGGGTGGGCTTGGGCTATTACATTGAGCTAATATGTCTAATATATATACCAACACTTGCTCCCCGCCAGGCCAGCCAGGCTCGATGAAGTCTTGAGGTTGGATAAGTATAAGAAGATCACTTGGAGTGCTTGCAGAATGCCTTTGAAGAAACCACAATGAAGAATGTGCCAATTGACCAATTTAGAGACTTGAATGAGGAAACGGAGTCAAAATTGGAATCTGGCCGAGGCAAGATAGGCCACTTTCGGAATTTGACTTTTAATTAAAGTCACTTTAAGTCAAGAAATCAGCTAAACTCAAAGTCGCGGTCCTGGTCCAAAGTCGGCAGTCGATCAGCAGCTACATGGTCGAGGTGGTTCGGGTCTCGGTCAGTCCTGGATCAGTGAAGGCAGTGCGATCATTATGATGGCGTCGGCCCGACAAGGATGGGAGGCGCGTGGAGGCGTGCTTGCGTGGGCGATGGCGGTAGATGATGGCGATGCTCAGTGGCGTCCGAGATGATATCGCGAGACTTCTTCGGTAGCGTGGGGCGTCGCGATGACAACCGGCGTGGAAGGAAGCGGAAAACCATCTGTGCGATGGGTAGCGTCTTCTGATGAATTGAAGGCCATATTTCTTAAGTAGCGGTCGGCCGGTCGACATGGCGATAGGGCTGGCGTGTGGTGATGGATGGCACATGAGGAGTCGTGGCGGCGCGTGGGGAGGTTACGGTATTAGCGGCGGCGCGTGGTGGCGCGATGAGGCTACAGGTGGCGAGTTACGGGTTTTTGTCGCGGAGGTCGTGGAGCACGTGTGGTGTTGGTTTCATCGGCGAGCTTGGATTTGCACGAATCTGAAAAGTTTAGTCACGGCACGAGTTTGTGGATCTTGGACGACGGCGAGCTACGGTGGGCGAGATCTTGTGGAGTCTGAATCCATCAAAAGAAGCATGTGTGACTTCGTGGTAGTGTGCACGTGATGTTCTTCTTTGCTTGCTAGAGATGTTTTGCTTGATGAGAATGAAGTTTGGGCTACGTCTGCATGTTAAATATTAGCATTGATACACCATGTGGTGAATATATGCTAGTATGGGCTAGCAGGAGACGAAAGAATAAAGTATAGAACACAATACTTAGCAGCTAGGATTAAGTGGTTCGGTCTAATGGCTGCATCCACGGAGAGAAACCAAAGGGGCTACATCGATATATTATAGTGTAGTACGATAGCTTTGTGTTCTGATAAGCATGTGAGTATATGGCGGCCCAAACCACAGGCTAGATTTGGGCCTATTACATTGGGCTAATATGTCTAATATATATCTCTAACAGAGAGGACAAAAGTCTCTAGCTTCAGTTACGTGGTTTCCAGATAGATTGTCAAAGTTAGCATCAGATTCAGCTATAGTGAGTGAAATGGAATCACCGGGAGTGTAATGGATTATGGGTTTTTGAGAATTATGAGGCCATATTAGTTTCCCAACAAGTGGGAGAAAGTGTGGGAGAGTGAGGGAGAGTGAGTGCTTGAGTTTGGAGAGGATGGAGTCAAAGTAAAGATAGTCGTCTAAGTGAGTATGTGAGTAGAAGGAAAGAAACTCAATTGGTGTGGATTTGAAGAAAAAGAGGTCAAAGAGAGTGAGTGGGAGTGAGAACTCAGTGGCTGTGTTTGGGGAGTCAAAGAGCGGAGAGACTCTGCAAACTTCCAATAGTTTCATCGAATTTTGTGTTGCCATGAGAGAGAGAGAGAGAGAGAGAGAGAGGGAGGTAAGATCAGTGATGCCTCTGTGAATCTTTTATAATGTAATTGAGATGAGTATTAAATGGTTTGCACAAAATGCAACGTTTATTAAACACCGTTTATTACACATCGTACACACTGAAATCATGATTTGAAAGCACGATTTTACTTCAAAAAATAAATTGAGTGTGCGGTATGTGCAATAAGGTGTGCACTAATAATTACTCTTGTAAAATACTAATACCAAGCTTTGCCAATAGTTCTTTGTAAGTGTGTGAGTTAATATTCTAAGCTCAATTCTTAGGTTGTGCTTTCTTTCTACCGTTATGATTCTTTAACATTTGCCCAAAATTTCAAAAGATTTGATGTACATGCTAGCTCATCTATTTACATCTTTTGTATTAATCACTCTTCTGTATCTTTAATTTTGATCTAAAATTACAACAATGTAACAACCCAGTGCGATTTTGAAATCATATGCAATTTAATATACAAACAACAGTATCAGCAAATTTCTATTTCCTTAAAAGTTGGCCACACATTGCACAAAACAACCACACACTAAATACTAGCAAATTTCTGGCTTACCTTTTTTTTTTTTAGGGTGGCTAGCTTACTTTTAGGCCCCTATAATTTGGGCTACTTTTTAATCACACCTGTCCATGGCTACCTAAATTAATTGTCGTATTATGGGCCGGGCCTTTTGTTCTGGTGGGCATCCAATATTTGTCTATATTGCTTATGTACTCGAACCAAGATTCAACTATAGGCACTAGCAAGGATGTGAGCTGAACTTGTTGGATCTGATTTTCTTTTTTTGTTTGAACCATCGGATGTGGTGGATGAGATGCTGGCTAGTGATAAAGTTGGTATTATTTTTTGTAATAGACTTGTTGTTTGTTAGTTAATGCAATGTGCTGTTTACCCAAAAAAAAAAAAAACCTATAGGCACTAGATATGGGCTTTTTTTTTTTTCCTTTCCTTTTTTGCAAGTAGTCTAATACAAACTAATATAACCATTAATACTATAAGTACAAGTTTTTTTTTTTTTTTTTAAATTTTATTTTAGAAAGTCCATAAGTACACGTTAGCTCAACTAGTAAAGTTTGTAATGGTTGAATAAGAGATCTACGTTTGAATCCCCGCCAACACCAAAAACTGATTGATGCCTTGGTTTGATGATAAAGAGTTATCATAAAAAATGGACACCATAGATTGAAACTCTAAAAAAAAAAAAAAAAAGTTGTTCAATACATTGTTCACCCAAATATATGCTAGGTAATAATCATTTTTTCTAATAACTCTTTCCATCGATTTTATATTCTTATTTAGTGTTTTTGATATATGGTTAAGTGCTGTCACATTCTTCCACTTTTTTATTTATTTTTTATTATAATGAGGTTGTTGTTGTGTTTACAGGATTATTGGAAATATAGATATGAGTGGTGACGCTGATTTAAATGTGGTAGATATAGTAGTGGTCCTGCTAAAACTTTTTAACCATGATACACTTTTCTTTTAGCTTTTCAATTTCTTTGAATTTCTTTAGAAATATATGTTTACAGCAATAAACTTCGTTTCCATCAGTTGTACTCTAACCTTTATGCATTTGCATCTACCATGTTTAAAGTTGATGATTTATTGGGGGGTCAGATTATATTATATACTTGAAGTATGGATAGAGAAACAATATTCTAACATCTTTTCAGTTTTCACGGATTGATGAATCTAATTAAATTTGATAGTCCTCTTAAAAAAAAATTAAATTGATAGAATTCTTAGGCTGGAAATTCGTATATGTTGGTGACATAGGAATTAACAACATAAGCATGCTAAACAAGCAAAACTATTGTGATGCACTTGACCTTCAATGATTCATGCCACATTTGACACATGAGTTATGAACGTTACAAACTTACAATATTATTGGCGGTGTCCTTTGTCTCTTATACGGCAGTCAACTAGCCAATCATCTATTATAGTGAGGTTTTTCTAATTTTCTTCCATAAACCGACTTTGAGATGTATGTATATATAAAAGTGATCAGTTGTAAAATAATACAATTACATACATTCAGTATCATATATATGGATGATCACTTGGATATTGAAGTTTATATATTATTTCATCTTCATATTTCTGTCTTGTCTAACTATTTCCTTTTATTTTACCACAATGATCAGTTACAGACTCAAGATTTTTATTTTTTATTTTTTAGTTTTCAACCTATAGCATCTGCTCTTAATGATTGCTCTTTATCATCAGACCAAAACACCAATTGGTTTTTGGTGTAGGCGGAAATTGAACCTCAAATCTCTTATTCAACCATCAGAGACTTTACTAGTTGAGCAGAATCAAGATTTCGATTAAGAAGAACAAGTTTAAATCAATAATTGAAGAGAAAATTATTGCTAAAAATATTATTTAATATAAGTAATTATTAATTAATTAATCAAAAAATTTGATTAACATATAAAATATTTTTTGTCTTTATTTTTTTGTTTAATTTTTAGGTTTTTTTTATTTTTTATGTACAACTTCTTAAAATGTACAACTTCTTATTTTTAGCTTATTTTATTTATTTATTTATTTATGTGTCTAGTATTTTAGTATAATTATTGTTTATTTTAAGGTGCTTGATAATTTAAAATGGATATAAATATATATATTTTTTTTTTAAAATAATTAATATATAGTCATTAATATATGAAGTTAAAAGATTAACACATATAAGTATAAGATATTCGAACAAGTCATTTGTTTACTTAGAAGTAAAATGAAAATAACACATAATTAAGCATAGAAGTACGATGATACTTATGATTTTTAAGAAGGTTTTAAGTGTATCTTGGTTTTGATTATATAACGTTTTATTTTTTTTTTTAATTAACTTAGTATCAACGTTTATTTTTTTTATTTTTCATTTTGTTTCCAACTATAAAAAAGGTGGGGTTATTGTATAAATCCTTTAAAAGTATACAACATTGTAGAAGAATTTTTTTTTAGAAGGATTTATTTTATACAATTTGACACATTGGTTAGGGGATGGATAAATTTTTTTTTCTTAATAATAACTATATTAAGAGAGTTGCAAGAAAATATTTTTCAATAAAGAAGTTTTGAGCTGGGATAGATTTTTTTTTTTAAAGAAAAATTGAGAAATTGATTTGTTGGGATGGTTTAGGTGGTTCTGAGGCAATTGCCGCCTCTCCTCCTCCCCTTCCACCCCCTTGCTCCCCCCTTCACATTATTGATAGGAGGAGTTTATGAACTAAAGAGGCTAAAACCCCAAGTTAAATTAAATCAATTAAGTTATATAATAAATGTAATAAATATGATGAACATTATGAGAGTACTTAAGGGCTATATATGACATCACCGCACATCCTTAGTGCGATGGTCACTCTACAAGTATAAGTGCTTATGATGTGTGGGGGGGCAAGGGCCAGGGTTCAAGTCTCCAGAAGAGAGCTTCACACACATATACACTTAGATTAGGATAGAGTAGAATTTCTGTTTTATATATATATAAATATATATATATATATATATAAAGACCTATATATGACACTACTGCTCATCCTTGGCGCAATGATCACTCTACAAATATAAGTGCTTGTGAGGTATGAAGGGTAAGGATTGAAATTCAAGTTTTTAGGAGAGAGTTTCACATACATGTACACTTAGATTAAGTTAGAGTAAAATTTTACCTAACTCAAAAAAAAACAAAAAAAATGGGGCTATATATCACGTCATGCATTTGTCATCTGTAAGCAATGAAGATAAATAAAAGTAAAGTGTTCTCTTCCTTGTTACACAACCAACTTCGAAGAGAATGGCAGGCCAAAATTTCATGCCATCATTCGCTTCATCATTGCATTACAATCTTTTCAAATTATGCAAAAACCCTAAACGTCTAAGCATATGGTATTGTTAAGCAAAGCATGAGGGCCATTCTATATATATATATATAGAGAGGGTAGAGTTCAAGTTATACCTGGTGTAACTCCAAGTAATGTTACACCACTTAATAACTTTTTATTGGATTAACCTTTAAAAAATTAAAGTGTTGAATTATATGTTCAATATGTTCTTAACACACACACCAAGTTTCGTGTCAATCAAATGTCATTTACCATTTGTTTTAGAAGCCCATATTTTATACACAATTTAAAAATGCAAAAACTTAAGATTTAAACACATGATCGATGATATAGTTATTGATCTCAGATTATTTTCAAATTTTGCAAGCATGTAGAGTATAAAAATAGAATTTAATTTAATGGTGGATTTGTTAAAATTCGCATTCAATAAAAAATATTGAGTGATGTAACATAACTTAGAGTTACATCGGGTGCAACTTTAAGTAATATTATACCACTCAATATTTTTTAATTGGATGTGAATTTTAACAAATCCACTGTTGAATTACATTATCTTCGTATAGCATCATACCAATACATTAATCCATACCAACAAACATTTTTTTTCTTCAAATTTGATGGAAATAATTTTTTATTTTATAGAAATGGGGGGAATTATTTATTAATATTAGAGAGTCTAAACAAAATTAGCAGTCTTTTGGGCACTCCCTAGGATTCCCTCTCATACATAATAGTGATAAATAAAAGATGTGCAACTATCAAATTCTTTCACGTTGCTTAATTGCTTTCTTTCTCCTTTCACTAGTCCATTTGCAAATTCTTTAGTTTCACTGCATACATGATGTGGATAAATGGTCCAGTCCCGTTCCAACAAAAACCCGCAATCATAAACCAGCGAGGACCAACATACTGTTGGCTAGCTGTTAGTCAATTAATCACAAGCTTTGAATCCACTTCTAATATAATAAGTTTATAGCCAAATTTCCATGCTAATTAAGCTTAATCCATATTTGACAACCCATAATTCAGTCAGATTATTCCTTGTAATACCAATATTCAACAAAAATTCTATTACCCAATACCTATCTCTAACGAAACCCCCTCCTCTAGCCTTACCAGGATTGCCAAATACACTTCCATCAATGTGGTGTCCAAGCAACTATAATTGTATGACCTTGGGGAGAAATTGTTTCACAGGATTAGGAAGATATGTAGAAGTATTCTTAGTGCTAGGTGTGGAGTTTGGTGTATTAATTGGTTAATTGATCACTGCTAGTTTGATATATAGCAATAAAACTACATACCAATATATGATGACAAAAAGTTGGAGAAAAGGCACATGAAGACATCATCCGTATATATACTGATTGGTAGCAATGATCCACATATACTGTCCTCTAGCACGCGCTGAGTCTTGTGTAATCATGTAGTCATGTCGTATCTATATGCCCTTTTTTACCAAACCAATTCTTTATATAAGCTGCTTTGGCATTTTCACATGCATATGCACTTTGTTATGTCCACTCTTTTCAGCTGTGTGATTACTGATTCCTCATCGCTTCGTCAGTACAACCCATAGTATTGCTCTTGAAGTGAAAGGATATAGCAAAAGATGTCACATTTTCTCCTGGTTGATGCTAATACAGTAATACATATCATTGAGAAATTTGCACTTGCAAATATAGGAAAGCCACACTTACTGGTTTCCTTTTCTTTTTTCTAAATAACACTTAATGGTAGTATTTAAAGTAGTATTACGATCTCTATCAAGCAAAAGTTTGAAATTTTTTTTCCCTTCACAATCAAGGAGAATGCATATATATAGTACACAGACTTCCATGAAATCCAAATTACATTTGAGTTGCTCCATAAAATTGATTGCAGTACTCCATCAAGCAGACCCAACAAATGCATCTATCATTCTGCCAGCTTACTGTCACCATCACTCCATCAGTCTTACAATGTCTATCATTACCATCATGACATGAACGAAACAGGAAGAAAAGTAAAAAAGCATGATCATCAAGTCCAATTTATGGCACAGAGAGAGAAAGAGATTCATCTTCTGCAGTTGTAACAGTAAAAATATGAGTAATTCTAGAGACAATCAATTATACATACAATTTCACAATTTGCCGACTTGGAGCCAAGAATTTTTGTTTGCGGGAGCCAAATTGCAACACTAATATATTTATCAAGACAACCTCACACACACATATATACACATGTTTTTATATTATATACACACACTTTTTTATTTGATAAGTTATAAATTTACACACACCCAAAAAAAAAAAAATAATAGTATTTTCAATCAAATTATGTTTGATGGCGATCTTTCATTAAATAAAATTCATTTTTTCCATTTTTATAGTAAAATTCTTAAAAAGTTTCATTTTTAATACAAATTATCAAATTTTATACTAAAGTAAGTAAAAATTTTTCAATTGAACTAATAAAATTTTCAAAAACATGAATAATCCAAAGTTTGGAGAAAGAAGTTAAGCTTAAAACATATTTAAAACTATCTTGCTCTAACTCATTATGTGACAATTAAAGAGACATTTCATATGTAGTTTTAGTGACAATATTTTTTTAACGAGTCAATGACTTGTTAATTGCTACATAACGAGTTGAAAAAGATATAGATCTAAACATGTTGAGTGTCAAATTTTATCAAATATTTAACAAATATAAGGGCATATTTTACAATAAAAAATAGAATTGCGAAAAATAATGTTAAGTCTCTATAACTATTAGACCAATTTTTTTTTTAAGAGCATCATTGGACTAAATCAAATATTTGGGGGGCAACTTTTATTTTTGTAGCCTATATTTTGAAAACATTAAAATAATTATATATATTTTATAAAATTTCAAAATTTGGGGGGACCACCCTTACACATAGCTACGTCCTTTGCCAACTTGTATAATTGTGAGTAATCAATATTTTTAATTTTGTGTAACTCATCGCTTCATATTAATCACAATACACAAGTCAACAAATTATATATGAAAAATAGCGTAGAAATAGTTACACTGGGTTTTTATTTATTATTTTTTTCTGCGTTCTTTCTGTTAACTGCAGCTTTCTTTCTGCGTCTCTTTTGTTCTGTTGGAGCAGCAGTACTTAGACCATGTAAAAGAATAATAATAAAAAAAAAAGAAGAAGAAAAAAGGCCAAGGTTAACCAGCACAGCACTGCACTGGTGCTTGTTAAAGCTGTGCTAAGTGGTTTCATTTCATAAAAAAATTAGGTAAATAAAAGAAAAAGACATTAAACAGGTGATTATTTTAATATTATTTTGAAAAATGTTAACGGATATCTTTAACGTAATGTTTAATAATTTATTTAAAGAAAGTTTTTATGAGAAAAAAAAAAAAGTAACTAATTTTTTGACAACTTTTTTCATTTTCCATAAAAATTGTGTCAAAATTTTTTTAAAATGAAAAGTTAACTATTGTCCGTCCTAAGAGAATTTGCTAGCATAAACTATATATTTTTTCTCTCTATAAAGTTGACTCTACACGGAAAAAAATGATTAAGCTACAGAAAAAGACAAAATAACTGTAAAAAAAAAAAAGTCAAAAAGTTGCACCTTACCCGTTAACACAACCCTAAAAAAAATACGAGTATAAATAAAAACTTTAAAGAAAAGAAGGAAATGTTAAATGCAGGTGACTGAGCAAAAATAAATGCGTACAGTGAATAATGCATCCATGCAGAGAAAGTGAAGGGAAATTTTTCCCATAAGAAATTTAATATAAATAAAAGTAAAGCTCTTTTTGCATGTATCATTTGTTGTCTCAGCGGAAAGGATGCTGCTTTTGTAAGTCGTTTGTTCAGTGTGCCATCATATATGTGTGTGTCCCCAACCCATTGCCTGAAAGGCTGAAAGTAAAAGATTATAGAGTAATTATCCAGTAATCCACAAGTAAGCCTAATAATTATATTCATGTTAAGAATGACTTGAGAGAAA
The DNA here is from genome assembly GCA_030021035.2 of Notholithocarpus densiflorus. Lineage (NCBI taxonomy): Eukaryota > Viridiplantae > Streptophyta > Magnoliopsida > Fagales > Fagaceae > Notholithocarpus > Notholithocarpus densiflorus. Next base: position 6,488,632 of record JARYZH020000009.1, on the reverse strand, counting down.
TAAGTACGGCTCCCAAACTATTAAATAAATTTCCAAGATAGACTATATAGTTTTTTATTTTATTTTATAGAGTTTCGATTTATGACGTTCATTTTTATGATTTTGTTATTTATTATCAGATCAAGACACTAATTAGTTTTTGGTCTGATAATAAATATAAGCAATTCAGCATAGCTATAAGCAATTCAAATTTGTACTGAACCAGGTAAACTGGTGAACCTACAAAACTACATGAAAGAAATATTGGATTTGCAAAAAAAAAAAAAAAAAAAAAAAAAAAAAAAAAAAAAATTTAAACTCTGCAAAACCAATGGTTTCTACAGTCTTACTATTTGAACCATCTAGCTAGTTTTTAATATTAAGTTATTTTGATCAAGTAATCACACTTTCCTTCAATTTGAACTTTTCTCTATGGTCTTTCAAAAAAAAAAAAAAACTTTTCTCTATGGGCTTTTAAGTCTTTTGCTTTAGAAATTGAGGAAAGGAGTCAACTGCTCAATTCAAACTTCTTATTTTTAGTCATTTTTATATACAAAATTATTAAAACTAAAAATTATATATTTGAATAAATTTTCTAAACAATAATATTCTATTAATTTTTATTTTTGGTATGCTTGCATATTTATATTTAAATTTAATGTCATCTCAATTTTATTTTATGAAATTGTTTAACTTCTTTACAAATATTTTTTTAGAGTAACTCAAATATTAATTCAACGGTTGAACCCATGACCAGAAGATTGAACCATCATACCATTTTCTTGATGGTTTAATTCTTTGTTCGGTTTTAATAACTATGATTTTTAAGTAAGATGTTAGATCCATAAGTTATGTTAATTAATTTAGATTTTCAAATTCTCACAATATTAATTTTCAAATCACATTCTTACCAAATTTGGACTCAAACTTCAATACATCCTACCACACATAATAACATCTCAATAAAATCACAATTAAGTTGGATTTTCTAATGGATATTAGAATTGATTGAGAGTGGTTGTACCTATTCTATAATATGTAATATGATGATGTGGCATGTTGGGATTAGAGGGGTAAAACTTGGGTTTTACACCACATCCATATATAATTTAATCTCATTATTTATTATGATTGTATTTATATATGAAACTATTTATTGTTGTGAAAGTGTTGTAAAAATATTGTAAACCTAACACTTATCTTTAAAAATTATAATATGAAAAAATTCTAAAAAATGGTGTGAATATAGATGTTTTATTAGGAATTTACTCTCAATTAAAAAACAGTTATGAAAATAAGGATAAAGTTTAGCTACAAAATTAGTTGTAACCTTAGGCTACAACTTTACTTAAAAAAATTTTATTGGAAGTGAATTTTGACAAATCCAATTTTGGATTATATATTTTTCTTATATCTTCCATGCTTGCAAAATTTTTAGAAAATTAAAAATCAATAGTTATGTTATCAATAAATTGTTTAAATTGCAAGTTTTTGTAATTTAAAATTATGCATAAAATATAAGTTTATAAATCATATAGTAAATAATATCCGATTGACACAAAATTTGACATGTGTATTAAGAGCATAAAAAACATGCAATTCAACAGTTAGATTTTTAAAATATGTAGTAATTTTTATTTTATTGAGTAAGGTTGTAGCCTTAGGCTACAACTAATTTTGTAGCTATACTTTGTACTTAATATAATGACATATAAATTTGTGAGGCAACAAAAGCTTAAGGGAAAAAATATTATAAGATCAATTAAAATCAGATGTCTTTGATTTTATATAGATTAGAGATACGTCAAGCTCCTTATTTTCTCGTTAACATATAATATGTGCTATTTGTGAGAGAGAACTTTTTGGATATACCTTTTATTTCGGTTTTCTAAAAGTTTAGTGCTATTGTTGCAATTTCCTTATTTTGTTAGTGAAACTTTTTTCTCAATAACACCATAATCTTATGTTTAAGACCAAACCATGTAAATCCTTATGTTGCTTGTGTGGTTCTGTGTTCAATTTTTCTATTTTTATTTTGCATAAACCCATTATGATTAAACACTTTTACACTATATCAAAGTCGCAATAAACTAATATCAATGCTATAGATTATTTGTTTGGAATTGATTTAGAACTACCTCAGTTTTGTTTTTGGATTCTTAGTATTGGTTGATTATTCTAACAGTTACCAGATCTATTTGATTGTTCATGTATTTGTTTAATTGAGTTTTTCCGTAATTGTAATTGACATAAAAAAATTTTACGGATACAGGGAATTTTAGGGTGGCAAAGGGGAGCAAGCAGTAAACATCTTCACTTAAAAGTAGTAACATATCCCAATAGAACCTTGATGTATATATGTTAGCATGTTGAATAGGATTGAAAGCCCACCAAAAGCTGTCTGAAAGAGATCCCTTTTGATTGAGTCCTCCAATCTATATATCTATATATATAATATATAATAATAGGTGAAACTGAGATAAACTCAAATTAGAATTCCAAATTAGAGTTCTAATTTTACGCCATGTGTCCTAAATTATTTATTCTTAAAGAGTTTTATTTCTTAATTTTATAATCAAATGTGGGACCACATTATAAATATTCATTCTAGTGAGTTATTAAGTACAAAAATCAAAGAGTCTAGAATAAATGATTCGTAAAAAAAAGAAAAGTGCTTCACAATAATAATAAAAAAAATGGATAATTTATATTTTATACCTAATAATATCTTTACAAAATTTTTTAAAGAGTTAATAAAATATAAAAATAACTATCAATAGTATTTAAATTATATATTTTAGGAATTATATTATGCATCTTATTATATATTTTTAAGTGTATCCATGCATATGCATGATGTTATAAGCTAATTTTTATTTAGATGTAAGACATGTGGTTTTTAAAAATCAAGGTAAAAAATAATAATAATAATAATAATAATAATAATACTACTACTACTACTACTAATAATAATAATAACAAAATCCTTTGAGGTATGGGCCAGTTGCAAAAACTCCCCTCCCTTGGAATTTCAATTCTTCCTTATAATTCTCTAAGATTTTCATATTCGCCAAGATGATCACATTAAAAATACTCACAAATTGATTCTTACCATTTACAGTTTTTCTCCCTTTGGTTTAGCTTGTCGATAAGCAATTGTAACCCAAGTTAATTTGAGCGGACTAATGGAGAGAGAGAGAGAGAGAGAGAGAGAGAGAGAGAGAGAGAGAAGTTTCATTGTCACGTTAATTTTTTGGATTTATATATCATATCAGGCTAAAATTGACCAAGAATTTTAAGTCTTTAGAAAATATAGAGTCTAGTATTTGAGTTTGACTTTTTTTTTTCCCAGTCAATTGTTAGGCGACAAATCACCAGTATTTTCAATAATTAAATTACCATGTTGTTCAACCATGCACCGAGGAAAAAAAAAAAAAAAAAAAATCAAACGTGAACAAATAGTACTATATGAAAACGACTGGATTACATTGGTAATGGAATAAATTTATCTTATTCGGGGAACATTTTGAAATAGAAAAAGTTTGTTGCAATTTTTTTTTTCGTCTTTGTTTATCATTACATCACTGGGCAATTAACTTGCCCTTCTATTATCTTTTACAATATAAAAATATGTAGTTAAAATATTAATTAAGATGATTGAGATGGGTGTCTGTTGGCTCGATTGGTCCATTTGATAAAAGCTAAACACATAAGTAGTGTTAATTTGAAGGCACATATAGTCCAAGGTTATTATTTATGCGACATCGATATATAAAACTTTTTAACTTCTGATCAATCTTTTCAGCTAAAAAGGAGGAAAAAAAAAAAAAAAAAAAACTAGTGATCTATCTATCATCTATCTGTCAATGATAATTACGGTAAATAATTGAATTATTGCCCCCGCCATCACCACTAATTTACATTATCAATTGTCGGTGACTAGTGACCACGTTGCTTTTTCATAAAACACGCCAATTAAGCTTTTATACTTGTCACTCTTCTTTTGGACTTTTTCTTCATTTCAAAATCAAGTTCGGTCACTGACTACTAATTACAAAAATAGAAATCTAACTTTGGTGACCATTCCAATTTTAAAACGCCATCTCTTTTTGTTTTTTAGAAGAAAAATTAGAGCATGTGACAAGTCGTTAATTGTAATAGTTAGTTAAGCACAATTATATGAGTAAAGGTGGGTACCATATTAATAAAACAAGGTATTATAGATTTTTAATTATAGTGACCTTTGTAGTTTTGGAACCCCAAATTTTTTATTATGTGGCATAGCGTTTCCATGTGGGATTACAGTACTTCCACATAACAATCCCACATCATATACGTTTCCAAGTGTGTCGTATACTTTGTATACTAGCAACTATTCTCGATCAATGATAGTGTAAATTAAATAGCTGACGTGTCCAAGGTCATTGTGCTCCCCACATGGTTCAACCCTTGATGACTTTTGTAAGTTTGTTACATTGTGGTTGATGATGACGTGCAGCTATGGCAATTGGAGACACTATTGTTACAAAAGGACACATACCTAAACTACAGTCAAGCATTGAGCTACACAAGTCAGGCATTGAGCCAGAATTTACAAGGGCTGAGAAAGAAAAGCCCAATAAGACGGTGGAGCACAAAATTCGTATATTATTTGCAAGAGAATTGGAGGAGACTTTGGGTTTTGGCATTGTGGATTTGCATCATGATTGGGCTGTTTACATGGAAATTCATTCAGTACAAAAATAGAAGTGCCTTCCACGTCATGCATTATTGTCTCCCTACGGCTAAAGGTGCAGCCGAGACCCTTAAGTTCAACATGGCTTTAATTCTCTTCCCCGTGTGTAGAAACACAATCACTTGGCTCAGGTCTACCAAGTTGGCTTACTTCATACCTTTTGACGACAATATCAATTTTCACAAGGTACACATCAAACCCATTAATGCTTCTTGAATTTGTCATTGCTTAATTTATACCTTAACTATTTAGGACCCATATCCGAGACTTTTAATTAATTAAGTCCCATCTCCGAGACTTGTGTTTCAAGTCAGCATGATGAAAAGTTTTCTATTCATTATTACTAAAAATTTTACTTTTTTTTTTTTTAATACTTTTTTACTATTATTACTACTACATTGATGATCACATCTCTATGGGTACATTTGCTTATAGACGCAGCAAAAATTGACAACCACACATACGGCTATACGTCTGTACCTTTATTTTACTTTTTATAGGTAAGCAAATTTTTTTTTTTTAATATACATATGTATAGACAAACATAAAGGAGTAGATTCCCTCAATTTACTGTTGCAAAAATGACAATAAATCAGCCATGGTGAAATCAATTTAGATTTAAGTCGTCAAACTCAAAACATTGACTTTATTTACAAACCATGGGAAGCTAATTGTGCTAAGCAAGCAAACAAAACATAGTCTTTATTTATTTATTTATTTTGGTAGAAAGATGGGAATCATTTATCATAATAAAATACTAATACAAAAGCTTTGTCCTTCTACCACCCTAGGTGGGTGTCTAGAAACAAAAGGTTTCATAGGGCATTCTCTAGGAGTGTCAAGTTGAAAAGGTCCCATACATATCTACAATATATAGAAGATGAACATTGACTGTATTTTTCAAGTTTGCTCCTTTGCTCCCTTCCTCTTTTAGCAGGCCTATTCTTTATACCATTATTTTTTATTTTCATAGAATATGTGATATAGATGGACGGTTCATCTCACTTCAGGAGAGTCTTATAATAAAAAATTAGAGAAGCGAAATTGGGTAAAATATGGAACTATGGGTTCTAATTAACTCAATTGTTATTATTATTTTTTTTATCAAATTCTATCTTAGGGGAAAAAAACCCTTACTGGTATCTGGGAAGTAAGAGATTAACATGATTGATGATATATTATTTATTTTTGCGGCTAATAGATTAATTCAAGCGATCTTACCACGCAAGCTAAAATCAAATTACCATATAGAACCGAAAAAGAAGAGTCGAAATAAGTGCTCTTTGGAAGGTTTGGACCAAATATTGGGGGAGAGATCATCAACCTTATGTTTTTGTAGTAGTTAGTTCATGTTTTATGCATCTCAGGTCCTAGAAAAAGGTGCCTATCTATATGTTATGGGTTATGATTCTAATAGTTCGGATTGATCAGCTATTGTGTTTACATAATAGTAATTAAGCACCCCAAGGAAATAAGTATGGCTCTTTCTCTAGCATAGGCCCTTATGACTTACTGCCACTGGAACAGGATTATATACAGAAATGTTTCCAATGTTTAAAGCATGCCATTTTATCAATATACTAAGTAAAAACGGCTTAAAGTTTGAGCAATGTGATATTGCATGCTGTTATTCTTCCCTTGGGTCCTAAAAGGTATGAACTTTAAGTTTCTACCATATGTGTAGCTACTGATGCACTGATTTTGCCATGTCTGGGTTTAATGAATTGGAAGGATAACACATACAGATCATATTGTAACTTAGATGTCTTTTTCATCTTCAAAGGTTTGGCTAAGCTGTCTTCAAGTAGCATGACTCATCGCAATGTGACTCTTTACTGCAAGAATGACAAAGTTGATCTATAGATGTCGTGAATTCAATATTGTGAAAGTCTCATCTAATAACTAAAGTGAATACCTTATTAGAATACTTGATGACTTGATGTATGTGCTGCCTCTAAATATGTTTTCATTTTTCTTTTTGTTAACCTCTCTTTGCAGACAATCGCAGGAGCCATTGTAGTTGGTGTCATTCTCCATGCCGGGAACCACCTTGCATGTGATTTCCCTAAACTTTCTCACTCGCCTGAGGGAGAATATGAGAAATATTTAAGTGTTGACTTCGGTAAATACAGACCCAGTTACGCAAAGCTGGCTGAAGGAGTAGACGGTGTGACTGGAATCCTAATGGTGATTCTCATGACAGTTGCGTTTACACTTGCAACACGATGGTTTAGGCGGAGTCTTGTTAAGCTGCCCAAGCCCTTTGATAAGCTCACTGGTTTCAATGCCTTCTGGTATTCACACCACCTATTTGTCATTGTCTATGTCTTGCTCATCCTCCACGGACAATTCGTATATCTTGTGCACAAGTGGTACCTTAAGACGGTATACTTTTGATATTTCAAGTGATCATATTTATATTTTCAACAATAGTTATTTTTCTGCTTAGAAGAGCTAGCTAATGTATTGAGTTCATGCATGCAGACATGGATGTATCTTTCCATTCCGGTTTTAATGTATGCAGGAGAAAGAACCTTAAGGTTCTTTCGGTCAGGCTCCTACACTGTCCATCTTCTAAAAGTGAGTCATAAATTATCAATTGTTTCAAAGTTTTAAACTATTAAGAAATGAAGAATTTAATGATTTAACTCTTATTCTAACAATGAGAACCTCTTACATTTATTTGAATGCATGGTGTATTCCACAATGGATTGCATGCTCACAAGTTGTTTTTTCTCCTCTTAATTCAAGGCTGTTTTTTTCTAACCTTGATTTTCTTAGGTTGCCATCTATCCTGGAAATGTTCTTGCGTTGCAAATGTCTAAGCCACCCCAGTTCAATTACAAGAGTGGACAATACATGTTTGTCCAATGCCCTGCAGTTTCTCCGTTTGAGTGGTAAGTCACCGTAGCATTCCCTGAAATCACTATATTTTGGGAAATTTTCACTTTTTCGGTAATTTACAGCAACTGCACCAAGCAATGGCTTTGTTTAAGCAAAGCTATCCCTAGGTGAAATCCGAGAATTAGGCTATCCAAAATTTTATTATAATAATAGTTAAATGATTAAATTTACAATTTTCTAACAATTATTTAGACGCTTGCCAATGTTATACTATAAAGTGACAATGTTCTAGTCATAATTTCAATGCTTTGCGAGCGAGAATATATGCTGAATGCTGAATAGTTTTTGAAAATAAAAAAGTTCTGATGAGAATGTCTGAATCATACAATACTCAATCTGGTCACCACCAGCACCATGTAAAAATGTGGCTACCCAATTGATCATTTTTATGGTTCAATTTATGCATCCCAGGCATCCATTTTCCATTACCTCTGCTCCTGGAGATGACTACCTTAGCATTCACATCCGGCAGCTAGGTGATTGGACACAAGAGCTTAGAAGGGTATTCTCTGAAGCCTGTGAGCCTTCTGTGTCTGGAAAGAGTGGGCTTCTAAGGGCTGATGAAACAACCAGAAGAAGGTATAATTTTGTGCACCTGTCTAATGTCTTCCCTGGTTTAGCATTTTTTTTAAAATTATTTTTCATGTTATGTAATATGTAAAATTCCTTTTGGAGATTACAGTTTGCCTAAGCTCTTAATAGACGGGCCTTACGGTGCCCCTGCACAAGACTACAGGAAGTATGATGTCCTGCTACTTGTTGGGCTTGGAATTGGGGCAACACCTTTTATCAGCATTTTAAAAGATTTGCTCAACAACATTATCAAAATGGAGGAGGAGGCAGTAAGTAACTTGTTCTGTTTTTGCTATATGACTTTTATAGACCTTCACTATTTAACCTGCAATAGTATCAGTACTTGTTAACCTGTTCTAATTTTCATAGACTTATTACCAGGACTTGGGATAAAACTATGTATTTTATCATGCAAAATAAAAATTCTGTTTCCTTCTCAACAGGATTCTGTCTCAGATGGCAATAGGGAATCAGATCTAAGTGTTGGAAGTACAGATTCTTCAATGAATAATAGGGTCTGTCCAAAGCGGAAAAAGCCTCTGAAGACCACTAATGCTTACTTCTACTGGGTAACTAGGGAGCAGGGCTCGTTTGATTGGTTTAAAGGGGTCATGAATGAAGTTGCTGATCGGGATCAAAGGGTAAAAAAGAATGCTCCTTGGCATCATTTCATTTCCTTTGTTGAAAATTTCCCAAGTTTGATAACTTTAACTTGTCAATTTGGAAATTAGGGTGTCATTGAAATGCATAACTACCTGACCAGTGTGTATGAGGAAGGAGATGCCCGATCGGCTCTCATTACCATGGTGCAAGCACTCAACCATGCCAAGAATGGAGTTGATATTGTTTCTGGAACTAGGGTAAGCTCTTTGATGATTATCATTCTCATACTCAATACTTTTCTAGACCTCATTCATGCAATCAAATATTTTTTAACTGTTTCTTGAACTATGTGGCTTTGGACCAGACCACTTTTCTTTTAGAATTGTTAGTAGCAACCAACGACTTTAACCAAAAATAAATAAACAAAAATACAAGAAGTGGGATGGGGTATTTGACAAATACAAGGCCCTTTTCGCTGAAAACCTTAATGTGTTACTAATTGTTTTCCATTCCTTTCATTATCAGGTAAGAACTCATTTTGCCAGGCCTAATTGGAAGAAAGTTTTCTCCAAAATATGTTCCAAGCACTGTTCTGCAAGAATAGGTGAGATAAATCTCCAATAGGCCAAAAGATATTACTAGCAAATTTAGCTTTCTTCTAATGTTATCATTGTGGTTTTGGTAACTTTGATCAGGGGTATTCTACTGTGGGGCACCAGTTTTGGCTAAAGAACTTAGCAAGCTCTGCTATGAGTTCAACCACAAAGGTCCAACCAAATTTGAATTCCACAAGGAGCATTTCTAAAACAGTGGGATTGCGTATATACCCAATGTCTACACTCTCTCACTTCACCATTCAGACCTATCTCTAACACTTCCATCTACTTAAAGAATTTTTGTGATAAGCTAGAAAGGAGAAGAAAAAGAAAAAGAAAAAGAAAAAAAAGAAGTATTGTACAGTCCTCGTTAGAAAATGGGAAAGAATGAAAATTGAAAAGCATATATTATTTTCTTTTTTTATTCAAGTAACCCATCAAAATGGTATTCTAGATTTCTAGTTCTAGTCAATAATAGATTTAAATTATAATATGGCACCGGCTCTGCATCTGTACAAGTGGCAGAAATATAGAGGTGAAAGGTGGCAGTGGACCTAAGGTGCATTGTTGGAGAGCAAGAGTGCGTTACAGCTGCAATATTGGAGAGGTTGACCTATTTGGTATTTGATAATGATAATATATAGTATATTCATATGGGTAGGCATGAATGATTGAGAGACGTTTAGGTGGGGGTAGAAGAAGAAGACAGTTCTGGAAAGGAGAAAACTGAGGTAGGTTTTGTGGACTCTAAGAGGTGATGGGATTTGGAAGTATTGTACTCTTGTTGAACCTTAAAAAGTTTTTCCATGAGTCGGGCCCAGGGAATCATTCTAGAATGTGGATGATGACGAAGAGCTCCACATGTTTAAATTCTTAGAATAAGGAAAAATTATGTGTAAAATACATTCATATATTTGTCCATTTATTTTTGGAAATATACATACATATATAAATATATATACGAGATAGAGTTATTGTTGGTTTGTAAACATCATAGCATGGTAAGTCAGTCAATGGCTTTATTGTATTGTATCCTGTTATAAACAGAATGTTTATTGGATACTTTACTATCATGGGCTCTTCAATGTCTTCCTTGTTTATGTAAGCATAAATTAATAACTTAATGGGCTAGTAATTGTAATTTTGAAAGCACCTGTTCTCATCTCTTGCCTTGCCCTATAGCCCTTGTAAGCCTCTGCACCTCTACTTTTGTGTAATGAAATGAAGCTGAAATGAACTGCTTCTGATTTATATGTAAACTTCTTAAAAATAAAAGAATAGGAATGCCTCTTGATTTTAATTCTATTGTTTACTAGCTAGGCTAAAGCCTTCTTATTCACTTCTCATTGTAGTCCCAGAATGACTTGTCAAAAGGTAAATTTGATTGTTCTTGTATTAGATCATATTAATAACTTTTATTAAAGTAATGAATGAAGCTCGTTGTGAAAGGAAGGAAGACTTCTCCCATATGACTGAATAATTTCTTTTGTTAGACATTTACTGTTCTTAACAAACACGCAACAAACCATAAGTTCTTGCCTATCATATTAATAATCTTTGATCCATTAGAAAAGTTATAAAAAAATATGAGGAATTAACTCAAGTTTCACTTACCAAAAGGGAACATTGTTACTCCTCATAAGAGCAAGTACATGTGTCGCATACAACAAATGCCAGCATAAATTTTCTATGTGCTTAGCAATAGCAGCATGGGCATGGCTGTCTCTCTCTCTCTCTCTCACTCTCTAAATTTATCCCTCTTTATGAGACATTCTTGTAATTTACAGTTTTGTGTGTGTTGAGAATCAATGTTAATTACAGTTGATAGTTGAATTTGGGTTTTTATTTTTTTTGTGTTGCTAAATAGTTGAATTTGTATTTACTCCTTCATTTGTAGGCTCCTTTTATGTGTGCAGCTTCTAAGACATATTGTTAGCTTTCATTATTATATAAACTAACGCAAGTAGTGGGCTTGACTCTCCATCTTGAACCTGGATCGAAAAGCTAAGCTCATCAAAATACCACAGTTGGCAAAGTGATAAAAGCAACCTCAATGAAAATAATACTCTGTTGGACACTAAACAATGTGAAAATAATATCATTTTTTATATGGTTATCGTGTCGATAAGGGTACTTTGAAGTTTCTTGGTTAGATGTGTAATGCAACTTGACCTTTTAGATGAGAATGTCTCTTTTGGTCCATTTCTATGTGGCTTTTGTTTTGTTCAATTTTTATGGCCCCAGACTACGTGCTAAATGGACTTTCCGAAAGAGGATTCCTATTCGGCCCAATAGGGTGAGCAGCAGAAAATGGTAACAGTCTTGGGTCAAATACGAAGTAAAAGTAATATATTGTCAAGGCCCAAACTGAAGATTATGCTAAAAAATGAATATAGACCCAAACAGAACCAGCTGAAATCTATAACTCAAAAAGCATAATCGATTGTTTGTATGAATTGCTTAGAGAAGTCTCAAATTATTTCTATCTTATTCTACAGACTACAGATATCAAAAATGTTTATCTCAAAAAAAAAAAAAACAAAAAATGTTTACTTGGACCTCAACTTGCACTAAACTTTAATTTTGACTTTTGGTACACTAACACATTCATTTTATTATGTACTTTAAAAATCTTAGGACTTTTTTTGTTGTTGAAATAAATAGATGTAGCCCCATTCCTAATGGATTGACCTCCAAATAACATATCCAAATTATAAAAAATCCCTCCGAAATTTACACCTTTCAGAGAGGCGCAAAAACGAAAGTCTATGAGATTTCTTTTGTAACTGGATAACCAGCTCTAAAACAAAATAAATACTCGTTATAACGAAATGAAATTCTATTATCTATTATCTATAACACTATCTCTAACTAACCTATAAAATAATTATCTATAACTATAAATAAATAGAAATAGAATACATGTTTAGTTTATTATTATTATTATATAAACTATCAAAAAAAGATATACAAATTTCTAATAGATTAGATATAAGATAAAATCTCAAAGACTCCAACAATTCAATATATTATTCATTAAATACATGTATACAATGTTATATTTGTTATTTTTCAATTGCAAGGACCTGGATGAGAAGAAACTCTCATGTCCAGTTCTGTAGTAGAGATGGAATTGAAAAGAACCATCAACTATAACCCCAAAAGAACTAGAATTTGTAAACAACATAAAGGAAGAATGAAAGGAATATCTTATCGAGGTAATTGTATTTGCTTTGGTAGATATGCTCTTTAGGCACTTAAACCTGTGTGGATCATGTCTAGGAGTGTTATGACGAATTTGATTGGGAAGTACAATGACTGAGAATGTTGTTATGTTTGAGCTTAGCTTATTTAAGAATTGAGTTTAAACTTAAGCTTGAATTAGGCTAAAAGCCAATATATATAAGTTTTTTTTCCAAGTTAATTCCAAATTGTTCATGAATAGCTTGCTTCATAAATTGTTCAACATTAAAACAAATATGGAAATTATAACATTAGGCTTTTTTTTTTTTTTTTTAATTTTTTAATATTGAAATTATAAAACAAGGATTAGACCATTCACATGTGCAAAATTTCTTATATATTTTAGCATAATAATCTTTTTGTTTATTTTACTTAACCACTTTTCAAAACACCAACATTAGATTATCTATTCTAAACTATACTTCATTAAAAGATCAATTTTAAATTATTATTTTTTTATTTTTCACACATATACTATCCACTCTTTTCCTTCATTTTCGGGGAAACATAAATAAAGAATAAAAAATTGAAACAAACAAACAACCATGTTTGTGTATATTTACACAAATACTATAGCAAAAATGCATTTTGCAAAATTGACGCATAAGCTGATGTAGTAGGTATTTTTTAAGATTGATTGAACAGAATTTGGCCCTTACACTATTTTATAACATCTTAATAAGATTACTATTGTTATACTTAAATCCAAACACCCATGTTTAAAAATTTAAGAAAAGAAAAATACATACTAATGTTATATATGATATGACAGCTTATGGGGATAGTTTAACAAAGTTTCTCTTCAAACTAATCTGGAGAAAAATTCTTTAAAGTTTAAACTTCTCATATATTTATTTTTTGAGTGTGAATTTTGAAAATCTAACAATTGAGTTTCATGTTTCTTATGTTCTTAATATATATATCAAATTTCATTCAAATCGGATGTTATTTACTATTTGATCAATAAACTTTTTTTTATACATATTTTTAAATTACAAAAAGTTGAAATTTTAACATTTGTTTAATGATATAGAAATTAATAATTGATCTTCATGAAATTTTGCAAGCAAGAAGATAAAATTTAACGGTTATATTTTCAAAATTCACACTTAATATAAAGATATATGAAAATTTGTTTGGTTTAGTTTATTTCCTTTGTAGGAAAAAGTCTAGAATCATAAAACTTTTCACAACTTTTTTTCATAAATATAACTTGATAGAGTGTGATCGGTGAAAAAAAAAAAAAAAAAAAAGTTTATGCTTAAGTAATAGCTAGCCAGTATGCGTGAGATTTCAGAGTAAGTGAGTTGATGCGTAACTACTACTTTTGTCCTTTTGTAGATTTGGTTAAATACTAACGTTAAAAATTCAAAATGGGGGACCACGTCCGTACCCCACAGACACACAGTGACATGTATGTACGACGAATATTAGTTAGTTATAGTTCTCGTCTAGAAGAGGTGGGTGATGTCATGTGCTTTCTAGACTTCCACAATGCCATTCTATATATGCTATCTATTCTAACCAATATTTTCAAACCTTGAATGGTTTGTTTCTCAAAAAAAAAAAAAAATTTTCAAACTTGGTAGACCGTGGCGTTGGACATAAATTTGAACACAAGATAAGATCTTATTCGCACGCTACGCGTGAACTGCGATATTTTCTATCGGTTGGTGTGTGAACTGAATCATCACATATTTGAATTAGTCCTCATCTAGAAGACTATTTTATAATCTATTATATGTATCTTGTATACGTGCAGCTCCACTAGCTAGCAAATAATTGAATTAACTGTTCTTTTACTAACATATATTTGCATATTTGTTAACGTGCAATTGAATCCAATCACTACTTGTTATGGATCTATGGTCTGTTAAAGCGTGTGGTCTTAAACTTTTTTAAAAATTAATTCATAATTCCTAACATTATTGTTTGACTAAGCCTCCGTTTGGATACTAATGAAAAATAAAAATTATTTCACTATTCAGCTTATTTTTGCTACTATTCATGAGCCCTACTGCACTTTTTGATATATTTCATAGGTCTCACTGTACTATTTCAGTAAATTTTTACTTTTATTTATAGTACTTTCAGCAATAAGTTTTCAGTTTCAGCAAAATAAGTAGTATCTAAACAGACCCTAAGTGCAAAATAAAAGGAGAATAGAATCGAAGTTGGAAGGAAAAGAATGGGAAGAAAAAAGAAAGGATGATTCAATCTACACATAAGTAGTTTATGAATAGAGAGTAATCAAAATGATATTTTGTTTAATGTATACAATCAAAGAGATATTTAGAATATAATCTTTCTATTTTGTTGTGAAACATAGTTTTGATACTATTTACTAAGAAATAAATATCATCAATTTAAGAAGTTTTATGTGTCTCTTGAGGATTCAAAGTTGAGCAAATAATAAGCTATTCCACTACATGCGCATTAAACCAATTATTTAATTCTCATAACTGAGAATATATTGCAATGTTGAAAATATCTAATGGATAACATTGCTCAATTATAAATTATTTTATTTATTTATTTATAATTTGATAGTTACAATGGAAGAGTGCGAATTTGAATCTCAAATATTTTCGTTGAATTATGAAGTAATCAATCATAAGTAGGATTTTGAAGACATTCTAACAAGGTGGAATGTTAGTCATAGAGTAGTAATAAACTGAAACAGTTGAGAAGAATATAACAATAATTTACTCAATTCTTGTGCTTTTAAGATTACATTAAATTATTTGATGACGGTTTATTAATTATAAGGATATAATAATAATTTTATATAGAAAGTATCATATTTTTTTGTTTCCTCACTTATTATATTATTTTATTGTTGTGGTGGGCAAAAAGTGAGTAAGGTTTATGGCAGGTACAAACTTGCTGCTTTTGCTCACACAATTAATTTTTGAGAGATGGGATGCCCAATCAACCTTAAATGCCCTTAACAAGATGAAAATACTTAAGTTGGTGTGCTAGAATTAATTCCACACATAGACAGAAAGTCTTTTATAAGGAACAGTCTTGAAATGCATATATAGGGGTCCTCGGGTTTAGTTCGAGATAGAGGTTACAAGTAGTTTTAAGTCTCCCGCCCCTCCTTTTGATCCAGGGGCTTCTTGGCTTTATATATTCAGCCAAGATGTATCTGAGCCCTACATTTGAAAGGTCAGGATTGGATTTCATTGATACTTGTCTCATCAAGGCCTTACTAGAAGGTTTCTACACTGACGTATGAGCTAGGTGGACACTGTTCAAATGTCATTTCCTCATTAATGCGGCCAGCTAAGTGGTTGCAGTGTATTAAATGCAGAGGTGATGGTTGCTTTATCCATCCTCTTTCCTTTCTTCCCCGCTTAGTGACAAATTTTTCTCTTCGCCCTCGATTTGTGCCCGACAACCTTTAGCCTTGGTTCTCGGCTTTTAGAGGTCAGGTTGGCATCCTCGGAGTCCTCATCCAATGTTGTCTTTTTTGCACTTACATAAGGTTACTTGTATTTTTCCGAGGACATTCTACTGGTGCTCACCTAGGTTTGTCTCCTCGGCTTTGTTTCTAATCCCTCTATTTGTATTCTCGGATCCTCGTCCCCTCACAATTGTGTATGTGAAAATATATCTATACTCTATAGTCTTTAATGTTGTGATAAGTTACCAAGCCAAAAGTTTAAATTGTTGGTAAAAAATGCATTTTAGGCCTCTAATACGACTTATTACTAATTTTAATCAATTAATGATTCAAGATTAGGTTCAGGCAGTTAATTAACTTAAGCACAATATTAATCTTGGATAATCAAGCACAAGAAACACATCACATGAACAACTCACACATAAAGAGACAATAATTTGCTCACGGAGTGGAAACCGAATAGATAAAAACACTTCAAGGCAAAGCTCAACTCAACAAGTTTATTGCCGAAGCTTGTTGCAGTACATAAGTTACTCATGCGACTTTCTGTGCATGGGGTCAAACTAAGTATTTGAGTTCCCCATTATTGCTAGCAGATAAGACTTTTCCTTGTTCCTTCAATGTTACTTGATATTGCAAGTCGATCTGCAAACTATAAAACCAATTTTCGGTCACTCTTTAAGGCTTTTTAAATATTTCTCTATGGTCTAAATGAAACTCCAATACATAAGTGTTTGGTAGTAAACAACCTCTCAAGTATGGTCAATTGGAGAGGTAGAAAGAACTAGAAATAAAGGATTATCAAGGTTTTGCATTGCCGTCCTCATTCTTCTTAAATTATAAATTTTTGTATATATATATAATGGTGTAGGCTTTTGATATGATTGGCCACAAAATCTATATGTAATAATAATAATAATAATAATAATAATTGTGGGGACAAATAACCAAGATTCACGCATCTTGGGCCGTGGGCTCTGTCCGAGGAGGTCTCATGGGCCGAGCAATGTGGCAGCTATCAAAGCATTCTACTTTCGAAAGATTCGCACATAGGACCGGCGATTCCGTCCGAGGAGGGTATAGTCCTCGGATATAAAGTTTTCGGTTCAAGGAAGAATCCCAGTGGCTAAAGTAATCTTCCTGGAATCCCCTATGACAGAAACAAACTCGGTGAGCTTACTGGGAAGGAAAAGATCCCCGAAAATATCTAAAGAAAAGCTGCTACCACCACATTAAATACCCTGCAACTACTTTTCTGGCCGCATTTATGTGGAGAAGACCTCTGAACAGTGCTACCAAGACTATGACCTCTCACAGGGAGGCCAAAGAAAAAATCTGGTGGGATAAGTATCAAGGGGCACCTTAGATGAATGACAAGTGTAAGGATAGGATGCTTAGAAGATGATTATATAATGCCATTCCTCCTCCATTGGAGGAGGACGGATTTTGGAAAAAGGGAAGAGAGAGAAAAACAGAAGGAGAAAGGAAGATTTGTAACGTGAACAACACAACACAAGGGTTCCTCCTCGGACCTATATAAAACAGAATTATTCCAAGTTATTTTGGTGTGCTTTGGGCCTTCTAAACTGCTTCTTAGTTTGTCTTTGAGAATAGGAAAAACGAAGCCCTCACCATTCGAATCTAATTCTTAAGCCCACTCTCTACAAATACATGTTGCAGTGGACTTATTGGGCCCGGGTCTTGCGCGCTTTGGACTGGGGTGTACTAATTCGTTACACTACAATTGGCGCCGTCTGTGGGAAGAATTTGTATGATAGTGAGCGCGACGTTTCACCATGGTAGGATCAGGTCCCCACCCACAGGAATCCAGGGGCTCCCATCAACAAGACGCCTTCCATAATCTTGAGCGTAGGAGAGATAGGGAGGGTAGCCCACATACCACACAAACTAGCGGAAGTCATCCGCAAATGGGGAATCACTTTCCTCAGGAACGAAGTAACAGAGCCATGCAAAGGGAGATCGATGATTTGAAGCGGGAGCTACGCCATGCGCATCGACGACGAGCCCCTTCTAGTTCTGGTGTTTTCTCAAATGATGAAGATGATGTTACGTACAAACGCGACCCTAGGACACCGTCGAGCGAGCCTTTCCCCTATCACGGGGAAAACGTTCATAAGCGAAAGCGTAAGAGTCCACCTCTGAAGGGGCTGGAGAATGACGCCATGAACAAGGCGTTGAATCAAATTTCTAGGTCCCCCTTTACGCATCGCATCGAAAGGGCAGAGCTTCCTCGGCGATTCCATCAACCCACTTTCACCACTTATTACGGCTGAACGGATCCAGTAGAGCACGTGAGCCAATTCAACCAGAAGATGGCCGTCTATTCTAAGGACGAGGCCTTGATGTGTAAAGTCTTTCCTTCCAGTTTGGGGCCCGTGGCCATGAGGTGGTTCGATGGGTTGAGACCTAACTCCATAAGTTCCTTTAAGGAGCTTACGCAGGCTTTTGGTTCTCGTTTTATCACATGCAGTAGGGTGCCTCGCCCTTTGGATTCTTTACTGTCTTTGTCCATGCGGGAGGGGGAAATCCTGAAAACGTACTCGGACAGATATTGGGAGACGTATAACGAAATAGATGGTGATTTTGAGGACGTGGCCATCAGCACTTTTAAGGGCGGCTTGCCTACTGAGCATGGATTAAGGAAGTCTCTCACTGGTAAACCGGTCACCAGTGTGCGTCAGCTTATGGATCGAATAAGCAAATACAAAAGGGTTGAAGAGGACCAGCAGCAAGGAAAGGGTAAAACAAAGATTAACCCTCAGGAGCGTAGGGATTTCAGGTCGGACCGATTTAGTAACAATCGGCCACGGAGAGACTTTGTCGGGCAGTCAGATTCCTCCAACGCCCAAGCTGTCAACGCGGTATTCCGAGAGCCAGTCAGTAAGGTCTTGGAAAAAATTAAGAACGAGCCATTCTTTAAATGGCCGAACAAAATGGCGGGGAATGCGATGAGGCGCAACCAAAGCCTCTATTGTCAATATCACCAAGACCAAGGACATACAACCGAGGACTGCAGGAACTTGTGGGACCACTTAGATCAGCTGGTCCGAGAA
The DNA here is from genome assembly GCA_030021035.2 of Notholithocarpus densiflorus. Lineage (NCBI taxonomy): Eukaryota > Viridiplantae > Streptophyta > Magnoliopsida > Fagales > Fagaceae > Notholithocarpus > Notholithocarpus densiflorus. The sequence continues at coordinate 6,469,516 of JARYZH020000009.1, read as the reverse complement.
GGAAGATTGAAGGACCTGTTGCATCCCAGCAGTCAAGCAGGGCAGACTGGGTTTGATTCCAGAAGAGGGGCGTCCTCGGGCCCACCCCTGGGAACGATAAACGTCATTTTTGCTGCCCCCGGAAGAACAGGGTCCTGTCCGTACAGAGTGATGTCTGTGGCTCAGTCGTTCGCCAATGACAGTAAGCACGAGCCAAAAAGAATCAAGATGGAAATAGAACCAGTTCTGGGTTTTTCGGAGGAAGATAAGGTCGGAACTATCCAACCTCACGATGATGCCTTGGTGATCACGCTCAGGATAGGAGGGTATGATGTGAAGAGGGTGCTGGTGGACCAAGGGAGTGCCGTGGAGGTAATGTATCCTGACCTGTTTAGAGGTCTGGGGCTAAGGTCCGAGGACCTAACTGCCTATGATTCCCCCCTGGTCAGCTTCGAGGGAAGGACCGTTATGCCAAAGGGTCAGATCAGGCTACCTGTGCAAGCCGGTCTTGAGGTAGTGGAGGTCGACTTTATCGTGGTGGATGTTTATTCTCCATATACCGCTATCGTGGGTAGACCTTGGCTTCACACACTGGGGGCTGTCTCCTCCACTTTGCATCAAAAGGTGAAATACCCTTCCGAGGGTCAGGTCAAAGAGATCGTCGGAAACCAGAACATGGCTAGACAATGCCTGGTAGCGGCCATATCACACCAACCTGAAGCTGAATCGCTGATGGCCGCGGAGGCAAGTTCATAGCAATTAAAATCTCTCGATTCGCCTATCAAGGAGATCCCCGAGGAGGCGATATGTGATGATTTAGAGAGGATCATTATAGGGAATGATCCGGAGAAGTACTTCCAAGTGGGGTCCCAGTTGCCGCCTCGCGAGAGGGAAGAGTTAATAGAATTCCTTAAGAGGAACGTCGATGTATTCGTCTGGAGCGCTTACGAGGCACCAGGGGTGGACCCCACCTTTATATGTCACCATTTGAATGTTAATCCATCCATTACTCCGAAAAAGCAACCACCTCGGCGCCCGTCCAAGGAGCATGCCGATGCCGTTAAAGAAGAGGTGAGCAAGCTTAAGCAAGCAGGAGCTATCAAGGAAGTGTTCTACCCTGAATGGCTGGCCAACACGGTGGTGGTAAAGAAAAAGAGTGGCAAGTGGCGAGTGTGCGTAGACTTTACTGATCTAAATAAGGCTTGTCCGAAGGATCCATTCCCCATGCCACGAATAGATCAGCTGGTGGACGCGACGGTGGGACACCCTCGAATGAGCTTCTTGGACGCCTTCCAAGGATATCACCAAATACCTTTAGCCTTGGAAGACCAGGAGAGGACTGCATTTGTCACCCCCATCGGAAACTACCATTACAAGGTGATGCCGTTTGGTCTAAAAAACGCAGGATCAACCTATCAGAGGATGATGACGAGAATGTTTGAGCTTCAGTTAGGAAAGAGCATTGAGGTCTACATAGACGATATGGTGGTCAAAAGCAAGGCGGTGTCCGAGCATGTTGATGACCTCGGAAGCATTTTCGAAATCTTGAGGAAGCACAAGTTGCGCCTAAATGCATCCAAGTGCACGTTTGGGGTGGGATCGGGCAAATTCCTGGGATACATGGTAACACACAGAGGAATCGAAGTCAATCCCGATCAAATTAGGGCTATTAACAACTTACACCCTCCTCGTAATCCTAAAGAGGTTCAGAAACTTACTGGAATGATTGCCGCTTTGAATCGTTTTATTTCTCGTTCAGCAGACAGATGCCGGCCATTCTTCCTCTTGATGAAAAAGTGGAAGGGATTTGAATGGTCTGAGGAGTGCTCTAAGGCTTTTCAGCAGCTTAAGGAATATCTCTCTCGGCCTCCAATCATGTCCAGTCCTCAGGAGGATGAGGTCCTATTCGCCTACATAGCCGTTGCTCCCCATGCTGTGAGTCTTGCATGAAGCCGATGTGCGTTATCTACCATTGGAAAAGGCCATCCTGGCTGTAGTCCATGGTAAGCGGAAACTCCCCCACTATTTTCAGGCACACTCTGTCATCGTCTTAACTCAACTCCCGATTAGGGCCGTACTCCGAAGTGCTGACTATACCGGCAGGATAGCTAAATGGGGAACTATTCTAGGGGCTTTTGATATCAAGTACATGCCTCGCACTTCTGTCAAAGGCCAGATCCTAGCAGACCTGGTGGCTGAATTCGCTGAAGCCTCGTTAGAAAATGTTCCAGCATCGCAGCACATGGATGAAAAATCGGTTGTCGTGATCTCGCTCCAGGAACCCCTATGCTGGAGAGTCTATGTTGACGGTGCAGCGAACCAAAGAGGTTCTGGATTGGGGTTGGTTCTAATATCTCCTGAGCAACTAACAATAGAGAAATCGCTGAGGTTGGATTTCTTTGCCACCAATAATGAGGCCGAGTACGAAGCTTTATTGGAAGGGATGAGTATGGTTCAAAAACTGGGGGGAAAGGAAGTAAAAATGTTTTCAGACTCCAAATTAGTCGTCGGTCAGGTAATGGGCGAACTGGAAGCAAGGGACGAAAGAATGCAGAAGTATTTAAGTCAAGTTACACAGTTGCGATTAAAATTTGAGTCATTCAGTCTGCTGCACATCCCAAGAAGTAGCAATTCGCATGCAGATTCTCTAGCTACACTCGCAACCTCCTCGGCGCAGAACCTACCTCGAATTATCCTTGTAGAAGACTTGTACAAGCCCACGGATGCAGGGAGGAAATTAACTCAGGTTTCTCATGTCCGAGTGGAACCTAGCTGGATGGATCCAATCATATCATTTTTAACGGAGGACACCCTGCCGGGAAATAAATTGGAGGCTGAAAAAATACGAAGAAAGGCACCCCGTTTCTGGTTGTCTGAAGACCAAAAGTTATACAAGCGCTCTTTTGCGGGACCGTATCTACTATGTATCCATCCTGAAGCAACAGAGGTCATCTTAGAAGAGTTACACGAGGGGATTTGTGGGAGCCACACTGGAGGCAGATCTCTATCTCTCAGAGCTGTCACACAAGGCTACTGGTGGCCAAACATGCAAAGAGAAGCACACGAGTATGTAAAGAAGTGCGACCAATGCCAGCGATTCGCCCCAAACATTCACCAACCAGGGGGGATCCTTAATCAGAGAGAGAGAGAGAGAGAGAGAGAGAGAGAGAGAGAGAGAGCCTATTTTTGGATGCATATATAGTTCTCACGTGCAGACATATTTTTAAGTCCAACTTTTACTTCTAACTGAAGAAAATCACCCAATGAAGTAGAAACAGAATGGTGCAAGTGAGGCAAAAATAAATGAGAAGCCTATGAAAAGCTCAGCCATAACTAAAATTAAATTTACCAACTAGATACATGTTTAATCTAGATATAATTCCAACTAAAATTTGTTTGGAACTTATTAACTTGAGCCAATCACTTAGCCAGATATAATGTTTAATCTTTGTTGATTTAGATTCCAAACAAGTTGAACTTGCTAACTAGTAACTTGATTAATATATTATTTCCTTGAATAGAATAAATACTATAACTAAAATTTTGTACCCCTTTCATAAACCCATGATAATTAGAAGTTACTTAATTACAGTAGTTAGATTAATTTTTTGAGTTAATTAGAAATGCCAATTTTCATTTACAAACTAATAAAAATTAATATATGTGATAATTAAATAAGATATAATGTTTTACAACGAAATGGACTATGCATATTACTAATAAAGTTAAAACAATAATTTTATGTCTAACATACAATTTTTTTCGGACAAAACTTAGGTATATATACAATACTTAGTTGTTGTTACTTAATTTTTTTTTTTAAGATTCAGTCATGCGATTTTTTTCTCATAAGATAAAAGTGTATTTTAAATTAAATTTAGCCACATGGCTTAGTTTTAAAAGGAGAATCTAAAAAACAATACTTAAGTAACTTAGAGTTCATTCATTTGTTATATAGTCCAATATAGATGACCCTAATGGGCTGTTTCTTCTGCTCCTGCTCATGTCTGCTAGTATTCAGAAAGTTGAGAAGGATTAGTCGTAAGGTGATCAAAGGCTTTGTGTCTGGAATCTAGGGACCATTTATTAGACAATAATGGTGCCTCTTTTGTAGTCAGTCACTCAGGCCAGTGTCTGAACCTCACTGTGTCCTTCTAGGGATGCCCGCCACTGCTTGTTTAGACAGAGAGATGAGAACCCTAACGATTTTCCCTCCCATCCCTTTACTTCCTTCTAATAATTAAACCAGTGAATTGTCTTCTCCTTCTCTCTGTCTCTATGAATCAATTAAGCTGTCATTCAAGAAAAATTGAAGAACCCCTGACCACTCATGGTTCATAGCTTCTTGAAAATTCTTTATAATAACTCCTTTCAAAAAGCAGTGATAGAGATCTTAGGCTTTTCTCTCATTCTTTCTTCTTCTGCTTCTCTTGTTTTTTTGCCCTTTCTTTCTTCTTCTTCCCTTGTTTTTTTCCCCTTTAAGAAGTGTGGAATTAAAAAAAAATATTTACACTAATTATATATGGATTTTGCTAATATGTGCCCTTAAGGCACACATTAAACCATTCATTTTTAGAAACATTTTTTTGGAAATTGAAAAAGTATTGACAACTTTTTCAATTTTCGAAAAAATGTTTTCAAAAATAGATGGCTTAATGTGTGTCATTAGGGCACATGTTAACCGGACTCATTATATATATATATATATATATATATTACTGCAAAGTCCTACTAGATATAAGCAACACATTTTGTTTTGTTCATTTTTTTTTTTCTGCTTCATCAAAAAAATAAATAATATCTTATATTATTCTGTAAAATTAAGGTTTTTTTTTTTTTTTTGGCTTTAGAGGAAATTAAGGTTTGGGGTTTCAGAATTCTTGCTTCTGTATGTTGCATATAGATCTGTATCTGATAGATTGGTGCAACTTCACATGGTTCCATGAAAGCTAACTCCTTACCTTCCTTGAGGAAGAAATAAAAAATAATATGTTTTAGGGTTTTCAATCTTGCTCTATGTTCTCTTTGAAAGTCATTTTGTGTGTGTAAAATGCGGGAGGAATTCAAAAGTAACTTTTTTTATAATAAAAAAAATTATGAAGTCATTACAGAGATGGAGTAATTAATTGTTTATGTCTGTGTATAAAATGCTAGGGAAACTGTCTCTCTTTATATTTGTTGAGATTGCAGGACTAATGTACTAGGTAAAGCTCATAGGGGCTAGATTAGAAATCATGATCTCTATGTAAATTAAATAAGGGTTTTGCTTGTTTAGTAGAATGCACTAATTACTAACACCAATAGTAAATAAGGAAGCAAACTTCTGATGAATATCTGCACTATTTTGTCGTTGATAGGATGAATATATCTGCACTTGACTCAGAAGCCAAGGTGTCCTCAGACAAATGCTAGGGTTTTGAAGTTGATATCCACCGCCCAAAGCGTGAAAACCTAATCATTTTTACGGGTGAGAATTATGTACATTTCCAAATTCCCAAAGATGAGAATGAAACTGGTGTGCGTCTCTGTATCTCTCAAATAGTTTTAATGACTTCTTTTGACTAATCCATTTGCGAGTACTAAGCTATTAGGTTCTGAACTTCAACTTGCTCCATGCATATCTCTCTGCAGGAAAAGTTGTGTGGTCCTCTATCTATTCGATCAGTGGGGTCTTTTAAAAGAAAATATATTGGTCCCTCACCTATAGGTAGCTTCTTATTGTTCCAAGCAGCTGTCATACACATCAAGATGGCAATGCACTTACGGTATAGACCACAACTTTTGTAGGCCATGAATAGACTTGTCAAAGATAATTACTTTCTTGTCTTTAATATCTTCTCCCATGTGAAATCTTACTATACATTATCCACTCTATAATTTATGTTACTTTTCCAACATTTCTTTTCTCCTTTCTAGCTTAATTTTGCAGCATTAATGAGAGGACCATAATTCAACTCCTTACAATCACTCTCCAATGTCGAATGTCATAAAAGATTTGAATATGTCTTCTTCATTACCAATTAGTTTTGAGGTAGAATAGCACAGATCACAGTCCAACAAGTGATATTAGAGTCAAGGTCATGGGTTTGAGTCATGAGAGACTCATTGTGAGGGAGATTGTTGAGAGCACCACAATTCGATTCACGATTACTTTAAAAACAGATCTGCAAGGCATGATATCAATTTCCATAAAAGACTTGATTATAAGGAATTGAATCCTCTCAATTTCAGGTGAAATAAAATGAAGATTGTTAATATTGCAAAAAAATTACCTCTAAACATGTTTGAAAGAAAATTCCTTCAATTCACTACATAACAATTGATAAAACCATTTCACATTTACTTTTTAATGAGCCATGTAACTTGTTTAATTAATCAACTATAATGGTTTTATTAATTACCACTTTTTTTTAGAACTAGTTTAGAGGAGATTTCTTTAAACCAGTTTAGAAAAAAAAATCATTTGACTTTATTTTTTTGAATCTAATTGTGTACAAAATATCATGTCATTTAAATTTTTTAATGACATGATATTGAATAATACATCTTTAAATTTGTAATATATAATCATAACCATAAAATCATCAACTCTCTAATTTCACACCTTTTATATATTGTAAACATGTTAAGACTTTCTCCCAAGGACGGAGCCAGAGCTTTGAGTTAAGGGGGGTGGCTTTACTGTTGGCTGTGTGCAGCGGTTTTAACCTTTAACTCTGCTACTACTTAGCTACTAAGATTTTTTTTTTTTTTTTTTTTGTGTCGGTAAGAACAATATTATTTTTGTTTAGAATTTTTTAAATGACAGGGTTGTTTATTTTAAAATAAAATTGGTTAATTGAGCTTAATTTTTTTTAAAGTTTTACTATTGGTAATTTTTGTTGTTGAGCTATTTTTTTGAGGCTTGTATATTTTGTTTTAGATTTTAGATTTATAAATTTTTTTTATAGTCATTAAAATGAGGAAAATACTAGCGCTACAAACTTTTTTTATAAATTATTGATGTAGTAAGTGGTTACTAGTAAGTAAAAAAATGATGTGAGTGGTGGGTGTATGTGCGAACCAATAAGAATTTGCTACCAAAACAGTTTGTAAAAATACTGTAAAAAAATTTGTGAGTATAACATTATTCTTAAAAGAATCAATGATATTGTTTAAGAGAAAAAAAAAATGTAATTTTATAGAACAAAATTGCTAAAATTAGTACATACACACATATATATATAATAATAATATTTTTTTAAAAAAAATTAGGGGGGGCAATAGTCCAAAGCTAGCTACGTCCCTGCTTTCTCCCTCTCTCTCCGTGTGTGTTAAAATACTTAAGTATTTTAAAAAAAAAAAAAAATATGTTAACTAATAGTTCATTAGAAAGTGATTAATTATTGAGCAACTTATACTACTTCTTATAAATAAACAAGTCAATAAGAATGCCAAGAAACATAAATTCAATGTCACATATGTTAATTATGCTACAATAAGAGAATTGGGCCACAGAATTTAAAGAGTGGACTGGAGATGCAAACTTCGGCTGCAAAAGTTTTCTTCAAATCAACTCTTCCTTGGTGTACTAAGCGTGCATTCATCAACCCACGTGATAGAGATTCAGACACATTACCTTTTGTAGTCGTCGATAAAGCATCACACACCACTTTTTAAAACGTGCAGCCTGGTCCCCAAGTTTAAAAAATAAATAAAAATAAATAACTATGTGTGTGTGAGACACTTTATATATAGAAGCAAATATTAACATATATAATTATATGTTTTTAATAACTAAAATGTCCTGTTGTGACGTTGGCCCGTACAGGATTAGCCCTAATTTTGTAATTCACTGAAACAATGATTAAATGCTTATAACTGTGCATGACAAAGAAAAAAAAATGATAAGATACATGTAATGAAAGTAAGAACATTTATGTTTCTCAAAAAAAAAAGTAAGAACATTTATTTAACCGATGGTGAGATGTGCCACGTGGCTGTGTATGTGCCTTTGCTTTATCTTTTCATGGAGCATGGTCGGTTGAATTCCGGCATCTTCTTTTTTATTTTTCTCATCCGCGGCTGAACTTCTTCTACACGTTTGTTCCTTCTTCTATCTCTTCAATTAAAGCAAAATTCTAACTTTGGTACCTCTACTACTTTGCTTGGTCTTAGTTCATTGTCAGATTGAAAAGCCGCACTCAAGAAGCAGAAAATTTGAACTAGCTACCTAGAGTTCATACATGTAAGTATTCACTCGGTACAAGATCTATATTATAACCTAGGGTTCTTTGAACCTTTACAATTGACTAGAGCATGATATTTTATACTTTTTTGATCTATGTTTAGTTCTCACTACTTCAAGTTCTTGTTTAACATGGAATGTTTTTTTTTTTTTTTTTTTGTATATATGATTAAGGATTAGGTAGCTGTGTTGTTTTTATTTTGACTTCACTGGAAGCTATAACAGTCTCACGAATCTCATTTCTGATTGAAATTTTTGTCAGATATATAACTTTTAAGAGTTACCCCACATGCAATTCAGTACATATCCATCATGCTTGTAGCAATTTAAAAAAAAAATGGTTTGGTGCTTTTTTTTTGTAAGAATTTGGAGGAGGGGATCTACCTTGTCTACCACTTTTTTCATTAGAAGGAATATATATATAGTATTCATGTTGGAAAACATTTTCTTCTACTGAATCCTCTTGCATCTAACAATTCTTCTTCATGGATCTGAACGCAGATGGTCACGAAAAACCACATGAAACTTTATGTGGCAGCAGGCATCTTCTAAGGGAATAGTAAGGAAATCTAAGTATATCCTTGTTAATCAATGATGAGAGACATAAGATGATATCAAGGTCAAAGGAAGCAGATTTTTCAGATAAACAGGAAGGCAATTCAATTGATGACAAAATCACTAAGGCTTCCTCTAGTTCAACACCATGGTTGAGATTGAAGGATCCAAGGATAGTCCGGGTGTCGCGTGCTTTTGGAGGAAAAGACAGGCATAGCAAAGTTTGCACCATAAGAGGATTGAGAGACAGGCGAGTGAGGCTTTCGGTACCCACTGCAATTCAATTGTATGATCTTCAAGATAGGCTTGGGCTCAATCAGCCAAGCAAAGTTGTTGATTGGTTACTCAATGCAGCTAAGCAGGAGATCAATGAGCTTCCACCACTGCCAATACCCCCTGGGAACTTCAGCCTAGATCCTTCTAACATTGAAGTTGGTGTTTCTCAATGTAATGAGGGGTTTAAGATGAATAGCAATTTTGAATGGGAAGGTTCAAGTGCATTATCCAAATCAAACCTTTGGAGTTCAGATGCTTTTTGGAGGGCTAAATCTAAAGAAGCTGCAAGGGGAACAAATCCAAAAGAAAATTGGACAAAGAGGAATGAAGTTGAAGGTAATGAAAGTCATGGTGCACAAGTTTCATCTAATAATTTCTTGCCAAGAGCTAGTCACCCTTCCTTACCTGCAGGTTTGTTGAATACTGCCATACCATATAATTATCAATGGGATCCTTCAAATTTTCCACCAACACATTTTGGAAGCCATGGATTCACATCCCAAACAGAAGATCAGCCCAGTTATAGTGTCATGTCATTGCCTTCCACGTTGTCTTTATCAACTGGTGGGCCTCAAATTTTGGTATGTCCTCCAGGAACAACACAACCTTTCTTCCCTTCCCATGCCATGGCTTCAGGGGAGACTGATATGAGACAAGTGAACCATTTTCAAATGTTGAACTCAAGTTCACATACCCATTTGCCAAATTCTCTTACACCAACTGTATACCCTACAAGCCAAACAATAAGATCGTTCAATTTCAATGTGACTCCTCCTAAGCCTCTTCATTCTCCAACCAGCGGTGGATGTCAGCCAAATAATGACCAAGAGTTTCCTTCAAAATGATACAGAAACAATAAAGGGTCATCGAAAGATGCGGTTCGTTTCAAGAAACAAGCAGTCCTCAGATCTTCTTAAACAGTAAGGAAGGCAAGGTGCATTACTTTAAAGACATTATACTTATCTAGTGTGGATATATTTCTTATTATGAATTCATGTTTGATTTCCTACCTAGTTTTGCCTCATGGTGGTAATTAGTATTCAAATATGCAATTGAATTCAATTTCAATAGTAAACAAAGAATTCAATGTATTTGCTGCCGTATGAAGGAAGAGTTTGATATTGGTGAGACACCATAGTGAAGTGGCCACCGTTTGTATTTTTAATTCATTGACCACATACGAGGTTATGTGTGCATGAAACTAGAAAATATGATGTTGAATCTGAAATTGTACACTTTATGTTAAAAACACATTGTCCTAAATTAATCAAGATTAAGTGAAAGAAACGGATCTCTATCTCATCATTGGTAAATAATATATAATATTATGTCTTTCAAAATTTTGCTACATGTTTTTGAGGTCTCAGTTTCATGTTTGCAATCTCATAGCAAGGTTCTCTCTCTCTCTCTCTCTCTCTCTCTCAAGGAAAATAGCAGCACTTAAATTTTAAAACCCTAGTTTGGGGGGCCAAAAACATTGTAGGAGTAGAAGTTTTCTAAAACTTTGCTAGCTAGGAGGATTCGATACGGTTTGACGCTTAAAGCAACAATTTCAAATGTTTTATTTTCCTTGTAGATATTTATTAGATGCATCATTAACATTTTCCTTTTAAAAAAATATATATATATATATATATGTGTGTGTTCATCAAGAATTGTTTTATATATTCACATTTGTAAATTATTATGATTATTTTCATTATTATCTCTCTATTACATTATTTTATTATCTCCCAACTCTTTTTGATAAATTTCTTATTCACTAGTGTGATTTTCACCTAAATAATGTTTTATTATATTTTGTTTATTGCTATTGAAAAATTTATCAAGAAATCTTTGTTGCCAGCCAATAATTTTTCTATTATTCTCTTTTCTTTTAAGTTTTCATATCCCAATTAATATTTTCTAATAAAAAATTGTATTTAAAAAAACTCGTACAATATAAAATTTTAAATATGATTACCAAAAAAAAAATTTAAGTACATAAAAAATGGAGTTAAAGTTATCAAATCCACTATTATAGTAGCTTTAATTCGCTTAACCAAAAATCACCTAATAGTCTCAACATATACTTCACCTAATATCAAATGAACAATAAAACTTTTTGCATCAGTTGTACTATAAAGCAAGATTTATAATTTAAAAAAAAAATTATTTTCCTTAAAGTTAACCCATAAGAATAAGTTAAGAGATAATCAACAAAAAAAACAATATGGTTTAATTGTGACTGATTGTTAATAGATTTATTATTATTATATTTTGATAATTTGATAATTACAACAAGAGGATAGGGAAATTTGAACTATGGTTGTCCTAAGGAAGGAAAACATGTACAAAGCTCTTGAGATTAGGAGATTTTTTTTAAAAAAAAAAAGGGAGAGAAAGAGAGAAAATTGATGAGAAGATGGAAAAAGTTTTATTTCTTTTTTTTAAATAGAGAAAAGAAAAGGTATATATAGATTTTTTTTTTTTTTTTTTGTATTCAATTTTTAATTAGAGGTCGCCTCATATTTTCCTTAACTTAATTAATTCAACAGTCCCAAGAAAGAATGGTGAGGCATAGACCTTGCACTTTCCAAAAAGGAAAAAAGAACAAATTCAATGGATATGATATATAATTTACTTGATGTTGTTATAAATAATTTTGAGAGGTAATTAATATTGCAATGTGCATTTGGTTTAACTTTTTGTTGATTTGTTATAAATGGATGAAAGTAGAATTGTACTTTAAAAAAAAAAAGTGGTATTTTAAAAAGTTATATATATAAGAAAATAAAGCTAATAAAGTACCATTCAAAAAAAAGTAAGCAAATAAACTCTCAAAACTCAAAAGTATAAACTTAATCAAAGATAGACCAGTAAGCAGTGACCTTGTAAAGAAGCCGACCTTAAGACCCAAAACTACTCAAATATGAAAGATCAATCCGAAAACTAAAAGAGCCTTTAAAAACTGCTGAGAAGGGGAAAAAGAAAGAAGGGAGACAATGCTTTTGCTGCGTTAAGACAAATATGAAAGATTTGAAAAGGAGTGTCAAGTGTCAACAGTGCACAAGATCCAACAAAATGATGCAGGGTAAGAATATATATATATAGAGTACAGTAAAAGAGCCTTCCAATGCAGCCTCAAATGAAAAGATAAGTTGTCGTCTCCTCAGCAAAAGCTGCAAAACACTAGAAAAGGAGATGAAGATGGACATGAATTATGGATACAGCTACAGGCCAGGTTTATAAATAGGTGGAGTTAGTTCCTCTAGCTTTGTTTCTCCTATTGTTTGAAATATAAAGGTTTATTCAGAAGAAACAGAAGAAAAAAAAAATGTACGAGGTTTTTTTTTTTTTTTTTTTCCAAAATAAAATAAATGAATGAAAAACAAAAAAGCTGTTCGAAAATTAGGGTTTGGCGGAATTATATATGGATCAGCTGTGGTTTATTGTTCATTTGTTTGTGTAAGAGATGGGCCCACACACTTTAATGTTAGGAGTTAGGACCTCACTCACTTAAGAAGAAGAAAAAGAAACTCAGCATATTTCTTCATAGCTCTGGTAGTTTAGATTATATTTATCTATTAGACATAGGGGCTGATAGGGTAGGGCAGGAATCTAGGATGAAGTCAAAATTTCAATTAAGGGTCAAAGTATAAAAAATAATTGTCTCTTAATATGTTACATTGTAATTATCTATCAAAATAAAACTCAACATTCTTTTAAATCTCAAAAATCATCTGTGATTGATTTTTTTAGTAAATGTAACATTAATTTCCCTTTTAATGTATAAAATTAACGGGCCTATTAAAAAAATATTTCCTTTTGTTGCAAAGCTTAGTTTTAACGACATTCATATCTAAAAATGCTTGTTTTGTAGTTGTATTAGAAACTATAAGTGGGTGTTGTTCTACATCGTTTGAGTGTAACTCTTTCCCATTACTTAAAGCCTAACTTTACTACTACAAGAGTTAGGCCCTTTTGTAGTGGTACTTCTGAATTAAGTAATGTGTTTGAGTTTGGAGAGAGAGTGTAATTAAATGTATGTGTGTATTTGTTTAGCAGTTAGTTTGTTTCTCAAAAAAAATAAAAGTGGGTGTTGTCCCACATTTTGAGTGTAACTGTTTCCCATTGCTTAAAGCCCCACTTTACTATTACAAAAGTTAAGTCCTTTTGTAGTGGTACTTTGGGTTAAGTAATGTGTGTGAGTTTAGTGAGAGAGCATAATTAAGTGTGTGTGTGTGTGTGTTTAGCAGTTAGTTTTCTCAACAACAACAACAACAACAACAAAAAAAAAAAAAAAAGTAAGCACGAGTATAACCCCTCTATAAATAACTTGGTAGGCTCTTGATTTAGGGTCCTCACTAGCCATTGACACAATTCATAAGTACAAAATTTTGAAGTTTAGGCGTCAAACTATATAAATTATGCTCATAAGATCAAATTCCCCCTTCCAACATTTATTTTTCATAATCTATGAAGTCTAGTGGATAAAAAAAATTTACTAACAAACAAATATCATCTATTTTAAAAGATTCATGTGTCCCTCAAGGATTTAGAGCTGAAGTAAGTATAAGTAACTCCACTGTATGCTCACAAAACTGATGATTATTTAGTTCATGCAATTGAGAATAAATGTAACATAAAAAAGCATTTACTTGATAATGATGCTCAATTATAACATCTTCTCTCTGATGACAAGCTCAACCTCGTCTCTCAACATAATAACCATTAATATATGGGACATCTATGCTATGCTCTTTACAAACTAATATCACAATAGTAAGTAGCCATCTCACCCATCATCTCAAAATTTGTGGACAATTACTTTAGTAGATGAAACAATTCCCATGAGATTTAAAATGTCTTGAGCTTGACATTGACATTGGAAAGCTTAACAAAATAAATCAATGATATTCATAATTTCTTTCACAAGATGAAAGATAAAGACAAATTCAAACAAAGTTAGTATCTCATAAGCTAAGTATGCTTCTCCTTGTTGGGAAAAAATAGTTCATTCATCAATGATTTTTTTTTAGTAAAACTACATAGGTTGGACTAAACATCTTTATCAAGCTAGAAAATCGATCTAAAGTGAGAACTCCAACGAGTATCTCTAGGTCATTGCAAAGTGCCCATCAAATCAAGTCCACTTCTAGTCTTAAGCTAATCAATAACAATCATATGGGCAATTTTAGCAATTTTGACAACTTTCAATTTCCAGTTACACTTGCATAAAGCACCAATAATATTAACAATCAAAGTCAATTCAGTAAAAATTTTGATAAACATGAAACTTTTCTTTTGATGCTGCTACTAATGTCAATTACAAATAATGTGTGAAATAGTGGTTGTACTATACATATGGACAATCATTTAAAATCAAAGTTTATAATCTATTCCACTCTTCTTGCATATTACTTGTATTATCTTATCCTTACCTTCGAATATTTTGAATATCTAAATTATAATGAGATCTAATAAAGAATATATCCATATTTTTAAGGTTAATGCCTCGGTGTTGTCAACATGAACAAGCCCATTCTTGCACAAAGTCATCTTTGTCAATCTTAAAACTATAGCCATTTGCTCATTCAATGACTCATCATGAGTGTTGATGCCCTCCCATCGGTGGGAAGATGGTTTGACTACCTATGACAACTAGGTGCGGAAATTGTGGGGCGAAGGAAGACAACAACAACCTCCCCTTCCCTTTCTCTCTTATCGTGGCGAAATAAGGGGGTGTGGAATAAGTGCATGATAAGTATGTGAACCCTATGTATGCACTGTGGGTAGGGGTTATTAGTGATTTGTTTAAGTTTGGGAGTCACCACTAATCATTGGGATTGCTAAGGTGTGATTGATATCTATGTCTAGTTGATTTTATTACCAAACCTAGATTGTTTTGGAGTTTGGTTATACATGGAGAGGGTATTAGACACCTTAACGCCTATCAGTTGACACTTTATTTTAATTTATTCCTCAGTTTTGGTTATTGGCAGATAAAATATAGATATCAGCATAACCTTTCGGTGCAGACTGTTTTAGATTTTGAAAAATATTTTGGAAAGGTGTGTGGCCTTTATACTGCATTTGCGATTCGGCACGACATAACCCATGCCATCTTTCTCTTCCACTCACACAATCTCTTTAAAATCTCCAACTCAAAGCCAAGGTAATTGTCACTGGCTGTTAAGAGACCGTAACAAGTCTCAGGTTTCTGATCTTCAGCATCTTGACATTTCGGGGTTTCCATAGATGATAGAATCCAGTAAAGCACTAAGCACTCTCTGAATTCCGTTCAACTACAACATCTATGTACGTGGTGTAATGAATAACTCTTCACCGTTACATTAATCTTCAGCCTTCCAAAACAGAACAAGTCCTCCTTCCCATCCTCGTTTAGACACCACCAATTTACTCTGGAAATTTAAACACACTCTCAACCATTCTAGTTGAGCCTTGTTTTGCCAAAGTTTCAATTAATAACATAATAAATTTGGGGTCTTTACTATGCACCATATTGGTGAGTTCACGAACTATGCGTGGGTTCCCTACCCCATGACAGTTCCAAATAATACAATTAATTACGATAAGGGGGATGGAAACCAGCCTCCGCCATTGAAACAATGGCAAGATCAATTACATCATTACCAATTGCTTTCTTTCCTTCACTACAATAATTCAAAAAAATAGGAAAATGATATCAAGTTCTTTTTTCGGAGGTCCAATACTCCAGTTTGTACATAAAATACTTGGTAGTTGGATTCATATATATTACATTTCAATAAAATCCACAAATGAATATTACAAAAAGTGAAAAATAAATTTAATCATAATTTTAAAATTCATTTGTGCGTGCAATAATATATTGCACATGATCCACGTTAGTATAATAAACTGGCAATTTTAAGCTTCTTATTTGCGAATGCAACATATTTCTTTGTACACAGATTAATTTGATAATGAATTTTGAGCATTCATCCTAATATTTATTTGTTCATACAGTTTATCTTTAAAATAAAAATTTTAAGTCTTAGGGGAAAAAAAACTATTCTTACGTTCTAGAGTACGATAATAACTAATATCAACTTTTATTTCTTAAGTTCCATTTTTCCTCTCAACTAAAAAAATAAATTTTCTACATTTTTCATCTTTATTTTAAATACATACAAATAATTTTATTTTCCTCTATTACGTACTACTTTTCTATTCTTTATATTCTTCTTGAATAATGTTGTGATCCTTCGTGGTAAATTGTGGCAAAAATTGTGTGATTTGTTGTGATCTTAGCATTATTCATTTTTCATTCTACCAACGGCATAATTTTGTAATAAAAAACATAATCTCTCTCTCTTTATGTTCTTCTTGAATAATGTTGTGATCCTTTGTGGTAAATTGTGGCAAAAATTGTGTGATTTGTTGTGATCTTAGCATTATTCATTTTTCATTCTACCAACGGCATAATTTTGAAATAAAAAACATAATCTCTCTCTCTCTCTCTCTCTCTCTCTCTCTCTCTCTCTCTTTGATTACAATATTACTTATTTTGATTACCATCTCATTTATTATTCCATATTTATAAAATTTCATACTTATCTCTTATTCCCAAAAACATTCACTATGTTCTCTATCTACCCTACCTCATGCTCTTTTCTTATTTTTTTTTGCTAATTAATCTCATCTTATCCATTCCAAAATATGTTAACTACGAGTTTTTTGATTATTAAAATCTAGATGCCTTCAGTTTACTACACTTTAATTTTCACTATGATCATGTTGTTAGTGCACTTAGAACTAAGGAGTAGATGAGTAGAAGAAAAGCTTAAAGGAGACATTGTTAGCCATTGTACCATGTACTTTACTTATTGTTGTGTGTATACACACTTATTGTTTCACATATCTAGACTTCGTGTTAAGTTTAAGTACTTGATCCTATAGAAATACCTTGTATGTTCAATTGTCGATACAATCATTCACTTACAAATGGAAAAGGCTATCATCGGGTTAAGAAAAACTTCCCACAAATTTAATTAAAGGCAGAAAGTCGGTGGCTGGCGATGGTGGAACCTTGTCGCCGGTGGTAGTAGAATCATGTGGCCGGTGGCCGAAAACGATGGAACCTTTTGGCCATGGAAGTGGAGGAGAGAGCAAATTAGGGTAGAGAGTTGAATAGGAGGAAAGGGCAGATGAGGGAGGGTAGATAGAGAATGTAGAGAATGTTTTTGGGGAGAAGAGATAGGGGTGGCAATTTGTGTTCGCGTGTCGAGTTCGTGTCGTGTCAATTCATACATATTTGACTATATAGGTCAACACTAACCCAACATGTTTATTAAATTGGTCAAGATTCCTCAATCCTAACATGACCTATTTATTAAACGGGTCAGTCGTGTCGACCTGTTTATCTGATTTTATCAAAATGAAGAAAAACATTTATGAAAAAACAAGCAAATAAATATTTTAAATATAAAATTCAAAACTAATGAGTAACTACATCACAAATAATCATTCAAAACTAAAGCATATCTCAATATCATAAATAATCAATCACAATATGTCAAAGAAAATAAACTACAACAACTAATAAGTTTATATACCTAGGGTCCGAATGATATATTGGTAAATTTTCATTTAATTAAACGAGTCAGACGGGTTAAACAGGTTCCATAAGTTGAACCCTAACCCAACCAGTTTATCAAACGGGTCCGTCGTGTCAACCCAAATATGACATGAATCCATTAAGTTTCAACCCATAACCTGCTAATTTCGTGTCATGTAGTGTCGAGTTCGCGAGTCATATCCAATTTTGCCACTCCTAAAAAGAGATAAGTATGGAAATTTATAAATAAATAAGGGATAATAAATGAAATGGTAATTAGAATAAATGCCATTGTAATCAATATTAATGAGTTTTTTTTTTTTTTTTTGTTAGATTACTTAAATTCAATGGTGTAGAAATGATGTAACTCTTTAGAATTACACCAGATGTAATTTTTAATTTTTATACCAAGTAAATTATTGAGTGTAAAAATTGAAAAGTCTAGATCCAATTAGATTCTAAATTGGATTTCAATTATAGTCCAATTTGCACCATGTGTATATGCACAGAATTACACACTAGTAAAGTAATAAAAACCAAAGAACTAGTTGTTTTTAATAGTCATGATATGGACATTTGCATTTTTGCTTTAGTACGACAATATTGTTAAGTATTATGAGAGTCTTTGTCCTAACTAGGGCTATGCAAACCAGTACTGAAGTCGACAAGATCGACTGACGCCGACCTTCCCGCACCGCCACTACAACCGACCGACGGAGCCGATGCCGACGAACGGAACGCGAGGAGAGTTCCGACTCCAGTGCGGTGCAGTAATTGGAGCAGCAAATCCGGAACCGAAGCCTCGCCTCGCCTCGCCGAACCGACCCCTGTTTCAAATGTTTGGAACTTTGGATACGGCATCGTTTTACCGAGATTTTGTCTTTAAAAAAAAAAAAAAAAAAAAAAAAAACTACAAACCAGTAAATGGTCTCCACCATGTTGCATGCCACCATTCTTCTTCTTCTTCCTCTTCTTCGTTTTGCACTGGTTCTTCTTCGTTCTGCAGTGCATTGGTCTGGTCTTTTATTACTCTTGTAATTTCTAGTTTCTATTGTCTTCTAGAGAGATTAGTACTCATTTAAAGTTTAGTCTTTTAACATTTCAACTTTTATGACCCCATACGTGTCTAGCTTTAGAAATGACAATAGAAAAGTTTAAAAGAAAAATCCATGTATCCGACTTAGATATTACTCTATTTTCCCACCACTGTGTAGGTCTACTATGTAGGTATAATGGTGTATAATATTTATATATATATATATATATTAATATTTATTTATACTTTTAAAAAAAGGAATCATTATTAATGCTACATTTATAATATTTTAACAATAGAAGCTATAAACTAGTAAAAATAGAAGCTATAAACTATAAACTATAAATTTAGTAATATTTATCATTTTTTTTAGTAAAATGTTTTTTTTTATTATCAATTTTTCAGCACTTGTTTGGACTTTGTAATGTTACATTGTTACATTGTTACTTTAGTCCCATTGAATACTGAATAGGTTGAAAGGATTTTTTTTAAAAAAATAGAATTTTTAATGTTTCAAATCGACCAAACCGATTAAACCGAACCGACCAAACCGCACCGTTATAGGTCGAAAAACCGACCCTAATCGGTATGAATCGGTTTTAATTATGAGAAAACCGATCCCTATCGGTTCGGTAACAATTTTGAGAAAAAACCAAAATAACTTCTTAATCTATGCTAGTCCTCTTTCTTTTGGTAAAATAAAAAATGTATAGGAGGAGAAGACGACAACCCATACACGACTAGAGCAACTCGGAGGAAAATGGAAACTAACGCACTCATGCTAGTCCTCCTTCACCGTAAATAAATAAATAATCAAAATTTGGTCCAAAATTTTGATTCAAATAATTTGCACATCTAATGGGGTACAGCTGTCAAGCATAGACAGCAATTGTCAGTTTCCTTTACCTCACCCAATGTGTTCCTATCGTTTTCTTTCTTCTATTTCCCTTCTATAAATACCACCTTCTTCCCCCTTTTCTCGCTCCTTCAGACTCACCGATCTCTCTCTTTCTCTCTCTCTCTCTCTCTCTCTCTCTCTGTCCGTTTCCCTTTCGATCCAGAGAGGGTTTTACTGGGGTTTTAACTTCCAACCCCAGAAGATTCTTCGCACAAAAACGCCAAACCCTAGATTTCTGATTCAAACCCCTAAAATCTTGCTCTTTCTCTTTCCATTATTCAATTCGAAGCTCCTTGTTTTTGTTTTTGTTTATTTTTTTCATTTTCCAAGCTTCGTGTTCTGAGCTCAACACTTCTTACTTTGGTTCACTTGCTCACTGTACTGTAGATCCAAAATCCTAGAAAATGACTGGTAAGCCCTTCGGAGCTCAATTTTCTATTATTTATGTCAATAATTCTGCTCCTCTATTTTCAAATTGCCAATCTCTAGGGTTTTCTCGCTATGCTCTTTTTTCATTCCAGTAGAAATTAAGCTGTACTTTGAGTTTGTTTTTCGTTAGAGAAAAGGTTTTCAGAGTAAAATTGTAAATTCATGTTTGTGGAGTAATGGATGATTTGGGAAAAGGTCGTACCAGTGCACAAAGTTTGTATATATGTGTGTTTGTGTGTGTATACAGCCAAAATTTGTGGAGCAATTTGGAAAACCTTAAAAATAACACTAAATTAGACTCACTTCTGAATGATTTTTTTTTTTTTTTTTTTTGAGAAAAATTTATGATTCAGAATTTTGATTTCTGGTGTTTTCCAGCATTTTTCCAGCTACAGTACTAAGAGAAGGGTGATGGATGAAACTATGATTTGTGGGTGAATGTTAGTAATCCAAGTTTTGGGGAATTTGTTTTTGAGGAATGGTACATTTGGTTATATGTATGTGACATCGAATGAAGTGATATGAGGTGTTGAATATGAGCGATGGAGGTCGGGAGAGTGAAAGAGGGCCTGAAAAACCAGCTCCCCAGAGGAAACCTGGTGGTGAAGAATTTGCCCGAGCATTCGTGAAGGTTGCGGTGGCACAAATATGTGAGAGTGAAGGGTTTCAGAGTTTTCAGCAGTCTGCTCTTGAAACATTATCTGACGTTACAGTTCGGTATATTCGTGACATTGGGAAGACTGCACATGTATATGCTAATCAAGCGGGTAGAACAGAGTCCAACGTTTTTGATATTATTCAAGGGTTGGAAGATTTGGGTTTGCCACAGGGGTTTTTGGGTGCTTCGGATATTGAGCATTGCCTTGCAAGTTCAGGCACAGTTAGGGAACTTGCCCAGTATGTTGGCGAATCTGAGCAGATCCCATTTGCCTATTCTCTTCCACAGTTTCCCGTTGTTAAAGATCGGAAGCTGACTCCAAGTTTTTTGCAAATTGGGGAAGAGCCACCCGGTGAGCATATACCTGCTTGGTTGCCTGCATTTCCTGATCCTGGTACTTATGCTCAGTCGTCTACTCTGAATGACAGAACAACAGAACTTAAAATGGCTAAAATTGAACAGGAAAACCAGCGCAGAAAGCCAGAAAGGTCTTTGTTGAACTTAAATCAATGGTTGGCCAGTAATGAGTTGGAAGGACCCTCCTCTGTTGATGCTGGAGATGCTGCTAAAGCAAAACAAGCAGCAGCTAAAGCAAAACAAGCAGCTGAAAGTAACCCATTTCTTGCCACACCTCTACAATATGGAGAGAAGGAGGTTTCTCCTGTTGTTCTTCCAGTGAAGACTAAGCTTTCAAATGATACAACTACAGGAAATCCCATTGTGAAATACCATGGCATGGACAACCATGTCTCAGTGTTAGAGGCATTTGCTCCAAATATTGAAGCAATGAAGAGCGGATTACGTGATTCTGAGGAGGGACACAAAAAGGTTCTTTTGAACACCAGGCCAACTGTGCAATTTAAGCTTGGTTCTGGAAAGAAATACTTAGGTTCAATGCTAGATTCGAGCCCACAGAACAAGAGTTTTGAGGTAACTGAATCCTGGTTTGGGAGGTTAAATGAAAAGGATGACAAGAAGAGGGGGGGGCGAGCAAATTCTGAAAGAATCTATGGGAAATTTACAGGAACTGGATCATTTGTAAATTAAGTTTGATTAGTATTTGTACACTTGTTTAGGAGACTGGCTGCAGAGGATGGTTCCAGGGTAGTCATAGTCAAGGGCATAATGTTTTCTGCATAGGGCATTATAGATTGGATATTACAAACTGCCTGAGGAAAATGTTTCCACTTTAACAAGTTTTTGAGGTATGTGTATGTCAGTTGAGATGGTAGACCCAGTGAATGATTCTTTCTAATTGAAATTCTTTTTCTTCTCTTATTATGATCTTATACTGAATGGCACATGGTTTTCTCCAGTGCTGACCTTGGTTGAACGTTGCTTGAATATTTTTATTGTCCCTGATAAAATCAACTGCATACAATATCATGTTAATGGTAGTTGTTATTAAGAAATATCAGAATAATTGAATGACAGATATGCTTCCATTCTTTTAAACGAGATTAATGTTGGAGAACGGGTATCTTCATTTGCTCAGTTTGTATTGAATTCTGTTTCTTGATTAGAAAGAAAATATTATATGTGCTTGACATGACATCTTATGTCAGAATAAATTCAGTTCTGTTAAGGTTTATGAATTAGAGATCTTGTTGCTTGGACAATGTGCGTGAGTTATTTGTTCTCAAAACTAACAAATTCGTCCTGCTGAGAAATATTCTATAAACCTTGTACAGTGCAGTAAAGCTGCATCAATTATTGGAAACTTTTTCATTTACTGCCTTGCCTTCTGATTAGTATTACATTGGTATTCTGAAAGCCTGAAATCCATAGCCTCCCTGACTTGTCACAATGCAGCATTTTAACCTTGTATATGTATGTAAGACCTGTTAGCTGTATATACAAGATTGGAAAATTTTACTCTTTCAGCAGCTCCATTAACATTCCTTGTTACCTAGATAGGGATGCATTACATGCCTGGGTATGTGTAAGAGAGAAATAAACAGTACACAATAGGTGTAAGAGTTGTTCTCTCATTGTTTGTTAGGCTATGTTAGCCTTTAAGCACTCTAATTGACTTATGGCTTTAATATAGTGGACTAGACTCAGAACACTTTGTGCTCAAAGGCAGTGGATGCTAGAAACAGAAATAATTGTATCAGTCAATATTAGATTTGATGAATTTAGACAAACTAGTTTTGGGTATAGTGCCTGTTTGGCGTTGCTATAGGAAATAGAGCTTTTACTATAGAGCTTTAATTGAAAAGAACTTTGGTTTTTTGAGTGTGTGACAAAAAACAGTGAATATTGCTTTAAACTTTTATATATATAAAGAATGAACAGTGAATTGTAAAGCTTTTTCCTAAAAGCTCCAAATTTCAACTATAGCCTTAAAGGTATTTTCAGCTTCAAGGACCCTATTGAAGTTCTTTAGAAAATTGCAATTTCAGTCTAGAAGAGCCTTAAGTCTCTTAAATGTAAGACATGCAAAATTACAATTGCTTTGGAGAATGGACTTGTATGCATTCCACAGATACTAGAATTTATCAATATAAGGAGCCTTCTTGTGGAATTATGCTACGGATTGAGGAAGGCTTTGTCTTTAACTTCATCATCTATGTTATTTGACCCAATTTAACTTTAGAGAAAGTAGCAGTACATGTCAACTTGTGTGTTTAGAAATGATTGGTATTTTTTCACTATAAGAAATGGAAGAGTTCAGGTTCAGCCACTCTGAATGCAAAGCATATCTTGAAACCCAAACTTGAAAGGAAATATAATTATATACACATTGTCTATAATCTACAAGTAAGTTATAAGCCTCTAATGGAGATTTACATGCTAGCAAAGAGCTATTCTTACTCAAGAATTACTGTAGTTTAAAGCAGAGTGAAATACCCACCCAACTGGAAACAAAAATGTGTGTGTGTGTGTGAGAGAGAGAGAGAGAGAGATAAGACTGAATCCCTTCTAGAACTATGTTATCAAATCCCATACTTGGAAAACAGCTTCCTGCAATGCCCACCAGGCCTGCCCTGCAGACCAGCTACCTCACTGTTTAAAACTTCTGTTATTAAGTCTTTGAAAATCAACCGCTCAACATCTAACACTACCCCAGAAATTTCACAATGGCAATCTATCCAATCCATTGATCGATGCCTTAAATCTTCCAATATGATGCTCCTCAAACTGTCATCCTCCTCATCTGGGCTTCTGTTCAAGTTGTTATTCTTTAGCTGATCTACCTCTGAACACAATTCTTCCAGAAGCTGCTGCCCTCTTGGTTTTCTTCCTGCTAGCTTATTTGGCAAGAACCAATGCTGGTGAGGACCTTCCAATAATAATTTGCGAACTAGAATTTCATTAACAGCATCAAATGTGAGTTTTCTTTGAATTTTCTCAGTAGGTTCTGACTTAACAAGCCTTATATCACTCTGTGTATCGTTTAAAAGCCCTGCACCTGCCTTTTTTTGCTCCAACGCAAGGAACACTTTATAATCAATGGGGTGGCTAGATGCTTGGAGCTGAATGGTCATCAAACCAAAGTCAAGATCTCTGAGGAGACCTGATGCTAACAATATTTCTGAGATGTACCTGTGGTCTGAATTTGTGCTCTCATGGAGGGGTGCAATGTAATAGGTGATTGGTTCCTCTTCAGTACAGTATACTTGTCGAAGATTCTGAACAAAATGCTGGATGTTTTCTAATTTTTTGTTATCAATGTCTGCACTGAAACTGGGTTTTGTGCACTTTGGTAATTGTGCTAGATCTTCTGGATTCCATTCCCCTTCATCAGGATTTAAAGCCTCATAATCTGTAGCAAAAAAATTTGAGAATTCAATTCATTAACAAGTCTAGCATTCTGTAATAAAGCTCTCATATTTCATCTTTCATATCATGTTTAGGAATGAACTGTGTTGAACTCCTAAAATGGTAGAACTTTTGTTTTGTATTTGGGCTAGTAGATTATGAAAGAGAAACATTAGTACAGAGATAAAGGAACCCATGTCATTTCACCACTAACTTTTTAAGTGTCAAATGCACAAGAACTGCACCTTTAAAGGCATTTGATATCTTCTTCACAGGGGATGGCGACTCATCTCTGTAAAATGTAGCATCAAGAACAGAGATAGGACTCGGTTGTTCCATGGTAGCTATTGCAGGTTCTGCCATCGACCTGTCTTCCCTGAACCCTTCTAGACTCTGAAAAAGATAAAATAGAACATATTAAACCAGATAATTGAAATATTCGCATGGGTAAATAATAGCAAGTACACTTACACTTTGTTTCTGGCCATCCTGCTGGAAGAAGGTAGTGTTGATCTTATCAGATTGATTGGTGCTTGTAACTTCTGTCAGTTCTGTGTCCATGTGAGAGTTGAAGTTAATGCTGCTCTCAGATTTCAGAGAAATAGCATCAATTTCGTGACTTAAATCTCTCATGGCACTGCTGATCTCACTCAATTGCTCATTACATTGCTGCAAATTGGGAGACCTTGGTCGGACTTTTCTACCTGGGGAGTTTGGTCCTACTGGTTGTTTAGTATGTTGCCTATTGGTCTTGCTTGAATCAGATGATGGGATGGTGGGAGGTGGTGACTGCTTCTGCAATCCAAATTTCCTTTGTTGCAGTCTCGGGCTCACAGTTGCTGAGCATGTGTTGTTTTCTCCAATGATGTGCCGAGGAAGCTTTAAGGCTGATGCTGATTTTGAGGTTCTAACACTGGTAGTCTTATCTGTAGCGCAAGTCAGTCGACTGAAAGGGCCTTGTATATGATTGTTTCTTGAAACTAAATCTTTAGCTGATTGCATCGAAAACTTTCTGCCATCTGCACTGCCATGAGGCTTCCGGAGCACTGACATATTTTCAGTTGGAATCATGCTGGACGCAGGATCACTTGTTCTTCTGATAAGGTTAACTGGTTTCATAATGACAGTTGGGGATTTATGACTCTTTGGTGAAGGAGACCCCTTGATTGTGGCAGAAATTGGGTCCTTATTTTGTAGCTTTCTTGGGCTTGCTAAATTTGAGCTTTGGTAAGAGCTGCTATTTTTGCTTGTTTGAGATGCAAAATTTGCAGCCCTTTCTCTTTTGGTATCTAATGCTTCTTTAGTCTTCTGCATTCCTTCGAGTATCTGTTTGAGAGCTCTGAGATCCTTACCAGATTTTTTGAACTCAAGTTCAGACAACCTTTTCTCAATTTCACCATAAATGGAGGGGCAGTTTGGGGCTTTTGTGGTAGTTTCTCCATACATGAAAGCTGGAAGTTCAGAACTTTGGCTGCCTTCTGGCTGCCTCCATGGAGCTGGTTCTATTGGAAACCTTGAACCTGAGGTGGGCCTCATAACTGAATCAGCATTTTTCAACCGGGGTGAGATGTGGTCCTGTGAATTCCTTGGGGACCTGGAAATTCGATTTTGCTTGGTTTCATCAGTTGCTTCTGAGAAGCGGTCATATTTTTCAGCTTGGCAGCTACTCATAATTTCTAATGAATTCTCACTGGTTGATGTTGACTGTGGGGTAGATTCCAATCCCATCAACTTTGCCACAATGCTGGATGGTCGTTTTGAAATTTCTGGCTCTTGCTGATGGTTAAGCATATTGCCGGAGTTTCCATTCCTTCTCTGCAGATCCTTCAAAAGAAAATTTGATTTTGGTTCAGGGGCAGAACCCCTTATGGAGCCTTGTCTGCTGTCCAATGATAGCCTTGGGAGTTCTTTGAGCTTTATGGTAGACTTGTATGCATCTTGTGATATCCTTCCATCATAAGAGAGCCGAGGTGCATCCTTCAGTGACGAAAGCGTAAAACCATCTCTCTGTTCCTTGTAATTCCTAGGTGCTTCCCGGAGCTTAGCAAGAATGCGAAAGGAATCATTGAGACCAGTAGCTCTGGGCTTGACAGATTTGGGTGCCTGCAAGGGCCTTGGGGAGTCTATGTATATCAAGGTATTACCCATTGCTTCCTCCTTACCACCAGTTTTTACAGACAATGCACGGGCTTCTCTGTATATGGAGTCTTTGACAACGTCTCGGAGATCAAGGGATGGCTGTCTTAACTGCAAAGAAACATTTGGCTGGTTCGTGGGCTGAGTGGGGGTTTCAGGGAAAATTGTTTGGTTGAATGAAGATGTCTCAATCTGAGCTGTTTTGTTATGGTCAAGAGATGAGAAGCTAGATGAACGTGAGGAAGATGAAAAGGAGGATTTGGATGATTCTGTCGAGACCCTCTGTTTCTCTTTTACAAGCTTCTTCGGGATTTTTTCCTGCAAATGTAAGTGAAACTTCAATGCTTCTGCTAGAAACAAACAATTGTTGTAGTGATTAAGTTTTAGATTCTTACTGTAGTTGTTTGTGATGCATTGCTGAGCTCTGATGCCTTGTTGTCATTTTGACCTATAACAAATGAAATGTAAGATGCTGAAGAAATTGATATGATGGTCAATGCTATAAAGTGCTGAGGCTTGCAAAACAAAACAAAGGGAAAGAGTGAAACTTACGAGGACCCAATTAATAAATTACGAATCAACTAATAAAAGGCATATTACTGAAAGCTACTAATATGTTATGATGCAGAGTTTAGCCAAAAAAATAAGTTATGATGCAGAATGCTTTCAAACAAAAAGGGCTGATCATTTCATAGCCAACTGAGACCTGGACATGAAAATGTGGGTAGCGAGGACAAAGCTATGGTGATAAGCGAAATATAAACCAAAAAAAAAAAAAAAAAAAGCTATGTTGAACAATAGCCTCTGATGTTTATTTGGAACACTAAAACAATTTCAAACTGAATTGAAAATGTTTCCAGAGTGCTTTGGTATGTTGAATTGAAAACATTAAACATATATGTTTACACAAAATTGAATAACTCATGAATATTTATATGCCCCATCAAAGGGAAAGTGAATGAGAAACATCCCAGCAAATGATAATCATTATTCATATGTAATTACGACTTCTGAAAAAGGTCTCTCTAAAATTAACACAATATTAAGTCTCTACAGAATCAAATCTTAGGAGATAAAATAAACATACTGTTAACCCCACTTTGCTAATAAATACTATTACTTGGGATCCACGTTATTGAAATAATTGAGATTGACTGAAATGATAAAAATACACCATACCTGGAGGAAGTCTCTTGTGGTTGTCGCTGTTGATACGACGGCCGGTGAGGAAATGATGGCGGTCAAAAAGCTGAAAAAATCCATTCATGCAGCCAATCTGCTTCTGCAGATCTTGATTTTCATCTGTTAAGGGATGCAAAACCTTTGCAGGCATCTTCACCTCCTCTTTTCTACTCCACAAGCAAAAAGTTTACACTTGGTAAGCTTCCCTTATGATTCCATCCCCAAGAATCAATAAGAAAACAACAGGATTCCAGGTATATTGTGTTTCATAATCTCAGAGCATAGCCTCTGTGACATATAATAATATTGACGAAAGTTTAGCATAAACCATAATAAGAGAACTTCTAGCTTTGCTAAGGTTAATGTTTTTTGTTTTTGTTTTTTAATTACAGAAACATAAGGATCAGAAACACAGCACTAACGTGTTCTTTAACTAAAGTTCCAGCACTCTGCAGCAAAAATTCAATGGTTTTTTTTTTTTTTTTTTTGTTGGAGTTATAGAGAATTTCTCGAACAATGGAAAAAGAAAAATAAATGGAGGAACAGGCTTAAAGAGAAGAAGAAAAACAAAGAAAGTACAGAACCCCAAAATATGTCCCTACACAAGAGCAATAAAATAAAGTAGCATTGGGGTTTTACAGAACAAGGCAGACAAAATCTTCTGCAAAATCAAAGGAACAAAAAAAAAAAAAAGGGAAGGGGGCCAGGCCCGAGACCCAAAAGCTACAACTAGTCCCCACCTTCTAAGGATTAGAACCAATACAAATCTGCAGTGCAAGCAAGTTTCTGCAAATCCAAGAAGTATTAATGTTCTTTTTGGATAAAATTCCTCACACAGAGCAGAAGAGAATAGTTTCTTGTCTTTTTGGCCTAGACTAGACTATGCATATATGCATGAGTCTCTCTGTGGTGCTGCTGGTATTATATGAAGGGCTTTGGCAATTCTATAAAAATAATCAAAATTAAAGCTTGGATCATATTACGTAAGAAAGAGATGTGGGAATGGAATGTGTGGGTCATGTCTTGGAGGTTGTGTGTAGCACAAGAAGTATTACTAAATTAAAGAGAGAAGGAGAGAGAGGTGTGTGAATTTGTTGGTGAGATCTGGGACTGGTCATTTTCTCCCACTTCCCATGTGGACAAAAATAATGTGGGTGGTCTGGAACTTGGACCTTTCTCTCTATACATTAGCATGTGGAGCCTGTCAGAGAGTTGAAGAAATATGAAAGTGGATATATGTACTGGAAAGCCTGCACACTCTTGAAACCTCTTTTCCAACTATTTCTACCTCCCTTCGTTTTTGTCTGAAGAGTTTTGGATACTTACATAATTTTTCCTCTTTTAACTTTGTTTTTTTTCCCAACTACTTATATAGTGTGTGATTGAAACAATTATCAATTTCATCTTGATTCATCACTTACACTAATTTTTAAATTAGTACATTAATCATAATAACACATCATAATTTACAAAATTATTAATAATAATACATCATTAAAAAAATAATTATGGCTCCAAAATTGTTTTTGAGAACATAAGTCTTGCGCACAAAATTTTACAGTTGTTGAGGTGAAAAGTTATTGGTAGGTTAAAAAAAATATAAAAAATTTACTAACTCAATTGTTGTGAAAATATTTCCCAAAAAAGAAAAAAAAATTGTTGTTGATGCACAAAAAATCGTCAGTGAGTTGATTGTCCACATACGTGTCAATGGGTGCACCTGAAGAACAAAAGAGAAGAACCAATCAAAGGGCACCGGTGCCGGCCGAAAACCCTCCAAAGGTTAAGTCAGAAGAGAGCTCCAACAATTCTATAGAGTATGAGCTTTAGAAAAATTGTGCGTACCTTTGTGAGAGAGGATCTTTGGGTTTTTATAGTAGTGTAAAGCCAAAACTCCTTTGCTTGCGTAACAAGTCTTTTCCTTATAGAGAAGATCTCTATTAATGCGCGTATATTCCAGAATCCTCTTTGTGTTAGAATTCTATTCATAATAGGACTCTATGAACTAGGGTTAACCTTGAGGTGCAAGTTGTTTCCATTTAGAGTTTCTTGGAGGCCACATAATGACCAGTTGAGTGCCACGTGGCCTCTTGACCCGTCCACCCTATGTCCATTCACAGAGGGCCCGTTCACTATTAGCCCATTTGTCTAGCACTATTATTCCATCTAAGTGGATCCGTCACCTCCAATTTTCTCCCTCTTCAGTTGCCCCCTCACCCCATGGGTCCGTGATCTCTGAGTGGAAGGACCTGCGAGGTGACGGTTCAATTCGGCCTTTTGAGGAGCACCCCTAGCCTTGACAGAGAATATCTAGTGTGAGTATACTGTGAGCATATATATTTACTTCAGCAAAATAGGAGCAAGTAATATAAGTCATGTTTAGGCTGGTGGATATGTGGACTAGTGAAATGGCCAAGCTGAGAGAAAAGGGTCAAACCATGTTTTCTAATGGTTTGAGCCTTACTAATGCTGAGTCTAGCCAGAGGGTTCAAGCCAAGGATAAGGAAGAGAGCTCAACTGGGTTGTTCCCAGCTTTTAGCCAGTTCATGCGAGTTAGCTCGCCTGTTGTGTTGTATTCTGAGGCTTCAATTTCTACGCTTGAGTGTTTGAGTGCTTTAATCCGTCCTTCCTGCGAACTTAGTAGTAATTTAGGTACGTTTCATTATATATCTTTCATCCGTCCACCTTGTGGATTTGTTAACAATTAGATGTACACATTATATATCTTTCATCCGTCCACCTCGTGGACTTAGTCAATGTATCTATCCATCCTGTGGACATAAATTTGGATTTTTTTTTTACACATCCGTTCATTTGGTGGACATAGTTCATATATCTGTTCATCTTGTGGACATAACATGAGTTGGCATCTGTCCACCCACAGGTAAGAGGACTTAAATTTGTACCAAAGCACTCATGAGTGGCTTGGTTCGTCCTTCCACCCGTAAGGTGGAAGACTTAAAATTTTGACGAAGGCACTTGTGGGTGACTTGGTTCGTCCTTCCACCCGTAAGGTGAAAGACTTAGAATTTAGACCAAGTCACTCGTGAGTGGCTTGGTTCGTCCTGCCACTCGTAGGGTAGAAGACTTAGAATTTTGACCAAGGCACTTGTGTGCTTGGTTCATCCTTCCACCCGTAGGATGGAAGACTTAGAATTTTTACCGAGTTGCTCGTGAGTGGCTTGGTTCGTCCTTCCACCCGTAAGGTGGAAGACTTAAAATTTTGACCAAGGCACTTGTAGGTGACTTGGTTCGTCCTTCCACCCGTAGGGTGGAAGACTTAGAATTTTTACCAAGTCACTCGTGAGTGGCTTGGTTTCGTCCTTCCACCCGTAGGATGGAAGACTTAAAATTTTGACCAAGGCACTTGTGGGTGACTTGGTTCGTCCTTCCACCCGTAGGGTGGAAGACTTAGAATTTTTAAGACTTAGAACTTTTACCAAGTCACTCGTGAGTGGCTTGGTTCGTCCTTCCACCCATAGGGTGGAAGACTTAAAATTTTGACCAAGGCACTTGTGGGTGACTTGGTTCGTCCTTCCACCCATAGGGTGGAAGACTTAGAATTTTTACCAAGTCACTCGTGAGTGGCTTGGTTTGTCCTTCCACCTATATGGTGGAAGACTTAAAATTTTGACCAATGCACTTGTGAATAACTTGGTTCGTCCTTCCACCCGTAGGGTGGAAGACTTAGAATTTTCACCAAGTCATTCGTGAGTGGCTTGGTTTCGTCCTTCCACCCGTGTGGTGGAAGACTTAAAATTTTGACCAAGGCACTTATGGGTGACTTGGTTCGTTATTCCACCCGTAGGGTGGAAGACTTACAATTTTTACCAAGTCACCCATGAGTGGCTTCGTTTATCCTTCCACTCATAGGGTGGAAAACTTAGAATTTTTACCAAGTCACTCGTGAGTGGCTTGGTTTCGTTATTCCACCTATAGGGTGGAAGACTTAAAATTTTGACCAAGGCACTTGTGGATGACTTATTTTGTCTTTCCACCCGTAGGGTGGAAGACTTAGAATTTTTACCAAGTCACTCGTGAGTGGCTTGGTTTCGTCCTTCCACTCGTAGGGTGGAAGACTTAAAATTTTGACCAAGGCACTTGTGGGTGACTTAGTTTATCCTTCCACCCGTAGGGTGGAACACTTAGAATTTTTACCAAGTCACTCGTGAGTGGCTTGGTTTCGGCCTTCCCCCCGTAGGTTGGAAGACTTAAAATTTTGACCAAAGCACTTGTGGGTGACTTGGTTTGTCCTTCCACCCATAGGGTGGAAGACTTAGAATTATTACCAACTCACTTGTGAGTGGCTTGGTTCGTCCTTCCACCCATAGGGTGGAAAACTTAGAATTTTTACCAAGTCGCTCGTGAGTGACTTGGTTCGTCCTTCCACTCATAGGGTGGAAGACTTAAAATTTTGACCAAGGCACTTGTGGGTGACTTAATTCGTCCTTTCACTCGTAGGGTGGATGACTTAGAATTTTTAACAAGTCACTCGTGAGTGACTTGGTTTCGTCCTTCCACCCGTAGGGTGGAAGACTTAAAATTTTGACTAAGGCACTTGTGAGTGACTTGGTTCATCCTTCCACCCGTAGGGTGGAAAACTTACAATTTTTACCAAGTCACTCGTGAATGGCTAGTGGCTTGGTTCGTCCTTCCACCTATAGGGTGGAAAACTTAAAATTTTGACAAAGACACTTGTGGGTGATTTGGTTTGTCCTTCCACCCGTAGGGTGGAAGACTTAGAATTTTGACCAAGGCACTTGTGGGTGACTTGGTTCGTTCTTCCACCCGTAGGGTGGAAGACTTAGAATTTGGACCAAGTCACTCGTGAGTGGCTTGGTTTATCCGTCCACCCCGTAGGTAGAAGGATTTAGATTTTTGACCAAAGCACCCGTGAGTGGCTTGGTTCGTCCTTCCTCCCGTAGGTAGGAAGACTTTGAATTTTTACCAAGTCACTCGTGAGTTGGTTTTTCCGTCCACCCGTAGGTAGGAAGACTTGAAATTTTGTCCTAGGCACTCGTGTGTGACTTGGTTCGTCTGTCCACCTGTAGGTAGAAAGACTTAAAATTTTGTCCAAGGCACTCGTGAGTGACTTGATTCGTCCGTCCACCCGTAGGTAGGACTTAGTTTTGGATGAGAATCAGGTGCCGTTGGCATCTTTGATCGTCAGTACCCTTGGTTGTCGATCTGTCCCATTGAAATGAGGATTAAGTGCCCGTCGGCTTCCTTTTGTAATGTTTAGCCATGAGGTCTTGCTGAGGCGTTGGCACTTCTTGTCGTATGCTTTTACGTAGGATTGGGTATCCTTCTGCATGGTAGGCCACTGGTACTCTGCCCCTGAGACACGTGATGCCCGAATTATCAACTTTCGGGACACGTTGTAGTCCTCTGGAAGCGTCCCATTCTTAAGGTATTTCGTCCAACCAATACCTACTTGTATCTCTTGTATTTCCAGTTCCTTAGTGGCGACCAATAGTCATGTGTTCGGTAAATGCAGCCTTGGCCAATCGATCAACATGTTTTTTTTTTTTTTCTTTCGGACTTGTACAAATTTTGCTGCAAAATTTTGATCTGTCCGTCTCTTGACAAGGCTAGGGTACTTTATTCGCTCACCTTTGGTTTCGTAGTCTTCGTTGATATGCCCGACAACAACTTTGGAGTCGCTATGGATGAAGATTGATGAGGCCCCGGCTGCTTTGGCTAAGTCGAGTCCCGTTAGTACAGCTTCGTACTGAGCTTCAGTATTGGCCATTAGGAACTGGAGTCGGATGGGGTACTCTATGACGTCCTCTTCAAAAGATTGTAGGACTACCCCAATCCCTCCAACATGTCTGTTGGATGATCCATCCGTTCAAACCTTCCATGGGGTTGCCCCCTTGCCTTCTGCCTTGTTCGTCATAAATTTTGTGATGAAGTCAGCCAATGCTTGGGCTGAGGTTAACTTCTCCATAGGGAGGGATGTCTTTCTTTCGCTCCCTTAAGCACTCGACTTGTGTAGCATACGAGTAATTGCACACGATCCTCCTTTTGGATGAGAGCTGAACTAACAACCGTGGGGGATACGGCCAAGTAGGGGGAAAGCTCTGGGTTTTGATGGATTGAGGAGTGGTGGAGATGCAAGGTCTGCCTTCAGTTCCTTAAATGCTCTTTGGCATTTGTCGATCCACTCAAATGCTTTCATCTTGGTCGTCCCTTTCTTGGTGATCGTCCGTCGGGGGACAGCTGTTGTTGCGTTCGCTGTTATCATTTTAATGGTTCAAATACTATTCGTTCCACTGGCCCAACTTTTGCTCCAGCAACTCTCCAAGGCATTGGCCGGGTTTTCGGTCTCTTGGTTGATGGTAGTAATTGATCGTTTGGACCATGCAACTCTTTGTCTTAGGAACGGTGATATGGCTGATCACTCGTTTCCCACAGACAGCGCCAACTGATGATGCACAAAAAATCGTCAGTGAGTTGATCATCCACACACGTGTCAATGGGTGCACCTGAAGAACAAAAGAGAAGAACCAATCAAAGGGCACCGATGGGGTACCGACCGAAGACCCTCCGAAGGTTAAGTCAGAAGAGAGTTCCAACAATTCTAAAGAGTATGAGTTTTAGAGAAATTGTGCGTACCTTTGTGAGAGAGGATCTTTGGGTTTTTATAGTAGTGTAGAGCCAAAACTCCTTTACTTGCGTAACAAGTCTTTTCCTTATAGAGAAGATCTCTATTAATGCGCGTATATTCCAGAATCCTCCTTGTGTTAGAATTCTATTCATAGTAGGACTCTATGGACTAGGGTTAACCTTGAGGCGCAAGTTGTTTCCATTTAGAGTTTTTTGGAGGCCACATAATGACCGGTTGAGTGCCACGTGGCCTCTTGACCCATCCACCCTATGTCCGTTCACAGAGGGCCCGTTCACTATTAGCCCATTTGTCTAGCACTATTATTCCATCTAAGTGGATCCGTCACCTCCAATTTTCTCCCTCTTCAGTTGTGAAAATTATTGTATCCGTAACATTGTTTCTTTGAATACCCTCTAAATAGATTGGCCTTTCTTCTGTACATGTTATGATCTGACCTTACAAACAAGATCTTTTTTATCGTGCGAGGACTGTCTTCCTGCATATAAAAACGAATTCAAAATGGACTCCACATAGAGAGTCACTATTCATTAAATAGACTCTTGCATGTTGAGTCATTATGCATGGACCTCAATTTAGGTGCATGCATTTTTTTTTTTTTTTTTTGCTGGGTAATTGTTTATGCAGGGGCTAGAACCCCTGAGTTGAAGGTCACTAGACTTGACCGGGTATCACTTGGGCCAGCAGGCCTGGTGGTAATTCAGGTGCATGCATTTTAGTCATTAATGAGATTATATTCGTATTCTTCATCATCAACCATTTATTTCTGTATTACTTTCTCTTCAGCTCTCTCTAGGACATTTTTATTGGTAATAATTTGTTTTAGTATTTTAAATAAATCTAATAATTAATAGAACAAATTTCACAGAGATTAATACGACATGTTGTAATTAATGTTTGTTTGGAAACAACTTATTTAACTATTTGTTGACCACCTCACACCCTTAATGCGATAGTCACTCCACAAGTATAAGTATTTGTGGAGTGCGGGTATTTAAGTCTCCAAGATGGAGTTTTATACACATATACACTTAAATTAGGTTAGAGTAGAATTTCTATCTTGTATTAAAAAAACTATTTGCTGAAGTGTATTAAAGTATACTTGTACTTTAAAAATGTGAAAAAAATTTGTACATAAAAATTAAAAGCAAAAAAAGTTTCTTATAATCCAATATCAAAAGCTATTTTAGTATGCAATAAAAATAATATTAGTGATGGCAACAAAATTAATATTACACTAATCATAATAAGTCATTTCAACGGTAGGAAAAGAATTATTGTTTACTCTTTTTCCCTTTTCGTATAATCCTAGGCAATGATGTCCTTCACAAAAACATTAAAAAAGAAGCATCATTTACTTGCTATTTGTATATTATGTTCGTAATTCTTTAAATTTATGTCTTTTTCTTGCTGGCAACCGCAGTGTATGTACTTGGTTACGTATGCTTTATGCGTGTGCATTTAAGCAGAATCATGGTCCAATACGTAGTTATTTTCTTACATATTTTAGATTAGTACAGGCACAGCTTGTACAATTTGGATTTTAGAAGCTAGGATTATACATAAAAGTCCCCAAAAAACTCAATTCTTTGTCTTTTTGCTATTTTCTAAACTAAGTGGAATTAAAATCGGATCTATTAACAAGGCACATTCTAATTGTCTAATAAGGGTACACAAGGTACTTAATTAGCTCATTAATTTGTTAACATTATTAACATTTTTTTTATATCTTTAAAGAATTGCATATATCATAGTATTCTATCAGATCGAGAGAGAGAGGTACTAGACTCATTATACCTTCCATCAATTTTCTCGTAATATTTTTGTCATGTTCATTTTCTTTTTGCTTGGTTAAAATTATCTTGATGTTCCAAAAAAAATAAAGATACTCGCCAGTACTGTGAAAATCATCATATGGATCTTTCTGCTTTATATTAGTACATTGTACATTGTAGCATGTGCGGTCCATATAGTCTTAGTCTTTAATGTGTAAGACACCCATGTTGTCTAAACGTAGAGGTTATTGGATCTCTAGGGTTTTCCAAAATTGGATCTCTAGGTGCCCTCCATTTTGAGCCTTGCTTTCTTCTTTTTTGTGATGATGTGATATAGATTATTCTTAGTATTTTCTTGCTTATATCATATAATTAACTTTCATCTTGTATCATCATGCTTAATTTTGAGGATTTTATTGGATGGAGTCCTACTTAACCATTATAATTAATACCACCACTAATTTACTATGCACACAAAAACCCTCCACAGTAGAGCTGAAGATAACAACAGAAATCACATGTACATATATAAAAGTGAAAGGGCCATTTAAGAAAGAGACAGAAGATATCATAGTTTGGACCCCTTGAAAGTGAGAGAATTGTAGTCTTTTTCTTGTAAGTTATTTTTATTTTTTTTTGGTCCTATTCGAACTTGTGGCCTTTACTTCATGAGACAGGATTTGATCATCAACTAATTGTAGATGTGAGTAATT
Source organism: Notholithocarpus densiflorus (assembly GCA_030021035.2). Taxonomy (NCBI): domain Eukaryota; kingdom Viridiplantae; phylum Streptophyta; class Magnoliopsida; order Fagales; family Fagaceae; genus Notholithocarpus; species Notholithocarpus densiflorus. The sequence continues at coordinate 6,432,678 of JARYZH020000009.1, read as the reverse complement.
ATAAGAGAAACATTCTGGGATTAGAATTCATTAAATGAAATCCAAAGGCCATTGCAGCTTTTGTGAAATGGGATTTGTAGTACATACATATGATGATGCCTTCTTTACTTCGAATTCATGAGCAGGAATGGGATTGATGGTCACGACTATCATGGCCTCATAATAAGACACCATGAAAAAAGAATCTCCTCAAAACTGTCTCATGCCAAGTACCATGATTGAAGAGTCTGATCGATTACATGTAGAACTCGAAAATGATGATGTGGTCCTTCATAATCTACATAACGAGGACAGATCGATGTGATTATGTTCACATATATATGCATCATTTTATTGTTCTTTGTTTCCATATGACTGTACATGCATGCATGCTTTCATAATAGTTTTTGTTTTGTTTTCGTTTTTGGTTGGAATTGGAATCGACAGCCAAGAGGACTTTTTATTTTACCCATAATCCATATGAAACTTTTTTTTTTTACTCTCATTGTTTATGTGAATTATAATTTTTACACTGACTGCTATTATTCTTGTGAATAGTCCATTAGTCTTATTCCTCATGGAAAGAAAAAGAAACTCTTTTAAAGAAAGACAAAAAGATAAAATTGAGAAGATATTGATGCAGTTGGACTTATCAACTTCTTTAAGAACAATCGCCATCCTACCAAATTTGTCGCTGCCTTTGGCTGTGACTGCAGGAAGCTCCTATATCCACGTTCCATCATAGCACAGTTAATCACTAGTTCAGGAAAGGAAATTAAGGAATAATTTTTTGCATACTATACGGCTTGGCGAGGATAGGTTGTTTTAAGTGCAGGATTTTGTAGCTTATGGGTCTCCCTGGCTGACTTAGAGCCCCTTTGCCTTTTGATGTTCATATGAATCAGTTTATTTTATTTTCCTCTAATTTTGAGAGAGAGAGAGTTTAAAGGGAAAATCATGTTATACACCGTGTATTTTTTTACATATACTATGTTTTAAAACTGAAACATTACTTACTAAAACAAATGGGTTTTCTGTCTCGGGCTAAAAGGCATAGCCAATAGACAACATGTTTCACACTTCTTCGAATGCCAAGGACTTATAAAAAAAATTTATTAAAAAATTTTAATAAATTTAAAATTTCCTATTTCAATATCATTACATTGTTTGGTTAAGGTTTTACAATAAAACTTACATTTTCATAAAAATATAGATAAATTCAAATTTGGATTAAATCAACATCGTCAAGCCTAATTATCCCTAAATCCAATTATAGTTTTTCTATTTTAACCCTCTCTCCTGTCATGATCGAATGTGCATAAATAAGAGACTTTAAGGGATTGGCATGAGGGGGTAAGGATGGCTATATTTTTGGGAGTGAATTTCAAATAAATCCGAAGCCCATGATTACAAGTTATGCTATGAAATAAAAACCAATTTGAAATTTGCTTTGTTTACAAACAAGGAAGCTGAAAGGATATCGGAGACCCACGAAAGTGCAAAAGCTAGGATCTTTTAGAAGATGATTCCTATTGGAAGAACAAAATCTTTATAAAAAAATATATGGAATATGGATGTTTAATTTTAAGCAATGAATAGTTAATAATAAAAAGACACTTTTGAAAGAACAAACATTCTAAAAACAAATTTATCTCACTTGTTTTCTACAAAATTATGATACATACATACGTACGTATGTACATACATACATATATATATATATATAGACAAAATGAACAAACAATCCGTAACTATCTTGCTCAAGCGAACTGCTCTTGCTTGAGTGAACTCTTCAATGAACAGCTTTAAAGACAGGAAAAAAAAAATTTCATATCTCTTGCTCGTCTCTCTCCTATTATATTACTCACTCATGTAGGCCATTTCACTAGAGAGAAGCATTCTTGCAAGCTTGAGCTAGATTCTTAAACTCATTATTCTACCTTTGAAAACACTCTTCATTCTTTTACCTTTGAAGTAGTATTCCTTAGTCAAGAATTTTGTACCCCAACTAACACCTCTAAGAGCCATTCAATAGCGATTGTTCAACATTCAAATTCTCTCCCCAGTTATCAAATTATTTTAAAATATATATATACCATTGATGTTGATTAGAATGAGGATAGTGTGAAGCCGATTTATATTACACCTTACCATATCTTTTGAATCCAACTTTACTTCTTCTTCTTTTTTTTTCTTTTTTTTTTTTTCTTTTTTTTTTTTTGGTGATAACCATATCCAACTTTACAGTAAGTTGCCAGGGGGCAATGTCCCCCAACTCGTAAGGTGTGAGTGTGACTTCATATGAGGCAAAAAAGTTATGAGATTGGGTATGTATTCTCACAGATATTATATATAACCTTAATAATTGTTGAAAAAGACTTATATTATCACTGTAACTCCTTTTATATCTATCATAATAAAAATTGAAATAATTCCGTATATGTGTGCTTAATTTGATATTTTCTTCTAATTTATATTTGTTATTGTTCGCATCTCATCAGGTTAGGTTTCAGATTTCCATACAACTCACTGCCAACCAAGTCAATATTTGCAAAGTTGGCCTCTTTGTCCAATATTTCATATAGTTTTTTTTTATGAATCAATATTTCATATAGTTGTCCCATCAAAAAAAAATATATATTTCATATAGTTGGTGCATAGCTGTGGAACAACATATTACATGTTATATGATTTCTCATATTGGGGATGTATTAATTGCATGAAAAATATACTTCTTCTCTCATCTCATGTTTGTGGCTGTCCTCGGTTCTATGTGTCATGTCCGTATCAGTAGAAGTCATACTCATTCAGTATTTGCGTGTCTTGGGGAACTTTCGAAGCAAAATAGACATTTTCCTTAAATAGTACAACAAAGTAAATTCATTAGAAGGATCCTTTATGAACTTTGATACTTTCAAACTAATTGAATATTAATTATTCAACAATGCACTTTTCCACACCACACACATTTATTAATTTATCTTAGAGATTGTTTGTTGTAGTTTATTTAGTTAAATATCGTTTTTTTTAAAATGTTCAAATACAAGAACACCTCTTGGGATTTGAGTCAGTTGCAAAAACATGTCTTAAGGTTTTAATTGTTCATTCCTTGTGAATAATTTAATTACCTCTTATGGATTGAAAAATCATGTAAGCAGTGATTCATATTAGTTGGTGAGTCTACTTAATATGATCATATGATGATTATGTGATTTTTCTACTCATAAAAGCTGACAAAAGTTAATTCCAGTAATTAATTAGATAGATAAAAGCTAACAAAAGTTAATTCTAGTGATTAATTATGCAAATATGGAAAACTTCATAGAATTCAAAAAGAGAAATTGAAGGTGCTTTTGTAACTGGCTCAAATTTCAAGAGGGTATTTTTGCATTTTTGAGTTTTTTAAAATAGAGTTTTTCCTAAATACAAGTGTACTTTTTATATATAAATTTTTTTTAAAAATAATAATAAGATAAGTTCATATGACACACTCTTGGACATAAAATATGGTTTAGGACGCGTAAAGAGGGAGAGGAAGAAGGGGGGTGATGATGTTGATGGTTGAAATGAATAAGATAGCAAAAAAGGATGCATAGGCACATGGAAAAAGTAAAGATATCACATGAGGGGTTCCCTTAACTTCATTAGACAGGGACCAAAACTATCATCTCCATCATCCTAAACTAGGTTCCAAGAAGCATTATACCCCATCACCCCTACCATGATTGGGCACATGATGTCTCCCACTCATCCCTCACTATATAAATAAAATCACCATTTCAATATATTATTGACATTAAAAATTGTTTTTTTATTATTTATTTTTAAGTCAACAAGATGAATGGTATAATTTAAATCAAATAAACAATTATAGTAAGAGAGAAAGAGAGAATTCAAAAGCAAGCCAATGTGATTGTGAGGTTCCTATCCACATTCTAAGAGAGTTTCATATAAAGGACCCCATTGTGTGACCATTAAACAAGGGATAGTCCCACGACGTTAGGGGGTTCATTCAATGTGGGGGTGAGTCAAGATTCCATCTTATCCCTTTTCCACACGAAATTGCTTGGTGTTTTTATTTTATTCTCAAATATATCGAAGGAGCTTGGGGTTAAAGACAACCCCACAATTGAATTTCACAATAATATTCCTTTCCTATTTTTGAATCCTTTCAATTCTCTATAATTTTTAACCCACTTCTAAGATATGTAGCACTTATTTGATTTCCTATACTGTGGTTTACATAAGTTTTTAATATCATTGAATTTTTTAGATGTCATGTATCTTATATTTAGACTATGATTATAGAATTGTAAGGGGTTGGGTTAGTGATTTCTAAGACCTCATGATATCCATGAGGTCTTAGTTTCAAAACATCTTTCTAGCATCTTGGGGTTATCCTTATAGGATTCTTCCTTATAATAATCTGGTGCATGTGGGATAAGAGGACTGCATACATCCGAGGAAAAGAGACTGTATAAACTCAAAGAAATAATCAGATATTACAAGAGGTTTGAGGTCTGGACACCCTTATTTGTCAAAAAAAAAAATTTATGATTAGAGAAAATTTAAAGAGTTGTATTTGGAAACCATCTTTCTTGCTAATTATATATATTTAATTATCAACAAACACAAAAGTGAACGGAATATACTATATACTATAGCTTCTAGTTGTTTTTGCAGACAACTTTATAGCGAAGGAAACCTAAATTATTTAGCATTATTTAAAAAGATGTGACCTGGCCTTAACAAATAAGCAAAGCAAAACCTTGTGCTTTTAGTATCTAAACCCACCAAAAGAGAAGAGATTATTGCCATTTTTAAATTTTAAAAAAAAATTAATCACCGTCACGTGTACGAAGAAAATGATATTTTTCCACTAAAATCTTGTTATTTTTTATGCAATTAGCGTGGCTATAAATATTCCTGCACTTCCCAAGATTGACAATTGCAAAAAGTCAAGAACAAATCATACAACCAAATTGCCAGGTTAGAGTCTCAACTCCCAAAGTCATCTATGTCACAACTCACATGCCAGTTTATTTTACTATATATTATAATTACCGTATCCTGGATCCTATCTTATTAACTAGTTTATCTAATTCTGCCATGATTGTGAATCTCTATTCTATAAGATTAAAAATAAAAACAATTAGGAAAGTTTTATTATAAGCTCCTCTTAGTTTAACCACTCTTCACATTTTCTTGATCTAGTTTGTGGTCCAAATATTGTTATACGTCCCTATAGTAATCTGACATATTGATGCTTATTTTGGAAAACAAGCATTATTATTATTATCATACCAGCCCTGTTGAAATTTTGTTAAGATACATGTGATCTTGTCTATAATTTGCTGTAGTGTAGGTCATGGTTTTTATTGCAGAAAGAGTAGTAGTGTGTGTGAAATTTACGTGGAAAAGGTTTGGATGAGAATGGGCAATCAAACACAAATGGGTTTAGGGTCAACAATCAATATCTGTGTGTTACAGTAAAGTAGAAAAATTGTGGAGGAAAAGATCATGATTGCATGCCAAAGTCAAGAAGGGTTAGATAGGCCAAGATGTTAATGTTATAGTCAGCAACTTTGTCAGATCCTAGCTAGCTATAGGTGATCGATATGGTGAGAAAATATGCAATGGTCATCATTTATTGGTATCAATTGGAACTCATTTTCTTTTTTTGTTGAGGGTGAAATTACTCGTGTCATATAAGCTCAACGTAGTCTAGCTAATCTCAACATTTATAATCGTATCTCGTTAGTGTCATATTTGCTCAATGTAATCTACTCGCAACACTTATATATAAAACACTATTGTCGTCAAATATGAAATATACGGTTCAAAGCCCACTTATATTAAAAATTAATTGATATCTTAGTTTAATAATAAGGAATAATCATTATTGTAGGAGTGGTGGGCCTAGTAGTACATGTATATGTATATATTGGGCCGGGAGCCCAATTTGAGGACATTAAGTAGTCCAAGGTCAGAGAAACACTGTCAGAGGAGTCCGTGTTAATGAATAAAGAGGTGAGGTATGGTCATAAAAGTCCAAAAATGTGATCCAATGAAGAATGCTTCCTCGGCTGAACAAAGCTGAGGTCAGAATGTGCGGTCTGCCATCAAGAGCAACGTTCCAGACAATTCCACTGATGAGGATAAGTATCAGGAAGGCATAGGACAGAGAGAAGCCCTATAATATCTAAGAGAAAACTGCTACCAGCGCATTGAATACTCTGCAGCTATCTCTCTGGCCACATTAATATAGAAGTGATACCTGAACAGTAGTTTTCAGCCTTACAGCTACTCCCAAAGACTTCAAGAATGTGCTGATGGGACAAGGATCAATACTAACAATCTAATCTACACGTAGAGGACAGAGATGAAAGGAGGAAGATAGTATAAAATAAAAGGGAGGCCCTGAGAGAATGGGATCGGAGGATTGAGAGAGAAATATTGTAGCAATAAGAACTATACTTGTAATCAACTTCAAGAATTATATACAAAAACTAATCTTCTCGAACTGTGCCGATGATGCTTTTTTTTAGATAAAACTAATCTATCTTCACTTTATTGTCATTTGAATCTCCTATAATTGTTACCCAACTCGTTAGAGCCTAGATCTCCAACCAACTCTCTACAAATTCATTGTATTGGGCTCTTTGGATCTAGACCCTTTTACCTTTTGGGCTTAAGACTCAAATTGCGACCTTACAATTATAGAGCAGATATTATAGGTTAAAACTATTATCTCTCAATAAATATATATATATATATATATATATATATCAAGGTCATTTATTATTTTGTAATCAACCGATAATAAACCCACCCCCAAAAACGAGACTAGAAGACTAGAATTTCAAATTTTAAGGATCAAAGCACGATCAACCAAAAAAAAAAAATTGGAATTTAAAATTAAAAAGAAATAGACTAAAAGTTTTTTAAAAATCAGATTCATTTAAAACTAAATTAATACATGAAAATCAAACTAGCATATTTAGTGTTAAGAAAATATAAACTAAAGAAAAGACACAAAACAAAACAAAAAAAATTCTAAATACATTTCCTTTTAATAGCCTATCGAAATGTATTAAAAAAAAATTAAGTCTTTAATATCGTATGGAATTGATTTTGTACTAATATTATTAACAATTTCTCTTTTAATATACAAAATCAAAGAATCTTTTACAAAATTATGTTCACTTTTGTTGTAAGCCTAATTTTATATTCATGACTGAAAATATTTGTTTCATCTATGAGATAGAAACATTGGAAGAGTAAGCAAAACTATAACCACTCTATTAATAGGTTAATAGACTATTGATCTTCTACTCTTTATTAACCATTTAATACAATTCAAGTGGAAAAAATGAAGAATAAAAAATATATATGTTCTTTGTATTTACTACGATCTTTATTAAAATTTTGAAGTTTTTTTTTTATAGGAAAATTTTATGGTTCTGATTTGTTAAAACATATATATTAAAACCTTTTTTGCTTTCCTTTTCGGCTTTGAGAGGAGGGCCACATATCATGGATCAACAGACCATTTCATTTTTCTTTTTCTTTCACCTCTTTGTGGCAATTGAAATATTGGGGGATTTTAAGTATGTTATTTGGACCACATTTTAAATACTTATGTATATTACCAAAAAATATATATATAAATAAATATATAAATATATATATAAATATATATATATATATACACATTTTGGAGATGGTAGTCCCTGCCCTCATGATTGGGTTCAACTCCAGTATTTAAAACGTGGTCAGCTCTTTTCTACAACTAGGCTGCAAAATGTATCAGGCCCAAGCCCATTATTTGGGTCCACTATACTTTTCCTTTTACTTTCTTGTACTATTGGACAACAATTTACTATATTATTGCATTTTTAAGACTACTTTGGTTATCCAATCTCTCTTTCTCTATATACATAGGCCCCATCTGTACAACATGGTATCAAAGTCAAGAACTCAAGATTTTGAAAATTATTCCCAAACTAGTGGTCTCCTCTTAGATCTAAGCACATTACTTATGTTTAAGGCGGTGTTATTGTTTCTCAAAAAGAAAAAAAAGAAAAAAAAGGCGGTGTTATTAATGTATCAACTATCAACCAAGCCCACTCTTTGGCCTGCTAATTGATGTACTTTGTAATTACTTGTTATCTGGTCTCTCTCTATATATATGACCCCTCTGTGCTACAATATACTGAGCATTTATTATCAATTTCTACATTGGCAATGGGCCGTCCACTAATTTCTTTTTCTCATTAGATTTTGTTCTATGAGTTGTATATGAAGACCAGCCATGAGTTAACAACATAACTGATAATCAAACTCAGAGTCATATTGATAACATGCTAAGAATAAAAAGAATGATCCACACTACTTTCCTAAATCCTAATAATGCAAATGAGTGACGCTTGGATAATGAAGATTAAAAAAAAAAAAAAAAAGGTATGCGGTGATAAAAAAGAAAAGGTCTTAAAAAAAATCCATGTAAACCACACAAAAACAAATAAATACCACACGTCTCACATCTAACTAAAAATCAAATGGAATCAAAAGATTTAAATGAGAAGAAATCTTGTCCCAAAATGGACCAGCTTTTTGGAAGTTGGCTGAGTTCAGGGTTTGGCTCTAATTTTTTGCAGCAATTGTTGAGTGACTGAATTCGCCTAGAGCCCCCAAGGATAATTCCTAGAGGAACTGGGATTGGGAGTAGTAGCAAGTCAAGAAAATGCGTACATCAAACCCTTCATTACAAATTAATAACAATCAAATTATGTTTCGACATGGAACTGTTAAGGACAAATTGAGCTCAAAGAGAAAGCTTTAACTGAAATTATGCCGATGTTCCTTAGCGTTGTATTGCTGATTTATATTTTGTGGGCCAAAAGATAAATGAATGGTTTAAAGACTAAAAACAGTGCATGCTCCTTCAAGTATTAGTCTAATATATATGTTCTTTACACTAGGGGTGTCCAGTGACCCGGACCAACCAACCCACCCGAACCGAAGGTCCACGGGCGACTCCAAATCCAGTCTGTGGTCGGTCACGGGTTGGCAAGTGAAATAACCGAATAATTCGGTTTGGATTCGAGTTTAAAAAAATTTCACCCGAACCGATCGAATTATTATACAAAAAAAATATATATGATTTGATATTTTGATTGACATGCCAACAGCCAGTAGGAGCAGCCCAACAGAGCCAACCAGCCCACGCGTAAACCAAAACAAAAGTTAACTATTTCTCACACAAATTCCCAATACCCATATCAACCGTTAACTCAAATTAAAATTCAAATCAACGGTTTTGATGAGAGTAAAAACTGAGCACTCCACTCAGTGATATGACTGAACACTGAAAACTAATTTCAGTGGCAGTGTGGGACGTGTGGCACAAATACAATAACCCAAAATTGAATCAACGATTATAAACTTATAATCCAAAAATATCAAGACCCAATCTAACGGTGACAATTACACTCTACAGATTAGAATATCTCTCCATATCTCTAATGGCTCTCTTCACTCTCTTGAATCTTTTCAGTTTTCACTTCGGACTCAGTCTTAGAGGTCAGATTGAATGCTCCATGGTCATGGGCCTCATGGCTTCACCTTCACGCTTCCTCCCCTTTTCACGCTTCCTCACCTCTTCACTTCTTCAATCTCAATTCTCTACTTGGCTCTCTCAAACTCTCTCAAACTCTCACAGTCTCACTTCTCTATTTGGTATTTTGGTTCACTCTTTAACAATCCTCAAACCGATTCTCCAAATCCAAAAATTATGTCAAAAATTCCACCCCAATCTGAGGCCCAGACCCGATAAACCGACAACTCCGACCCGGTCATCCGATTACCCGAAACGTCGAATCCGACCTGAATATTCGGTCAAATACAGGTTCAAAATTCAGCAACCCGATCCAACTAGGTCGAGTTCGGTTTGGGCCCTAAACCGACCCGGCCCGACCCGTGGACAGGCCTACTTTACACATACTCGGCAAATAGATTAAATTCCAATGGGATAGCTATTGCCAACCAAATAGCTTCTTTAGTTCTTACAAATATGCTATCATAACCCATAAGCAAAGCTAATGGCAGTTGCAAAAACAACATTAAGCTAACCTTCCAGCACAGCTGCTCATAGAATATTAGCCATCTAAATATGAAAAATGAATCTTCCCTTTTATTCTCCAAACAAGAGAACAATGATGATTTTCGAGTTCCTCAAAATGGGGGTTACTCCTGATGCCAATCCAATTATGGTGCTACTATTACCAGCTTGTCAAAAAGTACATCATTCAATGCAATCAATAAGATGGAAAGCATGCTGCCAAAAATAATGAAAGCATGCTGCAAGGGAAGCTAAGGTTAGTAATTCGGGGGGGAAAACAATTTGTTTTTTAATATATATATAATTCGATAGTTACAACTTAGAAAGACAAAAATGATATTTAAACTTTAGACATCTCGATTAAAAACATTAGATGGTGTCAATTGAGCTACAAGACTCTTGACAAAGCCGCAAATAAACACTCATTCTTTCTTTCTCTAGTGCATATACTCAAAGCAAAGCAGATAGTCACATTTATCTTGTGGTTAGTTAGGATTTTACCGAATTTATAATCCTCTCGTAAAATTCCCAAGATGTATTTCTTTCAGTGATAGCTCTTTGACCAAAAGGGTTTTCCCTTACATAGTTCTGTACATTTTCAGCTTCAGCCAATCCCTCCAGATAAACCCGAAGCTCGCCACCAGCACCTACCATGAATAGCATTTATGTCATTAATCATTTTACCTGGTACTTACAGAAAATAATTTCACATGCAGTCCATATTTTAAAAATTGCTAGTGGCTCAAATTGATAGTACTGAATTTTCTGTACAAACTACATGTAAGAATGATCAATTATTCAAATAAAGCAGAACATCCAAATAATTCTCAGTTCCCTTTTTCTTTTTCCTTTTCTTTGATTGAAAAAATCCCATCTAATTTATGTGGCATCACTGCCCAATGTGGCTTGCGGCGATATGTTATAGATGAACCAAAACAAATCACAGTAGAATATATGACCCAGCCTCAAGCATCCAACCACTTGATCTCACCCATAAGAAGTACCTACTGAGCATTAATTAATTTTCCATTATTTGCCAGAATTATGCTCCATTTAGATCTTATAAACTAAAAAAAGGGGGAAAGAATTTAGCTTCTTTTATTAAGGATTTCAACAATATTCCTTAACATTTCCTTGTTTTTCTAAGATCCAAACAAAAGGTAGGGCAATCAGCAGGAAAGGGAACTAGGATAATCCAAGGGTCTTATTCTTACCATGCCTCAAGCATCACCTTTTGCTACCGTTAGGCATGAAGATAGTAGTTACAGAGTAGAGTAACATACAATACATTTCTAAAGAGTAAAATTCAAGCTGATAAGTTTAGAAGCCATCTTACCTAATGATTTATCACCCGTATTTTGAAAATTGAATGAATCAGGGAAGATTGCTGTGTGCGACTATAAGATCAAAGTTTTACATAACCAACAATAGAGTTAGGGTATAAGTTCAAAAGATCGCATAATCAATAAATATTGCCTCCCCCAGGAAAAGGTGAACAACAAAAGCTGATCAACTTACAGGATTAAGCAATGCTTTGTATGGAGAATCATCCAACAACAACGTATTTGATTGATTATAGTCTCCCTTCTTCCATGGAAGACTAGGGTCATGTTTTTCCCAAATTTTCCTCAACTCCTTTAAGACCACAGGCTTATGCTTGTCTTCAAGAGTCTTGAACTCTGTAGGAGTGCAATGAGATCGATCCTGGGAAAACAAAATGCCAATGTAGCCAATGAGCTCTAGCTTAAACGGTGGCACCTCCTCCACCATAAGAAAGGGGGGGATATCAATAGAATTATGTAGATGTATTTAAACTGTTACAGTAACACAAACTTATTGGCAGAAAGACGCTTGAAATTGACAAATGAGAAGGCAGAGGTTGTAAAAATGTCAAAGGAAACAAATGAAAAGTACATACCCAACAAAGTAGCAGCTTACGCTTTGCACCTCCCATCAAATAATCAATCACCCTTGTCACATTTTTCCTTCAGAAAATTAATAAATAACTGCAATTAATGCTTGTACACTAAACTGATTGGCAACAGCAGTCACATGCTTTTAAAAGAAAAACAAAATGAGGGAGAGAGAGGACAGAAGCTGTTTCTTTTAAAACTGAAAAAAATAAATAAATAAATAAAACTGATATATAAAGAGATGAAGTGAATGACATCCAGTTAGCATTGTCAGAAAAGTACTTGGCTCTTGAGGACCACACGCCCACTTCAAATCTCTCAAAGCAGAACTTCAGGAAATCCTGATAGAATGGCCTCTTGAATACTGAAATAAGAAGACATTTATCAGATTAAACGGATAAAAATTATATAGAATCTAATAAGTGAAAAAATATATACAACATCATTTCTCACGTGCCCGTCCTGCAAATTTAAAGTCTGGTTTGCAATTCTTTGGAGCAGGTTGAACTATATCAGCAAGCACCCCATTTATATCAAGAATGAGAAGCTTCTTCCTCAAATGACCAACAGGTGCTCTCAAAAGAGAAATATGAGAAATCTCTGAGTTTTTATCCCCTTCATCAGCAACAGCAACACAAACTTGTTCAGTTTTATCACCAGCTGGTGTAAAAAACTTTTCTTCACCATTTTTCTCATTCGATAGATTTGACATAATATGCATATCATTGGTGCTAGTTGGGCAACTGTCCTCACCCAGCTTTTGAGCTTGTCCACCATTATGCAATGTATTAGGCTCTTTCTTTTTATTTCGTTTTCTTTTTTTCTTTTTTTTAATCACCATATTCACTTCCACAGGATTGTTGGTTGTTTCCAAACCCACCTGTTCAATTTTAGCTAAGGGGGGGCACATTATTGGCAAAGAATAAGTATTGCTGAAGACCTTGGATGAAGAATTGGTCACTGAGAAAGAGTTAGTTTCACCAGTACCCAATGAAATAACTTTTTCTTCAGTATTTCTTTCATCTAATGAACTCAGAGTTGATGTAATATTCTCATGATTGGCAACAGTCAGGCAACCTTCCTCTGGCAGTTTTTGAGTTTGTCCACCATTTTGCAAAGCATCAGGGTGCTTTTTCCGATTTTTCCTTCTTTTTTTCTTTTTACACACTGGATTTACTTCCACGGGATTTTGGGTTGTTTCCCTGCACTGGTCAATCCCATCAAAGGGAGGGCACAGTCTTGAATCTGCTCCTGGGGTAGTATCTTGCACTTCACTCTTGGTCGTCAAAAAAGAATTAGCATTGTTGAAGTGCTTAAAATTTTCATGCGACAGACCTTGTGAGGAATTAGTCACTGAAAAAGTATTAGTTTCATCAGTGCCCAGTGAAATAACTTTTTCTTCACTGTTTCTTTTATCTGATAGACCTACTGTTGACATAATATTCATGTCATTGGTGCTTGTCAGACAACGTTCCTCTGGCAGCTGTTGAGGTTGTCCACTATTTTGTAATGCATTACGCTTCTTCTTCCGACTTTTCCTCTTTTTCTTTGGACTCCCCGGATTCACTTCCACAGGATTTTGGGTTGCCTCCATGCCCCTCTCTTCAATCCTAGAAAAGGAAGGGCACAGTGCTGAATCTACCCCTGGAACAGTATCTTGTGCTTCACTCCTGCTCATTGAAAAGGAATTAACATTGGCAGGGACCTTATGATTTTCGTGTGATAAACATTGTGAAGAATTAGCCACTGGAGAAGTATTAGTTTCTTCTGTTCCCAACAAGCTAATGTTTCCTCCATTGTTTTTTTCAGCTGACAAACTTGATGTTGACATAATATTCATATGATTGGTGCTAGTTAGACAACCTTCCTCAAGCAGCTTTTGACTTTGTCCATTATTTTGCAGTGCCTTAGGAGGCTTCTTCCGATTTTTCTTCTTTTTTCTCTTTTGACTTTCCAGATTCACTTCTACAAGATCTTGAGTTGTTTCCATGCCCATTTGTTCAATCCTATCAAAGGGAGAGCACAGTGTAAATTCTACTCCCAAGATAGTACCCTGCTCTTCACTCTTGGCCATTGAAGAAGAACTAGTATTGCTGAAGACCTTATAACTGCCATGTGACAAACTCTGTGAAGAATTGATCACTGAAAGAGGACTATTTTCATCAGTACCATTGTTTTGCTGTGCATTAGTCTTTGCCATATGACTTCCCATTCTCCTTTTCTTTCTACTCACCAAATTCACTTCCGCAGGATTTTGGGTTGTTTCCATGCTTGTCTGTTCTGCTCCTGAGATAGTATCTTCCACTTCACTCCTTGGCATTGAAAAAGAATGTGCGCTGGTTAAGACCTTACATTTGTCATCTGCTAGAATTTGTGAAGGATTAGTCACTGAAAAGGAATTAGTTTCATCAGTGCCCAATAAAATAACTTTTTCTTCACAGTTTCTTTCACCTGATATACTTAGTTCTGATATACTACTCATATGATTGATGCTAGTAGGGCAACCTTCCTCTGGCAACTTTTGAACTTGTCCACTATTTTGAAGTGCATTTGTCTTCTTTTTCCGATTTTTCCTTCTCCTTTTCTTTCTATTCAACAGATTCACTTCCACAGGATCTAGGGTTGATTCCATGCCCGTTTGTTTAATACCAGCAAAGGGAGGACACATTGTCGGATCTATTTCTAAGATTGTATCTTGCACGTCATTTTTGGCCATTGAGGAAGAATTAGTATTCCTAAAGACCTTATAACTTTCATGTATGGAGCGTTTTCTATTATTTTCCTTAACTGGATCGGGTTCCACGTGTTTTATGGGATCCTTTATCATTCCCTTCGCTTAATATGCCCTGCACAATTATTTACAGTGGAAAATGATTCAAATGAGATGACATAACCTCCATGTGAGAGAGAGAGAGAGAGAGAGAGAGGAAAGCATAAACAAACAGAAAAAGATATATGGGTAAATTAAGCAACAATTCAGGATCATTAATCATACAAATAATTATACATATAACTCTGTAAATCATGAAAAAAAGCCAGGAACTGTAACCTGCCCAAGTAATTTGAAGATAAAGTGATAGACAAGTATTTGAAATCAAAGATTCCAGTTACCAACAAATCTCCTTTATAGGCTCCATAAGGCGCTGTAGGAGGTCGCTAAGACAAGTGCTCACTTGCCAAAATTCACTTGCACCATTAAATAAGCAGGTGACAGGTCTCACTATTCATAATTTCAATGAACATTTAATTACAAGGGATCAGGTGGATGCTTCAATGAAATAATAAGTTACAAAATCTGAACACGGTCACCATCCAAACAAAATTATCACATCTGATTGTTTATTCAAACTCCAGCCACGCTAACCATTTGCATGGAAAACTCTGCAAGAAATTTATGCATATTTTCACCTACAGGACCCAAAAACCAAAGTTAACCCACTGTTTACGACCTTAGGGCCAACGTGAATTAAAGAAAATGTAATCAAAATTTATGTAATCACAATACTCCTTAAGATAACTAAGCTACAGTCAATTTGATTAATCTAAATATTATATATATATATATTTATTTATTTATATAGTTGAAAATAATTTAATTCAACGCAAACAAGAAAACATGCACACCCAAATCTTCCCACAAAGGTGAATCACAAAGTCAAATGCAAGCTATCTAAGAACTCTAAGAAAGAACAGGAGGGGATGTTACCTAAGACAACTATCCACTCAAACAAACATCTTAGCAAGGACTGCTTGATTGATAACATGAATTGGGCATTACCCACAAAAATTCTATTATTACACTCTTGCCAACTTGTCCACAAAATGCATAATGTGACACCATTCCAAGATTTATAGTAATGATGACATTGAAACCTTCTTTGCTAACGGAATGATCTAAGTATCGAAAAGGGGAAAATTTTATACTGATAGCCAAAAACTCTCTTTACTATGTGATTATATAGATAACTAACTTTTTTTTTTCTATCTAACTTTCTATTGGGGGGGAAAAAAGTAAAGTCACAGTTCAAGTTCGGAAATCAGCCTTTCCAAAAAAAAAAAAAAAAAAAAAAATTGGGGATAAGGCTACTTATCAATCACCTTTCCCACCCTGCAGAAGTGGGAGTTTTGTGCACTAAGTACGATTAAAAAGTAACAGTAAGAGCTAAATTATGCAACTAAAAATCACAACAAGCACTTCTAATCATGTTTCTTTGAAAAGCTACAACTGAGATTGGAAATTCCACTAGGTGAACTCATATTAGCCAATGTGAAAAGAGAAGTAAATGATAAATAGAGTAATTGGACATCATGCTCATGGTCGTTGAACCAAACCATTTCAACACCCATTTATACCCAAAACATATCATATCAAATCATATTAGAGCAAGAATATAGATTACAGACACAAAACTAACACACCCACAAATCACCAAATGAAGGCAAACAAGTTAACTAACAAAAACTAATACACTCTGGTTGATTGGTTGGTTTCTGAGAAAACCAACCAAAAAAAAACTCACACACAAAAGCAAATAGCATATTACCATTCTTTGTATTCAATGAGTATAGCTTGTCCAAACCATGAAAAGTCAAAGAAAAAAGAGAGAGAGAGAGAGAGTTGTGACCTTTTTTGTTTGGTGGAGGCGCCCGTTTTGAGTTTTAGAAAAAGAGGAGAAGAAGAAATCTACGGGATGTTTATATATGGGATAGATGAAAAGACATATCCGACGACGTTTACTGTAAAACCAAAAGTCGTATGAAAGCCCAAGCCCAGTAGCCCAGCCCAGCTTGTTTACAAACTTCTTAACTCTGGGTGGGTTGGGTCTGCGACTTGACTGGCTCTTTTTCTTTTCTTTTTTGGTAGGTATAAATGAGCATTGCACGTACAATGTGATTTTTTTTTTTTAATTTTTAATTTTTATAATTCGATAATTTTGAGAGAAGAATAAGATATTTGAACATTTAAACGTCTCCTTTAAAAGTATCACTAGGTATGTAAGTCTATTGACACGTGCAATCACTTTTTTTTTTATGGGAACTTAATTTGAGTTAGTACAATAATTGAGAAATACTCTATCCTCTTATATGATTTATTATACTATAAACTTACCCAAAAATAAAAAATAAAAAATAAAGTCTACCATCAACGCATCATTGTCATGAATTAATGTTACTCTCATAAATTTGTTAAGAGTCTTGTAATTCAGCCAGTTGACACTTACTCATGTTTCAAAGACATTCTGTTTGTTCTGTTTAGACCCCTTAAAACAGATTGTTTAACCTAATGAATTAGCGAAGTGTTTACTTAGGTTAATTATGAGATCTAGGTTAAACAGTAAAAGATCATATCATGCAATGCAAAAAAATAAAGAAGACAACGATATGATTACTAAGGAAAACCAATGAAACTATCCAGTTTCAAGGTAAAATACCTGAGGAGGATTTGACCTAGGTATTCTCAAGGTAAAAAATTCACTATGATAGAATAGAAGTTTTTACAATATACTTAACCCTAAATCTATTGCTTCCTCCTGTAGTACTTACTCACACGACCATGTGTAGCTCCGAATTCACGGACTCTTCTATCTTGAATTTGTTGCACACAAACACCCACGTTTGTGACTTTGAGATTCCCCTCAAAGGTTTTAGATCACCATCAGTAGTTAATCTTGTAGTAACAACTTCTATAATACCGGATCTTGAGTTTCTTCAAAGAATATTACCGGTAGAAGACTTGAAAGAGTGTTGGGTACAAAAACCCTAGATCTACAATTGGAGGCACAAGATGCACTCTTTTCTCTTTAAAAACCACTCCTAGGGTTAGCTTATAATGTCCTTTAAATACTGGAAAAAACGAATCGCGATTTGGACTTCAAACAGACAAGTTATGAGCTTTTTACGTTTGCTGATTTTTGCTAATCTGCGACTTCCGATCGATCAAAAATTCTCCTGATCGATTGAACCAGTCTAATTTTGACTTTCTGAACCAACAACTTGTATGTTCTTTGAATTTTGACTTGCAGCACTTTGAACATTGTCTAATATGACTTCATAGACTCTAAGATCTATATCTAGACAAGTTTGTGTTCACAGTTTGCCAATTATTCTAAACTTTTAGATCCTAACACATTCAATGTTAAATCCTCATTTTTCGTTATACCTATTGGTTTACATAAAAAAAAAGTTACTCTTGCACATTTTTTGTATACATGAGCATTTTATAAACTCCATCTTCACACTTATTTTCCAAACAAACAAAAAAAAAAAAAAAAGAGTATAGATGTGACTTGTAAAGGAGATTAAGTGATGTATATGCTAAAGGTATTGGATGATAAGCACAATTGTATTTGTATCAATAAGTCTAATAATATAAAAAAAAATTCACACCCTTCTTCACTACTAGCCTTATTACATATACTTCGTGCATGTGATAAGGCTTTTTTTTTTTTTTGGGTTTAGTGTCTTAATTCTTCACTAATGAAAAAAAAAAAATTTAATGAACAACAAAATACAATTTATGAACATACCTTCCTTCTCAAATTTTTTTTACAAACATACCTATTTTTAAAACACTTGTAGGAGAATAGACTGATAGAAAAAGTCAAGAACAGTAAAGTTTTAGGCCCCTCCACCAATAGCAAAATGGTGTCACCAACTACAAAAATATCTATATTCTTATAGTGGAATTTGGGCTTGAAATGATCTTATTTTTTTTGGTGCAATAAAGTGGGAAAAGTGAGAAAAACTAAAGTGTGGCAACTGGCAACTGATCATGGATTCATGATTTTTTTTTTCTTGATGGAATCATGATTATGTGGGATGGTAGTTTTTTATTTTTGAATGTTTGAACAAATGCTACTAATTCAAATAGTCATCTCTTAGAAGTTGTGATTGTGATAGTTGGGAATTGACTTGTCCTCCAAAAAAAAAGAAAAAAAAAGAAATGTGATAGTGCCTAAATTGAAGGAATGTATATATGAAGTTATAGTAATGGTTTTATATTAGGCGTGTTTTTTTTTTCTTCAAATTCAAAATAAAGAATAGGAAATTTGAGAAGGGAAAAATAAAAAACAAAAATGTGAGAGTAGGGATTAAGAAAACGGAAAATTCAAAAAAAGAAAAAGAAAAAGAAAACAAACAAACAAAAAAAAAAAAGTGAGATTAAGGGATTAAGGAAACTAAAAATCCAAAAAATAATAATAATAATAAGAGAGAGAAAAAAACTAGTAAGTCCTGTTGATAAAGTAAAAAAAGGTGAAACGCAATGACCTTTATTTATTTATTTTTAAAGTAGAGTTGTTTTAAAGATATCAGCTAATGGGAGAGTGATCCTATTTAGGCAAAGTTTTAGGTGGAGTAGTTAGTGATATATTTTTACCATGTTGTCCTCAAGTTTCGTCATGCTTAAATTAGGGTATAGGGGTATTTTCGAAACACATAAAAGTCCAATTCAAGAGAGAGAATTTTATGGGAATTTTTTTGATGTTATTGGCCCTAATCTTAAAACTTTTATAAGAGACGTCATTGATTACTAGATAGAGTATTTTTTTACCTTCAGAAAAGTCCAGATCAAAGAGGAAAATCATTTTATAGATAGTATAGATTATTTTTATTTTTAAGTAGAGTTGTTTTAAAGACATAAGTTAGTAGGAGAGTGGTCCTATTTTATGGGCAAAGTTTTTTTAGGTGAAGTTAAAGACGTATCTTTACCATGTTGTTCTCAAGTTTTTTCATACTTAAACTTAAGGTATATGGGTATTTTTGAAACCCATAAAAATTGAGTTCAAGAAAGAGAATTTTATGGAGTATTTTTTAACATTATTGATCAAATTCCTAAAACATTTGTAGGAGAAGTCATTGATTACTAGATGGGGTATTTTTGACCTTCAAAAAAATACAGATTAAAGAGATGAGTCCTATTATAGATAGTATAGATTAAAATGATAGGTTGTGATTAGTGTACAATAAAATTGATGTCACGAATAGTCCCATGAAAATGGATCCGGATCCTCTCCATTTCCCTTTGAAATGGAAAGGGTCCAGTTCACGGTAGGGACTTTTTTAAAGATGATCAACACTAAAAAACGTGCCACGTCATTTAAAATGTTAAAACACACTTAACTCAACTAATTCAAACTCTGGTTAAACCAAGGTTATTAACCCCGCATATTATTTTCTCTCACCTGAAATTTCAAAGTTCAAACTCTCATCTCCAAGGATTTTCTTTCTCCATCCCACGGTCCTCACCGTCACCGATGCCACCAACCACCGTGCTATTCTTTTCTCTCACCAGCCCATCTAAAATTTCAAAGTTCAAACTCTCATCTCAAATGATATTCTCTCTCCATCCCACGGCCCTCACCGTCGCCGGTGCCACCAACCATCGTGCCAAGCCACCGTTGTTGCGTGGGCTATGTCTCACACCAACCTAGGCATCATCGTGCCCAGTAAGTTTTCTCTCTCTGCCTGGTTTCATCCGCCAAAAGTTGCTTTGGGGTTTTTTATTTTCTTGGGGTTTTTTATTTTCTTTTGAATTGGGATTAGTTTATACCCAAACACAGTGCCCCGCCGTTCTTTTGAATTGGGATTAGTTTATACGCAAACACAGTGCCCCGCCGTCACTGTTGCTTTGTTTTGCTTTGTGATAGTGCTTTCTTGGGGTTTTTTATTTTCTTTTGAATTGGGATTAGTTTATACGCTTAAAATTTTTATATATTATCTCTGTGTGTGTGTTTTATGCTGTGGTTATTAGAATGTTTGGTTCCATTTTTTTGGTTTGTGGGTATTTTTTTTGGTCTCACTGTTATGTAAATGTTTGTGCTTTTGCATGGATTTTGATTTTATTTTTAATTGTTCACTTTATTATGAAAGGTTTTAGGGAATATGACTGGACCTTTTCTACTTTGGTTGTTGACATAAACGAAGATTTGAGCACAAAAGATGAGAAAGAGATAAGCGTAAGTTCTGTATTGAGTGAATTATTATTAAATAGTATACAATAATGTTGGTTCATTCTTTCTTAAATTTGTGATCTTATTTTTCACTGGATGTCCATTATCATTTTTCAGAATAGCTTTATGTTGACTAGAAAAGGTTATGAAGAAAACAAACAAAATGTAAGTGCAGCAATGTTCCTGGCTACAGCTTATGACAAGGCATTTGAGGCTTGGACCAGATTCTCTCCAAATGTATTGGTTGGTAGTTCCTTGAAATTCAACTTGGTTGCCTAATTGTTTAAAAGCTGAAGCATCCTCTCATATGTTTGTGCTTGCTAATTTATGGCATCGGTTGGTAGTTCCTTTAAATTCAATTTGCTTGTGCTTATTTGACAATATTGTTACTTTTTTAATGAATATTCCTTTTCCATTAAAACATTTCTTGTGAGTTCTATTGTGAGAGTATCTTGGTAGCTTTCCTGCAAACATTGACTTGGCCAAGAGGAAATTCTTTGGTATCATCTAGATTTTGCTCAGTGGAGACACTCTCAACATTTATTTGCCTACATCCAGTTCTTGTTTTTATATGTGCAAATAGTGTTAGATTTAGTATGGATTGTGTCCTATTCTATATTGACACATGGAAACTGTTTTACTCAAAAGGAATTTAAAAGGTTGGTGGCTTATGCTAGAAGCAGTGCAAACTTGTTGAACAAACTCATCTTGCAGGACCAGATTGATTCCTATAAATGGGAGGTGAGTCTGAAACATTTGTCAGGTTTTAGAGGGTTATGGTTTTTTAATTTTTTGATTTCTATGTACATGAGTTGTTACAGCATCATTTTTTTCTTACAGTGCCTTTGGAGCTATGATACATCCCAAAGCTTTGATACCAAAAGAACTTACATAACAAAGAAGCATCATACATTCATACCAAGAGATGGGGCAAGTTGTTTAACACGAGGCAAGTCGAAGTGATCAAGCTAAGATTGAAAATTGTAAACTTTGGATGGAATGTATAATCAAGAAGCAAGAGGTGGAATGTATAGTCAAGCAATAAGCACACCAATTGTAGAAGTTTTATGTTATTATAATCAAAGTGTTTATTTCAATGGAATTCTTGTTATGTGATCAAAGTGTACATTTTAATAAAATTTGTTCATTTTTTTAATTAAATTCTCTTATTGTCTACTCTGTTGGATTGAATTTTGATTGTAATGCCAAGTAACTCATAGGGGTGCAACCCAAGTACAATGACAGTGTGGATATTTGCAAATATTTGTAACATGTGTGGATATTTGCAGATATTTGTAAATAAGGATTGTGATAGTTGTGGGCTATTGATATTTGTAGATATTTGTAAGTAGGTGTAAGGGTGTGCACAGGTGGTGCGGGTAAAGCTACTGGGGTGTGTGTGTAGGTGTGACAACTGTGTGTGTAAGGGTGTGCAGGGGAGTGTGCGTGTGGGTGTGCACAGGTGGTGCGGGTAAAGCTGTTGGGGTGTGTGTAGGTGTGACAACTGTGTGTGTAAGGGTGTGTAGGGGACTGTGTGTGTGGGTGTGCACAGGTGGTGCGGGTATAGCTGCTGGGGTGTGTGTGTGTGCCTGCATGTGGGTGCGTGGGAGTGTGCAGTGGCTAGACTGTACTGCAGATAAATTGTACTGCTGTTGTGGGTTGTTAGTTGGTTAGGCCAAGGTGTCAATAGGTAGTTGGTTACGTGGAGTGCTTATAAGGAGAGGAAAAGGATTGTAAAACTCATGCAGATAAGGATTGTAAAACTCATGCAAAAGAAAATTTGACACACCAATTAACATGCATACAGCTCAAAGCTTGGCTTATTTATATAATTTTTTTCCCCAAACAGCAACACTTATATATAAAAACAACAACTCCTACCTAGCATAACAATTATGCAGAAAATAGTAATTATGCAGAATGTGCAATACCGGACCTATTCTGCAGAAACAGTAATTATACAGAAAAACATAATTATGCAGAATGTGCAATACCAGACCTATGCAGTAATAGTAACAGTAATTATGCAGTAACAGTAACAGTAATTATGCAATACCAGACCTATACCAGACCTATGCAAAAAAACATAATTATGCAAAAACAGTAATTATGCAGTAATTATGTAGAAACAGTAACAATTTCTGCAACAACAAATAATTATGCAAAAATTAACACCTTGCAGAGATACATCAGACATGCAGATTAAGTATTCTTTCCAAATAATAAAAAATCTAAACATTTGAATGTGACTAAGTTTTGGACCATCAAAACTCCAGTTCTAAACTAGGAAAATTACAAAACAAGAGCACTTAATCTTAACATGTGTCATAGATTATAAAACATGATCCTAAACTAGAAAAATGGCTTGACTTTATGAACCATCGGATTCCATCCACTTGTAATACTTTCTTGAGTCAAGGGACCTTCACTTGCAACACTTCCTTGAGTCAAGAGACCTCCTGCACCATTAATTTTGTTGTTGGAGCTTACAACACTTGATATACTCTCTAAATGTGATACTAATGCAACACTTGCTGATGAACCTCCCTGATGTGCTGCAGAACTTGTGGAAGCCAACTACAAAAAATCCAATTACACATTACACATATCACAAGCTTAGCATTAAAATTATCAAATCATGCATCTAAACTATTATTAAAAACCAAAATATATAATTGTAAATATCTTTACCATTAAAAGTTGTGTAAAACTAGTAATATTTTCAGAAGAGATATCCTCAGTTTTCTTTTGTGCCATGACGTCATGTGCATATATTTCCTGTAAAAATTGTACTAGTTTAGCAACAATAATAGTATACTATATTAATGTGTAAAAATAAAATAGAATGGTGAAAATAAGGATAATTTAGAAGATTACCTCCTGCACTTTTCTTTTCTTTGTTTGCTTCTTTAATGTGCCTTCCTTTAGCTTCGGCATCTTTTCTATCTATGATTTTGTCCTACGCTTTT
This sequence comes from Notholithocarpus densiflorus, assembly GCA_030021035.2. Taxonomy (NCBI): domain Eukaryota; kingdom Viridiplantae; phylum Streptophyta; class Magnoliopsida; order Fagales; family Fagaceae; genus Notholithocarpus; species Notholithocarpus densiflorus. The sequence goes on along the minus strand of JARYZH020000009.1, from coordinate 6,408,743 downwards.
TATTACGATAAATCTCCCTTTTCTTTATCCCTTTTGGTACAATCGTAATCGAAGCACATAATTGATCTTCTTTGTCTGCAAAATCGGTGGAAGGCCTAATGATGTCTTCTTCTACATTAGTTTTGCAATTCCTAAGGTCACAAAGTTTTTTTTCCAAATCTGTAATTGCTAATCTTAGAATATTATGGCTTTCTTTAGTTTCACATGCCTCATTCACCAATTGAATATATTTTGGACATAAATCTCGATACCGATTTACATATTCTAGTCGAGTATCTGGCTTAATGTTATATGTTGTGCAATTTTTTCCGCTTCCATCTTTTGCATCTCTTCTCCACCTCTTCATGATATATCTATTAGGAATCAACTTGATATCCAATACATCAAGAACTTTCAAACCATGCCTACATAAAATACCAAATGACTCAAACTTTCTGCAACTACAAGATAGAGTCTCATCTAATGGATTCCACATGACCTTATATTTTCCATTTTGATTGAAAACTCCAACCACATAACTATGTGTTTGACTCACATTGCGTTCTAGGATGGAAAGTGACATTACCTCTTCATCTTCTGTCTGAAATAAATCAAACAACTTAGGCATGTACACTATTGCTACTTGGTTAAGCATAGGAGAGCTTTTGAGCTTCAATCTTGGAAATTTTTGTCTAGAGTTGTATTCTGATTCTAACTCCTTATTCCACTTTTGATTGACAACTGTTTCAAAATGAGTGAAAAACTCTACTATATTGAGATCAGTACGCAAGCAATCCTTCAAGTCAGCATTGAAACTCTCACTAAGCTGGGTTGTCTTCATTCTTGCAGTGAAAGTTCTCTTAACATATGCTTGGGCCCATTTTTCCTTCAATTTAAATAGATCAATTAGCCATTTATTTTCACGAACATCGTACTTATCTAGCATTTCATTCCAAGCTGTAAGAAACTCATCTTCACCGTCATACTCATAGATACATGCTAAGAAATCAGCGTTAAATTGAAACTCATTTTTGAGTAAATGACCCAAGTGTTTCTCAGCATTCTGCCACATATGCCAACTACACAATGCATGATATGTCTTAGGCATGATTACTTTTATTGCAGCTGATATTGCTGCATCTTGATCTGTGAAAATAGTGATTGGCTTCTTTTCAGACATTGCTTCTAAGAAGATCTCAAATAACCATACAAAAGATTCAATCGTTTCATCATATAAAAGTGCACCTCCAAATACAACAGTTTCTCTATGGTGATTGAGACCCAAAAATACTCCAAGTGGCCTTGCATCTCTATTTGTACTATACGTTGTATCAAACGTTATTACATCACCGAAGTGGCTATAGTCAATGATCATTCTTGCATCAGCCCAAAAGATATTAGTAATCAACTCTTCACAGTCTAATTGAGTAGCAAAATAATATGAAAGATTTTCCTTAAGTTGACGATTGAAATATCTTCCCAAGCTAGCAGCTGTCCCATGCTCCATGTCTCTCTGTTGCTTAGTGCGTAAGTAGTTTTTATGATCTTGCTTGGTAAAACCAAGATTATCATATCCACCAACTTGCTTACTAAGAAGCTCATAAGATTGCTTTAATCTTAATCCCAATTCATGTGCCAAATGAATTTCAATAGCATAAGTTGCAGCCACTTTCCGTTGTGATGGCATCATGTGCACAGTTGATGGGAGGTGGAGATAGTGGTTATGCTCAGCAATAAATTCACTCACCACATATTTTTTACTATCTCGATTAAGTACAATAACCAAACCTGCTTCACAACCACATCTTGTTTCTGCTCATGGATTCTTTACATTCTGATCTCTCTTGTCTTTGCCTCGAACTCCCTCCTTCACGCACATAAATCTCCTTGAAGAAACCACTCCAGTCTTTTTACATTTATTTACATACTCTTTTCTAATACTAAAACCAACCTTTCTGCCATATTCATTATAAAAATCATATGCAATCTCATCCGCTTCAAACTCCATCCCTTTAAATGGGGTAGATTCCATGGGCACATTAGAAGGAACATGTATTCCCATCATTATCCCTAGAAAAAATTGAACATAAATTTATTATAACTTTCACCTATCATTTGTTTTCAAAACAGAGATGATGTAAAAAAAAATGAGGATGTAATGAATGATCAACATAGTAATGAGGATGTACCTCATATGAGAGGGATGTTATATATCTTTGTTACTAAACATAAAAATTCTTATGTCATCTACTCGGTTTGCATACATTATATTAGAATCAACCTAATTTGAATTGGGTCAAGATGACCAAGCATGATTTCAACTCGGCTCACTCAAAGGCCAGTCAATTTAAACATGACAGTAATAAACATGTTCTTTAAAATCTTGCATCCATAATATGCCATCAAGAATCATTATAAAGGAATCTTCTTATTATGATTAAAGAACTTTTTTATTATGAGAATTTTTTTTTTTTCAAAAGAGAGAAATTTATTAATTTAAATATCTAAACCTTGTGATCAACACCACAACAGTATCCTTTTGATCACCTCTCTATATATGTCCATAATCCACATTAAGCATACAAGTAATCATTTTTTAATTTCACATAAACTCATTATTGATACTATTTTCTTATGAACCAATTATAATAGACTATATTAATAGCTGTGGAAATATATATATATTTTTAAATTGTGCCACTAAACTTATTGATTACACTATGAATTAGGATCATGTGTGTAAGGATTTTAGTGTTGATCCATTCCATAACATTTTTATGGTAATAAATTCAAATTTATTGATGTAATTTTATCCGTTTGAAAATCTAGTTAGTTTTTTAGTTTATATTTAGAGCTACTCAAAGAAATGCTTACTAAAGAGGTTTGCTTGAGTGAAGGTCGAGATCGATTAAGTGTGATGTGAGGTGTGCTCAAGCAAGATGGTAAACTTGCTTAAGTGGAACATTAAAGGTCCGAGATTTTGCATGTCTCTCGCTTGAGTGAGGTCGTAAAAATATACTTTCCTAATCTACTTTCCGAAGTGGTTTCTCCATTAAAGATATTCTTCTTTGATTTTCCACTTCGTCACCAAATGTTATGTCATGCTTAATTGTGCTTTTTATATTACTTATTGATTTGTTAATTGCTTAACTATAGTGAAAAATTAATTGTCTGAGTGGATCACTTCACCAATATAATTTGATAATTTTGCTCATTAATTCACATTGGGGTCTAAACAGAAATTTCAATGTTCAATCTTATTTAATTATATGAAATTTTTAAGGAAGACTCTAACTTGCATCCAGCCATCAAAACAACAATATAAACTCACCAAGACAACAATATAAATGCAGAAAAATGATCAAACATCAAATAAGATAAGCATAAACAAGTTTACAGATATACCTCTGTTTTGGCAAAATAGAAACAAAGATGCTCTGAAGCTGAACTTGTTTTCTAAACCTTCTGTGAAACTTTTTTTTTTTTTTTTTGGGTTAAAATCTGTGAAGCCTTGAACGTGCAACCTCTGTCTCACTTTTTCCTCCTAAAAGGTATTTTTTGTTTTTCGGAAGAACTTGCACAGATAACCTCTGTTTCACTTTTCCCTCCTAAAAGATTTTTTTTGTTTTCCAGTACAATTTGTCCATTTGAGTTAAACAAACCTCTAGTTTAAGTGTTGAACCCCAGTTAAGTGTGTTTTAACATTTTAAATGACGTGGCACGTTTTTGAGCGTGGATCATTTTAAAAAAAATCCCTACCGTGAACTGGACCCTCTCCATTTCAAAGGGAAATGGAGAGGATCCGAATCCCATGAAAATGATGTTACAATAATCATAATCTATTACTTCAACAAATTGTAAAAAGAATTGTGAAATTTATTGTATCTGTAATCTTTTTTTTCTTTTTTCTTTCTGAAGGAAATTGTGTCTGTAGTCTTATTAGGATTGTATAGCAAACTAGGACGTCAAAGTCTTGATAGCACTAATATAAATTTTTTTTTTAGGTTAAGAGAGCATTAATTTAACTAGGTAGTAAGGCCTTTTTTTCTTTTCTTTTTTTTTTTGGATAATTGGCTTGTTTAACACCTTATCATTTAAAAATAAAAAACAAAGAGCACACTCACTCTGAGGGGAAGGGAGGGTGAATACAGATGAGTAGAGTATAGTTAGTCGAAAATTAGCCTAATTTCCTATCAACTCTAATCTACTCTTCTTTACTCCTCTTCCCGCAATCCAAGCAGGCCATTAAACGTTTTGTTGCCTCTTTGGCGTGTAGGCTGTTAACACTTAATCTAACCAAAAAGAAATATTTATAAACACTTTGTTGGTCTTTAAATGAATGATGGTTCCTTGCAAGTCCAATGTCCCCAACGTTTAAAAAGAGAACATCCTATTGCAACCCACTTCTTAAGAACCATGTCAGACTATGATGACCACCGTATGCATCTCAAATGTGTAGTGGTCCTGCTTAATTTTCATTGTACTTACGGATCCATAGAAGAAGAGTTGGACTTGGACCACCAATCAAATACACAACACAAGCAGGCACATGTATTTTTAGGACAATTAAGAATATACAACAAGATTCTCAAAAAAAAAAAAAAAAAAAAGAATATACAACAAAAAAGACATTGGTATACACAAATCATCTGCTTAAAAATAAAAGATTAGGAATTGTTTAACAGCAATTGACTATAATTCTAGGCTTCTTTACCTCATTAAAAACAGTGGCATCAACCAGATGATCACATTTTTGTCAGCTTTTCAAGTGCACAAACCCTTTAAAGTCAAGCATGCCAAAGTTCTATGCCACATGTTACTTTGAAAGAGGATCACTGGGATCAAGTGCATATCATGTATCCCATGATTAATCATCCACATGCTTTGTATATATAAATCTTTTTTTTTTTTGGGTTAAAATATATAAATCTTCATCCATAATGCTTTGTTGATGATGGAAGTACAAAACCATATTCTTCGTTATGATGTCTTTGTGGCATTCACTTCGGTTGCAAAAGCCTGATGGAATTAGAAGAAGTGGTCCTAAATCCATCTCTGATTAGAACAAAACCTGCTCATTATTAACTTCAATTTTGAGTAATAAAAATTCTCTCAAATTCCTATTTTAATTTTTTTCATTTATTTGAATTTTTATTATGGGGAAGAGAGAGTTTCTTTCTTATTAAAAACACAAGAACAAAAAAAGAGTAAATGTTATTAGGTGTCAAAATAAATAATTATGTACCCTTTGTCCACCAAAGAGTGTGTAAGGACCCAAATATGTGCTACAGGTGTGTGAGTATAATTTTTGTACTAATATACTAACCCTTGTAATCTAGAAGTTGGTTACAACTTACAAGTTGTTATTGGGCTTTCTTAGCTAATAAGCTTTGCAAGCAACCTGTATAAATATTTGTAAGCTATAGCATTTTGACAATGAAAAAATAAGATGAAACATTCTCTATTTACTCTTTAGAAATTTTCTTCTAAATTTCTCTTACATTTTTATCCAAGGTGATTAAATTCTCTTATGAACCAACAAATTCCTAACAAATGGTATTAGAGCCATTTGATCCAAAAGTGAGATTTTTTCAAGAACTCTTCAATTCCTCCATTGGTCAAAGCCTTTGCAATCACAATATCAACAAGGAATGGAAATTCTAAACAGAACACATTCTTGCACACAACCGTACACATACAGGATGAAATTTGTATTGAAATCGTGACTTAGATCAATCGTTGTAAAATACCACCTATGCCAAGTCACAATTTCATTACAAATTTTTCTTGTGTGTACGGTTACATGCGAGAGTGTGTGTAATAAACATTACTCATTATAAAATACCACCCATGCTTAATGCCACAAGACCCAAAACTTGTTTCTCTTTTTCTTTTTCTTTTTTCTCATATTTCCTTTAAAAAGTGTCTTTCCCTCTAAAACAAAAAATAATATATAATCATATTTTTCTGATCTCAATGGATCTTTTTTTTTAATCTCAAATTCTCTCACTAAGATCCTAAGTTCCTAACAGATCCTTTCTTATTCAAAGCTTTACCTCAACACGATTTCTCCATTTCTAATCTTATTTCGATCCCAACAAATCACGTCTTTGCTTTTCTCCTTCTCTCTTGCTCTCAATCTACAGTATTTTTTTTAATATTTTATTTATCATAACAGATCATTCCCCATATTCTGGTTAGAGTAGTCAATGTCAACATGGTTTTTTTTTTTTTTGTCAAACCATAGTTGTTGATGTGCCTTTGAAGCACCCAATTTCCTCCTCTTTGTTCCCTTCACCAAAAAAAAAAAAAAACTCAACTTGAAGGGGCATGTAGGAAACAGTACACCTTTAATGTCATTACATGTCAAACAGATGTTAAGGTTTATGCAACCAACAAAAATCTTTAAAAAAAAAAAAACCAACCAACCAACAACAAATCAATGTGGGGTGAATGTTATGGGTTCTAGTTAGCTCAACTAGTAAAGTTTATAATAGTTAAATAAGAAATTTGGAGTTTATTCCCCGCCTACATCAAAAACCTATTGGTGTATTAGTCTGATTATAAAAAACAAGAAATTTGATATGAAAAGTTTCACATAATATGATTTTTTTTCTAAATATGAAATTCAATAATTATGAGATTTAATTTATTTGTAATTATTATGATTGTATTTGTATATGAAATTATATATTCTAGTATTAGGCATTTATTAAGATTGTGTTTATATATAGAACTATATATTCTACCATTTAATAAAAATATGATGTTCTAAGATTCTAATAGAGTGTTTTGATATAGATTAGAGTCTAATTTTAATTAAAAATTATATTAGAATAATGTCGTGTAGAGTTTTAAGCCTTTAAAAACCTATGTGCCAGAATATTATAATGTTAACCAAAAGTCAAATGTCTTTGATTTATATATACTAGTGTGTAGGGGTGTTCGCGGTGCGATGCGGTGCAGTTTTGGGTCATTTTTAACACCGCACTTTGCGGTGCGGTTTATCTAAAACCATAACTGTACCACACCTTGTTTTTGCGGTCACATGTGTGGTGTGGTGCGGTTTAGAGTTTAGCTAAAACCATAACTGCACCGCACCTCATTTTTATAGTCACATGTGTAATATTATGTATAAGATGCGGTTTGAAGTCGGTATATTTTTCAAATTTTGGGCTTTTCCTACTCAACCCAAAACTAATTTTTCCCTTTTTTGGGCCAAGTTTTAAATTATTGAGTTAGTTTTTCTTTATTTTGGGTTGGCTTTTCTAGTCAATACTTGCTAAGGTTATTAAACTTTTTTTTTTTTTTTTAAACTAGGGTTGTTAAACTATTAATAATATATTTAATATTAAAAATAAATAAATATATTAATATATAGAGAGGGTGCAGTGCGGTGCGGTGCGGTTTGTGCGGTTTTTTTATTATAAAACCGCAAACCGCACTGCACCATGTGGTGCGGTTATGCCATTTTGCGAGTGGTTTTGGTGCGGTTTGTGCGATTTATGCAGTTTGGTGAACACCCCTACTAGTGTGTAACCTCGTGCATATGCATGGGTACAATTAAAAACAATCACAACTATACGGTTCAAATTATACATAATTTTTTAGAAGAGATTCAAATTATACATGATATTAGCTTACATTTTTTAAAAACCACACATTTCTAAAATATGTAATGGTATCTCTCTCTCTCTCTCTCTCTCTCTCTCTCTCTCTCTCTCTCTCTCTCTATATATATATATATATATGATTTAGAATTTAATTAATTTTAGACTCTTCGATTTTTGCACCTAGTAATTCACTTGCCACAAAAATTAAAAACTTAGATGGACACATGGAGGAAAATTGGACTCCAATTTAGAATCTAATTGGATTTGGACTCTTTGATTTTTACAATCAATAATTCACTTTGTGCAAAATTAAAAATTAAATGGGACACGTGGCGCAAAATTGAGAATTCAATTAAAATCTAATTAGATTTTCTCTGAGTTTTGGCTATTAATATATATAAACATATTCATGTTTTTATTAAATTAAAGTAATACGAAATTAAGGGCATAAATATATATATTTTTTAATCTCAAGAGGATAAAGAAATAGAGTATGCCATAGAAATTAGTTGAAATAATGAATTCATCTTGAAAAGTGAAAATTTAAAATTGCGCACACATGTCCATTACAATTTTTCACTTAAAGTAAAAAGCAATTAAAGGATTAAGGAATAATGTAGGAATATTGTAATTTAAATAATTATAAAAGCATTTTAATCCATTCCATATTATTGATGTTTATTATATAGTGTAATTGTGTCACATAGCAGAACCTCATGGTCTCCCACATGAGAATTTTGATTTCTTATTTTTTTTTAAAAAAAACCAAAAAAAACTATTTATATACATATATAGTGCACAGTCAATGAATTAATATTTTGACATAAATGTAATCTTTATTGAGGTAGAAGTGTAAACGAAGAAAATGCCACTTGGCAGAATTTCACACAATCCACATGAGGTCACTACTTTTATATATAAACTAGTATTATTCTTGTACGATGCACAATTTGATGAAGATTTATATGTAAGCTAATTTTTTTTTAAACAAAATTATTAAATAAAAAGTAATAATAAATTCTAAAATAAGTAAGTAATTTTAATAAAAAATTACTTTAAGTTCTGATTGTTTAGAGTTTGGACATTATCAGTGTTTATCTATTTTTATATTTTAAAATTCTCTTTGTGCTTTGTGTTAATTTCTTAATATGAGATATGCAATGAGTTTGATTATTCCTATTTGGGTTATGCCATAGCCAACACAACTAATAATAAATAAAATAGTTCCTCAATACATTTTTTTTTTTCCTAGTGATAGTCTAATTAAAAAAATAAACACACTCAAGAATTAAATATAATAATCAAAACCCAAAATCAAAACATACACAAAAGAGTTCAAAAATTGAGAATAAAAAAAAAATTAAAAACTTACATAAGAGAATCAAGAACTTAAATGGTGCCCATGGATTTGTTTCTTTACAGTAAACTTCCTTTGACATAATATTTTTCACCCAAATTCAGAAGTAAAGAACAACAAGTAAGATGAATTTATTAAATTAAAACAATAAGTGTGATGAAGAATAAGCGTAAGTTGCATCTTGGGAAAAAAAAGTGAAAAAATACAAAAAACATGGGGTGTATTATGTATGATTTAATTATATGGATGACTTTACTGGTTAATAGTGATATATATATATATATATATATATATATATGTATGTATGTATGTATGTATGTTCTGAAAATTTTAATAATAGACTATTAGTTGGAGTAGAATTTAAATTTCTAAAATTTAGATGATAAAGTTTTATCTAAATTAAATTATTGTTAAATCTTAACCCTTAGTCAAGAGTCTTTTAGTTTAATATTCTAATAAAATATTAATTTAATAAGATGCAACTTGAGGAAACGAAACAAAAATAAAATTGTGACTTGTGTGGTATTTAAGTTTATAAAATTTTGATGATAAACTTTTAGTTTTATTTAAATTAAACAGTTATTAAATGTTATCCCTTAATTTGAAGAAATATATCATAACGAATATTATAATTTAATTTACTAATTAATTATTCTTAAAATGTTGATAATAGACTTTTAGTTGGAGTAGACGTCAAAATGATTTTTTTTTTTTTTTTTTGAGAAAGAAAATGTAGGTTGTTGTTTGGGATTTAGATTTAAAATTTTTGATAATAGACTTTTAGTTTGATTAGAATTTAAATTTGTTGAAGTTTAATGATAAGTTTTATCTAAATTAAACTATTGCTAAATATGATCCCTTAATTTGATGAATTATATCATAACAAATAATATAAAATTAATTTATTAATTAGTTGTTCTTAAAATATTGATAATAGAGTTTTAGTTAGAGTAGAAGTCAAAACATGGTTTTTTTTTTTTTTTTTTTTTTAAGAAAGAAAATGTGGGTAGTTGTTTGAGATGAAAGTTTATAGTTTTTTATAATTGACTTTTAGTTTAAATAGAATTTAAATTTGTTGAAATTTAAATGATAAAATTTTACCTAAATTAAATACTAGTTTTTAAATATTATCCTTTAATTTGAGGAAATATATCCTAATAAATAATATAAAATTAATTTATTAATTAGTAAGAGTAGTCATTTGGCACAACCACGTACGGTTTCTAAGCTCAACTTTTATTATTATATATATAGTATATGATATGATATGATATGATTCATGAGTTATGTGGTATTTAAGTTTAGAAAATTTTGATGATAGACTTTTAGTTTTATTTAAATTAAATATTTGTTAAATATTATCCCTTAATTTAAGAAAATATGTCATAACAAATAATATAAATTAATTTACTAGTTAGTTGTTCTTAGGACATTGATAATAGACTTTTAGTTAGAGTAGAAGTCAAAAAGTTGTTCATATATTTAGAAAGAAAACTTGGGTTTTTTGTCTGCGATTTAAGTTTAGAATTTTTGATAATAGACTTTTAGTTTGAATATAATTTGAAATTGTTGAAGTTTAAATGATATGTTTGATCTAAATTAAACAATTGCTAAATATTATCCTTTAATTTGAGGAAATATATCCAAAAAAAATAATATAAAATTAATTTAATAATTAGTGAGAGTAGCCATTTGGCGCAATCATGACTTCTAAGTTCAACTTTTATTATATAGTATATGATATATATATATATTTTGATTATAGATTAAAGGGTTCTCAAAAAAAAAAAAAAAAGATTATAGATTATAGATTAAGGACTATGCATCAACAACAAATTAGTGTGTGAAATTTAATTTGATTCCATAAATTATGATATTGTCTTTATTCATGTTATTTCAAAATCATTGTAAAGCTCCCTTCCGCCCAAATCATCTACCTATCAAAGAAAAGAAGAAGAAAAAAAACAATATAAAGCCCTAAATATAGAGCTGTGTACACAATCAAAATTGTTACAATTAGCTAATGAAAAAACATGTAACTTTTAACTTTTGGCGAAACTATATTGTTGGTCCCTGAAGTTTACCTTATGAGTGCAATTAGTTCATCAAGTTTTAAGCATGTGCTATTGGTCTCTTAAGTTTTAAAGATAAACATTATTAATCCTTCTGTTAGCTACCATTAGTAATATTGCTTATATGACTAATAGAATAGTGAACTGAAATTTTTTTAACTAAAAAAATTACAAAAATTATTTTACACGCAACTGACCCGATTCCAAAATCAAATTTTTATCCTACCTTGTTCTAAATCAAAGGAAGAAGAAGAAGAAGACATAATGGGCTCCGTCGTTGGCTGGCAGTGCACTTGTTTCTCCTTGCTCCTCTAACTAACGCTACACAAAAAAAAAACGGTGGTCCAAGAAGGACTTCTCTCTTTCTTTCTCTAAGAGATCAACGACATTGTACCTTGTTATTATCTCGTATAACATATGCTTTGATTGTTGATTATTTAATTCCGCTACTTATTCATTTGAAGATTGTTGGATTCTGGATCTATATTCCTACTCTTATCTATTGTTTTTTTTTTCTTGATCATTGTATAATTGAATTGCAAGCCAAACTTTTTATTTATTGTTTGGGATCGTTTAGAATTACTGCATTGTGAAGACTAAAGACAGAGAAATTCATAATGCCTATCTCCAATCTCAAATTGAGTCAGTCGGCATTGAGGATTGCACTATGGGATCCGATTTTTGGGCCGTCTGAATTGGATGTGAGTAAGGTCCGTTTAATCACTTTCTCTCTCATTTCAAAATCTGATGGCCTAGTGGGGTTTTGATTTGGAACCAGATAGAATTAAGATTAGATTTTGAAACCGGGTCAATTTGATTCTTGTATAATAATTTTTGTAAATTTTTTTTCATTAAAAAAATTGTCAAGTTATTGTTCTGTTAGCCACATAAGCGATACATTAACGGTAGTTAACAAAATGACTAAGGATCAGTTTGAAATCCGCTTATTTTGCTGAAACTAAAAACTTTTTGCTGAAAGTACTGTAAATAAAGGTAAAAGTTAGCTGAGATAGTACAGTGAGATCCATGAATAGTACCAAAAAGTGCAATGAGACCCATAAATAGTAACAAAAATAAGCTGAATAGTAAAATAAGTTGACAAAAATAATTTTTGCCAAACGGACACTTAGTCATTCTTTTAACTATTTATGGGTTCTACTGTACTATTTTAGCTAAATTTTATCTTTATTTACGGTACTTTCAGCAAAAAAGTTTTCAGTTTCAGCAAAATAAGCGGATCCCAAACGGACCCTAATATTGCTAATTTAAAAAACTTGAGGGACTAGCGCACACTTAGAACTTGAGGGACCAATCACACTTACATGATAAACTTCATAGACTAATAGTATAATTTCGCCTTAACTTTTATATGTGGATGTAGGTCTTACGTAATTGTTTGAAATTCGCATATATTGTCTATTCTCTCTTCTCCTTTTCCATAACCCCATCTTAGATTTCTACAAAAGTCGGTTAGTTCAGTTTTGAGCAATTTGGCCTTTTTTTTTTTTTTTTTTTTAAATCTGAATCATTAGAAATTTAGAAACCACCAAATGGCTTAGCTATCTTTATGCCAATACTATCATTTTATAACACTTTTTATATTACAAAAGCACTTAGTTTTTGAATAAACCAATTCAAAGTGAAGCTTAAGCTTAAGCAATCAACAGGACAGAGAGAAAGAGGGCTAAATTAATTTTGATTAGATTTGCACAGTTGGGAAGTTATCTCAAATTTCAGCTATGTGGGTGGGCATTGATTAAACTATACAAATTGCAACCACTCTTTTCCACCACCCATACCTCGCTTACAGAAAGCAAAAAGAGTCACAAGCAATTAAAGAAATATATTGACATTCAGGAATCAGGGCCGAACCAGCTTTTGTAGAATCTTCACAGAACTAAAGATCATACAAACTTAAAAAGAAACAGGAAACTTTTTCTTTTTCTTTTTTTAATATTTTGCTATGTTATCAAATGGTAAAGAAGATTTGACCAAGTTTGAAAGAAGAAGAAAGAGGAGAACAAAAAAAAAAAAAAAGTTTATTCAAGTGCAACATTAAAATGCTTAATGGGGTATGGTAAGCTTCTTTATGCCATAAAAAGCATGTGAAGCCTCTAAACAATTACTGGTCTCTCTGCTCTCTCTTGGACCATGTATTCAAATGAAATAAGCTTTTAGGTGGTTCTGGCAAATGTGCATAAATCATTTATTGCTTGCAACTACAGGATACTCTGGCATTAATCTGATTAATTATAAACAGAACTATCCTTTGAAAAGGTTTGGGGGCTATCTTTAAGATCTTGAACCACAATCATTTGGGAACATTTATTTTTGTATGGTCCCCGTAGGTCGTAGGTACAAAGTGTACAATGGACACACAAAATGTTTTTCAATCATCAATTGCAAATAGTTCTTGATAATAAGCTCAGCATTAGGAGGTAAATAATAATAATAATAATAATAAAGAAAAAGCCAATTCGGTGTGGAATTCTTATTTCAGTATAGCTTCAATTTTACTCACAGAATCGTTTCTTGGCTGAAAGTTGGGCTTTACAGGTAATGTCTTTCCACAGTTTGAAATTTATGACTTCATCGAACAAATTTGTCTAGCATGAATAAAATAATGTCAACTACCAATATGGTTACTGAAAAAAAATTAAATAATACATGTACCTGCAGGATCTGTGATATGCTAAATACAATTTGATTATCCTAAAAAAAATGAAAAAGAAGAAAAATTGGTACAATTGAATAAGACCATTATTTATTATATATCCACCTCCTTTGCATGATTTATTTGTTTACGTCCATTACGATTCTGCTCATTGAGATCCAATAGACTTCTGAACCTCCACCAATTACATTAATTTCTTGATCCCTCTCACAAAGACAAGGTCATCTTTCATAACCATCCAAAACAAGCTGTGCCTTTCTTTGATTTTACATTCACATTGCTAATCTTGCAAGTTCTATACAATTTCAATCTCGAAAGTGCTACTATTGAATGTAAAAGCAAATGATACCTTTAAGGGGGTTCGAAAAAAAGCCAATCCATCTTAATTAATTTGGTAAACAATAGAATTAAAATGAATCTAGAAAGTTTTTATTTGATATTCCCTCCACCTTTCCTTCTAGTTGTTAAGAAACTTGTGGCAACAAGAAAGCCTTCTCTATGACTTTTTGACAACTCTAAAAAGTTCTTACTTCTTAGCACAAGAAATTCTTCCCATACTTGTCAACCAAAGAAAAAAAAAAAGAATTGTCTTTTGAGTGTTCAAAGTAGCTTAGTGTGTGTTTGTTTAGCAACGCGTCTACATTTTTTGACTGGTCCCATGGCATTGTTCATGGACCAGCTAAAGCACAAAAACACGTGAACAGTAGCAATTGAACAATATTTTGCCTTTTAATTATTAATTTACTACAGTGTTTTTAGCAATAAGTTTTCAGTTTTCAGCAAATAAGCGGTATCCAAAAATCTCACTTCAGTATAATTTCGGTCTATGCAATTCCCAATGGAGGTCCATATATGGTGTGAATTCTTCTATGACACGCCTAAAGTGGCAAATGATAATGAATATAGTCCATGAACAATAACATTACTAAATATGTTCAATTTATAATACAAAAATATAGCAGCAAGTAGAACTTGACTTCTAATCAATTAAAGGGTACCACCGAGGTGGTATGGTCTAGTGGTGTTAGGTATGCACAAAGAGCTGCGCCAAGGATGAGGTCCCATGTTCGAGTCCGAATATGGACTTGCGTGGGGTTGCCTTCCTTGGCAGCCTAGGATCGCTAGTGCCCCTCATGGGGCTGGGGAAGCTATGGCTCACCGGTCCCCCTGCACCCCAGCAGGGCCCGAATCCTGGCGGGTAGGGTGCTACTATGGTCACGCCCAGGTAAGATTGTCACGTTGGTCGCCCCCCTACCCATTTTTCATTCAGCAGAAAAAAAAAAAAAATCAATTAAAGGGTTAAAGCCCAAAAAAAGAAAGAAGAATTAGTTAACTAAAGAAAAATTTCCACCCTGAATCACAATCACAAAGCAATCAGTTAAAGAAATATGTAAAGGCTATAGAGTTCTTTGGCTCCCTTCTCAGGGCTAATTAAAGAAAGGGTTTTTAAAAAAAATTGCATTGGGATAAGTTCTTATAAAGAAGATATCATGTGCATAATTGCCTATATAATAGTTCAATAAAAAAAGCCTATGTACTTGTAACAAAGATGCCTTCTCCATAGCTCTTTTCTAAGTCTATTTTTATTATTAATTTTTTTATAAATTGATAATTAAATTTTGAATGTTTCCGTAAAAAACATGGTTATGCCAAATTAGGACGTGCCCTCTTTTCTACGTTGGAAAATGACAATTGGGTAGTGGTCCTTTTCTTCCTTTAACTCCTTTATGGTGAAGAACCAATTAATGGGTAATTCTCTTCTTTTTTTTTTTTAATTCCCAGCCAAAATGAAATGTTAATTCTAGGACACAAATTTGTAGTACTAATAAACAGCAATCTAGCACCAACTAAAACACAAGTTGATGGTGGATTTAAATGATCGCCGAAAATTCTAAGATTTGGTCGCATTCGTAAAACTTCATGTCGATCTTTAACACCGCCAACCAAAATGAAGATGCTATACGACAAGCTTCTTTTGAATCCAATATTACATTTTTTTAATTATAAAAAGTTAATGGAGAATATAAGAAATTGGTAGAGTGGGGGTGTGAGTTTATTGTCCAAAATTCCTAGAACTATTAATATGGGAAAGGGCTTAAAATATTTCTAGGGGTTGGGTGGGTCATGGGTGTTTGGTCTTCAAGAAAAAGGAAGGAAAATGTGATCATTATCTTTGCAGAAGAATTCATTGCCATGCATGAAAGGAAAGCCCTGAAGGAATCAAAACCTACTATTTGACCTCTTTATTTTAAAAATAAAAATTTAATTCTATAAGGATTTCTTAAAATAACTTTTACTATACCTAATAAAATTTTGTCACATCAAATTTTTCTTTATGCCTGTTTGTATTAATAAAAAACTCTATGTGAAAATAATTTTCTGTATTTTTATATGTTTTTTAGTATAAAAAAAAAGGTCAAATTAAAATTATCTTTTAACTTCCCATGTTTTAACTCAGCAGGAAATAAAAATGTTTTCCACTTACGCTCTGTTTGTTTAGACAAAAATATTTTCTAGAAAATGAGTCATTTTCTAAAAGGTATTTTCTGTAAAACTATTTCATTTTCTTATGTTTGATAATTACTTTAAATGAGTTGAAAAATAATTTTGTAATTTCCTTTATTTAACTTGCTATGAGATAGAGTTGTTTTCCAAAAAAAATTAATGGAAAACAATTTCTAAAAATAAGTTATACTTTTTCTGCTGACTAAAGATAGTTTTCCTTTAACTTATTTTTTTTATACTACCAAACACTGAAAAACACCAAAAACACAGAAAACTATCCTTACAAAATGTTTTCCATCAAAACAAACAAAACGTTAAATTTTTTTTTAAAACAACTTTATCTTATGCGGAACTAAAAAAAAAAAAAAAAACTTTATTCACTCAAAATTAAATGAAGAAAGTCAAAAGATAATTTTTCAACTTATTTTAAGGTCATTGACTAAATATAGAAAAATGAGATAGTTTTATAGAAAATATATTTCGAAAAAATGATTTATTTTCCGAAAAATATTTATGTTGAAACAAACAGAAAAATTCTAATATAAATGTCTATAAAATGCATTCATTATTTTTTTCTCAAAAAACATTTTTGTAAAAAATCTCTCTTCACATGTTTTTAATGTTAACACATAGGGGTGTCCACCAGACCCGGCAACCCGTTCAACTCGGCGAACCCGCCCGCCGCCGACCCGCCGCCACCCGATCCAACAACTCCGGCGGTCAAACGCGGGTTTCGAACTCAATAACCCGACCCCACGCGGGTCGGTTGTCGGTTTTCCGTTTCAAAACCCATAACACCCGACCCAAACCGAACCTTTCTCCTTTCCGGCGAAGTATTACGAATTTCTGACCATATCCGGCGAGATCTCGCCGTTATACGACGAAATCTAGGCCAGATCTCGACGGATCCGGCCATATTTCTATTCGATCTCAACGGATCCGGCCATATTTCTGTCCGATCTCGATCGATCTGGCCAGATTTAGGCTAGATCTCGACGGATCCGACCAGATTTTGGCCAGATCTCGCCGGATCCAGCCAAAAATGTACCCGACGATGAAACCCGATACCCGAACCGATACAACCCGAAACCGACCAGACCCGAACCAAAAAATTCGACCAGATCACCGGGTCGGTTTTGGGCCACATTTTCCTCCACCCGAAAAATTCGGGTCGGGTCCGAGTTGGGCACAAACCCGATTCGGCCCGACCCGTGGACACCCCTATTAACACACACGGACAGACACAGTAGGGGAAAAAAAGGGGCTTAATTAATGAAATATAAATACAAGCCTACAGCAATATTTGGAAGCTAGCTGTAGCAGTTGACTAGTGATATTTCACATTTCTATGGTTGTGTGACTTGTGTCATGCTTCAGTTTCTAAAAATCCGTGACATTAGTAATACAACTCATCTATCCAATTAATCATAAGCAAAGTCTTGTAGTTTAACTTGTTCCTATTTTTTAATGTATTTAATTGAGATATTCAAATTTCAAATAATTAAAACCCCTTACCTATTGTAAACTACCCTCTCAATACAAATTCTTTGACCCTTGTGTTCCACTTTATATTACATCAATCACAACTTGTTATATATTTATTTAACTTTTCTTATAAAATAACCAATGTTTAAAATAGAAAAAAAAAAAAAATCAAACACATAGCATACTATAATTGATTATAAAATAGAATACAAAAAGTAGGACAAAAAATTTGTATTCAGCTTGTTTTAACTATCAAATTATTTATAAAAAAAAAATTGTATATATTGTATGATTCACGAAAAAGATAAGGGTATATATTACATAGATATCATACAAAATATGTACCATGCTTGTAGTTGCTTGTTTCCTCATAGTCACAAGAGTATGCTCAAATTCAGATTGGCCAATTATAAGCTATGAATGAAAAAACAAAAGGAAAAGAATAAACATTAACGTTATTAAATAGTAAAAAAAATCATATAAAAATCAATCCCTATATGTATCTTTATAGGAAATCCTTAAAAAAATGTAAAGTTATTATTAAAAACGTGTATAGGTAGTAGGTAACATATATCTTTATAGGAAATATCATTAAAAGGAATCCCAAAGAAAATGATACTAAAATAATCAATCATGGAGCCAACCCAAGAAGTCTAAAATCCATGATACCACTAATAAATTTAAAAGAATAGGAAATTGCACGAGAACTAGTATAATGTAAAATTTTCCCTCAAATATATTTCAATAAAGAAAAATGAAGAAGTAAAAATTCATGTACTTAAGTCCACACTTGCATCAGATTATGGAAAGTAGATTAAGGTCAAAATTTTGTCCAATCAACCCTAAAAGTCACCCACATCAACTTATATAAAATTGTGCAAAACTTATCCAAATCTATAATAACTATGAAAATTTACACTGGCACAATTTATTTGCATTTTAGTTTTTTATTATATCTTTATGTATTTCGAGAGTGAAGGAAGAGCGTGGGTGATGGTTGTGAGGTGTGAAGAGAAAGAAACAATTAAAAAATAATAATAAAATTTGATATTTTAATCAAATATATTTTAAAATAGATAATTCGATATAGGTATTTTTCAAAAGTGGTTAGGTAAAATAGAAAAAGTAAGTTCTAATACTAAAATAGCCTTACGCGTGCTCAGAAGCTCTTCTATATTTTTTTGTTTAAAATTTTTTAAGCCATAACTGTAATTTTTTTTTTGAATGTGTGTTTGAAAGTGGTGTAGTGATATATAGAAAAGATTGGGTAGGAAAAATAAGATAAGCGTGAGGGGAAAGAAGAGTAAATTTTAAGAGTTCTCTTTGGTTTTTGTTTTAAAATAACTGGAGGCGTTTTATTCGAATGAAAATGAATAAAAAAATGGCTAAATTTTAGAGAAGAAAAAGATGAACGTGAAGGGAAAAAAACCTAAATTTTAAGAGTTCTATTTTTGAATTCAAAAAGATAATAGCTGTAGGTGTTGTAGAAAGTATAGATAGATTGATTATTTGTTTGACAATTATGACCATATTTTTAAGAGATGTTACTTTTCATTAATGATGATATTTTTGAACCATATAAAAGTCCAATTCAAAAAGGTGAATCCTCTTATGGATAGTATAGATAAATGAAAATTTTTGCACGAGTTGATATAAATGCTTAAGCAAGTTAATTGTCAACTTAAGTGCAACCATAAACTTATTTGTAAATAATTTTATAGTTTAACTGACACTTATTGGTGTTTTTAATGGAAATATTCAAAATTTAAATCTCCCTCCACTAACTATCAAAGTATCAAAAAAACAATATTTATTTTTGAGTTTGGTTAATGTGTGTCTTTAGGATATTTATTAATAAATCATTTTTAAAATTTATTGATACAATTTTTATGAAAAATATTAAAAAATTGTCAAAAAATCAGTTTTTTTTTTCTTTTCCTATTAAAAATATTCTAAATATATTTCCTAAACTAATCCTTAGGACATTTGTTAACTTTTTCCTTCATTTTTATCCAAAAAAAAATATATATCTTTGAAGTAATATAAATCCAAATAAAAATAGATTTATCCAAATACACTGTCCCTATTCATTTCTATATAAAAATAAATAAATAAAAATAAAAACAAAAACACACGCACACACAAACACTTTGTGAATAGTACATTTCCAAAGTAAATTTGGGTAAGTTGACACAGTACACAGCAAAAGCAAGAGACTACCTTTGTGATCAGGAGACACTATGCACTATATATAAAGCTTTAACTCTCAAATCAAAAGCCCCCAAAGCCGTCCTTCTCTCCAAGACTCCAACCCCACTCTCTCTCTCTCTCTCTCTCTCTCTCTCTGTTCAGTTCCTTCCTGTGACCTTCCTTCCTCAATGTGTTCCTGAACTTTGCCAACCAATATATTCAAAACCTCTTTCCCTTCTTCTTCATATTCTCTGTCTCTGTGTTTTGTTTTGTTCTGTTCTGTTCTACTTTTACATGCAGCTGCTTCAATGGGCAACCTGTGTGGCTGTCTGGCTCCCAAGCCAGTGAACAAAAGGAAAGCCACAAAGAGACTTGCCAATGCAAACAACACAGCAGCAACAGTGTCTTCCAATTCAAGCAACAGGTGGACTCGAATTCGATCATCGCGTAAAGAGAAATTCGTTGATGATGCTTTGATTCAAGAACAAGCTCTTGCTGCTGCCGCCACCATCATTTTGCAACAACAGCACAACGGCTCTCTGCCTTTCGATCGCTCTGCTTCGCTTAGGTACCCCAACTCTAAGAAGAATCAGCTGCCGCGGAGTTCCAGCTCCAGAGCTCGCTCCCTCACCGACCCTCTTCTCCAGCCTCAGCAACTTGTTAATCAGGTTTGCCTTGGCCTCTGTCTTTCTGGGTTTTTTTTTTTCTTTTGGTTGAAAGTTGTTGAATTGGATGGTTTTGTTAGAGTTTGGATTGTTCAACAAGTGTAATATGTGTTTTTTTTTTTTTTTTTTTTTTTTTTTTGGAATGGTAATTAAATAATGAATACTTGAAGGCCTTACCAGCTTGGTAATCAGGTTTGTCTATCTGGGTGTGTTTTTTTAGTTGAAAGTTGTTGAATTGGATGATTTTGTTAGAGTTTGGATGGTTCTGTTTCTGGATTTCTCTTTCTTTCTTTTTATTTTTTTTTAATGGGTTTTTGGGTTTTCTTGCAGTGGAGGTGTTGGATATGGAAATTATGGAATTGTATGGTTGTGATGCTGAAATGATGATATGATGTTTAAGACTTCGGATTTTTTTTTGGGTGGGGGGAAGGGAAATATAATAATAAATGCTTGATGGCCTTCAATTAACTTCGATATTGTTTGCTTTGTTTTGTGTGTGTGAGCATTGGTATGTGCTGTGTTGCTTTTGCTATCTTAATGGTTGATTGATTAGTGATTACAATGTGAATTGGGAGAAGGGGTCCTTAGTTGATGTATTTTCTTATGTATATAGATATTAAGACTTTTGGAATATGAATTGACTATTCTGAGTATATTCTTGATGGTCCCTGTATGAGATGCTCTTGTTTAAGCCCGCATTTGAATATATTAGTGGGGGCATGCAATTCTCTATAGTTTTCATCTGTTGGATTCTTGTTTAACAAATTAAAGTTCATTGAAGAGGAATCTCAACAAAAAAATTGCAGGTCATGACACTTTGGTGCAGAATCTGCGTCTCTAATTCTCTTTGCTATCTAATGTGCACCACTTGGGACAGCCCTTGTCTCTTTCTTCAATACTCTTAAAAGAACCATTGCATATGTCCACTCCTTTCTATAGTGGCTAAGGATGCATTTTTGGTCTGCATCCTAAAAATGGTTACATGACCTGAACTGCTATCACTCTTATACTAAATTTGTGATGCAAGGGTAAATGCAGGAACCAATAAAATTATAGGCAACGAATGGCTAAACATTGGAATGGTTTCTCTTTGTTCTATGCAAAACGTAAATCATGACTGGTCAGTTAATCTAAAATAGTTACAACTTTAGACATGACAAGTCTTTATACATAAGGGTGGTGTGAACGAACTGTTTGGAATAAAGTATGGTGTCTTAAGTTTCAAATTCTTGTTATGCTTTTCACCTCTTATCATTTTGACTTGCTTATGATTCCCAAATATTTCTGTTTGACAGGATATAAAGCTTGATGATCTAGAAACCAGCCATTTTGTCCTTATCCATGGAGGCGGCTTTGGTGCGTGGTGTTGGTATAAAACTATAGCACTTCTAGAAGAAGGTGGTTTCAAAGTATCTGCCATAGACTTAACCGGTTCTGGGATTCATACATTTGACACAAACAGCATTACGAGTCTTTCTCAATATGTGAAGCCACTTAATGATTTTCTTGAAAAACTTGCTGAGGACGAGAAGGTTCTTTTCTATTGATATTAGCTTATTCTATTTATTTAAATTTTTATGTGTTCACTGTCACTACTTTTTTCTTAGGGGGAGAGAGGTATTGATGTTACCATGAACAGTTTACTACCAACTTCAAATAGAATTAATGAAAACAAGATTTTTAACTGCTAATCACCATGGTGTGTTTCTTCTTACACATTAGAGTTGCTCAAAATTATAAAAGCTAGGGCATTTACTTCTCACCTTTTTGATGTTCTCTTTGAAAAGAATAACATGAGGTGCTTTCCCGCTCCTGCTAGCAAGATCTCTGCCATTTTTAAAAAATTTGAAGGCTTTGCCTTTCTAGGGATTCATGAGATGAACAAAACTACCTAATGCAGAAAAAAATGAGAGAGTGATGAACAGAATTAATCCAGCTTGCTCTTCTTATAAGAATTCGAACTTGCTGTTGGGTTGTTGAGTTCAAAATTCTTAATGGAAATTGGAATCATGGTCACACTTTTAGCATATAAAATGATATTAACTTCATTTGAAAAGGAGGTTATGTGTCACACTGCTAATTTGGAAAGCAGTAATTAAAAAGCTTTTAATGGTTGTACTCAATCTATATTAGTCATCTAGAATAGTGAATTCTTCTGTTGAGTTGCTGTTGCTAGTTGTTTGCTATTTCCGCTTAGGGTAAAACTTATATACAATTCCTTAGGTGTTGTATCTTAGGTTCCACAATTGAATTCAACCACATGTTTGTATTGACAAATGCAGTAAAAACAATGTTATCTTTTCCAAAGACTATTAAATTCAACCATGTGTTTCAATGGTCAATGCAACCATATGGTTGAATTTAATTAGAGAACCTAAGCTACAACACCTATAAAATTGTACCAAAGTTTTACCCTTCTACTTATAGCTTTTGGTTTACATTTGTGTTATTTGATGTTTGAATCTGAATTGGTACTTAAGTTGTCAGAACATTTCCTCTTCTTGAATAGATCTCTTACATTTTCTCTTTTCTCCTTTTGTTTTTGAAATTTTATATAGGTGATCTTGGTGGGACATGATTTTGGTGGTACATGTATATCACATGCAATGGAAAGTTTTCCTTCCAAAATTTCAAAGGCTATTTTTGTTGCTGCGGCTATGTTGACTAATGGACAAAGCACTCTTGATATGTTCACTAAACAGGTTTTCCCTTCATTCTAGTATAACTGAATTTCATTAATTGTTTACTTTCTTTAAATGATGAATTTCGCAATTTGAAACTTTCTTTAAATGAAGTTTGCTTTCTTTTAGTGAAACATCCACCCCCTCCCCCCCCCCCCCCAAAAAAAAAAAAAAAGAAAAGAAAAGAAAAGAAATAAGCATTTTCCTTTTTTAATGAATTTTATTACATTATGCAGTTACAGTAATTAGGAATACTTTTGGGTTGAACTGATTCTCAAGATTTTCTTGCATAACTTAAACCTCTCTGTTTGGAACTAGCATTGTGCCTCCACAAATGAGTTACCTCTTTATAAAGAGCCCCCTCCCCCTCCCCCCCACAAAAATAAAAAATAAAAAAATAAGAGAGAGAGAGAAGGAAGATTAAAAAAGAGAAAAAGAGAACTCGCTTTTGCTCTGAGATATTACTCAAAATCTTCATGGAATGAAATTACACCCTAGCTTGACTCGAGGCCAAGAATAAAATATTAAGTTGAGAAGTAGTTCTAGGCTCTGAGCATGGTGCATGCCTTATAAGCCTGACACCATGACGATGAACCTTGGTGATTCATAAGATGCGTATTCTAAGAAATTTCAACCAATGTCTGACCAGTGCATTCCTCTTATGATAAGTTCATCTATAAAAAAAAAAAGGGATATATTGTTGTTATTTTTGAAGAAAAAAATTTAGATATATACATTCTCTGTGTTGACATTGATTAATAAATTAAGTCTATTGCAGGCAGGATCAAATGATCTAATGAGACAGGCTCAGAAATTTTTATACGCAAATGGGAATGATCACCCTCCAACAGCTATTGATCTAGATAAGTCATCGTTGAGGGATTTGTTATTCAACCAAAGTCCTGCCAAGGTATAATTTACTTTTAATATAAAATTATATTGAATGTTTATTCTTTGATGAGGTGATTCGATTCCTTTGTAAATTGAAGTAGTTATACATGATTGCAAAGTTGGAAGACTGTGTTACTGCATAGCTTGTTAGGAAAATAGATATGCAGACATAAACCCATATGTACTTGTGGAGAAGGATGAAGGTGAACCTGCATGCTGACAGTGTTGGTACCTGGGTATTGTCTTGACTGATTCTTCACAGTTAAGATTTAAGAATATCTATCTGTGAACATTTGAACATTGTAGGTTGTAGCTCTAAACAGGTTATCTCCATGACATTGGTGATGCTGATAAAGGACTTGCTAACTTATTTTGCCCTACTGCCAGTGAGTTAAAGCTCAAATCACACCACTTTGTGTTGGGGAGATTACACTTTAGGGAGATTTCAATTGAAAGCCCTAATGGGCTCTGATAACAATTTTGACATAGGATCTTTAGGAATTCAGAATTAAATTAGGGTTCTTGATGAGATCGTTAGGGTTGTTGAATAGGGTTTGATGTTTAAGGGTTTAGGAAGGTAAGTAGTAGAAATATTGGATCTTGAATTAATTTGAGGGATTTTTGGTATTAAAATAATGAATAGAATGAGAAACAAAGAAAGATAAACCATAGACAATCATACTTGGGAAGGAGAATAAAAGATCACACTTAGAAAGGAGAAGGAAATCTTACCCTCAAAGCTTAAAATAAGTTGTTGGAGTTTTGTTAATTTTAAATTTCTCAATTTTTATCTTTATAAAACAAATGAAACCTTTTTTATAGGCTATTGCCAAAAAAATTCCAAAAAGAGTTAGGAACCTTATCCTAGAAAGGCTAAGACTCTTCATAGTAACAAAAAAGTAATTAAGAATTTCTAAACCAAATAGAAAGGGATCTTGATGAGCTGGCTACCTTGTTGCACATAATTGTCAGCTCTGATACTACTTGTTAGGAAGATAAGGCCTTTGGGAGACTTCAATTGAGACCTTAATATAACATATAAAGGCACCACCTTATAACATACAAATGATCTTGGAAAGATAAGACCTTAAGACTTCAATTGAGACCTTAAACCTATGGGTTCTGGTCCTTTTTCCAAGATCATTTGTATAGGGCTTAATAGGCTTGCATTTGCCCCATGGGCTTTCTTCCTTCACCATGTTTCACCCATAGGATCTCATATGCCATCCAAAGGACCAAAGAACCATGTGTTAGTACTTAGTCCCACACACTCATCCATAGGATCCCCATACATTCACATCTCCTTGCCACCGTTAGTCTTGTGTTGCATCATTCTTATTTTTGTGGGTCTTTTTCCAAGTTCATTTGTATAGGATTTTGTGGGATTGCATTGTGCAATGCTCACTTGTCCAGCCTCTAAGCACACACTCTGCCCTTGCTTCAACTGCAAAAAGGACCACTTTGCTACTCTACCACCGTCAACTCTCATACCACTTTTTATGACAACGGAAGTTGTGATAGCACTTGTTGTGGAAATTACACCATGAAGAGACTTCAATTGAGGCCTTAATATAACATACTGAGATATCACTTACCTCAAGTTCCATACGCTCCACGTGGGACTTCCATTCACACTTGTATACCCAACACTCCCTTTCTAAGAGCAAGGTAAATAGTGACTTCATGGATTCAAGATTCACCAGGTGCATTACTTATTCAAAGAAAAATTTCTCGTTTCTTACTAAATTGTATAATTGACGATTATAAAGAGACATGAAGCTCCAAGTTAATATGTCTTGACTCTTGACTGTGTCTTTGCAATGAGTGATATTTGTATGTGGCGGTGTGCACATTGAAGCAATTGAAAAATCATAAAACATGATGAAGATTTCTTTTTTCAAGGATTTGTGGAACACTGTGCAATTGGCTAAATGTTTTAGAGTTTCAGTGATTTTGAAAGGATGTTTTATAAGGTTCTGTGTTGGGAAGAAATTTCTGGGAAGTATGACTTTTAAGTGGCCGCTATTGCTTGCCATGCTAATTTGATTTGCGTTCAACGGTGAAGCAACATTCATTCCACAAAAGTCTGCATTACTATTTTTCTGGTCAACTGTGTAGATTTGAATTTTTTGGGATGTGCACTTGTTCATATTAGGGAAGTTTGCAGGGCCCATCTCTTTATGTGGAAATGAAATTAAATGTCAGCATGAAGCGGTTTTTTTTTTTTTTCCAAGGGAACAAAAAAGCAGTTTTATTTTGGAGTGCACTGCTTGCATTGTCCTTTATTTTTTATTTGGGGTTACAAATAGAGGACACAATTGAGTAGCACATAGAAGCCATTCTAATAGAAGTTGCAAACACTCATTTGGTTCTTAAATTCTGGTGTTACATCTCTCTCTTGTGTGTGTGTATAAGAAAGAGACTATAGTGTCATTTCCCTTCTTTTAAAACTTTTTCCTTTTTGTTTCTACCATTCTTGATGATCGCATTCTGCTTCTACCATTCTAGGATGTTGCTCTGGCATCTGTTTCAATGAGGCCAATACCCTTTGCACCAGTTTTGGAGAAGCTCTCTCTTACTGACATGAAATATGGATCTGTGAGGCGGTTTTATATTGAGACTCTGGAAGACAATGCAATATCCAGCATTCTCCAAGAGGGCATGATAAACTCAAGCCCCCCAGAACGGGTCTTTCGGGTAAAAGGCGCTGATCACTCGCCGTTCTTTTCAAAGCCTCAAGCACTACACAAGTTATTGGTAGAGATCTCAAAGATCCCCTCAACTTAAAAATCAGTCTTGTAGGTAGATGGTGTCCACAGGTTTCTTCATGCTAAAGCTCCACTGACATGATATAGTCAAACTACTGGATTCAGTAATGTATGCACTTGCATTATAACATGGTTACGAGTAATGTAAATGCTCGTAGCATTGAAATAATTTTATCTAGCGCTTCACATTTTTTTTTCCTAAGTTTCTTCCGAAGCAAGATATGTTCATATGTATGGTACTGAAGATTCAACATGTTTTGAGGTAGTTTTTCTACCATTTTGGCGAATTCATTTTTAGGTCAATTTTGGGGGAGGGGGTTCAAATCCTGGATATTGGACACCACCGCTGCCATTTTGGTGCATTCTTGTTGTATATGTTGCTCAAATATATCTCATGGTCTTTTTGAATGGTTGATCGGATCTGGTGTATCTAAAAGTCAACATAAAGACATCTATTAGGGGTATTTATTAAAAAAAAAAAAAATAGCTGAGGGTTGGGGAACTGAACAATGGCATCGAAACCGACCAATTTGTAAGCTTTATGCAAATATTTAGCAAGGGCATGACAATACAATCAACATTCTTCTAACCCAGCTAAAAACACACTGGATAAAACATTTGCTAAGCTAAACATATTACACAAAAAAGTGGAAATAGACCATTCCATAAAAAAATAAACCTGAATTTAAAGCATCCAAAAAAAGAAAATTCTAGTTTCTATTGAAATGACCCATAAACCATAATTGTGTTCTAGTTCCCATGAAACAGCTTTTCATAAATTAACTTTTCTTCTTTTTTATTATGATTTTGCCCATATTCTCCACCAAACAGTGGCTTCAATCACCAGATCTACCCTCCTGCAGTGGAGCAAAGCTTTATATGCAAGATATTAGTAGGTGTAGTAGTGGTCCAACAGACAGACAGACACACTTCATTGCAACTGTGAATTTGTCCACATTCTTGATGCTTTAACACAAATTTTGGGTTTTAGCTCTTTTTCAGATGAAGTTTTTAGCTACCTCCACTTATTTATTTTTGGTATTCCTTTGCCTCAGCAACAAGAAAGCATAAAAGTAAAAGCAAAGTGCACTACAACTACAAGGGTTCCTCCTCACGGAAGTTTCTTCATCATAAATATTGAACCCTTTCCTTTTCTTCTTTTTTTGTTTTTTTTTTTTTCCCTTCCATTTTCAACAAAATCATGTTTCAACAAAATTATGAGTATAGAGTACTAACTAAGTACTAACAAAATTTTCTCGAAAAAAAAAAAAAAAAAAAGTACTAACAAAATTTTTCTAAGGCTCCATGTTTTTTGACGTACAAATTGTCTCAATCATGCATCTGTCAGAGTAATTGGTTGGTCACAATCTTTTTTTTTTTTTTTTTAATATATATGAATGGTCACAATCTTTATGCTGTTGTCATTGGCTTAACTAAAATAATAATAATAATAAATAAATAAAAGATATTGTTGCCTTTAGTGCATGTCTGCTCGTTGGTACAATTTTTAGAGAGCGTTTGGTAGAATAATTTGAGTAATGTTATTTGTAGTTTTTTTAAAATACTTGTGGGTGAAAAAAGTATATGAAAATGTGTATAATGTTGTTTAAAATGTGAAAATGTGAGTTTGAGCTTGCCTACCAAATAGGCCCTTAGTTTTTGGAATATAGGTTCTTTAAAAAAATTATATTAAAAAAATATTTTTAAGATCAATTTGTTTTTACTTTTGTTAAATAAAAAAAATTGGGTTTTTAAACTGTCCACCCAAATAAACACAATAAATTTATTAATTAATACTTTAGGGGTTTTTTTTTTCTTTCAATATTCTAAGTTAGTTTCACCTAAAATTGAGTTTAGTGTACACATTGCTTATCAAAATTAAAGAATTACGTGTGGGTTTCAGTTAGCTCAATTGATAAAGTTTCTGATAGTTGTATAAGAGATCTGGGGTTCAATTCCCGTCTACACCAAAAACTGATTGGTGTCTTGGTCTGATAATAAAGAACTATTATCAGGAGCGGACGCCATAAGTTGAAACTCTTTCAAAACAAAAAATGAAACTCTTTTCTCTTTCAAAATTTTTTTTTTAAGAATTATGAAAGCATATAAATTTCAGAGATCTAATTTTATTTGTTAAAGTGTCAGGTTGGTAGAAATCTTTTTACTTTTTACATTTTTTTTTTGAAAAATAAAAATTAACAAAATTAGCTTTTTTAAAAACAAGATAATTTTCATTTTTTTTGTCACGTATTTAACCTAAAAATTATAGTTTTTGACTCATATTTAGGAAATAAATTATCAAAAATTACGGGTAAATCTTATAAATTTTTTTTAAAGAAAAACTAAAATAAATATAGGTTGTTAATTGTCGGTGATTGAATTACATCAAATGTCAAATCAAATATAATAGTGTCAATACCATGTGAGTCCCATGACTTTGCCAACTAAGGCCGACACTTTAACCTGACTCAAAAAGCCAGCTCACACAATGACCATGTCAATTTTGCCATAGCATAGCAATTAAAAAACAAAAAAAAAAACAAAAACAAAAACCGTAATGACATTTGGAGCTGTTTTAAAACTTTGATTTGGATTAGAATTTAAGTTATTGTATGGACAGTATCTTTTTTTTTTTTTTTTAAAGTTTCTTGTATGGAGTCTATGGACACGCTTATCTACAAATTTTTGACATAATTTTTCACTACGATGCAACGTTTGAGATATATGTAAATGATGTAATTTAATACTTACCGGTGTGTGATTCTAAGCTTTTTGTTAAAATTTTCATTTTTATTATGCACTTTATTTTAGTTTTTTTTTTTTTTTGAGTTTGCACTTTATTTTAGTTAATAATATGATGATGCAAGATATTACGCAAGTAACTTATCTTCATGGGTGTCACTTATTTAATACTAAGGTCACATTACTAATTACTAATAAAAATGGTGGTAAGAGTAAGAGACCACCTTTTTCTTTTTAGCACCTTATAAAAAATGGAATCCAAAATGAATGATCAAAATAAAAATCTTGAGGGTAAAAATGAAAGAGTAATGATAGACACAACAGTTTTCACAATAAATTTCACACTAGTTGAACTGGCTAATTATTATTGATTCTCATAAGAATCCATCATTGATATTACTTTATTATTCATTATTAACAATTTATCACCTTTGGCATATGTGAAATTTGTTGTCAATTGTGATGTGCCTCTAGACTTATTGAAAATGAAAATACCACACACTTTTACACACACGTTACCACAATTGTTCTATAGGTTAAACTATAATTTACTGTTTTTTATTAATAGATTCATTATTTTTTCTCCACCACTCACAGCTTACCACGTAAGATTAAAATGCACATAAAAGTGTATAATAGTATTAATGATGAAAATAACCCAAACTATCAGTACAAAAACAAAATTTATATTAGAGCTCACTCTCAAGTTGGACCAGCTCTCCCACCAATTTCTTACTTTTTTTTCTTTAAAAAATTTGAAAGTTAAAATCTCCCTATAAATATATACACAATAATGTGTTTGGTTGCTTTGCTTTGCATTTGGTTCTCATTCACTCCCTCTCTCACTTTGCTTTGCTTCAAATTCAGGTCCTCAAAAGAAAGGTACGGAACCCAAACCCAAATCCCTTCTCATCTCAGATCCCATTTTCCATCACTCTCTTTCTCACTCATCTCATCTGCTTGTTTTCTTTCTTCCACATTTTGATATCATCTATGTCTTTGTTCTAAATTCCTATTGGGAACATGAAAATTTGTTGTACAATTCGGATTTTATAAAATGCTTGTTGATTTATGCATTATTTTTTTGTAGCTCGTAATGGGATTTGCATAAAAGTGGGTTTGAATGTGTATTCTTTTGCTCCATTGATAATTGGTTATGTGAACTTGATAGGGAAGATTTTAGAATCTTGCTTGAAGGCCATTTGGAGTCTTTCTTCTTTTGTTGTTTTTGTTTTTAAGGAGAATTCCCAAACTGGGTATTAAGATTTAAGACCCATGTGTTTAGAATATAACAAAAGGAAGCTACCTAAGTTGGGTATTGAGAGTTGAATGAGTTAATAACTTAAGACATAGTGCAAAGGTCCACGTGGAAAAAGTTTATATGGAAGGACAGACCATTTTTATCCTAAGATTTAGAGAGATAGGAAATTTGTATGTTGTTGATGTCTTATAAATTATAATACCATCTGTTAAATCATATACTAGATAATAAAAGTTGCATGTTTCTCCACATGGCTAACACAAGTGTCGTACATGATACTGTGTGCTTTCGCCATATAGTGCACCATAAGTATATTAGAATATAGTTTGCCTTAAGTGAAATTTTTTTTGCCTTAGTTTTAAGAAGTTAAGTTTTTAAAAAAAAAAACTAATTTGATTAACCAGAAATCTATAAAAATTTTAGAAAATCTTATTATTTATTTTAAATTATTTTAGTGTCCTTTTGGATTAGTTTTTGTGGGGAGCTTATTTTTTTAAAGTTGACAGAAGTTCAATTATACTTAGAAACGTGATGCTTTAAAAAGCTGTAAAGGAAAAAGCTAATCCAAATGCACGCTAATCTAGCATAATATTTTGTTTTACCAATAAAGTTGGTCTTACATGATGTGCTTTCACCATGTAACTTGAAATAATTTTTCATTTTTGTTCTTTTATTTATACTATCTATTTAATTGATCAAATTCAATTATATTATTGAAATATTTTCTTAGTTTACATGTGATTTTTTTTATCAATATGTGCATCACACAGGCATAGTATTAATTTAGAAAAGCCTAGCATTTGTGCGTGCAACATAAATCATCAGGTTGTAGGGTTGAAATACTCACGTAGTGTGAAGGCAAGGTGAAGTGGAAAAGTGCAATATGGATATACAGAGTCTACAGACTATATGGGACTAGCAACTACATGTGCAATTTAGTTATCTCATCAAGTAAGGTGCTCAGTTACCAATGTAGCTTGATATATTCAAAATTTTGATGCCTAACCACACTCGCAAGGTAGAAAATGCATCGTCAAGTTTTTGAACAAAAATTGCGCTCAAAGCCATTCAGTCAAAGAGCATATCTAGCTTGAAAAGGCATGCCTTGCGCTTGTCTGGGCCACTCAGAGACGTAGACACTACATGCTAGCCTACCAAGTCTAGCTTTTGTCCAGGACAGACCCATTGAAGTATACGTTTGACATAAAAAGTATTATCAAATGACTAGATAAATATAGTTCTTTTAGGTGTCCATACATGAGTGTCTTCATGTGTGTCCATACATGTGCATACAGATATGTGTACAAAGGCACAATCTGTGATTCACCTAGTTCATGGGAGAATAATTTATGACACTTTCTGTATGTTGTATGTGAGTTTGGTGATGTTTTCTTGTACCTACTTCCTGCATGTGCCAAAAGCAGAATGAATTTTGAAGTTTGTAAATTCTCATAATGGGTGATTATGCAAATTTAGGAAATCCTATTGAGTAATGTATGTGAGTTTGGTGATGTTTTCTTGTACCTACTTCCTGTATGTGCCAAAAGCAGAATGAATTTTGAAGTTTGTAAGTTCTCATAATGGGTGATTATGCAAATTTAGGAAATCCTATTGAGTAAAGGAAACAAAATGGGACGTGGACGTGGTGTTAGCAATGGTGGTGGACAGAGTTCTTTGGGTTACCTATTTGGAAGTGGAGAGACCACTAGCAATGCCCAACCTGCTCAGAAGAGTCAGAACGAAGGGCCAGAAGTAAACAATGTTCCTTCTCAGAAGACTACTGCTGCTGCTTCTCAACCAATTGATAAGCCTATTCCAGCAGGTGTTCCAGGGCATCTTACAAACAATTACTTCCGGGCAGATGGGCAGAATTGTGGCAACTTTATCACGGTACGATCCTAGTGAAGCATGTAGAGATTATTTAGATTATATACAATAGTCATTTTTCCTAGATTTCTATTTTGTCTTTTTTTTTTTCCTAAATCCATAGGCCCTTTGGATTCTTTTGGGTACTCAAGTCTTGGGACTGATATATTTAGAGAAAAGAAACATATTATAAATCAGAATCCTTCTTTGCATTTGTTATCCAAGATAAAGTAAATCCACAAAATCTAAAAGGTATCAAAGTGGGGGTGATTGAAGTATGCTGGAGTAGAAAAACAATTCAAAAAGAAAACAACCAAGGTTAGCCTAAACTCATATCTGACAAAAATTACCCAAAAAAAAAAAAAAAAAAAAAGAAGAAGAAAAAGAAAAAAGGAACTCCTAGAAGGTTCATCCAATTGTTAATATAATTGAGAAGTGATTTCGAAGGAACTGCATAGATGAAGGTATAAAGATCTCCTTCGTTCTATATGCTTACTCTAATTACCTTGTGGGGCTTGATAGTTTAGGTGGGTTCTTACTGAGAGAATGTGTATACCTCTACTTCTGTATATTACTCAACTTAGATGTAGCTTGTGTTTTTCTACATGATGGATTCTGTAAGGATCATGCTTGCTCTTTATCTAGAAACTTCCATGAGTTTCAACGTCTCTTATCTTTAGAAGTTTCCTGGTCAATTGGTCATTTGTAATTGTAGTTTGTGACGTTCTCCTAAGAGTGCTTGCTCATCACAAGTTGCTATCTGGGAATTTTCCTCGTGACATTGAGTTTGTTCTTATTTAGTTCTTCTTAGAATGGAAAACAAGGTCAGAACTCAGAAATTGGTTTGGCTTCATCGTAGTTGCAAATTCATAACTTTTAATACATTATGGATGGAATAACTTCATAAGCCTCATACATTATTAGTAGAATTACATAAGACCCCCCATCTGTTAGTATGGCTCAAGGTGGGGGAAACCGGTGCTAATTACTGCATTATTACTACAAGTCATCATTAAGCTTGATTTGGTTTTCCCCTTTTATCTGAAACTTTCGAGTGATTGAGTAATTTCTAATATGCATAGAAATACAATAGGGAGTTTATAAGCTAATATGACAAGGACACCCAGGGAAACCAAAAGAATTCCATTTTGTTCAAGTGTTCAATAGCATTGAGTCCTTAGTCCTTTTGCCAAGCATGGTATGTTCCACCATAAAATTATGCCCTGCTTTTTTGTTCAGATATGATGTCCAAACTTCTCCAAACTAGAACTGATATTGCAGCATATTATGAAATGAATGTGCACTCTGGCTTAAAATTGGAGAAATGCACTTAAACCGTATCTTAATTCTTCTACCTATTGCATTTTGTCTCCTTTCATCAATTCCTTTTCAGTGGAGGATATCCTATTCATTGCAGTTTGGAGGGAGCGTGTAATTTAGTTTTGATTTTTGATTTTGTTCTTTTTTCCCTAAAGAATATTGTTGGCTCTATGCCCTAAGTGATTTGTCCTTAATTATGCAATTTGATATTCAAGAATCTCTTCTACAATCATAATATTTTGATGATGTTTTCAAAATGGCTTGCGAATCTGGGTGCAGGATCGACCATCTACCAAAGTTCACGCTGCCCCTGGTGGTGGATCTTCCCTTGGTTATCTCTTTGGTGGCGGTGAGAACTGATTTCTTTGATCTTCAAGGATGCATCAACCGTGCACTATTTAGCAGTGACCTCACTATTATGAAAATTTGTGTCTCTATCTATAAAGAAGTTTGCTTTGTCCTTGTGCTGTGTAATGTGTTGCCTTGACGGAATTCATGTGGCCAGACATGTAGTCTTGGATTTCATTATCAAAAGCTCGTCCTTGTTCAGTATTTAGTCTGTTTATCAAATGTGTCAACTAAAACATTTTTCTACATTGTAATCATTTTTTTCCCAATGACAATTGATCATCATGCAAAAGAGACAGTAAATCTTCCCACTCATCACCATGGCCACTATGAGCAATTGCACAAATTAAGCACTTAAGCTTGATGTGGCTATAAGCGAGCCAGCTAGAGTTGTGCTAATGCAGCAAACTAACATGAACTTTAGGCTGTGCCCTTATGATAAATTGATAACCAAATTCTGT
This sequence comes from Notholithocarpus densiflorus, assembly GCA_030021035.2. Taxonomy (NCBI): domain Eukaryota; kingdom Viridiplantae; phylum Streptophyta; class Magnoliopsida; order Fagales; family Fagaceae; genus Notholithocarpus; species Notholithocarpus densiflorus. Next base: position 6,373,865 of record JARYZH020000009.1, on the reverse strand, counting down.
TTCTGAGACAAAATACATAATCCAGAATAATGAGAATATGAATTTGTTGTGATCAGACCCATTTTATAAGCGACGCAGGGCTGAAGTGTCTTGTTGATATAAAACTTTTTACTTTCTGTTTCAGTTTCTTTTTTTTAATTAACAAAATTAGTTTTTTTTTTTTTTTTTAAGTTTTCGACGTTGTTCTGTTTTTTTTTTTTTTTTTTTTTTTTTTGTTTAAAAAAATTTAAATTAAATATAGGTTGTCAATTGTCTGTAACAACGTGTCAGTGGAGTATTAACGATCAAATGTCAAATCAAATTAATGTTGGGCCTGGTGGCAACACCACGTGAGTCCCAGTTTTGCTGGATTTGGATCCGAGGCTATTGCACCCTTTAATACCACATTGAAGGGTTGAGATTGAAATCAAATTTTAGTTCTATCCTTAGATTAAAATAATGATAATAATAATAACATTTTAACTTTTTTTTTTTTTTTTTTTTGAGAAAGAAGACATCAGACTTTATTGAACTAGAGGGGCCAAATCAGCCTGAATGATAGATAGTAGGAGGAACTTCTTCCATCCAGATTACCATTCTGCTAAATTAACAGCTAACTTAGCCAAGCCATGTGCCACTATGTTGCCCTCTCTTTTTATATGAGAGTAAGACACTTCTGAGAAATTACCTGCTAATGAAAAAGCAACCTTGATCAACAGACCATAAGCAGCCAGCCCCACAACTTTCAATTTCAGAGCTTGCGTCACTACCAAAGAGTCACCTTCCACTATAACATTACCAAGACCAATGTCAGCAGCAAACTCAAGAGCACGGGAACCAGCCAGAGCCTCAATCTCCACTGCTTTGAGAGCTTGGTTCAGCGGTTGGGCCAAAGATGCAATCACTAGTCCATCACCATTACGAATAACCACACCAATACCTGACTTGTTAGTGTCAGAACAGAGTGCTCCATCATAGTTAATCTTGAAAACGTTCGGGGCAGGGAGAGACCAAGAGGTCCGTTGCTGTCTCCGTCGATATCTTTTTATTATATGTGAACTTTGAAAATTTAATTATTAGATTGTATATTTTTATTATATCATTCATTCTTGCACAATTTCAAGAAAATAAAAAATCAATATAGCTATGTCATTAATCAAGTGTTTATATATCAATTTTTTGTGATCTTAAAAAATAATTTTAATGATTGAATAGTAAATAACATTTAATTTGAACAAAATTTTACATGTATGTTAATAACATAAAGAACATGCAATCCAATAGTTAGATTTTCAAATTTCAAATCCAATAAAAATAAAAATAAAAACAGGATGATTGCAATTTAAATTGAAATTTTTTTTTTTGAAAACGACATTTAGAATTTTGGAGTTGTTTTAGTATGGATTCACGCTTGTAAACGTATTTTGACACAACGTAGACACATGACAAGTAATGACTGGATTACCTTTACTAAGTTAGTTTTAGCAGTGGACTCGTGTAAATGATGTAATCATACATTAACAAATATGCAAATTGTGTTAAAGCCTATAGGCAAATGTGTGGACTTATATTTTTGTTTAAATTTTCATTTTGATTATGCCTTTTATTTTTGTTAATAATTTGATGTTGCCAGGTATTATATGAGTGATATAGTTTAATGGACATTACTTATTTAGTACTTAACAGTCATACACACACATATTGTTGCTATGCTTTTGTTGAGCCACATTATAGGCCATGTCACTTTTTTTTTTTTTAATACTTCATACATTCACTATAATCAATAATTTTTTCTCGATCTCTTGAGTCTTGACTCATCATCTCCCCATTAAAACAAACGACTAATGTTTCATCACCTTAAATTCAACAATCAATCCTCTTTTCTCTCTCCCTTTGACTTATCATATCCTTATCAAACAAATAGCTAGATGTTTACCCTATTTTTGACTTTCCCATTAAATTAAAGGGTCCTTTTAACGAGTGTCCTTCAGGCAATGGTTAATATACCATTTTAGAAAAATTTTAATATTATTTTTATGATAAATATAAAAAACTGTCAAAAAAATCAATTACTTTTTTTCTTTTCAACCCTCCTCTAGTCCTCTGACGCTCCTTCTTTTGACTATTTTTCTTCCCATCAAAACATTCAATTGTCTCCCTTTGGATATAAAACCCACTGATTTAATTTTTTAAAAATAGATTTTGAATTGTTTTCTTTCCACCTCAGAAGTCAGCAAATTACAATTAGAATTTGAAAGTCCCTTTGAGGTCAGTGTTTTCTTTGCTTCCCCTGAACTTCTTTTTTTTTCTATTGCAATTTTTATGATTTGTGCTAGATTATATTTTGCGGGGTTGTAGATATTGTGTTTCTCTTTTTCAATTTTAATTGTTATTCTATTTCTTTGTATTCATGTTTACAATTTTTCTTTACATAATTGTATTTTATCTATTAAAATTGTTTATTCTAAAGAATTGGAATGCATTTTTCTGATTTAGTACATAGTCATTTGCCTCCCATTTGTTTATTTTAATTTATATTTGCCTTTGTTATTTTTTAAATTAAATAGTAAATATTACATAAATCATTGCTAATTATCCTTTAATCTCATCTAAATATATGCTAATTTGTAACTTCTTTCTTAGGATACCTTGGAAGAGGAAACAAAATATCATGTGCAATAATTATGGTATTCCTCTTTTTCTTTGTGTCTGGGATTATAACTTAACTTTATATGGGTTTTTCATTAATTTTGGACAAATTATGACATAAATAATATTTTGGTAAGACAGACATACTAAATTTTTGTTTATTTTTTATTTTTATTTACTAAAGATTAAAAAAAAAAACAAAAAAAAACTAAGCTCTAATTCTTACCATTTACCATTTTTAAGGAAACAACTCTAGGACATTTGCGACGTTTAACTATTGCACCCATTTTATGACTAAGAACATGCGTGCAATATTGCTTATATATTTTTCATGGTAATTTTAATACCTTTTACTTTGGAATTAATTTTTTTTTTCAAATGAAACATGTAGGTACTCAAGAATTCATGCGCAATTGCACAACTTTGCTACTAGTTACTAATATAAATTCAGATAAGAGTAAGATGATGTCGGGTATTATATGAGTGACGTATCTTAATGGAGGTACTAATTAAGTACTTAACTGCCCGCAATACTAATAGAAACGGAGGTAAGAGTAAGAGACCACCATTCTTTTATAGGACAATTATAAAAAAAAATGGAATCCAAAAAGAATGACTAGATGAAAGTCTTGAGACTAAAAATGAAAACCCAATTTTAAGTACAATAGTGTAAACAAAATTGATTCCAGTACTTTGTTCATCTCTCATTAGTGCTTGGGGTCGAGTTGCGTGCGACGCATTAATATCAGGGTTGGCGGGACTATCTAGCAAAGGGATTAAACTCGTCACAATAGAAAAGTGATCCCTCTCCAAATTCAACTTTTTTTTTTTTTATTCGGCCAAAAAGAGAAAAGTAAAAACAAAATTTATATTAGAGCTCTCAATCAATCAATCTCCAGCTGGACCAGCTCTCCCACTAATGTCTTTCTTTTTCTTTTAAAAATTTGAAAGTTTTTTTTTTATTATTATTTTTTTTTCAAAATTTGAAAGTTAAAATCTCCCTATAAAATAAATATACACAATAACACTATAATTTACTTGGTTGCTTTACTTTGCATTTGGTTCTCTTTCTCTGTCACTCTGCTTTGCTTCAAATTTGGGTCCTCAAAAGAGAGGTACGGAACCCAAACGCAAATCCCTTCCACCACTCACCTTCTCATCTCAGATCCCATTTTCCATCATTCTCTCTGTTTCACTCATCTCATCTGCTTGTTTTCTTTCTTCCACATTTTGATATCATCCATGCCTTTCTTCTAAATTACCACTGTGATTTCATTTTCTAGTACAATTCGGTTTTTGTAAAATGCTTATTGATTTATGCATTATTTATTTGTAGCTCGTAATGGAATGACATAAAAATGTGGGTTCGAATGTGCACTATTTTGCTCCATTGATAACTTGATAGGAGATTTTAGAACCTTGCTTGAAGACCAAATTATTTGGGAGTCTTTCTTCTTTTGTTGTTTTTGTTTTTGAGGAGAATTCACAAACTGGGTATTAAGATTTAAGATCCAACTGTTTAGAATATAGCAAAAGGAAGCTTCCTAAGTTGGGTATTGAGAATTGAATTAGTTAAGAACTTAAGATAGAGTGCAAAGGTCCATGTGGAAAAGGTTCACATGGAAGAACATACCATTGTTATCCTAAGATTTAGAGAGATGGGAAATTTGTATGTTGTTGATGTTTTATAAAACCATCTGTCAAATCATTTACTAGATAATAAAAGTTGCGAACTAGAATTTCTCCACGTGGCTAACACAAGTGTTATACATGATTAACCAAAATCTACAAAAAATTAGGAATATTTTATTACTCATTTTACTTTATTTTAGTGTCCTTTTGGATTAGGTTTTGTGGAAGATCTTATTTGTTGAAAGTTGACAGAAGTACAAAATAATGCTTTAAAAAGCTGTGCATAAACAAATAAGCTAATGGAAAAAAGCTAATCCAAATGCACACTCATCTATTATAATATTTTGTTTTAACAATAAAGTTGGTCTTACATGATGTGCCTTCACCATGTAACTTGAAATAATTTTTGTTCTTTTTATTTATACTATCTATTTAATTGTTCAAATTCAATTATATTATTGAAATATCTTCTTAGTTTACATGTGATTTTTTTTTTTTATAATCAATATGTGCATCAGAGAGGCATAGTATTAATTTAGAAAAGCCTAGCATTTGTATGTGCAACATAAATCATTTGGTTGTAGGGTTGAAATACTCACATAGTGAGAAGGCAAGGTAAAGTGGAAAAGTGCATATGGAGGTTTAGAGTCTACAGACTATATGGGTCTAGTGTAGCAACTAGCAACTACATCTGCAATTTAGATATCTCATCAAGTAAGGTGCTCAGTTACCAATATAGCTTGATATTATTCAAAATTTTGATGCTGAACCACACTCACAAGGTTTATAGAAAATGCATCATCAAGTTTTTGAACTAAAATTGCGCCTGAAGCCATTCGGCTAAGAGCATATCTACCTGCGTGTCACTCATTGTTGCCCCCCAACTCCCACTTATCAAAAACTTTTCGCTTGAAATGGCATGCGTTGCACTTGTCTGGGCCATGCAGAGACTTAGACACTACATGCTAGGCTACCAAGTCGGGCTTTTGTCCAGGATGGACCCATTGAGGTATCTGTTTGACGTAAAAAGTATTATCAAATGACTAGACAAATATAGCTCTTTTAGGTGTCCATACATGTGCGTCTTTGTGTGTGTCCATACATGTGCATATGCATATGTGTACAAAGGCACAATCTGTGATTGACATAGTTCATGGGAGAATAATTTATGATTCTTTCTGTATGTTGTATGTGAATTTGGTGATGTTTTCTTGTACCTACTTCCTGTATTTGCCAAAAGCAAAGTGAATTTTGAGGTTTGAAAGTTCTCATAATGGGTCATTATGTAAATTTAGGAAATTCTACTGAGTAAAGGAAACAAAATGGGACGTGGACGTGGTGTTAATGCTGTTGGTGGACAGAGTTCTTTGGGTTACCTGTTTGGAAGTGGAGAGACCACTAGCAATGCCCAACCTGCTCAGAACCAAGGGCCAGAAGCAAACAATGGACCTTCTCAGAAGACTACTGCTGCTGCTTCACAACCAATTGAAAAGCATATTCCAGCAGGTGTTCCAGCGTATCTTACAAACAATTACTTCCGGGCAGATGGGCAGAATAGTGGCAACTTTATCACGGTATGATCCTAGTGAAGCATGTAGAGATGATTTAGATTATATCCAATAGTCATTTTTCCTAGATTTCGATTTTGTCTTATTGTTTTTCCTAAATTCACAGGACCTTAGAATTCTTTTGGGTACTCAAGTCTTGGGACTGATATATTTAGAGAAAGAAAAAGATTAGAAATAAGAATCCTTCTATTTGCATACGTTATCCAAGATAAAGTAAATCCACAAAATCTAAAAGGTATCAAAGCGGGGGTGATTGAAGTATGCTGGAGTAGAAAAACAATTCAAAAATAAAACAACCAAGGTTAGCCTAAACTCATATCTGACAAAAATTACCAAAAAAAGAAAAAGAAAAAAGAAGAAGAAGAAAGAAAAAAGAAAAAAGGAACTCCTAGAAGGTTCATCCAATCATAAATATAATTGAGAAGTGATTTTGAAGCAACTGCATAGACGAAGGTATAAAGATCTCCTTTCTTCTACCTGCTTACTCTAATTGCCTTGTGGGGCTTGATAGTTTAGGTGGGTTCTTACTGAGAGAATGCGTATACCTCTACTTCTGTATATTACTCAACTTAGATGTAGCATGTGTTTTTCTACATGATGGGTTCTATAAGGATCGTGCCTACTCGTTATCTAGAAACTTCCATGAGTTTCAACGTCTCTTATCTTTAGAAGTTTCCTGGTCAATTGGTCATTTGTAATTGTAATTTGTGACATTAACTTAAGACTGCTTGCTTATCACTAGTTTCAATCTGAGAATTTTCCTTGGGATCATATGTGCTTGTCAAATGAGTTGGTAGTATCTGCATTGAGTGTGTTCTTATTTAGTTCTTTTTTAGAATGGATAACAAGGTCAGAAATTGGTTTGGCTGCATTGTAGTTGCAAATTCATAACTTTTAATACATTATGGATGGAATAACTTTCATAAGCCTGATACATTATTATTAGAATTACATAAGACCCCCCATCTGTTAGTATGGCACAGGGTGGGGGGCCGGTGCTAATTACCGCATCATTACTGCAAGTCATCATTAAGCTTGATTTGGTTTCCCCCTTTTATCTGGAACTATCGAGTGATTGAGTAATTTCTAACATGCATAGAAATACAATAGGGAGCTTATAAGTTATAAGCTAATATGACAAGGATGCCCTGGGAACCAAAAGAATTCCATTTTGTTCATGTGATCAATACAATAGCATTGTGTCCTTTTGACAAGCATGGTTTGTTCCACTGTAAAATAATACCCTGCTTTTTTGTTCAGATATGACTTCCAAACTTCTCAAAACTAGAACTGATATTGCAGCACATTATGAAATGAATGTGCACTCTGGCTTAAAATTGGAGAAATGCACTTAAACCATATCTTAGTTCTTCTACCTATTGCATTTTTTCTCTTTTCATTAATTCCTATTCATTGCAGTTTGGAGGGAGCTTGTAATTTAGTTTTGATTTTTGATTTTGTTCCTTTTCCCTGAAGAATACTGATAGTTCTATGCCCTAAGTGATTTGTCCTTGATTATGCAATTTGATTTTCAAGGATCTCTTCTACAATCATAATATTTTGATTATGTTTTCTAAATGGCTTGCTAATCTGGGTGCAGGATCGACCATCTACCAAAGTTCAATCTGCTCCTGGTGGTGCATCTTCACTGGGTTACCTCTTTGGTGGTGTTGGGGACTGAATTCTTTGATCTTCAAGAATGCATAAACCGTGCACAGTTTAGCAGATGCCATTCACTATTATGAAAATTAGTGTCTCTATCTAGAAAAAAGTTTGCTTTGTCCTTGTGCAGTGTAATGTGTTGCCTTGATGTAATTCATGTGGCCGGACGTATGTAGTCCTGGATTTTGTTATCAAAACCTCGTCCTTGTTCAGTATTTGGTCTGTTTATCAAATATGTCAACTAATATATTTTTCTACATTGCAGTCATTTTTTTTTCCCAATGACAATTGACCATCATGCAAAAGAGACATTAAATCTTCCCACTCATCACCATGGCCATTTTGAGCGATTGCACAAATTAAGTTATGAGACAAAATACACAATACACAATTCAGAATGATGTATGTGAATTTGCTGATGTGACTATAAACGAGTCAGCTGGAGTTGTGCTAATGCAGCAAACTAACATGAACTTCAGGCTATGAACTTATGATAACCAAATTATGAGACAAAATACACAATTCAGAATGATGTATGTGAATTTGTTGTGTTTATGGTGGTATACACAACTTGATCAAACCTATTTTATAAGTTGTCCTAGAGAATATGAATGGAATGTGTGTTTTTTTTTTTAGTAAACAGTAATACTTATTAGAACACACACGAAAATAATAATATTATTTTAAATAGGGTTTAGGATTGTGTGTTACTTTGTATGTGTGAATTAAATTAAATAAACCTAAGTAATAGTAAAAATAAAATCAGGCAAGTAAATAATTAAACATGAAGAGAGACCTATTGGCCACCCATAATATGAGCTCATTAAATAGCTCTAGCTAGTTGTGGACTGATCTATATAGGTGTCTGTACACTTCAACAATCTCCCTCTCTAATCCAATTCTTTAGTTATAATTTATGCCAGTCAACCTTGCACAAAGCTCAAACTTCTCGTAGGCATAACCTTAGTCAATCTTTTATTTGGATTCGTATTAATGTGAATATTTTTTCAATAATTTATAAACGTTATTCAACAACTAGTTGTGGCTAAAGGTATCTCACATCGATGTGTTTTGTGCGTGAATAATACATAGCATTCTTTTACTCAAGCTTGATGCACTCTTAATTGTCACAATAAACTACATGCTCTCGTCTTGTTTCAAAAGTCTTGGAGAAACTCCCACCAAAAAAAAAAAAAAAAAAAAGTCTTGGAAAAACTGTTTCCAAATCATCTCTTTCCTTATTTTTGTTGTGACAATATTATACCCATCTTTTTTTTTGAGAAAGAAGAACCATCGTTTTATTAAGAAATGCCATCTAAATCAGCCTGCAATACAGAATGAACGTCTGATGGAACATTTTCCATCTAGACTAATAATTGAGGATTTAAAATTGCTCGTCTGGTTAGAGAGTGAGCAACTGAATTACAATGCATATGTACGTGAGAAAGATTGAAACTTTGAAACTTTGAGACAAGGTATTTAACATCCTTTGCTAAGTGTTCGAACTGTGCCAAGGAGTGATTGTTACATTGAAACGCATTAATAAGGATCTTGCGCAATCCCCTTCAAGAGTGACCTTGTTTACTCCCATCTCCATTGCCCATTCTAGAGCTCTTCTTGCTGCTAATTTCTCCACCTCTAGGACAGTTGAGGGAAGATGTATTTGCTGTGATAAAGAGGCAATGACTAACCCCACTTCATTTCGTTGTATTGTAGATAGTATAACGCACTTTTTAGTTTGGACAATTAGAATACAACTCCTATGAAAGTAAACAAGAATCCAAAACTAAAAAGTGGGTTTCAATTAACTCGACCGGTAAAGTTTCTAATGGTTAAATAAGAGATTTGAGATTCAATCTCCGCCTGTACCAAAAATAAGTTAGTGTCTTGGTCTGATGATAACGAGCTATCATCTGGGGCAGACGCTATATGTTGAAACTCTTTCAAAAAAAAAAAAAAAAAAATCCAAAACTAAATGTTCAACCATCAAGGTCACCCGCTATAATGTATAGCCTAAGGCTACAATCAATTTTGTAGTTAAATTTTGTCTTTCTTTTTTTTGTTAAAACGGGGAATAAGCATAGATTAGGAATTAATAAGTTTGTGACAAAACATATCAGCCTTGTCAAAGGCCAATAAACTTTCCACCACAGGCAGTGATTCCATAAAAACAACAAAAGGAGTACTAGCACCCGATCCCATTTTAGCCAATGCATCAGCACATTGGTTAGCTTTACGGTATATGTACTCTATCCACTTGTTGGGGATAGCTTTGAATAGGTTCTTGCAGTCAGACAATAAATGTTCCATTAACAAACTTACGCTATTATTGTTCATCAATTGGACAACACTCCAAACATCCAATTCAATTATTTAACTGCTTGAGCCAAGCTCCTTAGCAAGAATTAGCCCATCCCTCAAAGCCCATAGCTTTGCAACGAAGCTATTGGTGATGCCAAGGGATCTAACGTACCCTCTGATCTTGTCCCCATTATGATTCCAAATCTACAAATTTTACCACTTATAGAAAAATGTCTTACAAAAGCTTATCTAACTTTTTAACTATATATAATTCATGTTTAATAACTTTCAAAGCTACAAAATGCTTGCACTTATTTGAAGTGACCACCAAGAAATATAATAACTAACTTAACATTCTTTAAGTTAATCCTCTCAAGTTGCCACTCAATATACTTATTTTGTGACAAACATAATTTCCAATTGATTCAATAAATTTAAACACCTAATGTTTATAGTATTGAGTCGGAGAATTGTGAGGTGTATTGAATAATTTCTTCTACAACGATATAATGCAGTAATCGATTTTTTTTTTTTTGGTGATAAGTAATCAAAATTTTACCTAGTAAATTATGAAAAAGGCCAAACCACATTAAGGTAAATTGTTAAATTTACATGTCAATGTCGATAAAATTTTTGGATGTTTGGCCTAGGGGTAGCAAAATTGGACACAACCCGCGAACTTGACACGACATAACATGAAATTAGCAGGTTATAGGTTGAGCCTTAATAGATTCGTATCATATTCGCGTTGTCATGATTGACCCGTTTAATAAACATGTTGGGTTAGTGTTCATCATATGGAATCCATCTGACCCGTTTAATTAAATGACATTTTACTAATATACCCTTCAAATCCTATATATATAAACTTATTAGTTGTTGTGGCTTATTTTCTTTAACATATTATGATTGATTATTTGTAATATTGATATATGCTTTAGTTTTAAATGATTATTTGTGAAGTAGTTACTCGTTAGTTCTAAATTTTATATTAAAAATATTTATATGTTTGGTTTTTCATAATTCATATCAATTTGGTTCATACTATTTTTTTTTTTTTTTTTCGTTTTGATAAAATCTGATAAACAGGTTGACACGATTGACCTGTTTAATAAATGATCGTGTTAGGGTTGAGGAATTTTGACCCATTTAATAAACATGTCGGGTTAGTGTTGACCCATTACCCATATAGTCGGATACTTATTAATCGACACAACACGTGAACATGAATTGCCACCTCTAATTTGGCCCAATTAAAAATGTTGGTCAAATTGAAAACAATTTAAATTCTACAAGTATAAAACAAGCTTTAGGAGTTTAAATTATAGTGGATTTTGGTAACGTAAATTTGATTGGTACTATGGATTTATGTTTACCATATTAGATTTTGTGAGATTTTACTATTGGTATGATAAATTTTGTGTTCATGAACATTTTTATTTTAATATAAAAATAGAATTTTCAAATTAAAATTTGTTTTTAAAATTTTTTCACAAGAGCCAAACGTTTAAAAATATATTCTAATATAAAAGATAGACAAGTTATAGACGGTAATAGCGGTATAGTAGAGCATACAAAAACCTCAGTTTCCAAACACTCCCAAACTAACTCATATCCCAAACCCATTACCATACACCTAGGGTTTCTCTCTCTCTCTCTCTCTCTCTGCTCTGCTCTGCTCTGTTGCAAAAAACTAGGGTTTGGAAATCCATTATTGTTGCAGAGAGCTTCAACAATGACGACTGTGGTCCCCACCTCCGAAGAAGATCCCGCCCTCGCCGTCGTCCGATTCACTTCCGAGCTCGCCTGGGCCGACGCCGGCCCTGAGGTACCTACACCCCACACCCATCTCTCTCAATCACGCCCATATATATAGGAATCTATGCGTGTATATATGTATATCCTAAAGATTTTGCATGATTTGCGATTTCTATAATTTGTACTCAATTCGATTGTAGAAATTTATGAAGTAGTCATTAGATTTTGATTTGTTGTCTAATTCTGTAAATTCTCTGTTTGGGTACTTAGAAAATGTGGGAAATAAAGGGAATTGTAACATGGGATGTCAAGTTTTTTCTTTCTGTGATTTGTCTAAGGAAATTTTTTTATGTTTATGTGTATGATTTAGAGATTTGGTGTATGAAATTGTTTATCTGGGTCATTGGTCAGGTTGCCGAGCGGCAAGTTTCTACGCTGTGTGTGGAAGCTCAAGAATGCATCGTAATGAACAAGTGGCTTGAGTTGGCGTCACTTATGCTCACGTCTGCTGACTTGATATTCTCAAAGGTTTCCGACAAAGGTGCAAATGCTCGCTTTTGCTTCATTTTTTTTATAAATTTTTCTAGAGAAGTTTTTTTTTGATTGAAAAGAGTGTAAAGCACTGCAACTCTTTAGTGAATGATATGTGGTAATGAATTTGTGTTATGTTAACTGCTTCACTCATGGTTGTTTGAACAATTTGATGGTTTGTAATTTGCATGGAGATAAGGGTTGGGATTGGTCTTTTTGGTGGTAGATAGTACCCGGTTGTCGGTATTGGACAGGCTGCAAAAGTTTGACATGAAGTCAAATATATGGATATGAGGAAGGATTTTTAAATTTAGCACATTATCAGGAAGCAAGTAGCTTGAGTACCTACCAATTTGTTTAAGTCATGGCTAGTTTGGGTGATTGATTTCAGATGTGCTTGTTGTTAAGTTGTTGGTCTATGGAGGAGCTTATTTATGATACGAATCCAGGACTGTTTAGAGTAATGTGCTTGTATATTTCACTGGTAATCACATGAGAAAAAAAAAAAGAAGAACTTATGCAAGAATTGGAAGGTAGAAAGCTTGAGGTCAAGTGCTGCATCCATTTCTTTAGTCAATTTATGTACTAAAATGAAATATTATTTTTGCCTAATCTTTTACTATAATATGTTTCAAATTATATGGTGGCCATTGTAGACTTTGTCAATCATGTAATCCGATATTTGGTGATTAATTTACTAACAATGCATATGTTTATTTTTATGGATACTCATCAATGTCATCATTCAATATGAACAAGAATTACTGTGTTTTGTTTTCTACCACAGATCTTGAGTGCATCTTTACTGTTATCTGCAATCTTGTTACGAAGTCTGAAAGTCCAGATGAAGAGCTTGAGATGGCAAAGCTTATATCAGCAAAAATTACTCATCAACCAAATGATAAACCTGCATTGCGCTTAAAGATGTAAAGTCACATGATTATTGTATTTTTAATTTTAAGGTTTCGATGACACTGTCTAATTAATATATATGTTTTCTCTATAGTGTGTTCAACCTGTATAATCTACTGGGGAATCCATACAGCCGGTTCCATGTTTACATGAATGCCCTAAATTTGGCACTCAATGGGAAAGCCACTGAACATATTGTACCTTCATTCAGAAAGATTGATAGCTTCCTCAAAGAGTGGGGTATTGGGATCTCGGATCAGCGGGACCTTTTTCTGACCATATCTAATGTTTTGAAAGAAAATAAAAGGTATGATGGGAAGGGTTTCTCTTACACAAAGCTGAAATTATTTATCTTTGTCTTCCTTGTATGGGAAACGTTCTTGTGGTTTCAAGTTATCACTAAGTACTGACCTAATAAAAAGGATTCTTATTGTCTATGCGTGTCATTATTAACTTTTTTTTGTTAAATAATTTCAGCTCTGGAAAGGAGTCCTTCAAATTCCTGACCAAATACTTAGCAACTTTTTCTGGTGAAGATGCACATACAATGAGTGAAGCCAAGGAGGAAGCTGTGCGCACAATTGTGGAATTTGTGAAGGCACCTGACATGTTTCAGGTATCATCTTATGGAACTAAATGGCTTTATTGGCCACTATGACTAAGTATGCTGCTTAACATTTCTGGCTTCTCTGTATTGATACTATTTTGTTCTACTAACATTGTAATAGTATTGTATACTATAACCTATCAAAAAAAAGAAGAAAGTATTGTATACTATATAAGTTCCTTTATAATTATGCTAAAATATCTTCCTTTTTGGTCTCAATAGTTTATGTAAGATTGTTTTAAATGATATAATGGTGCCCGACTCTCTCTTTTTCTTTGAGCGTTCAGAGAAATGAAAATTTTGTATCTTTTTGTGTATTAAGTGAACCCAAAAGAACCTTATTTATTGTATAATTGAGGGGGGGGGGGGGGACTATAGAATGTTTTATGGTCTTATAATGTAATGGTGTGAGGTGAACTGTGAATAACTGAGTACATCTTAACAAAATAGCCATAGTAGCAATCTAATGAATCTATTTAACTAGTAATTGCTTGCCAGGTTAACTTGAGAAAATGCAATGCTGTATCACTTATTGTTTTTCCATCCTTTTCTTGTTCTTAGATAGAGAAACTTGGGTTGTGTGATATGTCTTACTTTTGGAAGAATGTGACCATATTTTGGAGTTAACTTTAATGCTGTTTGTATGCTTTTTGGCCACACTGAAGCTCACTTTTGCCTTTGTCTAAGTGCATCAATGTATGCATGTCTTCAGTATTTTTTATTCCCTTAGCCTAGATTTTGCTCTGGTTTTTAGAAATGTGGAAATGAATTTTTATCTATGTTGCAGTGTGATTTGCTAGATATGCCTGCTGTGGGGCAGTTGGAGAAGGATGCTAAATATGCATCGGTGTATCAGCTTCTGAAGATCTTTCTGACTCAGAGACTTGATGCCTATTTGGAGTTTCAGGCTGCAAATTCTACTTCACTTAAAAGCTATGGTAAATTTTCTGTATTATGTGATTTTAAATGAGCCAAGCCTTCTTCACCTTTAATAACTTATGCGCCTTGCAATGGTCTAGGTCTTGTCCATGAAGACTGTATCACGAAGATGCGATTGATGTCATTGGTGGATCTTGCTTCAGATGAATCTGGCCAGATTCCATATGCTCTCATCAGAGATACACTGAGGGTAAATTTACTTTACTGTTCTGCATTTGTAGGTTTTGTTGTTGTCCTGTTGCATTTATTTTAATTGATTTAAGTTGCAGATCAATGATGATGAGGTGGAATTATGGGTGGTTAAGGCAATAAGTGCCAAGTTAATTGACTGTAAAATGGACCAGATGAATCAAGTTGTTATTGTGAGGTGAGTCCGTATCTCTTTGTGGTGTAGCTTTGATTATAGCAAGATCTGATTTCAGTTCTTAGGTGTTTATGTATGGTACATAGCTTATAACTGATGTCAATTTCTTGTTCTTTTACTGATTCGTGGTTGATGTGCAGCCGTTGTACTGAGCGTGTTTTTGGGCAGCATCAGTGGCAAACACTTAAAACGAAGCTTTCAACATGGAGGGTAAAGAACTTCCCCATTTTCTTTGAA
The DNA here is from genome assembly GCA_030021035.2 of Notholithocarpus densiflorus. NCBI lineage: Eukaryota > Viridiplantae > Streptophyta > Magnoliopsida > Fagales > Fagaceae > Notholithocarpus > Notholithocarpus densiflorus. The sequence goes on along the minus strand of JARYZH020000009.1, from coordinate 6,358,726 downwards.
ATAAATATGCACCCTTTGTTATTTACTTTCCAGAAAGAGTATTATATCAATATATAGTAAATATCTATTTGGCTTCTGGCTGGTAAAGAAAATTAATGTTGGTCTTGGAGAAAGTTTAGTCTGTCAATAAAATGAGACATTTGTGAAGTTGTTGGGTTTTCTCTGCTGATCTGATTCTCTCTGGATTTCATGTTCACTAATTGGACATTCTTTTCTGATTATTGACGTAAATTGTTTGTCAGATAATGATTAGATATAACACCACTGTATTCTATTCATCAAGCATCTAATTTCATGACAATTATGTTTTTAGGGTAATATTGCAAGCGTCATTAGCACCATTCAAGCCAACAGGATCACTGAAGATGGGTCACAGGCAATGCAAGGCTTGATGATCCGTTGAAGCGTTTTTTTATTTTTATTTTTTTAAAATTAACATTTAGTATGAGAGACCTTTGTCAAGAGATAGCTGAAGCTGTGATGTGATGCTCAGTTACAGACTTGTGATTCTGATTTAATTTTGGAACTTAAAAATCCAAATGTGTTGGAAATTTTGACGGAATGTCAGTATGAGCAGTTAATTTATTTGGATCCATGTTATGTGCCTTCTCAAAAGCATGGAAGCGGTCTTATTGAACAAATAAAATTATAGAATGTTGATCTGAAACAAGTAGTAGTAGTATATATTTGAAGCATTATTTGATATCATTGATCGATCAAAAGAGAAATACAAATATTAGTAGTAGCAAACCAGACAAGGGCCATAAGGAGATAGGGAGAAGGCAATATATATATATATATATATATATATATATATTTATATAAACTTCAATCTTTATTGAAAGAGGAGAAGACTAACAAAGACAGACATCTGCCATTCATATGCATCCCCTGGTGAAGAGATTGGTTTCTAACATACCTTATTTCATCAAGAATAAAAGCCATTTGGAGGGATATGAGCCATACATCTTCGTTGGGGCAGTAGGCTTTGGGAGGCTCAAGAACTAGCTTGATGATACTTTCAGGGGTAGCTAGTTGGTTTGGTGTTCTTCAGGCTTGAAGCCCCAACAACAGGTGTACCAGAGGGCTCTGGCGATAGGACAAGTTACGAAGAGATGAATAGAGGATTCAACTTCATGTTTGCAAAGTTCACAACAAGAATCTTGGATCGGCATTCTTTGCATGAGATTTTCTTTGGTGGGGAGAACGTTGTTACCCAATCTCCATAAGAACATCTTCAATCTTTCTGGTGCTCTAGCTTTCCGAAGTTTTTTTTCCAAGGGATGCCTGTGGGAGGGGTTATGGAAGTAACCTCGCTCTCAACTCGATAGGCAGACTTGATAGTGAAAACACCATTGGAGTTTGGTGTCCAAATCAACTTTTCTGGCTTGGACCTAATAGGAATAGGGATGGATAGGATAGCCTTAGCTGATTCATGATCAAAATGTTCAAGAACCATATTGGATCTCCAAGCATGTTGAGCATGGTCAATGAGCTGAGAAACCATAAGATGGGAGGAAGCCGATCCCTCATTTTTGGGCTTGGGTTTGAATGTTGGCAGCCTTGGTACCCACGAGTGGTTGTCCTGCTTGGAGGTGACCATCCAGGCTAATTTGAAAGTAGAGCATTATTGTTATACTTGGCCCTTTTAAAGCCTAGGCCTCCTGTAGCTTTTGAAGCACAGAGCTTATCCCAAGCTCTCCAAGCTAAAAACTTTCCATCCTTCTCCTTAGGCTTCCACCAGAATTTTCTTGTGAGCGCATCAAGCTTGTCACAGACAGAGATAGGGACTTTGAATGAGGACATGGTATAGGTAGGAATGGTATGAGCAACAGAGTTGATGAGAGTGCATCTCCCGCCCAAGACAAAGTTTTACTTCTCCATCCTGATAGTCTTTTTTCCAAGCTTGGTTAGTGAAAACTAAGGTCCTTGGAAGGGGACTTAGATAGAAACATGGGCGCCCCTAGATAAACTGCATCTTTTTTGATACTCTTCATTTAGAAAATGTGTTTTATGGCTCTTGCTGTTTGCTTTTGAGTATATTTGGAGAAGAAGATTCCGGATTTACTGTTGTTTAGCTTCTGCCCAGACCAGTGGCAGTATTTTTCCAAACATTCCAGTAGAGTCGATGCATCTTTTCTAGTGGCTTTAGAGAACAAGATGATATTATCAGCGTACATAATGCGGGAAATAGCTGGTCTGTTGATGCTGGCTTTGACTCGATGGATATTCTTTTGATGAAATTCATGATATGAGCCTACATAATGAATGAGTGTGGAAAGTCTATGATTATTGACTTTAGTTCTTGCAAAGTATGAAAATTTCATTTCAAGAAATCATATTGCCACAAAGCCACTACTATGTAAGAGGCCCATAAGTGATTCTATTTTATACGAAAAACACAATAATCCCACTCCCATACAAAAAATATGTTACCTTAACATATGCCAAAAATCAATTTTATATATTATACTTTCTATTGCAAATGGAATTCACAAAAGTGAAGTCTTCAACTTCTGGTGAAAAATGAAATACGAAATAAAAGGAAAAATATATACAAATTAATTTATAGCATCCTTTTGTTAAGGAATTTTTAGTTTTACAAATTTGATCTTACAGCTAGGTCTTTATAATTTATAGAGGCACTCTCTTATTTGGACCGAAATTTTACACTAATGTTGTTTAACGGAAGCGTAGCAATAATAAATGTTAGAGTTATAAACTTTATTTGGTGATTAGTTATTGGTAAATAAAAAAAAGGATGTTAAGTAGTGGGTCTAAAAGAGAACTAGTAAAAATTTGTCACATCAAAAGTTTGTAAAAAATGTTTTTAGCATTACTCTATATAGATAGGGTACACCCCTAGTATGATCTAAATAGTGTTAATGAGCTCTAGCTCAAATCAAATGGTATCTCCCCCCTTTGTTTGAGGTTGTGGGTTCAATTCTCATTGGTGCATGTGAAACTTACCCGAGAGGGGGAAGAAGTCCCAAACAATTGCATGCGAATGTGAAGAGTGCATGACTTGACTATTTTCTAAAAGAGTTAAATTTATTGCACACAAATTATTTTATACACACTCCACAAAAGAAATTGAAGTCACGATTTTTAACTTGTTGTACACACTATTTTACACACCCCCAAAAGCAACTAGAAATTGTTACTTGAAGTCACGATTTTAGTTGCCTTTGGTGGTGTGTAATAACCACCACTCTTTCTAAACACTCTAATGTCTTATATATATATTAGAGACTAATGTCTTGTATATATAACTCTAGAATTACAAAAAGTATTACAAAATATTTCACAATTGTTAAATGACTAGGGGGTGTTTGGTAAAGGAGTTTAAAGGAGTTTGAGTAATGTTGTTTGGGTGTTTTTGATATACGTGTAGATGAAAAAGTGTGTGAAAAAGTGTGTAATGTTGTTTAAAATGCTCAAAAGTGTGTTTGAACTTACCTACCAAACACCCCCAATTGTCCCAAACTGCATATGTATGTGAAGAGTGCATGACTTAACTATTTCCTAAAAATTCTAATGTCTTGTATATATAACTCTAGAATTACAAAAAGTTTACAAAATATTTCATAACTGTTAAAGTGGCTAATTGTTAATGGTAGATAAAAAAAAAAGTATAAGAATCAGTTAAAATTTGTCAACTCAATTATTATGAAAAATATTATGTTTGTAGCATTACTCTATAATCTATCATAAAAAAAATTGACGCTTGCTTGAATAATAAGTTAATCACTTATATATACCCACACACACACAAATGGATTATTCCGGAGGGTATACATTTTAATGCCCTTCTAAATTTAGGATTAATAATTTTTTTTCTTTCACAAGAAAATAAAAGTAGAATATACCCATAAGTTAGGATATAGTATGACATAGACATACACAATGATAGTTAAAATTATGCAATACCAATCGGCAACCACCAATTTGAATCAGCTGCGTATTCAAGCAAAGTTGATAGTGTCAGCATATGTGTTAGGGCCACCAATATTCCTTAATTGTTTAAGGAAATCACATTTTTTGACCAAACGAACTCTTGGAGCAATCTAGATATCAAATCTGGAAAGTAACAAGGTTTCTATACATGTTGTAAGATTAAGTACAAAAAGGTCTTCATAATCTTTTAAAACAAGAACATTTATGAATTCAAAGACAAGTCATTACATAGGAGAAGCCAGTATGGGAATTCCAATCACAAGTGAACTCACTTCTAACTGAGTTTTGTAGTCTTAGACTACAGTCCAGTTTTGGGGACTTGTAATTGCCGCCTCACTAATGCAGTGTAAATTCCATCCTGGCTGAGTAGCTCATCATGGGTGCCACTTTCGGCTATCTGACCATCTGATATAACTGCAACAGTGTCTGCACTTTGGACAGTTGAAAGCCGGTGTGCTATGACAAGAACAGTCCTTCCCCGCATCAGAGAATCCATGGCATCCTATAGGTTGCATGAGAATTGGTTAATATGTTTGATAAATGAACGAAATAAAACTTAGAATTATAGGCAGACAAAATCAGCATATTTTGTAGCTCTGTTCTCTCTCTTATTTCCCTGAATTTTCTTCTTTTTTTTCTCCCTTATAGGAGAGAAATGAAATGTGGTTTAATCCCTAGAATTACTCCTTGGCACCGTCAACTTAAAGCAATACATTCCAATGTACAACAACTGTATATTTTGTAATGAAAGGCCAATGGCAAGGAGTAGCTTCGAACATGCAACTTATAGCATTATTGGGAACAAGTTCAATGCTCACACTATATAAATCATTCTTGCTACATGTCATTGGCAGAGAATGCATTTTTATCTTCTTGATGAGACTGGATAGTAGGTAAATCCAAAAGGAGAAAGTGGAGGGGTAAGCTAGAAGAACAGCAACAATGATGAATAGTTGGGCAGGAAGAAACTGGTGGTGCTTTAGAGGGGAAAGCTATAAGAGACTTTGAATCTTACAGAATCAAATATCTAATCTAATATAAAATATAAAAGCAGAGAATGTTCAATTTTGAACATCTTAAAGTGCCTCACGTTACACCAAATCACATCACTAACTTTGCACAAACATAAATCCTACAATTAAAAGTCTTCTATTGACCTAACATTGCACAAATATTAGTCCTGCAGCTGAAGGACTTCAATTTACCAAGCTTTGCATAAATATTAGTCCTACCTCTATTCTGCCTCGTATGCTTCACATAGTTTGAAGCTTTAACAAGTTGCCCATGGATGATGGGATTGTTTCGGGGTAAGTCCATCTTTAAGCCAAGATACCTGGTGCGGACACGAGGTACAAGCCCCCAATTACACACACGTATAGGAGGAAGAGCAAAAAGAAGGCGGCCCAACCTGTGGCCTTATGGATGGAACCTATTAGTTATTGGGCTTGAGACTAAGCAAGCCCAAGCATTTAATAATTAGGGTTTCTTTATGAATATTTTTATTGTTGGCTATTTAAACAACTTTTTGGGATTATTGTAAGAGAGTTTTGAGAATTATTAAAAAAAAAACGTTTGTTTTCTTTCACTGGTGCTAACTCCAGTTTGCTTGGTGCTGACTCCAAGCAGCCCTTAGGTGCTGACTCCTAGGGTTTATCTTTTATTCTATTGTTAGTGTGGTTGTCCTACGTTAGTTTTGGTATCAAAGCAAACTTCCGGTCCATACAACACAACCGTAGACAACCAATAGAAAGCAAAACCATCAAAAGAGCAAGCCAGCCAAATATGACACTACCTTTCAAGTATTTGCCCCATGAGATCTTGAACAAGCCCAAACCAGCCCCGGCAATCCGTGTATACCCCGCAGCCCCACATGAGTTTTTCATCCCCAAGCCAACAGAGAAGCCAGTGACGCCTCCCAAGCCGGTGATCACTATCCGTGCCCGCCTCTGATCACAAAACCCTCACCCACAAACCCAAACCCAAAAAAAAAAAAAAAAAAAAAGAGGAAGAAGAAGGTGACCCACGTAAGCCCATCAGCCACCAGCTACCAGTACCCACAAATTAACCCTCACCGCTGCAAGACCCAGCCACCGAAACCCATTGTCAACCCACCGCTGCTGAGATCGAAGAGCAACTGCCGCTGCTGAGATTGACGAGCCACTGCCGCTGCCGAGATCCGAGACAAGCAGCCACCCGCCGCTGTCTGCGCCTCCTTCGCGCCGCCATCAGACATCAGTCTCCTACACCGGCAGAAGACTCTCATCGCAGAGAAATTTTCTTTTTCTTTTCTTTCAGTTCTGAGTTCGTTGTTTGTTTCTTTAGTTTCTATAGCCTCTTTCAGTCTGTAGCCTTTTAAGTTTTAAGTCCGTGTACTGTACTTTATTATATTTCAAAAAAAAAAAATTAAGTATTGTTGCTGTGAGCCTATTGCATGTATTGGGCCTTAAATTGTTCTCCACAGGTTCCCTTGTCCAAGTCAGATCCATTTACTTGAGGAGCTAAGCCCGTGACTATCTAGTGCAAAAAGTTGGCCATTAACTAGGGTACAACTCTTACTCTCTTTTGGTGGATTCAATTTTGTCTCATTGAAAAATATTATCTTTATATTTTTTTTATGTGCATATCTCACTATACCCCATTGGCCTACCCATTTTGTGCTCCAGTTAGCTATTTTATTATTTGTGCTTTCTTTCATTACCCATTCTAAAATTCAAAAAAAAAAAAAAAAAAAAAAAACCAATTTCTTTGAAATATCTGATTCTCATTATTAATTGTGGAGCTTATTGGAAATTGACTTTTATTTGGGCTATCTTTCAATATTGTGAACCCTGTCACTACTTGACTGCAATTTACTCCTTTGATTCATTGATCTAATCTCTACATGCACTCTTGCTTGACCTTAATTTTACATTGAGAATTGGTTACTTGAACTTTTGTGAATCTCAGTTGCATTCATAAATATAGTGTGCATGCATTTACGTAGTGGTCGCATCATGTCAAACTCTGAACATCAATCCACTTCTGAACTTAGGCCCCCCTTAGAGCAAACCATAGAAGACCTAGCAAAAAATGTCCGTAATTTAATGGATAGCGTTGAGCAAATTGAGGCATCTCAAAGAGAGACCATTAACCATGAAGGAGATAACATGCTTAGGCAAAATCACCACGGTTACTTTAATAGGGCTCCAAACTTTGAACATGATCACTATAATCATAATGACCCTAGGGATTTTGACGATAGGATGTTCAAGGAAAAGATAGAAGCATCCACCTTTGATGGTTGCCTAGACCCATGGGTTTTCACTGATTGGTTACGTTAGATGGATAAATTCTTTGACTACTACCATTGGGCTGAGAATAAGAAAGTGAGGTATGCCAGGATGAAGTTAATTGGAAGAGACGACCTCTTTTGGGAGGACTTTGAGGATACCCTTAGGCGACGGCATGAGCCCCCCATTACTGATTGGCTTGAGATGAAGGGTGTACTCTCAAGGAATTATCTTCCTTCAACTTATAGGAGCTCCCTCCTTGAGGAATGGGATTGCCTAAAGCAAGACACTGCTCCTGTGGCTGAATATATAGAGAAGTTCAAGGAGTTTAAGAGGCGAATTCGAATAGTCGAGGAAGAGGTTGTCACACTCAATCGGTTCAAGAAAGGTTTAAATGCTAACCTACTAGGCGAGATTATCACCCGAGGAGTCACTACCTTAAGAGAAGCATATGACCTCGCTAGGAATTGTGAATTAGCATCCAAATCTATCTTTTGGTGACGTTCTGAGCTCCGAAGTGTGCCCACCAACCCTCAACCTTTTGGTAGCAAACCTAGACTTGCCTTACCCCCTAAGGCCAACCCCAATAGTACCCCAATAGAAAAAGAGGACAAGAGAAAAGGTGTGGTCAATGAGCCTTCAAGATTAGGCTCTCACCTCCAATGCTTCAAATGCAATGGAGTTGGACACATCACAACTAGATGTCCCTCTAGGACCCTTGTCATTCAAGAGGATGATAAAAAGGTAGAAGATGTTGAGGAGCTGGTGTATGATCCAAATGTTGAAGAAACCCAAGATGTTGAAGCAGAATGGGAAGATGATCCTAGCTATCTCGCATGTATTAGAGCCATTTCTCCCCAGGTTGATGATTTCAAGAACTTTGGTGTTCCTAGAGTGAATGTGGTAAGGTGTGCTTTGGCAGAGCAAAGAGGCAATGATGATTGGCGAAGGAGTGCCATCTTTCAAATTTACACTAAGTGTGAAGACAAAACTTGCAAGGTTATCATAGATAGTGGAAGTTGCATTAATGTAGTGTCTTCTAACGTTGTTTCCCGCCTAGGCTTGAAATTGACCCCACACCCTAACCCATATAAAGTTTCTTGGGTAGATACCTCCTCCATAGCCATAAAAGAAAGATGTGTTGTCCCACTTCAATTCCTCACCTACAAGGCTGAAATATGGTGTGACGTAATTCCTATGGATGTAGGGCATATCATCTTAGGTAGACCTTGGCTTTATGATTTGGATGTCACCCTTCATGGGCGATCCAACTCCTGCTCATTTCTGTTTGAAGGTAAGAAAATTGTGCTCAATCCTTTGAAACCCAAGCCCATCGACATGAGCAAGAAGACAGAAGCACCAAAGGCGAAGGGCCTAAATATCATAAGCCCAAAGGCACTTGAAAGGGTAGCTGTCCAAGAATCTATTGTGTTTGTCTTAGTTGCTAGGGAACTTCATGGAGAGACCCGTGAGGAGCAACTTGAAGAAGTGAAGTCAGTGCTCCAAGAATTTAAGGATGTTTTCCCTGAGGAACTCCCCGATCATTTACCACCCATGCGTGACATACAACATGCTATAGATTTTGTGCCTGGAGCGTCCCTACCTAACTTGCCTCACTATAGGATGAGCCCTGTAGAGCATGCCGAGTTGCAAAGGCAAGTAGAAGAGTTACTTAGGAAGGGTTTTGTTCGTGAAAGCATGAGTCCTTGTGCAGTTCCTGCACTCTTAACTCCAAAGAAAGATGGAACTTGGAGGATGTGTGTTGATAGTCGTGCCATCAACAAGATCACTGTGAAATATCGTTTTCCTATCCCTCGATTGGATGACATGTTGGATATGATGGCTGGAGCAATGATCTTCTCCAAAATAGACTTGAAAAGCGGCTATCATCAAATTAGGGTTCGTTCTGGTGATGAGTGGAAAACTGCCTTCAAGACGAAAGATGGTTTATATGAGTGGATGGTCATGCCTTTTGGATTGTCCAACGCTCCTAGTACCTTTATGAGAGTGATGACTTAGGTGCTCAAGCTTTTTATGGGGAAATTCTTGGTTGTGTACTTTGATGACATCCTCATCTATAGTAAGTCCAGGGAGCAACACTTCGACCACCTAACTCAAGTTTGTACTACCCTTAGGAAGGAGAGTTTATATGGTAACCTCAAGAAGTGCTCTTTCTTCACCGATAGAGTCGTCTTCCTAGGTTTCATAGTATCCTCTAAGGGAGTTTCTGCCGACCCCTAAAAGGTTCAAGCGATTGTGGAGTGGCCCGAGCCCAAAAATATCCATGAAATTCGAAGCTTCCATGGGCTCGCTTCCTTTTATCACCGATTCATCAAGGGGTTTAGCACCATTATGTCCCCCATCACTGACTGCATGAAACAAGGGGATTTTGTTTGGACTAAAGCTACTGCTAAGGCTTTCAATGAGGTAAAGCAAAAAATGACTGAGACACCTGTCATGCGCCTCCCTAATTTTACCAAGCCTTTTGAAGTGGAATGTGATGCTTCAGGTATTGGTATAGGGGGAGTACTTAGTCAAGAGCGTCACCAAATTGCTTATTTCAGTGAGAAGTTGAATGACGCTAAGCAAAAGTACTCCACATATGACAAAGAGTTTTATGCCATTATTCGAGCTCTTTGGCATTGGCGTCATTACCTGTTGTCTCAAGAATTTGTTATCTACTCTGATCATGAAGCTTTGCGCTATCTCCATTCCCAAAAGAAGCTGAATTTTATGCACGGTAGTTGGGTTGAATTTCTGCAACGCTACCACTTTGTAGTGAAGCATAGGGCGGGAGTTGAGAATAAGGCTGCTGATGCACTAAGTCGAAGGGTGTCTTTGCTATCCATCATGAGTGTTAAGGTTACTGGGTTTGAACGACTCAAGGATGATTATGAGTCATGCCCAGATTTTGGGGAGCTCTACACTAACCTAAGTAATGCCCCACGGCCAATCCTGAATGATTATACCGTTCAAGATGGTTACTTGTTCAAGGCCAACAAGTTATGTATTCCTCGATCGTCAGTGAGAGATTTCCTAGTTTGGGAGATACATGCGAGAGGCCTTGCAGGTCATTTTGGCCGAGACAAGACAATTGAGGAAGTGGAACGTCAATTCTATTGGCCTGGTCTTAAGAGGGGTGTTGCCAAGATAGTTGGTCAGTGTCGTACATGTCAACTAGCCAAACATCGTAAGCAAAACACTGGCCTATACACACCTCTACCTGTGCCAGATCGCCTGTGGCAGGATGTGAGTATGGACTTTGTGTTAGGTTTGCCCCGTACCTTTAGGAAGCATGATTCCATTCTAGTAGTTGTTGATCGCTTCTCCAAGATGGCTCATTTCCTACCATGTTCTAAGACCTCTGATGCTTCTAAGATTGCAAAGCTCTACTTTGATGAGATTGTCAAACTTTATGGTTTTCCCAAAACCATAGTATCTGATAGGGATGTTCGCTTCATGAGTTATTTTTGGAAGACCTTGTGGCATTTAATGGGCACCAAATTGAAATTTTCCACGGCATTTCATCCTCAAACTGATGGTTAAACTGAGGTGGTTAATCGTAGTCTAGGCAACCTTCTTTGGTGTCTAGTGGGTGAAGCCAATCGAAATTGGGATTCAATTTTTCCTGTAGCCCAACTTGCATATAATAGCTCTATCAATAGGTCTATAGGCGCTAGTCCTTTTGAGGTTGTGCATAGATATACACCTAGGAAGCCCTTAGATCTTTTGCTCATGTCCCCACTGAGTCTGCTGAGGCATTTGCACGACATATTCATGATTTGCATAATGAGATTCGCAAAAAAATTCAGGCAAGTAATTCTCAATATAAAATTCATGCTGACACTCATAGGCGTCATGCAGAGTTTCAGGTAGGGGATTATGTCATGATTCGGATTCGATCTGAACGGTTTCCCTCTGGGACTGTTAAGAAATTGCAAGCTCGTAGTGCTGGACCATTCAAGGTATTGAAACGAATGGGCCCAAATGCATATGTCATTGACCTTCCTCATGATTATGGTATTAGCTCCTCCTTTAATATTGAGGATCTAGTTGCTTATAAAAGCCCCACAGCTATTCCTGATACCCCTTTTGATGAGTCTTTGCCTAATCATATTGATGCCCCTATTCCCACCCCTTTACCCTTAAATTTGCCCTAGGCACATAAATAATCTATTGATGCTATTTTAGATGAGCAGATTGTTTCTATCAGGGATGGAGGAGTTCACCGTTTCTTAGTTCGGTGGCGAGGGCGACCAGATTCTGATTGCACATGGATTACTCGAGATGAGCTGCTGCGACTGGATCCTGACTTGCTGGAGTACTATCAGAGCTCTTCAGATTTCCACTCGACGGGGTCGAGTTCTTCCCACCCGGGGGGAGTTGGTGCGGACACGAGGTACAAGCCCCCAATTACACACACGTATAGGAGGAAGAGCAAAAAGAAGGCGGCCCAACCTATGGCCTTATGGATGGAACCTATTAGTTATTGGGCTTGAGACTAAGCAAGCCCAAGCATTTAATAATTAGGGTTTCTTTATGCATATTTTTATTGTTGGCTATTTAAACAACTTTTTGGGATTATTGTAAGAGAGTTTTGAGAATTATTAAAAAAAAAAACGTTTGTTTTCTTTCACTGTTGCCGACTCCAGTTTGCTTGGTGCTGACTCCAAGCAGCCCTTAGGTGCTGACTCCTAGGGTTTATCTTTTATTCTATTGTTAGTGTGGTTGTCCTACGTCAATACCTCAGCTCAATCAAATTTCCAAAGGTGCTGGGCAATTGCGGACAGAATATTCAGTGAGACACTGATGACAAAAACAATAACAAAATTGCTGTCCCAGTGACTGTCAGATTATTCCCTTTGTCCCGAATTGCTGGGGTTAGTTATGGATCCTCAATTAGACAAAGACTACCTTAAAACTTATTTTGAGTCACTAGTTGTCCCAGTGACTGTTGGATTATTCACAACCATCATTGTGACATTGGAATGCAAGTTGAAAGGTCAGGATAGCCTAATAATTTTTCTTCTTTCTTGATGTTATTTTCTAATGAAAGGTATTTTTTCATTTGCTATTGTTTGATAAGACACAAATAATTAACAAAAAGAACCAAAGCTTGGATATTTTGGACATCAAAAACTCTCTATGTCCTGCAAAAATAAAGTTAGTACTGTCCAAATGGATGATTTACTTAAATCTGCTGATCTCACCTGAACAAGGTATTCACTCTCAGCATCTAGAGCACTAGTGGCTTCATCCAATAGCAATACCCTTGGATTCATTAGGAGTGCTCTTGCAATTGCTACTCGTTGTTTCTGGCCTCCTGACAGCCTCAATCCACGTTCTCCAACAACAGTTTTATACTTTTCTGGAAACTTTTCTATGAATTCATGTGCATTAGCCATTTTCTGAAATATTTATCACTTTATCAGTATACAAAAATAGAGTAAATAAAAATAGAAGATGTTCATTTGTTCAGAAGGAATGAAAAAAAAATGATTGAAACTCACAGCTACAGTTTCTATATCAGTTGAGCTAGCATTTCCATTGAACCCGTAGGCAATGTTTTCTTCCACAGAACAATTGAAAAGAACAGGCTCCTGGCTCACAATACTTATCTGAAAAGTATAGAAAAGTAGGGTGTCAAAGAAATCTCGTGATTCTAATATTATCAACTCTGATCCACAGGCTATTTTACAGGGGATTTTAGGGGAGCTAAGTCCCTCTACCAAATCCTGCTATATCATAGCAGAAAATTATTTTGAAACTAAAATTACCTTGCTGTGAAGATATTCATGTGATATTTCTACCAGGGGAACCCCATTTAGCAAAATCTTTCCCTTGAGAGGGTCATAGAACCTCTCAATTAAGTTGGCTATTGTCGTCTGCAATACAAAATTAAATAATTTTAACATTCTACACAAGTCAAATTTTCTGTACTCATTTGACAAAGAGGAAAAAATGATGATTTTAGAGCCTTAGACATGCTCTAATCGTTGAAAGACCACCAAGAGGGAAAAAAATGAAAATGATAAGGATAATAACATTACTTTTCCACCACCACTTGGACCAACAAGAGCAACTTTTGAACCAGGCCTCAGTTTTAATGTTATACCCTGCAATTGAAACAATGGTTGTAGATAAAGTCACAAGGTTAAAAATGTTAGAAGTCTTGTATGCTTACTATTCCAATGTTGATACATGAAGAAAATCATAAAAACACTCATACTATGCTAAGAAAGTTCTTACATGGGTTCAAATGTTAATGACCCATTAGGTAGGAAAGACATACAAAGAAAATAAATTCTTTCACAACTCAAGCCAAAGAAAGACTTCAGGGCAACAAACAAGAGTCAAATTGAATCTTAGAATTAATGTTACATTAACACAGTCAAAGTACATAGGTAAATTGATGACATCATCTCGTTGGCAAGAAAACATTTCTCAGTATTAGTGCTCATCATTTTCAAGTTCACAGCATAATGTAATTAAGAAAAACCGCTACCTTGAGAACCATATGACTTGGGCGAGAAGGGTAAGCAAACCAGACATCATCTAATTCCACATCTCCATCTGGATCTCTGCCATCAAAGCCACAACATTACAGATAAAAATTTAACTTTAATCTCAACTGGAGAATGAAAATATGAGATAGTGTACTTATTGCCCAATGGTCTACTGCTTTTAAGCGTAAGAATGTATCAGAGTAAATAGATGATTAATAGTAATTTTTAAGGTATTATTTCCCAAATCAAGGGTTATGGTGTGTAAAAGAGAGGGAAAGGGACCCCCAGGGAGAAGGGTGGGGGATGTAAAGTAACTGACCCTATGGGGCACTTATCTCCTGCTGTTGGCATGGATGAGACACGATCCAGGAGCTGAAAAACTCTCCTGCTTGCTCCTGCAGCTTTCATTGCTGTTGTATACAATCCTGATAAAGAGGATACTGAGGATCCAACTGCAGACACAGAAATTTCACAATTTTGTAAATTTTTAGTAGCTATAAAGCTTTCAAAGAAAGAAATAAAAGAGGCAGTCACAGGCAACAAAAACAATGATATTGAAAACATGAAGGGTTTGGCTTAGAAGATTGATTTATCATAACCCATAATATTCAGATACGGTGATTATCACCTTTTTCAAAGCAGAGCAGAAACACAATTCACGTTACTGTTTATCTAACTGGATTACTGGAACGGCCTCTTAAGTCTAAAGAGGCTAAGAATTTTTTCAAAATTTCCCAAGCTTCAAAACTAAATTTGAAAACGTTTTGTCCCTTACAGGTACAATTTACAGGGTATAAACAATGAGGGAAGCACCTGTAAGGCTATAAAGAATGAAGGATGTAAGAGAGCCTGCAGTCATGGTGCCTGTTATTGTCAAGTAAGCTCCATAAACCACCACTACGATGACAGATAATGTTGATGCTGCATTTAGCCCTCCAAAAAATAGACCAACTACTCTCTGTATCAGAAAAGGCAAGCCTTAAAAGCTTTAGGATTTTTCTCAAATATTCATAACTAGGAAATGCACTCACAGATTCCAATGAGAGAGAGAGAGAGATAAACTAATCAAGACACTCACAGCTTGTCTGAGACCAAGGTTCAGTGTCTCATCAACTTTTTCTGAGTAATTAGAGACTGCATAAGCTTCTTGAGCAAAAGATCTGACTGTACGAATGGCCCCGAAAGATTCCTAAAAATCAATATTGCACAGGAAAAACAAACAAGTTAGAATTAAAAAAAAATTGAGTAACAACTTTCCTAATAATGAGTTACTTGCCTGTTTAACTCGTATAGAACAAAATATTATTAACAAATTGCATAGGGTAAAAGTACAAAGAATCCATGCAAATCAGTTCAGAATTTCTTATGAGTTAACTTCTTTCCTATTTTCATCTTCTTTAATTATTTGATACCTCAACTATTATAACTCTTCTTGTGAACCTATGATTTCTATCTCAATGGAGTTAAATTGGAAATTTGCTCCCAATGAATTCAAGAATACATCTAAGTAGCTCCTATATCCTTCGTTACTTATTGAAAAATAATAAAAAGGTAGCTCCTATATCTTTCCTTAATATTGTGTTCCCTTAATATAACTCTTTGACACAATTAACAAAGTAAAGTCTTTGCTTTTCCTTCCCCTTATCTTAGGCTTAGCAAGTTTTAAATATCCTTCTCCCTCTCCTTCAAACAACCTTTTCCATGCAATTCATCAAATCTTAAATCTAAACTCTCAAACTTCCATTCTGACTTCCTTTTTGCCACTTTGTATTCTTCCAAAAACAACTATTTACACAGTAGGAATCTAAAAATATAAAAAATGGATGGTTTCCAGTGCCATGCATTAAGCAATTAAAAAATTGATAAATAGCAATATAACGTTCATATTTTGCTTACAAACCTCTGCAATTGAGGCAGATACTGCAGCTGCAGCTTGAGTTGAATGTGAAAGTTCACGAAGATAGCGCCCAAATTTTCGTACAGCAACCGAAATAATTGGCACTACGGCCAAAGCCAACACTAAACAGGAAGAAGCATACAATAAGAAAAATAATCACTAGACTAAGGATTCGTTTGGATTGAACTTATTTTTGTTAAAACTAAAAACTGAAAACACTGTAACAAAATAATTTTTAAATGTGTGAATAGTGCTGTGAGACTCATTTTTAATATTTTTAAATGCACGAACAGTGCTGCTACAGTGCATGAACAGTGATGCTACAGTGCGTGAACAGTGATTTTTGTCTCTAAATTCATGTGATTTTACTGTTCATGCGCTGAAAAAAAAAAAAAAAAAACTCAAAACGCTGAACGCAGACGCGCAAAACGCACAATCCAAACGGGTACTAAATGAGCATTACTCAAAGAAAATAAAATCACTTACATGTTAATTTCCATGAAGATGAGAACATGAAGCCAATGCCGATAAATGCAGTTGTTAGATTTCGGAGTGCCTCAGAAAGATTGGTAGTGGCTGCATTCTTTATGATCTGTGTGTCTTCAGATAGCCTGCTTAGTAGTTCCCCCGTTCGAGTAACATCAAAGAATGCTATTTCCTATTGAACCATGCAGCATCAACCGCGCCAAATGGTATTTAGAGTTCCACAGCAATACTAATAAGATAATTATAGTAACTTGATAATTATTGACTTCCATTGTTGCTAATACAGCTCTCACACTAAAGAAGTTATTCACAGTTTGAATATGCTTCCAGCATGATGATATTGATATAAAACCCAAAAGACCAACCGTACAGTGGTTTAGAAATGGATATACATTGTGTAAGTTTCTATATGTCCTATTGCAATTCTGTGTATTTTTATCTCACAGGAAGCGTTCCAGTTTTACAAGTTCGAGAACTAATGGATCTAACCTGATTGATAAGGTGACTGAATAAGTCCTTTCTCAAACGAGCTACAACTCTTTCACTAGCAGAAGCAAACAACCATGCTCGAAGTGCTGTGCACAGTGAACTAAAAAAACCACGGTCAATTATCATTAAACAACATAAGCTGACATAGGCTCTTAAAATTTGATACAAGGAAAATAATCTTGAGATAGTTATTTCAAAATTTTATTATTATCATCCTTTTCAAGCTGTCATATATGATAGCCAATTCAGCAATGCTTAACGTTATCCATATTTGGCAGAAAGCATGTTACAGCTAGGAAATGCAGTTAATAGAGATCTTGTTGAATTGGTGGGTTATTGGATTATAAATGTTTGCATTTTCTGGTGCTAGGCTTTAAATTATAGTTATGTGAGCAGGAGAAGTCTGAAAAAGAAATTAGGTTATTAGAAGTTCTAAGAATTTGTACTTATCTATTTCTGGTTGGAAGAAAATTGAGATTCTTGCCTCTGTATTTCTAATTTGGTGAAGGCATCACTGTATTAATAGCTCTTCCTCGTTTTGGCATTATGAAAGTTATGGAGTTTCCTAGCTACCACAACCCCAACCACCCCCCCCCCCCCCTCTTTTTTTCCCCAAAAGAAAGAAAGGTAAATTATGGAACTTTTTTATTTATTTTGTTCTAGCCAGAGCATGCTTTTATTTATAAAAATTCGTAAATAAGTATGGTAAATATGTACTTCTGAAAATCTATCATCTTTTTGAAAACCAATTTGGAGTTGATCCTATTGCATCATTATGTTGTTTAGGTTTGTACTTTATTTATTCAAATCAGTTTGTTCACTTCTCATTTCCACCAGTAAAGGATTTGTATGGATGCCTTATGTGATGTTGATTACAGTGATTTTATTTTTTCTCCAAACTAGTCCCACCCACCCACCCATATTATGTGTTCCTCAGAGTGCGCTGATTCAGAACAGCAGTCAAAGCACTCCTATAACTTACAGTCCTAAGAAACTATTTAAACTTAGTGCAGCAAATACAAGAGAGTATATCATACCCGATGACAACTATCAGCACAATATCCAATATGGTGTCCTTGATGGCTTCTAGAGCTTCTGCCTGCTGTTCAGGAGTTCTTATTTCTGTTGATACAATGTCTATTATCATACCACCATATTTTGGCTGCATAACAAGAATCATTATGTTCAGAGAGACGAGTTTTGCAATAAGAACAAACCAAGTAATGAGTTAGAATTTATTCCTAGATATTAATGGGAGAACAGTCAGAGAAAGAGAAATTTTAGTGTCCCTTGGCTTGTGGAGAAAGCAGAAGTTGAGTCCACAATGATCCACATGAACAAGAAGTTTGTATTTTTTATTGTAATCTTCAACATGTCCGAAGAGCATATTGAAAAAAGATATTTATCTCAAAACAGAAAGAAAAAGATTTGGCCATGAAGCTCTTGTTGTTGGAGTTGACAAGCATACTGTTAGATATATTGACTTATAGTGATACACTAAATGTTATTCTATATTGTCACATAAACTCTGAACCTTGTTGTAATTAACATTTATATATGTACACACACATTTAATTTTAGCATTGTTCAGTGACAGTGAGCCAATAGAAATCCTAAAATGTACTTGGCAGTCAAATTAACAATCCATTCACTATATTTGTGTTAGATGATAATTAAGGGGGGGGGGGGGGGGGGGGGGAATAAAAATGAAAGAGAGGTCTTGCATGGCCACCAATAAGTAAATCAACATACAATCAGAATACTTGATGTGGATGCTATCAACAATGCAATGGTGGCAACAACTAGCTTCCCTGCATCTGGTTTTGCCTGTAAAACATGAGGATTTTTACCATATGACATATTTCAGAGAATCCTTACAACATTATCAAAACCCATCACAAATTTCCCACTTACTAGTGACAGTACTCTAGAAAATCCAACATTTGCGGCCTGCAGCATTTACCAAAGAACCAAAACACAGTTATAAATTTTGACAAAACAGCTTTGAATCAAAGATGAATAAAATTTTAGTGTTCAAATGACTAGAGTAGCGTTTACCTCTATTGCATCACCATGCTCAAGGTCTGTCGCTTGTCCATCAGCTGATTGGTCTTCATTTGCTTTCCTCTTTGCCTGCATGAATCAAAGCAAATTGGCTTCCTTTTTTAAATACCAATTAACAAGGACTTTAATGGTCTTATTGCAGTAAAAGATTTAGTATTTTCCTTCCAAAACAAACAGACACTATCAAGCTCTGCTGATAAAAGGTAAGCTACACATAAAACATGGAACTAACAAAGAAAGTAGTGGAATTTTAAGGAAATGGGATTTAAGAAAGCCAACTCCTGTACTTGGTCGTACCCAGTATACAAAACTCCCCATTATTAACTGAAACTAAACAAACAATATGGCAGGTACTTATGAATCAAATGCAAACCACAAAACAATGGGAAACATTAAATTCAACATTGTGGCCTTTTTATTTATTTTTATTTTTCTTTTACCAGTAAACTCATGGAATTTAAGGATTCAAGAAAAATGAATATAAAGAGCAAGTTAAAAAAAATTGAGTTAGCTAAACAATAAGATTTTCATAAAAACTCTTCCAAATTACAAGAACTTATAAAATAGCATATCAAATAACAAAGCAATTGTATATGTAACCAAATTCTTGATATGGAGCATGGCATGTTTAAGAAAATTGAACAAACATGACATGACCCTCAAAAAATATAACCCCATCAAAAAAAAAAAAAAAAAAAAAAAAAAAAAAAAAAAAAAAAAACTAATAATAAAGATGCAAATTTTAACCAAAAAAAAAAAAAAAAGTCAATAAAACCATAAGAAGAAGAAGAAGAAGAAAACAAACCTCCTTACTCAAAAGAGAAACTCTCTCACTCCCAGAGGAAACAATGGATTTAGAGGCCCAATCTAAGTGCTGCTTCTTGCCCATCAAAGGAAGAACTGTGTGTTAGCGGGAAATGAGAGGGAGGTGTGGGAGGTTAGAAAGTCGTTGGGAGTAACTGTGTCAAAACACAGAGACAAAGATCTTCAAACAACTAACTGTTTAAATTTAACCTCAGAGAGAGTGTCCCCTATAAAAAAAAAAAAAAGGAATTTAGTAATAATAATTCTCAAAAAAATAAAATTTATAATAGTTATAGCTCAAATGGGCTTTTTTTGATTCTGGGAAAAAAGGGCCAGATGAACCTCCACCTCCTGCCAGCATTCCCAAGAGGGAAGAGTCAATGATAAGATGAAAAGAAAAGAGAGATTCCCACCCTCCCTAGGTAACTACAACCAACTGCTACCAAACTAAATACTATATATTTGGGGTTTTATTTTTTATTTTTTTGACTGTTTCTTCTTTTTTATATAAAAAAAATATCTTCTTTCATATTTTTTATTTTTGTGTGGCTGAGGGGTTCATAAAATAATAAGTTCTACCATGTGGGCAGCCACAGAGAATTTGTTTTGAGCTCTCTATCCTTTCTTTTTTAATAAGTTTTTTCCCATGTGCAGACCATAGTACACAAGCATGCTCCTCCACATCAATATCTTTTGCCTATTAAAAAATTTAGTTGGTAAAGTTTGAGCTAAAAATAAATTTACATGATTCACATTCCATCAAAGCGAAAAATTTTGATTTATTATTTGTAAATTTTAAATAAAATTCTCACTTTGATTGAAAGGTTGTTCATGTAAAATTTAGTCAAACGCACTTAATAAATCAAAAAAAAAAAAAAAATGATAGGCTGATTTAATGACTTTTAAGGTCTCATAAAGTTTTGGGTTCAAAACTCATAACCAATATTTTAAAGTTATTCATTTCTCAAAAAAAATATTTTAAAGTTATTGATTCTCAAAAAAAAAAAAAAATTATTAATATTTTTCAATAAAAAAAATATTTTAAAGTTACTTTCGAGTGATTCTTACTATGTTCTGTTTAGTTAAGTTGGATACTCAATAAGTTTTGGAAATCTACCTTAAAAAAGAAAAAAAAAAGTTTAACAAATTAGAAAAAACATCTTCTTTCTTATCGAGGAGTGCACTAACTGGTTGCAGCTGGCATGGTAAAGGCTATATCTTGCCAAAATTTACCATTTTAGCACCAAAAAAGGTCAACAACTGGTTGCAGCTGGCATGGTAAAGCTAAAAAATTTTTGCAATACTGCTATAGTACCGTCGCAAATTTGCAATGGTACTCTAGCAGTATTGCAAATCCAAAAATTATTATTTTACTCTCTCCTCTGTCTCATTTGCACGGCCTGTAGTATTACTGTAGCAGTATTGCAGTACTGTAGCAGTATTGCAGTACTGTAGCACTTTTGCGCGGTCTCATATGAGTCATATCCTCTCTCTCTATTGTCTCATTTTCTCTCTCTTCAGAATATATTATTATTTTATTATGTAGATATATCATTTTAATGTGTAGTATGATAAAATAAAAGTTGGGATGTTAAGTCTATTGTAAAATGATATTGTATAATTGATAAAGTAGTTTTTTGAGATGGTAAAATAAAATAGGGTAGAATTTCCAGCTGTGGAAGCAGTAAGCATGGTATTAGTATATTTGCAATTCCTCTATTCAATCACATCAATCAATGTCTCAAACTAAGGAAGTACTTGAACAAAATTAGGGAGAGCTCTTGAATAATTAGATATAAAAAAAGGTTCTCATTGTAGCTTCCCTCAAAGGCTCAAAATAAAATGATATTATTCATTAGGTGCTATTTGATCACAAAAATATGAAGAATAGTTTGAATTATTCCTGATAAGAGTTGAAAGGGCATAGATGCCTACCTCAGTCACTTTTGGTTGGGTGGTATCCTTGTTCAAAGATTGACTGTGCATCACCGGTTGAGACCTAACTCTTATTAGGTCATGAAAATCACTTGTATGGAAAAAAAAAAAAATTTAATACGGACTAATAAGTAATAACTAAGATAAGAGAATTATGATTTTTAATACCTATACCTTAAAATTAATATGCACATTTTTTTAACACATAATAAAAAATTAGAAGAATTTATTTATTAAATTGTTGATGTGACATGGTCACATTCATTATTAGTTGCTAACTTTTTAGAATATTTTGATTATTAATTTCAAAATATTCTAAGAAAAAAAGAAAATACTAAGATGACATCTGCTTATGGTGAGCAACTGTTAATTGTCACTTAATTTTTGTTTCCTTTTTCATTTTCTTGTAAAATAGGTAAGAGAGATAGTTGTGAAATTTTATCCAAGTTCATATTAGTCCTAAATCCTAATCATTCATTGTGTGAAATTCTATCAAAGCCTGAGTATTCATAGTTACTCACCCTTTATATATAAAACTGTTTAGTGTTCTTTAGCTTCACAATAACTTCATAATCATACAAGAATCACATCCAAGAAGAAAATAACATTCTTATCATTAAAAAACACAATGGAATTGTAGTATGCGTACACGTGGGATATCATCTTTCCCACTTTACCTAAAAAAATTCCTGGTCTCTAATTATCAAAAAAAAAAAAAAAAAAAAAAAATTATGGTCTCTACTTCTTTTTTAGAGCATTCACATCAGTGGATGCAAACTTCTCGTCTATTTTACACGAAAAAACCTACTTTTTCTATTTTACACACCTATTTTTATAAAACACCCACATCAGTTTATCTATTCTACACATTTATTCAATAAAATATTCATTATTTTACAATTTTTTATTATTCACTCCCTCGTTGCCCCTCTCTCTCACAGACTCACAATCCATCACTACCAATGATCACTCCACACCCAGCCACCATCATCACCACCCAACCAGCATCATCAATAAAAACCAACCCACTCAATCCGAAACTCATTCAATCCCAAGCCCATTAATCACCGACCCAACCCGAAACCCAGTCAAGCCAAATCATCACCCACCCAATCGGCGGCAAGATCATCAAAACCCACCAATGAACTAGAAAAAACAAGCTGATCAAGATCAAAACCCACTAATCAAAATATTCAACCCACCCATCAAAATCCTAGCCACCATTAACCCGATCAATACCCACGGATCAATACCCATCAAAACCCACCATCAACCCGATCAATACCCCACAGATCAATACCCATCAAAACCCACACATCACGTCCCTGAGAGCTCCGCCACGGCGTCGTTTCTGGGTCTCGTGCGAGTGAGATTGTACCATCTAAGCTCTGCCGCGGCGTCGTTTGCCTGTTGAGATCGTATCGGCGGTGAGTGAGATCGATGAGAGTGAGATCGGTGAGATTAGTGGCCTGAGGTGAGATCGATGGACTGATCGGTGGACTGAGGTGAGATTGGTGGACTGAGGGAGAGATGAAACGATAGAGAGGTGAGAGTGAGAAGACTATACACGGTTGAAAGAGAGAGCTGTGAGCCTGAGAGAGTTGAGAGGAGAGAGAAACAAATATTAAAATAATAGATAAACGAGCTACAGTAACCGTGTAAATATACACGGTTACTGTAGCTCATGGAAATTTTTAGACAACTTTACACATTTTTACACCCACTGATGTAGGTTTTTTTTGCTCAAAATGTGTAAAATTTGTACTTTTTTCTATTTTAGAAGACTATAGATAGACTGATGTATCTGCTTTTAAGGTAATATTATTAATCTATTACTATATTATATATTATATATAAAAAAAAAAAATTAGAGGAGCAGGACACAAAGTAGTACGTACAAAGTGCCAAACAAAAAGGGACGGCAAGATTCGACCCGTGATAGCCTAAAAAGTTTTTGGCTAATAAATCTGTCAAAATCTTTTGGCCTTCCAAATAACTTAAACCTTCTTTTTTGGTGGAAGGGTTAAAGTGGGTGATTATTATATTCCACTCTCTATAAGCACAAAATCCCCAGAACATCGACCCCACTCACTTTTTTTTTTTTTTTTGCTGAATGACCCCACTCACTTGTAGTTTGTGATTTGTGATATCATGTTCTCAGTCCAATAATTATATTCTCTATCTTCCTTTTTGGCTTAATGAGTTTGATGATACATGTAATTAGTGATGATCTGGTCAGAGGATCACTGAAAGAGAAAAAGAAGCAAACTTTTAGTTACTGATGATCTCAAGTGGGTCTACAAATGCTTGTACAATTGGGCCCTATAGTTTTCTTATACCCTTTCTTGGATATCAGAAGGTTTAGGCCCAACTGAAGCCTAGTTTTTGAGTTGGGCTGCCATTCTACATGAGGGTAGGGACCCTAATTAGTGCCTATTTGTTTCAACGTTTTCAACTCAAAAAGCCCGTTTTGAAGAAAGCTGAACCACAAAGCCCGTTTGGTTAGGTATAAAACGCAACTTTTTGAAAAAAGTTGCGTTTTGGGTTTGTGAAGAGAACGCACAAAGTGAAAAAGGAGCTCTGAGGTGCATTTTGGAAAAAGTTCGTGCGCGTTGTCATATATCCGTTGGACGATCTTGAGCAATTACCAAATTACCCTTCAATAAATCATGCTCATGTCCTCAGTTCTCACGCTTGTTCCTCATTCCTCTCATCTCATCTCTCTGCTCTGCCCTTTGCCTTGAAGCTCACTCACGCCTCTCATCTCTTCTCTCTGCTCTGCCCTCTCCGTGCTGTTACAAACATAGCACCACCCAACTATCACCGGTCTACCACCACAACCCATTTCAACATTTGATAATCTAAACACAAAATCAACAAAATCAAACAAAAAATAACTCAAAATCAACACAAAACAACTTAAAATCAACTCAAACCCCATTGGAAAACCCATCCCAAACCCAACTCAAAATCAACCCAAAACAAAATCAACTTAAAATCAAACCCAAAATCCACAGAAAATCAACTCAAAATTAAACCATTAACTGAAAACCCATAACCCAAACCCAAAATCAAAATCAAATACAAACCCAATAGTGGCAAAGACTTAAGGGATCTGAGAATTAAGGAGAGAGATGAGAGATTTCCTTATGTTTCAATCATCTTCATCTTCATCATCATCATCATCATCTTCTCTCTTCCTTGTAGCTTTCGAACTGTCAAAAAAAAAAAAAAAGAGATGCAGAGACTTTGAGGGATGAGAGAGGGGCGGAGACTGTGTGGAATGTTTTGGAGTGTGAAGTGGTAGGGAAAAAGACGAAAGAAGGAAAAAAAGAAAAAAAGTAAGGGCACGTGTGTGGAGAAAGTGGTAGGGAAAAAGAGGAAAGAAGGAATAAAGAAAAAAAAAATTAAGGGTACGTGTGTGGAGGAGAAAAAAAGAGGGGAAAAAAAAGAACGAAAAAAAGGAAGGAAATATGGATAAAAAAATAAAATAAAATAAGGGAAACATAAAATAAAGAATAAGAAATTAAAATTGAGAAATACTGTCACAATATTTTCACAATACTTTCACAATAAATCTTAAGTGGTAGGTTATTATTAGTTAATATTGGTGAGAAAAAAATAATTGTAATAGTACGTTCAAATTAAAATCAGTATAAATTATCATAATACTTTCACAATAAATCTTAAGTGGTAAGTTATTATTAGCTAATATTGGTGAGAAAAAAATAATTTCACAATATTGATTTAAGTATGAAATAAACTCCCTTATATATACATTGTCCTTTTTGGTAATTTACCTCTCAAACTGCTACTTTTATAAGTGCTAGCCAAACATTCAGTTTTTTCAAAAAGCATTTTTTAACAGCTTTTACTAAATACTCAGCTTTTTGAAAAAACATTTTTTCATTATGCACTTTTTGAAAACTCTACTTTTTCAAAAAGCTGAACCAAACTCACCCTTAACCACGAAGCACATAAGGTCAGATAATTTAGGACCGAGCCTACTGGAAATTGAAGAAGCCAACACTTGAAATGAAAAAAGGAAAAAAAGAACTATTGAAGAAGAGTAGGATGAGAAGATTAGCAAAGCGCAAGAGGCGTAAACTTGGGCACTGAACTGTAGCTACATGTTTCTAACATGGCTTAGGAGGTGTGTCTTAACATGCCCCGCAAGGAACCATGATCCTTCTTGATTGGAATTGTCGTTGGACGACTTGGCCTGTGATAGTTCATCACCTTCAAGCCTAGTAGATTCTCTCAAGCCCACTTGTAATTACTTTTTTTTTGGAAACGAATCCAACTTGTAATTTTATATTTTTATTACAAGGCAAAACTTTTGTTTTAGTAGAAATAAAATAGAATAAAAATCTTAGGTTTTAGTGACCATATTTTGGTCCCCACCATTGGTAGAGCATGCGGACTTTGTTTTAACTGAAAAGAAGATACTCAAAAAAAAAAAAAAAAAAAAAAAAAAAAAAAAAAAAAAAACTGAAAAGAAGATATTAATATTGAAATTATTGGGCAAAACAACTTTTATTAAGGGTAAATTGCAAATTAAACTCCTGAAACACCCCCAAAATTTTATAAACTTGATTTTACACCCTGAAGTTTGGTTCCATTAGCAATTCACCCTCCACTGCTAGTTTCTACTATTAAGTGACACATCATCATGCTGATGTATTTTATTTTTGCCAAATTAGCCCCAAAACTACGTCGTTTTAGTGATAACCAAGTGAGTAGCTAGCACAATTAAAACTACGTTGTTTCAGGTCTAAACTTAAAACACAAACCTCTAGCTTAAATGGCAGGCCAAACTCTAAAATTAAAAACATAAACTACGAAGATGGCAGACCTCATACCTCCCTAACCCAAACCCCACGAACCTAGGCGGCGGTGGTGAAGACTCTAGGCAGCAGCTGCGCCGATTGTGAGCTGTTCCTCTTTCTCTCTGTTTTCGAATTTGGCTTTTGTAATCTTAGTTTTTTGGGGGGTTTTTGTTGATGTGCTTTGCTAGATCTGCATTCACGAATCACTGGGCCATAAACAAAAATGACCTCCACCTTTGTTGCTTAGCTTCTATAAGTGATGAAACTATACCATCCAAAATGACGGACGTGAATAACAAATGGACAAAATGGCCTTCAATGTGAATTAATTATAGTAATAGACTTTTCTCCAAGGACGAATCCGGTGACTCTATTAAGGGAGACAAAGATTCAGGTATTGAACATGCATACAGTGACGTATTGTGTTGTAGACCAAAGCTAAATCCAAAAACAGAGAGAAAGAGAAGAGCAGCTCACTATCGGCATAGCTGCTGCCTTTGCCGCCGCCACTTGGGTTTGTGGGGTTTGGGTTAGGGAGGCCTGGGCTTGTGGAGTTTGAGTTAGGGAGGTATGAGGTCTGCCATCTTTGTGGTTTATATTTTTTTTTTGAGAGATAATTACAACATGCTGCTAACTCCGTAGCTCGAGCCCTTTTCCCTCTAAACCCCCAAACACTTTGTGCATGAGGAGGTGTCAATTCAGCTACAAAGCCTTTGGCTTGTGGTTTATATTTTTAATTTTAGAGTTTAGCCTGCCATTTAAGCTACAGGTTTGTGTTTTAAGTTTAGGCATGAAATGACGTAGTTTTGATTGTGCTAGCTATGCACTTGGTTATCATTGAAACGACATAGTTTTGGGGTTGATTTGGTAAAATTAAAACAAATCAGCATGATGATGTATCATTTAATAGCAGAAATTAATAGTGGGTGGTGAATTGCTAATGGAACCAAACTTCAGGGTGTAAAATCAAGTTTATAAAACTTTGAGGTGTAAAATCCAATCAACCCCAAATTTCAAGGGTGTAATTTGCAATTCACCCTTTTATTAACTTATTACTTTTTGTTTTTATGCCCTCAAAATACCGCTTAAATGCTCATTGCTGTTTACGGAGCTCCTCTAAAAAAGTTACAAAGAATATATTTTTGGGAAAATCTAGAAAGAATAGGTAAATTCGTCGGGGATAATTCTTAGGTACTTTCGGAATACAGTAACGTAGTAATACCATGTCACCATACTCTTAGAGTACCTAATAATTTTTTGAATCTGTCAATGGCCCTTGGTTTTGGTTGAGAGATTTTAATCGTGTTGCTTCACAAGAAGAAAATAGTGACCAAATCATCTAAAAGTGAATTGAAGTAATTTTCTTGACAATTTTGTCTTTATTGACCTAGGTTTAATAAATTCACTTGGTCAAATAAAAGATGGGTAAGGCATAATATTAGGGAGAGAATTTATCATGTAGTAGCCAATAGTGAATGGAGAAATGACCTTTAAAAGAGTCTAGAAGAAAATGCTTAAGTTTTTTTTTTTTTTTTTTTTTTTTTTTTTGTGAAAAAGAAAATGCTTAAGTTAGAAACTATTTTACAATTTTTTTACAAACAGTTGATATAGTGAGTGGTTATTGGTAAGTAAAAAAAATGATGTCAGTAGTGGGTCCAAATGAGAACCAGCAAGAATTTTCCATATCAACAATTTATAAAATTATTGTAAAATAGTTTGTGCCTATAGCATTACTCGAACCTTGGTTAAAAACCTCCAATTCATAACCTCATACCACCAACCCTATAGACATAAATGGGAGAGACAAGGGTGGACCCAAACCTTTCTGCTTTGAAGAGGCTTGGACTAGAGTCATTACAAAATTTTGGGAAAAAGATATAAGAGAGATTCCTCAATACATTCTTGTAAAAAAAAAAAAAAAGGCCACCAAGCAAGACTTAAGATGATGGAACAAAAATGATAGGCCAAAAACGTATTGATCCCTTGTGATAAATTAATCAATTAATTTAGCCAAGTGAAATTAATTAGATTCAATTACATGCAATGAGCGTGGTAGCACAAACAAATCACCAATAAAATAATTATGCAGCGAAAAATAAATAACATGGTGATTTGTTTACGAATAGGGAAAACCTAACGGCAAAAACCCCACCGGGTGATTTTCAAGTCACCACTCCTGAAACTCCACTATTATCACAACAAGCGGTTACAAGTAAAGGAATCCCAAGTACCTTACCAACCTATAGCTGAACCCTTACCTTAATACCCAATTGGACTTGTTCTGTAGTGACAATTTCCCATTTTGATGCACGGCTCCCAAGTACGTGACTAACCAATTGCGCGGATCCCAGTACGCGACTTCAATCACCAACTAAGAAGATTGTTGGCTGCAAAGTTCTTCAGTTCATCCACACGATGAAGATCAAGAAGATACTTGGTTACAAAACTCTACGGTGCACATACACAGCAACTTCTTCAAGAGAAAGAGATAAACTAGGGCAAGAACTTCGTCTCCGGTCATAATTTGCTTGAACAGAGTTTGCTCAATGCTTGTGCAACTTGTGAACTATTTGACAGCTCTTAAAACAATCCTTTTATATGTCTAGGGTTAGGAGAAAAGAAGGCCCAAAGACATATTCACGGATTCCAAGAAAATTAGATCAGAATTCTGAAATTCTTAAATCTCGATAGATAGGAGGTGTCGAGCAGCTGTCGAGAAGGTGTTGAGCACATGGGTTGAACAGCTTCCTTAAACCTCGACACATGCTAGCTGTCGAGATTTAGTAACTCTGCATTTTCAGCTTGTTTTCTTGGACAGACTTGAAGGCTTCAACACTTGATCTTGAAACATGGTTTCTTGAAATATGGTTTCTTGAAGTATTTAAATACATCCTAAATCTACCCAAATACAAGTAAAGTGCGTTTTGTCAAAAGATAAACTAATTACATAAAATAGTGACATATGTTCCTAACAAGTGAATCACATATGTCCTAACAATCTCCCCCTTTGGCAATCCGTGACAAAACCACAACAAACAAATGAGCTGTTAGGATTAGTGCCCTTAAATCCTATTGTATGATGCTATGTATGATATTAAGTATGACATTATGTATGACTTAATATTGTGTTTAATAAAGTTGTTTTATTATTATCTGAAATATTGGTAACATGAATATTCGGACATTATCATATAGTCCATGAGATGCATAGTATGTGATTTATGTGAAAAGTCACAGAAGATATAAATCACAAGTTCTTTGAAAACTCAGAATTGTAGTTCGTAGTCGGTGATGAAATTGGGTGTTTCATCTACGAAGACTATAATATATTAACTAAGATGATTTGTCTTGATCATGGAAGTGGTGACTTCTAGTTGATATGTTGATATGTTGATATGTTTTAAGAGTTAAGACATATTGAACTGGACCGCTGTGAGATTTATTATTCTCCTAATGACTGTCAATTGAATGATAAATCTCATGACTTATATTCACATGAACTCTTAATCCTGAGAGAATAATAAACCTGATCATGAAGTGTAGGTTGCTTTGATATATCAGGAATGAGATCTAAAGTAACGGTCAAAACCTCAGTATGTTAGGCAGCCACATTTAGTGTTGATGGAACATATATTCTCAAGATGGAATTCATAGTCTCTTGACGGAGATACAAAATATTCCCTTGAGATAAGTTTAATGGGTTTGTTATTCAGAGAGTTAGGCCTAACCACTTTAGTAAGACTAAAGTATATATTTATGAAATTGGATTTCATAAATATATGGTGAATAACTTAAAAGGATTAAACCGGGTACTCAAGGATTAAAATGTAGTAATTCACAAAGTGACAGTCTTCATTCATGACTTTATGTTACTACAAATATTTTATGAAGGGGTTGCATATACAATAAAGTCTTGGGATATAATTTATTAATAAGGCCTAGAGTGCAATTATATTTATAGAGTGGTATTAAATATAATTAATGGTAACTTTGGACTTGTCAAGAGTTGACAGAAAAGCCCAAGGCCCATTGGAGCTAGAGTCTTATTTGTTCCCTTTTGGTCCCACTCCAAGCCACACATTAAAGCCCAATTGGAAAGGCCCAAAAGGCTAGCCCAATTAGATAATCAGTTATATGGAGAGAAACATACAGATTTTTAGTAAGAACATGAAATGGTATGTATGTGAGTGTTGGACACTTTTTCATTCTCTTCTTGAACATACACATATAACTGATTGAGAGACCACACATCTTGGGCATCAAGTGGAATTGGAGTGAAGATTGAAAGTGTTCTCGAGAACTTCTGATCTTTGGTTTTGAAATTCACTGCACCAAGAGACATTCTCTTGTTCTATATTCTGAAACTTACATAATGCATGTTATCAATTGCGAATGAAGTAGATCCGTTAATTTTTTGCTGCGTACATGCATATTTCCAACATGAGAATATGAGAGAAGTCATAAATCACTCAACTCATATTCACTTGTTGAATACAATAAAATCTATCCTAAACCAAACTCTGAAAAACTTTGCAAGAAGAGAGTTTATAACAAGTAAATTTTGACAACTTGTATTTCTGAAACATTTTAAAGAAAACTCATCAAGACATCTTTGTGTGAAACATAAATAGTAGATTGCATATAAGTAATAAGAAGCATGTGTATAAAGAGAGAAAATAATACATCCACATATAAAGAGAATAAATACAATGTATGTGTAAAAAGTGGTCACAAGACCTAATGTACAAGAACAATGTATCTATAAAAGAAAGAAAAGAAAAGATATATAATATCCTCACTACATCCCTCAGAACATATCAACACTCTCCCTAACAAAATGGTCTTATACTAACTCTCCCCCTAAGAATGACTACTCTCATATCCAAAATTACTTCCTCTTTTTGTCACGAGTGACAAAGGGTAAGAGTATCAAGTAGACATCTCATCGGTAGAGCTAGCATCTCCATTATCATCATTCGAAGCATCATCGTCATCACCATCATCATCATCCTCATCCTCAGAATCAGAAGCCACGGGAGGAGGTGGTGGATGAGAAGCCTCAGAAGCATAACCACCCATGGACGCCTGTCGTCGTGCAATACGACTGACACAAACGTTCACCTGATACAACTCTGTAGAAAGTGTATCAAGGCGAACATCCATGTGCTGCAGCTGTGCCATGATGTCTCCTAGAGTCACATCGCTCGAACAAGAGGAGGGAGCGAATGTGGATGGAGCAGATCGAGACGGAGTCGGATGGGTGGGAGGAGCTAAATCCGTCTGTCGCGACCTAAACAAAGGGTAAAAGTGTCAAGTAGACATCTCATCGGTAGAGCTAGCATCTCCATTATCATCATCTGAAGCATCATCGTCATCACCATCATCATCATCCTCATCCTTAGAATTAGAAGCCACGGGAGGAGGTGGTGGATGAGAAGCCTCAGAAGCATAACCACCCATGGAACCCTGTCGTCATGCAATACGACTGACACGAATGTTCACCTGATACAACTCCATAGAAAGTGTATCAAGGCGAGCATCCATGCGCTGCAGCTGTGCCATGATGTCTCCTAGAGTCACATCGCCCGAACAAGAGGAGGGAGCGGATGTGGATGGAGCAGATCGAGACGGAGCCGGATGGGTGGGAGGAGCTGAATCCGTCTGTCGCGACCTAAACTGAGCCTCACTACGTTTAACGGTAGCGTAATCTATGGCACACATGACAGAAAAATGGTCGGAAAAGGGAAAAGGAACAGAAAAATGGCGTAAGATCCTCGTGATAGCAGAAGGAAATATGAGCTTATCACGAGACACTGAATCTAGATGAACATCTATAATAGAAAGAATGGAATGAGAAGGGAAGTCTATAGTAAGATGCTCAAGAAGAGACAACAAAAATCGAGCACGAGGCTCTGTGATGGAGTTGTAGTAAGAGAGTGGATGGAGTACAAAAGTCATCACCATATTTATGAATCTAGGACCTTTAGCAAAAGGCCTACATGGTGTAAACTGACGATCACCCCAATCAGAAGGGCGCTCGCAGAAAGTAGCCATGAGCTCATCCTTGGACATAGTCCGCAGACGCTCAAAACTAGGATAGTTAGGAAACTCTATCCTAGGAACCCGAAGCACATTCGCAACAAGCTGCGATGTGACAGGAATAAGCGTACCTCGAACGCGAGTAAAGAAAAGAGGTACTGAACGATCAATCCCATGCATGTTGGAGTAAAACTCCTGGATAAGCACGAGAGGACAAGTGACCGGGACATCACACAGTGACTCCCATTCCCGACTGTGAATGACAGTGGGTAGGTCAGTGTCGGCGAAATCCGCCAGAATGACTTGGCGTTCTGAATGAACACCTCGTTTAGAAAAGTTCTCTGAGAATGCCTTGTGGGCATCATCATCATGGAACTGAAGAGAGAGAGTAGCAGAATTAGAAGATGAAGAAGCTTCGGAACGAAGAGGGTTCCGAGCCAGAGTAAATTTACGCTTAGGTGCCATAGACATGACTAACGTAAACAGAAAGAGAGGGAGAGAAAGAAAGACAATCAGAAAAGTTTCAAGCAATTCAAATATAACAAGTATATTGAAAAGAGAGTACGTATGCATGGGAAATGCATGAACATGTGACATGCAAAAGAAATTACATCATGAGCTCAGCCCAATCCAAACCTATCAGCACACAAACAGTTTGCACACATCTAAATACATGACTATACTATTATAATGCTAATGTGATGCAATGCATGAGGTTTTAAACTTGTTTAAGTGAAAACCCATCTCAAAATTTTAATAATAATTCATCAATTTTGAAAAACTCCAAAATTTTTCAAAAACTCCAAAACCTAGGTTTCAAAACATGAAATGCATGAAGAATGAGAGATAAGAAGCTTACCAAGTGAAGAAAATCTTGAAAAAGCTTGAAGAAACCTTGAGGATCAAGATTGGAGTGAGATGAGGTTGTTTGGGAGAGAAAAGAGAGAGCTATCGAGAAAGAGATCGAAAGAAATGAGGGTCGGATCGCATGAGGAAGTATAAATAGACCCTCAGTAAATCTCGACAGATGAGGTGTCGAGACATCTGTCAATGAAGGTGTCGAGAAATTTGTCTTCGACAGATACAGGTATCGAGGAGGTGTCGAGGAACAAACCATCAGATACAAGAACAGAAGCTCGATCGATCCACCAGCTGTCAAGAAGCTATCGAGGAGGCAGGAACTTTCTCGATCGATCCACTAGGTGTCAAGAAGCTGGCAAGATTACGATAAGAAAAAGCTTAAGAAACTCGACAGATAGCAAGGTATCGAGGAGGTGTCGATGAGGTGTCGAGCTAGCTTTTGAAAGCAGTTTTTCGAGAATTGAAAAACACAGACATGAATGCAATCTAACATGCAACTCAACCAATGATCCAAACACCATATAAACCTCTCAAAATCATCTCTCAACAGCAATTTTAAGCACATGGATCCCAAAAACACACACACACACACAACAAGTCTAACTAATTTTATTTTTCAAAAATAAGTCAAGACAGTTTAGTGAGCATACATTAACACATGTAAAACCTTGTGATGGCCAAATCACATTGTACCTGCACATGTATCAAGAGTAGCAAAGAATATTGCGTGTTGTGTGTGAAAAACATTGCAAGATTGCATAAGTGTATACAAGTTATGACGATTTGAGATATGAGAAAATCACTTTAACTCATACACAATCATAACTGTTTGATGGGGACAATCACCTTCGAGGTACATCCTATAACTCCCACATTTCCTAGAAAACATGCTTGCAATCATATTTAAAGCATTTTTTTATCTTTTTGTTTTTTATTTTCTTTGCATATTTTATTTAAGCAAATCATGCATGTGCATATAAGAGAGAGAAAAGAAAATACCCAATGATAGTAAGCAATTGACATTCCAATTTTGCCATGCCAAAGCACACAAATGTCATTGACATTGCATTTTTTGCTATGCCGAAGCATACAGGTGTCATATTATGATTGACGGGCAATAGTGGTGAGATGGTTATTTATGCCTTTTTCTTAGGATTTTCTAGTCCTTCTCATCAAAAAGAGTAATATAAGTGTTAAGTATAAGAGATAACTTAATCTTACTCATAACAAACAAGAGCCACAAAACTCCCTTGCTTACTTGTGCATAGAGATGCTCATCTAAGCTACAAGAGATACAAAATTTAGAAAACTTTGTTTCAATGGCCATCCAAGGTACACAAATACTAATGTACACATAACACACACTGTTTTTGTATTTTTCTGATTTTTCAATTTTTATTTATTTTTTATTTTTTGTATGAAAAACAAAACAAAGCAAAACTGAAAAAAATAACAAAACAAAAACATGTTAAACAAATCAAAGCATAAAAACTAGACTGACTCAAAACTTGAAAGCAAAACACACAAGTAATGCACACACAAAAACAAGAAGAGAGAAAGAGAAAAGTGATAGAATCACTTGGAGCCCTTTTCCTTCCACACCCTAGAAGAGCATTTCCTTTGATTAAACCCTTAAACCGGCGGTGAGGGAGAAGAATTGAAACCGTTTAAATTTGAAAGGAACATGAAGGCTTTGAGAAGATCTCCAAGGGGAGCAAGAAAGGATTGAAGCTGATTCTGGCTTCCAGATGCTATCATGCCGTTGCTCTGTTGAGTGGCTAGCCACTTATAGCAATTTGGTCGAGTATGACCGGCAACTCCACAATGATGACAGAGATGCTGCTTCTTCTGTTTAGGCTTTTGAGAGTTAGCCTTTTTAGCCCTAGGGTTCTTAGCTTCCTTCTTATCTTGCTTAGGAGGTGCTCCTAAGATAGATTTACCTTTGTCTAAATTCCCACTAGCTAAATCAGTTTTAACATTATTGTTCTCAATTTCAACATTATTGCTAGGAGGAACAAAAACAGTAGTACTAGTAGAAGCAATGTTAGAGGAAGAAAGACTATACCCCAAACCTGTTCGATCAGAAACAGATTTCTGAAGATTGAGCATCTCATTAAGCTTTGCACTTGAAGTCCTCTCCAATTGAGCTCTGATTTGAAACAGTTCCGTTTCAAGCTTCTTAGTCTTCTCAGCCAAGAAATTGTTCTCGAACCTCAGTGCTCCAATAGTCTGATTAGCTTCATCAAACTTTGTGGAAAACTCTTCACGATCAAGTTCCACAACACTGAGCTTCTTGGTGACCAGCCTATAAAGTTTCTCATGCTTCTCAGAAAGTTTGTACAGTTTCTCATAGGCTGTATGAATATCATCTTGATCATCCATCTTCTCAAACTTAGAATCCATCAATTCTTCTTCTTCATCCACATCTTCAACAATCCCCTCAGTAGGATTGACAGTAGCAGTGAAGGCATTTAGGATTCCGTCATCCTCATTGTCGGAATCATCCTCAGGCTCGGTGTCACTCAATGTTGCAGCAAGTGCCTTGCTTTTCCCAATAGTCTTGAGATATGTGGGGCACTCCTATTTCATGTGACCGAAACCTTGACACCCAAAGCACTTAGGTCTTGCGGGAACTGTGTACTGACCGCCATCTCGTGCATTCTTCTTCCCTTTGTCTTGGCTCTTGAACTGAGAAGAACTGACTTGCCTACGGTCCTTGTTGAAACCCTTCCTATTGGCATTCTTCATGAACTTTTTGAATTGTCTGGTGATGT
The DNA here is from genome assembly GCA_030021035.2 of Notholithocarpus densiflorus. Lineage (NCBI taxonomy): Eukaryota > Viridiplantae > Streptophyta > Magnoliopsida > Fagales > Fagaceae > Notholithocarpus > Notholithocarpus densiflorus. The sequence continues at coordinate 6,322,816 of JARYZH020000009.1, read as the reverse complement.
AGGATTTCATCTTAGAATCTTTATCGTTTGAAGACTCATCCGTGTCACTGCTCTTGGCCTTCAAAGCCATGCTCTTGCTCTTACCTGACTTGCCAATCCTAGTCAACCCTAGCTCGTAGGTCTGCAGATTACCAACTAGCTCTGTTAAAGGAATCTTGTCAATATCCTTTGATTCCTCTATAGCGGTGATCTTGGCATGAAATCTCTCGAGTAGAGATCTGAGCACCTTTCTTACAATCTTGGGTTCAGGAATGGTTTCCCCAAGATTGAAAGCTGAGTTCACTATGTCCTTGAGCTTGGCATAGAACTCATCAAATGACTTATTCTCCTCCATCTTAATTTCTTCGAAGCTTGTAGTGAGCCTTTGTAGCTTCGAATTCTTGACAGCCTTGGTTCCCTCATAGGTTGTCTAGAGGATGGTCCATGCCTCCTTAGCAGTTTCAGTAGAGGATATCTTCTTGAACTCCTCATTGGTGACCGCATTGAATAAGGCATTCAATGCCCTGCTATTGAAGTTTGCCGCCTTGATCTTCGCATCATCCCAATCGGCCGGCGCTTCTGTAGGCTTGGTCCAGCCTATCTCCACAGCTTGCTACACTTTCTCATTTAGAGACTGCAAGAAAGTTCTCATGCGTACTTTCCAGTATGCATAGTTAGTGCCATCAAATAAATGAGGTATAATTAGAGACTGTTCTCTATTCATGACAAACAGGGGTTAATGGATCAACACAGCAAAGATTAAACCCTAATCAGAGTGTGCCTGCTCTGATACCACTTGATAGGCTAAAAACATATTGACCCATTGTGATAAATTAATCAATTAATTTAGCCAAGTAAAATTAATTAGATTCAATTACATGCAATGAGCGTGGTAGCACAAACAAATCACCAATAAACTAATTATGCAGCGGAAAATAAATAACACGGTAATTTGTTTACGAATGGGGAAAACCTAACGGCAAAAATCCCACCGTGTGATTTTCAGGTCACCACTCCCGAAACTCCACTATTATCACAACAAGCGGTTACAAGTAAAGGAATCCCAAGTACCTTACCAACCTACAGTTGAACCATTTCCCCAATACCCAATTAGACTTGTTCTGTAGTGATAATTTCCCCTTTTGATGCACGGCTCCCAAGTACGTGACTAACCAATTGCGCGGATCCCAGTACGCGACTTTAATCACCAACTAAGAAGATTGTCGGCTGCAAAGTTCTTCAGTTCATCCACACGATGAAGATCAAGAAGATGCTTGGTTACAAAACCCTACAGTGCACATACACAACAACTTCTTCAAGAGAAAGAGATGAACTAGGGCAAGAACTTCGTCTTTGGTCACAATTTGCTTGAACAGGGTTTGCTCAATGCTTGTGCAACTTGTGAACTATTTGACGGCCCTTAAAACAATCATTTTATATGTCTAGGGTTAGGAGAAAAGAAGGCCCAAAGACATATTCACGGATTCCAAGAAAATCATATCAGAATTCTGAAATTCTTAAACCTCGACAGATAGGAGGTGTCGAGCAGCTGTCGAGCACACGGGCTGAACAGCTTCCTTAAACCTCGACACATGCTAGCTGTTGAGCTAGCTGTCGAGATTTAGTAACTCTGCACTTTCAGCTTGTTTTCTTGGACAAACTTGAAGGTTTCAACACTTGATCTTGAAACATGGTTTCTTGAAGTATTTAAACACATCCTAAATCTACCCAAATACAAGTAAAGTGTGTTTTGTCAAAGGATAAGCCAATTACATAAAATAATGACATATGTTCCTAACAAGTGAATCACATATGTCCTAACAAAAAACATATTTGGTTCAATCCAACTCAGGACAACGCCATTATTGCACAAAATGTAATAAGGGATATGAGGAAAATAAAATGAAAACAAGGTTTAATAATTCTCAAAATTGACATGGAGAAAGACTATGACACAATGGATTAGAAATTTATTTTGGAAATAATGAAAAGGTTTAGGCTTCTCTGAGACTTGATTGCATCATTCTAGTTAAAGAATGCATCTCTATCCTAACATTCTTTGTTATGATAAATGGTTAATCCCTTCGGTATGCTAAAGCTTGAAAGAGGTCTAAGATAAGGTGACCCTCTCTTTCCCTTCCTTTTCATCATAAGTGTTGAAAATCTTTTAAGACTCCTTTAGGAGGATGAACCAAAATGAAGTATGTGGAGATTCAATCTAGCCCATGGAGGCTTTAATGTAAGCCACTTGCAATTTAAGAATGACTCAATTATTTTTGTTAAAGCAAACCAAGGAAATGCGGAGAAAGTATGGGAAAAACTTTCAAAGTACAAAGATTGGTTTGATTAAATTGTTAATTTTAAGAAATTCACAATCATGTTTAGCAAAAGCATCCCTCTCATAATAAAGAGTTAAACATGCAACTTCTTCAAACTCAAGTTAATGGAATTTCACTCGAAATCAAAATAAAGATTAAGAAACCAAGATCAAGTCAAAATTTTAGCATTTGAAAAGTTTTTCAAAATTATGAATTATTAGTGGAAAAATAGAAAAATCAGTAGAAAAAAGTGTGGGGAGGGTTCCATTTATAGGATTAAAGTGGGAAATTTGAAACCAGAAGACCTTGGAGGCTTGATGGAAATGATGGGGGTGGTAACTATTTTATGGGAGAAAAGTGGCATGTGATGATTGCGAGCTGGCTCGCGGCCATCGCCTGCCGTTTCAATTCTTGGTAATCCATCACTCGAATCAAAGGGAATTGAAAAATATTTGCATTAACACAAAAATTGTGTTGATCTAACAATCGAATTTTGAGCTAGTCCCCACTATATGTTATAACTTACCCTATTGTTCTACAACCAATCTTGATGATCTACCCTTTGATTAAATTGAAATTTGAAAAATATTTGTTTCAACATAACAATAGTTTTGATAACGGTTGAATTTTGAGGTGAGTCGCGACATGTGATCATCATGTGTTAGTTCATAACTTGGTGATCCACCACTCAGTATGAAGGGAGTCAGAAAACATTGGCATAGGAATCTTTTCTGTCAAATAATTAGGTCTTGAGATAAAGGTAGTTAAAGTTAGTTAAAATTGGTCAAACCTTGTAAAACTTGGTCAACATTTGTCAATTATTATACTTTGCTATGTAACTTTTGAAATTTGACATGGTTTGACTAAATTTATCCAAGCATAGGCGTCTTTGTGGTTCTACTTCATGTCTCAATTAGAATTAAATAAATTTTAATTCGATTTTAAAATTTAGTCATATTATGACTAAATTTATTACAAAAATGAGAAAACCTTTTAAT